>JAUCMP010000029.1:6262500-7690000 GCA_030770545.1 Macropodus opercularis | reverse complement strand
AGTAAAAGTAAAGTCTGCCTTCACTGCGAGAATTTAATTTGTCCCTGATGTTACATGAGGAGAACTGGCCTCATGAGTCACTGTGAGCAATCCACCTATAAAAGCATGTGCAAATCAACAGGACACTAGAGGGTTAATGTGTGACAAAGGAGTCAGGACTACGTCTATAGCGCAAGCCCTTATAATGAGCTTGTATGATTAGATATATGTATGACTGTGTCTCTAACATCCATCAGTTCACCTTATATTTTCTCTCTGATTTCATTTATTTACTGTATCAACAAATGCAAAGTGACTCAGAAACTATAATTGAATTCAGAGGCTGCGCTGGAAGTGGTGTTTTAGTCACGCAAGTATAAATAAGCCAGCGTTGGGATTTAATATTGTTGGTTCCCACCTGGTGTCAGGGCCACTTTTTCAGAGTTGCTATTGCGGCGAGGGGCCGTGCAAAGAGTAAATGAGAAGGAAACAAACAGCACACGCAGCCCGGTGTCTCGGTCAGAGCAGTCGTGAGTAGTTATCAGCGCTGGAGAGATCACATGCCCTCCCTCATCACCATCAATCTGTCCAAATGACTCCTCGCTCTGCTCTGTCTCTCCACTGCTGCTGATGCTCGTACATTTTATCCCCCTCCAGGTCATTTCAACATCTCGCTCATCTCTAGCTCCCTCGCTCTCTTTAATTCCTCCGTTTACAACCACTTATCTGCGTGCTTCCTCCCTCGTTTCCCTCACCGTTCTGCCATTCGTGCCCATTTCTTTTCGCTCCACGCTTAGCTCCATCTGTGTGTGTCTCCCTTCACCCTTTTTCTCCCCCTGAAGGCACTGCACTATGACTAATGTAGCCTACGGTGATGGCGAGCGTAACGGTACACAAGAGGACGCTGCACAGATATTTAGCGAGATCCACTGAACATTGTCCTGATGCTTGTTTATGCACACGAATCAGACGAGAACACATAAGACGTTTTTATCTTAACGGGCAGGAACACATATGTTAAAATGTCAGTCAGATGTTTTGGTTTCGTATCCTAATAAAATAAAAGACACACACATTGAGGATCATCATGTTCGCTAAGTGGTTTGTAGTTGCCATTCTAGGTTGCGACATGGAAAAGCTGTGCATAGAGGCAAACACATTAGACTGACACAAAACACAGCCACCAGCAGCTCCTCACCAATCAACCACAGAAAAGAAACCCTTTGAAAGGCGCTAATAAGCTCCGAACAGTGATTATGCTACCACGTCCATATCCGCACACTAGGGGCCTAAACTATGGCTGCACATGCACAAACACACATGCATGTACACACACGCAAAGTTTGACCCCTCGGGCAAAACAAACTCAAAAAAAGTGGAAAGTGGAAAACTGCAGCCAGGTGCTGTTGTCAGGAGAAGGAAAGTGACTAGTGAGTGTGTGAAGGTTGAGAGGTCATGTTACTTGTGTTTCATGTGGAACCTACTGTAAGGAGAGGCGCACAAAGCCACACAGAGTGTGTTACGCTCCTGACACAGACATTAAGAAGCAAACAGTCAGTGTCTGACGGAGCAGTCACCCCGAAAGAACCGGTATGACGTGCACACCTGTTCTGTAAATAACTCATCTGAGCTGGCGGGAACCACTTCCTGACGACCAACACGCAGCAAAAGGCTGAGCGAGAACAGTTGGGTCAAAGCAGATGTTTCCAATATGTGTTTCATCTATAAAATGCTTCGTGTTGCCTCACACTGGAAAACAAGCAAGATGCCTACTGATCACATTCACACACACACACACACATTGACGCGCTCAGCCTGTGCATTTGGAAATCACATATGAAGCGGATTAGGGGCCTTTAAATGTGAATCATGTGTGCAGCCACTGAAAGCGCTTTTCAATCCAGGGGAGGGGAAGCGAATGGAACCAGACATGTAGGAAGAACAAACGTGATGTGAACCGTGACTGGATGAAGCTGGTGGTTTTTCTGATAGAGTATGTGGAGACACAGACTCAACATTCCTGACAAGTCATCAATGATCAGGAGTCAGCAGTGTTTATCTGCTTGTTTCTCTAATTAAATGCACACAGGGTTCAAACTGGTTCTCGCGGTGTTTTACAAGGAACGGCTTGCTATGAATAAACGCGTCGAGCCTGTGAGACGGGCAGCTCTCACACAGCAGACCGTGCTGTATGCGTCAGCCGCTGGGTGGTGAGATTTATAAACGGAGAGCAGCTCAAGTTTTTCATTCCCAAGAAGTGGCTCCGGTGGGGAACGGATGAGGAAGGTCGATGGGAGACAGACACGGATCTGGACTCGCTTTGCTTAACGTTCCTGTTTTTTTAAGAGGGCTGTTAAATTGCCTATGCAGAGCGGTCGACCTGAGCGCTCACACAACCCGCTACCTGTCTGTTATTAAAATCCAACTGAATGCTAGCGTTCAGTTTCCCAAGTACTCATTTGTCAGTGAAGTATGCGTCAGCCACAATCTATTAAACACAACTATTACACCATGATTTCGCATTTTATTGTGTGTTGCTTCAGTTTTATAGTTAACTATAGATCTTCTCTACCGGTGCAGGAATGTCCTCTTTGCACCAGATTGGTTGCTTTGATAGGTGGGTCAGGTGAGGTCAGGCTGTGTTGTATTAGGAATAAGGGACACCTACAGTATTTGTTTTGTCTCCATGGAAATGGATGCGTATCATTATGTACACAATCAAAAGAAGCACGGCTGAGTTACTTCATTTTTTTTTTCATGACAGTTCAGTCTCCAGCTCTTAATGCAGAGCTTTGTTTGTTCTGGACCTGTCACTTTGTGATTAAGTCATCCTCAAGTACCTTTAGTCTGTGCGATTTGACCCTCGAGCAAGTGAACGCATCAGCAGTTTGATTCGCCCCCCTCCGGCGTCTTTAACGGACCTCGACTGCAGCGGGACTCGTCTCAGTCTTTGCAGTCAGTCGGCTGTGGTTCATTTAAGTTAATCTTCTTTCCAGTTCAAATTAGCGGAGCTAAACCTTGTTTTCACTTCAGAACCCCCCCCCCCCCCCCCTCCTGGCCTGAATGCCTCGTTCTCCCAGAAACAGCACGAGTGGAGGCAGTGACGCAAGTCTTATCAGAATGATTCTTAACCTGCTGCAGTGTCACAAGCCAGTGTGAGCTGGGCACTTTCATTCAGCAGTGATCACAAACAGACCTGAAGCACGTCGTCTGCGCTGGCTGCCGCTCAGACGACCGCGGGGGGAGGATGTGAAGTGTTTTGGACTGGTTTTAAAAGGGGAATCTGGAGCCGTTCTGCTCTCCCTCTCCGATCTTTCCACCCTGCCCAGGAGGAAGGTTTAGATTGCGGTGAGGAGTGACGGGTCCCACTGCGTGAGGCTGCGCTGCAGAGTGGCTACTCCCCACTACTCCACTACAATAACACGGCTACAAACACTTTCAGCGACAATAAAAACAACTAACCTGTTCATCTTTTGTTTTTTTCATCTCGATCCCATTTGACACTAACCTTTCTGTTTACATCACTTTCAAAGCACTTCACTCAGGGGACGGGGCTGTGGTGCAGACGTGGAGGAAACCCAGTCGCCGCAGCCTGAGCGGAGGGAGGGGAAGCTGAATGTCACCTTCAAATCTAGCAGGCGGATTGATTCAGAGCCATCAGGGAGCAGCGGGAAATACCTCAGCCTGACAGGAGACACTAAACTAAACAACCAGGCGTCCCCTGAGAGGGAGAGGTTAACTGCAGCACGCCATGAGTTGTGGGTCCCAGGCAATTTCTTTTAACATCGCACTCAGCTTTATACGGCAGAAATGTGTTTAGGTTTGAAATGAACATTTCTATAAACAAAGCACTTCACCTACGTATGAGACGTTTCCTTTCAACCAGCTGATGACTGACGTGAAACAAAAAAAACTGTACATCGCCACGATCTGACGGTAAACACTGGCTGCTAGGCGTTTGCTTTCCCTGCTTACTGTATCCCACATAAAGTGTTACACTACACCGCACACAGAGAGGGAGGGTGTACGTCTGTTTTATGAGCAGAATACTGGACGGTGGTCAAACTGCCCTCAGCCACCATCACATTTCACTTTCACACGTTGTCTTAATATTTACTCTCATGACATGATTGGACACTTGAAACGCTTTGTTTTAGGACCAAAACCTGAGCAGGAACATTTCAGTTTGTGCTGTTTGCTCTGCCACAAAGATCTAATCTCATTTTCCTCTTCAGTCTTTATATGAAAAAAACTGACGGTAACGCGACCGCGCTCGTTTCTTTCTCCAGATAGACCCACAACGCACAAATGGAGTTTGTTACCTATGGTTATTATCCTGTTGACTCCTGTTCAACAATACCTTCTCTATCTCCAGCCTCCACTTCACCTCGTGAGAGTCACACATGTAATTATACTTCACACATAAAACAGCAGTGAGCTTTCGCTAAGTGTGAATAAATCACATCCGTTGTTTCAGTTATCCTGCGTTGCTCTGATCCAAGTTTCCAGAGTTCTGCAGCTCTGGGACGGCCCCGAACAGAAAAGTGACAGCTGATTATTATCTATGGCCTGAACACGGAGCCGCTGGGAATCCTTCCTGTTCTGAACAGTAGTTGGATGTAATTTATTTTAATCAACACACATATCTATCCATATCTCTATCAGAACTCATTTGATGGCTGACTAACGTCTACAGAGAGGAACTGAGAAGAATAAACAAAATCACAACAACACAGCTCGATTGGAGATGGAGATGGAGACACGCTGACCGCCCTGCTTGTGAAACCTCTGCAGCCACTTCATTTCCTAATGAAAGTCAATCAGTTTAACTCAACTCTGTTTTCACAAACATGGCTGATGCATGACGTCTATGACTTAATGCATATTGCAGTAGATCTGAGCCATTGGTGCTGTGAGTGAGAGAGGCCACACGCCTTTTAGTGGCAGCGTGGGATGCTCAACGTGCTTGGGTGGTAAAGGGCCAAGACTCTACGGTGCATGAAAAGTACACGCAAAGGTCAACATTTGCATCCTTCTGTGAGTCAGTGGCACTTACGTCGCCACGGAGAGTAGCGGGAAGAAGCAGGACCTGTTGGAAGTGAGATTTGCGTCCTGCTGTGATGACGTCATTACAGGCGCGAGTCTTTTACAGCAGTGCATTTATCGCGACGCGTCAGTGAAAGTCTCATCTTGTCGCGTTTTGCTCTGTCTCTCCATGGCCTTCAAATCAACCGCAGCCACCGCCTTTCATGATGCACGATAGCTGGATTATTCCAGCCTTGTACAAATGTGAGGAGCGACTGTTCACAGCTCATTCCTTCCACCTCTTCTATTTGCTGAAGGGCTTTCGCTCCTTTATCGTCTATTCTGACATAATCTGAGAGTGTTGTATTAAATTTCAGACCGGTTTTCACCTCTTCTTGTCTTGTTTCTCGCTGTGGGTTTGGGATCACTGTTATGTTCAAAATTCCTCTCCTGCCAAGTTTTACCGAACTGTCGTCTTTTAATAGAGTTCAGTTACATCTAGATGTGTATCGTTAAACACAATCCAGATCCAAAAGGAAGAAGAGAAAGAAGTGAATCAATCAAATCTTTAAAAGAAAGTTTGGCAACAACACAAATATAAATCAGTTCTTCGTATGATGCTACTCTGAAGACTCTGAGATGAACCAAATTAGTTTTCAAAATACTACAACTCTGTCACACCCAGAGAAAAATATTCAAAGAAAATCTGACATGGCCATAGATGGAGAGTTTATGTTTTTAATATGTATTTTCTCTCCTGATTAATATTTGATATTCTAAGTTTCTACCGTTACATTACTCCTTTCCTCTACCAATCGAGCCGGAAGCCTCTGTGTTAAACACTGTCAAACCCTGCTGTCAGAACTTCACTGTACTTACAGAACTTTAAGGAGAGTGAGATCAACCAACATTATAAAACAGCAACATCTTCACAGTTAGTGGGCATTAAATGAACCAACAAAACCAGTAAGACGTTTATATGTGTGGGTGCAGTCCTGTTTAGGTTCAGGACTCACAGCTCTGAGTTAAGGTCATGGCTTAATAGAGAGACAAATCCCACTTCCCCTTAGACACAGCGTCTGTATTAGATTTAAGCTGAAACACAATCTTTCTCTGACTCTTACCAAACTCTAAGCTGCTTCGCTTAGAAACGTAATTTCTAGAGACAAGGTTCGTTACTGGCGCATCTGTTCTTGCCAGTATTTAAATTGGATCTTTCTCCACAGCAAATAAAGCGTAATTGGTTGCAGTTTTTTTTCTAGTAGGACTTTGAGGACTTGCAGCGAAATCTGATTATGTTTTCGGTCACAGTTATTACGAACAGTTTTAAAGGGTTCACAAACTTTCGAGAACAGCTGTAGATGTGATACTTTTGCATATTCACAGAAGTTTAAACAGTAAAACCTAAAGGATGAATTATCCCTAACACATCCCAGAGTGATTCCAACCACATCCTACTGAACGTCTATGGAATTTGGTTGGAGGGTCTTGGAAAACCTCGAACTTTGTGGACCTTGTACTTAGAAAATATTGTCACTAACGATGAACTGATTTTCCACAGCAAATTATCACACTTTTTACAACTTGCACTACATGTTTTTGCAAGGCTGTGCTGTGGTCCCGCCGGTAAAGCAAACAGAGGGAGAGAGGGAGAGCGAATGGGAGGGAGCAAAAACTTGTCAGGCAAAGTTCTGGCTTGTGTGGTGGGCAGTGAGCGTTTTTGTTTCCTCTTCTCACCCCCTGCAGTCACTGCAGCACTGGAAGCGTGAAAGTGAAAGAGAGAAGTGTGGTTGAGGGATTGTGTGTTCAGGAGATGTGTGTGCGCTCTCTCTCTCTCTCTTTCTCGCTCTCTCCATGTACTTTAAGAGCTTTTCTACTTCAGCCAACATCCTGAAGCAGGGCACTCCACCCCTTCACTCTCCCCTGTCCTCCAGACCAACACATGGACTCCAGCAGCTTAAAGAGAAGGCGCTGAGGAAAGCAACTTTTCAGAAGAGGTGAAATGGTGGGAGGGAAGTCCGCTGCTGGTTTCCTGGACCGAGCTGCATACGCTGGCTGGGTGTTGGAGGTACAATAGGAAGCAATCCCCTCTTCCTGTGTGTGTTTTCTGGCTGCTCTCACGAGGAACACTGGGCTGAAGGACTTTTTGGATGCAACGGTAAAAAAAAAAAAACAGCCAAAAGAAGAGAGGAGGAAGTGAGAAGGGAAGCAGGAAGAAGACAGTCACAGATCGTGAAGGAAAAATACACCGACAACAAAGAAGAGGAACGCACCTGACCTGCTTGTCTGCTCTGCCAGGTGGAGTCACCTTCTTCCTCCCTTCTCCTCCCTCCCCCTGACATGGGCCGCCTGCTGGCCCTGACCCTCGCCTACCTGGCCTACCTGCTGGCTGTTGCCATTGGCTCGGAGCGCCAGCAGCACCACGTGCAGCACGGCCCCTGCAGTTACACCTTCATCCTCCCCGAGGTGGAGAACTGCCATCCTTTAAAGGACTTCCAGGTCACCAACACCCTCCAGAGGGACTCCCCGCATGAGGGTGAGCCTGAAATGAGTCGGCCCAAGCAGGTAAAAGCCCAAAAGGAGAGGCCATCCTGGCAGGAGTCTAAGCTGGAGAGTCTGGAGAGCACTATGGAGAACAACACCCAGTGGCTTCAGAAGGTGAGCGCTCCAAAGTAAATCCATCCTTTCAACATGTGGAAACTCAAAAAAAAAAAAAAATCTCAGGCTGACCACATAGTACATTATCTGGTGACATCTGCTGACAAGCCTTCATTATTGATAAGTTCAAGGCTTAGCAGGGATTTCCTGGATATTGCTGCATGTACATATTTTATCTATCTCCATGGCGACGCGTGGCGTATGACTGTCTGCGTCTGCACTGGTTTTAAGACCACTGGGATGCTGAACCCCCTGTTGCATGCGAGGAGAAGATGAAGTAGCTTTGCTAATATCAGATGCTGCAAAATACGCTTCACACACTTAAAACCTTCTGAGTGAGAATTTCTTCCCACAGGCTACGAGCCCGCAGAGATTTCGCTATTGACTCAGATGATCTCGGCAAAAAGCTCAGCTTACGTAACAATACAAGGCTCTGTGTTTTTATCTGCCTGAGACACATTTCAGCATGTCCCCTCATCGGGCTGTTGGCCTTTGCAGTTCCATTTAGTCTGGATTAAGGCTAAAGTGAAATGAAGAGTTTTTTCCATTACTAAGGTTATGCGGGTGCACAATCAGTGTCGAGCCATTGTCTGGGACTGTCACCGCCCCTCTCCACCCGTCTCTCTGTTCTTGTCTGCATCTCTCTCAGAATATTTACCGCGTACAGTAATCCTCGGGCGAATCATAAGCGCCGTGTCGAGTGTTTACGTTGGCCGTCAGAATGCCAAAGCTCTTCCTGCACTTCCCATCCTCACGCGCCACAAAATTGTCTCTCTCCTCTCCTCCTCGCTCTGTTCCTCTCCATCCTTCTCCTTCACTTCTCTCTGAACCGTTTCGCAGCTCTGGGATGATGAATGTGTCTCATCTCACACCTTCGACTCATCGACCATCAGATCTCAAACTCAAACTCCCCTGGCGCTCAGTCGGAAACACACATATGAAAACACACTCACTCTATTCCCTCGTGCCTAGTCTGTCTGATGCTCAGCCTGTGAACTGGAGACCTAGCTTTCATAGGAAGCATCCCATGAGGCCATGCTGCATGTATGTGCTGTATCTGAGAGACAGATAGTGAGTGTACATTCGTATTTATGTGCACTGTGCATTATTCATGCATCCAGCCTAAGTAAAGGCTAAATCTGAGAATACAAAGGCCTCACATTCAACTCTGCAGTCTCTGCAGCATTGTCTTCGCATTTCATGTGCGTGCATGAGGCTGTTTCTCAAACTTTGTACCATCTTACTCAACGCTCCCCTGGGATTCTGTGACCCTTGCTGGGAGCCACACAATCCTCATGAGTAAAACACACACCCCTCACAGGACTGTATCCATGTAAGAGAGATGTTCTTTGTCATTTCAAAGATGAAACTAGTTTTTGTTTTGTTTTTGTTTGTACTGTCCCTCAACACGACTCCCCTCTAGTCTCTACATTACCATCTGCAGCCCTGAGGGGCCGTGAAAAGGAATGCGAGCGTCCTGCCGTTAGTGCTTTTAGGAGCCTGTGTGGATTGTGACAATGCTGAATTATTATCAAGTTTTAACAACATTATCTTCACCATCACTATCCCTCCTCAGTCCCTCTCAAACACAGTGAGACAGAATTAAATCCCATATGTGATTTCTGGGGATGCATAGTGGCAGCTGACAGTGGGAGATGACGGAGTGACCTGCATCACATAAAGATATAATAGGACACGAGGCTGATTACAATGTACGAATCTGTTTCTTCCTTTGGACTTGGCTTTAATCCGCTTGGCAATCTCTTCATAACTTTCATTATAGTTTCTTTGCTGTCTCAAAACAAGAGGGAGGAAGACAGAGATTCTAAGAAATGAGGAGTTAGCGAGAGAGATCAAGTAAGAGACAAAGAGAGAAAGATTACTAAAATGCTAGCTGTTTAATTGCATATTCATCTTTGTTTGCCCACTTGGAGCCCCTCATAAAAAAATGAAAACATCTGTGGTGGCACTTTATTATCATAATCCTGTTCCTCTGTAAATTGGGCAACTATATTGGAAAGAATAAACAATAGTAGTCTCATTTGAGCTCTCATTGATTTTGGTGGATAGCCACTCATTAGCCAGATAATTTCCAACCGTTTCTCCTTAGAGGCTTCATTTTCCAGTCATGTGGTTTAACGAGCAAAGTCTGATCCGAACCGTCATTAATATTAATGTCCTTCGATATTTGACTTGATTTTATGGCAAAGGCACATGTCAGTGCCCATTAAATGTCAAACGACATTCCACCGTCCAAAGCGGGAATTGGAGTTTGTCCTCCAGATGCTGTTTGCTCAAACTGACCACAATAACCAGAAAATCTATTTATTGGAAAAACATGAATGTCAAGCGTAACATACATGTGACGGGCGTCTCTGAATGCTCGTGATTAATTACAGAGTGCAAGCGACTGTCTCCGAAGTCCAGCACATGAATATGAAGATGTCAGACTGTTGAAATATACATGTCCTGTACGACTGTTTCTCTTTATGAGATAACTACTAAAATGTGTTAGTAGTGAATTCTATTAATGTGAAGTTGATGTTAGTCTGTGGTGACTGATGAATAGATGGAGGCCCACAGAAATACAGATGCATCTAAGGTTGATATTTACTCAATACATGAGCCGCTCAGCAGACACACAGGAATGTGACTCCCTAAAATATGATTATCGCCGCAATCTGCATAACATTCCCAGTGTCTGCTTGTTCTCTTCACAGCTGGAGAGCTTCATCCAGGAGAACGTGCGCTCTGGGATGGAGGAAATGAAGAGAACCGCCGTGCACACCCAGACCGCTGCCATGCTTGAGATGGGAACGAACCTCCTCAGCCAATCGGCGGAGCAGACCCGCAAACTGACAGACGTGGAGACCCAGGTGAGGCCGCCGGGAAGCTCTGGAGGAGCGTGTTTGCAGCCAATGCAAATTAGCAATTGCCGAGATCACGCCCATGCAAAAATAAATGATTTCACTTGCGAAACACTTGCTGAACAGCAAATTAAATGTAAATCAGATGTAACCCGCTGCCCAAAGGTGGCGGCAGCAGCAGATGCAAAGCAGCTGGTATTTGGTTCCACAAGCTCTGATTGACACAGCGAGTTGAGCTTGGTGTCTGACAACAAGCCAATTAAAACATAAAGCTCAGTAGCACAACACAGATGTGTCTTCAATCATGCCACAGAGCTGTTATTACAGATTGGGCTTGTTTTGGTCCTCATGCCTTTTTATTTCTCCAAGCAAAGTTAATATCAAACTGCAACCTGTACAAATATCTGTGCGGCTTTGCTCACGCGGTTGTTTCATCTGCAGCTTCAAAACATCAGTGCCGCAGGTGCGCGTGAGATAATTCTTGCACGAGTTTTCATTGTAAGATCAAAGAATGAACATTATGAGCCTCGTCATGTGCAATGTGACACAGACTGTCCCCAAGGGTTCCTCTCCTGAATTCAGATGGTAGGCAACCCCCGACGTCCTGTCCGCCTCCCTGATCAACACTATGGAGTCACGCTCCTGTTTTCACCCATCTGCAGGTGTTGAACCAGACAAGTCGCCTGGAGATCCAGCTGCTCGAGTACTCGCTATTCACTAACCGGCTGGAGAAACACATTCTCCTGCAGACCCAGGAGATCTCGCGCCTTAGTGATAAAAATAGGTGAGAACTCGCACACAAAAACACGAAAAACACTCAGCTAAGTGCATTTGCCCTGTAAGACTTCCAGGGTGGTTCTGGGTGACCTGAGGTGGTGCTTTCAGCCTTACCCACGTTGCCTTAGCTGCTATTTTTCTCTTTCCCACAAATGTGCTGGTGTGGCTGCAGTAGGAAACATGGAAACGCATGTCTTCCTGTGCGCCACAGGAAAAGGCCACTTCACAGCGTTGCATTCTGTAACGTACATGCAGCGCTACTCCCATCACAACTGGATATGTTGAATGAGCCTCACTGATATGAGCTGAGTGCTTGATGACATCATCACGCCTATTGTGTCAGCGTGTGTGTGTTTTCTATCGAGCTGCTTGGGAGGAGTTTCCCATTCTTCTCTCTAGGAACACAAGGTCAAGCGGTGGCCAGCAGGGACAGGCTGCTCAGCAGGTGTCTCTCTCCCTGTATCTGGTTGTTTATCATTCCGGCACCTGTTACACATCTGGCCCTGCTCCATTTTGCCCTCTGGCCCTCCTCCATCAAGTTGCTGGCATACCTGTGACACATAAATAAATGGATGCATCTCGAGTCGGGTCAAGACCATCACAGGACACGTGGAAATAGGAGGGTGTGGAATGAACAGGAACTAAGGACAATGTTGGTTTTAGTCTTCTCTGCGTTTAGGGCATGGATCCAGTTATTGAACTGCCGCCAAACTAAAAGAGCCAAAAGACTTGTTTGTTTTTTTAGGCTTTACATGTGAACTCGCATTGGCAGGAAGAGCAGCACTATGCAGACTGAGGGAAAGCAGACTAACAGCAGAATATGTATTACAATAACAATACATAGCACAGGATCACAGGCATTACGGGTTTATTGTGCAGGATTCTATGCCATCCAAAATACCACATTTGCTTTGTCAACCCCCTCTAACTGTTTAAAAAATTATTATGCCGTTTCACTGCAGTGCTCTACCCTCTGAAATACCCACAATGAAAAACAATCAGCTAACTTGCTTTGCCACTTTCATTGAGTGTCCTCCCACGAAGCAAATATGAGATGGAAGTGATGTTAGAAATGATTAGGATCGATTGCGCTTCACTGCCGGGGCCGCACACCGAGCCGATGCCTTAAGTGAGATATTGAAGAGACACGTTTAGCGGCGCGGCCACACGTGCACAAGGCTAAAAGGCAGCTTGTTCAATCTGGGCGGCTGGATTGTTTCAGTAAATAACTGCTGCACAGTCGTTAGTCAGAGCCGTAAAGATCGGGCTCCAGGATTTATGGCCTTCATTTGGAAGTGAGATGTGGCACTTGTGCAGGCACACGCACGGAGACGTTGCCCTCGGGGTATGATCGCGGGGCTTAGCGTTCAGACCTCTGCGTGCTGCTGCAGTATAGGTGTTTGGGTGTGTTACGGGCCCAGCGGGACTGTGGTGTTGATCTATATTAGTCATCTTCATGTAAATGTGCCAGTTTGCGCAACCCCCCACTGTGACAGATAAATGCTGAATGCACAGATTCTCTATCCACCCCCACACTGCATCCATACAAGCCATTTACCCCAGGATTGTTATTTCCTCCAGCGTAAATAAGTACATAGACTTTTTTTTCTCAGTTAGTCAAACATTTTAAGCCAGTTCAATGTTCAATGAATATTTGTCTTTGGCAGTTTTCTGGAACAGAGGCTCTTAGCGCTGGAGGCTCGGTATGGGAGGGAGCTGCAGGGCCTGCAGGGTGAAAAGCAGCAGCTTCAAGAGCTTCTGGAGAGTCAGAGTCAACTGGTGAGTCAGCTCCAGGGAGAGCTGGGCAGCTCTACTCTCAACAGCACCTTACTCCAGAGGCAGCAGGCCATGCTCACGGACACTGTCCAGCAACTGTTGGCTATGGTCAAACACTGCAACGGTAGGTCTGAGGGGGGTTTCTGGCTTTAAGTAAGCACCTACAGTAGGACTTATCAGCTGTGTGGAAAAGCCCTAGCAGCATCAATACACACTTTTATTTTTTGATTTATTGTAGACTGAAAATGCCATTTTACTAGAAAATACCACACACTGTAATTGAGATCTCTCTCTCACACTGAAAGCATGCATGCACTTCACACACAGCAGGTTCAATCCAGAGCTTAACATTACAAGAGAACTCACATATGGGGTTAGGGTCTGTGTGCAACACCCCAGAATGATGCCATCTGTAAACACACGCTTGCATGTCTTTGCAGAAATCTCCAATATGCCCGCGGAGGAGTCGATTAATTTCAGGGACTGTGCCGAGATCCTGCGATCCGGGGTGACAGAGAGTGGAATATATAGCATACGCCTTCCTAACGCCACCCAGACTGTCAAGGTAGTAAGGCTGCGAACGTCAATGTCCTTCTCTTAAAAAAATATCAACAGAGTGATATCCAGCTTTTTTGTACGATACAAACAAGAAACGGCGAAAGCAGCACACAAAGCGCGTAATGTGTTTCACGTAAGGGTTAGAGGGAGCTACAATAATGAGCATTACAGCGTCAGACCCTGCGGGCTTCATGGTCAATGCGTGTGCACTGCTGAATGCAAAGTCAGAAAAGCTTAAGAGGGACCTCCACTGACCTGAAGTAGCGGGCGCCTGCCAACTCAACCATGGCATCCACCAGCAGGAAATCCTTTGTCTGACTCACAGCTAGTAGTCGTGGCTTGGGCCTTTACTGTCAGACCGTACAAAGACAACAAAGAGCAATAACACGTGTTTTATCTTTACACATGTTATCCTCTTCTTTCTGTCTGGTGTACTGGTTGGCATAATCTCCCAGCACCTCTGTTTTCCCCTGTCCTTCCTCCTCGTTTCCTGTGAGCAAGGCAGCCAGGTGTTAGACACTGGTGCCATGTGTTTCCTGCCAACTGGGTCCAATGCACATTTCCACAGATGCGAGTTAGTCCTCTCCAAATAATCACTGCTTTCAATCAACGCCATCTGACTCCAACGAGGCTGGCGAGCTGGGTGGTCGTGTAAAAAAAAAAAAAAAAAAAAAAAGTGGGGCAGATACAAACTGCCCTATTTTTAAAGCCAAGAGCAGGTTTTTACAGTTGGACCATAATCAAAAGACAAGTGCATGTGTGTGAACTGCACATTTGGCTGGATGAGACATCTCTTCTTTCATCTCCGCAGCTTTTCAGCGTCACAGTTTGTAAATTAAATAATTCATAGTCCAAATTATTGCATTTTATTGTAACAGATTTGGCCCTAAGTGAATCCTTGCTGATTAATGAATTATGAATCTGCAATAAATAACAGTAACAACCACGTTTGGAACATAATTTTATTTCTAGAACCTGTTTTGTTTTCAGTCTGGGCTTAAGACCAAGCCGTTGACCTAATGTACCAGAGGATAATCACAGCATTGCCACTCTGCCATGTTTTCTGAGGTACAAGACGCTAAGAACATTTTGACCTTGATTCAGATTACCTGTGGTAGGAAAGCGCTGGGAACTCTCATTTCATTCGTAGCAAACAGAGAGCCCCCTCCCAGCACGCCCTACCCCACACTCACATCCCAGCGTCTGTACTGCACAACAGTTCAGGGGGGGTGAGCGACATGCAGGCAACTAGCCAAGCAAACCAACAGAGTTTCATCTGTGATTATCTGCACTGCAGGTTGCAGAGGTTGTTATTAAGACAGAAACGTCACAGACGATATCTGTAACACGAGGTGACAGAAACCGTGCAGAGACTCCGAATACGACATTAAAACTCCAACGTTGCGGTAACTACACGTGCTCAATTAGTAAAGGATCTCTGAAACGAAACGCGTCTAATCCTACCACCCACGGGACACATTCACACCGTTGTTACATCGCAATACCCAAGGTGAGCTGGACTCAACACGAAAAACGAGTCTCTCTGCGATTTCAGATTCTGTCACAGGTCGAATGAGAGCAATTCATTCCGCTCTCCTAACATATCTTCGTAGGAAAACAATGAGCGTAACCAAATACCTCCTAGACCCCCACTGCAGGGGATGAGAGAGAGAGAGAAAGCTGATATGTTGGTGTTTCCTTTCCACCTGGGTCATATCATCGCATGACGGTGTAAAACGCTGGGATCCCCCTTATTGCTAAGGCTTCCAACGTATCCATCAAACAGAGACGCTACACTGTGCTTCGTTTCTCCCTGTCAGGCTTGTTCCCTCCTCACTGACTGATCTGCTGCTACAGTGTGTGAAATCTCACTGTACTGACAGAAACATTTGGAATTGATGAGTCATCAGTGTCAAGCGGCACAAAATGGAAAAAAAAACCAACCTAAAAACTGTGAAACTAAATGAACAATAAGATTGAAGATTTGTATTAAAAACCATTATGGTGCTGACATGAAAACATTTCATTTTAATACAAATGGCTGCATTAATTTCATTGTACTATTACAGTAAAGTATCAAATGAATATGTAATCACTTGCGGTGACAAACACATTTTAAATCACTATGGCAACACTGAGAGCAGATATTGAAAACTCTATAAAATATTTACAGTCGAAGTCAAACATTGTGCATGTTTCCTCTCTAGTGACAAATGCATATTGTACCGTTCATACTACTGTACAGAACAATAAGTATTACAGAGAATTTAATTTGGGGAATTTCTGCTGCAAGTCACAGTCAGTGAAATATGACCAAAACGTCTCCCAAACCCACTGTGCAATGAACTATCTGCCCGAAGACGCCCCGCACAGACCGATTTATTATTTAGCACCAAATGACGGTTAGTGGGTGAACACAGTAGAGCATTTCACTGCTCAACACACAGGCAATCCCCACAACAGCAGGCAGAGACTGAATATTGGATTTACTGTACATTCATCATCATGGTTTGCAACAGACTCTAATATAAATCAAGGGTCTTTATCGGCTGAATGTGTAAAATGATTGCGGCAAATCTGTGCTGCCTTTGTGAGTCTGGTGTTTTCTGTCCAGTTCAAGAATTGCGGATTTAAACAAAGTGCTCCAGTGCATTTCACATTCAAACATATATGAATATGATATTTACTTTTTATCCACAGGTGTTCTGTGATATGAAAACTAGAGGCGGCGGGTGGACGGTGCTCCAGCATCGTAGAAACGGCTCGCTCGACTTCTATCGTGGGTGGAAGGACTACAAACTGGTGAGTTGGGCAGCGGCCTGTCGCTACCAGCGTTGCTAATGTGATCAACTGGAGAAGGGACAGGAGGCTCCACAAACCACCCACAGGTGGTCTGGCGTGCAGAGGCGTGGGAGACCGGCCAGCCTGTGATCCCACGTGACCTGTGGTTGTTGTATTTGGCTGCGCTCGTGTTTCCACTGTCCCTCACGTTATTGCACCTGCTCTCACACACATATAAGCAAACACACACACACGCGTCCGGGCCCCACAGAGTGCTGCTCCCCGTGTTCACCTTTAGCATCAAATAGCTTTTCTGCATAGGGAAATGAGTGAGGTGATGAAAGGACCAACATTTCCAAAACACAAACTGGATGTAACACAGTTGTACACAATAGACTATGAACTTGCTCCAGCTGGGCTCAAATGTGACTAAACAGACAAAAACATATGTCTGTAAGCCTTTTGCACTGTGTCAAATTACCTCTAGTTTATGTTTTTGATCGAACGGAGGAGCAAATTGTCTCCCGCCCACGCCAACAAATCAATTGCCACAGCTTGGATTGGAAATAAAATGCACCGCTTCACCGACAGCACAGCGAGTGAGCGAGAAGGAGAAAAAAAGAAAAATGTTTTCAAGAACAATATTTGCACAAGTGGATGATAAATATTTGGCTCCAGTTTGGGCACGGGAGCACAGAGGGCCACTGTAGATGGGAGATAACATGTGTACTTAAATGCTTCACTGCCCCCGGACAAAACAAGCTTTGAGAAATTGTGTTTAGTCAAATGCTGCACTCAGACATGCTGGTCAAATGATAAATTCTCAGAGGCCTTTGCTATATGTTAGGTCTCACTTAGGAGCAGTACGAGAGAGTAAGGCCAGTAGAAATTCAGAGGTAAACAAAGGGAAACGTGTCCTTGTGTGGGCATCACATAGTTGTTGTGTCAGCTTCTGTGAGATGTGTGAACTGAAGAAACATTGGATCCCTTTTCTTAAGCCAGAGTGTTGCATGTTATTATACTTTCTCTCGCGTGACACCATCCATTCCCAAAGTCGCATGTACTGTAGGTATAAGTGAAAGGTTTGCTTGAACCCTGCCTCTCTTCTTTTCATTTTTACTCCGTCGGCATTAACGGTGGTTATTCTTTGCCAAACATGGACAAGTAAAATTATGCTCATGTCGAGCTCTAAAAATAAACAGCGGATCAGTTTTTTGTCTTATTGCAAATGTTGCTTGGAGCACTGATAGAATATTACAATGAATTCATTTCTCATATAACTCGCAGAACTGTCTTGGGCCATCAGAATGATGAATGTGACTTAAATTGAGCTCTGTTTTCACATTAACTGCAAAAGCACTTGGCAGGTTGCTGGTAAAATCCCCCACTTCCTTTTTTTTGTCCTATTGTTCTCCCTCTTTGTGTCCAATCCAGGGCTTTGGAGAACCATCTGGAGAACACTGGCTGGGGAATGATATCATCCACAAACTGACCAGCTCCCAGGAATACAGTCTGCTCATCCAGCTGAGAGACAGAGAAGGGAACGAGGCTTTCTCACATTACGACCGCTTTTACATCGATGGAGAGGACAACAACTACAGGTGACCTCCAAACCTGGGATGTCACCTCTTTATGTTTCAAATGAGGTCTGACTAAGACTATGGCTGGAGACTGTGAATACTGAGACTGGAGAGACTGACTAGGGCTGACTGAGACTGTGACTAATGTGAATGACCCAACAGACTTCAAAACATTATAAACAACACTTAAACACACGCAGGTAAGTACAAACTCAACAGAAACTCACTGCACATGCACACACAAGTTCAGTAAATTATTACAATAGGAGCCTTCTATTGTGAAGGATATAATGCAAGGCAGTGATACCCTTAGTCGTTTCCTTCCCTCTTGGTGTGAGACTCATCGCGACAGATTAAGAGCTGTTATCAACAGCTCTTTTTTTGTTTTTTCATTTTCTCCTTCCCTGAGCTTCATTTCGGCACTTAAGTGAAGGAGCCACTCGAACCGTTTTAAAGAAAGTCATTGAAAATGAGAAGCCCAGTGGAGGGTGCGCAGCCGCTTTTGTCTGCTTCCATTTTTCTCTTCCCATCACAGCAGCTACCGCTGCCCCTGAAAAATCCCCAGAGGAAGCCACATCCATTGGCAAAACCTGCTCCGTTCTGGCAACTGACAACTCAAACAAAGCTCCTCGGTAACCCTGCAATCACTAACAAGATTATATGTGGGGGTGCTGAAGCTGCGCTCGCTCCAAAACAGACAGAAATAACCTGTAACCCAGAATATCACTTTAGAGTTCACATAAATTCAAAGATATTCACTCTGGCTGTGTGGATGTTTATGGAGGCCGATGCCGCGGAAGATGACAAACCATCATCATATGTGGGGCTTGGTTTTCCAAGACGCCTAATAGCGCAGCCAATTGAATTTGCCTGAGTTTGTTCCACATAATTAGCGTGAAGAAAATCTATGGTTCACAATTTTCCTTCAGGCTACACTGTGTGAGGTGAAACACCTGAACGAATATAATCACCTCTGTAGCTCGCTACCTATGACATCATGTGCCGTTTAACTAGTTCAACATGTTGGCTTTACTAGCAAGCTGGCGACTCCGGCTTCATCTGTGGGTTTATATCACAAATCCCTAGCCAGACCTGTGGTGCTGTGCAGCCAGTCAGCCAAATCAATCCCACTCTGCGGCATCCACCGGGCTCCCTGGAGCAAGTTGGAGGTCTTCACCTAAAGCTCGCAAACATTATTCATACATTAATCATCGGCATGACAGACAACTTTCCCCTGTGACGGAGCCAAGAAAAGCTGCTCCATAGTTAAACCGGTGGTAGACCTCTCTTTTAATGTAACAATATATTTGTCATCAAATAATGCAATAAAAATATTAAAAGACAGCTGTTGTGAAGAGAATTAGTCCGTGGTCTGTGGTGAGGGTGAGTGTGGAATAGCTGAACTAATACATCTGGAAGTCTTGGCTAGATGACATTTTGGAGAGTTGAAGGATTTTTAATCTCTTCCAGTCCGCAGGGCACTCTTTGGAAAAGGATATGCTGTCTTATGGGCTGATGTCCCATCTAATTTGAAACTTACATAATTTTATTCACATGAAGAAGTTGTCCAACAAAATATCCCCTCATGTCTTACTGAGTTCCTGCTACTCCATCATCATTCCCAACACTGTCATTTCAAGCCCCTCTCTTGCCGCCCCCTTGATGCTTTGTCCTGCCCTGTGAACTTACACATTCGGGAGTAAGATTCTCCATTTTGTTCCGTGGACGTCGTGCCCTCGGCAACACAGGGGGGTCACAAAGCTCAGGGGACAGTCTGGTACTAACTAGACAGAATGACAGGGCAGAAGAGAGGCCAGACAGCAGGGCTGACCTCCTTGACCCACTCGCTTCCAAGCAGTTCTGATACGCACAAACACCAACGCACGCTCATAGTGTGTATTCACGCTAGACATTGAGAGCCACTGGGAGGAAATAATTGAGCAAATCAATTTAACTTGAGTGAAGATTTCTGTCAGTGCTATGGTTTCAGAAAGCACAGCGCGAAATAATGAGGTGATTTTATACTGACGCTATAGTATAACAACCAGTCAATGCCAACAAGCCTGGTTTCTCAGCATAACTGTCAATAATCGATATCATTGCCTGCGGCTGAGATTTTGCTGAAATCCTTTTTCTGCTCTCTCTACAAACCCAGTCTTCATGCTGAAGGCTTCAGTGGCACAGCAGGACGGACCAGCAGCCTCACCCACACTGGCACTCAGTTCAGCACCAAGGACAGAGACAACGACCGCTGCACCTGCAAGTGTGCGCAGCTAGCGTCCGGAGGTAGGATGCTTCAGTCGAGCTCGTCTCAATCTGTCCTTCCTCATCACACGTCTCGTTAAACATCGCCGTCGACCACCTCGTAGATTTCCCAAAGTGCATTTCATTTTCCTTTCCGAGCCACTACAGAGTTCATGCTGATTTACAGCTGTATACGTCTTATATTTCATGGGCTTCAGTTAAGTTAATTCTGACTTTTGCCTTTAACTTACTTGGCATATTTCCTTCCCTCCAGGTTGGTGGTTTGAGGCATGTGGTCCGTCCAACCTGAATGGCATCTATTACCCAGCCTCGTCCAGCGTGGTTCGCTACAACGGCATCAAGTGGTACTACTGGAAGGGTCCAAATCTAGTGGCTACTATGACAACCATGATGGTGCGGCCTGCAAAATTCTAACGACCGGGCTCACACACGGAACCAAATGACAAATACCCAGGAGAGTCTGGACGTCTTACAGAGATGCTTGAGCAAATGCCTGAGTACAGCTGAGCTGTGTGGTGAATTACTGTGGCTCTGTTCAGTTCCTGATAAATTAATGCAATAATAACAACACATATGTGCCAACAATTTATTTTTTTAAGGCGTCTATAGCTGAAACAGAGAAAGAAAAGGACATTAGTTTAGCTACAAATAATGTAAGGCTGAAAGAGACATTTTTGCAATACTTACTGTAGTTTGTTTATGTGTTTACTGTGAAATAAATGAAATCACTCATAGCTACAGCCTTGTATTAAGAATGTAAGTTTGAAATACTTTAGCTACAATGTGTCCATTTTGCTGAATGATTTTTTGAACAGTTCTTGGCTTTGCCATTAGATAGCCTGCAGTAACCTCAACATATTAGATCTTGTAATAACACAATGGCACAGCAGGCTTTGACCTTTTGTGGGACCTTCCTACAAGATTTTCAAAGTAAAACATTCCTGATTCCTTCTTGTCACGCCTCTCGTAAAACTTTGTAAGAGACTTTACTCATAAAAAGACATCATATAATTTCGACAGTGTGATTTCCTTCCAAACGTGAAACAGTTGCAGTAACATCTGGGAACGAAGCTGTAAATCCAGTTTTGACTTTTAAAAACTGTGTAATCTGCGGCGCCTCTAAAACACAGGGCCAGGTGCTTGTTTCCATGTAAACATAAACTCCAATGAGACACACATGCTGGACTCAGGAAGTCAATGGAGGACCGACTTGCACCATTGATCTGATGAATCATCC
The DNA here is from genome assembly GCA_030770545.1 of Macropodus opercularis. NCBI lineage: Eukaryota > Metazoa > Chordata > Actinopteri > Anabantiformes > Osphronemidae > Macropodus > Macropodus opercularis. Next base: position 7,668,497 of record JAUCMP010000029.1, on the reverse strand, counting down.
AATAAAACTGGTCCCTGTGGTGCCCATTAGAAAAGCGAATGGGCTTCACCTCGGCTAATAGTGACCTGCTTCTGCCGGTGTATGCTGGCGGCGGCAGCTACCTGCAAGATGAGTCACGAGCACATCTGCCAGACTTTGATGTCGTCTAATTATTGTGCTTGATTGACTGAAGGATTTACAGAATCATGAACAGCTCTTCCTCTTTGTCCATTTCAACTAATATGATTTATTTCTGTCCTTCTACCACAACTGCATAATTGATGCATTAAGAGTAATGGACTGAAAACTGAGCTCGTCTTGTTTGTTTAAGTCAGTGTCAGATCAAACGGAACGAACACGTATGACTTCACAGAATTTGGAGCCTCCTACTAACTTCTCTAAAGGGAAATACACAACAAGCAGTGCTGCTACTGTGTCTGAGCAGATCTCACAATAAACGTCTGTATAAATATGTGATGCACTCCTGTCAGATTCTGTGAGAGACAGCAAATATCCTTGCAAGTGAATTCAGTGCCAGCAGCTCTGTGTGCGCAGCCCAACACACTGGTAGCGACGACAGACCGGAGGTGCATATTCTAAAAAGTACCTCCTGCACACACAAACACACACTAGCGCACACATGCTGCGCTTGCAAGCAGTGACCCCATTGCTAAACAAGTTTATTACGACCTCCAAGGGCTGGACAGGCAATAGATCACAGCGGGGGGAGGCCAGGGGTGAATCCATCAAAGCGACTTTAATAAAGACCACTTGATTTGCCCTGCTGGCTTAACAGATGAAATGGTTGTGTTCGGGTCCAGTGAAGCAGACCAGAGTCCAGGCCGCGTTGCCTCACTACTGTTCTTCTCCCAGTCGCTCTTTATGAGATGTGTTATTTGTGGGCATAGACACAGAATGACAAGGAGATAATACCTTTAAAGCTGTGTTACAATGCTATTATACACTCTGGCAATAACAGGAGACCTGTCTGTCCTGCTTCTAAAAGTCACTATTTAACATGCGTGGATTTCCTTTATCGTTTTAATCAATAGTGTAACTTGCTTGTGTTTGAATCATACAGAATGTCGTATGTCGTTAGCGAGGAGAGTGAAGCGCGTCAAGCTTCACAGGCGCTGTCGTTGGCTCGTTTCTCCAGCTTTGGACGGAGCCGTCAGACAGAGCAGTGGCTAAGCTAATCTAGCCAGCTGCTAGGTGGAGCTTTAGATTTAAAGCGTGAATAAGCTCAGCTCCCCAAAGGTCAAACTGTTGCCTTAAGGTGGAAGACTCAGAACTATTAATAAAAAAATTACTTCAATATTACCTCACAATGGTTTAATCCCTATAATATGACACAATATTCACTCCCTTTATTGCCTTTCTTTCATATTGCATCAGTGAAAGTATTTCCAACAAATATTTATAAGTATTAGGTGCAACTCAACTAAAAGAGACAGAGAAAAATAGTTTGTGTGCATCCTCATACGTTGACCTGCCATGTACATTAACTCGGTGTAACCTCCACATTTCTGCTCCACTGGTGCCGTTAAAAAATGCCAGCAGATTTATCATCTGACCCAGGTAGACATGCAGATGCAGAAGAGGAGAGAGAGAAAGATGCGCAGGCTGGAGGAGAGAGCGAGGGAAAGGAGAAAAAACCCAGAGAGACCCAGCCAAGCGCTCGTAAGTCCTTGTCTCTGTGTACTTCCTCTCTGGTCTGATTCATAAGGGGTGTGATGACTGGCCAGGGTAAGGGCCAGGTATAGCGTTTTGGCAGGAGGGAGCAAAGAGGGAGGGCTGGGGACTCATTTGTAATTGTCGTCCTTGCCGTGCGGTTTACTGCGTCAGCATGCAGCCCATTTAACACTAGTCATCGAAAAAGCAATACCATCTGTATATCAGCCTGTCGTGTTCGATGCATCAGCTTCTACTCGTGTAGTTTTTCTTTATGCAAAGAGAAAGGAGGGAACGCAGCAGTTGTCATGTCGTGTTTGGATGGATGGAGAAAGGACCCAAACAAATGCCACATCAGGCCACATGGGGGCACTGGTGTCACAACCTACCCTGCTTTACCTTTCTCTCTTGTACTTCGTGGGCTGTCAAGAGACGTGGATCTGGCTGCTGTTCGCTCTCGCAGCCTCTTCCTCCACCACAGGTCTGGATTATGTAACTATGCATTCATTAACACATCTTTTGCCATGTGCTGCCATCCCAGCAGATGGTTAACTGAAGGCTACAGAGGACATTAGGGAGGGCGGGGGCCAACAACCTTAGGATAATCGCGTTAGACTTCCATAAGGAAGACCACTCTAGCTCAAGTAGTGACTTTGAAAAGCCTGAAAACACGTCCAACAAAGGCGCTTGTTAGCGTTGTGTCCCTAAAACAGAAACTAAGCCTGTCTGTCAAGAATGAACTGTAGCCATGAGTTCACATTCATGGCTGAGAGCCACAACATCCAGTCGTCTTGTTTTGCCGCTGTAGGCATTTCTGTAGTATTTTCATGTTTTAGGTTATCGCTCCACCATAATTTCGCTATTAAATGAAACATTTCTCCCATTTTATGCAAACAGCTTTCCTCCCCAGACTGAGTGATGTGTGAATAAGACATAAGGCCAGCAGACAGAGCTGAGAGGCTGCTGCTGTTCAGCTAAACAGCGGAATGGACAAGATGTGACATTATTTAGCGGCTTTGAATGTGCTGTGATCATTACAGACGCGCTGATGCCAGCGTCTGACAAACAGCCGTCACACTGGGCTGTTTATGCATCGTGGACTTTACTGGGGGTAGTGGCACAAAGAAAACAAAAAGAAAAAAAAAGAAGACATCCTGACAGCAGCAGCGATTCTGGGGACAAAAATGCATCATAGACGGAAGATGCCAGAAGAGAGTGGCAAGATGTTTTCATGCTAGCTGACATGCCATGAATTTAAAGTCACTGTGCAGCAGTGATGTGCGCAGGGGCGTCTCAGCACACTCACAGGCACAACACTACAAGACTCCATAGACTCCGCTCCTATCAGATAAGAAGCACAACACAACGCTACAATGGCCGTTCAAGCTGGAAACAAGAGACAGAACTGAGCTCAAAAATGGTTAGTGAGCGAGTTTATCAGATGCACTGAAGGCAGCCGTTAGTAGAGATGGTCGCGCTGCCTCCACGTTGTACAACGTCTGCAGAGGAAGAGGCTGGATTGGCCCTGGGAGTAAAGCAAATACTTAAATATCTCATTGTTTACGATGATGAAACGTTGGACGCGAGCATGTGACTATGTGGCGTTTTTTCCCCTTCGCTGTCCTTTTCATCTCCACGAGAATGTTTAAGGTCCAGGACAAACAAAGTGAGGTTTGTCTCATTACATTAAGCAGAAAGTGCAGTTGTGTTGGACAGCTCCAACGGCAGGATGTTCATTAGCATCCCTACCATGTTATTATAGTTCTGTTTTACTTTGATATGATAATTGTTTCTATTTTTCCTTCAGTACAAACTGCTCAAATGTGGTTTCTGAGACGGAGCCAGTCTCTCAAAGCACTAATGGACATCTGCCAAATGGGTCTGTTGCTGTTCAATACCTGGCCGGGCCAATCAAAACGGGTTCTCTCTCCACCTAGGGCCAAACGCCAAAAGCTCTGCAATTACAGCTCAAATTGGCTTGAATTGTCCATCAGTACCTGCCTTTGAGTCGCAGTCCAAAATACAAATCAACCGGCAGATGTGAGTTCACTCAAACAAGCACAGTCCCTCGCTGACACCTTGACTAGAATTTGAACTGTGAATGCAGCTGCAACAAGTAAACAAACATAGAGGTTTTAACTTAATAGATGTGGGCGACATTAATAAATACACTGTAGCTGGAAGGACGACATAATGCAGATTGATCAGACGGGCATTAAAACTAAAATCCTCTCAGCAGTCGTGTCCTATGTGTGTAGCTTGTGCATCCCTCCACCAAACCCCTCAGCAGTAAGAGGAACGAGCTCTATCAGGTGGGTTAAATAGCTTTGTTGTCTTATTATGGACCTTCCCTTGATGGTGGAGAGCCAGCAGCTGGCTCCGTTGACACCAAGGTGATTTATTCTGCTGTAACATCATCATCATCATCATCATCTCTACTTATCTGCTGACCTCCACAATTTTCTTTACTTGCCTGCCAACCTCCGCCACCCTCTCTCCTCCCCTGTTGACCTCCAACATCCTCACATGCCGGCTGCCGTGGTTTCAGCTGCTCGGCTGTGCTTCCACTGAATCATTCAGTCTGTCCCTAAACAGTTGGCTTGAAATGTTCATTCTCTTGTAACCTCTGCGATTCTTCTTTCACTGAACTTTCTGGCGGTGTCTCCAGGATTCTCCGTGCCCAGGATAATTTATTCTTCACCCGCGCTTGTCATCCAGCAGCCACAGACAGCCGACCCCCACGATGCCCCTCCACATTCATCACTTGTTGCCTGACAATAAACCTTTCAAAGCGCAGCTGTGCTGCTGAGCTTTTTTCTAGGTTAAAACTATTACATCAAGCAGAATTTTATAAACATTTATATATTGTACATACGTGCTCCCAGTGGAATCGTGTTTGAGATTTCGGTGTATAATTCTCCATAAATAATTTTACATGTTTGAAGAAAACTGCAACTCAAGCAGATTTAGATGTTTCGTTCTTGGTCAAAGCAACACATGACTCACAATGAAGCAGCCACATGTGCTTGTCTAGCAAAGATGCAAATCATTAGATAATACCAGCTTAAAATAACAAAAATGAAGTTGGTACAGACTGTCGTAGCTTATTTGCTGGACTTGCTCGACCCTCTTAACTCAAATCTAACACTCTACATTTGTGCCTAGCAGAATAAGTAAAAAACATGATTTTTATATAGTTTTTATAATTTGTGTTACGTAATCTGTATCATGATATCACTACTCCTCTTATTAAATTGCTTGTAACTACAGTAGGTACTGTAAGTCATTGAGGACTGCCATCAACTGTGAGTTATAGTGTTACTGTATATTGGGCAGAGTCAACAGAAAACCCATAATTAATGTAATTCACTATAAAGAAGATCATTTTGTTTTCACGTCTTCCATATTACATATCACTCCTCTGCTGCTACCTAGTGATAGTTACTTTGGGGATTAAATGGATCCCTTTATTTAAAAGTTCACATATTTCAGTAATACTTGTCATATATATGTAATTTCTGAACATGACCACGTCCTGCGTGTGCAGAGCAGCGGAGAAGCAAGACCGCAACGTTTGATTCACAAGTCCCGGAGCTGCCCCGGTTAATGAAAGTTATAGAACAACCACTGTGATGCACTGCACATTCAAAGATTTGAAAACTGCGACTGTGTTAAAGTTCAGTTTTTAGAGGATACAGCCTGTTAAGATAAAGTAAGAGAAAGGATGTAGATGTAAGAGTGAACCATTCATTTCCCCCAAAGCATCTTTCTTAACATACAGTACTTTAACATATTCTCTTCCAACATTCATGAGTGGAGAGTTCATTCTCTCTTTTTTACTCCTTAATGTTTTTTTATAGAAACCCTCACAGAAACCACTACACACCTGCAACTTTTCACAGAGGTTTGTAACGTCTTTGATTAATAATTGATCTAGGCAAGTGCTGAAAGAGTGCGTGGAGCGTGCGGGGGTCATCCATTTCCGCCCAGGATTCCCGCCAAATGGCGCCCCCCCCCCATCGGGCAGACCTCCCCAGTCACTAACGAAAGCGCACGGCACAAAGGCAATAACGTAAGACACCACCTCTGCATGTACGACATTACCTGAAGCTCTAGGACCTGCCAAGTCGTATGCATCCAAGCAGGGACAGCAGGCCACAGTAACATGTCACCCACTGAGAGCATAAATGTCTCGAGAGCTGAGATCTAAAATGTCATGTCCTCAGGGTTCAACTGCTTTCTTATAGCCAATTTTACTTGAGAAATCTGTCTGGGTTCAATGGTTTGGCTGTGCCACAGCTACTTGACAGCTCTATTTTCTGGCCTATGAAAAGGACATGTCAGGCTGTCTTGCACAGCCATTGTTTTGTCTACTTCTGTGTCCACGGATGCAGAAGTGATGTGCAAGGTGGATGACACTAGTGAAAAGTTGTCTGATGTTTTTACGTCTTGTCATCTGCCCATTTCATCTGTGTCGCTTGGCAGATATGGCATTTAATGCGCTCTCTTGTGTCTTTTAAATATTTATCAATCCGCCAGAATGAAAAGTAACTACAAAGTACTACAAAGGAAGCAGTTTTGTTAGCAGTGGCTGGCCCAGGCTACGTGTTTGCTCATGCAAAGTGTTCTTCGTCGATCTCCTCAGCGTTGTCTGTACATGAATATGTGCAATCCCAGTGTGCGTTTGGTTCTCCTGTGATACACTGATTTTGTTTCCTGCAGAAAGGATTCTTCTGCATTCCTCTACCTTCCACACGTCCAGCCTCAGGGACGCGAAGAAACAGGAGAGGATGGAGAAAAAAACAAAAAAAGCCACTGGAAAGCCAAATACCACGCACCATTGTTTCTTATTGTCTAGGAGCTGTTTACTCTGTCTGCAGGGTACACGCTGTGAGAGTGAGTGTCTTTGTGCAGGTGTGTGTGTGTGTGTGGGGGGGTGTGTGTGTGTGTGTGTGTGTGTGTGTGTGTGAGAGATGGGGGTGCTTTTCTGTTTACAGTTAGCAGAGGAGTATTGCACAAAAGTAGAATCATGAAATCCAGGATAAGTGGAACATCCTGCTTTGCCCTGGTCTGGGCAACTCATCCTGGTTTATTCTGTTGCACGTTTGCTAAGCCAGGATGAGACGTTCCAGCTTAGTCAAGTGTAGATGCTGTAACTGGGGAAAAGCACATGTTCACGCCATGTTTACGCACAGATATACAGTACTGTACATGTAGAGTCTCATCATTATGATTGTGCGATACCTGAGCAAGTCAAGGACGTTCAGCCAGTATATCTCAAAGATCCTGGTTTAATCCCTTATCTGGTTTTGTGCAACAACCTTCAGGTGCATTATCACCACCTAAGCAAAAGACAGTACTTGCTGGTGAGAGGGACAGCACTAGTGAACAAAAGGAAAGGAGAGAGAGGGTGAGAGCTGGCAGAGAAGCGAATGAAAAATTTATAAGGCCGCGAGTCCCAAAAGCCTTTCTGTCTTTGCCAGGAGCCCTCAGCCTCAAACTGCCGGGCAGGGATGGTGAGACTATTCCAAATAGATGCCCCAAAGACACATACACACACGAGAACATGGCCAGAGGATATGTTATCTAGGAATCAGGCATAAGCTGAAAAGAGAATCAGCAGCACAACAACAGTATCCCTTAACACCAGCAAGGTGTTATAGTCCTTTGGATCCTCCTCTAGTGGACATTACAACCAACAAATCGTCCTGTGAGTGAGAGCATGATGCACTGTGTCAGACTGTTAAAACAAAATGCTTGTGCTAAACGAACATGTATATGGTTTTACTTTGAGCAGTTACCAAATCCATCCCACTGAAATAGTGTGAAGAAGTCATTCTGTGCAAATTAGGCTAAATGAGAAGCTCGCTTAGCAGGAAAAAAATTCCAATGCAGGCATGCTAAGTACATCAAAAGATAGAGATCTTTGTAATTATAAAGACAACATCTAGATGCATACGCGTGACGTCACACAGCCTTGAGCTGACAGGGAAAATAAATAAATAAATGAAGACGTGAGAAGAAGCACCAGCTTCCTCATTTTTACTCACTACTGCAGCGTTGCCATAGCCACCGCCGCATCCTTAGGATGCAAGGGTAGAGACAGTCAGAGGAGGCAGTGCGGAGGAAAAAGAGGAACTTTTAAGGCTCTACCTCTCTCACTGTGTGAAAGTGGGTCAACAAGCAGACACAAACACACATACACACCCACACACACACAGCCAGTCAATTTCCAGAATGTTCAGTTCATCTTATGATGGGATCAAGCCCTTGATGATGTGGGGTCCTCAAGAATTACAGTTTTTTTTTTTTCTTTAAATGACACATGTGCAGAGGAGCAAAGCCAAACATGGCGTGTTTGACAACACCTGTACGATCCATGTCAACACTTCCTACCAGATATATGAGGAATTTAATTCAGTCCATCCATTTTGAAAAGACAGAACAGACTGTCGTGAACTAACAACAAATAATTTTGTGACATTTATGCAAAAATGTGACCCTGGTGTTATGAAGTTCTTTTGGTGTCATCTGTTATTTGTAGATGTGCTGCTTTTGTAGTGAAAGAGCAACTGAGTTTATTTATATTCAAAGAAAATCTGCTTGCAACTGTACTCTTGTCTTTACCGTGCAGAAGTTTCTACACCATATGGTTTATATATTATTAAAAAAAACAAATCTATGTTTCTGGGGCTGCATTGTCTGCTGCAATAAAATGAGGTTCCATAAGACAAAGCAATGAATTAGGCTTGCTCTGCAAAAATACATTTGTTATGAAACTTTCAGAAAGCTGCCCTCATCTGCACAACATTATGTACATATACCCCACATTGGAAATGGAAATACTTTTATTATTTATAGAAATTATAGTTTTATAGTTTTTCACATTAGAATTTGTCAGACATAGTATGTGGGTCATTGCCTATTTACACCACTGTCTCTTACAAATAGAGCTCCTACTTAAACACACCGGGAGGTGGAAGCAGACTTATTTTGTATGGGTTTGTTTGAGGCAGGTTTTGTGGATTGTGGATATATTTTTGTATATCGTGCACTTCCATTCCTCATGCAGCACAAGTAAAAAGCCAAATGGTTTTCCAGGGAGAAAGCAGGTCCAAAACATCCCCCACTAAGTAGACCTCTAAGACCGAATTCTGGCTGAGTGGTAGGAAATATCATTAACAGAAATCTGTGGGTGTTTCGATACGGTGAAGCAGAAGTTTCGCACAGCAGGTTAATGAGTTAAAGTACGTTTGAAACAAATAATAGCAGGACTACACCACACACACACACACAGCTCTGGTCTTCAGAGGCACCACTGTGACTGGATTGAAACACACACCTGCGGGTCCTTCTTTTGGCAAAAGTTATCACGAGTCAAACCGTAATCAGCAGGGCCCCACCAGTGTCACAGCAGAGGTTCACTATTACACACAGAAACCTCTGCAGGTTCATAGGTTCCTTATCTGCATGCAAATCAGAAAAAAGATTTATCAATGAGGCCTAGAGATGGGCAACAAAGAAGATCTGAATTTGAGCCAGTTTGTCAGGATAGTCATTAGAATCATTACGGCGCATATCATGCCTGCACAAACCCTCAATACGTTGGTAAGAGTGATGAGAATAGACCCAGATGTCAAGGGACATTACTTCTGGGCAGAGTAAGCAGTGTGTTTGAAGCAGAGTACTGGCTTCAGGCTTGTGTGTGTGTGTGTGTGAGCAATGTGAGCATGCTCCTCAGCTCCCACACCTCATGTTTAGGGCGAAGGGGCAGCACTGACCTGAGTCATAGCCTCCAGAGGGCAAGTGTGATGATCAAGAGGACCTCTGGGCGAACAACTGAAGCTTTACCTAAACAGTTCTCCCATTCATTCCCACAGTCGCCTCTTTTCCCACTCATTAACCCAGCCCCATAAATTTACTAGTCTGGTCCCTACAGGCTCATAGGGCAGTAGTGCGAGTTTGTGAGCCTGCTGGCAGACCTGTATGAGTCCTGAACATGGGATCTTATGAGGTATGTGAGCGTACACTGCTTTGTATGTTGCCTTGTGTTTTTCTTTCCCTGTGTTGCAGCTCTAGACCACTACCATGGCCACGTAGCCTCGGCCCTCCCATGATGCCCTCTGGACTGCTGTTCCCACAGTCGAGGCCCGGAGCATCGCCAGCAGGCACCAAGGCAGCAGCTGTGCAGGACACATGTTCACCAAAAACCCTCCGTCTTTGCTTCATTTCACTTTTCCTCCCCCCGTCACAGCCCCTCTTCCAACCCACCCTCTCCTTTCTCCTTTGGACCCTAGCACTCTGTTCAGAAGCGGCGATCCACCCAGAGGGCCAGTTCTACACCCTTCACTTCCTCCCTGTGCTGCTCCCTCAGCTCCTACTGTTTAGACTGATAAACAGAGACATCTGTCCCACAAACCAAGAAGAAAGCCTCAAAGACCCAGTGAAAAGAATCCAAGGAGCACGATTTGTACAGCAATTGACTCTAGAAAACTTTGCCTTCCAACTAGTTTGATAGCGGCATCGTCAGTTAGTACATGTGCAGGTACAAATTTGACTCATTCCGTAAAATCTGACCACCAGCGTTAGCTTCCCCTCAGTGGCTCATCAAAGGTGCTTCCAATGCTCCGCTTAAACAGCCGTACGTCTTCACATCAGTCTGATCTGCTTAAACCTTACAGTCTGCCACCAGGAAGCTTAAAAGTGAAAAAAGCGGTCGGCGGTCGTCTTCCCTGCAATAACGTCTCTGTGTACGATCACAGTCTGACTCTGTAGAGGCTTTAACTTTCAGTTTAAAACTCGTCTTACTTCTGTTCTGTATCTGTTTGTGGCTTGTTCTTCCTTCCAGGCCTTTTACTGTTAACTGACTTAACTATACATCTCTGCTTTAGCTTAGTATGCAGGTGTGGAACTCAAATGTGATTAAGCTCAATTCATTGATCATTGTTTTGGATCAAGTTCAGTAGAAATGTCAACTTGTTTTACTTTTTACAGCCTTGCTCATGCAAAGTAGATGCACTGATATGAATGCAGTGGTTGAGTAATAAGATGAAAGTAGAAATAATAGATTATAGACTCGTTTCAACAAGGAATCATCTATGACTCCATGCATATTGCTACAAAGGCAAACAACAAGTCCATTAGCAGCTCCTATTAAATATGACGAGTGACTGATGCCTCCCAACATTACACTTGAGTTGAACAACAGTGTAAGGAAAGTCCGCTGCAATGCATTAGCGCAGAACCTCATCACCCTAAGGTGCACAGAAATTCAATCCATCAGGTCTAAATCTAGCATCGATATCTCTCAACACTGGGTCTCGACTCCAGCAGTTTGTTCCATTACCATTCCAGCGGGTTTATCTAGAATATGCCTTTTCCAGCTCATTATGCCCACTTTAGACTCCCATAAGGTCATTAATCCCAATCACTGTGTTCATTTTCACACATGCCAAACCATTATTCTGCGCTTGGCATATCTTTTTACCCTTCTGTAATGTGCTGTGGCACACACTCGTGCACGCACACACCACTGCCGCGGCATCTCTCTGCTTAGTGATTCTGTTTGTGTCTGTCTGTGATTGCATAAAAATCTAAAATACTGTGAAGGGGATCACAAGATGATAATGATCAGAGGAAAATCTTGCCAAATATAGGCTTATGGACTTGAGATTTATCTGTGCTGACACATTCCAGCACTCTTCAATACCAGCAGTCAGATTTTTGAAGCAGCTGCCCTGTATATAAACGATGTGGCCCCATGCAGAGTATTTGTCACATTAGAGAGCTTTCCAACACGCGCGCTCATTGTGTTACAGAGAGTTGTGCTGTTTTGAAAGAATACGGGACACAACATCAACGACGCCTCCGGTCATTATCGCGAAAAAAGAACATCTGAAATATACAAGCAATTAAAATATGAAATGTGTGAGAATCCTAACTGCGTATTAGTGAGATACATGTCACTTTTTTTAAATGTCCACCTTTATTTTTTAATGCCAGATTAGGTCCTCATGGTTTTGATTCAGACTCTTCAGCCTGTTCTTGGTAGAGGAGTTTTGCTCATCTGCATAAATGTGCTTTGACGGCTATGTTTGATGTTTGAAAACATGCCTCATCTTTCCTTTCAGTACTCACCTTCACTTTCTTCTCGGTGAGTTAAACAACGGCATCGTTTGCACTCATGCACCAACTCACTTTTTCATGGTCGGCTCTGTGGTAGCGCTAAACATGCTGGACCCTGTCTGAGCCAAGCTAATTGAATCTGGTTCCATGTGACCTGTGAATGTGCTGCCAATATTAATCAGACCTGATCAGTGACCAGTGGCTTTTTTCTCAGAGATGAAGAGGTTGACTCACGCGGTGCCCTTCACACTGATCAGTCATCGAAGCACTGATTACAACATACACGCTTTGGCTCAGTTAACAGACTCTTAAAAAAAACAACAACAAAAAAAACAGATGAATCCTCTGTCCAAATATTATTCAGAAGAAAAAGCTGTAAATCCCTTCATGAAGATGTGATATTAATGTGAAAGGAACTTTACTTAGAGTCTTTCCGATCTTGCACAGGGATGCACTCAGTTATATTTTACACCGTAACGTGTCAGCACTGAAAAGCCAGCACCTACAAGGGGGAGGGGGGGGGGGGGGGGGAACAATACAAATACAGTTGAGCGTTTTCCTAAGGTTTGCGACTCATGAAATTGTCTTATCGATCCTAAAACAATAGGATGTCGCACTAATAGAGGGAGCTGTTGTGTTTAAACACAACTGGGTCATTAGCATTACTCCACACCAGCAGTGAGCACATTCCCAATGAAGCCAGCGCTAGATGTGCCCAAGTTCTGCACGAGGGCTCAGTGCTTCCTCTTCAGACTGAAAATGTTGCGACACTAGATAAAAGTACAGTTGCGGCATGCGAGCGGAGTAAAACATTTACAGTGGAGTAACAAAGAACAAACAAACCCATCAAATTACTTTCTTTCACAATTGCGTGTTAAGTACAAGCAAATACCATCCACTCACTCACACACACAAACACACAGATTTTGGCAGCTTAGTATTCACTCAAGACCACATGGCTGTGAGGGAATAGCCCCACAGTGGATGGAACAGAGAAGCATAATAGAAAAACTCATTTGAAGGGAACTCAGAAGCCCAGGACCACATTAAGCCCAGCCGCCGGCCTGAATGCAAGATCATGTCGAACTTGTCACACAGGGTGTCTGTATGTGTGTGGGGAAGAGAATGAGAAAGAGGCTGAATAAAAACAGTATAAATATGATATGAAAAGATGAAAAAAGATGTGAAAATCAAATAAAGAAGGCAAAGAGTGAGGAAAAAAAAAAAGCAATGTATTCAACACAGTCCCACGACTCTGCACAGTAAGAAATTCTCTGGGTCTGTTTCTATCCCTCATTCGATAGATTTCACATTGTGCAGCTTTAACAGACAAACGGATTTCCTGCGGTTTAGGCCTCACTTATTGATTGTTGTCGACGGACACGTTGTGTATTCATCCCTGGGCATGAAACATACCTGGCTGAAGTGTTTTAACAGCAACATGCTAAACTTTACCTCCAGCAACAAAAGCTGCTGGAGCCAAGAGAAAATTGAAGCCATAGCACACAGCAGCAGATTAAATCTTTTATGCATCACGGTATCTCAGATCGTGATCCTGTTTTATTTCGCCAGACAATCCCGGGTGAACTAGTGTATTCGAAAGGCTTCAGTCAAGAAAAAAACGCCTCTAACTCCGTGGAGGAAGCAGACCTCCTCTTCTCTTCTGCTGTGCCTCCATTTTGAAATATTTTACAGACACCAAGATGAGTTTAGCTCATTTTCTTTCATTTTGTTAAGGTCACAGAGGACAAACACCTGTGGGGAAAAAAAATCCTTTCTTCACTTATTTTGTTCTCTGCTCTTATTTAGCCAAGGTCAAGGACATTTTAACAGGTCTGTCCTCGTTATTACTGCCAGATGTGGTCTTGTGTCTCCCGCTGAATTATTATGCCGACACAGAAACGTATGGACAACCTGGGAAGGTCCATCCCTGCATTTACACCGCTTCATCGTCCACAGTTTCTAAAATGTCAGAGAACAGGGGTCTTTGAATAAAACATCATCCGTCTTTCACTCTGGAAGGATTTACCTCGCAGTGAACTCTATAAAGTGGAATTCTCACGACACACCGTCTATGAAACTGACCAAGCCTTTCAGATTCTTTTGAAATATATACAATCACTGGGATGCCCTCTGCAGAGCGCAACAATGCAGCTGACGGATGCATTTTTATAGATCACACACCGCAAACTGCCTCCAGTCCTCCCAAGCAAAAAAACCCTGGACTCAACCTGGCTGAGCCTTTTTCAGCACTCGGAAACATGAGCTACCAGGATTATATTAGTTTTCTATTTGAGGGCATAATACTCAAAATAATCAAAGTAAACCTAACAACTAATGAAATAATTCATGTCTTAAATGCTCTACCAATCGATTGAAATGTCAGTCAATGGTAAAAGTAGTGCTGCTGTCACATTTTCTAATTAGTGAGGTCAAATGCAAAGGTTCTGACTACAACATGAAAAATCAAAGTCTTCCAATAGTTTGATTTCTTTAACTGCTCTTAATTTATTTATTTTTATTCTGGTGAAGGCCTGCTGTTTAGAAATAACACAACTTATCAGAAACAGATTAAAAACCAAAACATAAAAAAGCTAAAAAAAATGAGGATCACAGCTCTGTCCCTAAGTGGTTGAAGGGAAATAATGATGTTTACACTAGCGATGATAAGACTGCTTATCCTGTCAGCTCAGCTTTTTTCAGACTTAGTGTGAAGATCAAAAGTTTACTTTTAGTCAGACTCGTTTCATTAAAGTCTAGTTATGCTTCATTTTAATCTGGTGGTGGATGTTTATACTTGGTGTAACAATGAAATAAAAATGACCATTAATGATGAAAAACGTTGAAAGTGCGCAATGACCTCATAGTTATGTTAAGAGCTAATTATTTGAAAAAAATGAAAAATGTTCATCAGTCTCCAGCGCGTCACATGTAAAGTACCTCCAGGTTGGAACTCAGCGGTGCTCGTGCTGTATCATCGACGGTGATGTCCCTCGTCTCTCAGCCAGCCTTAAAGCTCCGAGCCCACACAACTTGGAGTGAGCTCAAACAATCAATTCCAGCACTGGCTTCCTATTGAGTTTTAATCAAGATTTTTACTTTGCTCTGTCCTCTCTCACGGTTGCCTTGCCTGCAGATTTCACAGGTCAAGGAACCATTCAGAAAGCCTTAATTAGCTTTCTCAAGCTAATGAGTTCTCGGGCATCATACAAATTGTTCTGTCAAACCCTGACTTTGAGCCCGTTCTTGCCAGCTTGGACTGTTTGAGCTCAACAGAATAAAGGCCTTTTAATCACGTTCACATTCATTACCCTCAAATGAGTAATGTTTCACTCTTCTCAGTCATTTTTGCACAGCATTTGATGTCAAAACTGTCCTTCATCCTGTGACAAACTCCGCCGACCTGTTTAGGGCAAATTCTATCATCATTACGGTGGATAGATCCGTCCCTGGCATGTTTTGATGGAAAGCACCAGCAAAATGAAGCTGATGGACTGAGAGCTGCAAAAGTAACACAGAGCAAAAGTAACTTCAGACTCGGGAGTAAACTGGAGGACTGACCTCCTGTACACAACAGGACAGCGATGAAGCTCAGACAAAAATATAGGCCTTGGTTTGAAGATGAAATATGGCAGCCTGACCCCACTCTCTTTTCCCCTGATCTAATTCCGCTCAGCTTAAATAGGGACGTATTGCCTGAACGGATAACTTGCCGGACCCGAAGTGTCTTTTTAGAACCAGTTTCTGGGGGGAATTGAATTTCAATCGGTTGAGCAGTAAATGAGGAGGAGATTTATGTGGCTCTGCGTGGGAAAAGGCCATAACGAGGCAGCCGCGGCAGCCGCGTTACACTTTGTCACATTCACAATGGCAGCATTAGGGTTTGACCCACTTTAGGCACGAACAGAATAATGTTGCTGGTGCCTAATGCTGCCATAATGGTTGCTGTCATCACACTTGTCAACTTTATTCTCCCCCTCATCGGTGTCATATTCGTGAGGGAGATTTTGCTCCAAGGTTATTAGGCTACAATTAATCTTATGAGTATTTATGCACGTTTCAGATTTCAGTGTCAGACTGCATCATGTCATTTGAATCTGTTATCACTTGGGCAGAAGCGCATCAAAGAAAAGGAGCAACAGATTTGAAGGGACTGCTGTTATTTATCTCCTCCCCATCTCTGTGTATCTTTCCATATTTCCCCATTTCTCTTTCCCACTAGCTTCTGATGTGACTGATAAAGCTGTCATGGCCCAGCTAATAGAATCAACGTGGTTGACAGATAAACCCACCGAAAGTAAGAAAGCCTTGACCCGTCCTAACACCGTATCAGGGTGGTGTTTTATCTCCATTGTGCTGACATTATGTATCACGTTCTTATTTATTAGCACATACTTTTTGCTCTCTATGACACAACTGCGATTGGTTGTTTTCAGGGCCTGAAGGATGCTCACTTTCTGTCTGTTGGTTCGATGCGTTTGAGGAGCACTTTGCCAAAAATATCAAATACTTTGCTGGTTGGTGAGTTTTATTATCTGGCTGATTTTTTTAGCCCCTGCCAGTCTAAACTAAGACAACCAGTAGCAACAGTATTTGCAGTGTGTGTTTATGCTTCACTTTGTCAGCGGCAGAATGCACTGAGCCCGACAGATTTTTTTTCTTCTTTCCTTCAAATCCACAGTCCAATTCCAGAGGGCCATGTATATTCAAAAACAGATTGTGAGCATTTTTTTCACAGCTACATGAATTAGCATGCCACTAGATGCAGGGCAGGAGAGGCAAGGCTGAGGGAAACCTGAGAGCAAATAAACCACGATTGTCCCATTAAATAGTTCTAAGGCTGGCGTCTGTGCTTTACACCAGGTTAGTGCAAAATTCCCCAGACCACCTCTGGCCAGCAGAGATAGAGGGAAAAGGAGAACATGAACAGAGAGACCTCCCAGGGCCTTCTCTGCCAAGAATGCACCAGAAGCTGCGCTGTACTCAAAGCCTTCAAGGAGCTAATGTTTGGCGCAAGGGTTTTGCCCATAGTCTGACTTAATCAATACTGTGTGCGAGTAAAAGAGGTCTCTCACCAGGACTTATTATATGGACACTACATTACACACAGCTGCCCCCCAGCCGTGGAATTGAATATAAGAAAAGCTGATGTTTACAACATTTGATTCACGTGGATCTGGTTCCAGCAGATTTTTCCCGCTCGAAATATTATGTACAGCATAATATGTAGAGAGCTTTACCTTATTTGACTGAGCTCCCATCCACCACAATCCATAAACGGCCGTCCACTTCACTACCAATCTGCTAGATTATTAAAAAAAAAAAAACTGGACCAACACACAGTTTTTCTGGTATTTTTCATCTCTACCAGTTTTCAAACAATCTGGTTAACAATAACCGTCCAATGTACACAAACAGAAGAAGTAGGTCAAGGATTTCACACGTTCACTCTCTGAGCTTTAGGTACAGTACCTCTCAGCTCCACCGGGAGCCACTGTACATCCATGTGTGTTGTAGGAACCGACGAGCAGATGAGGGCAAAAGGGAAAAAGTATAAGGAAATAAAAGGAGCCCCATGTATTAGATCAGCCACCCCACTGGTTTGTATACCAACAGCTGCGCTCTATAACCCACTTGACAGGATTAAAAGTCCAAACATATAAACAAATAGACAATCTGCATCACGGCTCGGTGGCTGAGCCCGGCTCCCTCCCTCCGTTCTCCCTCTGCACCTCGTGAACTGCAGATGAGATGGAGAAGAGCATAAATTAGGGTTTGCTTAGAAGATCACGAAATGTGACCCACTTCAATGTGGCGCTGACTAAAAGAGTCTAATAATATTTCCTGAGACGCTTCTTCATAAATCTTGAATAATATTCCACGCGTGCGGACAGACACAATCCTCTCTGTGCTTGGCTTTTGGGTGCTGGAGCATGGCTGTGCCATTGTTTGCAGACAGAAAAGAGAAAGAGGAAGGAGAGAGAAATGACTAATGACAGATGTACAATCCTCAGCAGTACATCTCTCACTACACAGCCGTGCAGCCAAGTCCTCCTCCAAGCTAAGACGTGCATCCATCCGTCCTCTTGCTCACTGGCGCTTTGTATTTTTTCTGTTTTGTTTGTTTGTTTGCTGACACGTTAATGGGACAGCTGATGGACTGGAAGTCTGATCCAGCCAGAGGGGCAGGGACTGCTGGGTTTATTTTGTTCTGACAGGGAGGAAGGAAGGTCAGCTTGCTCATAGCTTACCTGCCTTTCCTCTCACTCTCTTACTTGCCTACTCTCTGCTTTTCCCCCCATCCTTCCTACCTGATTTCATCCTTTGTCGCCTTTTGCTTCCATCTCCCCTGGTATGTTTTTGGGCACATCCGTCTCGCCTCACTTCTCCTCTCATGTTCAGAGCTCTTCTGAAATATTTCCCCAATGATTGACCGAAGACTGCTGGGGAAATTGGGACAACTAATTAGATGAACTTTGATGCAGTACTGAAAGAAATTCTCTGCAAAAAAGCAAGAAAATCTGAAATAATACGTTCAGCAAGGGGAGAATGGCTAAAAGCAATAAAAGCATTATGAAACTCACAGGACTAATCTCTAGAAGAGTTTCTACAGCCTGCAGACTGCCAGGAGGAAAATGTTTTGAAAGCAGGTACACTGAAACAAAATATAAACTAAACAGAAGCACAAGGAATAAATATGCACGTGCGTAGAGCTCCTTCATAAAATATACACACAGGATTTAATTATGGAGAATCGTTAAAACAAAGCTAAACAGTGTTGGGAGAAAATAATTGTCCAAATGTGTTTTTTCCGTGTGTTCATTCAAAACATCTGCTTGGATATGGGTCAGTAACGGCTGACCAGGCAGGACGATGCGCTGCATGCCGCAACAAGCCCAGACCACATTAGGCTGCTGAGACTGGGGTGATGGAGGAGGTGGATACAACAGTGTTAAAAGAGAAGAGCCACAGCACAGTCATACACTAATAGTGCTCAGAAGTGCAGAAACACTCTGCAAGTCTCCTCTTTCATGACTTTCCACAGGTTCGGGCCAGAGAGCAAGTGGCAAAAGGGAGTGTTGACCTGTGACCAGGTGACGCCACGTGTGTGTCCGAGTGTTGCCGTTTGCTGTACTGGAAACTAATCACAGCTCTGCACCTCTGGTACATAGTGTGCTGGATTGGAAAGTTGCTACAGTACCGATCGTCCGATCCCTGCTGCACATAGTGGAAGTGTCAACTACTAGAAACCGATTTAAGGGTCTGAGAGATGAGCTGGGATCATTAGCAGTCAAACGTACAGTAGTTTTAAACTTTTTACAGTAATTACACTGGCACCAACCTTTTAGTAAGATTCAAACATCTCACCATTTCATTTTAATAGTAGCTCAATAGTTCCATACTTCACATACCAAGGGCTAAAAGTACCAGCAGTACAGTAAGAATCTGAAATTGGTCAAATGAAGCCAGACACTGTTGGATTGATGAAACCAACATCATGCTCCACCAAAGAGATGGAGGGACCTGGAGGCTTATCTGCGAGGCTTGGTGAAGGTAGTTTCATGGCTCGGAACAGGCTCACGTCTTTTTATTGATTATATAATGTATGTATGTTATAATATTCAGTAGGTTGCAGAGATAGGAAGGACATTTATAATGTACAGTAGCAAGACCATTGGGCCAAAACACACACCATCAATTCAATCAAGAACTTTCACAGCTTAAAAGTTAAAGGAACACAACTAACACCAGTGAGTTCAACCTCACACATAACCGTAAGTGTAAATCAGTTTCAAGCCAGTGTGCATGTATCTGACCGAACAAGCACCTTCGGCTCTTAATCCATTCAGCTCCATTGTCACAACCGTGAGAGCACCAGAGCAGGTCCAGCATTGGCATGGACTCCATTCTCTTCACAGACAAGAGCAAATTTACACTGAGCACATGCGACAGGCGTAAAGGGGTCTGGAGACGCCGTGGTGAGCATCACGCTGCTGGCAACGTGGTTGAGCATGATTGGTCCTGGTAATTGGTCAGTGATGGTCTAGGAAGGGCTGCACAGACCTTCATGTCAAAGGTAATGGTGACCTGATTGATATGAGGTACAGGGATAATATCCTTAAAGAAACGATCAGACCTTGGTGCAGTGGGCCTTGAGTTCTTCTTGGTGTACGACAATACCAAGCTCCTGAATGTAGCATCTGCTTAAACCAGACATGTCCGTGCTGGGGTAAAGGTTTATGCTTTCATCTTCAAATGATCCAAGTGACTTTTTCTCATTTTAATCGCCTCATTGTGACCTCTCATATGACCCACATGTGCCAGTATACTAGTGGAAATCCAAGCCCTAACCTTTATTAATATATTTCGCTGCTGCTTTGCTCCACAAAAACTGCATCACACCTCAACATCCTTTATACAAGCTATAGAGCAAAGCATTAGAAACAGGGGCCAATGCCAGCTCCGCTTACCTGATGATGCCCGCCATTAGCCTCTAATAGCCACCGTGCTGCACCCTTGACATTTAACATCCAGAGCACAGCCCAACTCATCCCTCATCCCCTTCCTTCTCCACGTCCTTTTAAAATGCACACGTCAACAATGTATGTCCAAAAGCCACATAAAGCTACAAACCGACTCAGACAGTTCGGACCTAGTGTGACAGATGTTGAGGATGGAGTGAACTGACGTCTGAAAGCAAAAACAAACCACATACAAGATTTTGTGACAGCAAGTTGCGATCTGATTGCTGCACATTTTCCTATTTTGAGCTCTGTGTGCTTTGTTAGATTAGGATTGAAAGTGATGTACTTAAAGTGCAGACCGCCTGGTGTAATCTAAGAACGAAATTCAAGAAATTACAGCCATTTTAATTCATAAAACCCCATTTTTGACTCACACTTATTAAATAAACCAACAGTTTCACCAATTAAACTGTCAGTTTTGGTACTAATCACTAACAGGGAACCGCAATGATATGTCTAAATGGACATCACCAGATACACAGTGTTTTTCAGCGGCTCTGTCAGACCTTCTTCAGTTCTTGCTGAAGAATGTACATGCCTGTGCAAAAGCAAGACACAATGCTTTACAGAAGAAGCAGTACGCTAGGGGCTGCGATCTGTTCCTTCTATGCATAGTCCAAGGTTTTGGAGTCTAGTTAAGCATCTTTAGGTGATGACGGCTTCCCTTGGCTTTTTTTTCCCACCCTCTCGATGACACACAGAATCATGATTCCACAGATCCTCTCCAAACAATGACACGTAAATTAAAAAAAAAAAAAAAAAAAGGTACAAAGAGAAAGTCAACGGTGGTTACACTGCTTTTTGCTAAGCTTTAATTATCTCCCTCTTTTCATTCCCTCCCTACCCATCTCTTCCAGGCTGCAGGGCCTTTAACACCCTAATCAACCTCTCACTAGCAGGACCTGTAGAAGGCATCTTCACTTGTCTATGTAATTGACTATTCGTGTTTGTGAGGCAATAAAAGTTTATGACTATTAAACGTAACATCAAGCAGACTGTCTTCTAACCAAACTATTAGCAGGGGGAAGGCACAGCGTGGACGAATAATTAATTGCTTACTCTGGGAATGCCTAATTACCAATTGCTGGTGTTAGTAGCTGATTAGCGGGTAGATTTGACAAGGCCTGCAAAGCTTTCAGCTGACAGAAGAGAGGATGGGGCCATGCATTGGTGCTCGGAGGTACTGGCGTAATTGGCTGTTGTTTTTTTGTAGTACACAGCTTGAACGTTCTCATGGTGAGAAGGACATGACAGAGACCCTGCTTGAATCCCAAGGCTACTAGTTGGTTTGATGCTGGTGGACATGGGGAAAAATGCTAAATGATAATCGAGTGCTTGTTTTAAGCAATGTGTTCTCATTGGCACTGTGCAGTAAAGTGTACAGTACTCCCCCTGATGCTTTAGCCCTCCAGGATATTCTATATTTGACACAACTGCATCGAGGGGACACTTTAGGGTCAGAACATACAGAAACTGACAATAAGCACTTTTTTTGTGCTCTTTGGGTATATTTTTAGGGTTTGGTCTAAAATTGATATGGGAGACAGAGGCGCTGCTCAGTGATCCATTCGTTGGTGCCAACCTTGCTGGCTGCAGTGACAAATTTAGACATAGAGTGTTCTCCTCCACCAAATTAGATCAAGCCAATGGGCCCTGAAAAACTTGTCTTTGTGTCCCTGGGAACAGGTGAAAGCCAAACTGCTAAAGAAATTAGAAAGAAAAGTGTTTAGCATTTTACAGTATCTTGCTAAAGCCATAAACTAACAAAAAAAAGTAATTATTTTAAATAATGTGGAATCTACACTCTGCACTGTACAGCTCTTTAAAAACAACATGAATAAAAGTGGAACATGCGTTTCAGTCATCTGTTCATAGTACAGTACATAGTGTAGTGTTTTGCTGTACGTACTGAGTTTGATTAAATTCCTTTTCGAGATAAAGGAGCATAGAAATGAATAGTTCTGCCGTTGACCTCCTATAGACTTTGACAGTGCACTACTAGAGATGGTAGCAGAGGAAGAAAAACAAGGTAATTAAGTAAGAGGGCTGCCAACAAAGCAATGACAGAGAGAGAACAAAAGAGAAATAATGAAAATAATGGCAGACTAAAATACTATATTTTCATTTCTGCAATGACATCATGGTGTAAACTCTGTAGCATCAGGAAGCACGACGTCAACAGACAAATGAGCCTTGCACGTGTTTGTAGTTGCCACAACGTTCGCTTTCTGAATTCAGGGATTCAGTGTGTGAGTGGCTACTTTTGACAGAGGACAAGAAACTAAGTGGTTCCAACACTAATCAGTAAACATTTCTGAAGATGGGAGGTGGAAAAATAAAACTATTATCCAGGATAAAAGATTTTAGAGGCAAGTTCAGAGATGCTTACATCTTCACAACATGTGGTCACATACTGTAATCAGTGCATTTAAAAGTGTTAGAACAACTTTTATTACAGGTAGCACAGTTGGCCAAAGGGGAAAGGGTTAAAAACTTCAAATGGAGGTAGCTGATGCCAACAGTTTTCTAAATATTGTCTTCTCGAAAAAATAAAATGAGGACAAAAGGTTAAAAGAAAAATCATCGCAAAGCAGGAATTAAGAGAGTGGGATGATTAAAGCTGCCATTGAATAGAAACGCTTTAAGTTCAGATTTTTGTAGCCCTGATGGAGATAAACCAGCAGAACCCGAGTGCCTCTGAGAGGTGTGAGCCAAAGACCTAAGGGCCATGTCTCTTCGTAACAACAGAGCACAGTCACGTTCAATTACTGTTAACTTACAATCAATAAGATGACCTACAACACATGAGTGGAACTTGGCTGCCTTCACTGATGCCTCCATTTTGGAGAAAAAGCCTTCTTCCACTATAGATTTTACCCTTTTCCTCAGGCTTGTCAATTACATCAATAACCCCCAACAACAGAAAAAATAAATAAATAAAAATAAAATAAGGTGAAGTGGCTTCTGTGAGTTCAGTCTTCTATCTTTCTTGACGTTCTGCCGGGCAGGTTGTAATTTTTACTTCTTTGTTCTCCCTTTTACCTTTCACAGCCTTCCTGCAATTTTGTAGCTGCCAAAGCCTGGCAGCATGGCAGTTTTACTGCACTCCCTCGCTGCATATCACGACAAGATGGAATCACTGCCTAAAGGTTGGCAGCCAGTGAGACATGGCCTGTATGCTAATGACAGCAGAGGGGGGCAGTACACCCAGGCGGAGCTGGTGCCAAGCCTCCATGCCAGGGTGAGTTACCGAAGCAGCAGTTTGCTGAGAGCAGCGAGAGGTCTCCATGTAATCATTCCACTTTGTATTCAGCGCACAGCAATGACAAGCAAAAAAAAAAAAAAAAAAAAAACTTTTTGTATAGTTGAGTTGATGCATCTGCAAAGACCAGGACGTAAGCGTGACTGAGCTGGAGGTCAGACGCGGCGCTTGTCCCAGTGTCTATCACTAGGAGAAGTGAGAAGTGAGCTCAGCTCTTTTATTTCCGTTGAAGCGCATGCTGTGAACATGTTCTGTATACTTTACTGCTGAGAGGTTAGGCCAAAGAGCAGGATTCATAAAAGTCGACCTATAATTAAGTAGGTCTGAGATCGCAACGCACCAGGGCGACTGGAACTTGCTCTGCAACCTTTGTTACTAATCCCAATCCCTAAATCCTTGCTCAGTGGAATTTAAGGGAGACTTTTAAAGCAGCGCACTTTCATTCATCTTCAATAATATGCCTGTTGTGACTCCTCTTTCAACATGATTTGTAATTGTTAAGCCTCTAAAGTCAAAGGGTGTAAGGCAAAGGGTTAGACAAAAGGCTTGTTGGAGCAGTTTAGGCAGACAAAAGACTTTAGACATGAAGGGGATAAGCAGCGAGGATCAGTTTGAGCAGAGGTGTCTAACATGCAAAATGGATGGTCTGCCTGTCACCAGAGCTGAAGCTGAAGCTGCTCCACTAGCCAGGACTGCTACAGACACACATCGACTTTGTTAAGACTACATACTTCACAAAGGTGCTAACAAACATGTTCTCTATAGAGACATCCCAAGCTGAAGCACGGCATAAAGTATCAGCAGCCCATCGGCTACAACAAAGCTGGTTCACATCTCAAGCTTCTGAGTTTTGTCTTAACCCGATTTTCTGCAGCTGCGTTTTCTTACACAAGATGAACATGAAACACAATTTGGTAGCAGTGAGTGACATCGAAGCTTATAACTATATGCTGAGGACGGCAAAATGTTTTCATTTTAGTCTTAGTGGCTTCTCACAGTAGCCAGTGCTGACTGTTGCACTTAGTTAAAATGATAAACATCACAGCGGTAGGTTGTTTTATTCACCCTCTTACTCATCATCTGAACCACTTGTCCTGGTACGGGTCGCGGGGGCTGGTAGAGCCAAAGTCAGCTGTCATTTGTGTGAGAGTTTGGGTGTCTGGACAGACACCTGTCCATCACGGTGCCACGCATACTGTAGACAACCATACATAGTGGCTCTCACACCTACGGGCAAGATAAAGCCTCCAGATAACCTGACGGCATGTGTTCGGGGTGTGTGAGGAAGCTGGAGAACCTGCAGAGAACACCAGAAATGGAACCTTCTGTGAGGCAGTAGTGCTGATCACTACACCCCCCATGCTGCAGGTTGTTTTAACCATCACTAACTCTAAATAAAGTAGAAATCCAAACTGAATGCTACAAGTGACGTAGCAATACAATTCTCAGTCTTCAATAGGAACCTTAGGGGTTTAGAGGCTAATTAAGTCTCAATATAAGTCAGATGTAAGTGCATTCAACATTTACTGTACGTAAGAATGGGAGACCGATCATGCTGCATATTCAGTTTTGTTAATCTTAGGTTTATTTCAGTCAGGTGCGACTATATGCCAAGATTCACACAGGTCAGATTCATGGGGTCCAGCGTTTTGGACCAATGGAAACTCTACAGTTTCCTTTTCAGGGACAGGGTCTTGACCCTGAAAAAACGGAGGGCGATAATAAACCCCCGTCTAGCCTGGAAATTCTTCCACATCACATGTTGCACTTTTGCAGCCGAGTATTGAAGGCAGTTAATGACATGGTCAGGGAAAAGGGTCGCTTTGCCTTGACTCTGCAAACTAGACCCTCATAAATGGAGGGAAATGGACTGATGATTAGGGTGTGCACAGGCACTGTGGCTGCAGGAGTGTCTCCTGTATATCTCACCACTGAGAGCCATTATCCCCCAACCAAATCACATTTGTTGAGCATATGGCTCTCGGGCCAGCATTTCAAGGTAACCTGATTTTGTGTGAATGCAATGTACTCGCTGTTTTTGAGCTGACTGGCAAGTAGGTGCAGCAGTGAATACGCTCTGTGCACAACACATGCACCTTGCACCAACAAAGAGGTGAATTAGCTTTGCCCACACCCACTTTTAGCTGTAAAACAAAGCAGACAGCAGCTGGTGGCAAATCAATGTGTGTAACTGAAGGCAGGAAAGGACTTTTGCCCTGACTGAGCGTGTCAGAGGTGATGCAATGAAACTAGTAATATTAGGATGACAAATAGATGCAGACAGACCTTCCTGTATGTAGTCGAAGGGCAAGGAAACCGAGACAGGTTTGCATTGAATGACTGCAAACAATCCTCTTTTTGCAGATTGTTCACATTGCAGCATAAAAACTCAGAAGACATCCCATTATGTGAAATGTGACCAATGCAGCACCCAGCAGAGTTGAAGGTTACATTAAATAGCATGGAGCCAATTAGACACGACGACAGTACGAGACCTGCGTGAAGGTGAAAATAGCGATACCACGCTACTTGTAATCATGCCGCCAAAAGATGGTTGAAGAACGCTTCCATGCCCGTGTGAGTAAATCACTGTTTGGGATCATATTGTAAACTATAAATGACACGTTCTTGACGAGCCACACGTTTTTGTTCTTTTGCATGATCTTTAATTGGCCAACATTTGTTTAACACAGAGATATTCTTTAAGCCTTGAAAAGTGCACAAAATGTGTGTCCTAACCCTCTGACCACTGCACACACACACACGGCAAAGTAAGTTTGAGCTCAGTTTATAGCCAGTGGAAAATATAGGCACGATGCGGAAATGTCTTGAGTGGCAAATATTTCGATATTATGGTTGTACAATTTCCAGTGTTAAATATTGCGTCATATCCTCACTAGAAGAAAAATATGAAGAAAGCATAGCTGGGTACACCAAAAATCAAGAGCGATTAGTTGTAACTTCAAAATCTGGTAGTTAACTTTAGCATTTTCACTGAGTTCCCCCACACCCCCATCCCTTGTAGCTGCTTGATGTTGGCTGTTGAAATAATGAGGAGCTTTCTTCCTGCACAACACCTTTGATATGTTAAAACAGTCAGACTCACCAACTGGCAGCAGCATCTGAGCTGCACAAGTTCTGCCTTCTGGAAACGAAAAGGAAAGGGAAGGAGAAAAATAAACGGGGAAGGAGGGTGAGAGGAAAGAAATGAGAGCAACATGGAGGACTGACAAATATAGGCCTCTCTCACCCCCACAGGAGGAAATGGGTGAAGAGGAAGCACTGCTTGCAGGAGACCTCAACAGGAGCTAGATACTTATTTAGATCCATTCAAGATGACTGACGGTGCTGCTAGTCCATGGTGGGAAAGGATGTGAAGGGCAACAAAACTATGGGGCAGTAGCAGATGTGGGAGACGACTGAAACTACGATCACGCCACTCTACGAGGTGACCTTTCTTTTTTATTTTGAGAGTTTACCTACTTACCAAATGCCTGGATGACTTTTTATTGGAGTACAGTAACAGGTCATGTGCAACAATGTACAGTTATACATTTGTTATTGTTACTCTCACCTCATTCAGTCCGTTCTCTGTTCTTCTCTCCGCCTCACACAAAGGAGAGGCTGTAGCATTAGCATCATAACTATATTTTCATATGCACTAATCTCCCTGCTCTCTTCAAATGGTAATAAAAATCGAGTCAGTCACTCGCACGGATGCCGACAAATCATTTCTCACAATTTTATGCCTGTAATTTTCGGTCACAGAAACACAATAAATGCTGGCAGCAAATGTTTCTGCATTATTTTTTATTAACTGGCTGGCACGAGTTCAGACATTAGCCGATGCAGATTAATTGGAAATGTCAACAATGAATCAGAAGACAGATCAACTGGTTGACCACTAGAATTGACGTATATTAACGACTGAAGAAAACTTTAAAACGGACACATTTATCTAAATATAGTGGCGCAAACGTCTTTGCCACGATCCCCTTCCATTTATCTTCACTAGCAGGGATGTTTGTGTTCAGCCACGGTGCCAATCATATCTGATTACAGCTACTGTGCATACCTGTATTCTGAGACTGAATTCATCTGCTCCAGCTAAAGGCTCAGATTTCTAATATCCCAGCTCAAGTCGTCGTTAGTGAAACTGTCCAGGCTTCTCGTTCAAAAGAGACGCACACTCTGGGCATGTTGTTCTCAGCCACTCAGCCACAGCGTTGTGAAGCAGAACATGCTTGCAAGAGTCAACCACCCACTTGTTCTACAGGTGACTTTCACAAAAGCTGTCCAGCTGCTCGATAATTCTATATCCTTGAGCTCGTTTGCTACCTTTACAATTTGCCAGTGTTATTGCAAAGCGGTAAATATACTGCATGTGGGGCTTGTGGGACATTTGAAGAGGCGTAGTCATTTTCTAAGGGTTGGCTAGTGGTTTACATCACCATCATAAAAACCATTGATGTTCTGAGTAAACCATCCTCAAGAGAGACCTGCTCTGCTCAAAGCCTGTTTTGACACTAAAATGTCTTCAGAGTTACAGCTTAGTGAATTACCTCTTAGCTTGTACTCCTGGTCTAAACCGCCCTTGTAAACGTCATTTTGTTTATTATATCCAAGACCATCTTTGATTAAAAGACCGGGCACGGCTGACGGCCAGAGTGAAAAGCAGCATAATCAGACATAAATGAATCAGAAACGGGACACGTTCCATCTTTTTAGTGAATCTTTCCATTTTCCAGCCACACATACTGTACATGGAGTTTTTAAACATACTTTGAAACTTTTCATTTTAAAGGAGATATTTTGAGAACTGATGCAGCACTGCTCCATTATATTCTTTTTTTGTCTCTCATCTGTCACCCTCACTTTATCTGACTCCATCTCCCTCCTTCACCTTTTGTTTTCTAATACTCTGGTCGGGGGGAAATGATGAGGAGAGGCAACAAATTGATAGGAGGGACAGTCACCCATCTGTTGGTTGATGCATTATTGATCCCCAGCTTCCATCAGGGTGAAAAGTGAAGGTTTGTGCAGGTGGAGTTGCACAAAACATACACACTGATTATTTGCGTTTACGTGCCACACATTCCGATGATTATTACCTGCTACGTCTCCTCTACATAAGTCTGGTTAATAGGCTGTTTCAGTGGACGTCTTACTAATCACATGACGCTTTCTGAAAAGCCTTACAAAAATAAAAACTGTTGGTGAGTGAGCTGCGATCTCCCGAGGTTACAAATGAAGCAACATTTGCGGATGAAGGCTGTGAATGGTGGGTAGTTTTATGATGAAATGGCTACACAAGATGACATGATGTGCCATTAACGCTGAGGGCAATCTAGACAGCAGATTAATTACGGGCCATCCGTGACTGCACCACAACATGCTATAAATAACCTCATCCTGTTACTGGTGAGTCCATAAACATGGAGTTGAAGTCTGTTTGTTGAAGCGAACAAGTGAGCGCGTCTGAATCTGTACATCACACAGTAAAGCGGTTTAGGTTTATGTGCAGATTCATTTATGTTTGGGAGGAAGTTGTTGTTGTTTGTTTTTGTTTTTAGCATGTAGCTTCCTGATTATTTATTTGAAATCTTGGAAGGTATAGAATTTAAAACCCAACGGCCTATGAAGGAGGAAGCAGCTGCCACAGCTCTGTGACAGCTGCAGGCCAGAAAAAGATGCCGGGCTGCCAGGGCGTCTTGCTTTGTAGCAACCAGTGATGTTTGTGTGCATCAGCTACACACCAAGAACTTTCCGCAATAATGATCACAGAAAACGATCCTCACACATTCTTGTTTTATTTTTAGGAAGACGCGAATGGTCCCCGGAGGGCGACGCCACATTTTGGACTTCATTTTGGGCAGCGCCTGCAGCTCAGGGGTTTTATTAAACATTTCTTTCACTCTGCTCTCTGCCACACTATCCCCTCACAGGTCGTCCTTCTCCACGTCCGTGAGCCTCCTCGTGCTTTCTCAGCTCTATCCTTCGCAGTATACTCTGCACCGGTCCAAACTCATCCAGCTCCCACCTTCGCCCCCTCACTTCTTCTCTTCTCCGTGCGTCTCGGGATGCTTTACAACACAAAGGGACGTTTGTTCATTTACATCAAACGCAAGTTCATTTTCTCTCCTGTTGTGGTTCGTTTTGTCTTGTGACAACATAGTAATCTCGCTTGGGTATGCTGTGCTGCATTTTGGTACAGTTGGACTGAAAGAAATTGAAAGAAGTTTACAAGCTCATCTGCTGATTCCGACCAAAGCAAATACCTCTACCTGGACTGTGAATGTCCCATTCCAGCACTTTCTCTCTCATTTACACACCCACTGCCTTGCTCTTGCTTTCATTCCTCTTCTCCTCAGCACATACCTGCATCATTCCAGGCCCATTCCACCCAGTCTGTGGAGAATCCTGCCTGATTTCATTCGCCAACCTGTCCACATACTCTACATATTCTGAACAACCCTCACATACTTCTGCAGCACTCCTGACTTCCTCATGCATCACCACAGCTCCTGTCTTGGCACCCTGTCATACTCTTTCTCTAAATCCACTAACAACACACAACTACTTCTGGCCTTCTCTACCCTTCAAGTCATGTTTATCTCCAAGTCAACTGGACTTGTTTTGCTTGAAGATGCTTCACCATCCAAACGGCTTCACCCTGAGGAGTCCTGAAGTGGAGGCTATGCAAACGACGCTCTCTCATCAGAGAAGGAGGCCTAGGGGTGTGCGGTTCTTTCATAACTCCCCAGCAGATTTCTCAGTCGTTATGTTCACACATTCTCAACGACGCAGATCAAAGTCAGGCGGAACAAAAACCTACACAGGGGTGACTATTTAAGTGATAATGACTTCAAGACTCGACAAGGTTTATAGGTTTATAAATCTGCTACTCCAGCCAATCAGAACTAACGCTGATTCTTGGATGGGAGGTCCCAATGCTCTTCTTTCTTACGTACTGTACATTCACCACTGCCGTCTGCCCTTCCTCCTCATCATCTTTATTCCCCTCACCAACATGTTCATTGATGTCTGTTCCATCGTTACACACTCCACTAAATCAGATTCGGTCACTAGAGAGGGTTCATATTTTCTCTCCGCCTCCTCCCATCTCAACCGTAGCCACCAACTGGTACCCTGTTGTTCAACAACACACTTGGCAGTTTTATGCTGAATGTCCTTCCTGATGCAATCCTCCCTTGTTATTCAGGCTGGAAACCAGCACCAAGGAACACTGCCTCAATGTGCAGCCTCAGTGGCTGTTTGTGAAAACGTATCTTAGCAGGCGAACATTTCTTTCTAGGTTATAATTTAGACTTCAAACATGCAATCTTGTCGGATGAAATACATTTGGTGTTGGCCAACATCCAGAAATCACTGGGTCTTGAGCACAGACATACGTAGGAATGTTATTTCAGTTCTATGTTGCCCTGATCACAGTGAGTACAAAGTGACGTGGACTAAAACATTTGTCAGTTCACAGTGGTGGTGTTACTGTGCAATGTAGTTATTATTTAAAACAGATGATATGATATAAAACAGGGTCTTTGTGCTATTGTGTAGAGTAATAGATAGTTTGCAGATATTTAACATTTGAAAAGCAGATTCTAATTGATGACAATTGATTTTAGTAGATTAAAAAAATATACAATATAAAAATATTTAACCACTACAGACTATTACAGACATCCAGTATTATTACAGAGGCATTGTGTGAGCAACACTGCATTTAGGTTCACTATCGTGCTACAAAAACAAGTGGCCCCATATGTTTGGATTATATCAAGTAAATACAGGAATGAAACCAACAGTTTCAGTCTCGGGCGTATAAAGGTATGACTGCTAATAAGAAGCAGAACACCCGTGGATTTATTATGTCCAGACCGTTATCCTCATTCTTTCCTCTAAAGACCCTTAAAATTATCCCTCCAAGACACAGAGGGATAATTTGGACACACCACCCAGCCAGATCTAAGTCTACAGAGACTATGTGAGGCACTTCTAACCCTAGAGATGAGAGAGGAAATCATAGCATTGTATAGCTTCAACCAATGTGCATCAGAGAAGCGACTCTAAGCTTTGGAATCAATGAAAACCAGCATGAAAACCTGGCAAAACCAGTGAAGGATCGGCGCGTATGTAGGATCAACAGCTAATGAACATGCACACACACGTGGCTGGATTAGGACCTACCAGCTGGATTAGATAATCTACCAACAACGACTGCTCACGTGTAAGATTCCATTTCTGTCTCTTGACAAGTGGAGGACAGAGGCGTATGCCATTCCAATCCTTCAATTACCCACCTTGAAATGATTACTCCCGGATCGCACACACCCTCTCTATCTCTCTCGCTCTCTCACCTTTCCGCTGATTGTTGTAATGGAACTCTGTAAATAGGGCCATTTCGAGTTGAACAAGCCTCAGGATGAATTACACTATATAGGCTCCACAAGTCAAGACAGGAGTGTAATGGATTTTCCTATTTCCATTTTTTTTTTTCCTTTCGTCTCCCTGCAATGTTGTAGTCTGCCAACCAAAGCATGTAGTGTATGAAGTGGCTAGTTGAGGGGCAGGGACAAAGAATTAGATTTAAAAAAAGAGGTCTATTGCTTTGAAGGCTAATAAACTCAGTGTTTCTACTGGGCAAAGGAGAGATAACTGTGTCCTTGGCTCGCTCATAACCTCATCAGAATCGCTCAATGCATCACGGAGTGCCATAACTCATGGCGGGGGCAGCTGTGATACAGTTAAAAATACCCTTGGTGCAGGGAGGGGAGCTAAAACTCAGGTGCAACTGAGTAAAGAAAACATGTTCACAGTACATATGGGCACTGACTGCCATTAGTTGCTTTGTCATTTTTTCCTCTAATGATTTCAATATGATTTGTTCCAGTTCATAAACAAAAACCCACACAGGTGGTCAACAGATCTGCATGTTGTCCAGGAATATAAAACCAAAGCCAGACATGAAACAGAAATGTGTTTTTTTGTCCTTTAACTTCACTACAAGCTGCAGTTTAGATATACTGTATATTTCTCAAGACTCGCATTTCAAGCATTTCCTCCCCGACCTCATGGGGGCACTCCTACCGTTAAAGATGTTACATTAAGGCAAATAATGGATTCACGAAATGTGACTGACACACACACACGAGTCACCATGACCTTGACCTTTGACCCCCAAAATGTCATCAAATGTCCCAAGTACAATTGGGTTCAAAGCATCCCAGAGTACATCTGGAGAATTGTGTTTAATTATTCATTGCACAAGGGTTAAATGGCTGATATGGGAGTTGGAGAGTTTACACTCTAACCTCAGTCAGTTTGTCATTTCGTGACACGATTAAAAAGCACGCCAATAACAAAAAGCAGCGCATCTCACACTTCCTGTATTTGCTTCACACGCAGGCAGGCGGATGCAGGCACATAGCTAAATATTCCTTGGTCAGACTTTCCAGCTTAACCTGTCTCAGAAAAACTCAGTAGGGGCTGAGCCTCTAGTTGAGGATGAGAACTGTGCAGCAAACAGACTTACATTGTGAATTAACAGGATTAAGTGTTTTAAGAGGCTTGTCAGGTAAACCTGAACCTGCCTGCCTAAAGACTGAGTCTGACTCTGAGCTATTTTCAGCCACTTTGAAGTCTCCAACTATCTCATCCATGACTGGCATATCAGAAACTCTGTGTAACACAGCTGCACGGGTACAGCGCTGTGATCTGGCATGCACCAATATCCTGCACATGCTAGCCTGCACAAGTGAGCGTATATACACCTGCACAGCCAAACACACAGATCAAACACATGCAAACTCGAAAGGTTATTAAAAAAACAGGACTGGTTGGTGACGTGGGCACAGTAAGTAGGGTTCCAGTCTCGCAGTAGGTGGTACAGCCATCAACACAGATACAGCACTTTAACAGTGACATGTTTGCTCCCTCTGCAGCTGGATCGTACATATTGAATACCTTACCCAATACACAGAACCCGACCTTCCTCCCACAGTCCAAAGACGTGCAGCCAGGTTAAATTAGAGTGGGGTGTGAATAGTCCAATGAAATCAGAAATTATTATTTGTTTTGAGTGGGAATATTACCCTACTGAAACAAATCAGCTAAGGGCAGCCACCGGGTCGCTGTTAACACCTGGGTCATTCACATGAAGCAAAACTCAATTACAGCAGCATCATTTTCAGGGCTGAATAGTGTAGAAAAACATGCCTCAAATGTCATCATCTGTAAAGCTTTGAACTCAGCAGTAGTAGTTTGCAACAGACTCCTGTAGTTGCCATGGAAGCACGTTCTGAGCTCTCCAAAACTTTTAATTTTACACATACTGAATGACTGTCATCTGAGGAAAATCACCACTTGGCTGGTATTAGTGTCTACTTGACGTGATTATGAGAGACCAATCAGAGGGCAGTGGAGTTCCTCTGTGAAATTAAGAGGAAGGCATAGCGTCCATAACAACTTTACGTTGGCTACAGGGAACATTTAAAATGACGGCTTCAGAAACCACATATGTTAAGGTAATTGACTTACCACGGTGCTGCAGTCGAGAAGAGTGGGGACCATCGCAGTGTATGGAAGTAGACTGCCTCACCTGTCTGGTCTCTGGCCACCTGCACCTCACAACAGGCCTCGTGCAGATTCTCCTTTTCATCCTCAAGCTCACATTTCTCTGTTCTGCTTGGCCAGAGTGCATGTGGGCGCTTAGTTACCGGCTGCGTGACACAGAGACGTTCGCATACAGGTGCATCTAGAGTGAAAATGCAGATTCTTTTTTCAGATTTATACTCAGGCCTGACTTACTCCTTTAAGGACTCGGAATTAAAACAGTATTACAGAAGCTCTCTTAAGGTTTGAGTTTGAAAGAAAAGACCTTGGTCCACAGTATAGGTTTGCAGTTGAGAGGTGCACGAGACAGCAGAAACATTAAAACTCATTAAGGTTCTATAGTTATCCAATTAAAATGAACGATAGCTTGCGGAAAGGTTGTGGACAACTATGTACACCCTTCTAAGCTCAGTAAACGCACTTTACATTCTCAGTTCCTCGCTTCTCAAATTTAATTTGGATGTTAGTAAGACAAATGCAAAAAAATATAACTCCCAGAGGACCACAAAGCAGGGAGTTCCACTGTGGTGCCACAGTCAAACTGCAGGGCACGAAACAAGCGCACAGAGAGATTAAATAATACTCAACACCAGCACCACACATATACTGTATAAAGATGTTCATGTAATTGAGAGCAGACCTAACCTAACCCCCAACTCTTTTACAGTCGATGGGGGTCAAATTGACCTTCTTCTTAGAGTAACTTGGAGCGTTTAATATTCAGAAAAACCCTAAACACAATACCTATAAATCTGTAAATATAGAATAAGCATTTCTATGCTTGAATTAAAAACTCTGACCACTCTGGGAAACGTAGACTGGCAAAGGTTTCATGCCTCTAGGCAACTGGGACTTGGACCCGAAGTCTCCCAGCAGTCCTCAATGTTAGCAAACATGATGGTCTGTATTAATTCAATAAAAATGGTCACCTTGTCTAGGTTCTCAAACGCTATTCTGGAGCTCACCATCTGGCTGATCTATGTCATTTTCATTGCCTGAGGAGTAGGGGAGACTTGAAAGTAATCCACAGAATGTGATTTCCCTTGGAGCTGCCGTCTCATAGGTGCAGATCATTTCAGAGCAAAAAGAAAACAACATCTTAACTAAGACTAAAGCAAAGCTTCTCTCAAGGGAAGTGCCCAAGGCTTGACCCTATAAAAACAGAGAGAGAGATGCTGAGGTCGTTCGCTCGAGAAATGTGCAACCGACCAACGATCCAGACTAGAAGCATTCATAACAATACTATGGCAGATGTTATCTTTGCATCGATATTTAAAGCATTGGAACCTTACTGAATCATCCTGTTTTAGCATCACAGACATCAGGTCTCGACCCTGGTTCCTCTTAAGAGAGCAGTTGTTTTTCATTTATGTGTCACAGGGACATTATAGCATCTAACAAAGTTTTTTCCACTATTATTGGCTCCCGTTATAATTATGCTAAAATATAAAATGTATGTTCAAATAACAAAACTCAAAACAGTCAGCACATGTGTCTTTTTCCTCTGCTTCCGTGTCACCTTCATGAGCAGCAGCATTCATTACTCACTGCAAACTCAATGCTGGCACTGCACGTTGCACAAACCGCTGTAGTTACTCCTCATCCTTTCTGTTGAATACAAAACACTACCAGACCTTGGAGGTACTGTAGCTATCTGGCATTTCATGTGGAGGCCTCTCTCATTTCTTTGCCTTTTGTTTTGTTTTCCCTCCAGTAGTGGGGTTCAGGCTCTTGGAGTTGCCTCGTGATTAGATGCTGACAGGAGACGATGGACCACACTCATTCATGCGCACACCAGAGGGATAGAAACAGGAGAAATGAAAAGAAACTTGGACAAGATGGCTTCTTGACATGTCCCACGGTTGTTTTTACTTTCATTCGGTTACATAACTTGCAGTACACAAAATATCTGACTTGTCAGGAAGAATGAATAGTAATGGTAAATAAAACACCAACCAGCACTTCCATCCCGTGACCTAATTATCTGGTGGAGATTTTCCTATAAAATAGCAAATTAGGGTCATCCGATGTTTTTACTGCAACATGTCATCAGCTGAATCCATGATATCAACTGCAGGCCTGCATCAAACTAATTACAGTTATGCTGCATTAGAAATGGTTCAAATATACAACTACATGTACATTAATGCCACAGTCTAAAAAAGCCAGTGTTACACACGCTCTAGGCTACAACCTACTAAATAGGTAGTTCCAGTGGTAGGAGCGCCTGAGCCCCTGGTACTACCACCAGTCACCACTGGGTGACGCCAGAGCTAACGGGGCTGCTCGACCTGGAGCCTACACCCACACTTACAAACTAACCACGGAAGGACCCAAATGCACGACGTCAGACACGGATGAAGGATAAACTAATATTTTAATGAACAATTCCAGGGCATCCAGGGAAAACCAAAACCTGAAGCTACAAAACTTTAACATTAAACCAAGCTGACAAGACACCAATAATACTGTAACGGCGGGAGGCTTCAGAGCGGAAGCTAACTAGCCCTGGCTAACTGTCAGCAGCTAAACTAACGGCTAGCTCAGGTGCTAGCAGGCTAAGCTAGGGCGAACTGTAGGCGGATGTGAGAACGCTTGTGCCCCATACACCGCACGACCCCAAGCGTCCCGAGCTGCTCCAAACAAAGCACAGACACTCTTGCCTTTTACCAACTACCTCCAACAGAGGTAGCTGAGCTTTATTTCGAACCTCAAATTACCGGTCACCGGTGGGGGGGTCACTGCCACACACAGCACCCTCCCACATGGTGCCGGCAAAAACACACACAGAACATTACCCAGAGTTCCCCTGGGCCGAACACACCAGCGACCTGCTGGGTCGCTACACAGCCCCCCACCAAGAGGGTTAAGTGTCCCCACAACCCTCAGTCACCCTCCAGCCCCACAACAAAGTCTCCTGCCATCCCGACCTCCGCTGAACTGCTCATGTACACTGACACCGACTGTGTCGCTCTCTCGGCGGCCTCGGCTGAGCTGCTGGCGTACGCTGGCCCTGTCGCTCCCTTGACGGCCCCGGCTGACTGCTGGCGTCCACTGACACCGACTGCGTCGCTCTCTCGGCGGCCTCGGCTGAGCTGCTGGCGTACGCTGGCCCTGTCGCTCCCTCGACGGCCCAGTTGACTGCTGGCGTCCACTGACACCGGCTGGGCCTCGGCTGAGCTGCTGGCGTACGCTGGCCCTGTCGCTCCCTTGACGGCCCCGGCTGACTGCTGGTGTCCACTGACACCGGCTGGGCCTCGGCTGAGCTGCTGGCGTCCACTGACACCGGCTGGGTCGCCAGCGCACTGCACGGCCGCCCGGCAATGACACAGTCCAGGTACAGTCCCATAGCTGTTCCACAGCGTCCTACCGTGGCAGTGTAGTTGGAGGGGGGGGGTCTGTGTAGCGATGTCCCTCACGGCCTCATCCCATACTTGTCTCCCGCAGACAGCTCAGTTCTGGTGCGGGGGCTTGCCCTACTTCGCCTAAGCTTCGCTCCATATCGGCGTCTTCTAAACAGCCTAATCCCACTTCTGACACCAATGTAACGGCGGGAGGCTTCAGAGCGGAAGCTAACTAGCCCTGGCTAACTGTCAGCAGCTAAACTAACGGCTAGCTCAGGTGCTAGCAGGCTAAGCTAGGGCGAACTGTAGGCGGATGTGAGAACGCTTGTGCCCCATACACCGCACGACCCCAAGCGTCCCGAGCTGCTCCAAACAAAGCACAGACACTCTTGCCTTTTACCAACTACCTCCAACAGAGGTAGCTGAGCTTTATTTCGAACCTCAAATTACCGGTCACCGGTGGGGGGGTCACTGCCACACACAGCACCCTCCCACATGGTGCCGGCAAAAACACACACAGAACATTACCCAGAGTTCCCCTGGGCCGAACACACCAGCGACCTGCTGGGTCGCTACAATACCAAATACAAAATCCACATACCAACACTAATACCAAATAACACTAATACATACAAGTAGTAACACCAATAACAGACACCAAGTAACAAATACTAACAAGTCTACAAATACGAGTACTCACACAGTAACATCAATAACCAGCCAGCAAACGTGAAGGGACAAGGGGGAACTTAAATACAAACTAGGTTAAAATAACAAACAGATGAAATCAATGATGAGTAACTTGGAGCGTTTAATATTCAGAAAAACCCTAAACACAATACCTATAAATCTGTAAATATAGAATAAGCATTTCTATGCTTGAATTAAAAACTCTGACCACTCTGGGAAACGTAGACTGGCAAAGGTTTCATGCCTCTAGGCAACTGGGACTTGGACCCGAAGTCTCCCAGCAGTCCTCAATGTTAGCAAACATGATGGTCTGTATTAATTCAATAAAAATGGTCACCTTGTCTAGGTTCTCAAACGCTATTCTGGAGCTCACCATCTGGCTGATCTATGTCATTTTCATTGCCTGAGGAGTAGGGGAGACTTGAAAGTAATCCACAGAATGTGATTTCCCTTGGAGCTGCCGTCTCATAGGTGCAGATCATTTCAGAGCAAAAAGAAAACAACATCTTAACTAAGACTAAAGCAAAGCTTCTCTCAAGGGAAGTGCCCAAGGCTTGACCCTATAAAAACAGAGAGAGAGATGCTGAGGTCGTTCGCTCGAGAAATGTGCAACCGACCAACGATCCAGACTAGAAGCATTCATAACAATACTATGGCAGATGTTATCTTTGCATCGATATTTAAAGCATTGGAACCTTACTGAATCATCCTGTTTTAGCATCACAGACATCAGGTCTCGACCCTGGTTCCTCTTAAGAGAGCAGTTGTTTTTCATTTATGTGTCACAGGGACATTATAGCATCTAACAAAGTTTTTTCCACTATTATTGGCTCCCGTTATAATTATGCTAAAATATAAAATGTATGTTCAAATAACAAAACTCAAAACAGTCAGCACATGTGTCTTTTTCCTCTGCTTCCGTGTCACCTTCATGAGCAGCAGCATTCATTACTCACTGCAAACTCAATGCTGGCACTGCACGTTGCACAAACCGCTGTAGTTACTCCTCATCCTTTCTGTTGAATACAAAACACTACCAGACCTTGGAGGTACTGTAGCTATCTGGCATTTCATGTGGAGGCCTCTCTCATTTCTTTGCCTTTTGTTTTGTTTTCCCTCCAGTAGTGGGGTTCAGGCTCTTGGAGTTGCCTCGTGATTAGATGCTGACAGGAGACGATGGACCACACTCATTCATGCGCACACCAGAGGGATAGAAACAGGAGAAATGAAAAGAAACTTGGACAAGATGGCTTCTTGACATGTCCCACGGTTGTTTTTACTTTCACTCTTGCCTTTTACCAACTACCTCCAACAGAGGTAGCTGAGCTTTATTTCGAACCTCAAATTACCGGTCACCGGTGGGGGGGTCACTGCCACACACAGCACCCTCCCACATGGTGCCGGCAAAAACACACACAGAACATTACCCAGAGTTCCCCTGGGCCGAACACACCAGCGACCTGCTGGGTCGCTACAATACCAAATACAAAATCCACATACCAACACTAATACCAAATAACACTAATACATACAAGTAGTAACACCAATAACAGACACCAAGTAACAAATACTAACAAGTCTACAAATACGAGTACTCACACAGTAACATCAATAACCAGCCAGCAAACGTGAAGGGACAAGGGGGAACTTAAATACAAACTAGGTTAAAATAACAAACAGATGAAATCAATGATGAACTAACAGGAAACGGACAAACGGGAAGTGTGCAAACGGAAACCAACAAAGAAGAAAAGAGGAACAAGGGCGCCCTCTAGTGGACGGATGCCGAGTCGTAACAGCCAGAAGAGTCTGTGGATATTAACAGAAATAACGCTAATCTCTATAATAGTTAGTGTTATAGATTTGTATATTTTCATATCTTATAGTTTACATCGTTGTTTTCTTATAATTGCAGCAAAAGAAGAGATCGATTCATTTAAACTATAATTTCAAGTGGAACTACTCCAAGTTACAACTCATCTTAAGAAGTTGGAGCAAGAATCAGAAAATAAAATATTATTGTATATATCGTTATGTCCTCATAAGAAAGAATACGCTACGTTAAAAGCATTAGGTTTACTGCACAGTATTTTAATTTCTATGCAATGTTGTTTAAAGCTTTTTTATTGTCTTTCTTTCTACAATGACCTACATTTTAAAGCCAATTATAGCTAAAGCATTGTAGGTTTAATTTCTGAGGGTCACAGACAAGATTGTATTCAACACATGTAGATATATTTTGTGGCGTAGACTCCCTTGACGCCTTATTAGGTAGACCTATAGAATCTAACGCTACTCAGTCCGGTCTTTATATTCTTTCCCCTCTGGGTTGTTATTGGAGAACACTTGACGCTCCTCTCCGTGGAATGTAGTTCAGTTGCATATCACTGCAAAATACAACCTAGATAACGAATTAATGGTTAAATTAAAAGCTGAACATCATTATATTTAAAAAAAATATACAATTTATGGATAGACTGTTGTATGAGATTGCGCTCTATGTTACAGGTGCACCTAATAATTGAAAGTGGGTTGTGTTTGCTGATGCCACTGTAAAGAAAGTGTTCATCAAATTATAGAGTTCACATTAGTGTTTGCAATATTTTGGCAACATCTGGTTTTCATTTTTATTACAATTTAACTTTAAACGCTTTTTTATATCTCCTTGAACAGAAACGTCCCAAAGGGACCAATTACCCCCCATACACACAGGCAGTCATCAGATAGTTGGTTTTCTCCTTGGGTTGGGAAGTGGAAGGAGAGAAAGACAGATTAAAGGACAAATACTCCTTGCCATCATAAGGACAACATTATTAGTCAAAGGAAGACTGGTGGGAATCATGCACTGCTGAGTGTTATATCTCCCCCCTCTGTCTGTGGCCTTATCTCTCTGTATCTC
The DNA here is from genome assembly GCA_030770545.1 of Macropodus opercularis. Classification (NCBI taxonomy): domain Eukaryota; kingdom Metazoa; phylum Chordata; class Actinopteri; order Anabantiformes; family Osphronemidae; genus Macropodus; species Macropodus opercularis. The sequence goes on along the minus strand of JAUCMP010000029.1, from coordinate 7,627,373 downwards.
ACTTCTACTCTGTCCCACTCACTCTTTTAGGAGAAGTTATCCCAGCAAAGGAGGATCCAAGGAAAAGATCATTGGTTCTCGTTGAGAGTGTGAGGTTGCATGTCATGGAGAATGGAAGGGAAAGGGTGTGATGCCATAATAAAAGCATTAGGGCAGAGGTAGGGGTGGAGGGACTACAACAAGATGAAATATGATGTCAAGAGATGCAGAGAGGAACTAGAAGGAGGCATTTTTGTGCTCCATCTTACACTCACAACTTTTATATCCTTGCCTCCATGTCCTTTCCTTATAGTTTCACCATTTAATCCTTATTTCCTTTCCTTTCTCCTTCCTTAATGCACTTTTTTCATCCTTTGGTACATCAAATTCAGCATCCTCCATCGCTTCTCTCCGAATAACAGCAGGCAAGCAAAATACACCTCGTGCCAAGAAAAGAACAAATAGGCAGGAGATTATTTTCCCATTAAAATCTTGGCTGCGCTTATAGTTATTGACATGGCGGAGATTCTTGATGCTGTGAGGGCAAACAGTAGAACTTGTGCTTAAGTACACACACACAAGCTTAAGTGTGAGGACACTCACTCTATTGCGTTCCCTAAATCCTGACCATCAACAATTTTAACTAAATGCCCCTAAATATTTTCTAACATTAAGCCTAAAGTCCCAAACCTCAAATGGCTGGAATCTCCCCACTCTGTTCAAAAAACACTTGTTGTTTTTGACCATCTCAGTAAGTACAAGAACCCCCACACGCACACGCTATTAGGGATGTTGTTAGCAGCAGCACATGCACCTATTAACAAGGTCTGTTGCTGGCTCTGCTGGGATCTTGACAGCACTGCTTTCCCCTTGTGCTGCTATGAAAGTATATCAAAGCCCTGAAGCCCCCCTTTGGATCAAACAGAGCCAAGCTGCGTTGCAGAGGCAGCTGTGTGTACATATGCACACTGAGACTGTGCAATGTAAGTAAATACACCCAGCAGGCGCACACACTAAAACCTGCAGCAAGGACAAAAAATACTAAATTGCACATGAAGTATTTACAAGCAGACACAGACCATCACAGCCAGCAGAATTCGCCATGAAATGGAAAGGATGGGCTCCTGTTCCCCTCATTGGTCTCGCAGCGTGTGCATGTAGTTTGTGTACATATGTGAATGAGCGTGGAGGAGGCCTGTGCTTGTGCGAGACTCGAGACAGTCTTCGTCATTGTGCGCGGATGAAGCTGTGAACGCGATGACGGGGAAGGTGGAACATAAAACAAGTATTTTAACACAGTTTTGTGAACTGGCGTCAAAACAAAACAGGACAACGTCATTTTTAGTAATTGTTTGTAGTGGGAGTAACTGATTTGTGTCCCTGTGGTAGAAACAGACTGTTGCAAAGTCTCTAACCAGCTGGACATTTAAAAGAAATTCAAACAGATGAAAGAAATCTGTCAAACCTAACAGTACAGCTCAACCCATCCAAACCACACAATGCTAATTATGGCCTGGTGTTTATTTTTTTTACTGTTAAGCAAATAAAACGTCATCTGGTCCCTCTGTCCTACAGTAACTTTAACATTCACAATTAAAGTAGGAACAGTTGGTTGTTATTAAAGACGTTTTAACAATCAGCTTTTAGGGTGGTGTAAAACAAGTGTAAATAAATACATTCATGAGCCTTGAGAAAATAACTCCACCTCTAAATATGAAGGCTCAGCTAAAATGCTAAGGGGACATTTACAAAGGGGACAACGTTAACACTTTATCAGTGTTTTATTAATGGGATTGAAAACCTTTGTTTGTGTGTCTAGTATAATTTCTTCGTTATTCAAAATGAAATTGCACGGAGCGAGGCTAAGAGCGCGGGTCATATTAGAGGACGTCTGACCCTTATGGTGTAGAAACACACAGTAGTAGTGTATATCATATGAATGTTTATCATTGTGTTCTTCCAGTGCTCCTCACCTCCTTCCTCATCCAAAGTAGCAGGTCCTGCCGCTGAACTGTTGCCTCCTGGTACTGTATCTCCTCTCCGATTGTCTCTTGCTTCCAGCGGAGCGATGCGCGCACAACTTTGGAAACCTGATGCAAGACTGTGCAATGAGAATGATACGGTACTCAGGAGTCCATTTAAAACAGAAAACCCCAGACTGATGTGACCTTCAGATGTCTTTGAAAGTTCTGTCTGCGTTTGTGTTGATGCATCAGCATCTTCGGTATGTGTGTCCGCTGTGTGTCTACTAATCAGCAATGACTAAGCCTGACTGAATGAAATATTGATTGGACATGTTCCACATCACCAGGAAAGTGTTCAGCCAGGCAGCAGGGACCCGCGGATGTGTCTTCCATGTGAAAACGACCGAGCATATCGCACTAGCAACTCTGTCTCATTTAGGCGGTTCTCAAGGCCCCATCAGCGCTGCTTTTATCTCTGCCTTATCACAGCAGACAGGGACGCCACACAGTCGCCTCCCTTTACTTGTTTGTCTGCACATTGTTTATGTCTGCTGGGATAAGCTGCATGTTTGCAGCTGGCTCTTTTTTTATGCTTTCAGAGGTCATGGTACTTCACTGAATTAATATGAAGTGCCTGGATGAGTCAGTAATCATCCAGTCCGCCAATCGGAATTCAGATAGTTGTGCTCGTATCCCGGATTTATTCTCTGAATACTGTATATTTGCGGGAGCATGGGATCAACCACAAACTGAGGAAACATGCAACTATGCGCTTCTTTATTTGTCACAGACTTGGAAGCAGAGACAGTGACCATCTGCCTGCGTGAAACACTGACTTCTAGCCTTATGGTCTCCACTGAAAGATAACCAGGCTTAGCTCTCAACACTCCCAGACAGACCCTTATCCTTCTGGCATAATGTCCTTGCGGTGAGGGTACTGCGAAGAGATGAATGGCCCCAACCTATCCCTGCACGCTGGGGTCCCTCACTGAGAGATTGCGTGCCTGATACTGTCCTCCATCTCTCTGCCTGTGACAACCAAACCCCTGCCACCCCTGCTCGCCTCCTTCCACCGAACCCTCTAGATCGATGCAGCTCACTGATGCGCCGTCCATCAAATCCACGGCCCAAGCAATACACCTCCTACCCATAAGGAGTGATAGGAGCCAACAAACGCACACACACACGAGCGTGAGCCAGCTCCTAAAACGGATCGCTCAATCTGGTGCCAAACAAAGAGCATCTTTTCTGTTTGCTGTGCCATCTTTCTCCACAGCTCTACGATCCCTCCCTTTTGCTCCAGCCCTCGCATCCTTGACACGTCATGATCAAATGGGTGCTTTTTAAAGTTCAGCGCTTGACCTGGACTGCAGGAGGTTGCAGCTCCATCACATTCCCTTTGTTCTAACATTCATTCTTTTATCACTTCATCCTTCCATCAAGTCGCATCCTTTTTGCCATCAACAAACGCGGCCATTCCTCTTCCATTCAGGACGGATAGTTTCCGTATCATTCACCTTTATGTGAACAATCCCCCCCCACCACTGCGCCTCCCGATTCCTCACAAACAGCGCTCCACGAGGTGCGATAACTAACTGGCTGAGAGGGTAATTGTGAAGTGGAAGCGTGTCCGCAAGCATGAAATGAAAGCATGGGTGATCCACGAAAGGAAATCCATCTTGAACAGACGCCAAGAGGAAGATGAGAACCTTGACTTCACCACATAATCCTCAAACGCTCCACTTTACCAGATAGCATTCTAAAATCCGGCGACAAAATGTGCATCAACATTCCAGAGACAAAAGAACACACACAGCACGGGCATCATTCATCCTCATCCAAACACTCATAAACACCACTAAGAGCCATGAGTAGAGAGACTCCCACATTCTAAGGAGCAAATTCAATAAAACTGTCTCTATCTGTGATTTTGAGACGCGATTACTTGCTCTAATGCAAACACAGACATGCAAAATATATAAACGGATTCATTTTGGCATAAAATAAGGCTGCAAACTTCATTTGCTGCCTTATTTTATTCACGTTCATTATTCATTCCCCTCCTCTAAATTCAAAAGCACACCATTGTAGCCATGTCAATGTAGAGTGAGTAAACGGCAACAAAAGCTGAGGTAATGGTTTCCTTCTGTTCCAACGGTCGCAATGAAGGATAATAATTTGCTAATTCAACATTTCCACCCTGGTGTTTCTCTCAAAGTTTCTTTGCAGGGGACGGATGCTAGTACGAGGCTGCGTTATTTACTGCCGGGCGGACTGACAAAGAATTTTACGAGTCATTGCGTGATGCTGCAATTAGAGACGCTGTGGCAGTGAATGTCAGTGCTGCATATGGCAAAGGAAGCAAGCTGTGGTTACAGGCCTCCAGACGAATGTGGGTGGCCCGCGGCATATAGGAGGTGAAGTGATACACCGGTGTAAATGCAGGGCCCGTTGTGAGCAATAAAAGAGATATTTACTGTAAATCTTCAGCAGCTATGGGAGCAATAAACATCACAAACACAATCGTCTGCTGCTTTAGCACTGCCTACGCATCTGTTCTTCTCCTGGGGAGAGAGAGAGAGAGGTGCACCTATCTATGGCTTCCTCTGCATCGGACTAGATACTGTACATTATAGATTTGCCTGGAGAGGAGAGTTGATGGGACAGCTTCTCTGTATGTTTTTGTTGGGTTTTTTTGTCAGGCTAGATTTTAACGTCAGGACGCTGAATCCTGAACCAGAAGCTGAGGACAAATTCTCTCTAGTAACTTCTAATTTTACTGGATTATTATTTATCACCAAGTGGTCCCAGCCACTTATATCGGGCCTGATCCTGATATGTAATCGTCAGATTCACGTTGGTGTTGTCTTTACAGAAAATGTGATGTTATGCAAACAAAATCAAGCATGTGGTAGAGTTGCCACGCAGTACTGCGTTTAACCACACAACGCAAATGGCGCTGTTTCACCACTTTAGGCAGCCTAAAGAAGTTTCAAGTTCTAGTTTAGTAAATAAATTTAAGATCAACACCAGCATTGTTGTCTTTTAGCTTTTACTCAGAACATGTAAGAGAATTGGGTCAGTACAATGTAAGAGCTCTGCATTAAATTTATGGGTTGTACATTGCCTATTTGTTTTATCAGAAACCTAGAGTAAATAATTATACGAATAAACTAAACTGCATCACCTACAGTTATCGCAAGGACTTTTTAAGGATGTAGTTGAAATAAAACACTGATAATTAGCTTCCTTTGGTCCTCAAGGCCCACTGCCCTCTCTGTCTTCTAATTATTCCACACCCATTGTTGATTACCTGGGTCAGGTGGGTTTAGTCAATCAGAAGCTGAAAGATAACACTTTTTCTTTCCCGTGTAACTTCTTCTGAGATGGTATCGCCCGCTTCCTGATTGACTGAACATCCCTGACCCGTGTAATCACCACTGGGTAGGAAAGGGCTGGTGGGCCTTGAGGACCAGTAGGTACTGATTATTCCACTTTTTTTTTTTTTTCAACTTAGGTCCATTTGATGAAGTAATGCAATCAGCATCATCACGATCATATGAAGGACACAACCAGGAGGTCATGTCATGTGGCGTCGGTTCCAGGGCAAATAAGACGGATAGAGGCAGATCTTGATGAAAGTGAGAGGATGCCATCTGCAGTCCTGGCAATTTCTCACCTCACTGGTGCACAACACACCTACTCAACTCCTTCTCTCATCTTCTTCCCACCTTCTCTCAGTCTTTTGCAAGCTGGCCCCCATTCATCTGCATGCTGCTCACCACTTTACTTTACACTTAGCTGTGAGTGGAGGTTTATTTATAGCAACACCACTAACTATACAGTTCCCGAATTGATTAGAGGATCGTTGACATCAACTGGCAGTTCTGGACAATCTGGCATTAAAATGTCTTTTCAATTTACAGTGAACTGGACACAAGGCAGCGATGGGAAGAGACTGACCTCAGCACAGAATCAATGCCCAGCATTACTGATAAACAGCTTCTATGGGATAGAAGAGGTCAGCACCCAGGGAAGGGCTGAGATCTTAAGCCTACGTTAGAACGAGCTTAGGATTCCCTGTGCAGCGGTGCACTGAAAGGAAGCAGAGCAACAGAGAGAGGTGAGGATAGGTAGTCTAACACATTTCGGCTGCCTTGAAAATGTTTTTTGCATGACAGTTTATGTCCGGTTGGGATCTGCGGAAGGTTACTCAGCCTACAGCACACAGTCATTGCAGTGGACTGTTAGACGAATCACACTGGACAAACCTACGTTGAGCAGCGTAACAGAACAAAGACAGACTTTTTTTTTTCTTGACCCCCAAAACATAGAAGTAGAATGTATACTGTGATGTTGCCTCGTCTCTTTGTTGCACAGCACTAACAAGAGATGATGTCGAATTACAAAAGAAGATGTGTTTGTGTTTGAAGCACAGATCACTGGATGCCTGCCTAATGGAAGCTGCTTTTGCCCTTTAAGAACATAACAATGCGCCGTCATCACTAGAGCTTTAGGATGAAACAGTGTCCATTTACTCACTCGAGCAAACGCCTGTTCAATAAATCCCCAGACTGTGATGGGTAAACCATTTCAAAATGTATTTAAATCTGCATAAATCCGTCATCCAACAGCTTTTGAATGATGCAGTGTTGTGACTGGTAGTCGCAAAATATACAAGATTCAACATTCGACACGCTGGCCTCGCTGCATGTATCGCCTACCGTCAAGGTTATTGCAAAGCCATTTGTTGCGCTTTAGATAATTGACTCTTAGATGAGGGATAACCATGATTTATGAAGAAAGAGAATACATATTCCACCATATCTCAATGGTGATTTATGGCGTGATAGAGCCCAAGTGATGGCCATTTTATCTGATTGTACGTCATGCAAAGTAGTCTATCAAGTCTGAGCAATCAGTCACACTGGGCCCTGGCTGAAGTGACAAGGGTGAGAGACAGGGGCCTCTCTCCCTGGATTTCCGTGGTCTACTAAAAGCTCTTTAAGGCAAGTTATTATATGCAGAGCTGGGTAAACCATGGCCACCTCAATCACACTCACTGCAAATGAATGCTAACCAGGTGGAGGGATTTATGGTGCGTGTGACGGATAAACTGGAGGACTTGGAGCAGCATTCGTTACATCCTGGAATGTCTACTCCGGAGTTTCACATTTTGCTTATTTTATTTTCCCCTCTTAAGCGTATAAATGCTGAAATTGATTTTGTACGTGTCGTTATTCACTAGTGCTCAAACTTCGGCCGCTGCAGTAAACCAAATATCGAACAATGTCTCTTTGAGAACTCAATATTTAATTTGTCCATAACTAAGTGACAAGGAGAAAACCACATCTCGCTGTTGACCTTTGGGATGTAGATCCCTAATACTCGCGGGTGAGCGTTTCAGAGCATGTATCTGTGTGCAGCTGAAGTGCCATCAATTATTAATTCTCCATGTCTAATTCAGGATCCTGTCCTGTCATATTCTGGGGAGCGCCGTCCTCGTGTTGGGGAGGAAGCAAAACTCTAGCTACAAAAGATAGTGAAGCCTGTGTTGAAATGATGTGGTCCAGACACTCCTTCTACTTTTAATGTAACCAACACTACTGATTTAATTTAATGACTCTGCCTGGGGCAGCACCCCTTTCCAATTATTTGTCATATTAACCTTCCCTCCTGCCCCTGGCTTTCTCTGCCCACGTCCATGCCCTTATCACGTTGTTTTAAATCTTTGAAATCCACAGCCTTTTTCTAGTTTATGCATACCATGTACTTCACAGATGCTGACTTCCACCAATCTGAATTAGATGTAAAGTGTATTCTCACTCATTTTCATGCCAAACCACTACCCGTCTGAAAATCATTAAAATAAATCTTTAAGATTGCTTCAAGAATGCAAACACATCTGCTGTTCTTATAGGTAATTACAGAGTGTGTGATTAGTGAAGTCACAGTGGGAGAGCATAAAGTGCTTACCAAGTGTTTTAAATTTATACATCACTATATGTATAAAAGAGCAATAAGATGAAAGTGGACCTGCTGTAGAGACCCATTAGAATAATGCATTACATCATCTCAGGGATTCTGATATCTACACACCCACCCAAGGATCAGATTCCAGGTTTGGCAGCATTTACAACGATCAGCTACAACATTAAAACCCACCTGCCTTAGATTGGATAGTTCCCCCTCTGCTGCCAAAACAGCTCCAGCCTGATGAGGCCAGCAGTATGTCTCCTAGGTCCATTAAGGTGGGAGCTCGCACCTTTATAAATGAGATGAGATGGTCACTCGTACCGGTCTGTGGCGTGTAGCCCAGTACAGGACGTGTGCTGTGTAGCTGAGATAAAGACAAACACTGGACATGTACCGTACAAACGCATGTTCACTCCACACATCACGCTCTCCTGCTCACTCTGACTGACAAGATTCCAGTCCTAACCCCAGTAGATATCATTTGCAGGTTCATGCGCCCACGCTGTCAAGTTCCAGTGTATGCCTGAAACGAGAAATGAGAAAAAAAAAAACCAAAAGAACAACAACACCTCGACAACTCTGTACACCCAGGGCAGCTCTCTATCTGCCAACGCAGGCTTTGGCAACACACCTCTGCTCCAAGACGCCAGCGCCGACCCTCTGGTGCAGCAACTCCCTGTGTGAAAGCCCATCAGAGTCTCACTGCATGTGGTGTTGAGCAAAAGGTTGCAGCTTTGTCTCCTTGATATTAGACTTAGACTACACAACTAAACCAAAAGTCTCTGATCTGTTTACACTGTAATATCACATGGCCATTACCGCATCAAATGTATTGAGCAACATTTAATGAATACCAAAGTTGAAATACTCCATAAAAATGCTTAAACTAAAAACAAACAAAAAAAGGCATGATGCTGTGACTTACCTCTTAGAGTAAACGCAATAACCTTGAGTTGACTTTTTTATAATATCATTTTTATTTTCTGATCAATCACTAAAACATTGAATTTCTCCCCAAAATGTGATTAACGCTGTCTTAATGCGAGAACGTACAGGCTGTACATTCACAGCTGGCACGGAGAAGGTGGTCTGTGGGAGCCAGACTACTTATTAGCGATGATCAGTGGAATCTAAAAGCTTAATGGCTTGTTGTATTCGTGTCCTTACTTGGCTCAGCCTGCTTAAGTGCTTGTGTTTAATTTTTCATACCACAATCACTTGTTGGGGAAGCTCAGAGGAATCCTTCATTGTTATTTTTTCAGCTCTCGAACTGTTTAACTGTTAATATTTGTCCTTAGTTGTGTACGGTCACAGAGTAAACGAATGCGTGGCCACGATATGTTTGTGTATAAGGAAGGAAATGTGGCCTCTTCTTTGCAATGGCTGTGCCTAATAAATATCTGTGACATCTAATATTTTTCATGCCTGCTGTCAGTCTACGTGTGACTTTTCCTTCATGGTAATTAATGCAGTAAACACTAGAGCTGCTCATATTGGAGGTGTGTTTTCCACTGCACCTGTCCAACCTTTCACTGAACCACACTGTTTTGCTTGGACTTTCTAAAAAATCACAAATCTGTCAATGCGTACTTTATCAATATTAAGAGGCAGGATTTATTACTGCGGAGCTCTGCCTCCCGAACAGCCGTCTATCTAACGTAACAGGCTCACGCCGGGTTAGCCAGAAGCCACAAACATCCCATCGGAGAGACAGAACATTGGTTACAGCCTCTTTACACTACCTGCCACACAGCTCTGGCTAACCCGGGCCGCTCGTCCACTTCGCCGCAGTAAGTCGAACTGACGGCTATTAAGGCATACAAAACTCTGCAAACGCTGTGATTAAAAATAAATGAACGTCGACTCTGCAAGCTCTTTTGCAAGATACCTGCAAGTATGTGCCTGCACATGCAAGTTTAATTTTTAAAGTGTTGGACTTTCTTTGAGTTCAGATTTGGGGAAACTATTTAAATCAATTCAAGACGATTCACAGATTTTATTCTAATGTGTTTTATTCAGCGGGTTTGTTGGACTTAACAGAATTTTTTCATGTGGGACGAATACAGGAAGAAAGAAACGATATGACCTGAGTGAGGTGGACATAGGAATGCGGGCACTGACGATGAGTCATGGTTTAACCCTTGTGCAGCTTTCGAGGGGTCAAAACGACCCCACTGTAAACTAGGGGGTGTTCAAAGCTAAGAAACACAACAAAGAGTTGGATAAAACCGCCTTCGTGGGTGTTACATCCAAGCAATGAACACGTGTGGATCTATGATGAACAAGTTCATCCAACCGTTCATCTAGATGAAGCGTGTTGTGACTTATCGTCTGTCTGCTGCTTGTGTGGTTTTTGAGCTTAGAGCGCCCCCTGTTTTCCTTCTGACATCCTCGAAGGCTGCACAAGGGTTGAGGTCAGCAGCTGTTAATAAATCTGTTCTTGAAACTGCCATACAGTTAAAAGTAAATAATAAAGTATAACTTAGTGAGCTTTATTTTGTGGGTGTAATGGGCAATTATGTAAAGTTAGCAGTTAGGAACCAGCTCGACCGCTTAATGAGCTCATGTCACACAAGAAGCCAACATATCAATTATGCTAATGTGTTTATATAAATCTCTGCTGTTTTGTTTCAATTGTGTCTGCATCTGACCTTTCCTGCTAATTTTACTTGTTGACTTTGACTTTGGAGTCACCTCCCGACCGCAGACCTGCGCCACTTTGCCAGAAGCACCGCCGCCAGGGGACCGTCTGGGTCTCAGTGGCAGAGGGCAAGTGCTTTTCACATTTCATAGCTGGCTGTAGTGTTGCTGGAAATGGCCGAAATTACAGAAAATGTTTCACAATATTGAACTTCATTCTTCCAATATCTGTCTCCCAGCCAGACACGCAGATCTATTAAAGTAATTTCAGGCAGAATGCACATTGTTTGGGTGATTTGTACGTTGCCATTTAGAGCCATAGATTTCTAAAGACTGAAAAAACAAGGCTTTTTATGCTAGACTGACTATAAGACTATCTATCATGGTGTAATATTTAATCCGTATAATTGATTCATCTCTTGGTTTAATACAATTTACCCTGAAAAACCTCTACAGCTGCACAGCACTTCTTGCTTGTCTGTAAACTCAATCCATGCCTAGTTGTGGACGCTGTCCTCGATATTTGGGCCCAATACACAGTTGGTGACTGACTTTGAAGCACATCTCTCAAGCTCTGTCAGCAGACAGGAATTTGAGACTTGAGATAAAAAAAAACGTACTTTAATTATACAACAGAATAAAAAGAACTAGACAACAATGCCAACCCCAAGTCACTTGGTGCTACGGTATATATAGTACAGTATAAGCTGCGAGATGAAGATTACACTTCCACAGTTTCACTACTTTATTTCATAAATGTAATTACTTTGCTTCTAGACTCATATTGTCCTCAGCACAGTCAGAAAAATCCTCTTCTGCAGGCGCAAACCCTCCGCTCCGTCATCCCCCCTCGTGTTTTCTACCTCCTCTTCGTTCTCGTCGAAGTATGGCACTGGAAACCTATCCTGAGGCTCTCCGCATAGGCGAGGCTTACTCAGTGATGTGATGAGACTTGTTTTTCATACTATGTTGCCCAGTAAACACAATCAAACATTTATGAGAGCTTTATGCAAGGCATCAGAAAAGACGCGGCGTGTGGCTGGATCGGGGATATAATTTGCTTCTCCCTACCCGATCCGACCTCCTCCTGCTCTGGGCACTGGGCTAAAAGCAATGCTGCCTTGTTAGTGAGCTGCGAGAGAAGTCAGCAGGTCACCAGCTAACAACATACCTTTGAGCTTGTGCACCCTCGCTGGGTCTTTCCCTTTTTTCTCTCCCTGCTTCTACATCAATCTTGTTGGGGTTTTTTTTTTTTCATCATCATCCCATTTCTCAGTTCATCCTTCCTCCGTGGATGTTATGGCCTCTCCACAAACGATCGCTCTTTTCAACAAAAAAACCCCCAACAACAACAGTGTTTCTGTTAAGTGATGTATCCAAGAGTCATAAACCAGAAAATCTCGCTACTTGACTCCAAAACCGACATCAGCAACCTCAGCTACAGAGGAGACTTTCCGTTTCTTTTGGCACAGCTCCTCTGAGTTCAGCCAGCTCCAGTCCGCCCCCCTCAGTTGGGCCAAAGTTGATACAGAGCCATCAATTCCATTAAGCACTGGCCTGATACACAAAACTAAAGCTCCCCTTTAGAACAGGTCTCTGAACCTGATAAGAGCTGGCAAGGAAATAGACTGAGTTGTAATTGATGATATGTCACTATTTGAAAGTTCCCCTGCCCACCTTCTCCCCATAGATAACTCCAGACAGTTCTACTTTGTGACTTAATTACAGGCTGTGGTAAGTGTAAGATAAAGTCCTCTTTCACAGAGGGATTTAGTTTGTTCCAGCTCAAAAATAGGACTTCTGAGCGAATGCCCGACATACGCACCACATCCTTCAAACCGTCATCATAAAAGTACACTTCTCTGTTGTGTTTGAATGTTTTTATGAGTTTAGCATTTAAAAATGATAAATAATCTGCCTCGTTTTTTCACACTGAACCAGACTCTATGCTTTTATTAGTGGCCAAAAAACACCATGTGGCTGATCAATGCACACAGGACCATACGCAAAGAGCCTCTTTGCCAGCGAGCAGACAATATGCAACCACTGTATGTTTAAACTGCGTTGCGTAGTCATCTAATAAATATTTAAACGTAGACTAAAATCATCTGCCCTAAAGCCACTGAGGAAAGAACCAAACGTAGAGGACGCAAAAACCTCAGAGACCAACACAGGTGAAACAATGAAAAAGGTAGTAAAAGCCAGATCAACAGCCAGTGCAGCAGCTGTCACTGAAAATAAAACCCGTTTCTTCACTGATCCTCATTTTATGAAGGTGGATAAAGAAATCAATTGAATGAAGGCAGCCTTCAACCTTGGCTAAATCAAGAAATATCTCTTGATCTTTATAGAAAAACATACACTCAGTTGGGTGTTTATTGGATACACACAGCTAAAAAAAAAAGAAGCTAAAAAGCCAAACACTGCAAGAACTTTTCACGTCAAAAACGTGAATCCTGGTTATTAAGACATATGCATCAAAAGGCTACAGACACATACAAGTTGTAACAATTCACAAACTACTGTCTGTCCTATTATGCTATGGATTCTGCTTAAAACACTCCAGTAAGGCCGCATTGTGGTGTCGCAGGGCTCCATTGATCTCGGCTCCTTTATTGCGCGAAGCCGAACGTCATCTGTTCGAGATTTTCGATTTGAGCGAGAGCACAAAGTTAGCGATGATGACAGGATCGAAGACAGGCACAGTGGGGTGAGGAGGCGAAAGTGGGGCAAACTAGATGGAAGCAAAGCCGTACGAACATAATACGACATAACCGGTAAATTGTGTATGACATTACAGTAAAAGCAGCAGGTTTTCTTTTTGATGTTACCTGTCAGCTGAGTGAAGAAAAGCAAAACAAAGTAACACAAGATAAAGAACAGAAACTGAATGTGATCACCTTCACAATGGAGGTTGGGGTGTGTCTACCAGTATACACAGCAATCACACATGTTGAGGTAAAACACGCTGATGAACTGGCCTGCTGAAGAGACAGAGAATAAATTAGGCAGTTATAGCAATTTACAGCAATTACTTTCATTTTGTATATTATGTTACATATACTGTACTTGTCTGTACATCACAGGATCTGGTTATTAAGATTCGGCAAGTACAACATAAAAGTAGAAAAGCAAATACTCATCAGATGTCCTTGTTTCCAGCTGATTATTATATCTGTAAGCAGATTCATATTTGGACGAAAATGGACAGCAAATAAACTGTATCCAAGTTCTTTGAATGTCGTCCCAGAACAGCATCATCTTGCAGTTTGAGTTTTGGGTCAGACATACTCTCCCAGCCCCTTCTTGCAGATGGTGATTAAATCTTTAATTGTCAAGGGGAGGCGGGACTGCAGAGCAGGAAGAGGGAAGAAAAAAAACTGGCAAACAGATTTTTAATTATGACCCACTAAATTAAGATACCCAGATTCAGACCCAAATCTCTGCCGATCTACTCCTCTCCCTCTCTGTCTCCCCCCTGGTCCACTGCCCCATGGCTCTGATTGTATTACTCACTCAAAGAGACCAACAGTCATTTCTAGTCACCATGCAACATTGTCACACATCACAATAGACAGAAATGACAGAGGGGGGGACAAAGAGATAGAGAGTGAAGAAGAAGATTGGAAATGGCCAAGACAAGGCGAAAGTATAATTAATAGCTGAGGATGACTTTATTGTTGCATAAGTACTGTTAGATGAAGAAAACAGCTTATTCACATGATCACATCTATTATGGTATAGAAAGGAATTTTATTTACAGTGAATTAAGACAGCGGAGTGTGAAACATGACACAAGCCAGGATCCGTGGTGACAGAAAACCCAGCAAACATCGTTTGTGCCATTCTCGGCCCCACAGGCTGGACATAATTACTGGATATCACACTGCTCTCAGCACGTCTCAACTGCAATTGCTTGGACAGAAGTGAAGATTGTACAGCGAGGGCATTCTTCTCCGCGTGCTCCTGTCTCCGCACGTGTGGGCGTGAAGTCCAAATCTGGAATGTGCCTCGCGTGCCGCAGCGTCCGTTAGGTCTGGGCGACGCGGGGACACACAGGGCCACGTGCGAGTGTGATAACCGGGCATACGTGTCTGCGTCAGGCAACAGTTTGTCTCCTCACTAACATCCGAGCTTTTGTTTCTAAATTCCTTCATTTTCTAGAGAACAGAAGGTTCCTTACCTCCAATGGCGGGTAAGTTTGTGAAGAAAACTAATTCATGGCAGCAAGTGGCATCAAAGTGTTTGTGGTTTCTTTTCTATATATTGAATTAATACACAAGGGCTATTTATCCTCTTCTTGTTATAGCAACGCGCAGCCACTATTAAGTCGTTCTTTTGACAGCTAGATCGGTATTTTGTCAAACATCTTCACATGAACATAGAGTAACAACAGATGGAGTATTTGCTAATGCATGACTGGACAATAAAAGGTCTGCCAACCATCACACACACAAAAAAAATCCTCCAAAACAAAACAAGTCTCATATTTTGTGTTCAGCTGCCAGGGAGTGTGAACCACAGAGAGGGGAATGAAATGTTATTTTAAACAGGCAGAGTGAGGACAGCCTGCCACAGAGTTCTGGTCATCAGTGTGGTCATTAAACAGGCTGTAATGGGCCGTGAGAGAGGCTGTTCTGCTCTGGCGCCGGGCTGGTCGACCAACGCCATTATCGGGCCGACAGATCGCACCATTATGCCCTTGATGGAGGGGAACCCTGGATGTGGGACTGGAGGAGACCGAAAATAGTCGCAGTAGGTTGCAAATGTGCAGACACGCCACAAGCAGGTGTGGGAGCAGGCCCTCGTGTGTAAGAAACACACATTTCCATAAGTTATGCGGAATTTTGAGAATGCTCATATTCATCAATCTGCATTTGCTAATAAATCTTTATTAAATGATTGCACAGCTGAGACATTCTTTCATATATTTTTCTGGATTGTGTGACACCTGGCTCCAGCCCCAGCCGCCTCTGCAGTCCATCTGTTTTTTTTTATTTGTCTGTGTTCTTTTATGAATTGTCTTCGCTCGTCTTCTAATATTATATTTCGTACAGGAAAACTAAAGGTCAAGAGCATCTGCATGCAGCCGGGGAGGTTGAATGCGAGGGGATCGCAGAGGAGGACCAAACAAAGACGGTGAGTGAGAGGATGACAGAAATGCATTCGCAACTACAAACGCTCCTCACAGTAAATGTCAACCCAGACACTCACTCCTGCCACGTCTTCTTATTTATTTCACTTCCTGCCACTGGCTTGTCTGTCCGAGTAGCACCCTGACAAAATGAAACATGTTTCTTTTGTCTAGATGCCTAATGAGACAGCTTTCGTGAAAAATGTGGGCATTAAAAAAAATAAAGAAAACTTAAAGTTACAAAACTGTCTTGGGACATGAAATAAAGCAGCAACCCTGATCTGTGGCAGTCACATATTCCTGGATACACTATCTGCTCATTATTTCTTTACTCTATCCATCCTCTGTTACTGCTGGAATACCATGTCCTAGAAGTGGGTATAAATAGGACTTCATGCATCCTTAGGTAAACACAGCACTTCCTTCATTGATATCTATATGAGAGAATCTGTAGGCACAGCTTTAAAAACATCCATAAAATTCCCCTCTGCATCCTAAGAAGTTTATCCATTGGTCCAAATTTGTGATGGCCAAGCATGTAGCCAGCAGACACTGCAACACTCATTAATCTTCGAACGTCTTTCCTGATGGGAGTTAGGGAATTCCAGCCTGCATCCGCCGAGCGCTCAGACCTGCTGCCAGCAGTGGTCTGAAGAAGCACAGGGAGGGAAGCCGGTCTCGACGGAGTAGGATGAGGGCTGCGTAAACCCACAGCAGCTCTACGGCTGCTGGCCAGACAGACTGCACTGAGCATCCTCGCTCGGTTTGCTGCTGCTTAGACGGGCTGTGTGAGAGGCTCTACATTTGGTGAGGCGACGGCGCACAGTGGGGTCTCAGATTATCAAAAGACGGATGAGTTCACAGTTAGACTCTGTTTTGTATCATTTCATTCTACCCTCCCTTGTGCAATCTGTTTCATCTGCTTCCCTCTTTGTCTCTCATAAGTTTTTACAAAACGCACAAAAAATGCTTTCTTTGCCAACCAATCAGAGCAGGAGGTCTGTGGTCATCTGTCCAGCTCCTTCAGCTGATGAAATCAAGTTAGTAAGCAATAAATCACAAATTAAATATGTTAATAAATATGCAGTTTTGTCCCATATAAAGTTCGATGCTTCCCATTTATTCCCATTCACAATCCTCTACACTTCCTCATAATATTAGATCAGGCTGAGGCAAATACAATAAACTGTTAACATTATAATTTTGTGGGAGAATGGAGAATTTATCACAGAAACTCTTTCAGTCTAAGTGATTGATTTGTGTGTCAGCAGCAGAGACGTTCAAAGGTGAGACAGTCTTTTTACAGTACAGTCCCACCGTGCCCTTGTATTCTGACCTTTTGTTCAATCCATCAATTACCTCCGTGTTGTTTTTTCTAAAATCATTTATACTGACTGCAGAAAAAAAACAACCACAAAAAAACTTTTAAGGACATAATGTACAGTAGTTTAGCACAAACAGAGACTGATACGCTCATACAGGGAAGCATCCTGTCAGGCTAACACACACACACACACACACACACACACATCTAGTTCTCTGAAATGAATAATGATGAGGTTTTAGGCACCATCTTTGTACACAGATGCATTTAAACATCTTACAGTCACTTGAACACTTTACATCACTGTAAAAGAAGGAACTAACCAGAAAATTTAAAATTTATGTAAAGATTATGATCCGGCAAAACAAAACAACGTTTTGACTAAACCTGGGAGACTACAATATTACTCCCAGCGTCTCCTTCTCTCCATCTACTGTACTGTAACTCCCACAGTCTAAAGACATGCAGTCAGCTTAATTGGAGCCTTGTGAGTGGTTGACTACAGTACGCGCGGCCCTGTGATGGACTGGCGCCGTGTCCAGGGCGTACTCCACCTCTTCCCCACTGACAGCTGGGATAGACTCCATCACCCCCCGCGACCCTTAAGAGGACAGTTCAGAAAATGGATGGATGAAAAGGAATTTGCTCATGCTGCCCAGATGCTACTATTCATGTTTGTGACCCCAGACGCTCCCCAGCTGGCAGCTGATCAGGTTAGCGTAGCATGAATGACTGGGATGAGGAAAATGACCCAAGACACACATTTAACCTATATGCAAACAATTACTAATGAGAATTATTTTTTTCTATTTGCTTAGTTTCTAGAATGCACCATATGATGCATATGCTACCATGACCACCCCACAGTCATGTACACGATCCATTTAAAAGTCTCGTTAAAGCCATTTGTAGCTATGGTTTGTTTGTCATCTTGCGTTTGATCGTCATCGCCGCATTTACTTTATATCCCGGTCTTCACCAGGTTCCCTTTTTTCTCCTGAACATCTGTGGGCGAAGGTGAACTGCGCTTTGTGTATTTGTGTATCATCACAAGTGCGGCGCCATTTCAAAACATTCCTTTTCAAATGCCGTTAGAATGAAAGCAAATGTTTGCCCAGTGTTATGAAGACTCGCACAGACGCGGCGTCCCCCCCCTACAAATACGTGGCTTAACACTAGAGGGCTCACAAGCATTGCCGTATCAGTGGCGCTGCTCTTTGTCTGAGCATGGGAGGGGGTTGCGAGCTATCCGCTGCTATCATGACTGTCCAATGCATTATTGATTGGGCTTTATTGTGCCGAAACATCCCTTTTATAGAGGCTGACAAGGACCTACAGAGTAAATGGAAAGTAACATGATTTCATAAGCAAAACTGCATCGCGTCTCTTGACACCAGAGTGCAAATTGAGGACACTGCAGACTTGGAGAGAGGATTTTTAAAAATTGTGATGAATTTAGAATGGAACGGAAACGGGGTGGGGTGGGGGGGTGGGGGGGTGGGGGGGTTGAGTATATGTGTGTGTGATGCGGAGAGAAGAGGAACAAGACTAATATGTGAGTTCGTCTGTGTGCATTTGTGTGTGTCTTGTAAAATGTGTGTTGCCGTGTGCACGCTCCATCACATCACCGGGGCGATGCTGCACCGTGGCGATGCATGTATAAGCCTTGAAAAAAAACAAAAAACAAACGAGCAGCTGGTGTCCCCTGTGGGAGTCATTAGCAGCAAAGCTCATCCTTTTGTCACACACTCCAGTGTCTGTCCCTCACCTCTCTGCCCATCCTCAGGGCCCATCATGCCCAAACACCCCCCCTCCTGCACACCTGGCTGTTCCTTCTTCCTCTTCTCTCACACTTCAAGGCTCCTCTGTCTGGCTGCTCCCGTACAGACCGAGCTAGATAAATAACAGGCTGGGGAAAGACAGCGAATGTGCACGATAGAGACAGGGTTGTATAAAGAAGAACGCAGATAGGGAGGGGGAACGAGAGGTCTGTCGGTTCTCCGCTGCCTATTATCAGAGTCCTGGAGGACTCCTACCCCCGATACATACCTCTCTCAGTATAGTTCTTCCTCTGCACCACTTCCCATGTTATTTCCTAGAATCCCTCGCGTCCCTGATTCATCCATCCAGCACGCTCAGCCTGCTTGCCTGCCTTCTCTCGGTGCCTCTTCGCAGTCATGCCACAGGGACAGTCGGTTTTATGAAAGCCTCCTCTTTTCCCCCTAATCTCAGCATGGCAGAGACGCTGGAGCTGGCTTCACTTCATGTACACAGACCCCCACTCGCTTGCCTCTGCCCAGAAAAATCTCTGCTCATAGTTACCACTGTAATAGGACGCCAAGACTTGCTCCACACCAATCCAACAAGCCCCAGCCCGTGTCTCCTTTGTGACGCAGCCCTGACCCTACTCAAGCTGGCATGTACCGCGTGAGATGTACATTCAAACGGCTCCGCTGGCCTTTCTTTACCATTTGTAAAATAGATATGTGGAAATTCCCTGGAGAACAGGTGGATTGAAGATAAGATAGGGAGTAAGCAGGTGGCTGGATTTAGGGATGAATGCTGTTCCAGAAATGTAATAGTCCTCCAATGGAGAGGTCCCCTGCCTCGTCTATATCACACAGAAAATGAAGTGCGATTCATCCCAGGTGTCTGCAATGTGATTAAAAAAAAAAAGAAAACAGTCCTGTCAGGGAGCTGACTTGATGTAATGGCTCCGAATTGAGGGAAACGATCTAGATTTCCAGGCCTGCCTGCCTGTCAGATCCTCTGTCTACTGTACCTACTTGGAATGGTTTAGGGTTCTTCCCTGGGGACCACAGTCATCCTTTACAGTAACCAAACAGATTTATTATAGATTTTTGTTCCAACTAAAGTGCCTCGTTCCTTCCAAATGGCCATGACCTCAACACAATTAACCTGGCGATTTGTCACTTTCAAGGACACCCACTGGGAGTTTGTGGAAATTGGCCAACTTGTCATCACCCTTCACTCTCCGATCCGTCACGGAAGGAGGAGACATTACAGACGCCATTTCTCTTTTCATTTTGACCTCTCCTCCTTTAAGTCTTTCCTCATTTTCTTGGACGTGTTTACTCAACGTTGCTTTGACATCCCGAGGCCCAGAGTCACAGGTTTCACCGAAGAATCTCTGAATATGCTGCTTTGCTAGTGTTAATCACTCCTGCAAAGACTGCATGTGGAAGCGGGGCAGCGTGGGCCCTCCCAACCAGATCGATGAAGGTCCCATTGATTTCCTATGGAGGCACAGTGCCAGGCCTGGTGCACAGGCACACGAGGTAGATCAGGTGTTAATGAATATCAATGTTAATCTAATGAAGGAGCAGAGAGGGAGAAGGGGGGAAGTTTGAGAAAGAAGCAGACCACGGAGGGTTTAAAAATCACTCAAGGAGTTTAAATATAGTAGAAAAGGCGGTTACACAGAACTTCACAGCACGATTTGCTAATGGAGCAAACCTTCCTGTTAAAACAAACGTCCGTGCTAAGACATCACATTCCACCTTTCAGCGAACCGAACGTAATTATTTAATGTGCGTAAGCTTTCGTCTTCCTGATAATCTTGTTTACCTGGACTCATACTCAGACGCTGGGGAGCTTTTACTCGACCGCAGCCGTTCTTGCTTGGCCTCACCGCCCTCCAGCGGAGCGATTATCAGGGCGACAGGGTGAAGCCTGTCAGGTCAGAGCAGGCTGTCCTCCCCTTGCTCTGCAACCATTGTTAATATTCTTCTATTTTATGCCATTGATCTCCTGCCTCCCTGCTCAAACATCCAGGTCTGTGTGGAGCCGTTAAGCTGCTCCACTTGTGGATTTTGTTGTTGCAAGCATCATATTGATCTGTGGCTCCAGAACTTAGCTGAGTAAAAAAAAAAAAAAAAAGAAAATTAAGCACAGATAAGGTACTCACGTTGATGAATGGGACAATTCCCACCTATACCTGCACATTTACTTCACATTTTGTTGCAGTGCTCTAAAATTTAAATGAATTATGATTTAATGGTGTTATAAGTTAAACCTTCAAGCTCCTTTTTTTTTTTACCAATTATATGACAAATCCACGTCACCTAGACAACAAGTACACTAACACAACACAATACTACTGAACAAGGCTACTTTTAATCTAATAATAAAACAGGTAAGAGAGTTTTTGGATCCAGCAACCTTGTTGAGTCATCCACCTCATCGCTCACTCTTCATCCTGCTTTTTAGCAACAGAGCAGACCAGACATCCTTCTCGTCCCGAGGGATCGCCAAACACTTCCAGGTCATCTGTAAGATGTCCTCTCTCCAGCGTGTCCCAGTCTGCCCTGGGGGCCTCCTCCTACACAGTTGCATTCGTGGCAGCGCCAAAGGAAGGAAGACAGCAGGGAGTTGTTCTAACAACCTCATTTGGCTTTTCTCCGTGCTGATTAGAGGGTGGGCTGCTTACATCGCGGTCTGAACTGCAACTGTAAACAAGCCCGGAGTAACTGAAGGTTGTCACGACTGTCAAATGAACTGAAAGGTATTTGACACAGTGGTTAATACAAACCCGCATCCCACACATGAAAGACGACGGAAGGTTCCCGTCACAGTAGAAATTCATCCTTGAGACCAGTCTAACGAAACCGTGTCCGTATCAAAGCTCGCACTGACATCTAACATAATAAAAATGCAGAACGCACATCAGCCGCTGGAAGAAAGTTGTTTTGTCGCTCGGCGGAGGGCAGAGCCTGTGCTTTCAAGCGCTCCAAAACCAGATTAGAATTCCTTAAAGATGCTACTTTGACTCACAACAGACTGTAATTAGTTTGAGACAACTTCTTCTAAAATCTTGGGTAAAACATGTCAGTTTAGAGATCAGCCCAGACGGTGCAGGAAACAAGAGGTCAGGCCTGAGCGAGCTGATTGAGGCGAGGGGTTAACGAGCGAATCTGTTACTTTCAAAGCCTCCGGATTGAAGACGGAGTTAAGAGTTCAGGGAGAAAAAAAATAAAATAAATGATAATAATAATAATAATAATAAGCCGCAGCCACTGCTTTCTGATATGTCAGCCTTAAATCCTCCGTAGTAGTGTGGAACATTTACCGGCGTCTCATTTAGGAGAGATCATCTGCACTTTATCATGTTATCATTCAGCCATGGCAGGGATATTACTTGTTTACTGTGTTGTAAAAGGCCAGTGACAACAGGATCACACACTGTGTTTATTCTTTTCAGCAGAGTAACAGCGACGTATCTGAGCCGGCTGTGAAGCTGGAGTTTATATTAAAGCTGAAAAATGTCAACTGGATCAAATTTTAACTATAAGCTCTTGCTTGGCATAGAAGGTAACGAATGAGTCCTCCCTTAGCGTTTTCTGTTTGCAAATATGCATCCCCCCAGCCCCCCCTTACCCAATTTATATTAACCTTGCCACATACCCCACCCACCCGTCACCACCCATAGAAAGGGGAGGAAAAAAAAACCACAGGATTTGACTCAGCCAAAAGCTCCCCAGCTGTGGGAGTCAATAGTTTTATATCTCCACTCTTAGCGTGCCCAGACACCGGTGCCTACACACCCACTCCTCCACCCTCGTCCACGTGCCTGCATTATCCTAAGCCTAAGCATCCAAGGTGCGTAACGTAAGCCTCTGCAGTGCGTCTCATGTTTCATGAAGAGATAAGGGCCACTAAAAATATCCGCGGTGTGTGGAGAGATAGCCAAGCATTAGGGGGAAGCATCTGCGGTGAGCAGCCAGTAAAGCTCAGCCTCCCTTAACTTCCCAGCCACACACGTCTGAAAAATAGATGCATGACACCAAAGACCCAACAATACACAGTAGAACGAAGTGGAAATTAGTCACAGTTCGATAGCACTGGTTGGATGTTTTATCGACAGTAATCTATGCTGAATATCCGGACACAAAAGCAAAATAACAGTACGCACAGTAATGTGTGTACGCTTTCCCACATGCACATGCTGTATAGTACCTGTTTCTGAGCAAAAGCAGGGGGAACAGGTCCAATCAGATAAAATAGACTCCATAAAAGTGGCTTCCTGTCGTAATATGAAAATGGAAATTAAGTTGGATCGTTGTAATTTTGTTTTAAACCAGGAGCTCTAGACGTTATCTTTTCCAAAGATTGATCTTTGGAAAATTGATCCTTGAATACTCCAGTGGTTAAAGTCATTATCTCTACTCATTATGGGTGAGTCAGGCTTCCAGCAAGCGGATCCAAGCAGGGACGGCTTCTCAATCTTGCATCTCTGCTCACTGTAGGATCGGGTCTGCTTCAACGTGACAAAGACGCTGTTGCTAAACAGACACTGGGCCTCTGAGGGAGGTCTCTGCGCCCAAAAGGTTCCGACACAGCACGACGAGCCCGGTCCATCCGTGGGAATCCAGCTGTGAGCACACGCTGACTAATTGGGGTGTTTGCTGTCATACTGGCTACAGCAGCTATTGTGAATGCATAACCTTAAGTTAGATGGAGCTTGTTAGAGAGAGACTGTGAGTGAAAGGGAGGCAGATCAAGAATGTTTGGGCTGTGAGCAAGCGTTTGTCTCTCTACCATCTAATTCGCCTCACACCATCCGCTGCTTAGTCCATTCTCTACAGAGATTACGATTTTCACATGCTTAGACAGACAGATGGATTAAGTCGAAGGGAGGCAGGGGCACCTACTCTGGGGAGAATCAAAGGTGCTAAAAATGATGGGAAATATTATTTGCATCAGGTGAATTAAGAGATTTGCCAAAAGGTTTTTCCTCAAGCTCCTCTTGGGCCTTCGACATCCTCACAAAACTCATCAAAGTTCTCGAAAGCGGTCCACGATTATCAGCAGCATTTAATTTAAGAACTTTTAGCTACAGGGTGACTTCACTTATTTCCAACTTGATCCCTATAGCAAGAAGTGTATTGTCACCAGCCTTTGCTACTACAAGTTACAAGATGGCCACAGTCAAGAAACCTCTGGCCTGATGGCGACATTGTGTCCATGTCCATAAGCAAAAGCAGCAAAACTGACAGATGGATCCATTGGCCTGGCGTTTACAGGCTGCACTAAATGGATTGTGTGAGTCTCTCCATCTAATAAGATAATGCAATAGTGTGCTATTTCTTACACCCTATAAAAATCTGTGCGTCTGAAGGTTACCATAGCGACGACACTGACTCACTGGCACTGGGTTGGCTGAGCTGGCTATTTAAGGACATGCTTTGGTAGAAGAATGGAGGAATTTACCAATTCATTCAGCCAGCTTGGTGAATATGGTGGGACATTGGTAACGAGGAGGACATCACCACAAAGGGGTAACTAGTAAAGAGAAATTCAAACAAACTGAAAGGTTGGTAAAGCTGGGTGGTGAGAAATCTAAAAAAGCTCAAATCTAAAACGTGCTGAGGTGACTGTGCCAGTGTTCGACCACTGAAACGGAGAAGCTGACAGCAGGCATCAGCTGACAACTGGAACCCAACAGGTAGAAGAAAGGAAAGAAGGTCAAGACTGGGGGGTCGCCGACTCCACTACCTCTCTACTGGGGAGGGTGATGCGTAAAGTGACAAGTTTGACTTGTTGCAATTATGTCAACAAATGTTAAACTTTTCCACCTTCAATCATTCATTAGAGCTGGCACAGAAAAGCAGAAGCAAGGTCGGCCTACGTTGAATAGTCGTCGCCTCGTTCGGCATTATCTCCTCAATCACGCTGAAACAGACTCTGCAGACGCTGAGGGTGATACCTGCCTGCTGTGCTGCTCTGGTTGCAAAATAACTTCCTGCAGTTTATACTTTTGATCCTTTTACATTGAAGTCAAAGCAATGAACTCCTGGATAAATGAAACACCTTTTATATAAACACAAGCCTTGTGAATATTTACGACACCAATGCTTTGCTCCTCCTTCTCTCCTTTTTAATACATTCCATCATCTTATGTCAAAACCTCTTCTACATCATTATCTTCTTCTCATTAATTTAGAGAACGACAAATTAATTAGACCAGAGCCCATTTTTATTCCTTTCCTCTTGTTTCCTTGCGTTAATTACATGCACTTCAGTGTCACATTTTGCTTTTTCCATTCTACTTGAAAAGTCGCAGACTGATTACAGATCACGCAGCTGCTGTTAGTACAAACAAGGATCAGACGTTGGTTTGACAGGGAACAGATTACAAGCGCAGACTCTCGCCATTTGGGTTTCTATCACGCCAAAGTGGGTGTCGAGTCGTTGCTTGCTCCTCGTCTTAGCTGACATATGGATGGGGAGAGATTACTCCGGATACACTCACCCAGCCTGCCTCACCAGTCCAGCATTTCATCCCTCAGCGTGATTAAATGAGAGACATTCACATGTGATTTGTTAATTCATCAAAGCAGCACCTTGTGGGATACAGACGTTGCATTAATCATATTTTGGGCAAATTCACGTTGGCTTGCATAAAGCTCAAACAGTGCAGGCTTTACAGATTAGGTTTTTGATGAAGGTGCCTCCCACATTAATATGTTACCTCGTAAGGTCCGAAGCGAGTGAGAATGAGAGCGAGGGAGAGACCATATGTCACAGTGGATATGAAAAGCCATGCAGTCAATACAGATGATGATGAACTTAGAATATCAACCAGTGATCTATGAATACTCTTTTGATAATCAAATCCAATTTGAGATACCGTACGATAAATGGAGGCTGAGAAACGAAACCTGCTCATTTGTTAAATTCTCTCCCACTCTTGGGAAGTGTAGGCTGCTAAAGGTGAATTGAAATCAAGTGCAGAAAAGCAGCACACTGCTTGTTAGCAGTACCGTTTAAGTGTTATGAAGTTCCCTCAGGGGAAGTCCGGGTGAGAGGCCGGTCGGCCATCTTGCTTTCGCCTCCTTTGTTGTCTAATTTGTCTTGTAAGTACAAGGTTTTCTAACAGTCATTAGAAGGTAAATCCCCTTGGCTCAAGTTGCCATAGTAAAGCGCTTGTATTCAGGATTTGATAAATGGACATTCAACACCGGTTATTATGATGAATGGGAATTTCACACTGCAGCACTGCCAGGTATAGAAGATAAAAAACCAAGCCAGAAATTCCTCCCAAAAGTGCTGCCAATGGCAAATTGGAAACTGATGCCGATAGGATCAGTTGACATTCGCAGTATTGGCTTATATTGGATTGTGGAACTTAGCTGAAGTTAGGCCGGGATGTTAGGAGGCAAAGAAATATCATGCATTTCCTGAAAAGTAAATAAAGAACTTCAGTTCTTGGGCCAGTTGGGAAAAGAGTCGATACACAAATCAGCCGTTTCCATGGTCCATGCAGATTAGTGAAGGTCTGTGTCATTTAGCCAACAGCGCCGGTTGCTGGGCCTTGTGCTGCAGACGTGCACGAAGGCAAGCGACGCGTTAAAGCATCCGTACTGTCGCTGGACAAGGAAATGAAAGAGGGAGCGGGTGGAAACTTCACTGGTTTTCTGATCAATGGGGTACATCAAGCAGCGCGGAGGGAAAGTTAAGGAAGACGCACAGAGGTACAGAGATGAGAGAAGAACACCATAGAGCAATTTAATCTCCACCATCTCAGCTGGATAATAAGACGAGGCCGAGAGATTATAAATAGTCGGCTAAAGACTAATGGAACTCATTTTAGAAGAGTATTTAACCTATTTTAGAGAGAATCCAGGGTAATCAATTAAAAGCGCTTTTAGTCCAGGCGTCAACTTTAATTACTCTTCAAACGTGATTTTTCTCTGACGCGCTACCTTAGTGCTAGAAATAGATATAATATTAGCAGCATTATAGACCATAGAACAGAAAATACTGAGAGAACGAGTTCCTGAGTCTGCACACAGGGATGTAGTCAAACCTCCTTTGCTCTACAGTATACGTACATGGAGTCAACATTTTCTTGCATCTGTATATATCATTACTAGGGAAAACATATGATTTAAACTCTTGCCTCATTGTTTTTTTGTTAATCCTGTATTTTGAAGTAGCTTTTGTGGTTTCATTCACTGCTTGGTCATTTTTAATATAGTTGCTTTGAAATAAAGACACAGAGCCTACAGATTCATCTTGAATTAATACCATTATTACTATTTGAGGGACAACCCTGACCTGCTGAGTGACCAACATGTGCTGTGTTAGAATAAAACCCTCTTCAGTATCAGCAGTCAGTCAAAGCCACGGCCCACTGGTGTTCAGTCAATATTTTCTCACGGTCCCCACGACGCTCAGCAGGTCTGCTGGAGCCACAGTGCCAGCTTTGCAGTTCGACAGTCAGTCCAACACTAATCCACTGCTCTGAGTGACTCGGAGACGGAGCGAGAGAGAGGAACGGCCGGAGGGTGCAATCCAGAAAATCTGCAAGTCTGCACTCACAGATACTCCCGGTAAGGTCAAACAATCACGTGTGCCAACACTAACTGGATGGATATCAGAATAACATTACGTTAAGGGGCATAATAATTGAACAAGAGCTGCACCTTCGAGTCGTAAGGCTCCCTGTCATGTGTCATATCTGATGAACGCAAGCACAGAAATAACGCTGTGGGCAAGAGCTTCGTGTAGTTTACATATAAAATGCAAACCCAGCAGGGACAATGTTCCTATTACAGTATGTCACAGAGGACATGAAAGGAGAGTGAGTGCTCACCAAAACCAAGCAACGTAGAAGAATTCATCTATTTTGCCACTAATTTAAAAAGTTTTTTTTTTTTTATTGCATTCACAACAGTAAAATGTTTTTAGCTACCAGTTTCTTCCTGCATGCTGCTGGCCTGTGCTTGCCAGTCTTCTTCAAATGCAGCCTGCTAATAATGAGCTGGCAATAAAATGAAACTAAAGCATCCTCCAGATTTTCATTCTAAGACATAGCTCAGCCAAACTACCACCATCAGTCAATTGAATGCATGATCACAAAATAAAAGTCCTGCAGATTTGGGTTTAAAGGTCTTAAGTTTAACTTTCTGTTTTGTTTTGTTTTTTTTACTAGGGGATAAAAATCCATTTCCCTCTGTTGCTCTCCTCCTCCTCACTCCCTCCATTCACTTCGCCGTTTCTTCCACCGAAGCAGGCAGAGCTTTGGCTGTAGCACTGACTGGCCTCAGGGTATTAACTGACCTCTACCACTGATGCTCTACTGATTGTTGTGCCAAGTCTTTACCATACCACACAGAGACCCCCCCCCCCCAGGTCTCTGGAATTGTTAGCCTGACGGGGCACCTCTGGCACAGAAGGAGAGGAGTGGGCTGCAGGTCTGGACAAACCTGGGTCCATCATGTTGCCCATCTGCTGTTTTTAAAACCCATAAAAGCAGACTAGCATATAAATGCGTGTCCTCTGGGGTTTGCGTCTACCAGCTCCTAGTTTCTACATTCTGGGTTGCAGATGGTGAAATGGAGCTTGCAAAAAAAACAACACAAGCTACAGTAATTACAGGTTGGTCAAAATTAGAACTAGCGTAGCTTTTTTATAGATACTGATTAGTGATAAGGATTTATTTAATTTATTTTATTTGATCTGTCCAGAATTTACTTGTTTCTTCTTTTATTATCGTGACGCTGATACTACCAGGTAATGTTGAACACAGCAACCCTCCAGTCCATTGCAGGTTAGGTCATGTAACGCGAGCGTATGTATTAAATATATAAGATCTGTCACAGCGCTTGGACCAGGCAGAGAGAAAAACAGAAAACAAAAAACGGACTTTGTATTAAATGAGTTGACATTTAAATACCTAGAGGGATTCGCTGAGGCAGAGGCTTTTACATGGACCAGTTTCCTTCCCATGTAATGCATTTTCATAAAAATCTATTATAGTGTCCTATTATCCTTCAAAGGTACATTGGATGCATAAATGACCATTTAAACATGAAGTGCCTGTTCAATTGCCCTTGTCCCATTGGAGACGGTGGAGAATTACTCTGCAATAGCATCTAAGCTTCGGTGGCCCACACACCCACGTAGGCACACGTGCAGGCATTTACATGCTGATCACTGAGGTGGAGACAGACACGGGAATAAAACGCTTCATGTTTGAGAACATTTCAATGTAACAATGACTCAATGGGCTTTCAAATAGCTGTTAACCTGCTGGCATACCGTAAAATGCTGATGCAGCGAATGGCTCCGGTGCCTTTTAAATGCAGCCAGAGGGAACATCACGTCACACCGTAAAACTGGGAGATACCTGCTGAATCATTACACCATCTATTAGTTTAATTAATGCATCGTAATGCCGCCATTGTTTCAAGAGCTATCTGCACTTTATGTTACCGTGCTTTTGTCTACATTTACGTCTCCTGAGTTTGAGAGCAGGAGAGCCGGCGACAGACACTGTGCAGTCGAGTCAGACAGGAGTGAATGAGAAAGGTTCAACACCTCCTCATGCAACAAAAGCCTTAAAAAAAAGACTGAGGGCTGCAAGTTTACCTCAGTTAAAAGCCTTTCATCTTGACCACTAGGACTCTGAGCTTCTGTCACACTGCACTGATGCTCATGTTGCTGCTCAGGATTTTCACGTTCACATTTATGCCTCTGAACATAAACAGTTAAAAGAAAACTGTTGCTTTATCTCGTCCTCATTCCCCATAGAGTGTGCACAGTAACATCATATAACGGGAGTAAAAGTAAAATAATATAACTAACAACAGCATAACAAGTAAAAGCTGTATTTATGAATATCTATGATATATTGGTATGTCATTCTCCGATGAGTCTGGAATGTTACGGAGTCGTTGCCACAGCTTATCTTTCCTCCATTATAATTATCTCTGCTGCACAGGCTGCAGGTAGTTGTTGTCGTGCCTGTGTGTAAGTGTGCGTACGTGTGTGTTACGCCTCACCCTTCAGTAGCAGGTGTGTTTTAACAAGCTAATCAAACTGTGTCCACCTGCTTGTAATTCGAGCGGGACGGCTCGGAAAGACCAGCGGGCAGCTGGTAAAGGCCGTGGATTACACCCAGCAACTGTACAGCACATGGCTGTGGCACGGAGCACAAACACACACACACAGACACACACATATGACTCTGCAGTCCAGCAGGCTCGGGGAGGGGGCTGTAATGAGGTGAGCTGCTGCTTTTGGGAACGCTTATTACGTTTCTGTCAGTAACTGGCTTTTTCCAAGCAGCCATGTTGATCTGAACGGATGAGGCGGGTGTGATCGGATTTCTTCATTATCGCAGAGGGTTTTTAAGTTTGGAAACGCTCGTGGTGGTTAAATTCCATTGGGTTCATCACGACCTTCTCATTCAGGGCTTTGCGCTGAAGAAGTTCGAGCTCATTAGAATTTTGCTACGCGTATGTGGGTTTTTTATTTCGTTGCTGTTGTTTTTGTTATTAAACCACAACTTAAAGGCTGACATTGAAAAAAACTATCACCTTTAACCCGCAGCTCTTGGAAAAACCTCTCGTCTATTTAAGCAATGCATTTGCTGCACCTGTTTAACATTGATTCATTTTTTACACCTCAAGGATTTTTCTTTAAAAGTCTGCAGTGCCGGCTGCGGTAAGCGTGACTATGGGAATCCACTTCGATTGTTTGCATTTTGATTGCGTGTGAATGGGAGAATTCTCCGCCCTGCCCGACTGTACGTCCCTCTGCGCTCCTCCTCTTGTCCGCAGTATCGATTCATTCATTTCTTTTGCATTTGTTCCTCCCCCCTTCCGTCCCTGCCCCTTGCCCAGCCCATTCTTATTATTTTAATGATGACAGACTTATGCATTGGCCAGGCGCATGTAGAGTAATTATGGGGAAATGAACCTGCGGGATGCATGGGCCATTGACCAGCATATTGACTTTGACTGCCACCACAAGCAATTAAACTTAAGCTGTTCTGTGTCTACAGAAGCCCCCACCTTTCATTATTACTCCCCCTCCCACACACCCCAACACACACACTCCCATGCTGGATGCCAGGTTGCCGGAGAGCCCTTAGTCAGCATGTTTTTCCAGAACTCCAGACAAACTAACAACATTATTCTTTGTAACAATAAAGAAATACATTGCTTAAGAAAAGGCTGTTCTATCTCTACACCTCCACGGAACACACGCTCAGGATGTTTGAGTTTGACAGGACCTTGAAAAGCTGTTTTGACACGCCTTTATTAAACTTGTGACCTAGCAGGGCACCAACAACAGGAACGTAATCCATCTGCTGCAGCGGAGTCAGAGCTCGTCCAGTGAGAAGAATGTGGAGAGCTGTGGAGAAGGGACAAGTCATGTCACCAAAGCTGGACAGAATCAAAGAGAAACCTTCTGTGTGCTACAGAGGCTACAGAGGCTACAGTACCTACGTTAGCCGCCCACCACACGATGAGATGTTTTATAAATGCTTCAAGTCAACGAGTGGATATGAGCTCTGTGGGAAAAAAAATGGGAAGGGGATGAGAGCGATCCTGATTTTATGGTGCTTTGTTTCTAACGTTTGCCCAAAACCCAACCGAAGCTGAACTCAACACAACGCTTTTTACCGTTTCATTAGTTCAGTGGGTGCCGTGAGAAGCAGCTCAAGCAATAAAAGCCTTGATTTAGACTTCTGTCCACATGCCGTCTGCTGTTGTATTGCTTTGCTTCCCACTAGAAGAGCTAAATAGAGTATAAGAGTCTTTGTGTTGGTTGTTGTCTCCAACTCGTTGCCTGTTGCTCGGCAGGTAGCGACAGTTTTTAGTTTTACTGTGATAAACATCTGCCTGCTTTATTGAGCTCCGTGAACTGATTCTGTTGGTCACTTCTGACTCTGAAACAAGTTTCAACAAGCTACTTTAAATCACACTGTGTGATGGGGGGATATTTACAGAAGTATTTTAGAAGCTACTTCACAATATGTCCGTGTCAGTGAAACAATATTTACCTTTTTCACATTGTAATGTTAAATACAGGGACATGGTCGCATAGCACAAGGACTAATATTATCGGTGCACAGGTTGTCATGGCGATGCATTTTCATTATAGTTAAGGTTCATTTTTATAGGTATTTTTATCATATATATATACCTAATCTTCCTACTGCTTTTCTCTGAACATCTGCTGGTATATATGACAAATCCAGACTTAATTTCCTGCTGTCAGATATGAAATGTCATGTGTGTCAAAGTAATTACTGAGACTCGTACTGATCTGAGCAGTGCAAATGTTAGCGTTAGTAGTGCATTTGTGTCTCTACACTCAACAAACAAAGGTTTTGCCTCAACAAGCAAATTAACTCAACAACTTGCATTAAGCCTTTGAAATTATTAGAAAAATTGGTTTGAAAATGTACTGTTCTTCTAGGGAACAACTCTTTATTATTTACCACATACGTCATGATTATCAGAATAAACACCACTTCTTCAAGTTGACAGCTCAGACATTTTAATTGGCTGCAATCTGTATCTTTTTCTCCAGTAATTATTACAAACTTCAGCCACAGTAAATGACGACAAGTATGAGCACATGTTTTGAAAATTTGCTCTCACTTAAAAACAAAGTGATTTGAAAATGAATAACTGAATATACTTGCAGACTGATTGAATGTTGATTGTTTGAACCGGCTCGCGGCAGATTTTACAAAAACTCCGTGGTTGTCGTCAACAGGTCTGTTTTGAAGTTAGTGTCGATTTAGCAACACTCAACAGGCTTAAAGTTACCTTCAATCGCCTCGAGTACTGACTTCAATAAAACCAAAAAGCTTATGAAAAGATTTGTGCTTCATGCTAATTATATTTGTAAGGCCAGTACAAAAAAGAGAATGTTATTGAAGTGTAAGTGTTTGAAGTCCTTAGCGTAATGATTTAATTATTTCCTGTCTGGGCAAACAAGGGAAAATCTTTTAAGATGTTATTAAAATAAAATGCGCATGGTGTAACTTCTCTGTGCACACGACACCTGGAAAATAGCTTTTCAGTCAGCCTTTTTATGTCTGTGTGATGGAAAGAGAATCTAAACTGTACATCTTCCTATTTTTGCCTCTTCAGTGTTTAGTTCTCCTCCCTCTTCGCCTCCATCAAAGCCGAGCCTGTCAGTGCTATTTCCCAACATTTCATTTAGCCTCTACCACAGTGTATCCGTCTGTCTCCGCAAAATGAGTCTATATGTTCAAGATTAAACCGATACCAGTCAAATTCAGTAAATAGAGACATGGCGACACGGAAGAAGACGTCAGCGCTTTCCACCACCAGCATTTCTCTGATATCATTCTTTGTGACGCCATTTCCAGACTCTTTCCACGACTCCCAGACCAACGGTGAGATCACCAATCTGCCTGTACACATGTCGATTCTTTAAGTTTCCCCTGTTTGCGACTGAACAGGCAGCATAACCCTCAGTGTGTTTCACTCTCAGCTCGGTCATCCAGAATGAGCTGGAGAGAAACATGGTGTAGTACGTCCCTCTTGGGAGAGGCCGGGCTCACACCCCTAGAATAGCTATAACCAGCATCGACGGCTTAAACACAGCTGTAAGTCAGTCAAAGCAGCTGTTCATCACAAATCCATTCTGTACATGAGATGTGTGGCTTTGCTCTTTCCACCTGTTGCAGTGCCAAATATGAAAATGCAATCTCCTGAATCCATTTACATATAAAGTAATAAACAGCTTTTTAGCACAAATAAACAATAATACTGAAATAAATAAACTATGTAGGAAAACCAGTGGAAATTTTAAATATCATGTTACCAACTACAAGAAAATGCTATAAAAACATCACTAAACTGTTTATGTTGTTTACACAAGTACAGGCAATACTGTGAACTTGAACTGATTCAAGTAAACCAAGAGCATCGACAGTCTGAGGATCCAAGTCTTCTGAGATGAAGAAATCTGGTCCTTGTCTTGATATTAAATCTCCACATCCACGTGCGTGTCTCTACTCTCAGTAATACATTCTGGACCGTGTCAGCATCCAGCACATCCACAAATTAAACATGGGATTCCTGCAGGAACACCTGATTATAAGGGAGAGGAAAAGATCAGGCCATTCATCACCCGCATACCTGGTCATTACTGCCGCACCAATGGAAAGTGTGACAAATGAACCCTTCTCACTTTAATGGACTTGGCATTCTGCTATTCTGAATGCAGACTCCAGCTCGACTCGGAGTCAACAAGACGTATTCTTTCACCGCAGAGAGCTGGAACACTCGTAACCTCTTCAGCCAAGACCCAGCAATTAACAAGCACCTACTGAGAACAAGGGATATGTGATAAGGAGAACGTGGGTGGAAACGGATGAATGAGAGAACGAGTTTCACGTTATTATGGAAACTCATAAAATAAGATTTGTAGCAGCAGAACGTGGGACGATTTAACACAGTTTCTGCCTTTGTGTTTGCTTTTTGTCTCGAATCCCATCGCTGCGCTCTGCATCGCTCGCTCGGTGCGGTTTTGGATTTGAGCATCCCTGCTTTTCAGAGTGTGGAACCATGGATCCAGTGTCTCCCCTAAGTGTGTTTTAAAAACTTATTGTAATTGTGGCAACAACTCAAGCTGTTCACACAACAGGAGTGTTTTCAATGAGGGCAGAGAGCAGAGCGCTTCCTCCAGGGACCGTGTATTTCCTCAAACTCTCCCACTGTGTTTTCCCATCGACAGCACTCTTTGCTCTCTGGCTGTGCCCCAAACATAAGAGCGAGCCCCCAGTGGCAGTAATTACTGCACCACTCAACCGAAATGACAAATGAACAAATGTCACAATACCGCGGCCCGCTCGCTCGCTCGCTCTCTGCTCAAACAGCCGTACACACACAGACCCCCATTAGGATCCAGGAATCCTTCTTCTCTCCGTCCCTCTTATCCGCAAAAACAAATAATGAAAGTGTGACTGCAGGAAGGCAATAGAACGCAGCAGGTGAAGGCTGTGACAGGTGTACACACCCCTGTGCGGAGGCAAGCTGAGTGACGGCATGAAAGGAGACGGGGAAGGGAGGATGACTGTTAGATAGGCTGTCAGAAAGCAGGCAGCCATGTCTGCAGCAGCGGGGTCGTCTGCCGAACGCTAATTACATTGATGAATGGCACAGGCCGCACATCCTGCTAGCAGCGATTTACAGCCTCCGTGACCCTAACTACCCACGTAACGTGAAGGACAAAAGTGTGCAGGCTGCAGAGAGAAGCAGAGTGGAGGGAGGTGGGAGCTCCGTTTCTGAAAAAAGAAAAAGAAAATGACAGAGAGGGAACGATTTGATGCTTGTTGACATTACCCGCCTGTATTATCACCATTTCATGGCGCCCACAAAGCTAATTGAATCTGCTCCTCCATCCTGCACTGATCCTCTTTACTGCTGGCAGGGCCACCTTCATTACATTTTTTTTTTTTGGTAACAGGACACTTCACATTTGACACATGACTCACTCAAACACACGGTGACACACACACACACACACCCCCACACACACACAGTATAAGATGAAACAAATTTTGCACAGCTTCATTTCCACTGGGACTCATGCTGAGAAAAGCCACAAAACACATGCTTACTGCGTGTGTGTGTCATCAAAAAATGGGCAAAGATATGATGGGAGGTGGGTTCTCACAAGGGATAAATTCACTCATGTAATCATGTAAGGGCTGATATTTAGTGTGTGGGTGATCGGAGGCAGGAGGAGAAGAGAGAATGCGATTTCAGAAATATTGTATAAAAGAAAACTAATAATTTTCACTCAGGCGTGTGTGTACCGCAACTGCAGACTTCTCGTTGGAGCCCCCCAGTGATTGATTCCCCCTCTGTTTCCCATCGTACGCATCATCAAAAGGAGACACGGTGATCTTGAATAGAATTAAGAAGGCTCAGCCCTGACGCTGCTGTAATCAAACAGGCTGCGAGAGAAGAAATGAGGACGTCAACCGCGGCTGCTGCATCTGCACTTTCATCCATTGCCCTTTTACCATCCTGCCAGTTTCCCGTTGATGTGAGGGATCTATGTACAAAATGGGATGGGTGACAGGTCCATGAGTCATGAAACATTTGTCCACGCACAATAACAAATTGCAGGGTTAAAAGTCAAATGTTCATTATATGCTTGCCTATACTTTAAATAGTTCGGTTCCTTAAATTATGTAAATTGATTTTAATTTAATAAAAAAAAAGTAAAAGAGGCTTTTACACTAATGTAGTCTCGGAAGATTAATTGCTATACTGAACACAATTACGCTGCAGTTTTTTTGTGAAAAAACAAAAACAAAGAAAGAAATAAACAACCCAGCAGCAGAAAAGTATAGAAATAGAGAAATATAACTACACAAACAACAGTTAGGCTAAAGACACAGACACAGGATTTGACATTAGAACAAACTAGCACATGTTCACTGTGTCTGTCAAAGAAAACTGCTTGGCTATAAACAACACTCCGCTGAGCCACACACAGCCAACGTAAACCAAAAGAAGCTCAACTCAATTTCAACGCTGGAAACTTCAATTACAGGGTTTGATGAACGGGGGAGCTCGCTTGTTTCACACCTGGCTCCCTCATCTGCAATAACAAAAACATTTTCTGCAGAAACCGATGCGAATAAGTCTAGAGACTGTATTCTGCAGATAGATTGTTCAAAACCAAATCAATGCACGTTGACTGGGGCTCTGACATTGCGACGCAGAAGGTGTTTGCTCTTCTAACTCACTGCCAGCCTGCTGGAAACATTGGCTCTAAGTGGAGCCTCCTGTAAAGTAAATCTCCCCGACATCGTTCAAATTCAATACAGTCGCTCACGAAATATCTAATACTAATCTTTTTGCAGGTCACATAGCGGGAGGCAGTAGACAAGGCGTCAGCTGAGTAAGAAATTCCCATGATGACTTAAAGTTACGTTGCGCTACCTCTTAACTTGTAGAAGAGACGCTGTGATCAACAGATTGTCATAACTGCTCGTACCTCATCTCTTCCAAACGCTACCACAGAGCACGTTAGCAGCTTAAACACCATCCAGGACTTTCACTGCAAGGAGGAGAAAAATATATATTAAAAAAGGAGAATGAACTATAATAACTGGAGCAATTGAAAGGAGGATCTAAAGCATATCATTACTGAGAGGAGTTCAGTGATCATTCATCCTCTCGCATTTACACATCAAAACGACGAGGAATCAGTCTGGTAAGTCAGCATTTATTTACCAAGTACAAACTTCTGTTTGACACGTGTAAAGGCGCATAGTGTAACATGTTCGGTTGAAGCCATTTCAAGAAGAATCCTGCGCTTTGGTTTTTAATAGCGTCCTGTAGCTTTCAGTTCAGCTTTAAATGCAATGCAGGAAGCATCAAGTAAGTAAAAGTCATTATTCAGACCGGATCGATGAGAGGACGCCAGTGTTCTGTATTATTCAGAAAACCAATCAAAATGCTGTTCAGCTGAGCAGCTGAACTATGTGCAATGATGCACAGCTAAAAGACGCATATAAAACCCATCCATACATTATCCTAACTGCCTTTTCCTGCTAAGGGTCACAGGGGAGCTGGGGTCCATCCCAGAGGTCACTGGGTGTGACTTAGCACATCCTGGACAGGTCCCCAGTCCATCACAGGGCTACACAGAGAGACGGAAACCATCCACCTGAAGATGTAAATAAGATGTAGTATGCACCAATAATACTGTAGAAAATGAAGGCATGAGTACAGTAAGACACATAAATGCAGATCCATTTGATGCTAAAAGCTCTAGGGTGCTGTCCAAAACAAAAGGATTTGTTCTCCAGCACAATGAACGCTGATATCACGTTTTATCGAAATCTATCATTTAGTACGTAAGATAATTTGTCACGGTCGCTCTATTGGTCAAGAGGGAATACTACATAACCGTGGTGAAAAGAAGGGGTCAAAAGGTCACCGAAATCATTAGGAATAATCCCAGAGGGAGTAAAGAACCCAGGACCAAACTTTAATGGCAATCTGAAATGTAATTATGTAAAGATCCAAGAAGGACAGCTGCACTGGACAGAATGAGATTCTACAACTAGAACCGATTCAGAGACTGTCTGTTCTTCTCACAGTGGAAGGAAAAGAAAGGCTGAACGTTCATTCATGGCCCAAGCAAATAAAATAAATAAAAAAGTGAAGTGAACGCTCTGGAAGCATCGCCGAGATGCCTCGTCTCTCCTCCAACCACCGCTAGACTGATAGTGATTAATGATCATGAGACAGCTGGGACATTCTGGAAAAGGGTAGGATGCATAATATAACAACAATTAGTGCATTTAATTAAAGCCACAAACATCTACACGTAAACGATGCACAGTAAATCTCAAAGGTTAGCAGATGTTTGCGGTTAACTTAACTCCACAGACGCACGGTGCAAGGTGTGCACAGTTAGCGGCTGACGCGATTCAGCTTAACACACACAAGGAAGTACACACAGAGACGTGTTGGCAGCTTTACAGTTTGCATATTAATGTGGGTTTCTGCTGCCGCTCTGCACTTTATCACAAGCAGTTTGAAGCACGCAGCGCTTTTGTTAGCAGACAGAAATACTTCTCAGCTGCGAGAAGCAAAGCGATGACTCTGTGCATTCCTTCGTTTGCAGCCGAGAGAACTGAAAGCAGCATTAAAGCAACAGTTTGCTTGAAACGACTGCTCAATTTGGCCAGAACAGCCCGTTTCAGCATGTTACACGAACTTGATTGATTTTGTTGCTAATTGAATGTTTGTCATTCCCAAATGTTTGGTCTCGTCCATTCAGTTCGACATGTCATACAACTCAGCTCAGACCCAGTGGTTTCTCCGTCATCGTCTTCTCATCTTTACTTCTCCTCAGCTAACAGACAAGTTCAGCAAGGGGAGCCCTGTTGCCAGGCAACAGCCCAGAGTGTATGATTAAAACTTTGATTTCCAATCTATCACCTGAGAGACTGATGTGGCTCCTTTCCTGTGATGCTCTGCAGAGCAGCTGGGATGGACCCGTGCGCTGCAGTCTCCACACTCACCAAATGAATCCTCAGTGTGAAATGAAACATTTGGTTCACATAGAGTCGTGCTACCTCATCTTCAACCAGCTTGACACTTTGAGAATGTCATTTTGTACTGAGAGCCAAACTTGAAGCCAACTAACTGAGTTCATTTGGGGATTTCGGGAGGATGTTTTTTTTTTTTTTTTTACTTGTAGCTGCACATTTGTCCCTTCAAATACTTTAGTCCATTGCGCCTTGACTGCAGATAAACTAACGCTAGTTGGGGTATGAGACAGATAAAAGGATTCCCAAATCCCCATTTGTGTTTTCTTTGTTGAGAGACAAAGGCCACACTTACAGTCATATTTCACCCAAGTTTCATCATTTGATTGATTCTAATCTGTCAGATACTCTTGTGTTCTGGGCGACAAAGGAGGAATGGAGGAGGAGAGAGGTGTGTGGTTATTCCCAGGTGATGAGCAGTGTCAAGACACCTTAACAGTTTGGCCCGAGGCGGTACAGTGATACATGAATGACATATTTATTCCAGGCAAGGGATGTCTGTATATATGGTGTGTGTGTGTGTGTGTGTTAGTCTTCAAGTCTTCATCTAAATGCTGCCCTCTGGCATCCATGCCATCCCAATAGGTAGAAAATCTAATCTACAGGCCAAAGATGATAAGATGGCGGCACAGAGCGGCAGGGAAAAGATGAAAACTGAGGTGAGATGTTGGGCAAAGAGGAGGAAAAAAAAAAAGTGAAAAGAGCTAAAAATTTGATCGAAATGTTTTGGTTTCAGGGGAAAAAAGGAAAAAAAACCCAAAACAGCAGGATAAAGTTGGAATGAGGAAGGAGACACAAGGGGCCACATTCAAAAAATGGGAAAAGTAAACACGTAAACATTAATAATGGTTTTAAAGGAGGTAGGTCTGAAATATATAAGAAATAACCACTGAATCATCATTGAATTATCAGTTTGTGCAGAAAATGTATAAAACTGAGCTTCAGAAACAGCAGTGATCCATATTAAACTCATATTAAATATCAAAAATTCAAATTGTGGCAGGTATCACACCCCCTTCATCCCAACAGTGTAAGTGAAGCAGTTCATGTGCGTAACTGTGTGAATAAATAAATAAAACCCACTTTGACTGGTGGATGAATCTGGACACATGTGCATGTAACGTGTAGCCTAATCGAACTGGCAGCGCCATGCGAACGTGACGCACTAATTCCATTTAGAAGTCAATTAGCTGTAGCCTGACACCCACGCACGTGGTCGGGCTCAGCGTCCACGCGCCAGATCCTGGTTTTCAGCCTTCATCTCATTGTTGCTCCCCTGCGTTGTCTACGGAGTAAGAGATAAAGAGAGCGGCTGGAGACACAGGCAGCCAGACTTCAGGCACTTTGTTGCCTTTCGCTCATTCGGGGGGTAAATCATGTAACGACGCGGAGGAACAGCCTACAGACAAAAATGAAAGAGCAACACATTCCCACATGTGGCATGTTCTTTGATAACGCCGCCATTTCACATTTCACTCTGTGAATTGTGTGTTGATTTAAAGGTTTCTCGTGTTGGTATTACACAAAGCAGAAATGAACCAACCTCACCTTCAGGCAAAATCTATTACATGACACGTGTGTAGGCTGACAAAACTTTGTCAAACAACGTTTCGTTCGCACAGTTGGGAGACAGTGCGTGTCGTTACCATAGAAACCATAACAAAAGCAGAAATACTTTGGCATCTTTCTTCATTTGTACCTTTTTTATAATGTAAAACACTAATGGAATCCATATCTACAGAAGATCTTTAAAATAGAGTTAAAAACCCTCTTTGTTGTGGTTTTTGTATACTATATTAAAAATAAGAGACCTGCAGGTGCAACTTCTCTTTTCTCTGCAGACACGTGTGCTGTCGCCTGGCAGTAAAGTTAGCAACCGTGTTATCGCCCTGCAGGTGATGAGTTCCAGTCAGGCAGCTGATTACAAAAGTGCTTTGGATTTTTATAGATAGATGTTGCGGCTCGTCAAAAACAAACCAAACTTATTATATAAGTGAGTCATTGATCACTAGGCTGGTCTGCACTTTGCTCTAAGCCTTGGAAAGCAAACCTGTTGGCTCATCAGGTTTTAAAGGTGTCTTTAGATGCTATGAGGTATAAAGAGACAGAAAATACTGCAGCATGCCGACCAGTGTCGTAGGCAGAATTAGGTCCAATCTGTGTATGTCTCTTGTCTACACAACTAATGTAGTAAACAATTAGGAAGAAAAATAACACAATGTAATGTGGCTTTATTTTTCAGCGGTGGACTGAAGGGGTTTTCATGTTGATGTACTCCGCTGCTTCATCCACTCTGGGGCTGGCTGCTGGTGCAGCGTGTCTGAAGTTGAATGACTGATAGTTTGATCCTGCAAATACCTGGAGCTGAACGACGCACCGTGTCCAGCAGGCATCGAGCCATCTGGGACCGGTGTCGCCTGTTTGTTCGAGCAGCCCCCACAAAAAGCAGGTGCCTGCAAGCTTTTTTCATTACAGAGAGGAAATGTGATTGCATTTTCTCCAGCACTCTGTGATGTGTCTAAATGAAGCCTACGCCGTATACAGTCATCCACCACCTCCAGCTTTAACTTAGTATTTCTCTACCCAAATGTCACGTATCACGCCTCAGTAGTGGCTGGACTGGACTCAATCTGTCATCAACATTCAGATGAACGGAAGAGGGAGACAATCACAGTTGATGGGCAGGGGGGAAAACCAAATGTCTCGTTCAACTGGGCCACGTGAGAGCAGCGAAAGCACGGTGTCACTCGTCAAGTTCTTTCAGGTAAACACAAAACCATCTAAGCAAATGTGCTACACAGTACATCGATGTGCAGGGTGAGCTGCTCAAGCAACTTAAGAATCGACCAGCGACGCAATAAAACCGATGTTTTTTTTTCCCAATCGGATTCCACTGGGCTGCACACGTGTAATGCCAGAAAACAG
Organism: Macropodus opercularis; assembly: GCA_030770545.1. Lineage (NCBI taxonomy): Eukaryota > Metazoa > Chordata > Actinopteri > Anabantiformes > Osphronemidae > Macropodus > Macropodus opercularis. The sequence continues at coordinate 7,585,551 of JAUCMP010000029.1, read as the reverse complement.
ACAGACACACAGGACATCTGAGCTCTCCGTGAACCACTACTGAAGTCCGGGACAGTGACGCAGGCCCTGCGAGTGCGAGTCCACGCTGCGTGTGTACGAACACACTGTGTGCAAAATAAAGAATGCCATGAAAAATGCATGCGTGAACATGTAGAATTCATGGAAATGCACACATGAATGTTTCAGATTATCACGTGTTCACTGAGATAAAGTCATATCCATACTGAGATACCTCCACATCTGCAAAGATATGCTGGACAGAAAAGTTTTTAGCGTGTGGAATTCGAGTTTGATGCCATTTATTTAGTCTACGACAGTGAAACAATGAAAGTTAGAACTAAGGCCAATATGTTTCTACATGGGGTCATCAAATGGTTTTTATGATCACGCAGGCAAACATCTTTGTGTATAAATGTTTTTGCTACCTTTTTATTGCTCAATGTTCCTTTTATCCCATTATAATAACTGAATTAAACCTTAGCTACAGGGATTTCTTGCAAAATACCTTGGATCAGCCAAATTTAATTAGAACAGTCTTAAATATCCCCTAATCTCTATAAATAAGTAAATGTTTTATGGATACCTTATTCATAATTTATCTTCTTCTCAACTCCAAGGGGAAGCGAGTACAAGTGCAGAGTAATCCTCATCCAGAATTAACAATAGGTTCATCTGATCGTGTTATTGACCCTACACAAAGCTGATTACTTCCCCCAGATGCTGCCTCGTTTTCCGTTAAGCCGTGTATTGTGTGAAAAAGCGCGAGGGCTGAGTTGGAGCACAGACAAAATGGTGACGAGATCAACAAGCGAGGAGGAAACAAGAGGAGGGTTCAGTAAATTTTAAGGTGTCATGTTCTTTAAAGTCTCTTCAGCTGTAAAAGAAACATGGAAATCTATTGTGCCAGATGTGTTCGTCATGTCTCTTCCTGTTATAGGTTTGTCGGGGAGTTTATCCATGTGATGCGAGGATCTTTGGGCAGAGGACGTTTACTGTACAGACTGTCAAGCCCCCGGAGGCACACCAGTGATTTATCGTATTAGCTACATAAATGAGTGTTGAGTTTATTTGATGTTGCTCATTTCCCCAATTTTAATTTCAAATTGAATTTGAAATATTAGAAAACGAGACAGAACTTTTTAGCTTGCGTCAGAGGAGTTTCTCATCGCAGCGGCCTCTTGGTTTTTCAGGAGCTTTATCAGTGTAACGACTGGAACCTCTGTGCATCCTTGTGGATTTGGATCCATTCATTCATTGTGTCCTCAATGTTTGGCCTAATGCCGATTGTACTGTATAAAATATACCAAAACTGCTCCCTGAGGCAAAGAATGTTCTAAAACACAACATGCCTTACCACCAAAACAACCCAAACTATTGACACTGTTACCCAGCTCTGCTAAAAACAGCCCACATCTCATTCAAATGAGGAAACATCGTGCCTTTTTCACTGCCTGACCAGTGCTCATTACTTGACCGAACACGGGTTCTCGCCCTGTCACAGAGAGCTTCTCCAAGTCAAATGCGATGTCATGCTATTGCGTCATTCTGCAAACCTGCAATGATGATATTAATGATATGATGCAGCTGTGGACGTCTGTAGCCAGTGGCAGACACACACATGACTCCATGCACATTTTAAATTTAGCACCTCCTGCTCCCCAACACACTGAGGACGTCCTTCTGTCGATATGTGACCTCAATTTAGAGATTCTTTTTGTAGACTGCACATCTGCCCTTCAGTTCAGTTCTGAAAAAGCCCGACTCTCGCTCCGAGTTTCATGCGAAGACGTCAGATGATGAGGTCAAACATGGGTCTGAGTACACGTGCTGCCGCTACACACGGAGCGACAGTAACCGCAGTATTTTCTATCCCTCTTCCTCTCACAGTCGCCACCAGGAGCTAAAGTATCTCAACTTTTGTCGAGGTGCAGTTTTGAGCTTGGTTGATTGATTTCAGAACCTTTTTCTGCCATTGTCTGATTTCAGACGTCTACACTGGCCAATCTGGTGAGAGTCCATCAGATCAAAGCAAGAAGGCAGAAAGCCAAATAGTGCAACACCATTAAATCATCAACTTCACATTATACACTAGTAGCTAAAGCAGTAGTTGATTATATGGTCAAGGCTGTTGAATGGGTGCTCCGGGTTCTGACAGTACCTGGTTGGAAGCATTGGGCCTAAGCTTTCCTTCAGTACCAACCCGGCACCGTGTTCTCTGCATTCCTCTTCAGAATTATAAACAAGAATGAGCGAGTTTCAGCCCTGATTCTTGACGGCGCCCTCACCCAGGATACACTGCAGCTGGTATATGGAGAAGTTGGATGCGATCCAGCAGTGTAACACTACCTGCTCATCGTCGATGCCTTAAGATGGGACACCTGTGTCCAGCGGCCCAAAGCTGAGAGGACGGGATGTGCACACGTAGTACCGTAGTCCGTGACACACAGGTCTGCTACCGGCAGCGGAGATGTGAAGAGAACACTTACGCTGTGTAGTGAATAGCTAATTATCTGAAATTAACTCCAGCACTGAGGATGTATAGAGGAATAAGTTATGGATCGCATCACAAATGACAAGGCAAACTGCTTCTTGGAGAGGAGGAGAAATCACACAAGCCAAAGCCTGCTGCAATGCTCATGTGGGTGCTCAACTGTCATGGAACAGACTTGTAGACCTGTTTTGTAAGCAGCCACATGCTTCTGTTGGTTCAGCAGCCAGGTGCTGACTTTATCCGCCACTAATTCAGCTGAATAAGTCTAATATTAGAGTGTTTTCTCAGAATATAGGTGCCTGATGGCTCTGTTTACCCGTTTTTGGTGAAAACTAAGGACCTCGCAGCCAAAACAAGAGCCCTCTCTAAAATGAGTCCTTCATTCCACACAACGCAAATATTCGCTCCACGTCAACTCAGCATAATGCAAATAAAAACACAGCGCTCAGCAGCCTCATTAATGCGACACTTACCCGCTGATTCCCCATCAATTACCTTTATAATTACACAAATCTGTTAATGAATCCGTTTGACAGCCGCACATGAGGAGCCCGCCCGTTTCAAGTTGAGGGAAAACACGACGAGGACAAAGAGGCAATGGATGAGTAAGAAACTGAAAAGAGCTCGCTCGTATCATCTCATCATGTCACCCTAACAGCTGCCTTTGAGTAGGTGCCTGTTTGTTGTTATACTGTAGAAGCATGGTGGAAATTGGAAATACTCTTGCCCAGATTAAAAGTGCTAGTCCAAAGATACACCACCCAAACACCGGCTTCTCTGACAGCCAGGTCGGCTTCCCAGGGTGCACTGGTTTCACCATGAACGCCAGGCCCCCTGTGGACAAATTGAACTGACGGAGTAAATACCGTGTACACTTCCTCTCATCAGTCAGGCCCTTCAGCCTTGGTCCACTGTCCTCTGGGACGACAGAGGGTGGATTTTGCCTGATATTAGCCAAGAGCCGGGGTCTGCGCGCTGGGGGGGGGATTCGCAAGGGTAAACCTCTTGCTTTGATGTGTCCTTGAACATGCCAGCTCAACACAGTATTATTGAGTGGATATGTTGAAGATGCCCCTTCAACCAGAAGGAAGGAAAGTGTCTTCAGAGCCTAGTGACGTCCATAATTTACAGTTCAATGCTGATTACAAAAATACGGTTTAGTGCAGGACATTATACAAATACACAATATGTGTCCAAGATAATCAGTGGAACAACAAAGCAAGACACTGAAATGTGTTTAAATACTGTATCAGCCTGATGAGAGTGAAATGACTATATTTTTCATTCCTCAAAGTCACATGCAGCCTCAATACGGTTCATATGTTGTAAATTGAGATGGGGACTTGCTTAGTCCCAAATGATGCCTGCAATGAATTGTCTTGTTTTTCAGTTCGGCGTAATAAGCTCCTCTTATTAAAAAAGCAACAAAGGGAACATGGCTGCCGGACACCTGGGTAATTGGAGGAAGCTGTCATTTTGGGGCGAGACGGCAGAGTGTGCAGCTTTCAGCGTGATGCGTCCGACTCCGAGCGGTGATAAAAGTGACAAAGCTAATTGTCGTCTCGCAATTCCACGCTCAAAGAAGCTCTCGAGACCGCTGAAAAGATGCTCTCCTCCGTTCCCCCGCCTCTGAACTTTTCTCATTGATATTAAAAGGCCCGAGGGAGACGTTCGGGTGGCGCAGCGCGAGGAGAGCGGCAAAACGAATGTCGGCGTTATAATGAACTCTAAATACTGGCAGGTGAAACTGCGTGTTACTTAGAAATTCGTTAGCCTGTATTAACGAGCGACTGTACAACACTGACTCACGGGGGAGACGATACAATAACTGAAAATCAATCCGGGAAAATAAACTTCCCAGAGGCCATAGTACCAATAAAAAGAATTATCATCAAGCCAGAGTGAAGAAACTTACACAGGAGTTTTAATTCCCCGTGTAGACATCCGAGAATCTCACTACAGCACCACCATCTTACAAATGACCTGAAATTAGGACAAACCATTATGCAGCACATTTGATCACGCAGAGTGCCTTGCGTCCGTGAGATGGCGGCGTGTGTGATTTATTCATCTGGAAATGAAATCAATAGATGCCTGTCGATGTGCATATTCATAAAGTGGGTGATAAAGTGGAGCCGCCACACTGGGATAAAACAAACATGGAGGAACATTGTTTAGGTCTGGTCGCGAGGACACAGGCCTGACTGGGCTGCTGAATGAACACTTTTGCAGGCCAGGGTTCGATTAATCACCGTGGGAAACCTGGTGGAGAACAGGAGAGACCTGTGTAGGGCAGTTGATTTAATCGCTCCGACCCTGCCAATATCTGGGTCAAACACAGCCAGACACTCACTTATTTAAATGGGCAGGAGCAGGTATTAAAATACTTTGTTTTAAAAATCCACTCCTACAAAGTTGCATCGCATGTTTTGTAGAAGGAAATAATAAGACAACGTTTGTATGTCTCAGCTGTTAACGCTGTTATTTTTGAAGAAAATGTCAACCTACCCCACAAACGTTAAACCTCGTGAGTAAACGTTTTCACAACCGCCTATTAGTACTTGAACAGCACAAAAGAGAAGCAGCTGCAGGGTGTTTTCTGCTGCCATTATCAACACTGCTGCAGTGAAAATGACAGCTACAACAAGGTGAGGCTGCAAAACGCTGCACAGTTGACATAAAATGACGAAATGTTCATTGGTACAAAGCGGATGGTGCCAGTGTATATGGTTAAAGGTGTTCGCGGCTTGGTTTGGACTCAGTTTAGGGCCCACACAAACAATCAAATACTGACTAAACACACGGCATCGATGGTGCCATTGTCACATTGTCTGTGAAAGCCACGAGTTTATGAAGCTGAAGAACACGGACGGCAACGACTTACAACCACCGCGGTTGAATCTACAACGGATCCGAGGCTGGAAACACAAAACACGTGCGTCCTTGCAACAAAAACCCTGTTAGAAGGTAGGTTTTACATTTTATTCCAAAACCTTCAAAATAAGTTTCAAGTTCAAGAAAGTAGAATAAGCTTAGACACAATGCAAAGCATCATATACAGACAGATAAAATACATTTTATATATTGCAGACAAGCCATGGTGGGTCTTACATATGTACAGTATGTATGTAAACTTTTATTTACAATCTTTTTTACATATACAAAAAAAGCCTTGTTTGTTTTTCTTTGTATATTATTTATATTTATTTATATATATATATATATAGATTTATTTATATAGATTTTTCATATACTCCCCACTAGCATTTGTACTACAATAATGAAAAAGAAAAAAAAAAAACATTTACATATATGTCAATCAAGTTTTTTCTTTTTATATTACAAATGTATAGTCATAAAAATATATCTCTGTACAAAAAGGTTTTTTATTCGTTAACATATTCTATTTTCTTAGAGACATCTTCCCTCTGTACTTACACGCCGCCTACTCAAGTCCTCGTTCTACAGGAAACCCTTTTGGTGTACAGCAAGACATTGACACTTTTTTTTTTTTTTGCCTTTTACTGCTTTGCGGAGCCAAACGTTAGGTGCCAAGGGTCGCCAAGGAGGTTCAGGCTCCTGTGGAGTCTACTGTACGTGAGAGATCCCCTGTACTGTCATGAAATAGTCGTATGGAGAGAGGAAAAAAAAAAAACAAGCATGGACGACTGTTATAATTATGTTGCCATGACCAACGCAGGGATGTAAAGTCTCTGGTAATAAAAAAAAAAGCAGCTCTCAGTAAATACTTTGTTATATCGTAGTAGAGATAAACTGGACATTCTATTTGTATTCCAAGGTTATATATGGAATATTGGCAACACAGATTTCTTTCCATTACTGCGCAGACAACAGAGGAGCAGTTGTTGGATTTACAGATATTGAACACAGTATAGATAGGTGGATAAATTCTGATGCACTCGGTGAAATGAAATACATTCTGTAGTTTTTTAGCAATAACACCAGTGATCTGCTCACAAATGATGGAACCGTCAGTCCACCGTTATCTCTTTTTCCTCGCGCTCACGCTCGAGTCCACTAGTCGCTGCTGAAACGAGCTGAACAGTGAAGGCAAATTACCTGAACAACATAGCCGTAAGTGTGGCTTTGTCGTAACTGTCGATATGCGGTGACAATGAAAGATGGCAGATTATGAGTGATAGCTGATGCAGAATATGTCACAAAGCACGGCTGGACAATTTCTCGAGGATTTCAATACATGCGCGGTGCAGCTTGTGCCGAGGAGGGAAATGGGAGGCTTTTGGTCTCGTCCCTGACTGTGAGGAAATTCTGTGAAGTCGATGGGAACTCAAAGACCATAGCTGTGGTGTGTTTCATTATAGAAGGGATGGTGGGCAGGGGAGGACTCAGAGCTGTGTCTGGCTGATAACGAAAATGAACCTAGGATGAACAGTTTCTGTCTTAAAATATGCAAAGTGAACCAGGAAGTAGCCAGCTGCTAGAAATGAAAACTCTCACGGCAGAACTCACTGATCTTCATTTTTATATAACTGCACTTTCTCTGAGAACTTTCTGACTGCGTTCAAAAAAGATACAGTCCTATTATGCAAGAGCCTCTAAATCTGCAAAATTACCAAGAATTTTTTAAAAGGCCTTCTTAAATCTTTCTTACTAGAGTCACTTTAATCGTTACCTTAATGTTATAATTTTGCCTAATTGAACACTGGTTGAACTTGAAAAGCTTTCTTTGGTTTAAAAGGTAAATTGAAAACATAAACACACACTCACACATGACGGCAAGCACAGACTCTACAAGACAACATGCATCTTGCACCAGAGAACAGCATTAGTAGACGGACTGTTCTTATTCAAAAAGCAAAAAAGAGCAACATCGATAGTTATTCTGATGTCCTCCTAGCTTTCATTAATCCTTAGTAGAGAACAAGGATTACCGAACACTTAAACAGAGCCATTTGAGCTGGTCCATCACATCACTGGGTTCTACCAAGGCACTGTAATGAATGTAAAGTGCTAATCGAAGACTGGAGGAGGATCCGGAGCATAGGAGGAAGGTATGACCCATTTTTGACTTTCTCAACACTGAGCCCTTGTTGCTAAAAAAATAAGTTCTGTTTGTGAACCGTTTGTCCAAATCGACACCAAATCTAATTTAATATCTAATTTAAGATCCGTTAGAATGTGTTCTGTCCAGGGAGTGGGGGCATCGTGTCCTATTGCACCAGCTAATCACATTTGTTTGTTTAATGCTCAATGCAGATTAATAAAGTGTTGCATAATATGCGGTAAACGTTGCCATGGGAGGAATGAATGGAGGCGTAAAGACCACTTTAAAGTGGCTTCACCAGAAGCTAACAGGGATGTAATGAGGCTATTCACCACGCAGAAATGTTTGGAGCAATTTCAGAATAAAAAAAATAAATGAAATGCACAATGCAACAGCCACACAAAACTATGAAAAGTGAGTAGCAATGCCTTCAAGGTAATGTGACTGCAACTGCTCCTCTCCGCATGAAATCTCCAGGGTAATTCAATCGTTTCCTTTTCCATCAATTCACGGCCAGAGCAGGCAAGGGGCAATGTTCTATCTGTACTGTCGAGATAAGCGAGAGCTTTAAAAGTAATAAAATTGTAAAAGCAATTACCGACCTACAGCGAAACTGATTGAAGGAACAATACAGTGATTGGTTTCAAAGGCCTGGATTTCAGAAGGAAATTATGAGCTCTAGGTGATTTTAAAGACTTCATTAAAAAAAACTGGTTTGGGGGCTGATTTGACTGTGAAAGCCACTTGCTGCTTTACTCTATTTATAATAACATATAGAATTCCCAACATAAAGCAAACTTCTGTCCCCATTCGCAAGGTTTGACAAAAACATGCTAATTTACATAAGCGCAAATGCTTAAGACTGGTATGTTCAGTCGAACATTAAATCACCGTGGCTCTGTCTCGTCAGATGAAGTCGGGATTCCACATGGGTCTGACAACAAAACAAGGCCAAAATAAAGCCAATTGCATTTAATGGCTCAATTTGCTGCAGTGAAACTGGAGACCTATTCCCCACTCAGCATCCACAGGATGCACAGGTGTAGGGACGGTTAGCGGTAAGAAGCTGGGAGCAGGGTGTCGCTCTGCTAATGCACACATGCACTGCACACGCATAGCGAGGGTCACGAACGCAGATGCTTCGAATCCCCTCATCTCATCAGGTTTGTCATTCGCCAGCCAGGGTTGAATCCGGGTGTCGATTGGACGACGGTTCCCTCATGTGATGCGCTTCCAAACCATCGTTTTGTGTACGTCTCCCAGCTTGACACTGCTTTGAGGACTATTAGCATTAGAGGCAGAAACGCATTATCCCCCCATATTAAAGTTATCATACCCAATTTAATCAGTATGCCAGCGACGCCCCGGCTGTCACATCTCTGAGGAAGCCTTCCGTAACGTTTTCATGACGGGTGAAGACAAAACAAAGCAACGCTATGTTTCAAAGGGATGGAGCTGTCAGAAGTTAACTTTGAGGAAAAGACCTGAATGCAATCCCGAGGGAAAACATCACTGACTCATCCATTCTTCAGACTCCAGCGCCTTCAGTTGAACATTTCGAGCGAGTTAGAACATGACCGCGCTTTGATCTTTGTTTTCCTAGGGCCAAGTTTAAGGAGCTCGCACTGCATCTCGATCTCACAGAAATACAGTACATGCCACCTTCAGACTGAAAAAAATAAAACATGTGGAGGTTGATCCAGGAACAGAAGCTGGGAATTTAACATCAGACGCGCAATTCTATCTGAACAGCTTTGTTCTGCCTTTTAGAAATGAAGCACAAATAAAAAAAAGAACAGTGATATATAATGATGATGCCGCCAGCTCTTCTTTAACCTAACCAGTGTCTCAGAGTTGCAGGATGGCTGGAACCAATGGTTGTTTAACATTTTGGTTTCTTTGGGATGCTCAGATTGGGACTGGGACCCACACGTTCTTATCAGACTGCACCAGAGACAAGACATGTGAAATGACTGCACAAGAAGCACTACACAACTAGAAGAAAACGGATGGAAGTCAGAAGTACAGACTGTCGCTGCCTTCAGGCTTAGTTCTCCCACTGGATTTCCACATAGTCACCAGAGCCCGTTCAATCACTGGTATCCAGAGCATCCTAGACATGAAGTGAAAGGCCTGAACTCAGTCGTGAGCATTTCTCAAAATAAAATAAATAATAATGAATGAATGAAACTGAATGTTTGGTGGAGTCTTTGGGGCTAAAGCAGACAGGGACACTTATTTTGGACGTGGATGCAGCCGCGTGCGTGAACACACAACCAGGCTTTCTCTCCATCTCAGCAACGCACACACTTACATATACACGTAAATGATCGCCACGTGCTTTTTTCAGCAACCCGAGATACTTTGTAAGACCGTTTTGGACACAGCTGCCACAACAAGCTAAAGTAGCACCCAAACAAACCAAGAAGAAAAAAAAAGAGTCAACCTTAAAAAGCAATGAAAAGTAGAATATGCGACTCCAACGTGGCCTTCGAAACTCGCTGAATATTTAATTCAGCCTCAGCCAGAGACCCGCAGTCTCACATGAACTCTTTCAACAGCCTCAGCAGCAGACAGTGGGGGGAAAAACAAGGCTCCCAATTACTCATCACAAAAATCAGGGCGGATGTAAAAGAAAAAGGGAAAGAAAATGAGAAACAAACAGAGGCATAAACCAAAGAAGTCCGGACTAGCTCTGAAATCCAGAGGCCAACAGGGGCATGTCCAGCGTACAGTTCACTTGCACAGAGATCTCTGTTAGCTACAGGTCAATGTATTGACGTAAAGTTGACCGTTAAATTCCCTTTGGGTTCAGGCCGAGGGCGGTGAGAGAAGTTGTCACAGCTTTGCTTTCAGCATTAGTCCTGCTGGGTGCAGTTTCAGGTGGAAGCTTTTCCTCAAAATATGAAAAATGACCAGGAAACCATGTAAAGTTACAACAAAGCATTTTGTTGTTGGTTTTGTTACAGTCGCCTTCACATGGGTCCTCTTTTTTTTTTCACGTCTCCAACAGGTAAGAACTTTTTCCACTGGAGATGTTTCTTCAATGCGTTTCAGCAAATAAAATAATCTTTATCTGGCCTCTGCTCAGGGAACTATAGATGTCCTCTGCTGGCAGGAAGGCAAAGAAGTGGTGCACGTCTCCTCCCTTGACTGAGTCAGGGGTGTAAGAAAGGATGGGACATGGTAGCAGAAGACAGAAACCAAATACATGGAGGTGATGAAGATGCAGGAAACCACAAAGAGAAGAGATAAACGCATTAAGGTCACATCAAAAATGTCCCCAGCATTAATAAAGTATGAACAAAGCTACATCAGTAATAATAGTCATTGTTATGAGATCTACATTATTCTGAGCATCTGTGTGTTGTTTGAGGCGCAACATGATAACCACTATGACTTTTACCATGAAGACCTCATGTGTGCGTCTCACCTGTGGAGGAAGCAGTTGCTATACAGCTGTGCACACCGTGCTGACTGTGAACTCCGTCTCGTTGGCCATGATGTCAGTGGGCTGGATGTTGCGGTCATACATAGGGTTTTCAAACGTAGCTCGTCCGTTCGTGTTCTCGTGGCCCACGTAACCATTGAAGGGGACTTTGGGTCGTCTTCTGGAGTGAAGCAATAAAATAAAACACGAGGCCGCGATATTAGATATAGGTCGTAATATAGATTTTGGTTGCAGCGCTTTGGAATAAAACCTGTTCTGTGGGCGTCACGCGTGCGATTTACCGTTTACAACCTCGATTTGTGTGTAGCAAGTTATTCTTTATACATTTTTTTTAACTACGTCATTGATTGTAATGGAAGAGCTGTTTGTGTGTTCATATCTTACCTGTGTTTATAGAGGTACAGAGCGAAGCCTGCGATGATCATGGCTATAAAAGGCACTAGGATGGCTGCTGCCACTGAACTGCTGTTGGACGCGAAGTTGTAGCCGGGGTTGTCTCTGCTGGGATCTAAGCTCTCTGGAGGAAAACGAGAGACGACGTTGAGCATTAATGCAACATGACATAAACAAATATGACAATTCAAACAAAAACAAAAAAACAGTCCTGCAAATGATTATAAGGAACTAGTCAGGACAAAGATTTATGACGACCAGGATAAAGATGGCTACCAGGACGCTTCACTTGCAAGTGACTTTTTGCATTTATTTCTGTGCTTTTTCTCCCCCCAGGAACATCAAATTTAATTACGCTAACAATAACTCTTAATTACTGGCATCAAAGGCCGACAGCTATTAACTCATTTCATTGTCTAATTTATGGAGATGTGTGTCTGCGACCGCAGCGGTGGAGGAGTGACAGCCCACCTGTTTGCCACGGAACGCCAAAAAGCTCCGGTAGAGGACGAGTGACAAACAAGAAGGAATTCAATTAGTGGGTTCTGTGCTGTTTGCCAATCAACCTCCTGCCGGATGAGCGCGAGCACACGAACACGTGCGCTCACAGAAACACCGCCGAGCTAAAACAAAACACGACGACGCCGACAAATTGAGAAGCGTTGTTACCAAGACGCTTAAAGACGCCTAAACTATCTTCCAGACTCGCCCCCGTTTTAGTGACACGCACTTTAAACACACAAACACAAGTACCGGCCCCAGTCCTCTGTACAAATAAAGGGCTGTTTGCTCAAACTGGTAGGTCAGCGGCGAAGGGAGAGCGAGTTCTGCACCTGCTGTTCAAGCGACGTACTATTACAGCGGATCTTCACACAATTCTAAACCTGCATAAACACGCACACTAAACACGCCGTCCTGTCCGACAGCGAGTCCCTCCTCGTCTTTTTGTCCTTTCACTTCTGCTCTTGAGTTTGTCTTGGAGCCGGTACCCAAGCCACTCCAATCTGGGCTTCGCTTTTATAAAAGCTAAAATCTTATTAAATCTGTCGTCATCAGCGGCATCAGCGAAAAAGGATCGTGGCAGAGTTCATCTTCCAGCTTGTTTTTGTAGATGAGATGACGTGAGAATGACGAACCACAACGACCCGAGCGGCATTTTAAACGTTACACCAATCACGGGTGCAGTAACATGCAAACATGCAGCATCTTTGTCGGAGCCGCAGGAACTCAGTGAGTCTCAGGTCGTCATGATAAGTCATTTCATTAATATAATGGTTTTGGTAAAATATGACTACACGTTTAATTGAATGTACCACTGGTTTCTCTGCAATGTGACATGTCAAGTTGAATTTATGGAGTTTTATATAAAATGGTGAAACTGGTAATAAAGACATTATCATTAATTCAACAGATACAGTACAACAGACATAGAACCAGGCACGTAGAGAGGCTGTTGTTTGGCAAAGACACCACGTTTTAGAGCATTTTATCCATCCCCCATAGGAAACGACAAATGTGCAACGGCTGACTGCCATTCACATATTTAGCCCAAGGCCCCGGGTGAAAAGATAAACCAAGCTGTCTATTAATTGTCATTATTTGTATCTAGGCAAAAAGGAAGACTTCACGTCAAGATTCATAAAATGTATTAATACGAGAGGGAAATTATTTCTGCCTTGTTACAGCTGCTCTCAGTTTAAAACACCCTCAACCAGAAAAAGAACAGCACAAGCACAAATACAAAATAAACATGGCTACGATGGGTCAAAAACTGTAAATAATGGCACATGAACATGATGATAACCATTAAAAAAATCTGCATGTCCCTGGACACTGTATGTTTCCTATTCATCTACCTTATAAAGTTTATATAGAAGAGTGTCGGCAGTCACAGGTGCTTTGAACCATGAGGACAATAGGGGAAAAAACGAACACACACACACACACACACAACTACTTCACAGCCACCGGCTCTCAAATCCACAGAGTCAGGATGTAAGGATTTCTGCTGTATACAAACTGTAGCAAAACTCACAGCGAGGAGAATCATGTGGGTGGAATTTCTGGGTCACAAACATGAAGCAGAATATATGGATAGGTGTAGCTTTTTGAAAAAAAAAAAAAAAGTTATACACCTGTGTGTAAAACTTGTAAAGCTGAAGTTGCTGGAAGAACCTCAGAGTGACATTCGGCAGAGCGGCTCCTATACTGTATCAAGACAACACGCAGGGTTACTTGATGCAGCACGGCAGACGCTCCGACACGCGCCGCGCAAACTGAAGAAGACCTTGTCGTTTTCTGACTATTAATCATGTCTGTGAACCGCGTTCGCCTGTTTGTGCTGGGTTCACATTCGTAAACAGGAAACAGATGCTGAAAATCACATGCTCTGCTTCAGGACACTACACATATTTTAAGTGAAAGATGTCCGTGATAAAAAAAAAGAAGAAAAAATCCAAAGAGCGGGGAATAAAAACACAGGCATACAGTTTCCCCCGGAGACCACTTGGTCACACTGGTTTATATAATCAAGTGGACAACTCACTCACCCAGTCTCTGGAGACCAAATTGGCCAAAGCCTTTTCCTCTGACAAATCCCTGGTACACGAAGGAGTTAGATGAAGAGATGTAGGACACCTAGGGAGGGAGAGAGGAATGGAAGAAATACACTGTATGTGTTATATCTGGGCTTTACAAAGGAGTGGATCATCAAGATGTCAGGGGCTGGTGCACAGAAAATGAAATATCTTGTCAAAGGAGCAGTAAGATGCTCTTATAGCTGACATTTAATATGATGGTGTTTTTTCTGCTCACAGGCACAAACAAACACACCCAGCGAGGCTGCACACACACGGGTGCGCTTCTCTGGAGGAATGCTACACTTTGCTCAAGACAAGCCTCAATGTAAAGGCTCTTGTGCAATTCGCAGATAAACATATCACACTGTATGTCGTGACTGTACATGTGCGCGTGTCCAGGAGGCGCCGGAGGTTGTGGGGATAATACTGGAGAGGGGAGGGCGGAGGGGAGTCGAGTCCTGATTACCAGGCAATGATTTAACTGACACTTTAATTAAATTGAAAACTCTCAGTGGACCCTCCATCTCCCCTGAGTGACAAGGTTAGTGTGCACATGTGCTCGTGCACGTTTCACAATACACATGCGTGTTTATGTGATGCATATTCACAGGAACAAAAGGGAACCTGCACTTACGTGTCCATCTAGGGCCCAGTTGTCTATTTTGAACTTGTTGACAAAGATCTCCACGGGCCCTCTGATCTGATGGACCTGGAGCAGCAGCTGAGCCTCTTCTTTCTTGTATGTGCCTATGGAGAGAGCTGACAGTTACTACGGAGTCACCTACAGATCAATGACTTGCTGATACACATGATATCGTGTGGTACGTGCGAATCTGACCATGTTAGGTTAACTCAGTCTCAACAGTGATGATACAGTGTGTTAGTGCGTCTTTGGATGCTCCCCCTGCTTCTCTTGGCCTCAGGCCCACTAGATCCTACTGAAGCACAGTAGCTGAACTACTCTATAAGTCAGAGCCACAGGAGCGTAGCGCTCAGTTTGTAGCCATAGAAAACATTTTTACTGCACACTGATGAAGACTGATGGCTCCCAGGTACAGTGAAGGGAAGTATCCAAGCTGTTACTGATGCAAATTTGCGTCTTAATGATCACAGCTGCATGGTGATTATGCCACAGGGAAAAAAATATCTGCTGCTCTGTAACAGCAGGAATGATCTTCTCCATGCAGGGACTGCATTGATTTCCTCCTCCTTGTCCTCGCTTGAATTTATCTGACAATTGTCGTGTTTGGATAAAACCCAGGGAGGTCTCTCATATGACAGTTATGTCAGATAACAACTGAGAGAAGTGTGTGCAGAATGTGTGATCACACTTGGCTTGTGACTTTCTTTACCTTTTTTAGAGGAGGTACTAACCAGCTAGTTTGAGCTCCACGCCGCTGTGGTCGATGAGCGTCCCGTTAACCCGGTTGCTGGAGGCTTCAAAGGCAGTGATGCTTAGCATAGCCGGCTGCTTTTTCCCCAGATACTCATATGAACCCCTCCAGAGAGAGTTCTTGGCAAATACACCAGCCGGTACTGTAAGAGGGAACAGAGGACGGAGCGCTACAAGCATAAGTATAGTGATAACACCCTTTTTGCTGCTGTTTTGATGAGGAACTTATGCCCACTGAAATGAATCAGAGGACATTGGTAAACACATTTAAACAGCATTTGAGAGAAAAGAACACAATAACAGAAATTAAAGTATAAGAAAGTCCTGTCTTACCTGGTAATTTGGAAGGTGGCTCCTGTACTGTTCCCACAGGGCTCTTACCACTTGGGCGATTATCAGCTGGAGAGCAAAGCAAAACAAAACCATCACCAACACTTAGTTTTTTTCTTTTCCACTGTAAGCAGTTGCTGTGTGTGCAAAACAAAATGATCCATTTTTTTGAATTCAAACAAAAGGAGCCGTGAGGTTAATTGTGGTGGTATAGTACATGCAAGTGCAGGATGACTGCATCAGCACTTCCCGTCTACCTCCATGTGTCACAACCCCCTGTGTTGACCAGAGTGAGGCCTGTGACAGGACTTGACTCATGCATCAAAGAGCAGCCCGCGTGTCCCTGCGGGGTGACGGCTAAGTCAGAAAGACAGCCTCGCAGCTTCAAGGGAAGCACTTTAATAACGCCTTACTGCTCACTCAGGGCCGCGGGGCCGCACCGCAGCAGTAAACACACACACGCCCACACACAAACACAGAGAACAGGGCTTCACACGCAATTACAAACAAAGACAGGTATACTGGGCCGTAGTTTATGAGCTCAGACATCACCGTGGATAAATGTATACGGACATGTGTGTGCAAACACTCCTCCCGCCTGGTACTTTATTAGCTGCCAGTCTTTTGAGCTGCCCTTCCATCACCGTGCCCACAGGCACTGTTAATATCCTGCGAGGGCTGGGGCCAGCTCTCTTTCATGCCGTCACTCCTAATGGCACAGCCTTAAAAATACATATCACCCTCTGTATTTCAGCAACAACCTGGCATGAGATCCACGATATAAACGTCCACCTAGTAAGCCCTCAGCGTTTGTCTACTCTAGATAATTGTGCATGTACTGTACTGTACGGGCGAAGGCTTCAGGGTGTCTTAATAGCAGTCTATTCATCAGCTAGACCTTGTTAACACTGCCTCACTGTTTATAGGAGCTACAGTACTCCGAACCAAATCAATGGGATGCATCGGCCTAATCAGGTTCCGCACCCTTGTTAATGCTTCAAAGTGGCCGCGCATGTGTGTGCAATGTAATACTATAATGGATGGACAACCTACCCTGGCACGTGTCAACAGAACTATTCATCAACGTTAGTTTCCAGTGGTTTTAATAAACGCAGCCCACGTAGTATGAGAACACAGCAACACCATCGTTGTGATATAGTTGTGTATCCTTTCTCACCACGAGCTTCGATATTTTACACGCAGACGTTCATGACTAAGTGGTTTCGTTCTTTGTTGTGCTTTGACTCCACACAGCTAGATGGCAGTGTTGCACATGTTACGTTTTTAACTCATCATTGATGCATATTGTGAGTGTTTATGTTTAGTCTGTGGCAGATACAGTAAGTTTACAATAAAACAAAAACGGTAGCAGGACAATTATGCTAAAACATGTTTTTATTTTAGGTTTTTCTTCCCTTGCATCCCCCTATGGATGCAAAGTACAGTAACCATGTTTATACCTGCACACAGCGGTGGCTTCCCTGTCCAACTCCCATCAGACCTACAAGTCCTGTGCTCTGATCCTCCAGCCAAGTAGAAGCCAGGCTGACATGTATAGATCAACGTGTAGCCAAGGGATGGCAGTTCAATGGCTCTCACATCAGACTGAGCAGGCAGCTCTGGCTGGCTGCAGTGGTGGGCTAGAGAGTAGAAAGGGAAAAAAGAGGGATTAAAGATTAATGAGAGAAGAAGAGGAGCAGGTTGAAAATTGGGATGAGGCGATTGAAGAATTTTAAGAGCAAGAGAAGAAAAGGAATATGTGTTGGATAGGGAGAGAGTCAAGGTGGGGGTGAAGGAAGAGTCTATGACATATATAGGTTGCATTTGAATAATGCAAATGTTTGCTCAAGGTTATGTTCCCCACTTGACTATACATGCAGTTCTGCAAGCCGAGCAGACGACGTGCTTACCAATGCACTCTGGCTGAAAACCACTCCAAGTGAGGTTGGGCAGACAAGTGCGAGAAATGGAGCCCTGCAGTAAGTAGCCCTTTCTGCAGCTGAAGAACACAGTGCTGCTTATCTGTAGGAGGACGCACACGGGTTGGGAGGATGGAGGTTAGACCGTGGACGTCCACGCTAACGTCGCGAGTTTGACGTCAAACTTTAAAGACATGCTGCAACTCTATGTTACTGTGGACATGATCAGGTGACAAAACTAAGGTTGAGAGCAACAAGCTTAATATGTCAAGTTGTTTTTAACCTAATATACTGTAGTGTTTTAAATACTACTGCTCATTATGTTTTCATTGTCTGTTTCTCTCAAACTGCAGATGTTACCTATTTGCTCTTCCCTATTTAATTTTTGTATAGTTATAATTCTGTATAATAACCATGAATGAGCCCAAAAAATGCTTTATCGCGATCTGAGCTACATTAATCTTTTAAATTGTTATTTTATACTGTATTTTGGTTATTACTGATTCAACCTTGCACTTTATAGTAAAACGTACAGTAACAATTTATGTATATATACATTAAAAACTAAATTAGTTTCATCCTTTAAGTTTTTTTTTTTTTGTACAGAATGGATTCTATTTCTACAGTATGTGTCAGCATATGTTCACACCTGGTAGCCTTGACTGTTGTTCTGGTTTCCAAAGAGAGGGGTGCCAGGGTCTCCACAGGTCGTGTGGGTGGGATCTGAAACACAAACAAAACAATTTTGGGATAAATACTTGTGTTTGTCCCATCGACTGTAGGCGCTTGCGCAGCAATGGCCACACAGGAGCTTAACTTATCGATCGCTAAGGGCCATGATCACACATCTGTTCTGAGCTGTTTTTATTATCACAGACATTAAACAGGTAAACTAATGAGAAGCCTACCAATGCAAGAGGGTTGTGTGCCACTCCAGGTGCCATCGTACTGGCAGTATCTCCTGGTAGAGCCCACCAGGACAAGAGGAGGGTAGCAGGAGAAGGATACCGAGGAGAGATAGGTGAAGCCTCTGTCTTCCCGTCTTCCTTGAGCCGGTATCCCTGGGTCTCCGCAGAACACGGCTGCAAAGGAGCAGAAGTGGACCAATTAAATCGTCTTGCGTAAAATCACCGTCAGGCATAAAGAATAGGATGCAGAGTAGAGAGTCCCACTTACGGAAGCACTGAGGTTTCTCTCCACTCCAGTTGCCGTTACCCTGACATGTCAACACAGTCGGCAGCGACAGTTGGTAACCTTGATTGCAAGAGTAACTAATGCTGGAGCCCCAATTGAAGTCTGCACCCACAATCTGTCCGTTAGGAATGGCAGGTGGCGGACCACATACGATCGCTAACAGGGGAAAGGAATTGCAGGGTTTTATGCATTTTGCAGTTTGATTTCAATGACGTTCGGCGTCCCAGCCCGCGAAGCTAGCAGGGTAAGATGTACCTTTACAGAGTGGTTTGGTGCCATTCCACGTACGGTCCTTGGTGCAGATGAGAGTGGAGGCCCGGTCAGCATCCATGGTGAAACCAGGAGAACACTGGAAACTGACAGTGTGGCTGTAGGTGAAATCATTCCCTATCCTCACCCCATTGGCTGGAACGCCAGGGTCACCACAGTTGATCACTGTAGGAGGAGAATCCAACAACATGCAAGACTCCTTAAACCGGTCCAGACACACACATCCTTCAAGTTCAAGACAATCAACGTGTCAATCGCATCTAGTACGAAAACCATGATTTACACCACTGGAGCTCTGGCTTGAGACCAAGAGACCTGGCGTAGGTCACCACAACTAACATGAAACAATTCGCTACAACACAGAGCCTTGAATGTGGCAGCTCCGATGCAACACAGACCTGACGTAAGTGCCATCCTGCTGACCCCTGAACTCATCTCCACAGCAGCCCTTCAGAAATGACATCTAATCTTAAATCATCTAAACTAACAGTAAAGGTCCACATGGAGCCAAAAAAGGTTTTAAACGGTCACTTAAAAACTGATCAAACCTGAAAGTAACTTAAGTTTGTTGGTTAAGTGGTGCCACACTCCACAAATTGCTATCTGACCACAGACACACCATCCTTAATCCATATATCCAAGTACAAATTATATTTATTTAAGTTTATCTCTGAGCACAAAATTAAAATTGGTAATATTCCAAATGAGAGCCACTGTTATCAGCGGCTCTCAGGTGGTCAGCACTATTTATTTTCCATAACCTATTCCAACATCTTGTAATTGTATTGTAACTGCAATTTTATTTTTTGTATAAACAGTGAGAGTAGTAAAATTTAGCTCTAACGTCTCGTCGTCCATCTTGCTTGCTTACAATGAATTTCAGTTAATTTCTGTGTGTTATCATGTTGACCACTGTACGTATGTTGTACCACTATTTCTGGATAATGTAATGATGACGCCTATTACCGGAGATAAAGGATATTCCCCACATTCATCTACTGAGCTGTGTTTCCCATGACGAAAAAGGAGGAAGTGGCGCCACGAGAAAAAAATTAGAGGACGCTTTCTGCAGATTTGTTGTTTGTCTAGGTTGAGGCCACACAAACAAGAAAGCAACGTTTGCTACCTCATCACGTTTGAGCCGTAATATTGAATTTCTGTAAATACGTTTTCCTACATTTGACTGTGAATCAATATCACTCACTGACTGTACGATGGAACGCGAGCGGATAAACAGGCATTAGCATTGCAGCCAGTTCGCCCCATCCACCGAACATCACAACTAAAAGGCAATGAAGTCATTCAGTTACTGTAGCATGCCGTCATTTACGAACACAGGCTTTTTGATGATGCAGTTATCCTCCACATGTGTTTACAAGCCTCATTTTCTAACTGTCAGATCCCCCCACAGTGTGTCTTAAGGCTGCGCTTTGATTGTGCGCAGTCTGGAGCTTTCAGGATGTGGAGAGCCTAGAACTTGTGATGGGCGCCCCTTCGCTGTAGTGTCGCTCCCTCAAGCTTCACCTTTCTCCTTGATTATAGTTTTACATGCGGCGGAGAAACGGTGTGATTGATTAACAACTGTGAAAACGTCACTTTGTTGCTCAGCACCGCTACAGCTCAGCTCTGCTGTAAATGGCCAAAACGTTCAGGCTCAGTAAATTCAGGGACAGACTTTAATTTTGGGACACAAAGACACTGTTAAATGTATATGCCCAACATTCCTGCTAAAGTTGAGTTGAGTAGTTTGAGAAAAATGGGTGAAGTGTCTGACGGAGCAACCGCTTGCATTTCCAAGTGGAAAGTCACTGCTTTGTTAAATGAAATGGAGATCAGGCCCCTACCGGCCTCCTTTGTCAACTAAATCTGCTTTTAACATGTTGTTTTCTAGATCAATAGAAATAACTCAACTCAAAGGGCTGCTGTTCCCATTGCCCTCTGGCTGGACATGTTCTATTGAAGCATGTCAACTTGTACCCTTTTACTCTTATGGATTACAGAGTTCTGAAATCCATAATGGTGCTAGTAAAGGTTTATCCTTTTCCATTCAGAACAAACTGGTTCTCTTGGTGACCTCTATTTGCCAGGGTCCCCTGGCTCTGTACAGCAGCTGCGAGTCTTTTGTGAGACATAATGACAAAGGCCTGTCAGTCTGTGCCATTTCAGTGGACCATGCCACAAACCAATTCCCTCCCAGCCTCCTGAGGCACGACGGCACACGAAACACCTGACTTTAGGAGAAATTAACATATCTTCCACATTCTTATACATTTCTCATTCAACCTGTGTTTCTCCTCTGTACTAGGTTTGGACAAGTGATCTGTTGGTGTCACAACAACTCACCCAACCGCCACAGTGGACAACTCACACAAGAAATGTGTGTAAGCCAAGAAAACAGAAATCTAACAGAGCGTGAACTGTCATTTACAGAAACAAGATAAGCACATACAGTGTAGACACACTGTGTTTTGGTTTTTTTATGTCTGTGAGAGCCGTTAATTACCTGAGCACTCGGGCATGTTGCCAGTCCAGGTCCCATTGACAGTGCAGTGCCGGGTGAGCAGGCCCGTGGAGTAATACCCCTCTCTGCAAGCGTAAGTGATGGATCGGGAAAACGTTAGGCCGTCGTGAATCAGGATCTGGGCGTTCCGCGGTGTTCCGGGGTTTCCGCAAGAGATGACTGAAAACAAGAAAGACAAACAAAGGCTGGCCGTGATTGACAGGTCACAAAACGGCTGGGTGTGACAGTACCACCACCTGGTGTGTTTGATGGTGTAGCTGATACAGTAACTAGAACAAGCAATGAACAGATCCCTGGAGATCTGGTTATCGGGTTTAGCAGTCTTCCCTTATGTCTTTCGAATATTTCTCAGCCTTGCCATATGAATTTTAACAAAACATTCTGCAAATTCAATCCAAGGTACACTTTGGTTTCTAATACCTTCCTTTTCACTCGTTCACATGTCTGCATCTTCACTCAGCATCTTTCCCCTCTGGTTTTCATCCGCCCACCTACCACCAACCTTATCATCTTCCCCTGTGCTCTACTTCATAAGTAACTCTGCTTTGATGGACACATCCTTTTCTCTGAAACTCCCTCGGTGTCTGTCCGGCCCTCAGCGATGGTTCAGTTCATTACAGTCTCCAGCTTGCCCCAGGCCCTCCGAGCCCCGTGGGCATCGCCCTCCCGTAATGACCAGATGTGGCCTGGCCCTTGAAGTCTGTGCCAACTGCGAACAGGTGGGGAACCCTGGCTACTGGGCATACCACACACCAGAGTGGGAATAAAAGAATGAGAGAAGGTGGAGGAGTGTGTGCATGTGCGTAGAGGGACAGTCTTAGGAGCAGCTTGGGAGATGAGGTGAGGCCTCTGGAAATGCAAGCGTATGCAAGGATGAAAGCGGAAGAGTCACGTGTACACATTTCATGAAAATAAGCTGCTAAAAACACATTATGAAAAAAAAAAAGCTCCACAGCAGCAAAAACGTTTAACATTAACACACTAGTCACATTTGAGCATAATCCAAATCAAGCTGAAGCCAAACACAAAACTTAGAGTTAGAGCAACATCACCTCTTGAGATCACGCTTCACAGCCTATTTTTCCTGCCACATGCAAACAGTTTGACAGCGGAGGAAAGAAGAAAAATGTTCTCTGCAGTTGTTTCGCTGTCTCCAAAGCCTTTGTCCTGTCTCAGCAATAAGAAGGATTGTGTTGCACGCACTCCGCATTAAAAGAATAAGCTTTTCCAGATGTCAGCGGCAGAATGGACGCAGTGCTGCACAAGGACGGAAAATTAAAAACCTTATGGTGGTTTTAATCAACAGAGGAAACACTTTGTCCTGTTCCCTCTGTTCCGTCTTGTTTAATCACCGTTTTACGTTTTTGCAAACACACACCGGATACATGCAAATTCGCAGAGGCTTTTAGTCACTTTGAAAAGGCAGCATCTAATTACTCAATCAGAGGCTGTTACTACAGTATTAGCCGCAATCTTTGAATGATGAAAAGCTGAAAAGCTGTTCAGTTCAGTGGAAGGATTTTCTGAGATCGAATACTGTAGCTCTGAAAAGAGGATGATGAGATGTAAACAGTCATTAGTAAAACGCCCTTATTCAAAAACATTAACTAAGACAACAATTAACTCTATAATTTAGACAATTTGTTGCCTCTTACATGTGAAATTAGAGTCTAAGCTTATAGAACTAATACAGAAGATAGATAAAATTCACTGAAGTGAATAAACTACTGTATGTAACGCACTATATACAGTATACTGAGCTGTGTGTCAAACATTCAGGGCTTTTCTGTGTAACTGGATGCTCACGTTGTGTTCATTCATTAGTGCTATCCCCCAGATATCCATCAAACCATCCATCCATTCATTTTCCACCACTTAATCAGTAAGCCCACGCGTTGCTCTTCCCAGCATGTCCTCCAGCTTTTCAGGAGGTGTTCTGTAAAGGCACATGGGATACAAGACGCAGCGTGCCATAGTCTTCTGGGTTGGCTCCAGGGACTCCAGTTGGAGTGTCCAGATTACACCGTCTCCGCGTTAGACGGGGCAGACATGCTGATCGGATTCCTCAACGGTCGATGCGAAGGAGCAGCTGTTCGACTCCAGGCTCTTGATATTCAAGCTGCTCACTCCGACCCTAAAGGCTCCTCTGGTCACAACCCACACTACGCCACGCTTCAGCTTAAAGTTCAGTCCCCTTTCCACAGAATGGTGGACCGCCTATCTGCCTATTGATCACAAGCAACCCATGAAACACTTTCCACTCCGAGAATCTGGGAATTCACAAACATAACGACACGACACAGACCTATTGCGAACACTCAACTACCACGTGCAGATGGGCTCACGTTTACGGTGACCTTGACATCAAAGTGCGACATCTGCACTCGTGTTTCACGATCTTTCACTGTGTTTACTCCTTACCGTGGCACTCGGGTTGGGTTCCCAGCCACGTCCCGTTGGCCAGGCAGCTTCTCTCTGGAGAACCCTTCAGCGTATAGCCAGGCTCACAGCTGAAGCGGACAACGCTGCCCACTGTAAACTCTTCTCCCAGACGGATGCCGTGTACAGGGACGCCCGGATCTCCACACAGCCCGGCAGAATCCCCTGCGAGTTATTCAACAGGGAAAACATATAATATAATGTAAGGAAGCAGGAAACACAATTTTCAATCCTATTAGTTGAATTAAATGTATTTATTCAGAAAAGTGCAGTGTAAATGTGCATTACAGCAGCACATATGCTGTATGTTGCACCTTTACTCAGTCAGTCGATGTCCTCCATTTAAAACGGTCACAAACTATTTAGCGCTGCTGTGAACAGTTCTCACTCATTTTACAAGGTGCTGGTCAACATCAATTTAACAGCACATAGCTGAGGACCTGTGGCGGATCGTTATGGACGCTTGTATTTACTACCCGCAGAAAGAACACAGCTATCCCCGTGTCATGAACTCAGACAGTAAACCACGGGCCTGCGTGTGCAGTAGCGCTCGCTTCTGCCACATCTGTGCGAACGTGCTTGTGTTGTTGCAGATGTGCGTTTGCATGTGCGGACGCCCCCACGGCCTTGTGTGCGCAAAGTCTTAGCCTTGAAGCGAATCGCTGTACGGGGGTGGGGGTACGTGGGCCGATGTCTTTATAGTGCTTCACAGCGCAGCTGAGGTGTGGGTGTCCCTGTTCCTCAGCCTAATATGAGCATATTAAAGCAGTTTTATGGAGGACACTCTCTTTGCCCTTGAGGCCCGTAGAGCAGAAAGCTTCATCTTTGGTCCACCTACTTTGCTTATTACTCGCTAACAGCTGCCACCTAAACTCTTTATTTCCTGGCCTGGCTTTATGAGGGCATCGGTGTGACTGGGTGGTCATATCACGTCTGAATTATTCAGTTATTGGAGCAAAATAGGGAGAAGAGGATGGGTAACAACACGTAGGTCCAATCGAATACTATTCCAAGTAAGTACTCCATTTCACAAAACGC
The DNA here is from genome assembly GCA_030770545.1 of Macropodus opercularis. NCBI lineage: Eukaryota > Metazoa > Chordata > Actinopteri > Anabantiformes > Osphronemidae > Macropodus > Macropodus opercularis. The sequence continues at coordinate 7,560,507 of JAUCMP010000029.1, read as the reverse complement.
TTACTTTCAGATTTATTGCTCCAAACTGTCCACGAGTCGGACTGGGTGCAGTTATTCATACCTGAGCAGTGTGGCGGCGAGCCGCTCCACTGCCCGTCCAGCTGACACATTCGAGTTGTGTTGCCGATGACCGTACGCTGGCCGATGCAGCTGTAGCGGATGACTGAGCCAACTGTCCGACGGTCGCCTGAGATCTGGGCGTATGGCGGCATGCTGGGGCGGTCGCACAGCACCACTGTCCAATCAGAGAGCAGAGAGATCAGAGAACAGTGACGAGTGGAAACGTTCGCTAAATATATTGAAACTTATATTGACTGCAAAAAATCTGTGCTTAGTTAACACATTCCATTAATATTTGATTGATTCATTACCTCTTTCTGTCTGAATGCTTTGCTATTTTGATTGAAAGCAACAACTACAACAATCAATCCATTATTTAAGTAATGAACATGCTAAACACTTGCTTTCCTAAATGGGGAATAATGAAGTAAAATCTTCACCCTCTACACTTTTTTAGACACTGAAGGAGACACTAAGTTAAGCCCTCAGGTACTTACACAAACACTTGGGCAGGGAACGATCCCAGGTGCCATCTCCCTGACAGGAGATGGAGCTGGTCCCTAGCAGGTAGTAGCCTGGGTTACATCGGTACGACACAGCGGTCTGGAAGCTGTAGCGATGCGGCCCGCTGGGCAGTACCTGCCGGATGCTGTTCTCTACGTGACCCGGCTCCGTACAGTTCACAACTAGAGGGGACGAGATCGAACAAATAATGATGCAATTCATTCTTTAACCTGACGTTGATAATTTAATATTAGAATTTTTTTTAAACAATATAGATCTTTGCACGCAATCCATCACATGCATCTTGCATTTGCTCTGTCTGTCCATTACATTCTGCATCTGCTACTTCCTCCCAACCATTCATCCACCTCAATCTAAACGAAGTAGGAAGCAGACCCCGGAAATAAACATTTGCTTCATTAGAGCCAGTCTCCTGCTGGCCGCACTGGTGCAGAGATGGTGATGGATGGAGAGCACACAGAAGAGGAGGCACCATGTCAGTTTAGCACCAGATGGAGAGGGTTCGGGAAAGCTGGGAGAATGAGGGATGAGTGAGCAACAAGGGGGCAGCGAGGAAAAAAAAAAAGGCCCCGATGGTGCAGAATGTATTAAAATAATATTCATGACAGAATGTCAAGCTACCAACAACCACTCATTTGTGTGTTTTACAAATATATGTTATCCAAAATATTACACTGGCTCAACCAAGTCAGAGCACAGTGAGTAACAGTTGCTGTCTGGCCTATACGGTGAATCACAGCTCAATGTTTACAATGAAGCCAGAGCTCTAATGGCGTTTAAAATGTGTTGACTGAGTGCCCACGCAGCCATTATGGCCCAGTTTGCCCGACCGGCCTCACCCCCACGAGGATGCCCTTACCGTAGCCAAAATGAACCCATTGTATGCTAATGTGCCTAAAAGCTTGCTCATTCCCATGCTCCCAAGCAGACCAGCACAATTTAATCACCCCCCAAAACCCTATTATAACGTATTCCAACCAGTGGAGCGCTGACCTGTGGTGCCACAACTTCCTGCATAATAACACTGCAAAGCATATTCGAAGCAGTGGAGCCACGTTGGCCAGAGTCTTACCAAGCTTGGAATTCATTTATTGAATAAATGCGCTCGGGCAACAGCTGCTCGAAAGCGATGCAACAGGTACGTAAAGACGACCGAGCACCTGGTAAACGTGTGTGTGTGTGGCCCAGTGCAGTGCTACAGGATGGAAGGAAAATAAGTAAAAGCGAGAGGGGGAGAAGGGCTGAGGTAAAACCTCTCTCTCCCCCTCCTGTTATCTTCTCTTGTCACATAACAGCCCCATAAGTGGCGTGTCAGAGGCTATGTTTTATTCTGCCCTGTGTCTTTTTGGATTTTATGGCCAGAAGACAAAAAAAAAAAAAAAAAAAAACAGGGCGGAGTTGAGATTCTGTTCTGTGACTCAAATTGGTGGTGATTAGAGAGGTATAGAAGCCCGACTGGGGCCCTTGCTTCCTGCATTATTGATGGAGCCAGTCTCTTATAGTTAAAATCTGGACAGTGGAAATCATTACCTGTCTGACTGACTCCTGCTCCACCCTCACCTCCGTCTGCCTTCTGTACCCTTCCACTTTTTTTTCCCTGAGTGTAAGACTTAGCTGAGGCTAAGGTAGAAAGTCATCAAAGTACTTAAAGTTTTCCACATGGGAGAGGAAGTACATGACAGACAGAAAAAAAAAGCCTTGACTGCTGTAATTAAGGTGATAAATCTGATTGACAAAAAGACCTCTAAGCTACTTATGTCTCCACATCAACACTGAGGATAATGTTTGATCAAAACAGACGCCCACACGCATACAAAAAGCGGCAGACAAAGTAACACAGAATACATTTAAGAGTCAGCATCTGCATGGAAACAAGGCCAATGCTAATGTGATGTCACTGCCACAGCGCGGAGATTTAAGGCTGGGGGAAAATCTGGGCTTCTTAAGTATGCAGCACGTTCTGTTTTTCTAACAACTCGAGAAGGCGCATTGTGAGACTTACAACCTCCTCGTCCTTTTGTAAATATCCAGAAAAAAAAAAAGGCTAAATCCTTTCTCTCCTCATTTAAAACAAACTCATGAGTCAATGTGTCACTGATTCTGTCACTGCCTTGTCACACTCAGGGCTCGACCTTGCGAGTGGCCCTTTTCTGCGCCTGTCACAAAACCACTTGTTAGCAGGGACTTAAGAGACAGACGTTGGTGCCAGAAAAAAAGAAAAGAAAAAAGCTTCTTCTTATAATTCCTATTCTAGGCAAAGCCATAACACAGCCCTCCAAAGGGCCCTGCCTGTCACACAACTCACACAAGCTCAAGCTTCATATGGATTTTATTAGCTGTGTCTACATGATTATTAACCAGGTATGTCTTCCTGACGGGCAGGTGAACGTTGGGGTGTAACCAAGGTACAGAGAGGAAATGAAATCACATGTAAATATGTATTAACCTCCATGAACCAGGCGTTTCCCTCTGTGGCAATTCAATAATCCCGGTTTCATTCAGGTTTCAGTTCTCGTCCCTCTAATATGTGTCATTTAAACCCTTTCTACTTCTTAGTGTCGCTGCACTGTATCTCTGCTCTCCCTGTGATTGGGGTCGTCTGTGGTCACAGAAGAAACGGCCTCGGGCAATACAATAGATAATTTAATACCTAAGCACACAAACGGAGAGAAAAACTGAACTATAGCCCCACAGGATACAGGGACACAGTAGATGTCCTCGTTCTGTGCGGTGGGTATGAACAAAGTGGACATCGCCTGAATTAGCTCACAAATCACTCACTCACCAGGACCGATTCAAAACACACGGAAGCAAGCATTTAAGTATTCAGTTAATACTGTATCTTCACATGCAACACGGATACTCAAACGTGCATTGACTGATGAGGTAGCGCATCAGCTCGACACTTACTCTTACACCTGGGCAGAGCGTTGCTCCACTGTCCATTCGCCTGGCAGGTGGACTTCACAGCCCCTTGCAGAACATAACCAGTATTGCAGACAAAGCGCACAACGTCGTTCAGGTTAAACTGATTCCCCTGAGTCAAACCGAAGGTAGGGTTACCAGGGTGACCACAGGTAATGGCTGGAAAAGACCAAGAAAACAGGAAGTAATGAGTTTGAAAACTTTGCACAAACAGATCTAAACTAGCTGTTTTGCAGGTGACTGTACAGTTTGCTATCTGGTTATTTTAGTGCACAGCTTGTGAAGGATTTGTCTCTGAAGTGTTCAATAGCAGAAATTAGTTGGAGATCAGCTCAAGTCTAATCACAGTAAATTGGTGGGTGATGTCGGCATTAAACGAACACCCTTAGGTAATATAAGCTGGACTTATTACAAATCAATGAGCGGCAGCAGTAGTAAACTGAAAGTCCCGAGTGTTTTTAGTTGGCTGGCTACAGTAATTACCTACATTTCCCTGATGCCTCATTTCGGACATTTAAATAGTTTACACCAATAATATTACTAATAACTGTGTGTTTCCTCCGGTCACTTACGGACACAGACGGGCGTGCGGCCGGACCACCGGTGATCCTGTTCACAGATTCGCACGGACACGCCGATTAGACGAAACCCTGGGTTACACTGGTACACAACACTGCCACGATAGTTGTAGTTCTCTCCGATGATCTGTCCGTTCACAATAGGCTCTGGGGTGCCACAATGGCCAGCTACGGATGAGTGGGAGAGAAAGAGTCAAGGTCACGCAGAAGTGCTATTGTGGGCTTTTATGAAGTTATAATTGTTGTTGGAATGCTGAGGATCTCACCTAGACACTGGACCTGTGTTCCGCTCCAAAGCCCATTGGACATGCACTCTCGCACGCGAGAGCCCACCAGCGTGTATCCCGTGTTGCAGGAGAAAATGGCCGTGGCTCCATACACTGTTAGCGTCCCAATCTTGTTGCCATTTGGCGGAGTCCCCAGATCCCCACATGAGATAACTGAAACGAGAAAACAGGATACATTTCAGGCCCATAGTGTCGAAGAAACGCTACATTTGTTTTGTTTAGACAAAATGTTTTGTATAGTTTTTCATCGTCTGGAGCAGCTTTCACTTACTCTCACACACTGGCCGTGGATCTGGGTAGTTCCAGGTGCTGTTGGCCTGGCAACGAATTACCCTTTGACCTCTGTAGTAATATCCCGGGTCACATATGAGCATCATGATAGCGTCATATTGATTCTGAGTTCCATAGATTAGTCTCCATCTCCCATGCTCCACAGAAGAATGGCTGATATCAGGACAGGTCACGGCTGGAAGGTCAAAGGTCAAAGCAAATTACATTTCTGCCAGAATTTGTGGGATTTATCATTAAATATCTAGAATAAGTAAGATTAGTACACGTGAAAAAGTTGGTAATGTTAGTAATAATGCAGCTAACAAAGAAATACTTACGAATACATCTGGGTGGGGCCTCAATGGGGCTCCACCTGCCTGACTCCTGACACACCACTGAAGTGGTGACAGGCCCAGCAAGTCGAAATCCCGGATTACACTGGTAAGTGACCCGGGCTCCCAGGGAGAAGTCCTGGCCAACAATACTGCCGTTGACTGGAGGCACTGGCATTCCACAGGACATGACTAGAGAAGCGGGGGTAGAGTCAACCCACAGGCACAGGTATGCAGACGGCCCAGCTCGAATCTCTCAGCCTACGACTGATGCGTTAAACTATTCCACTCGTGTAAGTCATATAATAACAAACCAATGCAGGGTTTTTTTCAAGTCGTTCTGAGGAATGGTGAAAGGAGCTTCCTTGGAGCATGCCTCAGGCTGATGGTCATATAGTCAACTAAAATAATACTTTGATCCAATTGAAATTGATTCACTGATTCTTTTTCCCCCACCCACTTAAATCTGAATCACTGTACTCAACAAAACAGATTTACTAAAACGGCTTCCTCTAAAACGAAGACCAGTTAGGCCGTGAGTGTCTTTGACTTTTCATTTCCTCTTCACAGTTTCAAGGTTAATTCTATTACTTTTGAAATGTAAAATGTTATGTAATTGGTGTTTATGGTTATTCACGGCTATTTTACCAAGCATTTTCGTCTAAAGCAAAAAAAAAAGAAAAATAATGAACGATTTCCCATTTTTACTTTTGAGCTGCTGCAGTGGTGGAGCCCTCACCTTGGCATAGTGGCACCGGTGCATTCCACTGGTAGATCCCCTGCGCAGTCCTGGTACACGTGGCACTGCTTTGGCCAATAAGCCGAAAGCCCTGGTCACAGCTGAAACGCAGCGTGCTGCCCAACTTAGTGCCTGTAAGGCTGTGCACTGTGCCGTTGACAGGGCTGCTGGGAGGGCTGCAGTAGGCCGCTATGAAAAGATAAAAGGAAAGACATAAATATGCAAACAGATAAAACTGAGTTCAATGGGCAGAAAGAAACTATAATGATGCAAAATTAATATTGAGGAGGTGAAAGCTTAATGTGCTTTCAATAGCAAAGAGCCAAAGATCCTTCGCACTGGCCTGACAAGGTAGGCAAGATATGTATTAAAACAAATGCAACGACGCAATCTCCTAACGGCAAAAACTGCAGACTACAGACAAGGAGAATTGATTAAAAGGAAACTAATGGTCTGCAACGCAAAACTGGAGCCTGTCAGCAGCAGCAGAGGAGGATCATAAAAGTGATAGATACATAATAACAGAAACAAAGCATCTGTTTTTGTTTGTTGGCTTAATTGGTGGCTGCAATAATCATTTAACATCCAAAATGGTGCCAACAACAGATCCATGGCTCCTGAAGTCTGGAAGGCTCTCAAGTCTAAATTGCATTTTGCAGATCTCACAGTGAAATGGCATCGCTGCACATCTGCCGCAGAATAAAGCTTGAAGTGAAACGGGACACAAACAGGGATGCAGATCATATGTCGGCCGATGATCACTGTGGCGAGATATCACGATCAAGCGGACCACGATTTATAAAAGCTCATGGTTACAGTTGTCACAAAACGTGAAACCTCTTATACGCAGCAATGGAAATTCTCCTTCTGTTAAAGTAGTTGAAATGTTTAGCACCACACAGACAATCAGATAAAACTCCCAGAGTATAAAAACTTAAAGCCCCGTCTGAGGTGTAAGATGTATTCAGCATTTATGAGATGTTGCTGCCTCACACAAATTGTTCCAGTGAGACAAAGTATGAGAGACTTTTCAAGTGAGCTGACAGATCATCTTGAGCTACTGAAGGCATGCTAGATAAAAACTGATTTTATGGGAATTGGACACAGACAGTCTCTAATAAAATGTTCTTAGTGGATGATGCATAGCAAGTTGCTTCAGCCTTTCTATTTTGTGAAGTGTAGCACTCACCATACGACTCGTGTCGTCTCCACCATCATCAAGAGAAGAATTCTCATGCATGTCTACTTTACATAGGCAATGGATGGAACACATCACATCACACATCACAATAGGACGTCTTGGATTAAGTTAACATGTCAAAATGAAGCGACAGAAAAAAAAAAGTCAGAGTGACTGATGGAGAGAAAGGCTAGACTGGCCCATGGAGACAAGACGGATTGAGGAAGAACACAGTTGAAAATGCAGCATCATCCTGTGCCATCTGTTACCCACGCCCCACTAAAGGTATTACAGGAGGCAACTACATATTGACCATGACAACTTGGATTCCCAGGCAAACCACTCGTCCGTCTGCCACTGAGCCTGATGTGGTCAAATCTATTACAGATGAGGTAAAAATAAAAAGAGATGAAAGAACATCCAGTTTGGGAACGTTCCAGTGAGATGACGAGAGAGACAATTAGTCAGTTTGGCTGAGTGGAGTTGATACAGAACGGTGGGAGCCGTTTAAATATGTACACAGTCATAAGTCACAGCGGGTTATGCAGGTGTCGTATACCAACAGCTCCTTCACGGGAGCAGGACGAAGCGGAAGAATATTAAGCAACGCACGAAGCAGCTTTTACTAAATCCCTGCTGCCTCTGCTAGGTTGTCATGGAGATGGGTCATATTTGTGTCCCATTTCAACTGGACTTACTGGCCAAAACGTTGGTCTTGTGAAGATCCTAAACGTAAAAAAAGGCCAATGTGAGTTCTTCCCAAGAATCCATCGTCAGTGGACCACTGCAATAAAACCACCATCCCAAAGGAGCCTTCTGCTTTATGTTATGAACAATTGGTCCCTACTCACCTGAGTAGCGTATTCGGAAGCCTTTATGGCTGGTAGTGTGATCGAAGGACCAGTGCAGGTAGACTTTGTTGCTGGAGCTGGTGATGCTCAGCGGACTGGAATAGTTCCCACTGAGGGTGATTAGGAGGGGGCTCTGTCTGGATGGACCTGGATAGATATGTGGTGAAAAACAAAGTCATTATGAAGGCTCCATGTATCTGAAGGGGAAGTTCTCGTTTTAAATTAAAACCCTTGTAAATAATAACTACAAGCTAAATGGTCTCCAACCAAATAAACACCAATCATCAGTTTTCACCACAACACAGACATTTGATATGGATCCTATTATGCCCAGGAATTTAGTTTATTATGCATTTTGCCATACTTAACGTTAAAATCTAAATTTGATCTGCTGCTAATTGCAGAAAGAAAGAAAGAAAAAAAAAAGATTTCATCCTATAACTGGCTTGGCAGCTCTGAGGTTAGCAAACGTATGCTCCCTTCCACTCGGCAGAAGATGAAAAGCACTAATCAGCAGCACTAGGGTACGTATCCACCATTTCCTCAGAGCAGCCAGCCAGAGTTGCTGACTGTGCCTCTAATCACATGCAAATGTACAACAAAGACGTAGATGTTCTATCACCATGAAAAGGAGCCAGCGTGTGTCTTCTTTTTTTTTTTGCCTTAGCAGACGCTGACAGCTTTGTTAGGGTCAGTAAATCCAGCTGTCTTGTCCACTTCAGCCTGTAATTGTAGCTATTTGTGAAAATCAGTGCCTGGCTGCTGGGCTAATTTCTTTAATACACACTTTACTCGCTGGAATGTGGCCGTGTAGAGCTCAGATCACGCGTACGATGACTCACCATCAAAGATCTCGAGCTCGTCAAACTGGCGGCTGGTCTGGAAGTGCTCTATAGTGAAGGTGATGTTGTAGCCAGGCTCCACTTTGACGACCCAGGAGCATGATTCAAAATGGGGAAAACTGCTGCCTGGAGACTGGCTCATGATGATGCCTGTGGAAGCTGTCAGCACCTCGTTCATGGGACACGTCACTGTTGAGAGACACAATATATATAGAAGTATTAAACTGAATTAATACTTGTGTTGCTGTTCTGTGTTATTTCACAATCAAAGATAACATCTGACGGTCGTGGCTGATTTTTGACTTAATTTTATTCTGAAGCACAACTGGACGAGACAGGTTACATCCACACTGCTCAGTGTGAGTAGGAGCTAATTGTCATTCCGGCCCAGTTTCTTTTGTATGAATCAAAGCTGTCTAGACCCAGTCAGTCCAGTAAATACATTATATAACCTTTATTGCATGCCATGAGCGCATTGTCTCCATTTTGCCCATTGTCAGCCTGTGACAGATGTGATGCTAACGTGGAATTTAATGCTTAGATCTGTCTGGAAGTCCTATTTGCTGGTCCCCGTCTAGGCAGACCATCATTTGTATTCTTGTGGAACACCTCCATGACATCATTTGACATTTCCTATTGGTTTCAGTCTGTATTATCAGGCGTTGCACAGCATTCCTGTCTGGTAAATTTATTCTCTGACGCTGTGATCCCAACCTTTCAATCTACCAGAGAGGTGCACACAGAGCGCAAGCCCAGAAACCAAGAAAAACACTATGAGATTTTGTAAACGTGATTAAAAACCACTTCAGAGTTCACACACCCAGGTGCTGTTTGTGTTCGTGTGTGTATTTGTCAGCGTGGCAGGAAATTTCGCTGGCAGTGTACACGCCCCTGTTGTGTGCTGCGATTTGAATACCGGAGCCTGTTCTGCCTCGGGGTGAGGCAGCACTTGGCACACGCAGGTCGTTCATTACAGTGAAGGCTCTGAATCCCACTCCGGCAGCGTGGGGATGAACCCGTGGCTGTGTGTTGCCTCCCTCTCTGCCCTTTGCTTGGTCACAGGGGAAGACATTATTAAATCCACGTGGATTGGAAAATAACCACCCGGGCCCAGCTTAAACCTCACCTCATGAGCTGAATAGTGTAAGAGGTGCTAATATTGGATGAATGAACGGAAACTCTGGAAGATTATTTACACTGATGCTAAATTCCAAGGAGCCGATCACAAAGCGTGTGAAATTATTCAGCTCTAAAGTGGATGTGAGTCAGAGGACTTAAATCCATCAGTGATAGTGAAACTGATTGCCTCTGGAAGTGGTGTATAAAATCTAAGAGCGGAGTTCATTAAACGATCAATTCTCTGAGGACGGCGTGTGTGTTGTCCCTGACCTTTCAAAAAGCTACCGACCTCTCTTCAGAACTGCCTTCAGCTCATGGATGAAGGCAGTTCATCAGATGGAAACAGAGAGGCAGAACTCATAACGACGGTAGAGGCTGTTACTTATGCAGCTCGTCCGCTTTGAAATGAGGCATCAACTCTGTTTCAATGTAAACAAAAAAAAAGTCTCCATTAGAATATGACGTGGGGGGAAACGGCAATTAGATCATATTGTATGGGCCACAGCATTAGCATTAGCATGGACCAGGACCTCACAACGCCAAGGATGATGGGGGAGGGAAGTGGGCCAGGCTATAATAATCCAGTACTAAGAACTAAAAGGAGATATTTAGGTGAGAGATGTGAAAGTGGGAAAGAGAAAGCTGCTGCAGCGGGGGAACTAAGGTGACGGGTGATTATGCAGGTTTTACCCAGAAATGTGTCTGGAGAATAAACACAGGGGATTTGGATCATCAGAGCTCAGTACATTCATTAATGGATTCAAGCAACACTTTGTACGGTTCTTGCTGCATTTTGTCTGCCCGTGGTCTCAGCAGAGAGCAGAGAGCTGAAAGCTGTTGGTCCAACACAAGCCTGTTTAATCAGAGCGCAAGCAAATCAAATACAGCTCAAACCAACCGGTTGCTCCCATGGTTGGAAATATAAGTGAAGTTATATATGGATGTTTTCAGTTAAAAGAGACAAGAGACACCTGTGTGTGTGTTCAGGTTTGTGACAATCACGGTGCAACAACCAGGGGGAATGAAGGATGCGGAGGATAAACCATCTGGCTCTGGTCTCTGGTAAACGACCACAATGACAATCTTCTCCTGTGTGTAGCTTGACCAGTGTGCATGCGTGTACTGTACACACAGGTTTGTTGGAGATAGAGGGCGTTCGATGCGATGGGGGGGGGATTGTGCTGTCGGCGCTTGTCAGAGGTAAAAGTGGTGATTTGATAGGTGCAGCTGCAGGCAGCATGTCCTCTGCATTTCAATGAGCTGTGCACTTCGTCTCTTGACCCCATCCCCCTCTAAACAAATCTCCCCCTTTCTCTTCTCCCTTTTTAACTACTCTTGTTGTGTTCTCGACCCCAAAGTGATCGCTTTACTTTCCACCCTCTGCTCTCCTCGTTCAATCCAGGCCTCACGCTTCACAGTCGCATCGCTTAGTTTGCACCCTGAGTGACCCTCCTCCCCCGTCACTCAACTCCTGAGCCCTTCACCATTTGTTGCCCGTAACTCTGCTCCCCATCACCCTGATCTGTGCGCGGTACATGCAGCCGAGGTGACAGTCTGCGGGTAGAACGCTGGAACAGTTTGTCCCCGGTGTGACGTGTCTCTGAGCACAAGGAGTTAAAGTAGAACAGGCGACACAAGTTTCACACAAACTTCAGGAAAACTATGAACTGTCACCAATTTTCTCCTCAAATTCAAAAACTGTATAGACAACTGTTTAACTAGGCAAGGCCCAAAAGCATGTTCTTAAACAAAACACAAACTTTCCCTCTTCAGGGAAAGGTTTGCAGGACAAACAAACACAAATGTCCTTGGCTAGACAAGATTTGTAATTTCTGGATATTCTGGATTTGTAATATTTTTGGTCTCTTCCTCTCACTGGGTTTGCTGGATACTTTGTTCCACATCTTTGTTATTACCCTAGAAATAGCTCCTTTCCCTTCTCTCATTGCCTAAACCTTCGTTTTATTCCCATCTCGCTTCACCTCACGCTGAGAGCATTTGCATATTTTTCCTATTTAGCACTTGGAATTGGACGCATTTATGATCTTCACCCACACTTCCATGTCCACTACAACTGCACTACATAAACATATGTATGATAGATAAAGATAAAGAAGCGGATGCTGTTTTGTATTGCACATTGCATAAAGTATTATGATGGCTGCCTTTTGAGGAGACTTGCTGTTTGGGATCACTACAGCTGGAAGAAAGCGATTATGACTAAAACTATCCCTCTGCTTCTCACCGCAAGTGACACTAGGCCTGTACTGTTCGACAACAGGACCTTTCAGGAAAACACAGTGTTTCACCCTGGTCAGGGTTTTCAGGTATTCACTCACCGTCACATGAGGGCGGAGGCCCTTCAAACTCCAAATGTGTCCCCAGCCGGCATGTCAGGATGCTGTTTCCGCTCAGCTGGTACCCTGGAAAACATCGGTAGCGCACTATATTGCCTAAAGAGATGCAGAAGAGAAACAGTCAATGACACATCAAGACTGTAGGCAACAGTATAGTGTATTTATACTAGAAAGCACATGTCCTCCGCACCCAATTAGTGCTCCTCAGCCAGAATATTAATACGACTCAGAACTAATCATGATCCCTTATGAGTCTCAGAGAAAGAAAAGTTAACAGTGGAAAAACTCCAATAATAAATTCCCACTGGGGATCCTATAGCTGCGTTTGTATCTGTGAATAATAATCAGTCTGGAAGGTAAAAGGCGAATAAACAGATAAGGAGATTTAATCTCTATTGTCTTCTACAAAAGAGAGTGAGAACACTTGCCCCGAATTCCTCTAGCTTCCAAAATATTCTGTCCTCGTACATTAAAACTACTGAACCTGGAGCAATACAATCTACCAGAGCATGACACGGTTGTACTGTACAGGTCCCTGTGAGTCGGTCTATATGGTTTTGTGACAGCTTTTGCACCTACCGATTTTAAACTCTTTGCTCGCCATCAGGATTTCTGCATTGGAAATGATGGGGGGAGCCAGGCAGTACTGGAGCCTGTAGGCTTGATTGACAGCATCGGAAACAATGGGTTCAACACAGAATGTGGATGAAATACAGTGACCTATAAGTATACGGATCAGGAGGGTGAATACCTTGATAGCTGATACGGAACAGCCCGCCCTTCTCTGTGTTACTCCGGAAACGTATCAGCACCTGATTGGACGTGCTCCTCGGTGGGTCATTGGGTTCTCCATCAGTGAACACTCCCAGTTTCCTGGCTGTCTCCTGTGGACCATCCCTAAGAAGGCACAGGTCAACTGCAAGTTAAAAAACAGCAGTATGCTGGACATACAGCGGCGATGATTAAGCTGGGTGTCAGCAGCCTTTACTCAGAAGCGCTTACTTGATTTCTAAGACACTGTATATGTGAGAAAGCCACAGGCCACGTGGCCGGATGACTGTCAACCATCCTCCAGCAGCAGACTACAATCAAGCTGCTCTCACTTCATCACAACCACAGCAATTAACTCTCTGCAGCTTTGGGTCATTATGTTGAAATAAGGTAAAAATTACAGATAAGCATGGAATGACAGGTCTGGATCGCACTGTTCCTGCTAACTGCCATCCAATGGGAGTGTCTCTGAAGGCTGTGGCCCAGCCTTGGCAGTCCCCTGGTGTGGGCATGGCCGATTAAGCCAGCTCCCAAATTCCTGCCACAACCATTCAGCTTAAAAACCATCTGTCTTTGGCTGTCTGACTGGGCATGGGAGATTACAAGCAGCTCTGGAAACGGCTGGCTAGGGACCGCTGCCTGACAGCTCTCTGGCCAAGCCGCCATTACGAAGCCCATTTCCTTGGCTCAGTAGTTCAGTGGTTACATACACTGTGGAGGTAACTAGAAACTGGGGATGATGATAGTTGTCATCTTGTTGGGGAACTTGTTGGTAAAGATGGACACAGTGGTGGGGCATATAGCGGAAAGAAAGCTGCCCAGTGCCCCTGTATGAACAAAAACTGACCAGGTAATTTCTGAAAAGAAAAAAAACACTCTCTGGAAAACATAGGTGTCACGCCGTGCTATACAGTGGTTGTCAAGTTGCCAGATTGGCTGGCAGTCAGATCTCCGGTCTCACTGAGAAGTGGGACCTTTGGAGCTTGTCCCAGAGAGAGGGGATCAACTGGGACTGGCAACCATCATGCATGCAAAATCCCGTCTTTGGCCGCACATATGGCAGGACCAGCCGTGCATTATAGAGGTGATGAAAGGAAGCTTTATCCGTCGATACCCAGTCAGGCACAAAACCATGCACCTTTCAAATGATTGTGTGGGTGTGTGTGGTGGGGATTCATTACATGTTACATGTTAGAGCTTAGCATTTCATATAGGTAATACAAAGATTTAATCCTAAATTAGTGCACGTCAGGGATATAATATAAAAATTAAATCCTCTGCTGCCATTAATTACTTTCTGTGCGAGTGAGAAAGGACATGAAAAGAGCAACAATTACACAGGAAAAGGAGAGAGAAAGTGAAAGAGCAAAGCTGACGTGAGCTCTAATGTGCAGTTATTTGAGTGGTGGATGATAAACAAGAGGGAGGCGGTGGGAGGCCATGGGTTAGCTGCGAAGACACAAAGACGACAGTGAATGAAAAGCGAGGAGCAGGAGGAGAATTAGGTAAATGAGCCCTTACTCAAAACACACAGGTAGATATTTAAAGCATTTCACATGGAGCAAAAAATAAAAAAATCAAAATATTTTAAGAAAAGTTCACTAATTGAATTAGAGTGTTTACAACGCGATTACATTACAAATAAATGTGTGCACGATATATGATTATTTCAGTATTTCGTAACATGAATGTCCACATCGATCGCGTTTCTTACCAGACAGTGATAAAGTTGTGAGGTCCGTGAACCTGAAGCAGAGTGAAGTTGAGTTTGATACCAAAGCCAGGAGCCACGGTGATCAGCCAGGAGCAGTCAGCGGAGCTAGGGTACTCCTCGGGGTACCCCGGAGAGAAGATGGTTCCGTTGTCTGACGTGATGTTCCCACCGCAAGGAACTAAAGAGAGGAAGGGGAAAGAACGGGACGCAGAGTAAATATATCAGGGCTATGAAATACAACAGGACGGATGCATAATTTAGCTGCGATCGGAGGAATGAGAGGATTTTTATCCTTCTCTTTGCTCTCCTCCTCAGTGTCTATCCCCCCTTCTCCTTCACTCTTCATCTAGTGGCCAGACGCCCGTCTGAGCTAAAAATGAGCCAGTAAAGCCTGTTAGCAAGTGGGACTTGGATGGAGTGTTTAGCTAAGATAAGGCCTCAACCTTTTCCCATTGGGGGAGAGGAGAGAGAGAGAGAGCAGAGATGAGGTGGGGGTTAGTGCGAAGCAGGCGTTTGAGGTTCGTACAAGTACAGTATGCGTCTACGGACTGGACACGCGGGGGTTTGTACGGCTGCTTGTGTCGATGGAGAGGAAACGTTACAACAGCACGTTCATATCGGGATGTTTGTCTCAAAAGTGGCATCACTCCACACGTCTAGTGTGTAGACGTTAAGACAAACACACACGCTGACTCTAATCTGCATGTAGTCCAGGAGGTTCTAACCAATGTTTAACCAGCGATAACCAATCATAACACTCCTGCAGGTGCCCCTGAATTCACAGTGGTGCAGAAGAGAAAATCAGGAAGGATTAGTAATCACAGGAGTGCAGGCGTTCGGGGGCAAACCCGAGAGGGTGTTCAGCCTGACAGCGCAACCTTGTGGGTGCATCGTCATTTCCAGAGAGGAGATTCCATGTTTTCAGGTGGTTTGCGTGTTAATGTGACACAGCTGTCTGCTTTAACCCCACGGTTGACTGGCCACTGTGCTGCTGTCGCGCCCGGTAAATGAGCTATCGATCAGACCAGCTGAATAAACCTTAGACTCTCTGCAGACGCGTGTGTGAAAAAGTTGCTTTTCGGCAAGACTTTTGAAAGCAGCATATTTGTTGCCACAGTAACCACATTCCCAAAAAAAATGTTTCATCTTTTCATATGACATCAAGTAGCTCAGGAATAATGCAGCATGTCAGATTCAGTAAGTTGTCATTTCACTGCCACACATACATGTTTAGGGCCTATTGGCCTAATGTTTTGGCAAATACCCATTATAGAAAGTCTTACATCAGGGTTAAAAATAGAAATAGAAAATGGAGAAACGACAAAAATGACGAAGAAGGATGAGATGAGAAAAAGTTAAGCAAATAGAGAACAAAGAAAATAAAATAAAAAAAACAGAAAATATTTTATAGACACTGCTGTGTAGTTGTAATAGAAAACTAGAGCCAATGGAGCCAAGGTAAGAAAAAAATCAATGTCTGACATCACCCTCAGAGGAAATCTATGCAAACAATGGAGTGACAGAGAGACAGAGGAGCAGGTTGTACCGAGCTCTGCTGGATCAAGTAAAGGTGTTACGGCACGGTTTGCTGCCATGTTTTAATGACTACATATTAGCTGCGACGAGATGTGATCAAAAGATCAATACATCTACTTCGCCAGTAAAGGCAGCGATTTACTGTACGTGTTTGTACGGTAAGTAAGTACATGACAGAAATGTCTGACAAATAACGGAGCTGAAATCTGGAATGGTTTTAATGAGCGACAGGATTTTCCCTCGGTGAAGGGAGTCTAACACAAAAAAACAACACCAGTTTGCCGCTAGTTTGAATTGAATTCGGCAGTTAGTCGCACGTCTGTGTGTTCAGGTGTATTTATCACATTAAGGCTGAGATATCTCCAGCCACTTCATCTCCTGCTACATCATGTCCTCACACCAGGTCACGTCATTAAAGCCAATTCAATTACACTCGCAGTCAGAATCGGCAGGCTACCTTCTCCTGGGCAACTGGGACAGTACAGTTTCCTACCCAGTGCATGTTTCATTCAAATAAACTGAAGATGTACTAGATGCACACGTGCATAACAAAAAGGATAAACTAAAAATTATGATGTGCAGTGGAGGAGTGGAAACACTACTCACTTACACTCAAATCTGGCACATACTGCATGCGATGCTCCCGTAATACGCAGTGTCACCCTGACAAAAACAGCCAAGCAGTCAAATTTTGGCGGTCGAAGTTTTTGGGAGGTTATTAAAAAAGTTTTGTGCAAAGAAATATCTGAGAGACAATCTCAGCTTATCTCCTGTTGCCTTTTCTCTGTCATTTTTTTCCCGGCTCGCGCATTCAAAGTTCCAGTGCCACAGCCATAACCCCTGTCTGTAATGTCGCCTGCCTCAATGAGTGATCGACAGCTAGAGCGTGAGAATCTGGGTCTTTGCCTCTGTTTTATCCATCTTTTATTTGTCTCCATTCCTCTTTAGCAAAGTATCGATTCTCATGGAGGAGGATTTTGCTTCATTAATGGGGGATGATAATTCAGCTTAATTGCATTATTCATAATAGATAATCATTATCTTCATGGCCACCCTTCGCTCTAATGATGTAATAGCTCAACGCGCTCTGAGCAGGACGTTGGTGCGTTATTGGTTTTGTGAGGCATTCAGTTCAGTCAGCCCGTTGTTTGGCACCATTTAGTGTTCAGGTTTATAAATGCAGGTTACACAAGAGGCTTTACCTTCACAGCGAGGGAAGGGGTGATCCCAGTTGCGTGTGGTGCCATGTTCACAGGTGAGGATGGAATGTCCCATTAGCTGATACCCAGGCAGACATTCAAAGGAAATAGACTGGCCCACGTTGTACCCAGCGCCCACCACGACTCCGTAATGGAAAGGCTCTGGATCAGGACACTCCTGAAGCTCGTACGCTGGTAGAGAACAGGGAGCAGTTAAATACATTAGGACGCATTTCCCATTTAGGCAACATCCTTTTATTAAGCCGTGCATGCGATACAGTACTTTCAACAGTGAAATGGTGAAGAAAGCCAAGATAATAATGCCCCCACTGAAAAACAGCAACTTGTACCCTTGTTTGATCAGATTAACTAAGTAGTTCTGTGAAAGCGCGGGTTCTGGCTATTTATTTTTATAATTATCTCTGTGGGAAGCCGCAGTCATCTGACCACCTGGCTGTTTCAGATTCTTTAATCAGGCCACAGAACCGCCACAGCTTTTCCTCACTGGGTGAAAATTCTGCTTTGTACTGGAATAGTTTCTGTTTTTATGTCCTACTTTTAATTCCTCTTCCTCCTCCATTTGCTCAACCTTCTACTTGCTCTTTCTGCCTCTTCCTCCTTCTCTGACAGGGGTTTTTAGAGGAAAAAAAAATGCCAGAGGCAGGTTTGACTTGTGGAGTGTGAGGCAGTCATCAGTAAGTGTGGGTAAATATTTTTTTTTTCTCCTCGTGGATACAAAAGCAGAGCAGGCATTGAGCCTTGAAGAGCCAGGATAAAAATATGACTAAAGAAATTGATTTCTATGGATCATGGCTTCCTTTTGTAGGAGATAACTCATGCAAATGCTGCAAAGGGGGTGTATTTGCAAATATAATGCTTGATTTATATGCTAATGTACACATAATTATGTAAATGCACAATGCTACCTTTCGATTTGCCAGCTCGTTTGTTGAATCACAAAACGCAAACTTTGGGTGCTTGTTGCATTTGTATACAAGGGTAATTTATACCTGCAGCCATGAAATAAAGCTTTTTATTGGGACACTGTGAAGTAATCAACAGTTTTACAACTTATAGAGTTTTATAGATTTGTGAACTTTACTAGTTGCATGGGCTGATTAGCTTTAAAGCCAAGACTCCATCTGAGTCAGGAATAAGGCTCACACAGTAAATGTGTTCCAGTTTTGTGCAGCTTTTGAGAGGAGAGACATCCTAATGTTTGGATTCTTACCCTGGTACTCAAACCTAAACCCTGGCTTGTTCTGCGAATGGTCACTGTGGAAGTAAACTGTGGTCTCATGGGAGGTAGTAAGAAGGGAGGACGGGACATCCTGGCCACTGAATCGTCCAATCACTGCGCTTGTATCGAGGGGCCCATTGCGTATTTCAAGGAAGTCGTGGTTGGCCTCTGTGGAGAAGTTGAGGAACTGAATGTGGGCTCCTGGGAAAAAAAAGACGAGATAAAGTATAAAAGGAATGCCACCATCTTCTCACAGGCCCAGTACCAAGGCTCTCACATCCAAATTGATTTAACCAATCATATTCACACCTCCAAATGTCTTCACAGAACAAGTTATAATTAAAGTGTAGCCTCCTGTCGGAGGCTCTCATGGTGCCCACCGTAACCAACTGGTAGATAGATTCTCCAGGTGCAGTCACTGTTGCTAGGGTAGTTGCCAGGGAAACCAGGACTGAGAATCATGCCCTCCATCTCCTCCCGAATTCCACCACATTGAGCTGGCAGAGGGCAGACAAAGCATTTTATTGATGATTGATAATAATTTAGAGTTGATAAAATAAGACAAACAAATACGTTTACATCCAGCAGAGATGATATATCATGTCATTCTTAACCTGAAAAACCTGACATTAAAAACCAAACCAAATGCTCTCGCAAAAACAATGTCATGATTTAAACATAAACAGGCAGCGTCTCATCAAAAGGACAATTTATTCGATGCATTTGCTCTTTCTTCTCATGATATAAAGGTGTTGTATATTTCACTGCTCTTGATCTTCTCCTTTCATCTTAAATTCTATGATGGATAAATGTTTCCATCGACTGAAATCCAGGACTAAGACTCAAAAGAGCCTGAAAAGAGGTGAAACAAGAAAAAAAAAAGGCACAAATGTATTGAGTGACAGAGAAGATGGGATCAAGCAAGATGAAAAGAGAGAAAGATTCCTGCACCGAAATTAAAAAAAAAAGATGAAAGGACGCTGCAAATCACAGCAGGAATAAGCTGACTCAAGGCAAAAAGAATTGGGTATTGTGAGGGTGGAGAAACGCAAACACAGGGTAAAAGATTAAGAAATAAATGGGACAAACAGTGCACGTAAGTCAGAGGAGGAAGAAAACCGACGAAGAACATCACGGGTGTTTTATTAGGTTTCTGTAAGGAGAAAGTGAGGGGTTAAATGTTGTCCTGAGAAAAAACCCTGAGGTAATCAGAAAACTGCTGATGCCTGTAAAGACCATGATTCTTCCCTCAACTTCAACCTATCAAGGCCTGAGATGGAACTAATTAGGCAAAAGCAGGTTGTTCCAATAAGTGGAACGTGTCCGTCAAGGCTTCCTCACAGACAAGACAAGGTGGATAAAACACAAATAAAATCGAACTGTAGTTTCTTTCAGTGCACATGCTTAACTTCCAAGATTGAAATACTAAATGCTCCCGGTCAAATCTAGCGAAATGCACAATTTGCTTGAGGAGAGTCAGGTCTTTACAGAGGAACTTCTGTGCGTCTACATACAGCAGTGCTTGTAAAACGCTAATATTTCAGATGTGCAAAAAACAAAAACGTCAGGCAGGAGGAGAAAGGAACTGGTAACATCTTCACCTATGCAAAGAGGAGGTGGGTAGTTCCATCGCCGCACGGTTCCCGGCATACAGGTGATATGCGAGTTCCCCTGCAAGCAGCATCAATCCAGCAACGCGCACAAACACAGACGCAAAAAGACAAGAGCAAAAGAGCAGGCAGTTAATTCATTTGTTCTCCTCACTGTCACTCGTCTGTCGCTCTAATTGTCTGAACCTGCTGCCTCTCTCCACATGACTTCATGTGGCAGCTAAATGACTAAATCCATCTGAAGTGACAGAACAATAGAGACGCAGCATCGCGGGCATATTGGAATCAAGAATTGGAATCATACGCAGGGAACGAACTGGAAAGACTGATGACTGAGAAATGCCCATTTATAGTTACTCTGCAGTGGAACAACTTTCTCAAATGATTAACAAAGATAAATATTTTTATTTGCTGACGAAAGCCAGGTACGGACTATAACGTGCCGTAAGTGGAGATGAATGTGTCCTAAAAATGGACACAGGTGAGCTGTGTGAGGGCTACAGTACACTGCAGATATCAGTTATTCCATCATGACCCCCAAATAATAAAATATAGTTTTAGTGAGAATAGCAATATTCCATCCATTTACATGATTGCAAATTAGCAGCATAACGTTGAAAATGTACTTATATAGAACTAAGACGACTGGACAATAAATCCAGGATGACATGCGATGGATAGATGTGATTATTCGGCATGAAACACAGCACTGAGATTATTTTGCCAACCATTTATTTATTTATTAAAAAATATGCTTCCATGGCTGCTTGACTATCATCTACATTATTAGAATCAACAGACGCTAAGTAACAGCTCTGTGACAAAAGGCCCAATAGAAACCCAACTACAGGGGGGACAGTGAGTGAGAACAGGTGGGAACATACAGTCCTCGTTCCCATCGGTCCTGAAGCTGAGGTGGTAACTGTGGAGGCACTGGCGGATGTGCACAATACAAACCACAGCTAATGGATACCTACTCCCTGTATGAATGCTTTGGAGGATTGGATGAACTCAGGGAGAGAATTGCCAAGTTGTGGATGATAATGATGGCTCATAATAACCAACTAGCATCCTATACAACCATGCCGGCTGCTTCCAAATAGGTCACTCCAAGTCAATTAGTTGTACGCTGCGTATTATTATATTTGCACAGATGCAAATAATCGAGGCTTGAGGCTGAACGACGCACGGCTCACTCCTTAAACAAACCTAGAAAAGTTCACTTTCTTGTCTTCCACATTTGAGTTATCTGACCTGTGACCTGTGCTGGAGGAGTCAGACCCTTCTCACGACCTTACTTTTCATTTCTGACCAAAACATACAGCAGATGCTAGAGTAGGAGACGTTACCTGCAGAGTGTATCCTGGTTCGCACAGGAAAGACACCACGTTATTCATTTGAAGACGCTCCCCAACCTTAATACCGTTCATAGGAACCACAGGCTCTGGACAGTTGGTCAGGGACACCGCTTAAAAAAGAGAGCCATTGAAAAAATGAGGCAGAGAAAATGAAGGACAAGGAATTGATTATATATATATTAGTATATAGTAAATTTAGTAGTATAATTGAATAATGAACACCAGCCTGTCTATAAGGAATCTTCACCCTATATGATGCAACACTTGGATCTTTACATCAAGTGCGGGTTGCACTTTCGCTTACTTTTGTATTCCAGCCTGAATCCAGCAGCAGACACGCTGATGTCAGAAAAGAAGTGGAGGTAGAGCTGGTTGGAGGTGCTGTTGAGAAGCGCTGGGACCGTGGTGCCTTGGGGATAAGATTAATAGTGGAGTTAAGCGATTCCGTCCCGACTAAGCCGACTGTAACAAACTACAGCAAGCGGCAAAAAGCCTCTTCTCAAGCTCTCAAACTGCATGTATCCATATCCAAACATACGACAGTGTTTCCTATGAAAACAGAATGGAGCTCGTTGTGTAGATATTCAGATTATAGTGTTGAAGAAATTAAATGAATGACACAAAATCCAGAAAACTACAATCTCACGCTTAAAGACACGACCTAAAATTGGTTGTTTAATAACTGAAATTTCTCAGCTTGGCTTTTACTTTTTTTTTTTTTTTCCATCAGGTTGCATCTAATATTTACTTTTGGTCGGGTTCCAAACACAAACAAAAGGAGAATTCCCTGTTGTATTATCACTATAAAGGGAGTAAAGACATGTTTACCTCCACTCTAAGAAGAAAAGGCTAACCTTCGTGGAAATATGCCAAAATTCTGCGAAGGGAAGCTAAAACAAGTGGAATTTTGATGCCGTCCCATGACTACACCAGTTGCCTTTATGCCACTGATTGAGTGATGCAGTGCCAACTGTGTCGAACGTGTCCCTTCTTGTTGCTACGGTAGGAGCCAGTTAACAAATACAGCGTTCCAGATTCTGATTATTACACTAATTATTTTGCTAGACTGTGCTTTTGGCCTGGTATCCATGACCGATTTCGGAAATTAGTTTTAAAAATGCAACTAAACGCCGGCGAGAAAATAAAAGCGCACACAGACACACGGCAACGTTACCCGAGAAGCTGCCGAGCATGGTGTCGGTGTTGTCCCCTCCGTCGAACACCTCCAGCGAGTCCCAGTTCTGCTCTGTGACAAAGCTGATTACCTGGATCTGACACAGGGAGAAGACAGACCAAAAAAAAAAAAACACAGATGGGTTGGAAGTGCAATTAGTGAGAAAAAATAAAAAAGGACACATCAGTACTGGGACAGGAGGGGTGGGGGGGGTGGTGGGGGTGAAGGGAGCAGCGCCATTGGAAGCCAAAAAAAAAACAACAACATTGAAGATTACTGAGCGGGAGAAGACGCCACTGTGTCTTGGAGGAGTGTGTATCACTGTCAGTTTGCACTTTGGAAAATACATTTGCACATTTTGCAAAAATAACATTGTGGATTCCCATGAAGGCAGCCCATTAGATGGATATGATTTATGTGAAGCTGACAGAGCAGCTGGGTGAATGGGTGATAACGCCTGTCATGCAGCCCTCTGCCTTTAGCTAAAACCCATCCACTTTCTTGTGACCTATTTCACTCTTTCACTTTGTCCAAGACTCCCTCTCACATCTACTCGGAGACCCTCTCCTCGGATCCCTTATAAATGGGATATGAGCCAATTAAAGGGACGGCAGGGGCTCCGGTGCACCTCGGGGAGAGAAGCCAGATCACAGATCACTTTCATTAGGGCGCCACGGCAAATGTGCCGCCAAGGCACCTCGCCCCTTTAAGTTCTCTGCTAGATCGTGACACTCCAGTCTAATGCGTGTGCGCTCGCTGGCAGAAGGGGAGAAACGGACGGGCAGATAAAGAGGACAGAGGTGTGAACGAGATAAGGAGGAGCAGTGGGACGATTCCGGTGCAGAGGGTTTACACAGAGAGTAGCGAGTTCGTCTACAGCTACCGTAGAGCGTCATGCAGTGTGTTGATATCACACAGTGAACCTTTCCCAAAGAGAAAATGACCAGACCAGAGCCCATAAACTGTCATTTACTGTAGCATTGTCGCTCTCTGTGTATACGTCCGTCATGCTGAGTGCCTGTCGGAGGAGTTCTGTGCAATTCGCTCCCTCTTCAGTTTCTCGTTCCACCTCCACGTACGGCATTGCAGTGCTGTTGTGTTGCTAAGTCACCGTGCAGGTCAAACACACAGCTTATAGTTTAGAGTTGGCACCGAGGACATTAGTCACCGGGGAGAAAGCGTATGCCGCAAAGCGTCCACGACGACCTTGACCCATGTAGCAGCGTGGTAAATAAACACGTCTAAACGAATCAAGCCTCTCCAACGCTGTCTACCGAGTAGAAACTTTCTACAAACCTGAATTCCTGATCCTTCAGGAACAGTGATCTTCCACACACAGTTGAGGCTGTTGAGATACGGCTCAGGAAAACCCGGTGACAAGATTGTGCCCGTTCTATGGGTCAGGTTCCCTCCACATGGAACTGTGAGGAGTGTTAAGAAAAAATGCATCAAGGCTACAAACTGTACACAGCAGCAGGTAGAATAAAGTTAAAGCAAGTATAAAATAACAGCATGGAGAAATGTTTAAAAATAGTTTTATTTCTACTTCGCTGAGTACATTTTCAGCTTGTTTTAAGAAAAGGAAAATCTAAATTCAGAATTTGCTAAAGCTAAGTTGCCAAGTATAAGAGTGGGCACACACAATAAAACAGACTGTACTCATTAGGATTATCTACAGCCTATACAGCTTGCTCTGCTCAACTACACATCTGGTGACAGCGCAGGAGCATCTGCTACAGCTGTATGTTGTGTGTGTGTGTGTGTGTATTTCCAGTGCACACGGATGTCTCCACATGCGTGTGTGTGTATGCGTGACCCTGCCACCTGTGAGCTACAAGCGACGACCGGCAGCCTGCATCTGTGTCAGTAACGAGAGCACGACACTCAAGGTGGAGACGCGCAGATACAAGGAAGATGGAAGGAAGAGATAGAAAAGTTTGTCGTACCTATGCAGCTGGGTATGGAGCTGTTCCACTGGGCCAGGGCATTGGGAACTGTCAGACACTCAATAGCACCCGATCCCTCGAGTACGTAACCTGGGTTACACTCAAAACGGATCACTGCGCCAACCGCAAAGTTGTTCCCCATGCGGCGGCCATTCCGGGGCTCGGGGACCGAGCTGCACTGGGTGGCGCTGGTACGTGGCACCGCTTTGGAGAAAAGGAGAACAATGTGGTCAGTTTGTTATTATTATTATTAATTCCAATAAAATAGACAGCGATCCACCATACTTCTCATTTTAGTGCTCAACCCTCTGCAGATGTAAACATAAACAAGTCACAGTTGAAATAGTGGCCGAAGGTGAATCCTTCTAAATCATTCAGCGAGTCATCTATTATGGAGGCGAACTGGGGCTACTTGAACACAGGGAACCCGAGAGAAACAAGACAGCAGGATTTGTTTGTGTGCCCGTCTGCGTTACAAACTTACCCTGGTAGACCAAGTGGAATCCTCTAGAGCTGGACTGGCCTTTGGAGGTGAAGCGAATCAGGATTTGGTTGGAGGTTGCTAATGGCAACGACTCGCCTGAGATGAAAAACAAGTTCAAGTTTGTACTTTTTTCCAACAAGAGAGATGCGTTCACTGTGTACATACAGTTGTTTCTATCTAATCTCTAATCACCTGAGCAGTTACTGTACTGTACAAATACTTCCCTCCCTGGAACAATAGAATTTATTTGTGAATGGCCACTTAGGGACTGAATCTGTGTGCCCTGGATAAAAACTAAAACAAAATGCAAGTGGTAAGGAATCGTCTAATGATTTTGTGAAAAATAACGTTATGCAGGTCTCTAAATATGGACATATTTAGCAAGTGTGTTCCTTCACTGAATTTCAAGTGAGAAACACACTGTCTGTCACAGATGAACCTAGTACAGGATGATGCGTGATGATCCTCAAAAGAAGCTTGAGTATCATCAAAACCCGCCTGATGTTTTACCGCCACTGATAATATTCATCACTAAAATCTTCATTATTTCTAATCTATGCTTACTTCTTCTTTTCTTTTTCTTTTTCTTTTTTTTTTTTTTATTTCCATGAGCAGCCGTTCACGTGTCTAATTAAAAATCTACAGCTTGTTTGTAATAGTGCAGCCAGACCCTTGAGTGCTGTAGAACCAGCGGCCTCCCCTGGCTTTGTTTCACTGGCTGGGAGTGAAATACACAATCACATTCAAGGCTGGGTTTGTCACCCACTGTGTAAAGTTCTCCACAATCAAGCTCCCGCTAACATTCAGGAAGCTTAAATTGCAAATTAAACAGGCAGGACTCTAAGGTCACTTAACCAGGGCACAGACGCCGCCCGTCTGCCAAAACCCATGGGACAACCTTTAACGCTATACTGCCTGACACGTGAAATCTTTGTGTTGCCTGACATTATTTTTTTTGTGTGTTTTGATGTACCTTGAAGTTTAAAAAATAATAATAAAAAAAAGCAATGGTCCAATCAAACATTCTCATAACAAGGATTTTCAAATTACAGCATGCCCTGCTATCCTCATCAGCACAAGTGAACCCCCCCATGATGCATCTACTGTTGTGGAAAAGTGTTTGTTGACTGATGTAGAACATGATATAAAGCGTGAGCATCTCTGTCTTTCTCACAGTGTGCTGCTGACTGGCTCGCTGCAGTGGATCTCATTACTCTGTGTCTGCTTGCTGTCACACTTTAGTGGGAGGGAGACACGCTGAACCCCAGAGGCAACATCTGCGTCTGTCCGTCTGTGTGCGTGTCGCTCAGTCCTTCTATCTTTTGAACATATTTCTCCAGTTTTTTTGCGCGTGAAGACTGTAAGTGTAGTGGTAGGGACGGGTCTCCGATGCCACGTGTTTGTTCAAGTTCCACTGTAGGATTCCCAAGGCATGCTGGGTAGTTTATTAGAGGAAGCCCATGCTGCGTGCTGCCATGGTGACAGTGTTTCATAATTTGCTTTGCATGGCGGGTATTTATCCAGACGGGGCAAACATGTGTCGGCGTGTTGTGCCGTACACTGAAATGGTCCTCTACCCTGACACCTGAAGGACTTACAAGGGCAGAGACAAGTTTGGCTTAAAGTCAGCAGACACAATTCGGCGGCAGCTGTTGGTGTGCTCTGATTGAGACATCGCAGTTAAGAGGAACAAGGTCAGACATTAAAGCTCTAGCTGTGAAACCGCGGCTAAGACAGTTTCAGAATTAAAAACTACGGCGGCCCACTGGGGAAACCAAGAGGACGGTTTTACCTTTTAAGAATACATTCATCAAACCGAATTTACTCGAACAACCCCGTCTCCTCAAAATTACCTTACAAAGTAACAAATATGTTATGGGCCTGAACTCATTATGTTCATGATACGTATCATATGTTAACTGTATAGAATTAGTTTACATCCAAATATGTAACAAAAAACAACAATAATAACACATTTGTCAGTTCTGTAACACTTCTGTTAGTTGTAAACATATGATCCTGATGTTAATAGGAATTGTATTGTTTGTTTGTATAGGAAGAGAGACTTGTTTCTGTTCAACCCAATGTACATTAGTATCAGCAATGAGTTTTTATTTCCCTTTAAGTTTTATATTTCTAGTCATAATTAAAAAATATGGCCAAGTGTGTGACAGTTTTTCTTACATCAGTGTGAAAATTAGCATTTAGATAAGTCTGTTTGATTACTTGATTCAGTCCTTTTGTCCCTTCAGCCTACATGTCGTTTCCTATTCTTTTATAATTCCCACATTTCATCGTTCATTTTTCCCTTCCCTCATATTATTATTTATGGTGATGATTTCCTTTTCATTTCCAGTAGAGTGATCTGCCTCTGCAGACACAAACAGAATAAAATGCAATGTGAAAAGTTTCCTGTAACATACTTTTGAAGCACTGCCTTCTGTTTTGACTGTGAACTACTCTACTCGAAAAATAATTTTCCGTTAAACGCTAAAACACTCATTACCTGCCAATATTTCATTATTTGCTGCACTTAATAACAGCTTAAACACCAATCAGTCACAGCATTAACGCTGGGGGGGAAACCAGCTGCAGCCTGAGCTCCATGTGTATCGTGACGCCTGTCAAGCACGGCCAGCATTTAAATTCTCCCACGCTGACCCAATCTGCCACAACATTAAAACCAGCAGCTGGTGTTAAGGCTGTTAGTGCCCTGTGCATATTCACATGGGGATTTCTTCTTGCATACGTTTGCACGTTTATATTTTTCTCTCTTTCATCGCCAAAGTGCTCTTCTCTGCTCTGCTCGGTTACAGAGATCTGTGAACCTGCCACTTAATCTAGCTCCCTGTTTATTGAACTGTAACTGGGTCTTCTGATGCAGATCTGTACACAAACCAAAGTAATCACTTGCTCTTTGAGACTGAGACTGACACTAGTTTAGATGTCAAATTATCTCTGAAATAATGGACAAGATTAGTGTTATGCCAAAAGGCAAATTAAATCATATCATAATCTGGAGAGGTTTGAATAAAGGCTGATGGAAAGTGTCTCTGTGTCTTATGATATTGTTTGGTTCAACATCAACCTTGATGAAAACTGTGTTTTAAGAAACGTTTGATGCACATGGCCATGCTCACATCCTAGTGCTCGTAAGAAGGTAATTCCCTTAAACGGGGAGAATCGCTGCCGCAAATTTGGCAGTTGTCCAACCAAACAGTCAACAAATAAAATGCTGAGTGGATCTTATTATTCTAATACCCCTGCTTTAAGATTGTAATTTAGTATTTAGAATGGAGATGCTTTCAGTTGGCGTCTTTGTTTGGGGTATTAAATAGACAGGTATAAAAAAAAAAATCCCATTGTCACTTCCTTGGCTTAAACCTTGCACACAAGTGGTCCTTGCTTGCCAATACAAATGCATGCAGACATATCGCGAGGGCTGACACGTGTTTGTGTAAAACCAATTCTGGTGTACAGTAAGTGCATGCGAGTCTTGTGGAGCCTGTCTGCTGATGTGTTATCCCTGTGACTCTCTAAGTTGTTGTTGTCACTGCTGAATTGTTTTACAGCTCACTGGAGCCCACCTGCAGCCACGGCAGCTCTGTCTGTGTCAGCAATTTGTCTCTGACTGTAACTGGGTCCTTGTGAAAGGGATAAGACTAAGGCAACATTTCATTTAGTCTCCTGGCATTTCAAGACCTAATGGCCGGGAGCTCAAGTAAAAGTTCAAATCACGTTTGGCACATGGTTGTATTGAATATGAAACAAACCCTGCAAGCTTGAGTCCTGTTTTGCACCCCTGCAGTTACACACAAGTAGCATTTAAAGCATTTCCTATAGCAGCTACAGAAGAATGTGTGCGAATGCAGGCCCCTGCATACGTGCGTTTAACATTGAAGTACCTGTATGTGCTCCAGAAAGCGAGCTAAGAACGCGGGAGTGCTGCGTTGCCCCATCATAAACCTCCACAATGTCATTCAGCGCTGTCTGAAAGAAGGCGAACTGACTGAAGACCACTACAAAAGAGAGACAGACACAGACAACGGACATCAGAGGAAACAGAAATGAGCTGAAATCAGTCACTGCATCACAGTCAAACTGAAAAGGTTTGAAATGGCACAGAAGACGCTTAAAAGGTTCTGCAGGATTCACATTCAAAAAAAAAAAACATTATTAAAAGCAATTTCAATCAAACTGTCTTCTTTAAAGTAAGGTGGATAATGCCAGCACTTATGACAACACAACCCCAATACTGATATTACACGAGAAGATCAGCAGCCCTGTCTGGGCTTGATGGCTTGTCAGTAGATGAAAGGTTTGGGCAATGACAGCCAATCTGTTGTACAATGTGCAGCTAAAGCTCCACTATGGTGCTTTCATCCTTTTCAAACCACCCTTTCTACTTCTATTGCCTGAACATATTCAGCCCTTTCACATCCAATCTATGTCTAGTTTGGTTGGGGTGGGTATTGCAGGTTAAAGAGAAAGATGAAGAGGATGAGGGAGTGGGAAAGAGAGCAAAGGGGCACCGAACACCAGTGCCCTCTATTAGGTCTGATGGCAGAACCTTAACTTATACGTTATACTTGTTCAACGCGAGTCAGCATCCTCCCACTCCTACTCAGCGTGTTCCTTTATTTGTGCATCCATCTGCGTGTATTATAGGAAGAGCCACGGACTCTAACCCTGCCCTCTGCTGTAGGAAGAGCCAGAGCATCCGCCTAATGGGAAGCACTGAGAACACACAGTCTCAACGCACGTGAGCTGCCTTGGGCCGTGTTGTCGTTTTCTTGCAAAATGCAAATGTGTAGTTAAAATATTTTAATTTCGTCCCCTGACTTTGACTCGTCTGAGTGAAACATGTTGCCGACAGGGTACGAGAGCGACGGGCAATGTGTGACTGTGAACAGTGCCACGATCCGAATGGGCACCGTGACCTCGGCTTCTTAAAAGACGGGGGAGAAGTAGCCCCGAAGCCAAACACAGGCCGTGTGGTGTAATTTAATTTGATAGGGCTTGAGCTTTTCCTTAAGACAAGTGTGACACTGCTAAACCATTAAGGACCCAACGAGCTCAGTGACACGTCTGCATTGCTTTGCTTTGCAGAATTATTTGCTGCTCCTACAGGATCAGCTCGCGTATTGGAAGCAAGCTGTGACCTTTCAGAAAGAAATGCAAAGAAAACGGTGAAAATCTAGAAACTCTGGATCTACAAGACACCAATTATCTTTGGTGCATGTCTCTGAGTAGGCTTAGTGTGTAAGGCGGTGAGAAAACTCCATCACAGTAGTGCTTGTCAATGGGACAGATGCATTTGAGGACTAGCTGTCACTGTGGAGGAAGAACAGGCATCCAATAAATCTCTGACTGAAGCACATTCTCCAATGAAGAAAATAAAAGTAAAAAGTATTAAGACTAATCATTTTATTAGATACATTTATATTTTATTTTTACATTTAAATGTCCTACTAAATGTGATTTAGTGAACCATCAGATCTGTTCACAGTAGAATATTCTAATTAGGCTTCTCTACTGTATATACACAGGCATACGCTCACATGGTCAATTTAAAATCTGACCAAAAAAAAAAAAAAAGGTGCCAAAAATAGCTCCCTTGGCTTACCGTAATCCTTAGGCACGACCACGGAGTACAGGCAGGTCCTTGCACTGCTGTAGTTTCCAGGGTAACCGGGAGACAAGACGACTCCCTCTAAACCCGTGTACTGTCCACCGCACGGAGCTGGAGAAGATGCACAGACGAGACATGAAGGAACAGGGCCGACACAGAAGAAAAGGTCTAAAGCCAACAGCGTCCGTTTCCATTTCCCCCTCACCTGCCATCCTTTCCGTTACATCGCTTCTAAATTACTTTTTTTGTCTGATTGGGCTTTGAGTGGAAAACGTCCCTGGTGTTTGCCACAGTGAAATTGCTATGCTTTCCAAGTGTCCCTCGGGGTTAGGCTGGGCGACATGAGGCCTGAATCTCCTTACAGCGTTTAAAAATGCTCCAC
The DNA here is from genome assembly GCA_030770545.1 of Macropodus opercularis. Lineage (NCBI taxonomy): Eukaryota > Metazoa > Chordata > Actinopteri > Anabantiformes > Osphronemidae > Macropodus > Macropodus opercularis. The sequence continues at coordinate 7,529,396 of JAUCMP010000029.1, read as the reverse complement.
ATGCGGCGGCATTTTTTCTGCAAGTACTAAACCCGCGTCATTCTGCTTGCGTGTTCTCGGATTCTCTTAATGTATTCCACCTGACGCGGAATGACACTTTAAACTGGATTGTGGGCTGTCGGGGGACATGTCAACAGCGTGTTAGTCGCGTCGCGTGAATGTCAGAGAACAGCTAGGATGCAGGCGCGCGGCGCAGATATGCAGAACGAGTCGCTCTCGTCAAACTGCAGATTAAACGGAAGCGTCTCCAGCTCTGTGCTCCACACGTACCTGTAGGATGGAGAACTTCCACAAATGCTGTAACACGTGCCTGCATGCTCCTATTTGGTAAATCTATAAGCAGTGATGCGGTTTGTGTTCCTAACAGCCGTCTCCAGATGTCAGTGTTTACCAATGCAGATGGGTTTGGGCTTGTTCCAGCTCGGCTTGTCGTCTCCCCCCATGATGCAAGTGAGGGTTGGGTCTCCCTCTAGCGTGTAGCCGCTGTCACAGTGGTAGGTGACAGTGGAGCCCAGCTTGAGGTCGGCGCCCACCCGTGTCCCATTGCGCACCAAACCCGGCTCGAAGCAGGACTCCCTGGGGTTCTCTGTGGAGAGAGGTAACACGGTGGAAAATCAGCGACAGAAGGGAACGCGTGTTGGTATTCAACAGAGAGATTTCTGCATCAAGCCGCAGCAGCGAGGCCGGAACGGAAATTGTTTTCTACCTACAGTTTCTGACATTCTCAGATTCCTTAGCTTCTTCCTCTGCGCTCTGCGTTTCATCCCAGTTTCTCTGCGCTTCCCACTTTCAGTAAATATCTCTCACTGACACTTTTCTCCTGACGGTGCCCTCTCATCTGTGGCTGCTGGAGGTATGTACGGCGGTGGAGACAGACAGGCAGCTGATTGAGAGTGGCGTTGTTCTGGCCCAAGGTCTGCTGACTGCACACAACCGCCTCTCACGCAACGCTTCGCTGTGCAGTCAACTAGAGAAGACAATGCACATACGCAAGCTTTCTCTCTCACACAAGCCAGCCTTCAAACGCACACTCACACACTGTATCTAACCGCATATCAATCACCGCCGCTGAAGCCGTGAGAAAGATGTCTCACTCAATCTGCCGTCACATTGTTCTTAGGTGGAAAATGTGCATGTGAGAGGAGGCCTGTCAATTTGGTGCACTTCACACCCCTACAGATGAAATAAACATAAGAAAAACGCCCAAACAATGTTTCATCTTAAACAGCCCATAGTGGAGACACACGACTAAAGAGAAAGGTGAATAAAATGTGCTCAGTTCACCGCAACCAGATGAGCAACAAAACTTTTTCACCAAATCTTCTTTTGTGTGGAAGGAAAAAGAATCTGCTTAAACTGAGTCTAAAATGTTGATGTGTTCTACGTACAGTATACTGTAATGTAAACTCAGAAGAAGCTGGAAACCTGCCATGTTGCCCTTCATGGCTGAACGGTGGTCGGTCCGTGGGTCTGTCTGTCACCCAGGGCACGAAACCTCCCTTCATTAAACCAGCCCACCTGGCAAGAGACAGCGGGGGTGTGATGGATGTAGCAGGCATTAGATGTGGACTGGCTCAAGGTGGGGGTAAGGAGGTCGGTTGCTGGGATAAGGAGGAGCGATTTGGCAAACCTTGCCCTGGGACATTAGCAGGCGAAGGAGACAACGGAGCTAGAGGAATCACCTGTTGTGGAAAATACTCAAAGGAATTTTAGTGATGTGAAGCGAAGTGAAAAATGACCTTAGAGTTGAATTAGACAGATGTGAGTACGGGGGCTGTTTGAAATGTATGTGTGTTTTATTATTTTATTTTTTTTACTGTGTGTATGTCTATGGGTGTTATTCAAATGGGTCTCAAGCCTGAAAAGATTTTGCACACATATTTCCCCGGAGAGAGCGAACCAGACACGGCCACAGACACGGAAACAGAAAGACATAACAATTGCTTTGTAAAGAGGCTGACAGCACCTCAGGCTAATTTTGTAATGAAATTTTCAGTGACAGGCTGACCAAACATTAGCGAGGCCAACTCGTCAACTCGCTGCTTCCTCACCAAACAGACCCAAACCTGCAGCCAAACACGCTTCCGTGCCATGTTGTTTGTCTGAAAGTGAGGAGGTAATTTATGTATTATTTGGTTATGGTTCATTAGTGTGGAGAATTGGAAGTGAGGAGCGGGAGGTTTTCTGAGCCACACACTGAGTCCATCTGCTCCACCAGATCGGCCATACTGTACAATATCACACACTGTGTCGCACGCTGCAGTAGACATTGCTCGGAGTGGGTTGAGGGGCAGGCTCTGCAAAAGACCCCGTTTATGTGTCGCTTGAAAATGAGGCGAGAGCTGTATGGCATAAAGGGAAACGCTGTACAATCAGCAAAACTGTTTACGTAGATCAAATCCCATCTGAACGCCAGCCAAGAAACGGAGAACTCAAGAGTCGATGTGGAATTGGTTAAACGTCTGATACCTTAAACAGCTCTAATTGAGGCTGGGAGATTTAGGAAGATTTAACAGTGTTCTCTCAAGCAAAGCCCTTAACGAAGAGGCCCTGTCTCGTTCAGAGCTTGTTCCCAGTCTGTGTATTTGTTAGGGAAGAGGCTTTAACGCACAGCCACTGTGTGTGAAACTGAAACCCAGACGGGGTTATCCCTAACCCCACTAAAGGATGTCTGTGATCACTGCACTGAGTGGACAAGTGAATGCCCACAGAACACGCTGCGGTCAGCTGAGCTTGGACATGAGACGACGACGTAGAGTCAAGTCTGTTGCAAGAGGCGGCTTTTGTACGGCTGCTGATCAAATTTTCATTTTCCTACTTCTTGTAAGTCTGCTACTAAAGGAGGCACAGATCGATATTGACTCCCGTGATCAGGACGCCGCAGCCCGTTGTTTCTCTGAAGCAATTTTCACCACTAATCGTATGTATGCGCTTTGCAGCAGACAGAAGAAAAAGTTGAAGAAGAAACAATCTGCAAGTTCGATAAGCGGCGCAGGGTAAATCCATCCTCCCTCTGGCGGAGGAAGAATTTTAACACATCAGTTGTTTAGGGGTTGACGACTCACACGCCCTTTCAAATTATTTAGCTCTGGATCCCATGACGCTGGACATGGGAAGACACACACAAGAGAAAATCTCTGCGCTGCTGTGACCGTTTGTGTGGTTACTGCATTTTTAAGGCCCGGCTCTGGTCGAATATAGGCCCACCTGTGTACTGCAGCACAAATCCACTGCTGCTGAGCGAAGCATCACTGCGAAAAGCCAGGAACAGCGTGTTGGAGCTGCTTTCAATGCGATCTGGAACATCCGTCCCATAGAAACTCCCAAGCAGGGGGCTGAGGGAGTCCGGTCCGTCGTAGATGTGCAAGAAGTCGTAACTGGGCTCCAAGCTGAACCTGGATGCAGGCGTTTGCAAAACAAAATCTCAACATAAAATCCAACAGGTACAAGGCATCGACAGTAATCTTCCGTTTCCTAATCAAAACGCCTGTAGTGCGAAGCTTACTGGTTAAAGCTGAGAGCAATGACGTAATCCTGTGTGACAGTCACTGTCCAGTCACACTCTCTCCCATGCGGGTAAGGCTCAGGGTAGTCTGGAGACAAAATCAGACCACTGGGCCCCGTCAGGTTCCCGCCGCATGGAGCTACCGAACGAGAGAAGCAGTTCAGGTCATTACATGACACTTCAAAGTGGCACGATATTGAAAAGTTTTTGCTAAATAAACAGGTAAGAGTTCTGCACTGAAAGCTGTAAACTGTCCTTTCCTGCTTCCTGTGGTCGTAAACTGCTTCCCTGCGGCAAGGTCTCGCCACACGCGTTTAATTGAGATGTAACTAATGCCCATCGACACCAACCTACTACAATCTCCCCTTTAAGTGTCAGAACACTGTCCTGCCCACCTCCCCGCAAAAATATAACCAAATTAATTAAGCTAAGCACTAATTAAACAAGGCAGCAATTACAAAGTCTTAATTGAAATTGACGATAAGTTCCTTTTGTTTTATGATGCGCTAAGAAGGGTCGCATTTATATATATATATATATATATATATATATATATGTAAAAGAGTGGAGTTAAGACTGAGGGGTCGGCGTTATTGCGCAGCATCACAATCACATCTCTCCGCCTGCTGACTGCAGGGAACGTCTGGGGAACACGGCAATCAGGTTTGCCTCTTAAGGTTCACCCAAGGAGTCTGTTAAGCAAGTTAGAAGACTGTCTATTTAAAGGTGCAACCTTCAAACCTCGCTACAGTAGAATAGCATTTAAAGGGGAATTGCCTTTCTAGAACATGTGGAATAGTCAGGAAGTCCATATAGTGCACATTTGTATGACTAAGCTGTTTTTTTCGTTTTTCTTAATTCAGGTCACAGCTCATGTAGCATCATCCTGTGCCAACAGAGTTACCTGTGCATGTAGGAGGGTCTGGCTGCCAGAAGTAGCGACCGTTGATCTCAGCGCAGGCGATTCTGTTCGCCCCCTGCAGGATGTAGCCGGGATCACACTGGAACGCCACATGATCTCCGGGCTCCCTGCTGTCGCCACTGCGAGTCCCGTTAGTAGGCAAGCCTGGGTCATTGCAGGAGGTTGCAGTAGAAACTGGGGATCAAGAGGAGGCTCAGTTGAGGTATTACTGTCACTGTTCAGTCCCAGCTGCCCTAAACCTACATGCACTTAGCTCCCAGCCAATCAGCCTGCTTGCATTTAACGTTTTGTACACATCGGTCTTCCTCCTCACCAGAGAACTGCAGAGCGAAGCCCTGTTTGCTAGTGAAGAAGTCTGTGGTGAACTGGAGGGTGATAGTGTTAAAGGTGCTGTGGGCGTCTGGAGGCAACGCTGATCCGCTCAGCTCCCTCAACAGGACCCCTCCATCCTGAGGCCCATCCCAGATTCGAAGCACATCGTGAACCTCCTCAGTGTGGAAAACCAGGAAATGCAGGCTGTTATGGGGAAAGACAGACTATAAGAAAGAATTGAAAAGACTGTGGATACTTCTCATTTATTCATTAGCCCTGCAGAAAGCAAAATCTATTCAATGTGGGTATGGGCGTTGTTATGGATATTATAACACGTTTAAACAACCCTTAGGTCCATGTAATTGAAGGTCGTTGTGAAAAAAAGCGTTATCTTACAGATTTTCCAGTAAATGTTAATCCAGGGAAAACTAAAGCCTGCAAATGTTCCATCCTATAATGTAAGTGGTGCATGTATTAAGGAAATGTTAGCAATAATCTACAGACACCATCCTTCCTTTATATTATAGTTAATTTGTGCTGCTAATGAACTTACCAGCTAAATCAAAAGTATCCAAAACAACACATGCACGTAAGGTAATAACAAAGTTACTGGAAAGTTTAATGAAGGTGAATAAATAAGGTGTGAAAGTGAAACATAAACACCAGATTCAGAGTGTTGAGTGCGTTCCACAGTGTCAGTCAAGCAGATATATCTGCCACAGCATTTAATAGTTCCGGTCTAGACATCAGAAAGATGATGCTGTCAAAATATCTCCACTTCACTTGGGCTTAGACAGCTGTCAGCCAGCTGGTGGTCCGCTGGATGTGAAACGTACTGCAGCTGCGTGCGTGTGCTGTTCTGTGTGCCAGCACACGAATTCATAATAATATGCGGCTTTGGAACCTGAGCATGTGTACTGTAGGTATGTGTTCTGGACGTGCTCAGCGGGACCGAAGGGGCCCGAGAGCGGTGTTGGCGTTAACACAAAAGTTGTTAAGAGACACACAATCGCAGCAGCACAAACGTACGCAGCCCGTTTTGTCAGCTCATTTGAATGTGCCCACAAAATAAAGGAAACGCTTTAAAACTGCGTTGAACTTCATTTGACACGCGCGCGCTGTAACCGTTTATCACAACAACGCGGCTTCCTTTTGCTGCAGCAGATGCGAAACAAACCAAAACACTCTCTAATGTCGCTTCTAAAGCTCTACAGGGATGATGTAACGTCTTTGGTGTCGTGTCACGGAGATGCTGAGATACGTCAGATGAATATGATCTCGGTGGGGAAACTCATTTACTTCCTTGCGCAGCTGAGAAAACCCTGACACCAAACTGCAGAATACGACAGCATCTTAGAACATGTGGCAGTTCAGTCATATTTACTGCAATAAAAACGCTCACACAGCCTTTAAAGTCAGAATACGTTCATGAGAGGAATCTGAAATCGTTTGTTTGTTTTACTATGTAGCCAAGCTCAGACTTATTATACATCTGTCCAGTAGTTAGTTCGTGGTAATTAAAGAGTAATCTCTGGCCCAGTCATCCAGGGGAAACCGTGGTACTTCATGTGCTTTTAGTATTCTCACCCCTTTACACACACGCGTGCACAGAGCCTAGAGCTACACATGATGCAGAGGAAACGCAGCAACCCAGCGAAATGTCGGCTTTAGCAACAAGTTCCCACCATTTCTGCATAATTGGTGTCAGACTCTGATCCCTATACCGTCTGATGTGCGAGCGGTGGCCAGAGGCGACGCAGAAGTGTGCCGTGCATGTGGATACTGTGCGTAACCTCGTTGACAAGGCCTGCTGCAGTGCTGTAAAGAGGCATGCAGATGAAACGGACATGAGCGTATATAGTAGTGATACATCGGACTGTATAGTAATTCCACCTTGGTGTCTCGAATACCCATTATCAACACGTCTATCCCTCCAGCCATCAAAGCTCACGTTCACAAGCCTCCACCTCTGCCATGTAAGCGCCCTAAGCAGTCAGATGCCTGGTATGCAAATACTGTTACGAATCCCTCACGTGCTACAATCCTTTTACTTCCACTCCACCTCCCCATGCTCCACACAGGAGCAACGAACAGGTTTCACAAACACACCATGTTTTCTAATACGCGTGTGAATGCGCTTCCATGTGTGCAGCGCGCGTGAGACGGCAGCGACGGCGCGAGCTAAATACAGCTGTAGGGATTTGCATGAGCAACGTCACGTGTCGAAGCCACACTCGTGCGCTGACAGCTCTTATGTTCTAATGCAATCTTCGAGACTGTCACACACCAAACGGCATCAGACTATTTCTATTTCTGTACATTCATTTTAAAGTAGGATGGAAAGGTGAGTATGGGCGAGCAGGAGGTAAGAGATGAAACAAAACCAGGTCTAACATTAATCATTGCTCGGTTGTTGAAGGGATGATAGGAGGAGGATGAGAGCTTTTCCCGGGGAGCAGAAGAGGCTCTGAGGGATGGAAAGATTTGTTCTGAGCGGCCGAAAGGACCAGGATTTGTGTCAGTTTAGGACTGAGAAGGTTCCTGTAAGACGAAACGAGTTACACAGCAAGGTAGGATGAAACGATGTTGATTATGGCAGCAGTTTTAAAGGATCCTTCCTGATCTATGAAGCTTATTCCGCCCTATTTATTTGAGCAGAGCAAATAAGGTTAAAATGCTTCTATTTATTGCTATTACTGATATACTGTATATCTTAACAAATCTCCCTTTTATTATAACACCAACAGTCTTCAAATAGACCTTGTTGGCAACATATAATCAACTTATTATGGATTTGCCATTTTGTACTTGCAGTAAAAGGTTAAGTGTGACAAGAGGGCACAGAACACTCACACGAACTGGTTCACAGATGGCAGAAAGTCCACTTACTGTGTGTGTGTGTGTGTGTGTGTGTTTGGACGGTGTGGACACATGAGGGAAGGATGGCAGGTTAAAAGAAGCAGCATCACTGCATGTCTCGCCAAGAAAAAGGAAACGTGTCGGTGTGCAGTTAACAGTTTTTGGGAATCATAGGAAACCGCGTTTTGAAGTTTACAGCTGCGAGCTCTTCTTTACACTTGTCCCACACTCTTAACGAGATAAAATGGTTCAAGCAGGTGTCAGAGGAATCGCCGCGAGGAGATGGGAGAGATTTCTCAGGTCTCGTTTGATTCTGCCTTAACTATTTTGTATTCATATGAGAGAAACAGAGAGAGAAACAGAGTGTGCTGAGACTCTGTCGTATGAATACCAAACAGAGGAGCTGCGATCGAGTCCGGTGGGGAGTCTTCAGAATAGGTGCATGTGCGCATGAAGATAATAAATAAGTAAGTATGTGGGGGTGTGGGGCACGAGGAAGGAAAGATCCACTGAGCAAACATATGCTTCAGACTGCCTGCTTTCTCACAACTAGCTGAGATGTTGTGTATAAGTCGATGTCACGTTGAGAGCAAACCTCATCAGTGTGAGTATGTAGCCTACGCGAGATCGTCCTCGTGGAAGCGTCCATCAAGGGTCGGACCCATACGACGGGCTTTAAAAGACGCCCAACGCACCAGACGTCGTAAATGAAATGTTGTGGCTGCAGCATTCACGGTCCAGCTCCACTACTGTGGAGCGAATGATGTAACAGAATGCAAGCGGCTTTATCGTACAGATTAAAGAAATCTACAATTATCTCCAGGCAGGAAAAGGTGTGAAATTGTGAAACGGCTCAGACAGATAAAAGGGAGAGGTTTTAAAAAAAAGAAAACAGGCAGTCACACATCCTTTCATTTACTAGGCACAGACGTATCCACGCTGGAAATACATAATATATGAAAGTGCGAGTCGTACGGGGCAGTGACAAATATGCTATTGAGGATGAAGGCGTCGTTACTGTGATGGAGCAGAACATACTGCATGGGAATGGGAGGAAGCCACAGTAGGGCTGTGTTCAGCTTAAACAAACAACATTAAACAAAAAAAAAACACTGCATAATCTCCCACCTACAGTATATTCTCTGTCCATCAATAACTTCTGGCAGGTCGGGTCTTACTCAGTTTAGATGTGTGTTCTCATTCAGCATTAGCGTCGGTGTGTCACGTATTCAGTGCTGTGTGATTCGTTCGCTACCTTCCGCTGCAACATTCGATATACAAGGAATCCCGGAGCTTATGCATTGCAAATTCTTCTCAATAATGAATTGAGAGGGCACGATCAAAGGCTTGGATATGCAGCATACCTCGCGGAGGAATGCCAGGAACCCGGAGTGCGGTGCTAATGAAGCCTTAACTAGCAACCACGAGAGACCTGCGAATGTCAGATGTGCGGCACACGCAGACCCATGCAGACGGCCACGCAGGAGTGAACACCGTGTGTGATGATAAGTACCGTGACTCAAAGTGTGTGTGATTTAGTGAAAGTACTTCAGTGACAGCATCTTAAAGTTCTTCCCTTGACCAGGGTATGTGTGTGGAGTACAAATACACACACGCACTATTCATGTGTGACACTACACCCTGACGAGCTTTGCATCATCCCATTCGTATTTAGCATATGTTTCCATTTACAACCAACCAGGCTTTGATATCTTGGGGACACGTCTGCTCCTAGAATCACCTGAGAAACCCACAGGACTGTGCCATTATAAATCTGAAGTCTGCTCTGAATTGCTATTCCAACAAAAGAATCGAGTCGTTTCAGTGTAGTTTGATTTGATCAGAAGTAAATACAGTGTTTAAAGCACACTGATATTGTTCTGCTTTGCTCACCAAGGGGCAAAAGCTGCTTGCACTTGAATCTTGAACTTAAAAAGGCAGAAGAGATATAGCTGAGTAATTTTACAGCACTGAGGGGGGCGTCGCCATCAACCTAATCTATCCCAAAGCTATTTTTTACTACTTTTCCACAATACTGGCACTTTAACACACTTTCTCCTGTGTAGTTTAAAACCTGGAGGCTCTGAGGTGGCATTTCTCCTCAAAGAGTGGTAACTCAACTATTGGCCAAAAGCAGCTCACTGAAGATTGATTACACAGCAGCCTGTGAAAGTGATGAATACCACTGCCAAAAAGGGGTGGAGGAGTAAATTGGAAGTATATTGAAAGGTGGTAGATTGAAAGAAAGCCTGGGAAAGAAAAAAAAAGCAATGTAATCAGAAAACGAGAAAGCACGAAAAAGGAAACAAAGGCTGTTGATCAGACCTAATAGTGCTTCCAGGGGCGGCCTCGATGGACCATATGCAGTGCAGGTTGTGCTCGTACGGAGCCGGGTAGCCGGGAGACAGAATGCGGCCAGATGGCTGATCCTTTATGGTGCCACCACACTCCGCTAGAAAGAGAAGGGAGGAGGGTTGAGAGATTTAAGCAGCGAGACAATACGACGGAGATTGTGCAAAACAGGTACAAGTCAAACAAAGCTGCCAATGTCAAAAAAATGTAAGCATACAGCAAGAGTGAACTAATTAACACACCAGAGGCTGCATCACTCTACTTCCAGTAAAGTGCATTACATCAGTTTCCTCTCATCATTATTAGGTATTGACATATTGGAGCAGTCATACACTCAGCTGTGCTTTATCATTTTTGTTTGCGATTTGAATGATACGAGGGCCAGCAGCCAACTCAATATACTCTATGGGCATCCTCTTGGCTCAGCAAAGTCGATCCACCATCCCAGCCACAATCTCATCTCGTTGCCTTCGTTAGGCTTGATCTCCGAACAACGCAACATTCAATATGCAAGGGCTCAAGTTCAGGACTGTCGGAGATGATGTGTTCACTAGCGGCATTATTGTGACGGTTCTAGTACCCACTCGACGCAATCTGTCCAAAAACAACACACGCATCTATGAAACCACAGAGCAAAAGCTGAGGGCAAAATATTGTGTCAAAAACTGTGGAGAGAAACACTTTTTTTTTTCAGTGTCAGTAATGAATTGCCATCAGAAACACTCCGTGACTGGAAAGCAATTTTCAGCCCCCCTTCAATTACCACCTCTTACCCTTATCCAAAAAGTGACGGGAAAGTATAAAAGGTTCTCCAAGAACAGATTTGAAGTGTTTTTGTTCTGTTTTTTTTGAGTCCATCTCAACTAACAAGAGGAAGGTAAAAGTGTGCTTGTTTTTTTTTTTTGTCCCCTTCCACTGAGAGGAAAATAGCTCCTTCAAAACAGGAGGAAAGTGGAAGAATCATACTGATGATGATGGCCATGGCGACGGCGGTGAAATCCATCCCCGATGAGGAGAAGGACGTCCACAGCTAAGAAGCTCACAGAATGAACGGAATGCAGTCGAATGCATTCCATGCGAGACTTTCGTTTGTTTGCTTGTTTGCCTACTCTTAACTTAACGCTGGTTAATCAACGTCATCCACTGCTCTGTGCAGATCCAGACTCACGAGCTTGTGCCAACATTTCTGCCTTTATCTGTCATGAGCCCTGCAGCCTACATTCAGTGCTTTCATTCAGTTGGATGCATCCTTTTATGCGGTTTAACCACACAGAACTTACATTGTAGTAATAACAGTACATCCTGGCCCTTCCACCTAACGTTACACAGTGTCACCTTCAACTCTCTCCTTCTATGACTTCTCAATTTCAGTCTCCTTCTAGACTGCTCACTATATCCTTCACGCCTGTGTTCAGTGCGTCCCCAGTGCAAGAAAATAATCCCACCATTACAAACAGAAGCGGCTCCTCATCTGCTGCTAAATTCACTCAGGCTATCATCTGCAGTCAGAGAGGCTCGGGCCAGACGTGTTCAGAGATATACAGCATGCTCGATGTTGTTTATACCCAGACATGAAATTACCTGTCAGCTTGGCTTGAAAAGGCAGCCAAGCCATAGTATTCTAATCACCCCGGATGATGTCAAAGAACACCATCCTGCCTGTTCCCTGACTGAGGCTCTGGTTTCTGAAAGACTCTGACAAAAATGTCACCTACGTAGGAGAAGACCTAAAAACCGATTAAAGTGTGTCACCATGCCACTATATAGGTACTGTATACGTGTGTGTGTGTGTTTCGTAAAAACAAAGTCAACCAACAGACATAGGCGTCCACGATACACAATGAATGCGAGGCTTTAAATAGAGCAGTCATATTCAATGAGATAACGCATTGAATGAGATGCTGGGAGAGCAACCAAACGGGTGCCCCAAAATAGAAAAGCTAAAACAAACCACAGCGCCTTCCCAAACCGCCGCAGCCACAGTATCTTCACAATGCTATTAAGACGCGGAAGTAGGTCAGACAGACTTTGGAGCGAAAACATGAAACTGGTTCAGATTATCAATGCAGCACGACAGTAGAGAAATGACAGATGAATATTGTAAGATAATAGACAATGAGACACAACCAAGCAGTTAGCATACTGTACATACATGTGTAGCACATTATTTGCATTACTGTAGCTTTCCATCACACATGAGCCTTGAATTCGCCACTTAATGCTACCAACCAAATAGAAAAATGGATGAATTGTTTTTAATAAAGCAATAACGTAATAACAGCATACGACTCACCAACGCAGAGAGGGAGGGGGCTGTCCCACGCCCTCCTTTCTCCCCTCAGGCAGGTGAGCACCTCAGGGCCTTTCAGGGAGTAGCCGGGATCACAGCTATATGACACAGTGCTCCCTGCAAAATGACCTTTGTCTTCCCGCTTGTAGCCAAACTGAGGAACCCCTGGGTCCTCGCACTTTACCAGCTCAAAGCCTTGTAGAGAGAGAAATGCGGGGTTATTGGGCAGTGGCTACTATATTAAACTACACTTGTTAAATGTAAGGAAATAAACATATAGAAGAGTTTATCGCTTACTGGTGAAGTGAAGCTCAAAGCCTTTGCTGGTGTTTTCTGCATTGCTGATGAACTCCAGCCACATGGAGCTGGAGGTGGAGTTCAGCGTTGTGTCCAGTAGGTCACCGCCTGTGAACACCCCCAGCAGACGAGCCTTATTACTACTGCCGTCAAACACCTGGAAAAAGGTGGGGGAGAGAGAGAGAGAGCGGTAGGGAGGCTTCCTAGACGTGCTAGCGAGGCTGCACACGCATGCGAGAAGGGTACGTCTCCCTGCCACGCACTCACTTTAAGCATGTCATCCTCTTCCAGCCTGAAGTCCCGCGCTCGTAGCTGGATGCCTTTGCCAGGCTGCGTCTGGATGGAGTAGATGCACTCGTGGTTGTTGCCGTAGTAACCAGGGTAGTTGGGCGAAAGCAGCACCCCTTGCATGCCAGTCACGGACGAGCCGCACTCAGCTAGAGAAGAAGAGAGGGAGCAGGGAGGAAGACGAGACCCACGGAGAGGAGGGGAAGAGGTGGTGACAGTGGGGAGAGCAGAGGACATGCCAATCGCTATATGCTTGAAACTCACAGTGTAATAGTCATGCTGTCGTGCATAGGGAGATGAAGGTGTGGTCGCTGACTACACCTGAATGTTGAGCGGCACGTCGCCTGAAGCGCGCAATCTGAACACGGTTAGCGGTAATTTAAGCTCTATCTGAAAACCGTAGTTTCGGGGATAACTCTGGGTTTTTATTTTTGTTTTTCTGTAGAAGAAATTAAGCCAGAATTCAAACGTAAAACTGTGAAATAATAATATTTGAAAAAAGTCACTAATGTTGGTGAAAAAAGTGTTTAACAGTTCCCTTAACAAGGACTGATTTACCTGCGAGTCATCGTGATCATTAGGATGCCATTAGCATTCACATTGACACATGAATGCACCTTTTAACATTCACTGCACCGTGCAATCGACACACTGACCTGAATCTTTGCAGTTTGACCTGCGATGTTTGTCGATCATCATCGACATACATCAGTAAAAAAACAAAACATGTTTGGGCTCTTTAATGTCATCCTCATTAGAGCTGCTGCTCTATGTAGTTTGGACCGAGTCAGAAAGGCTATTTCTGGGAAGCGATCCAACGCAGAGACAGATCGTGGGTGGATGGAGAGACGGTAATTAGGAGAATTGAAAGTGAAATGCTTTGTCTTCATCGCTGATGGATTTGTGCGTTTGCTAATGGGTGGGTGTAAATGGAAAGGCTACTGTGGTGACCTGGCTCCATGAGGGCATTTGGAGGGGGGGTGAAGAAAGACAAAATAAAGCATGTGACCACCTACCAACACACCTTGGCAGAGGGGAGCTCCACACCCTCCTCCTGCCCCCTAAACACACCACTTTCGCCGGACCCTCCAGTCGGTACCCGGGAAAACAGGAGAAGACGAGGGCGTCGCCCACGCCGTACTGCAGCCCCTTCCTTGTACTGTAGGGCGGGATTCCAGGATCCTCACACGGCTCCAAATCATACTCTGGAAAAACAAGAGAAACCTTAAACATGTCTTCATGCACTGTGCTGGTACGTTGCTTTGAAAGCTTAAATTTCCTTATGTTGGTCCGACAGAAAACACGAAACAATCGATACCTCCAGTGATTCCATTTTCCTCTGATTCTATTAACATCATGAGCTTAAGTGTCTCTTAATAAAACGTCAGTGTGCCTTGAGCTGAGCTGTGTTATTTTTTGGTATTTTAAATTGACAGAGGCAGCTTGTTGGACTTAGTAATATGCTACTTACTCTGTAAATCAACAGACGCTGTGAAACAGGAGGAGGTGAAATGATGCTCTCAGCAGGTAAAGAGCCACCTGGGCTCTAAATAATTATTTTATCTGACATTATTCAATACTCTTGATGTTAATTATTTCATTATGCACATTCAAATGCATGCCACTCCATATTTCTAGTTACTAGTTATCCTTTACCGATGGCCTCCTCCTAACAATTCATCATTCCTCAGCGCTCAGAACGAATAACTCCAGTCTCACCAGAGAAGGTGATGTTGAATCCTTCATAGGAAACGGAGAAGTCGGACAGAAAGCGGATCTGAGCGGTGTAATTTCCGAACAGACCCGCGCTGAGAGGCGGCGGCAACGTCGAGCCCGTCAGCCTCCACAGGGGTTGAGAGAAGCTTCCGTTCTCCGTTACCAACAAATGGTCGTGAGGGCTCTCAAGGTGGAAGGTGTGAAAGGTGAACTGGACACCTGCGCGTAAGAGGAGTGAAAGAGTGAACACCTACGCAAATAAAGAAAAGCCAGGGAAATTACACAGCAAAGTACAAAGTTCTGCCAGTTACTCTTTCAGATATATGTCAAACACACATTATCTGTGTCCTAATGCTCATGGTGCCAAGTCCCTGTTTTCCTCCTGTACTGCTTATCAAATACATTACGCCCACACAGAGCCAGAATCCGCAAATAAGCCTGTGTCAATTTGATGTGAGCGCTCTACCAACGGTGACATGACTCCAGAGTCGTCCCGTGGCGCTGTAGCCCTAGGCCAGCCTCTCAGCGCTCCAGTCACACAGACACAGCTTGTTCGGCAAAATGAAAAGGCCACTTGGTAGCAGGAAATAACATTGTAAAGGAAATTGAATTTGACTGCCGCATGTGTTGACACAGAATTTCTATGCCTACCTTTGCCATGGGAGGTCTCGATTATCCACGTGCAGTTAAGGTTGTGTGGGTAAAAGTCTGGAAAGCCGGGCGACAGGATGGTGCCGACGTTGCCCTGGATGTAACCCCCGCACAAGGCTGGACGCACAGGGCAAATAGAATTAAAGAGGAAATGGATGACGGACAGAAACGAGAACAGAGGAAACTGCAGAGGCCAAAGAAGTTAGGAAAGGAAATTTCCCCAAATGTGATAAACTTGGTGCTGCATCTACAATGTGCTAAAATGCATCTTTACAAGAAGTGCCCTTCAAGAGGACATAAAGAGGAGACAGTTGTATCATCAATATCGTTGCAGAGCGGGTAGAAATCAATACTGTGCTTAAATATAAAAGCATTTACAGATGAGGAAAAACGGGGTAAAGCTTGCTGCCGTACTCATAAAGCGTTTATGATGAAATGAGGCAAAAAGCTCCAGTCTGGTCTAAAACGCGAGCTGTTATCACCGTATGTGGAAGTGACAAATCAAAAACGCATATCAGTCTAAATATGATGCAAGCAAGCTCCCATTTTATCTGTAATAACACACAACAAGGAATTTATGCTCATCCCAATTTGTGATTTCTGGGCCAGCGTTGTGGAACGTACCATCACAGCTAGGCAAGGGGCGGCTCCACTGGAAATTAGGTTCGCATTCTAAAGGCTCCGGGTCGCTAAGCGTGTAGCCGGCCTCGCAGCTGAACGTCACCAAAGCGCCCACGTAGAAGTCGTTTCCGTGCCGCTGCCCGTTGACAGGAATACCAGGGTCCACGCAGTGATCCGACTGCAGCTGCAGGGCTACGGAAAGGTTAGCACAGGTAAAAGGCAGGAAGTCAGGAGAAGAGAATATTTAATTACTGTTTAAAGGAACATTTTAGAGTATGCAGACTCTTCAGCATGGTGATGTGCTGAGACATCTTACACCATTCACTTCCTAATTACAGGTGCTCTTCTCTTCTACTGGCTTCATGGTGAAACTGAGAGCCCAGGACATTGTCTCTCCAGCCAAGAGTCCACAGCTTTCAGTAGCGTGGTGAGCCAGGCTTGCACAGTAAGTGCTACCTCGGATTCAGTTTGCTTCTAATGGATGGATGAACAGTTCGCACCCTGCATCTCTAAAGGAGAGTAGGTTCAACTTCAAGTCCTTACTTTCATAGCGGATGCGAAAGCCGATGTCGGAGTGGCTCTTGTCCGTGGAGAACAGGAGGTACAGGAAGTTGGAGGTGCTGATGAGGAACTGTGGGACCTGGGTGCCCTGGTAACTGCCAATGAGAGGTGAGGAGGGGAACCGTCCGTCACGCACCTCCAGGACGTCATAGTTGACCTCTGTGCGGAACCTGAGGGCAGGAAAACATGTGAATTCTGAGTGATGATGATAAAAGCAGGTTCAGTATTATTACTTTTCAGTCTGTTCGCAATATAATTTAGACTAGTGGTTCATTTAACAGTGAGGAGTAAATTAAGACTGGACATCATTGAAAGAAGCCTCTCGGTTGGTATTTGTTTTACAAATTCAGTATTTGTGCTTTTAAATATGGGCCCAGGGTGATTTTTGTTGTCAGAGGCCAGTCTCAGGTTTTTCTCTCTGTACTGTAGCTTTCACCAACATTCAGGGGGATTCAATTAAATTATTTCCAATTTGCGAACACCGAGTTTCGGACAATCCTGAGACCTCACGCCTCAGTGGGTGCATCTCTGCAGCACGTGCGAGTACGAGTATGTGTGTGTGTGCATGTGTTGTGCGTTTCTGACTTTGTTGCCGGAGCCACTCCATCTTCAAAGCCATGAATAAATTGCTTAGTTTCAGAACTATGTTGATTAAATGAAGCGGTTTGTGATATTTTATTCATGTTACATAAAAATTAAAAAGCAACAAACATTTATGTTGTATTTATTTTGCATGGCGTGGTATCGTGGCAGGAACAAGGGTGAGATGGGCACACGAGGATGAGCTTTAGTGAAACGCTAATGCAGCGTTTAATCCTATGACTGTGTCTCTTTCTCTCGCTCAAACATCAGGACAAATTACCTTCTCTCCCGTCTCTCCGGTTCCCCTTGAAGGACCATATCCACTTACGCACTGCACGCGTGTACATGTACGTATTAGCTGGTCTTGGTTGGGTTTCTTTGTCTGCGTGCGTATGCAAATGTGTTCGGAAACTGAAAGGTTGTCTGTGTAGATTCAGCGAGCGCACAGTCAAATGGAAGGATCTACATCTATTAATGAGCACTTACTAAATAAAACATAACGTCATCCTACTTGAGGCTCTACATTAATGTGCATTCCCCCCCAAAAAAGGCCAGACAGACGAGAAGCTTATAAAAGTGGTAGAGTGAGTAGAGAGATGCATGAGGACCCGTGCTGAAAAGTGGGAGAATGCGAAATCTGAGGAAAAAATAAGTGGCACGACGGGAAGCTGCTTTCCGGGCGCCTCACTTGTCGAAGATGATCTTGATGGGGTAGCCTGGAGGAGCCTCAATGATCCATTCACAGTTGAGGGCCTCCTTGTAGAGCTCTGGCCAGCCAGGGGAGAGGATGATCCCGCTGGGAGCCTTCAGATCCCCTCCACATGGGGCTAACAGAGAAGAGCACAAGTAGAGAGAGATAGGACAGATAGCGATTGAATTATGCATGTCCACCCAGCTGATGTATGACTATGTCCGTAGATGATTCCATACATTAGCTAGGGCTCATCTCATTTCTTTTACTGCCAGGGTATATCTAATATAAATTGAGAGCGGCTCACTTCAAGGTTAACTATTTTCTCCCAGCAACGTGACCGTTTGTTCACGTGTGCGCATGTGTTACGCATCCGCGCGGTTCCATCCGTGCCACGCGCCGCCTTTACATTTGTCATCGAGCTTATCCTACAAAAGGTTCGTCTCTCACGCCCATCAAGCAGAGAAAGCGGGACATCTTTGATCGCTGGCACAAAAGACACTTGAGCGCCTCGACCCCCCCCCTCCGCCGGCCTCATCCGTGTTACTGTTCACCTTGCTGTCGACCGCCTATCTTTAACCAGGAGACACAGGCGCAGTGGAGGGCTTGCGTTGCCGGCTCCTTGCCCGCTTTGAAGTGGAATGATTTAATCAGCCAACTCAGCATACTGAAGGACATCTATAAAACGCATTACGCTACAAACCCAGTGGTATGATAGAAGGTCTCAGAGGAATACAAAGCCGCTGTGGCGCGCGGGGAGGACTGACATGTTTTAATAATCTTTCCTCTTCTGCGTATCATGAATAGTGAATCTGATGACATCTCTTTGGAGACCTCGCTGTCTATGTTTTACAACTGCAGCTAGTTAACGCCTCGTTTCAACGTAGCATTACCAGTTTTTATATGTTGCGATGGAAATTGTCCCATGCAAGCACAGCGACTGCTTAAGTCCCATCGCTGCGGTTGTTGTAAATTTCATAATTTCACGAGTTGAATTATGTTTTATTTCAGTTAACGCCAGAACACAATCCATTTACATCACAGTGTGATGTGCATAATTACCTAGAGTGAACGCTAATGCAAACATTCTGCCACATCATCAGTTTATTTAACAGTTGTAAATAGGAGGGGGAACAGCGAGAACACAGCAAGCGACTAGCTAATGAGGCGCTAGACCAAGGAATAGCTGTTTTCAGAAGACAACATTGTCTCCTTAATGACTCACGCTGCCTGCACACTTATCGCGGGCAATCCCACCCGCGCTCACCTTCGCAGCGAGGAACGGCGTTGTCCCACACCACGTTGCCATCCTTGAGGATGCAGGAGACGGTCTGCGAGCCGTGGGTCTTCACAAAGCCCTCCTCGCACAGGAACGAGATGGAGCTGCCCAGCTGCAGGCTCTCGCCGAAGCGCTTGCCATTAACTGGAACCCCCGGGTCCGGACACTCGTTGTGTCGAAACGCTGCGTACAGGGAAAGGACAAAGGTGCGACATGATCATAGACCTGACTAAGTAGCCAATGATTGCTCCTCTTCAGCTCATGATATTACAAGATGCACAGAAAATTGCTTCCATAACTCCTAAAGCACTGAAATGTTTTAATAGAAATCAAGGCACTAAGTGTCAATTAGATGAAAACGTTTAAAAATAACTCATTCCATGTAATGTTTCTGCTATTAATCCGTCTAGATATCACATTGTCTGTGAAAAGACACTAATTCCCATTAACATTCTAAAATAATTACCCAAGTTTTCTAGACTCTAGACTTTTTTTTCTTTCTGCGATCAGCATTTGTCAATGCCAGCATTTAACAAGAAGAAATTTGTTTCACTTAGTGAGTCGCATTGATTCCCCCCACAGCTGCAGTAATTCTAGAGGGTGAGAAAAACAACAACAACAACAAAAAAAAGCATGCTGCATGCAGATCGTCAGCGCCAAATGGCGCCGCTGAATGATACGTGGAGTAAACAAACAAGGGGAATCGTTTTCGTGCGTGCTCAAAACTTTATCTGTCAGACTTCTCGATGAGAGTGAAGCACTTAGAAAGGCCACGGAGAAACAAAGTCACGCTAGGAGATGGCACAACCCTGGAACGAGGCGCGTAAACAAATGCATCACCTCGGCCGCTACCTGGCTCACTCTCCTCCTCGACACATGTAGGTGTTGATGAATCCCTCGTCTGTATCTACTGGACCCAAACAGAGTGCCAGCAACGCCTCATCCATCACAATCATCTTATTTATTAGCATGCTAAAAAAGTCCACTCAATACAGTTTGGCATGTCCTTAATTAACATGAATGATGGAAAGTGTCTGATCTGCCCCGCAGCCCCCTAAAAACAGTGCGGCAGTTACATGACACTGTTCTCCGGAACTAACCGTCATCTTCAATTAGCTGCTCTTGACATTCATTCACGGCGCCGCATCGGTTATTTATTCATTCATCTAACTTGCTAATTAATGCATTGCCCACCATGTGTCGTCCACATGGCGCCTTCACAGACGCACCTGGGCCGGGACTCAGGACAAGCCTGCAAAACAAGGTCCAAATGCATTCTGGGAAGTTATCGACTTTAGCTACAGTAGAAGGGCTTTTAAATAGAAACAACAGGATACAGGGACGGTCATTTCTCTGCTGGAAGACTTTCATGTCAAGTACATTTTTTTTTTTCTTTTAAATGTGTGGAATGTATTTGTGTTGTTGCGTTCAGGTACATTTACCATTAAGTGTAGAATTCATAGAGGTTTAATGAAACTGAAAATGGAAGTCTATTTCAGTTTCTCCATTATCATGATCCACTTTACAAAAATGCCTTTCAAGTCTGATGACTGTTTCTAGTTGGGTGATTATTAATAAAATACACTGTGAAGAGGGAACCGTTCTACACAAACACAAACGTCTTGATAGAAGGTTAAGAAACGCATCATTTTTCAAGCACGACGTATTTCTAGTAACAATCCTGCACCTTACAGTACATCCATGGGATGGGTTTACCAACGTGTACTGCGTCACAGCGTCAACCGCTCAGGAGTCAGCAGCGGCCCAGAATAGAACATAATGAGCAGCGGCGCCGTCAGGTGCGGATGCTGCATCTTTGTTTGGGTTTTATTTAGACGTCTAGTCTCCATTTAGACAGTAAAGACAGGTGTTTTGTCATCTGGTGTGTACATTTGCATAGAGTGTGAAAGGAACGTGTTGCTGATGGTTGGACGAGTTTATGCAGCCCATGGGAGGCGCGCAGATACAGCGAATGATTCATGAGGTCCATCGCATGCAAGCACACAAACTCAAGGCAGCGCAACATATTCACTCGCGGTGGGCTTCTGGGGTGAGCTCGGAGGCGATAAGGAACACTCACTCGTGAAGGTGATGTTAAAGCCTCTGTCTGTGTAGGTGTGGTCAGTCAGGAACTCCAGTCGAGCCACGTGGGCGCTAGTTGTAATAGGAGGAGGCAACACGTCGCCGGAGAAGGTACCGAGGATGGGCGACTCAGCCTGACAGAGACAAATCATGTCATAAATTATATAATACAAAAAAATAAAAAGACAAGCTTTCTCAAAGTAAACAGGTCCTACAGGAGACTGAATGACTAGCATGGCCAGTGATGCTCAGAGGAAGGTTTTTAGATTGTACACGTAATTACACAGGCCGTCTTTCCTACTGACGAGAACTGAGTGACAGACACGTCAATAGAGGAAGTTACACAAAGAGCTATTCAAAGTGGCAGCGGAGCGTCTGATGCTACCTTTCCCCCATCCTTGATGGAGAGAAAGTCGAACTGCTTCTCCATGCTGAGGTCGTTGAAGGCCAGGTTGATCCGGCTCTCTGGGTTGGTGATGATGAGCCACACACAGTGCATGTTGTTGCCGTACTCTTGGGGGTAGTTGGGAGACAGCAGCACACCGGACGGGGTAGTAAAGTTGAAGAAGCAGGAAACTATGGGGGTGATAAAGGAGAAGGGAAATAAAATAACGTTACATAAAAATTGTTTTATAGCGTCTGGTGCAAACTGACTTCACTGCAAGACAAGACAATTTCATGCATTTTACTGGATCTGTCAAAATCCACCTCACATCTCGCAGATGATCTGCATCTACCAGCTGTTTGTGCACAACGATAATCAAGAACAACGCGTGAATGGGACGAACTTTGCCAGCAAGGGTAAAATTGGAGTGTGGCTCACTCACAGAAACTGGTTATTGCAAGACAAGGCGTAAAAGAAACCAGAGCCTTGGAAAATGACAAAACATACAACCAAAAAATTCTCTTTCCAATCAATGGCTCGTAAAAAGAAAAGTGGCAGCATTGAAAACGAAAAACGGGCTCATCTCCAGGAACCGACTCTCGTCAAGGCTGTCAGTTGATGGCACCAGAGGAAAACACTTAGAGAGAAACAACACGATACTGTGATGTCACTGGGCAGGTGTAGCTTTGAAAAGCCAGTCTGCGACGTCTGCACAGGCCCGTGAGCATCTGTCCGGCTCCACGCTGCGCTGATGTAGGCAGGAAAAGAGAATGTGCTCTGACACAATTAGTTACATTCTGCCTGGGCAGCAACAGTAACTAAGAGTCGCTTTGATTCAGGATTAGTCATTTAAAATTAGAAAACAGCACAAATTCGTGTTCATGTGAGTAAATAGGTGTATAAATAAATATCAGTAATACCCAATGCGCCTGCAAACAAACAATTAGGAAATAAACAACTGCTCATCGCATTATCCTATTAACATTATCAACTTCACTGACAAAGACGCACATGTGGCATCGCATCGGCACGAGAGAAACAGTCTGTCAAATGTTAACAAAATAAACATGGTTTCCCTGCATTATGTGGCTTAATTAGGTTTTGTGCCAGCAACCTTTGTGGCATTCAGCTCCGCGATGTTTATCTGAACGCTGCAGCTTTTGTCCATCCTATTATCTTATCAATAGTACAGCAGTGGGCATTTAACTGCATGATCAGCCCTCTTTCCCCTTCTCCCCCTCACCACCGAACTCTCTCCCTCTCCATGTTTGTCATCCACATTGTTAATTAGTCAATAAGCCCTCCTATTGTTTTAAAATCCACAGTCTCCGCTATGCAAACTGCAGGGATAATCTGACCATTTATTACGCAGCCCTCCCTGCACTCATCTGCACAAACAGCCGCATTAATGCACCGTCGTGATCGTAGATCCGTGTGCACACGGCGGATGCGGAGCCTGACGAGCGTCGGGACACTGAGGAACTCACAGACACAGCTGGGCTTCTTAGCCGACCACTGGTTGTTCTTCTGGCAGGTGATGTTCTTCTTCCCGACCAGTTCGAACGCAGGCAGGCACTCGAAGAACAGTCTGTCCCCGTGACGAAAACCCGTCCCCTCTCGTTTGCCATAAGCTGGGATTCCGGGATCTCCACAGCTGCCTTGCTCAATTTCTGGGCGGGGAGAAAGGATGAAAGCAAGGAAATAATATGACATCCTACCAACAACTTACAATATAATGTGACAATTGATTCCCCCGATTGAATGTCACACTTAACTGTTCACAGCAACACTGAACATTATGTGTTATTTGTTTTTCTGGAACCACTGGTGCATTGGTGACTTCTGTGCTGCTTAGATCTCAGACATGTTTGGCTAACACCACAAAGTACTACATACTTTGGCACGACTGGCACAGAAGGCCAACGTTAAGACTTAATGTTTTCTGTTGTGTTGTCAGGCACTTATTTCAACATAATTCCCTTTTCCTTTTTACTTTGTATGCTCGCTTACTCACTACTCTTAACATCTTAACTTTCCCCATCTTCGCTTACTGTGAGACAAACGTTCTCAGTGGCTTTGGAAGCTGACATGAGCACTTTCACACTCACACACATTTCTTCCTTAAGACCACACACACACCAATGTCATTACTGTAAGACATATGCATGCCTCTTTCTTTCACCGACTCCTCTTTCTACTTCTCTGAGGCTGCTGATTGCAGATGGAAACGCTGATGCATCCTACTGGTACATCCGCACGCGGGAACATAGAAAGCGAAGAAGACCATCCATCCAGGAGATGATGGCAGGGCCTAATACGGTTTTAAATCGCACCAGGGGTGATGCTGGGTATAAATCCACACTCAGCCTAATGATGATCATCATTTAGAACACATATTTAGAGCTCACCGTTGGATGTATGGGTGTCCTGAGGCAACCTCATTCACAAGACAACTCATTGATCTTATGTGGAAGTCACCTTTAAAAGGGAGGAATGCTGAAAGCAAGTTTTAAGATACGCCTGAGAGAGTTGAGATGTGTACGATCTGACTGAAACTACCTCAAATTAAAAAAAAGGTGCAAACATTTGAAGAGGATTAAACGAAGCCTAATTGTTTAGGATGCACGTTACCATAGGCTGCATACGTCTGTTATTCTACATGTACATGTACCACAGAACATGAACAGGGGGAAGGAATGAATTAAGCAGCAGTTTGTTTCTCATGAATAAAGGATTAACTGTGATGGAGTATTTGTTGTCCGGTCTGTTTTGCCATTCCAGAGTAACCCCAGCGTCTTAATGGGGACTCGCGTTACTACTCTGCTGTCTTCTGAGGCCTGGGGATGACAAAGGGAGGGAGCGGCCAGGTTTACTGGCATAGCCCTGCATGGGATCAGGCCCTCTCTGCAGTCACACCACAGGAAAGCACAGAGGGCGCCGTCCTGTGTGCTCAGCGTTCGACAGTCCCATCAGTGCACGCATTTGCATATTGCTTTTAATAAATCCGAATGCTCAAACTTTCAACCTACACAAGGGCACTATGGGAGCACGCTGGGAGTGCTGGTTTGACCATGTTTGCAACTACACTTGATGATCGGGCTTAAAAACACAAGTAATTGAGAATGCAAATTAGATTTCGGGTGCTGCAATCTGGGAGGTGAAGTGGTTCAGAGCGTTTCTTCCCCTTCATTAGGCAGAACTCATTGTTTTAATTACACTTTGGTACAGCATGCGGCTCCACTCTTGCTGTTGTGTTTACAGATGGGGAAATAAGCATTTGTGGGCGAGGGAGCAAGCTCTGTCCACTTCTGCGAGTTTTGTAGGAGAAAACTCAGGTAAAACCTCACACCGCGGTTCATTTGTGTCTCAGTCACTTCCAGATATGGCTTCATAATAATGCGCAGCCAAGAGAGATATGGAAGACAACAGACACGACAGAGGGATTAGGCGACGCAGCAAATGTGTCAGCTATCTGTGGTAGGCTGCTGTCGTGGCTCAATGGCCAGTTTAGTCCTAAAAAAATAACCTGTAGTGCTGCCTTGTATAGAAATACACACATCATGATATATATAGCATATATTTAAGTTTAGACTATCGATTGGGTCTAGGCTTAACATATGCAACACACTATGTGGCACATTAGGATGACCAGGGTTGTTTCATAAACTTATCTTATCTTAATCTACACCAGTCCGACAGACAAGCGCGTCGCACCAGCTGACAACCAGGTCGTGGATGTGCTCTTACCTTCGTAGGACACCTTGAAGCCGAGCGAGCCGCTGGTATCGTCCGTTTTGAAATTGAGCCACATCTGGTGACTGGTGCTGACCACAAGGTCTGGAGTTGTGGTACCAGACAGGCTACAAAAAAACAAAAAACAGGTTGCATAAAAATAATCCTCTTTGTATTGCACTGTGTGTTTGAGCTATATTTAAGATGAGTGAAAGGTGCGTCAGTCGCAGAGCATGAGTCAGTTATTATAATCTGGGTTTAAACGGTCTGCACAGTCAGTTTAATATTTTCACTGCATAATTTCAAAACTTCAATAGAATCGCGAGCAGCGAAGCAATAACTGGAGTTATACGTTAACCTATCTAATGTTTTTCATGAAAGAAATGCGCTTTATTGCTTTTCCAGGCAACAACAGTCTGAGAGGACATTTAACCTAACTGCCTAATTCTAAACTGTTGGGGACATGAAAGTGGAAAATGAAGGTGAGATCAGTCAGTGCCACAGAAGTAATTTAATCCTATTTGAATAGTAATTCCACCCAACACTAATTAGGAAGTGTGTGGCGGCAGAGTAAAGTATTAAGCTTTCTAATTTTAGTGACAGCAGAACGGTGGGACTAGTGAGGCAGCGGGTCTGCGTAAGGTTCCTTTTTGTTTTGTCCTTTATTGCTCATCTCAGGTTCTTGTTGTTTGTGTGTACAACGTCTGGGAGGACGGATATAATGTGTCTAAAGAAGAACAGAGAGCATTTTAAATGTACTGGAATCCTGCTTCTCCTCGCCCACTTTGTTTTCTTTCAGCTTTCTTTTTAGCTTTCAAAATACAGCAGGTGCCGTAAATAATCTACAAGCTAAATACTGCCCCTGACGACCTTCTCGGTTTAGAGTCGCATATCTGTTGAGATCACATTGTTTTTTCTCCCGTGGGAAAACTCTGACTTTATAGAGGCAAAGGAGTGGATTTGACGCGTGACTCATCGCCTCTTAACCACTGAACTTATGACTGTGCTGTTGTAGGAATACATCCCTCCAACCTTAGCACACGCTTGTCTGCACCGCTGACACACAAAAAATATGGCACCGAGTTAAACTGTGTCAATAGCTGCAGTAAATTCTCTTCCCCAAAACTGCTCGTGCAAGAGTCCCTCAGATCTCAGTGACGGGCCTGCTCGCTCAACTTTCATGCCATACAGGGGAGGGAAAGCCCTTAATTAAATAGATCAGGCCATGCTCGGTGTTGGTGTTTTGTGATGTATGTGCAGACACACAAAAATATTAAAGAGAGGATGATCATCAACAAGAACCTCCTCTTTAAACTTCTTCATCATTTATTTCCCCTCCTCCTCCTGCAGCCAACCCATGCGAGGCAGCCTTGCATAAAAATTGATCTATAAAAACTTTATTAAGGTGCTAAATTTGAGCACAGTTAATAACAACATCCTGTGAATAGTTACGGCGCATCTGCGAGCGTAAACTCCATTAAGGGGTATCAATATGCATTTGGCAGTGCTGTGCCACATGGCTGTGATCTTGTTTTTAACACTGGAAAGAGTGACGATTGACAATGTGGCGCGGCATCTATATTTCATGCACCGCTGCATCAGGTGCTGATGAAATGAAAGAGAAACGGCACAACAAGGAATAGCAGCTGGAGGGAAAAAGGGAAGAGGGAGGGGTGCTGCCGGGTGCAGGGAAGTGGAGAAGGAGAACAGGGCGAGTGTGTCATAAAGAAGAAAGCTGAAGAGGTGAGAGAAAGCAAAAGGGAGAATTTAATTACACGGAACACGAGAGGCTAAAATGAAAATGATTGCTGGAGACGATAGCGTAGAGTTAAAGCCAAAAGAAGTTAGGGAACGGAGATTAGAGGCAAAAAAAAAAAAAGATGGAGGTCGAAGGAGTCACTCACACGTGGAAGATGGTCTTCTGGTCTCCCACCACCTCGCCGTCTCCGACCGTCAGGGTGTCGTAGCCTCGCTCGAGGTCAAAATCCTCAAACGTCAACTTGATCACCTAGACAGTGAACACATCGCCGAGACAAGCGTTAGCGGCAGATGCTTGAATGCTCCTGACACCAGGTGCAGAGAAGAGACCTCTTTCCATCTGCGGCTTTCCATTACGCCATCCATCAGTCCATCATCTGCCAGTCTCTGCTGAATTGCTGTCTGGCACATTACCATGTACACGTACCAGCTGTGCACGACATCTAGTCTTTATTGTTTATTTACGTCCCGTCTTGTAAACACTTACATACAAAATATTGCTGTTTCTAATCGGAGCTCTTGCTGTACATTCACAGTGTGTGCGTTTGGTGCAGTCTCGTGGCTATGACCTCTCACCCACTAATCAAACGTCCGTCTGCGTGACCCCCACTAGCTTGTTAAGCCACAATTACCATGACAGAAAGTTGTCTTCAAGGTAAATATAGGCATCATGAAAGATTTTTTTTAAAGAGTGGAATTTTACAGATCTATATGTTTCCTTTCATCTTTTGTGCTACAGGTGGAATAACGTGCAGTAATAAGTGTCCCCTGGCTGACGAGTCCAAAGGGGCATCTCTATTAAAGACAAACTGATATGATTTGATTATGATACTGGAAAATGATGATAAAGGCTAAAAGGATTGCATTATAAAAGACTAAAATATAAATAAATCAAAAGCAAAGCACCAAAAGTCTGTCTTTGCGTACTATTTTAAATTGACTGCCACAGATTTCCGCCAATTCTTAATGTTTTCAGAGGGCTGAGACAGCAAGACCTAATGAAAAAGCTTATATAAATGCAAATTGCATTCTGTCCTATGTTAAACCCCGTGCCTAATGAAAATTGCCAAGGTGGAGAGAAGAGATGGATGGCGTGCAGGCAAAATAGGTCAGATCACTCGATAAATAGAGTTTCATAGCACAAAGTCATGTCCCATCTGTCAGCCAACAGGTGAGGCACAGCGGGGGAACGAATAAACACAAAAAAAACCTGGAAAAAGCAAAAGGAACTATATATATATTTCATATTGTCTGCGATCTCTGAGGGCAGCTGTGACATTCTGGATGCCTGGCAATAAAGGCCCTGCTTTTCCCCGACGCTGACAGATAAACACTTGAAAGATCGTCAACTGAAAACAGCCGCAATCACTACCTGCAGGTTTTTACGAAGGGGCAACATTTGACAGGAGCCCACATTAGTCATGAGGGTGAATTTAGGTCTAGAAGAGCTTTGTCACTTCCCAGACACCCCCCCCCTCCACGCTGTGCAGTTCCGCCCCAGTCTCCTTCCTGACCTAACGTCTCCTCGGGCTGGGCCTATGCGGGCAGGCAGGAATAGAAGCCCATTACGTTTCTAAACAGAAAGAACAGCTTCACTCCATCTTCATCTGGAGCAGACGTGGAGCGAGAGACAGCGCAAAGCACCACTGTCTGTTTCTGCAGTCTGCCTGCCGTGTACACCTGAAGGGTGTGGGGGGGGTGCGTTGCGTTCAGCTACCCGTCCCAGCTCCTCTTTCACCCCACGTAGCCTCTCCTTCACTCGACGCAGTGCAATAACATAACATTTGTAAAACTATTCGGTTCATTTTTTTGCTCAGGGTTCAGAGAAGGATATTTGGCAGGAAAGCAGCCGGGCGGCCTTGAACACAACACCAAAGTCAATGGTCTGAACAGAGTGGCTATGACACTTTCAGGGTATCCTCTGAGCCTACTCTCAAATCCTCTCCTGTCCAGTTTACTCTCTTGCTCTCTCGCTCACCACAGGTGCTTCTGAAAACCCTGTGTTTTCTCTTGGCTTCGTTTCACTGCCCCCCCTCTTCTGAGGGAGCTTCTGTCACAAATAAAAAAAAAAAATCAATCCAAAAGTATGAAATGAGCCATGTGTGTTACAGAAGCGCTTTCGTTGGAGTTCCTCTTGAAGAAATCAAAAGGCAATTTGTTTTGGCTGACGCTAAACACTCCACTGCAAGCGGACGACAGAGGCTGAACGGGCTGGTTTACCTTGGATGTGTCTGTGGCTGCGATGACCCAAGTGCAGTTGGCGTTGTTGTCATACTGGACCGGGTAGTTCGGAGACGTGATGACACCGCTGGGGCCTCGCAACTGACCTCCACACATCGGTGCTGTAAAACAAGACACAGCAGGAAAGGCTCGGTCACAAATGCACAGTTTCACAAATGCGATGCCAGAAATGTTCTTCTGTGATCAAAGCCGCTTTGTGTAGTGGCCACTGGTTGTGTCCGCTCTGCTCTCTGCTATCTCAGCCTCGCCTGTTCGGGTTTCAAATTGCGCGGCTCCTCATGTTAATGTTATATTGTAGCAACAAACACAAACCTGAAATGAACTCTCAACAAATCAAAAGGCCCAATTCATAGGGGACGGGAGAACAGCATGATCCCACCCGAACAGAGCGGGGGAACATTACGAACCAATCCAAGGCGCAGTCAACCGAAACAAACTGAAAACACGGAACAGAAACACGATGTGCAGTCAGTTAATTTGGTTGATTAACAAGCACCCCGGGGGGTGAGGTGGGAGGTGGGGGGGTGCTCAAACCTCAGCTCAATCGTCACCAAGCGACAAGGAAAACATCCTAGAGAGCAAGACTGACAATTTCAGCTTTGTCGTGATTCACATCGCCATAGTTCACCTTTCGCTCCTGACCGAAAGAACCGAGTGGTTATTAATTATAATGTAAGCCATCAATGAATTATCTCAAAGCTAAATATCAGCAGTAATCCCTGTAGACACTTGACTTGCCAATTTAACATGTCATGATGGAAAGAGACTAATGGAAGAATGAATCAAACCTATAAATCACTCTGGAGAGACCATCTGTTAATGTTGTCAGGTTACAGATTTTATTAAAACAATAAACAAACTCGATGAGGTCAGACTTTCCTCATGATCCATTGCTTGTGTTTAATGCACAACTTGCCATCATTCACATGGTTGGATAAGTGCTATTGGAAAACACACACATAACAATAGAAAAATCAAACATCCGGCTTTGATATTCTGAGCTGAAGCGAGGAGGTGAGTCGTTGGGAAGCCAAGCTTTAAAGGACAATGTGACTTTTCTTATCAGTGCCTGAGGGCGTCTGCTTGGTGGAATTGTTAAACACCCCTTCAAATGAAAGCAGAATTTCTAATGAGCGCTCGTAGTGGAAGTGAGTGTGTGCGTGTACATATGTGGGGGATAACCTAAAAGTATTTGAAAGGGCCCGAGCCAGCTACCCTGATTTTAATGAGTTACATCTCAGACAGGTCCTCCGGGTCCGTTTTTTTTTTTTTTTTTTAGCCCCACTTACTGGCTGCATGCTCCAACTCCCTCCCACCAAATCACCCCTATTAAAATGTAGAAAGAACTTTGGCAAAGTTAAGGGGGGAATAAAGTAATTAATATGAGTTGTGCTGACAGTGAGGGTGACCTTAATAAAAACAATACATCAGTGAGAAAGTCCACTGAATCTACCACAGCCCCTTTGATTTTATTTTGGAGGGGCTTGTCATGTGTGATACGCTTGTACCACGTGTGCACAGGAGTCTGACATGAAACATGAAACAGCAGCTGAAATCCTTGACGCTCAGTGTGACCAAACGAAAAGCCAAACTAAAAAGACAGAGTTTCATAAAGAAAATGAATTTGCAGCCGAAGATGAATTTTCCCTGTGCTAATGATAGCGCCGTTGGATTTAATGATGACTAATGCTAATTTAGGATACAGATCTTTAATTATTGCCAGATGATATTTAATCTTCATTTAAACAGAGTGAGGCAGAACAAGGGCACAGAACCAAAGGTTAAACGCGGATGATGGATATTTTTAACAGGCATAAAAGTGACATTATTATAGATGCTCTGTCAATCTAGAATGTCTGTGCACATGAAGGGGAAGACTGATGGTGATGCTGTGTCTGAAAATGGCTTCATAATTTTCAAAGAAAAACACAAGACATTCACTTCGTTTCTAGAGCTAATGTCCTAGTCGCCACCAAACACCAGCATTTTTTTTTTTTTTTAATCCAGGTGACTGGTGGTTTGGACGAGCTGGAGCGCAATCAATCGCCCCACTCACCCTACTTCTGAGATCACACGCCCTCCCCTTAGCGCTGTAATTTGATTTTGCCGTTATTGAATCAGTCCAAGAGAAAAAAAAAGAGAGAACTGTTGTAGAAAGCTGCATTTCTAAGTGCACATTAACTGATTTGCAGGAATAACACTGATGGAAATGCTCCTCGTCTTTACATCAGACAGATCTGTCAGATATTAAGACGTTCAAAAGTCCTAACAGTCCTGAAATGGCTCTGGAAGTGCAGATGAAACCAGGGCAGCAACGCAACAATCTGGAAAGCAAACGCGGAGCGAACCCACAGAATCGAGTGGCGCTCTACACACTGCTACACACAGACGTCACGCTGGCAGTTCATACCAAAACAAATCCATGCAGTGATCAATCGAGCCGCACTCAACCATTTTCATCTGTTAACAGCTTTCAGACAGGAAAGATACGACCAGAACACGCCTCACTAGACGGCAGTGCCTTCAAACCAGCTTTAAATAAAACCCAACAGACTCACGGCCACTTCAATATTATCTAATCTATGATCTACTAAAATACTAGTAAATTTGCTCTGACTAATCGTGTTCACTGAGGCGAAACACTGTGATCATAACAGACATGCAGCACAGCATCAGCATGAAACAACAAGAAGCAAAGGAATGTGAGGTCGAAGTCAACAGAACATGGTGAAATGATGAACACAATAACAGACAAAAGTAAAGGAAATGCGCTGAACACGGCAACATCAGTGGACCCGAGCGTAACGGTCATACGGTGACTGCCTCCATTAAACACGCACGCACACACACCAACCCTTACCTCTACATATGGGCCGGTCGTCACTCCAGCCAACATAGCTGTCAGTCACTTTGAGACAAGTGATGCTCTTTGAGCCCTGCAGTTCGTAACCTTCATCACAGGAGAAATGCACCGTTGCTCCTCTCCTACAGTCGGAGGATATATAGGAAGACACATCAGCACCTCAGACCCCTCTCGTGAAACTAACGTAACTCCAGCAGTGGGAGTGCAAATGAGGTGAAAGGATCCAAAAAAGTTTACTAGGAAGCGAACAGGTTTTATTTTATTTTACTTTCTGGCCGTGTTATTCAACACTGCTGCATTGTGGGAGATGGATGTTACCCATTTATCAGCGTTACAGTTGACCACTGATAGAGTCAATGACTCCGACAGGAAGCAACCTCTACAATCCCACCGGTGATATCACTATCCCGCAGAGGTGGCCTATTATTGTGCTCAGGCTCTGGGGTATTTGTTTCAGTCTACACATTTCTCTATTTGCATCGGTTGCGGTGACTTGTGGCATGACGATAGATAATGTGATATATGCCAGGGCACATTTCAAGAGGCTGTACTTTTACTATTATAGCATCCAACAGTGTCCACCAACACCAAAATGCTCTTCCAGCACAATATTGATTCAAACACCACTGTGGATTAAGAGAAATGGGAGATAAATAAACCCACAACAAAAAACTAACAGAAAACATAAGTAGAAATACCTACAAAACATTTTAATACAAACCTTAAAGCCAAACATCACATACAATTATATAATCGAACTGTCACAGAGCACCTACGTAACACTTACACAAGTTAATTAGGTATGGAGGAAGAAATTAAAAGCTCCAAAAGCATTGTGCTGAGGTTATTAAGGTATATTACATCACTACAGGAAGAAACATTAGAAAGGTCACATCACAAAATGACAAATTAAACTAATGAATGTAATAAGCTGTATACTGCATTTACTAAATTATATGGTTAATGAAGTCTATTATTACAGTGATCATTACAAAGAAAGATGTCTTCAAAGATAAGCGTCGTCACAGTCTTTCATCTACTCAGTTCTGTTTGCTACAGTAGTTCATTAACTGCTTTTACCTGAAGTCGGAGCCTTTTCTTTTCCCTCGATCAGGGATCCCTGGGTCTGGACACATGTTGTGACCCTGGGCTACCCCCATTTGAGACACTACTCAGAAGACAGAGACAACAACAACTATTGATAAAGAAAATCAAGTAAACATTCATATATATAATAATTATTAACTGAAGGTAAAAAAAGTGTTTTGAATGTAGAAAAAAAAACAGTAGAGGTGCTGCTCTGCTAAATCATGTCACTGGGTGCAAAACGGTCGACGCTCAAGGGCCAGAAGGGATCAAATAAACTTGTCCAAGCAGGAAAGCACTTCTGACTGATTGGGGTACGGGGGTCAAAACTCTGCAGAGCCAAATCTATATGACATCTGCTCACTGG
The DNA here is from genome assembly GCA_030770545.1 of Macropodus opercularis. Classification (NCBI taxonomy): domain Eukaryota; kingdom Metazoa; phylum Chordata; class Actinopteri; order Anabantiformes; family Osphronemidae; genus Macropodus; species Macropodus opercularis. The sequence goes on along the minus strand of JAUCMP010000029.1, from coordinate 7,495,956 downwards.
CCAGGTTCCCTGTGTTTAGTAGGACAGCAGTGAATTTAAAGTAAGATGCATCGGTGTTTGCAGAGGCAATGAAGGAAAAGAAGTGAAATAGAAGTTCCTGCTAAATAAGCTGCAGTGCAGAAAAACACGACTGTACTGACGACATGTGACTGCAATTAAACACATCACACCTTCGTTGCACTGAATTGTCCACATGATTTGATGGCATCTTTCGTTTCTAGTTTGTGACTGAAGATCTATGTCAAAAGAGCCTTAAACGGTTTTAATCGGTTTCACAGGAAGTACCAAACTTTATTGTTCCACTCAAAAAAAGTATTTGTTCTCACTTTGTTTTAGGGATCACAGGCAGTAAAAGTGTGGAAACGCTGCTGAGGGGGAAATCTAGAGTGGAGGAAGGCAAAGGGAAGATAAAAACGCTTTAAAGCAATGCAAATTAAAGGAAGAAGAAAAGAGTGATTTTATCGGAACATGCGAATTAACAGAAAAGGATGAAGTAAAAGGGGGATGAAGCCCATTGTTCATGGCCTTGAGGCAGGATTACCATTAATACCCTGCTTTCTAGTTCAACAGGTTGTTCCTAAACCCTCCAACCTCCTCCTCTCAGTGCCACTGCAGTCAGGCGACTCTGAGACGTACGTTCCACGTGTTAGGACAACGCTGGACTGGATTCAGATGAAAGGTGAACCCGGGCAGAGTGCGAGAGAGAACAAGGACAAGGAAGACGGACAAAAGAGCGATCCATGCAGTTCCTGCTGTCCGTTTGCTGATACAACTGCATCGCTCTGTGTGTTCTTTGAACGGTCAGCGCCTTCCCACAAAGTAGAAGACTTTTAAATGACTTTGACCAAAGCTGAGATGGGTGAAACATTAAGACAAGGACGATCCTTCGAAACATAGGCGCACAAGGTACAGAGGCCAGAGTTTAAGCGTTTGTATTATTAATTTATTACGATTAATCAAGCAGACAGTTCAATTCCGCCTGCCATACACATATATACACTGAATTGACCAAGACAATTACGATTTGCTACTCACACACTGAGATCTTCTGGTGGTTGTCTTTGCTGGGCAGCATCTTTACACCTCGCGACTTCAGTTCAGACATTTTCTTCACTGTAGGGAAAAAAAAACCACAAAGTCAACATTGCAAAGAATGAGGCTGATCTAAATGCATATTTATTCAGCAATTTCAAAAACACCATCAGCATTATCTGTGCCCCCTTCACACTCATCCTATTTAATTACTTTGACGCATCCTGACAATGGAACTTTTCCTGTTTTGCACAAATGTGTTGTGATCTTTTGCTCCGTTTCAGCTGCATTTTAAATTCGAGGCACCTGTGTCATATCAAAAACACGGTTCATTATGCTTCTAAATAAAAAAGAGGGAAAATCAAATGGTGATGATAAAGGAATGAAGCGATCCTGTTTTTGGCTAAATAAGTTCTTAGGTGTGTGGATTGATTAGGTGGGACTGTGCTGCGTGTGTGCGCTAATGAACGCTGAAGATTAAAAAGCCGTAAAGCCTGCAAAGATATTCCATCTTTATTTCAACACTTCAGCGCGCCACTGTACTGCCGCATCATGGGAACAGCCATAATGAGAATAGCTGTCGGGACTCTGAGGATGCTAGAGATGAAGTAGGTGTTTAATCTAATAAAGATATTAGTCTCCTCTCTGTGTAATGCAGTTCAACAGCATCACGCACTTCTCTTAAGCCTCTGCCTAAAAACTGGACCTTGATGAAGAAAGGATTTAATGCAGAGATGTTGTACAAGACTGCTCATAAAAAGAATATTTAATTAAACTTCAGCGTCTATTATTACTCTGTCCCGTTCTCTTTATTCCCACCTTCTCATCAGGTGGTTGGAGGAGAGATCCTTGGAGATCTCCTTTTGTTGTGGTTGGACTAATCCTTTTTTCCCTGCTCATCGCTTTTTAAAGCTGACCCCAGGTCGTTTAAAGAGTAATGGGATGGAAGATGGATCAGTGGCAGAGGGAGAGAGGATTTTGTTTGAGTGTGTGTGCAGCACGGTTTGCATGTTCTTCCATCCAAGTGTCAGTTTCCCGTGCAACCAGTACGGGTCTGAAAATTGAATTATATAAAAGAAAAAGACTCAAGCTCATTTGCATAAGTCCACCTAATAGATTCTTTTTTCATTATTGGGCTATACAGTACACCGACAAAACACTGATTGATTGTGTCTTGAAAACGGTGCAAAATTAAAGGCAGTGGGTTCACACAGAGGTCATTAACATGTTGCTCTCTTGCGAGCAATAACATACTGAGCTAAATTCAACGCCGACACCATCTGCTTGCACACGCATGGAAATACTCAGGTTTGGAGGAAAGTAAAGAACATTAGTATAAGGCCACGAGGGCTCAGAGACGGTACCTGCATCGATGTTGAAACCTGTTGATCGGCCTGAGGAAAAGGGGGCACGATAGCCCAGCCGTGAAGTTAAGCTCATTAATAATTAACGTGTCTTTGTGGAAACGGCTCTTTACCTTGGTACTGAGCGCTGAAACCTCTCAACCTGTGGTTTCCATCAGAGGTAAAGTGCAGTCGAAGCCAGTTCTTGCTGCTAATGATGGGCGAAGGAAGGTTGGGACCTGTGAACCTGTAGACACAGGAAAAGAGAGAGGAGCGCTTTGAATTATTACTTAGCATGTTAACATGTACTGAGTCACGGTATATGCTATGAAATACTGATGCACACACTGAGTGACCCTGTCTCTGTTGTGATTAAGGGCTAACAGCGAATGGATCCACAGAAACTAAGCAGGCTATCATCTTTTTTGCGCTTTAGGGAAGCTGCTCTGGCTTGTGCCTCCGTTTAGTGAAATAAACAATTATGCAATAAATCATATTTCCAATAAAGTCAAGTGCAATTGCACACAATATATTCTAGTTGTGGGCAGAAACTGCCAATCCTCCAGTGATTGGCTTGTTTGTTTATGGTAATTATACTAATGTTTCAGCATAAATGTGACCATGACTTAAACGCGGAACCTTTAAGCTCTATTAGAGGGATGGACTGATACTCGGGGGAAACTTTAATGTTAATGACTCTTAACCAAAATGTAGCCCAATAAAAAATGACCAGCTCTGGCATTTACACAGAGGGAACGCTCCGTTTATTGCTGTGAAAAAGCAATAGTGAATTATACTCCACAAACACCTAATAGTGCCTCCTGATCTGTATGCTAATGAGGGCTGCTGCTTACCAGGCACTTCTTTAGCTTTTAAAGCCAAAGCCATTTAGGGACACATTAAGTTTTATCTTGACTTTGACTAACAAATGCACACACACACACACACACACACACACCCACACACATAGTGAGAACCCAAAATCTCATGCACACATTTGTGCAGGTTCATGGATAAATTCCAATTCCCCAGCAGCAAATTACATTTCCCCAACTGGGCCCCACCTCATTTCACCAACCTCTGCTTTTCTCTATCAAGCTGTAGAGTAACAGAGCACAGAGATCAGGTCCTGTCCATTTTATGAGGAACAGCAACCCAAGCTGAAACCTTTGGTCGGATGGTTGAAAGCAACTAAGAATATGACACGTTAAGGAGTTGAACAGCTTCAGACACGCAGCCACGAATTAGCTTTTATTTTGATGAAAACAACTCCTCTCTGCTCTGCACCGGGGCCACGGCATCGCTTTACTGTTGCTCAACTTGTTAGTTAAGTTGGACACAAACTCACCCGGAGGGTCACAGGGAGACACAGCAAGAGTGAAAGCGTTTTAAAAGCAAGGCAGCAAGGAGACCGCACATGAAACGTTAGTGATTTGACTTGGCTCTAAATGCAAACTTCACTTTTAAAACACCCAAACCAAACAATAAGGTTGAAAAGAGACTACGGTTACAAATAACCAAACAAGAGAATCAGACAATAAATAAATATAAAAGGGAATATGAGGAGACAACCTTAAAATTAATTTTAATATAACGTCACCTCCACCTTTCCTCATTTTTGAGTTTTACATTTTACATTCAAAGTGACCGTGAGGAGAAAGAGGAAAAACTCCTGAGTAGGCTGATGGAGGTCTCCTGAAGGGTGTTGTAGCTACTTCTGTAGTTCCTTCTCTTCCTTGCTCTCTCTCTGTCTGGCTGGCCGCATTCGATTTTATGTGGAATTGTCTTGAGAGCGCGGTGCTAAATAAGTTTCCATTCCCAGGCCCCAAAGCTCCTCAGTCTGACTCAGACTTTTGATGACTGTCCAAGAAACGTTATTTAGGGCAGGGCAAGGTGATAGAGGCAGCCAGTGGTGCTCTGGACTGAGGGAACTGAGGCGTGAACCACATGTCGACACCCAATGACCACCTTGCTTCACAGTGCGTTTTATTGACATCCATAGTGTCTGAAGTTTGACTTGCAAATCCTTGTACCACCAACACAGAGATGTCTTTTGCCTTTCGGGATTTTGAGGAGTTCTTCGGCAGGAAGTAACCTTTTCAAGTTGAAGACGGTTTGTTGTTGTCTGCTTTATATTCATCATTTCGTGTCATCCGTTTTCAAAGGGCAAGGTGTCAAATGACTCGATGCATAATCAGCAGCGGGCGGAGTTTGGGTGTCAAAGGTGACCAGTTCCACATTAGGATCAAACGCTTTAAATTGCACTTAGGCAAATGAATTCATAGAGATATACTATCTGATGACTATACATGTGTTTATGTGTGGGTGTCTGCCCGTGTGCAGCGGCGAAAGAGCCGATTCTGGGCGAAGTAAGGCCCCGTTAATTGCAGCTACTTAGGCAGATCAATCAGAGCCCTGCTCAGTATGCAGGTCCTGTTGCTTCCAGCAGATGGAGGGTCACAGAGTCTTTAAAGCCAAACTTTTAATATTTTAATGAGGCTATGTGAGTTATAGCGCAGGCCAGCCGTTCCAGATGTACATGCAGACACGCCACCACAAACAGCTACGGTAAAAGCCCATATGCAGATGCTAATAGCTTCTCCCACTCCTTCACTCTAGCTAAATCATGCCCACACACACACACACACACACACACACACACACACACTGTGCAGCCTTTTGAGGTAAAACTAATCAGAGTGAAAGACCCTCAAGTCCAGAATGGCAGCATTAAAGCACCGGTGGTGGAGCCGTACAGTAGCTGTGACCTTGAGACGGAAACGGGACCACACGTGCACGGGGGGATTAAGCAACAAGCAAAGCCACCACCTCCTGCTCCACGCGGCCCACAACCCACAACACTGTTCATTAATTTCTTCCAACGACCAACCAGGCAGCAAAAAAAAAAAAAAAAAAAGTCAACCGAGCACAGTAAGTTTAGGCCAAAGCCTTGTGAGAAGCCTTGAGGGCAGTTCTGTCTCATGGAGCTGGGCCATACTGGACTGAAGGTATAGGTGTAAGAACAAGAAGAGGCTGAAACCTCCACTGGCTAAGTCAGTAAACCTGCAGATCCATCACAGTCAACAGGCTTCCTCCTCCCAGACTCACTGGTCCAACAGAGCCAGAACGTCTGCTCCTCTTCCTCTCCCCCTTCGCATGTATTATTCATGGGCAGACCTCTGGCCTCATCAGAAAGCCTTGTTAAATCTTCTGAGGGATTCGTTCCTTCCTCTTCCCACAACTCATTTTCTGCCCTCACAGAACATATAATATGGACACTGATTGGAAGAAATTTCCTTTTGGGAAGAAAACCATACCAGTCTTCATCTTGGCTCCCTTTTTCTGGTTTTATTTTTTCATGTCTTCAAGCCTATGTATGTCCATCTTGAAGCTTTCTGGACTCAATACTAAAACACACTAAGTTTGGAGATAACTTTGCAGGTGCCTCTGCCATGTAAACACATTTCATATCCTATGAAGAAACACACATTCTCCTGAAGTCTGACCTACTACTCGCTTTTTACAGACAGGAAATTATGAGAGCAACCTTTCTTTGACAGAGGTCATAATATTCTTATTACTGGACACAGACGCAGATAAACTGCGATACTTCCTTCGCCACAAAGAAATAGACACTAGCTGCACAAGTCCCACACTGAAGAAGTGTGCACTGCTTTTTCTTACGAGGACATGATATTCACATCATGTGTGTCATGACTGTCAGGGCCATCAGCATAGTTTAAGCCCCGATTTGTCAAGCTGACAGTGGGCGAGTGTGTGAAAGGACTTACAGGTAGAAGCTTCAAGTCCAGTCGGGCAAGTTTCATAAGGTGCTGTTTAATAACTATTAAATTAAACATGTTTGTCAATTAAACAAACAGTCACCTGTCGATGGAGTTTCTACATTCACTGAATAATCAGATAAGAAAATAAAATGGACACTTTGCAAAATGCAAATAACAATGGCACATTCACTGTAGAGGCCCGATTTATAGAATTTAAACAATTTAGTGCTCCGTGTTCCACGATTGATCCCAGTGTCAGTGTGATTTATGTCTGCTCAAAAAGTCAAGGTTTGGAGTTGAGGCAAAGTCACAAAGAGCAAAGCAATAAGAGCGAACTGCGATCAAATAGACTGTGGAACAGGACTGATAAGAAAATCACACGGAGTCTAATGGCTTGCGTTACTGAGCGTTCGCCTGCGACAAAATGACCTACACACGCACAAATTACGTGTTTGACTGAAACGAAGCAAAAGACAAATACAGACGTGAACGTGTCGTTATTGTTTGATTAATTCGAGCACTTTTAGGGCAACATTACAGCTTAAACACATACACACATGCGCCGTACAACTCCGAACAATGCGTGTGCATACAGTAAATGTCCTGAGTGGGATTAATCGTCTGTGGCCCGTATAAGATCTGTGGTTAACGGGAGAAAAACCAAATGAGTTTCCAAGGTCACTTTTAAAAGCAGCAGCGATAATTGAGCTCTCCCTGAAGATCTATCAAACACAACAATAAACAAACGCCAATAATATCCTAGGGCCGATTACGGAGACTCCATCCTTCTCTTCTAGACGAGGTAGACAGACAGAAAGCGGAGAGAGAGACTGAGCAGCCATCCCAGTGTCAAGGGGAAAAGACATTACCATGAACAATATGAACCCATTCTAAGATACAACACACGCTCACTGAGCAGCATTTAAGGTAAGCGTAGCACTGGAAACTCTGAAGGTAACAAAAGCTACTGTACCAGCCCCTCAAAGACTCATCAGTTATTAAAGTGCATTCATTTGTATCCTTATAATAATAAGAGCTGAAGTTTCAGTGTCCTCTGAAATGTCCACTCTGGCCCATCCCTCTCTCTCACCCAACCCCCGTCGCCAGGTCTCGCGCTTCCCTCATGGTTTGTAAACATACTGTAAGTGGTTAGTTGTTGAAAGCGAGTCTGAAATGATGCAGTATGTGAGGTGAAACCGTTCTAACGATGCAGAACCCGGCAACGCTGTCACATCCTCCAAACACACCTGGCAAGTTGTATTCTCCTGATACCGGGGCATCCTAAAATAACCGCATTGTTCTGCGAGGAGAGCGGCTGCGGTGAGGCTGTGTGCGCGCGTCTTTGTGTTGCAGGATGCGAGCGAGTGCGTACCCACGAACGTCACGCGCTTGTGTGAGCAAACCACATTTAATGCTAGATGCTGGTTTCTATAATGAATGTGTAATAAAAGCCTGTAAAGCCATCTTTTGTTCTAGTTAAAGGTTGTGTGCTCCACACACACTGTATACATGACTTGCACAGTGCTGTTGGACTGGGAGGACGGTTATATACCGTCTGCTTACCTCCAATGACTTGTGCTTGTTTCAGGAAACGCCAACTTTTTATTTTATTTTTTATTTATTTCTGAGGTTCATGTGGTCATTAAATGCGTGCATGATTTAACATCAGCCCATTAGTAGCAGCAACTTACTGGCATTCATAAAACTAATGGCATATAAACCTGTGTTGCCACACAATCTGCCCCTGTGCACTTTTTATAATGAAGCCACTGTAAAGTGCAGAGTCAGAATTTTCCCTTTAAAACAATAAGCCCCCAGGCTCCCACATATTAAAGGGCAGTACAGTATATAAAGGCTGACGAAATATAAAGCAAGTTAATTAACTACAAGTGGGAAAAATGCACAACGCAATAACAAACAACTAAAACTCACCTACTGTATATTTATTTCCAAAGGTTGACAGAGATTAAGAACAGATTCGTCTGAGAGGAAAGAAATAACCGCCGACATACGCGACTGCTGACGCAGCAGAGGAGACGCGTAACAAACAGACTAGGTGAGGGTTAATGATAGGATGACATCCTAACCACACCAGAGTGCTGGAGAAACCACCATGCCCGTTGTTGGATCCAGTGGTTGCCTCCCACACACACGTACAGCTTTAGTCTGAATCATCCGGTCCAGTGCATCGCCTGTGCCTTGCTCTGAGCCACCGCTTGCTCACTTGTGAATCCACCGTTTTCCCAGGCGTGTTTTCAGGTGGCTTCTGACGGGAATAAACCAGAAATAAATAAAACCTCTATTTTTGTGCCAACACCGACTTAACCACGACGCCATTTCTGTCATGTCCATTCTTTTGTGCTTGCACGTGTTTCAGGATCCAAATGTTCCCCCTTTGGACCAAGGGGAGCGAAGCGGAGCAACTGGGCTCGTGATTATGCAGATCAGGTGGTACAGTGTCGATTCTAAAAGCTTTTTGGCAAGGAGTTGGGCTCACATTACCACCTACTCATATTACGACTAATCACAAAAACAAGCACGCGCAGAGCGACCAGTGAGGCTCAGCATTTAGATTCGTCCAGCTTTTATTTGGATACATTTTGAATTATTAAATGTTTATATTGCACATTTTAAAATGCAAGTCTGATTGGATTAGCAAAACCAAAAGTAACTTGTGACCACGTTAGCTCTGCATGGCGCACACACAAATCTGCTTTTCGATACTACTTGATAGTTGTCCAAGTACATTTAGGGACTCGATTATCTCCAGGATACTTTCAGGAAGACCAACATCCACTATCCTCCTAGTTAATGTTTATCCGATGTGAAAAGTTAAAAGCAAGACTTAAAGCAAGAGCCATCAAACAACCTAATAGTAGATTATGAAGGAAACTATCTTCGTGTGAATGTCATTCAGATACTACAGCCTTCGTTTGAAGTATGTGTTTCCCTAATAGCCAGAAACGATGCTCATTTTCGAGCTGAAATCAGACTAATCTCTAGCTTGTTAGTGGTTTTGTAGTCAGTACTTTTGTGGTATTCAAGGTTAATTTTGCTTCATATGTACGAGTATTTGCAACTGAAGGTGCAGTGATTGTTTTTTTTATTTAGCCATTTCTAAGTGATAGTATTTCTGCCACATGCTTTAAGCAGTGATCTTTAGTTTGTTCTTGTTTTGAGTGAGACTGTGATTTTCCTTTCATGTGTATTAAAGTGTACTCATCAAACCAATCTCGAGACGCTGTCTTGCATTTGGGTCCAAGGTCTGTCTAAGTGTGATACTAATTGTCTGAACTTGTTGGAGTGATAGTGATTCTGGTTCTTCACATGTTTATAGGAGCCAATCAGGCAGCTGAAAAAAGGCCATGGATGAACCCCAGACATCTGGTGTCCCAGTTGCTCCTCTCTTTCATCTCACCCAGACTCCTCAGTCCCTTGTGGTCTTGCTCACTCAGTGTCAACCATCACTGTCTAAGTGCTGTCCTTCAGATCATGCACCATCTCACCCCACAAGCTCTGAGCATTTCTAGGCAGAAAATGGTCAATGTGGTAGAAAAAGATGGCTTCACAGCGGGAGGGAGAGACGAAGGACAAAAGGGGCAGGAGACGAGCGGCTTCTTACGACATAGGGAATGAGTCATCGAGGGGCCACGAACAGCCAAATATGAACCACAACCCTTTTTCTTTTTTTTCCCCAGGAGTTCCATGTATTTGTTTTCTTTTAATTAGTTTGAGAATCGCTGACAAAGCCTTTCATTGTACACCCATACAAAGATTCCTTTTAATGCACAGATTAAAAAAAAAAAAAAAAAAAGATAGAGACTGTCTTTATTCCACCGCTGTGTTCATTGGCCTTTTGTGTGGCTTCACAGTTTATTTTTTTTAGGGCTTTGAGTTTGTTCCCTGTGTCAGTAACCCTCCCCTCTGAATACAAGTGGACCCTGTGCCTGCATGTTCTACATTTTAGGGACAAGCAGCAACGCAGGGCACCAGGCACATACTACGTAAGTGACAGATGGCCACAAAAAGCCAACCATAAAATGATACAGGAAACCAGATGCAGCAAAACTGTGGATTAACTCGTATGTAATATGTAGCCTGTAGTCATTTCTAGGTAGGAATAATAAAGTTATCTGGAAAAAGTGGAAATGGGCCAAGACAACCTCCATTATACAGGAGATACTCACCCTGTAGCTGACGGAGCTTAATCAGTTCTTCCATTAGCCTTTATTGGTCTTCCAGTCAAGGGAGATAACATGCACTCATATACAGTAGTCATTTATGGTTATGCTATACATTTTTTTTAGCTTTATTAAGATATTCATGTGGTTCTGCTTTATTATCGTACCTGGTGTTAGGAGAAAAAAAAAGAACTGCATATTAAAATCATCAATCAAGTGGGAAGAGAAGACTTTATTTTCATGTGTTTCTGGCTCGGCGTTATTGTTTTCAACTGATTAAAAATAGTTTTGTGTGACTTAACTAAAAATTGTCTGTGCAGAACTTAGAAGTAAATCTGTGACCATGGGTCAGAAAATGACTGCATTACAAACAAATGAATGAACGAATGTATGCAGATATAATACAGTACATATATGCTGCACATAAATGAATGCATACATGCTAAAATAAAAGCATAAATAAATAAGTGCACCTAATTTACTGATATGTTGCAATTTATATTTATTTTCGGCCACACGTATTTATTTCTGTCTATCTGGGCTCGATTAACATAGACAGTGAAGAAACCACACACAGCCCATAGTCAGGGTGTATGTCTAAGTATTTGGTGATTAGAAAATCAATTCTTCATGTCCACAGCTGTAATCCATTATATTTAAAAATAGTACGAAGTAGCAAACACTGCTCATAATGGAGAGGTTGCATCCCTCTGGGTATTTGCTGCTTCCAGTTTTTAATAGGCCGTATTTTTCACTGCTTTGGTATTTTGCTGATTATGATGAAGGTGATCAAGATAATTACAGGCAGTGTGTGTGTGTGTGTGTGTGTGTGTGCACGCCTGCGCACCATTTGTGTGATTCCGAGCTCCATGACCCTAGTTTGAGCTAATCTCAGAGGGAAAGAAAACGCTCTTTCACTGTCACCTTATTTTGAGGTATAAATAAAGTCTGGGTCCATGGAGGACATCGCTGTGGTTGCAGTAGGGGGACAGTCGCATCATCACCATCCTCATTCCCTCACTGTGTGGATTAATGGAGGCTTAATAGACCAGGCCATTAGACTGGATGGCCACTGACTAGCCTGAACGAAGATCATTCATAATTCAAAACTATACAAGAATATACTGTACCCATACGAAGGAAAACGTGACTTGAGACCACTAACAGGTACGAAATGGCAAACGTTTGCCCTTTAGCTTGTATTATTTTTGTTATTGTGTCATAACTGACAAAAGACATAGTTTTAACATGTTATTTCCATCCCTCTGGGCATTTTAAATCCTCCACGTGCGCCAGGATAAAGCATAGATGGAAGTGAGTGAAGCGGAAAGACAACACAGGTGGTCTTTCCTGGTAACATCGCAGTCCATGGGACCTTGAGCGGAAATACCAAAGACAAAGAGTGTAATGAGAGCAGCTGTTCAAATATAGATGGGAGCTGCTTCGTTACTCCAGACATCTCATGGTGACCTTCTGACGCCCCCTGCAGCACACATGCAGCAAGATGCTACTTTTCTCCTTCCACCAAACGGACCAGACTGAAAGTAAACGTCCCTTCTCAGTAACCAAAGGCTATTTTTGGGTGGTATTTAACACAGCGTTCCTCATAGAGAGCCGTCAATGTTCGACACCATGGTGCTGTATACAAGAAAACTGCTGTTACACTATGACTACTCCCTTAGATTCTGAGTTCTGCACCTGCACCTGTTATTAGTTGCCAGTATCCTCCTAAATCCTCATGTACCTAGCTGTTACTTCCACGTGGTTCATCTAAATAATGAAAGCCTAAATAAACAGATTCTCATGAGGAGGAAGAATTCATGTGTAAACCTGGACCATCATTATCCGGACTCATCAGGTGGAAATTAAAATTTGTATAGCAGATGGAGATGAAGCTATTTATAAAATGCACAAAAAGAGTAGAAAGAGATAGGATGTCACGAATCCTGGGTGATCCAACGCAAAGTCTGCTGAAATGTCAGCTGTGTCAACTGGAGTCGATGGAAGGTGACTTAAAGCTGTGTCAAAATGTGTTATTAGTAAAATTCACTGCTGCTGGTTTGTGTATCGTATATGCAGAACCGCATTTCGTTGCGTTATTTTAACCCAGAGATGCTCAACATATCCAGTTACTTACACGCACGCATGTACAGCTGTAGTCGTTCGCTGACAGCCGTCCGTCGTACGTGCCTCGTTTCGCTCAACATCCACTGTCACCATTAATTTCACTTGGCAACAAGCTTTCAAGTCAGCCCAGCATCCATCTGCTCAACTAAGCTTAATGCCCCCTCTCAAAATAGCTCCACTAATAGTGAACAGTAATTGATATTCATTTCAAATTCAAAATTCCAAACTGTGAGGCACCATAATGAGAATGACAGCGGCAACATCAGTTAATTGGGGCAGGAGCAGCCTAATGTCGGGACAATGGCAGCACTATCTCTAATTTCTCTCTCATTAATACTGGAGCCCCAAGCAGGGAGCTCTTAAAAGCATCAAATAGGTTGTGTGGGTGGCTGTGTGGATAGAGTGGGTCTGACACAACCTAAGTATTCAGCGTGTAACAGCACAGTAAATCCAACAAAGGGCCGCCGCCGCAACCGACGTCCACAGACCGATGTAAATACTGTACACGTGGGCTTAAGACCTTCTCCAGTCTATACCGTTCAGAGTGTTAAGTACTGAGCACGTCTCAGTCACACTTTAGCTGTCAATCAGCTCCTGGGTTTTCCTGACAGACAAGGAACTGTGCTGTAGCCAGCCCAGCCTTGCCTGCCTCTGCTGCCCGGGGGCGGAACGGGTCAAGCTCACCACTCGATAAATAGCACACGTGAGAAATTCATCGACCCCCCACCCCCCACGTCCACAGGGGGTTTATTTGAGGGTGGGAGCACACAGTAAGATACAATCAGTATCATAACCACTGCCTTTCTATTATATGGGCCTGTCAGTCAAAAAAGAGGGGTGAAAATCCAAACAGCACGAATGTTAATGTTAACCTAACGTCATTAGATCATTCTGAACGCCTCTGAATGATGCGACATCCCAGAAGAACGTATCCAACGCAGACCATTAAAGCACCACTGACAAATACTCTACGGCATCAGAGCGTCTTCGGTTTCAGGATAGAAATAAAGTCATTGCCATCTATTTGTCACTGACAAATCAGTTAGGAACCAACTGCAGTATTTATGATTGTGTGGAATATAATTCATGTCAACAAGGAGCAGGTATAAGCATGTCTGTGGTTATAAGCAGGCTATAGGGAAGTGTACCCAGACTGGGATGTGAACAATACTGTATAAAACACGTGCATGGAAATAAAGTTGTGTCTTTCTTCCTCCTGCTTTTCTTTCCTCATAAGGAAAACTCAATCACAACAAACAATCCCGCAGGACTCAATTAGTCACAGTTAAATAAAAGAAGTGACTTTAATGCCCTGCCCATGAGCAACCAAATATCTTCCTACTAAAAAAACATCTTGTGTGTGTGTGTGTGGGGGTGTGTGTGTGTGTGTGTGTGTGTGTGTGTGTCTGTGTGCGCGTTACTTCATGTTCAAGCCTGCTTTGTCTGGGGATCTGCCACAGAGCTCCCTGAGCAGCAGCGTGAGCTTGATAATTAGCCCCAAATTCGCCACTTCTGTAAACACGTCTGGGCTGCCTCGGGGACGGGTGAATGCTATGATTGACTGTCACCCACCGCTCGTATACAGTGACAACCAACAGAGCTCAAGTCGTAAAAAAAAAAAAAACCTGCAACAATCACGCGCTTTCTATTCTTATCGATCGACCCCTTGATAAACGATTGCTGCCGCGCCAGGTGACGATCAGGACAAAGACCACGATGCGCAAGTCCATTACTGCTGCAACAACCGACTACGACAGTTACGTTCAGACAGACTCGCTCCTAATCCAGTAACGGTGGAGGCAGATGGTTGAGTGAGTGAAATTCAAATGATCCAAATTGCATCCTGGATCCTATTTGCAACACAGTGTTATTCAATTCAGTTTGATTCAGTTTATTTGTACTGTCTACAACCCAAACCCAACAAATCCCACTTGAGGAAGCGCCGAGTGCAACTGGCAGGGATGAAAACATTTTCCTTTCAATGGAGGAAACCTCCAAAAGAAACAGGGTCAGGGTTTGGCAAAACCGACACGTCTACCGTAGCCAGGTACCGCACAGTACTATTGCTATGCTGAGATCAGGTGTGAACCTCGGCCACATGTGGCATCTTAAAAAATAGAAGCGCGACAAAACACCTCAGAGGCATTTTTGAGAAGTACCTTGGGGAGATGAAGGGTAAGCTTATTGTTCTTCATTTCATTATTTAAGCTTTCCCATTTTTCCACTGAAGAACAAAGCCCCGTCTCCTGCCAGCATCTAAAGACGAATCAAATGAACCAGCTTAACAGCGGATGATGTGCTTCTGCTGCTTTGGTCTGGGCAGGTCGCAGCAGGGAGCCATAAGCAGGATTTTAAAGGGGCCGTGAGCCAAAGATGAGCATCTATTGTACACGAGAAGGCTGAACTCCCTCACGCTGGCTCTCGTCCACTCACATGCATTTGGAATAAAAAGTCACACAGATTTGCCAAACGGTGTTTGCTGGTGATTTCTAGGTGTTGAAAGCAAGTTATGAGGTCACTTAAAGCTGCCAAAACGGTCTCGGTTTCAGCTGCCCTGCTGTTTCGGTGGCCCTTCATACACTAACCTCTTTAGCTCAGTGGTGCTGCCAGTGTGTTCCTGTCTTGTGTCTCTGTTCCTCTGTTGTTTTCCTCCTCTCTCCTTACACCTTTGATGTCAGGAGCATAGCTAAAGCCTGAGCTAATCTGCTGTGGGGCTTCCTGATCCCTAACCAGGCCAAGAGTTGGCATCGAGAATATGGCACAGGGGTAAAAGAAGGACAGATGAATAGACAGAGAAAAGAAAACTTTGAGGCACTGCATTCATCTACATGCTAATTGTATTGAATAGAAAAGTATTTCTATTGCATTACACCTTGGAGAAACTAAACATATTAGTGTTTAACTTTGTCCTGGCTTATACACCAAGTAAAAAGAGGAGACTTAATGATCCCTCAGCAACACCATCCATAGGCACCAAGTCCTTTTGTTCACCTCTAAAAAAATGGCCAAAACCTCAAAAGTTAAAGGTCTAATAACAGGATCTTCATGGTGTCACGTTTGTTTACAACTAAATTATAAATAGTATCCACACATTTTCACTTTGATTCTGAAATGCATTGTAGTGACCAAACCCGGTCTCCATATCTGCCATGCAAACTAATTGGCCATGCTTAGACAAATCACTGTTTTTTTTCCTGGCTCACTGGCCACAGCGTCTTTTGATAATCCTCCACTATCACACAGCTGAAGCCAATAACACTGTGATGTTAGCAATGCTGATCCCACTGATCTGAAGTGATAGAGCACTGGCGGTTAATTCTGTCTGACCAGACTCATCTGTATTTTAATAATGTTTACCCTTCCCCGACTCTTCTTGTCTGTGTTTTCTAATCACACTATCTAATTAAAAGGAAAAAAAAAAAAACAGGAAGTGTGGAAAGCAAAAGCCAGTAGTTGACATTTAAATGCCAAAAAAAAGCGATATCAACATTATAATAACATAATACTAACTTATTAAAAGGGCGCTTGGGTTCATTTTAAATAGTCCTGTTTTATTAGGACTTTGTCAAGATACACATTCTCTTTCTTTCTCACCGTCTTTGGCGCCGTCTCATTCTGTCAGAGGGGAAAGTGGGATTAAGAAAGATTGCAGTGCAAGGGGATCAATATGATGCTGACACCTCACTGGCACTCTCCGAAAATATCTACCAAGCAAAAACCCACTTACCCAGGAAGTTCTAATGGATCACATAACCACCATATCGCTCTAGCTTTGACTTAACCCCTGAAGAACAAAGAGAAAACACAAAACAACTCAAGCCACAAAACAAACGCAGTGTAATAAAACGCAATAAAAATATTTGTTGCCCACAGTATAATGCAACAAATATGCATCCGGTTTGAACTAGTATAAAAAGTTTGAAACCAAATCACCGACTCTTCCTTTACAGTCCTGACAGCGCGGGCTGCCGTCGCCTGTCAACCTTTGCCTCGGCCTGTTTACCGATGCAGTTGAGAAGAGTTTTTATGGTGGCACGCTGCTGTGCAGGCTGTAATTGCTGGTCAAGGCACGTCCGTCCGAGTTCATAAAGGTTCCTCTGTAAATATATTCAGGTTGGCTGCGTGTCACCTCGTACAAAAAAAGAAAACGATACAAAACGGGAGGAGAAGGCATTTTCACCACAACTATTCACACATTCACAGCAGCAGATGAAAAGCTTGCAGGACGTACTGTAATGTGTTAACGCAAAGAGACTCACAAAATCAAATGTCTAAACAGCAGATCACTCCACTAGTATCAACACAAAAGTGCTTGATTTAACAAAAGCAACACCGAGAGAAGGCAAATCTGACGCTGTCGTGTTATTTTGCTCATCAAGATGGTTGGATTTCAAAGCAGCGGCTTCCTTATGCGTCGCGTTTGTGCCCTTTGTTGTTATATCTGCGAGTTGCTTTGCAAGGAAAAAAAAAAAAGAAAGGGAGGCGCGGTGGTTGAGCGGTAACCCACATCAGACGGTGACATCTCCGTCCACTCAGGGGACAAGATGTTCTGCTGTTACTGCAGCTCAGACCATCCTAGTCATTGTAGTAGTCACTGACACTCACAGCTGTTTGAAGCAGTTCAGTAAGAATCTTTGTTTGTTTACTTAAGGACCCTTTGGACATTTGGCTGTGAAGAATCACCTCGTCAGGCCTCTGCAACACTCCACACACACACTCACTGTATTGTACAATGTCTTATTGACTCGACATTAGGAAGCTTGGTCCACTTGATCCAATGTCCTCCACAACATAACAATGTACCTTTTTTGCTTTTGGCCAATTGAATTCAAGCTTCCCTTTTCAACTTCTGCTTTCAGCTCTCGCCTTTCCCTCTGCTCTATCCAGACTAATTACAGTGACTGATTAATCGACTTGGGTGACGTCCCTCCCAGTCCTACGAAGCTTAACGTAATGCTTCAGTGGCACCGTGAAGGAGCGAGGGACGTTCAGGTTAAAAGTGCAAAATCTGGCAGAAATCTGTGATGTTGACCAAGCAGGGCACACAAAATCAATTCCCAGGAAGGCACAATTCTCTTTTGATCATACCATAAAAAAAAGTTTCTGAAGCAAGACGTGCTTCTTTAGAGAGGAAGGTTAGCAGCACTTGACCCAGGAAGTGAATCAGGAGATGAAAGTGAGTGATGTGTGATGAAGACTCAGTGGGAGCTGCAGAATAAATATGCATGTATAACAACCATCTAAAAAAAAGGGATGGATGATGAAGGATGCAGGAAACCAGAGATTAATTGTGCCTCTGACTATGATAAACCTTAAGTCCTTTTTTTATTGTAATACAGAAGACAGACTATTTTTAAAAACAATAACTGGTATGAACTGACCCTGGAATCGTGAATGGCATCACTAAAAAGTTTGGCGATTTTAAATCAAGTGAAAAACATTGGGACGCAGCGATATGGACATTAATTCACTATTAAAGTTCTCCCGTGGGGATATAATTAAACAAGTTTGTCACTGTTTTGCAAAAGTGAAGCGGTGCGTCTCTCAGATGCCCTCAGCCCATTTGCAGGCCCAGGGTGCCAATGTGTCTCTGCGTACAAATCACAAGTCATTAGTGCATCTGTGGGACCGTTAAAGGCAACAGATTGGATCCCAGTGGTGCAGTGCTTAGTAAACACAAATAAAGAGACACCCGGTCGGGGCACGGTGATCCGGCCCATTGCCTCTAACCTCTGCACGTTCTCTGGTCGCAGAGGGATGGAAGCGGGGAGATATAACACATGACTAGACATGCATGCACACACACACACACACACACACACACACACACACCATGCACAAGCAGTTTGCTTCAGGGACGCTGGATTACACGTTAGACTAAACCATAAAGTAAACCTGCCTTTTTTTAAACGTAACACAGATGATCAATGACAATTAAAAATAGAATAGGATGCATTCCCTTTTGAGAATATCACTGATGTAGGCCTTCACCGCTGCTTTTGCTAACCTTGCCCTCTGCACCAAATCCCTTCCCCAGCAGCGCTCACAGCCTGAGCAATGTGACAGAGCGCGGAGCAAAGTGCGGAGCGCCGCGGTGAGCCAACCTGCAGCGCGGCGCCAGGCGTTGGTCATAATGTTCTGCTGGAGCATTTCTTGGCGGGTGGCGCAAAGTTCATCGTAACTGCAATTTTGATCGATGGCACGTTGCAGATTGAGTCCTCAACCAAGTGCTGCTGTTAATAAATCCTGACTCGGACAAATACATTTTGGAGGAGCCACGGTGGAGAGACTGGGAAAGACAGCTACCGTATCGATCCGGTGGGCGAGCGCTGGATGACGAGCCAAACTGTGGCTGTGGATGTGTTAAGCTGACACTCAAATAGAAGCAGCAAAGAATGAAAAGACATACTGGGCAAAGTAAAATTAAAATAGGTAGACTTCGTTATTATTATTCAACAGCATTGCAACTTCTAGCAATTTTACTAAAAACAGGAGGAGAGTAACTAGGTGAGGGTATACGGAAGAAACAGATGAGGTTATAGACGTATGCGCCTCATGATTTGGGGCCTCTTTTATTGTTTGTTGCCTTTGATGTGATGATCCTTGACGTGCGTCAGGGCTGCATTAGCATGCCTCACATCAGCCGTGAGACATTTCCATCTCTACCTGTGTTCGTCTCCACGGCTTTTTCCTTTGTTTAGCTTAGAGATGTGCAGCTGCGCGCGCGTAATACCCGCAATAATGATACTACAATACCACAGTCATCATAATAAAACATACATTAGATTGTGTTTGTGAATAACACAAGTCAAAAGCAAATGTTCTGACACTGCATGAAAACCTTGTCAAACATTGGGATCGGAGCAACTTCACTCTATTCCTTTTCCAAATTAAAGTTTGTTTCCATTTTGAGTGATGTGCATCTGAATTTTACGAGAATTTTACAAACTCCCACACAGAATGCAATCGGAGTTGTTAGACTTTCATCATTAGACCAAACCATCCACTCAGATAATTTATAGATCAAAAAAAAAAGAGAAGACAGAGAGACCGACTTAAAAAGAGCCACGACAGGGATGGAGACGCCAGAGTCAGAGTCTCCTAGACGTGACCAGACTGGTGATGTTGCGGTGAATTACCAGTAAAGCTCCAAAACAAAACGCTTCCTTTACTCCAACAACTGGTGCTGTGAGAAACAGGCCACAGCATGAGAAATTGCTAGAAAAAAAAAAAAAGATTCAACATTCACACGGAGTATGTGCGCCCACTCAACCGTCACACACCATCCATTTAAAAACACATCTATGCAAAGTGCCTCTGCAGACGCTGCCAACGCTCTGGATTCACATGCTGAAAATAACGCAGCGCTTGAACACGCACTGAGCACCATCTATGAGCAGGGAACTTTAGGGATCACGGGTGGGCGTCCACCTACTCAAGAATCGTGCTGCCAGGCAAATAAGGGTCAGGGAATATGTCGGACGATCACTCACACGGACTGTTTTTTTATTAGAAATAGGTAAAAGGAGAGTATTTGACTGGCAGCCAGTGGCTTGACGTAGCTGATGCCGAGTCCCGCTGGGATAGAGTATGCTACAAGTGTGTTTCCCCCGTGTTGAACAGCAGTAGGCATCCATACACAAATCTGCACACACCAGTGCATACAAATGGATGACCTACGGTAAATGGTAATAGACCCTGAGCTGCAGTAAACCCAAACTTAAACCTCATGAGAAAAAAAAAACAAAAAACGCTTTCTTTAAACAACGAAATAAAAAATAAAAATCAAAGATCGAGGCATTTATCTCCACGAACGTGAAACATACACATCTTGCTGTAACTCCCATTGGAAACTAGCGAAAACAGCCCCTGGACTTAAAACGCTCTTCTGAAGACCGTGCTCTCTCTCTCTCTCTCTCTCTCTCTCTCTCTCTCTGGTGAGTCAACCTAAAAGACAATCAATATATCTCTAGTGTTCTGAAGTCCTCTCCAACAACTCTCTCTCACACTCCCCTACGCAGGCGTGCTTGCTCCGCGGGTTGGGACAGGTTCACGCGCAGCAGCACTGCGGGGATAATCCGTAGGCTCCGTATCCGCATGCTCGCTAAATGTCAGTGTCTTATGTCCGTAGGGTAAAGGGTAAAAGGAGAAGAGAAAAGATGGGACGGCTACCGAGAGGGAACAAAACTCCACGGGCTCTCAGATCTCCTAACAGGAAGAAATAAGCTGCATTTACTTGTGAATCTTTGTGTTGCCAACGATAGATGCATGAAAAGAAAGAGAAGTGGGAAAAAAAAAAAAAAGAAATTCTCATGAGAAACAGAGTTTTGCTGAAGTTACCAGAATGGAAAATGAAGACAGCATTGTCTGGAAAGTCTCTCTGTAAAACTGTGTTCACCGAGCTGTGTGTTGAGCTTGAGCTTTTTTAAACAGAATTTTATTTTTAAAGAACCAAGGGACTAATAGCAATATTCTGAGTACTTTCAACTCCAAATTTAGGCTCTTTATGTTCTCTGTTTACAGTATCCTAGCTTTCTCCAGGGAGAGCTGCCGGTAGATGAAAATGCATTACAGTGCTTTGCAAAACAATTGGGCACAGATGAAAATTACAAGTCAAATAGCTGCGAGTTCCACTTACTGTAGTAGCAGCCGCACAAGTGAACACTATGCCTGGCAACTGATAAGCACCGCGCCTTGTTTACATTGCCTCAAAGTGAAGGGTGATGGGAAGAAATCAATGTGGACGCAGGAACAGCGTAACGGCAGACTAATCATTCCTCCGGGCCAGCAACACTGACGGAGTCCTGTCAAGGACGCGGCAAGTGGAGGAGGAATTCAGCTGTCGTTGCCATCGTCCCTTTCAAAGGCCAGATTCTGTCCACACCCATATGTCATCTTCTGAAGTAAACACTATCAGGATTCTTCAAACGAAGAATCAAAGTAATCAAGATCAGGTATTAAGATGTAAAGGTGCGATGTTATTGATGGTGATGTAGTTTATTCAGATTTATTAAAGCACAAGAACAGATGCACGACCTGGCTCACGCAAAACGGACCCGCTTTAGTTTGAAGATCTATTAGGGGAGCGTGGTCTTAACTATATGTCAGGCATCCATCAATGCTGCTCTAACTTCCCACAGTTCAAATTCAGCGGGCTGATATGATGACACATCTACGCCCACTCAACATCTGTAAAATCCTAATCATAATAATCATGTCCCATTAGCACTCTTGTTGCTACTTGGCAACGCTTTCTACCATAGAAAGACAAGAAGTGGTTCTGAAGAGGAGGACAACAAAAAGAATAAACTTTTTCACTTCCTCCAGTCATCTTGAGAAAATGCCATGAGCTAAAAGCAGTTCAATTATATGGTAAGAGGAGGAACAAGTACAAACAATAGCAGAACTTACTGAGGGGCTGTGAGCTTTAGGTCAATATCATCACGTTGATCCACATGACCCATCTAATTATGGACCCTCCACCCATCTATTCAGTTTCCACTCACCTCTCCTCAAAGGGGCGGCTCCTCTTTGATCTGAGTCTCTCTGGTATTTTTAACCACCCCTTTGTTTTTATTCTGCTCCCTTTTAATTATAGATGCCCAAACACTATACTCCCAGAAATCCTACAGATATACAGTATATTTTGTGTGTTAAAAACAAGACAGCCAGCACATTAAATGTCGGTGCTATGTGATTAAAAAGCAACTTAATTTTACGCCACCACAGACAGCATCAGTAACGGCCGCCGCAAAGATGACAGACACGGTAGAGATGTGTATGCCCCCAAAAGACCAGAGTGAGCAAATCAAAGCCTGGAACAAGAAGCTGATGACATCAGAAACTGTGCAAAAGAAGCACAGTCAGGCTTCGGTCTGTGGGAGTCTGAGAAAAGATCAGCTCTCAGTTTGCCAAGCTGAGATTCAAAGAGACTTTAATATCAAGCTACTAGGCACAATTCTCAGTTTTAAGACATCTCCGAATCAATGACACTCTTCTCAGGAAGTGTTTTTACTTAGCTACTGAGCGAATGACTGCAACTGACAAGAAGTTTCTAGAGGCCATCTCACAGTAGGATGACTCCTATGCTCTTTCTGAACTCGTTTCCTCTATCAACACTGTATCAGCCCGTCTTTCCCTCTGTTAAAGCAGCTCATCCATCCCACTCCTTCTTGCCAACTGCCTGTGGCTTGAAATTCAAAGTCTTCTCTGTTTTCTCTTGTTTATGCGAACTGCTTGTCTGCTACATGATCCTGAAACCAAACCCGCGTTTTTACATTCCAGCCGTGACGTGGAGGCTCCCGGTGTGCAAGGATGCATCGATCTACCCGTTTTAACCCCATGAACGTATTTTTATGTTCAAGTTCCATGTGGCTCCAAATGTAAATACGTGGATGGATACATGAGCATTTTTACCCATATGGGTTCCATAGTGATCATGTGACCGAGGGAAACAACACTATATGGCTGGCGGTGGTAATCAAGCTCACTAATTACTTCCTGAGCTGAGAGAGTTGTCAGGGAGAGGATGAGCTGCCACAGATGGTGAGAGACCCACACTGATGCCAAGATATCCTGCCTGTTTATCATTAAAGCTGAGCATGAGCGTCTGTCTGAGACATTCAGAGAATGAGTGAGAGTTTGTGACCACGGTTCAGTGTTTAAAGGCGTTCGCTCTCAAACCACAAGCATGATACGTGACAGGAACAACGTTAGCGCTTGAAGGCTACTACCACAGACGTCTACGTCAACCAGTCTAGACGCACATCGGGTGAGACCTACCCAAACCAACGGCTCCGTCTCCAGAGAACATGCCAGAGCATCACTACTTACCACTGCGACGAGCCATCAGTGCCGCTGACTTCCAGAAGGTCGTAGTCGTCCTCCAGCTGAAAGTCACTGAAAACCAGGGCAATGGTGTCTCCCGGCTCGGCGAGCACCGTCCAGGTGCAGTCTGCGTTGTTGTTGTACTCTGCGGGGTAGTTGGGCGATGTGATCACCCCACTCTGGCCCCGCAGTGTCCCACCGCAACCATCGTCTGCTGCAGAGAGTAGAGGACGGAGGCTTAGTACAGGCAATGACAGAGACGTTAAAAGGCTGATAAATACAAACTGCAGCTTGAGAACTGATTAAAGGTCAAGACAGACGAAGCAGATAGCGATTTGACTCCAAGCGTACTGGAGCTGCACTCCTTCTGCAGCTCTTGCTTTGGTATAGTATTGATATACTCGTAGGTGTCCTTGTCAGGCTGCTAGAAGTGGTCGGTTTTAGACTGCAGAACATTTTTCACTGCAAGCATTTTTGGTCATCTCAAATATTTCTCTTACACTTGTGTTTGGCTGCTGTTTGGTCCACTTCTGTCTACTACAGATGCCAGGAGGTCCTTTTCAGCTGGAGTACATTTCCAGCAGTGAGCACAAAGTACGAGCCAGCAGAAAACTCCATTTAAACTGTGTATGTGTGTGTGGAGCACTTTTGAGACCATATAACTGCTGCACACAGTACATAGATACAGATGGAAAAGTGCAACAAAAAAAAAAAAACACACTGCAATAAAAGAGCACTTTACTTAAAGAGACTTTCTGACATAGCAGAAAAAAAAGTAATATGGTATAAACAGAAAAATAACGATTCAGCAATAAAAGTCTTCCAAACTACCAACAATTACAAACAGTTCACTCTGTGGGAATTTTCTGGACGACATCTTGCCAGGGACTGTGCATGCTTTTCAGTTTTCTTTAAAAAAAAAAAAAAAAAAAACAACATATTTGTTTATTTATTTTTTCCTGGCCTCAAATTATCATTTTGCCATGAGCCAAAGTGCAGATGTTCCCAGAACAGGAGCATGAAAATGAGCAATGACTTGCAGCATATTGTTACTTTGTGTGCTTTTTTTTTTTTTTGCCATAGGCCAGAGAGACACATGATTTCAAAATGCCCTTCAGCAGAGTCGGGTGTGTGATGCAACCTCGTGCAACACGGGCGTAAGTGTTTAAATTCAGATTAATTCAGATTTGTATTAATCAAAGCAGCTCTTCCCTCCTTTAGACTGCTTTAAGGGGGGTATTAAATAATACAGAAAGCATTTAATGTGTTGCCAAGAAAATTCCCCTGCCCAGAGTCTGATAAGTTCATTACTGCTTTTAACAATACAGCATCACGTGATGTCTGGGTTGCATGGCATGTGTGAAAATCCAGATTTGACCAGACCAGCACTGTATGTACCAGGGAATAGAAGGGACGCATCAAAAATGTTAAGTGTGTGTGCATAATATGTTAAGGTGGCGTGGGATTCATGAGTGGGCAGCCAGCTATCTGTGTGGGGTGTTGCAGAGAGGGGAGGAGCAGCTGAAAGGCACCCACACCTGTCCATCATCCATCCTACCTGTCACTATGGCAACACCCCCAGGGGAGACCAATGGAGTGTACGGAAACCTGTGAGGTGTGAACTTGAATAGGAGGGAAACTACGACAGAAGGGCGAGAAGAAAGGGGATGAAGAGGATGACAGGTGACAAGCCGGGATGGGCGAGAGGAAAGTGCGGAGGGAGGGTGGACAGTAAAGAAAAAGAGATATGACGAGAGAGGTGACAGGTGATTGTTGCATTGGGAGTGACAGGAAGTAAAGAAGAAAGGATGAGGATGTGCATTGATATTCCACACAAGGCACTTCCTTCACACTTGAAGGAAAGTCTCCGACGCCTAACTCTCCCCTTTCACCTTGACTGTCTCTGTTGCTCTCTGCCCCTATTGTGGCTGCCACTTGCCAATGCAATTGATCTACAACAATATAATTAAATACATTTAAATATATATATATATATATATATATATATATATATATATATATGTATAAATTTATTTGCCAAAGCATCGACCTTGTGGAACCGTTAAAAACATATTAAAACGTTGATGCCTGCAGAAATATCCTCAGTGTTTTCTTCAGCCAGTGGTACATGTCAGAATGTTTCCCATGGTTGAACAGTACATGTTTTCAGCCTGTCACTTAGGATCTCATGCTTTTCCATAAAGTGCATGGAGCTGCATCAGTTCCTCTCAGTGTCATGGTAACACTGATATAGAGGAAGACAAGCGATATGGTTAAAGTGCATCAAACTACTCACGTTTACAAGGAACAATGATACATAATACACGTTACATCGCAAGTAAAGTTTTTTTTTTTTAAATATATATATTTTTTATTTGTGCAATGAAAGGTGTTTGGCAAGAAATGCAACACACATCGCTGCTGTATCTGCATCTTCGATGGCTGGCTTTCATCTGTGGCCCGTCAGCGCTGGCACATTAGGACTCAGCTGAGTCCAGAAGGGTGGTCGAGCCAAAATGTTCTGCCCCAGCTCCAAGTTCTGCGCTTACACATACAGTACTGTAGGGCAGGCTTTATAATTGGAGTGACACTAACTATACACTTATGCATTATGAAAGAGCACTCAGGTGTGCACGTTGACTTTTATGTGGCGCTGGGAGACCTTAATTAATCATGGGGGAAATTGCTAGTTTCTAAAAACTTGTTGGCATGTAATTTCTGTTGGAAAGGTGGCATAATCACATCCTTGAGCGCTTGAGCTTTTTTTTTTTTTTTTTCTTACTTTTTGAGGAAGGCAGGCATAAATGAGGAGAGAGTGAAAGAGCTGAGTTTGGGTCTGAACAACAAATATTAGTTGATTAAAAGAGAAAACACACAGGGAAGGGGAGCTGACAGAGTTCTTAGGAAACTGCCAGGAACGCAAACAAGATATGCAAATAATAAATTCACGTTTGCACGCAGAGTGCGGGCGAGCGCATGTGTCTGCATGTGATTGGGGGATGAGGACAGTGCTGGCGTGCGGTGCCCAGCCATGTGTGTTCCTATGTGGCCTTCCTGACTCCCGGCCTGGTTGCAGATGGCGCAGTGTCTCAGAGCTCTGCTCAGCAGACGCACTGACACAAACCACGGGCCACATGGACACACAAGCGCGCGCACACACATGGACGAGATAACAAAACGGCAAACGAACGGGTAAACATGCATGTTCGCGACGTGCCCGGATCACGTTAATAGAATGAGTCAGTTTTACGCAAAGTAACCTCCTGTAAAATTATGTCCAGTGACATCATATGAGCCTGCGGTGAATTATTTTCAAAAGCCGTTACGCTGGGTCAGACGACACACACACACACACACACACACTCGCAGGTGTTGCTGCCGTAGGGGGGCTTCCCAACTGTGAGAGAAGGACAACTGGCACAAGCACCTGACTGGGAGCTAACACATGAGGTCCTGTCACGGTAAATAAGAGATCAGCATAACTGCAGAAAACATGTCAGGTCATGGGAAGGCAAGTGGAAATGCAGGTCTCTGCGTGTGAGCAGGACAGTAGAGGTAAGTTAGCATTTTAAAGGCAGTGTCAGCTCTGTGGTGCGCTAATTTTAAATTCTTGTTCTTGGATGACAACAACAACAACATCAGTAAAAAAAAGGAAAAGTAACAAATAAGGAAGTTGTCCGTTGTCATACCTCTGCAGTAGGGAAGTGGAAAATCCCAGGCTGCAGTACCGGCTGAGGTGGCAAGGCAGGATAAGGTGGTGTGACCCTCCAGCACGTAGCCTGGACTGCAGCTGTAGCGGATTTTGTCTCCGATGTTGAACGTGGACCCCTGCTGGTGGCCATTCAGAAGCTGTCCAGGATTCCCACAAGTATAACTGGGCAGAGCTACAGAAAGGAGAAAAAAAAACAGTATGTGTCACTGCATTACGTTCATGTCAACCAAAGCCTAAACACAAGGACAAATCCAGTGGAAGTTTGGTAACCTAATCACAGAAAACATTGAAAAGCAAATCATGTTAAATGTTCCTTTTTTCCAGCGCAGTCACTGTTGTCAATGTTTGTTCAGATAAGTGAGCTGCGTATTGATAGAACCGTGTCTAATTGTGTATTATGTAAGTCGGGTTCAAAGGAAGTTCAGCCAAGTCCAACAGCATCTCTGGCCAGTAAAACACACACCACACTGCTTTTAATAATACACAGTGCATCAATTAACCCTATAGTAAACTTCTTTTAATACTTGTACACGCTCTTTGACCTTTGTTTTCAGTTTTTCCTCAGACAGCCAGTCACACGCTCCCACACAGCGAGGGATCTGGCCAGAGCATGTGCTGGACTTTGGATGGAACTCAGTCTCTCCATAGGAACCGGGCAGAACCGTACAGGACAGAATGGCTCCTATACAACAACACGGTTCACTGGCGCCTCACCGACCAGCACATACTTCATATTGTGATTCAAAAGTTAACATTACAAATAAAAGTCATTTAGTTTGGCTGCAGGAAACGTTGGCTCTGCTAAAAATAACCCTAACTGTGTAAGTAAGGCCGTGGCATCTCAATAAATTCAAGTCTGTCCCTCTTATGTCCCACGCCCCAAAAAATGGACATCCCACAAATGTCATTTCTCATCATTAAAACAATGGCATCGGCAGAAATAAATGCATTGCTTCGAATTAAGAGTTGATTAAGATCCTGGCATACTGAAATCCAGTTTGCTTCACATGGATTTCCACCCTAAAAAAAAAAAAAAAAAAAAAAAAAAAGCACACCTGCAAGTACTGTGATATAAATGACGTAGTGATTTACTTGTTGATTAGTACCTGGGCAGCTGCTGCAGAGAGTCGAAGTAAGATTGTGACATTTATTTGAAAACAGGTGGAAAAAAATGTATCTAGTAAAGAGTTAAAAGCAAACACTTTGACTTGTTTGACACAAGTGTAACTAACAACATTAACCCTGGCCACGTTCCATTAGGATGTGCCAGCACCGGGGCTCTGATATTCTGCATGCTGGGTTACTGGCATGGAATACTGGCGTGTGCAAATGGAAGAGAGCCACCGTTAATGCTATTAGTTAACCTGTGCTTTTTCCCCTGCTATGACAAGCCAGAACGTCGCCTGCGAGAGTGGTCCGTTTCTGAAACGGCGCAGATGCGTCAGAGACAAAGACAAGGTGCAAGCAAGACAGTCGGAAAGAGAACAGACAGAGATGCTGCCAGAATATATCAGTGTGTGCACGTACGATGCTGTACTTTATTTACATGTACCACTCTAATCACCACCTTCTTCATTTTTGGCAATGAATGAAGTCTAACCCAGGCACAGAACAGGGCTATGACTGCAGCATCATAGTAGGAAAAGCCGTTTTTAACCTGACTAAGGATCATCAATATTCTCAACGTAATAGTCTCTATTCTCTCTATTCCCAAGGTGTATACCTGTAACCAATACCCATCAGCAGTAAACAACATTGACAGGATTTGATGTAGTGCGCCGTAACACCGATATATAACACACCTGGAAATAAAGCCGTTTCCTCATTGTGTTCCCATGCAATTATTTCCCCTACAAAACTGATGTGATAGCAGAAGGATTTTGTAGCTGACAGAAATACAATTCATGCAGAAGTAATGCTTCACTCTTTGTATAATAAAGCGGGAGAACCTTGCAGAGCATCTACTGCCAAGATCGGGAAGCTAAGGCAGCAGCGTATGAAAACCCAAGCAGCCTGGTTTTGCACTATGTACTTTGAACTCATTTATTTCAATCTAATCCATTTCTACAGGCTAAATCCTCAGACAGAGACCATATGAAAAGGGAAAATTCAGTTGGAGAAACACACTCACACACACACAGGTGCTTGAGAGAAATGAGAAACAGTTTTAAATATTTGTGAGATGACTTCACATTACTCTTCATTAATTTCCTCCCCTCCACGCACATTCATACATCAAAATTACTGCACAAATTACTTTACAAGCTTTAGAGGTTTTCTGGTTTTCGAACGGACAGGTGGGCTTTTTCCAGGAGGTCTGACTTCTATTATCACGTGGACTATTAGATCCCAACCCCCAACATCCGATGCCGCGACAGCAGCCCTTGGGCATTCGTCATGGCAGGTCCATAAGTCACTCAAATGGAAGACTGTGACACTGCTCACCCCTGGGGCCCGGATGCTTTAAGCACTTCCATTGCTGAAGCGGCAAAGGATGCTCCTCGTCCATCAAGGCATCCGCCTCTGTGGTGCGCACAGGCTAACGGCAGAGCCATGCGCACATGCTCAAGTGTGCAGAAACAACATACACACACAGACACCGGCCGATAATGAGAAGCCCTGCCATCCATCACTCTGTTCACCTCTTACATCATTCACTTCCATTCTTTCGGTCAGCCTTTCCTGTGGCAAATGACAGCGAAGACGGAGATAGTATGAAACTCAGTGCCTGTGAGACGACCTTTGACCCCAATAAAACCGATCGTCCTGATTGTCTTTATGTCCGTACATTTGTTTCTTTGAGGAAAAGGGAATCACCACATACCTATGGATGCCGTAAAGCACAGTCGTCATGATTCCTATAATGCTCAAGATGGAGATCAAAGAGATCCTGAAGGTCTAACGCTTTGTAGTGAGACACTTTGTTGCAAGACATTTTTATTCTAAATTATTCGATATTTCCTGCATATCACTGATCTGAGATACAGCGACCTTCTTTGTTCTCTTAATCTAAGTTAACCTACTTGGTCTATAGGGCAGCTGTAGGAGAAACCAACTCACTAAAGTAAATCTGAAGACGACAATGAAAGGGCAAAAAGACGAACGCAGGAGACAAGCGAGTCTTTGTACAGTTGATGCAACATCATTCTGTCTGCAGCATCTCCGACGGCTGACGAGGATGCATGACTGACAGCAACACAGCAGGAAATGTATACACACACACAGACGTCCCTTGAGAGGCAGCATGAAGGTACGAAACCAAACACACATACCAAACAAGGATTCTGATCTTTTGGCTCTTCTCATGTGAAAAAACTCCCTGACGTTAGAAGTTTATTACTCTAATCTGTATTTTAGTTAAAGATGTTTAAATAAACAAACAGCAACTAAGGTCTGGGTGGTGGTCTCTGAGATGGTGATTAGGATCGACTCATATTTTACATTTAAGAAAGCCGAAAGGAAAAAAGAGATGATGCAGAAACTGTAGACAGATGGTAAGAAATAAATACTTGCAGGGATGGTGGGAGAAACAACACTGTCATCAATAGGCAGGAGCTAAATTATGCAGCACCTGGCTCCAAATTAGTTTCCAGTAAGAGAAAGCAGAGCAAGAAAGACAACCTAACATTTCAGTGGTATAGTAGGAAACCCTAAAAGTTCCAGGTTTGTGTGTGTGTGTGCATGTGGGTGTGTGTGTGGGGGGATTTATACACTCTTCACACACTCGCATCACTGTTTTCCATCTTCATTCCTGATTCCCTCTCTTTCCTGTGCCCTCTTCCCTTGTTCTCCATCTTCCTGCTATGCATCGGGAAGTGACATTGCAAAATCGATCCCAACACACAGGTGCATTAGCTCAATAAGCAGTTTCTGCTTTGTCAAGCAGCAATTCAATCAATGCCTTCTGTTCCCTACATATGGGCTGGACAAAAGCTGGCAACTCCCATCACTTCTGGTTAGAGAGGCTGAGGAATGCAGAAATGGCCTCTCCTTTCCCATCCCAGCGAGAAATAGTCTCATGGTCTCAAGTGTGTGTGTGTGCTGACCGAATACAGTTCAAGCACAAACTTTAATTTCACTGTCAATCTGTGTCAGACGTATGAACTTAGATGCTAAACAACTCAGGTGATAGCTCCTTTAAGACAGGAAAGGTAAATAATGTGCCACGCTTTCTGAGACTATAAAAGCCAGAGCTCCGATATTTGGAGAGCTATCATCACTGAATGCCACACACTAAATGTAGCTTATCGCATTTTTATCACGAGTTATCATTTAATTACTGTTCTCTGCAGCACTGCTCTCCTGAAATGCCTATTTTCTAAACTACGCTGTTGCGGTAGCGGAAACAAACACTTAGCCCAAACACCTTAGATGTAGATCGGCAGGGAAACCCTTATCACAGCTGCACAATGTAATCACGTAAAGCTCCGGGTGCATCTGTGAGCCGGCAACAGTTCCACAAATGCACTGAAGTTCGAAATCCAGTTGTATAAAATCACGTCTGGTTTTGAGAGAAGTTGAGTACAAGGCATTTCTAACCAGCCAAGTGATTCTGGATGAAGGATTTGAACCGACGTATGCACAACCACACATTACAGTACAGAGTGGAGTGGACCCCAGATTCCCTCATTTCCAAAGCACACAGGAAAAAGGGCCAGTTGTGCAGCGTGGGAGGTGCCGAGGTGTGAAGGAATAGCTCATACACAATTGATGGCTGTCGACACTGTCTGCAAAAACAGAATAATGTGCTATTCAGTAGTCATTCACTATATATGAGACTAAACTTAGAGGGATCAGGGAGAATGAGAAACTTCACGGAAAACCAAAAGACAGATGAGAGACAGGACGTGGAAAGCTGAGAGGTGAGTTCAACACTTCTGTGTACAGCCTTGACTCTGTCTGGCTTCAAGCATCTAAATCCCCCCTGGATTTCCAGGCTTATCTCTCCACTGACATTACTCTTTCAAAGAAAACTACTGAATGTCTGCGGTCACACTCGCAAGCTTTAGTTTCCAGAGGAAAAAAAAACGAAACAAATAAATCAAGATTTTACCGGATTGCTAACCGCTCTGGTTTCAGGTCCACTGGCCAGGGATTAAGGCTCGTACCTCCACACTGTTTCTAGTGAATCCTACTTAATCTGACAGGACATATTCAATAGTCCTTATTTACTTGATCCAAATACTGTTCCTGGTTGAAACCTTCATTTATTGGCATATGAACAAAACAGAGTGTAAGACACACACACTCAGTCCTGTTTGAGCCAGAAAAACGACATATGCACATTATTAATTCTGCTGCAGTTAAAAACCCTGCACAGTTGCGATCGCCCTAAAAACAAGCAATAGAAAAAGAGAAAAAGTCATTCACATAAGTCCACTGCTGCTCTTCCTCCCCTCCTCACTGATGTAACGAACAGTCTGAAGGACTTCCTGAGTCCTGAGAGGTGGGTGTCTGTGGTTTCCCATCAAGGAGACCAGCTTTTACATACGTGTTCTCCTCTCCTGCAGATGAAGCAAACCACCTCCATCTTCAGGCCTCTGATGTTAAAAGGCAGAGGTGATGGGAGGCACCTCCTACAACCCATTAGCTCTACTTTTAGTAGTGATTAGTGCCGTGTGAACGTGAGGAAGCCACTAGCTGATGGGTTCGCTTCCATTGGGAATTTTAATCGCTAACGATGATAAAATGGCATTTTGAGAAGCTCACTTTGTGAAACCGGATCCTCTTTACCCAAACACGCTTCTTAGTTTGGGTTTTGTTTCAGCTAGGTGTCTCTGTGTGCTCCCCTCGTGTCTGGGTTCTCTCCAGGGGCCCCGGCTTCCTGCCACACACAACCGGCTTGCTTGTAGGTGCGAGTGTGGGTGGTTGTCTCTCTGTGATGGAGTGGCAACCCGTCCAGGTTGTACCCCGCCCCTCGCCTGAGTGACAGCCGGGATGCCCTTACTAAGATTAGCAGTTCAGATGATGGATGGAAGGTCTACATTTACTCAACAGAAGTGATCTATAGCTACAAACTGATTTCAGTGACTTCTGTAGAGTAAAAGGTTAATTTTCACTACTTACGTTCATTTTAGATTTGGGCAACAATAGCACATTATGTGACGCTCGGGCTAGCAGGTGGTGGACCCAAAGGCAGACTCAGCAACGGTGACTTAGATTTTAACAGTGGTTTTATTAATAGGTGAACACACACAGTGACCAACAAAGGAACAACAGCACATGGCTGGAATTAAAGGCTCACCCATGAGCGCGAACACGACTGAACTAGGGATTCTTTACATAAGCACAGCATAAATAAATCAACCGCTCTTTGCCAAACAAAAGACTCACGTGACATGGGTGACATGGGCAGCAACAAACTCTGACTCACACACGACAGACCGACAAAGGACAGGGACACAGGCTTAAATACTAACTGAACAGGAAATCAAACACAGGTGAAACTACTAATTACAAGGGGAGGAGCACAGAGGGAGAACGTGACATCACAAGACAAACAGAAAAACCTGGAGCCCTCAGTGTTCTGAGTGTAACACATTATTATTAATCAGTAATAAAAAAAAAAAAAGATTCGTCCATCCTTCCCCTTCATTTGGGGGGTAAACGTAATTTTTTTAATATTATTATTAATTTTTAAATGTGCTAAATCGAAAAGTAATCCAGCCAGTTTATGTGAACAAACTCGTTTGATGTAAAGTACATACAGTACTGCCTCTGGCCTCCTGTCTTGTTTTCCCTGCCTTTTGTCTCCCCTCAGCCAATCGTCTCTCCCCACCTCTGGAGGTTGCCTTAGAAACAGTAAAGCCTCCCCCCATCCTCCCCACAAGGGGACTTCGTGGAAGGAGAAGTGTCCATGCGTAAATATGTGCAGGCTTGTGGGAAATATGAGAAAATAAACATACCTCTTCTCTTAGACTGCAGCGCAGATGTTAAACCATTATCACCATGTGCAAATGCTCTTGATTACATATGCGCTTGAAACCCGGTGGGCATGTTCCTACTGCCGCCCGACATCGACGGGGTAGAATTTCATTTGCGTCTCCTTCCCAGGTCAACAGGTCACGTGTCACTTCAGAGCAACATACCATTAACTATATCGCCCTCCATCAGTTTGATTATCTGACTTGTGCAAAGAATACAGAAGCGATGGCTTGATGAAGTTAAGGTGCACTGGAAAGATGAATCAATAGGTTTATTTAACCTTGAGGTCTCAAGTAAATCTCTGCCATCCTTTGCTGTGTAAGGCCCCGGCATCAAAAGCTCGTGCTCGTTTTGTTGAAACCACAGATTACTTCATCCTATCTCGTCGTGCTGTGACAATGTAGCGCTTTCCGGAGTGAAAAATGCCACCGGACTGTCGTTTCAGTGTAGTTTGCACTTTCCAGCACCTCCGCAACCCACGGGGCCACGCACCACAATTAGCTGCGATTCCTCACCTGAGGGAAATGCAGTGCAGAGGAGAGGGCTGATAATAACTTCACTACTCAGGGCTGCAAGATCAAAGGATTATAGTGTACAGCACTGAATAAATACGGCCACCTTTTCAACGTCGCAGGCGTGCCGTCAGACGATATGCTACCGTCTCACCGCCTCGCTACATTTACAAGCTAGTGATCTATGATTTGTTTTAACCACACAGATCATATAAAGTAAAGTATGTCTCACATGCTGATGAAGGTTTCCCCAGACAAAAAAGGTCAGGGGATTTATTTTAGCGCTGTGGTGCGACTATCTTCTGGATAAATTAAGTCTCTTTCTGCAGTTCTACACTCAGCACTGCTTTTACTCATTCTCAATCCAAATTACATTAGCAAGTAAAACTCAAAACTAGGAGCATAATGATTTTAATACAGCTTCTGCTTGTCAATGTGAAAATAATGAAAATCATAAAATCTATTACATCATATTATTGTGGCTAGTACTCAATAGCGGCTTTTTCCCACCAGGAAGTGTCTTCCTCTTGTTTTTTTTCCTCCTTCACATCTAAAAGTCTTTCGTTCAGTACTTGACTTCAAGCATTTTCCCATCATAAGCATATTCATCTTACCGACAGTATACACACTCTACCCTCACCATCATCAAAAGAAGAGGGGCGGCTTCATGTGGAAGGAAAGGTTTCCTGGTTTGCGCTCGTCTGTTTCCCCTCAATTCCCGTGCAGGATTCCCCGAGCTAGTGTCTTCCTTTGATTCTGAACCGTCTGCTGGGGTTCAGACCACAGAGACGTTCTATTGTAGAGTCACGGTTTCCATTAATTATGTTGCTTTTTAACACAAGTGATAGATATTTAGTATCTAGGGACTGTGGCACTTTATCAAATGTTGTTGATGCGTTTTTGGACTCCACGTCTCAAATGTAAAACTCTAGACTGTTTAATCATGTTAATACCGCAAGTGTAAGTAGACGCATGAATCTGACACCGCTAAAAAGAATCACCATCACGTTACCGTTCAGCTATTGGCAACAGTTCAGATTTTAAAAGATGCCAGTTTTACTTCCCTCCCAGTTTTACATCAACGGCTCACGCACAAACAAACAGCTCCTCCCTTTGAAACGACACCTCCGCTTGTTCCCAGCGTTCGCCACAGTAGACTGAACCGCGGCTGTGAATTAAGGCCTCAAATAGAGCACATGGCTGTGCCAAATGATGGGTAAGAGACAAACACCAAACAAACAGGTGCGCCTTTGGCTTTATGCTTCAGCGATGGTGCGCTTGCGAGGGACGCGAATCAACGCAAGGATAAACACAAATCACCCAAAAGCCCAGTTTCCATGCGACTTGTGAAGAGATTTGTCTACTCCCAAGCAGTCTGGGGAAAACGGTTTATTTCTCACCTCTTCTCAGCAAATCAACCCAAAGTGGTTGGGACAGAGAAAATTCAACAGATTAAAAATAAAAAACAAAAAAAATAATCAAACCGTTCACCACAGTCAAACATTCTGCACCTTAAATTTGGCATTTGCGTGTCGAACGTCAGTGTAATCTGAAAGAGATGAGCAGGGGCAGTTGTGACCGGCTGCTCGATACGTCTGGTCTGATGAATGGCTGCACGTTGCAACAGAGAAATGATTAAACGCAGCAGCCAGTAAGGAGCCGCTCGGTTGATATCAATTAAAGCAATGAGAGCGAACTCACTGGTTACTGTTCATAACTGTCGCTGGGTACTTCATCATGGAAGGCAACATAAATGCGAGGCAATCGTAATGATGTATTAGATTACACGACCGCCTAATGATAAATGTGGGTTTATTGAAGTCGCCCATACTGGAGTCTCCAGTAAACACACTTCACGCTGTAACAGGTTTAATTTCAATCAAACTAATTGGAAAAAGGCAGTTGAGGGGAACCACGAGCCAAACAGCTCACACAAAACAAAGCGTGATAATATACAGAAAAAAATAAATAAATCTGGATCAATACACTGTCACACGTGTTTACCTGTTGGAGAGAGAGAGAAAACGAGCCAGTAACGCTGTACTGTCACGAACAATAGATGAAGGGTCTAACATGCTACTGCCAGGAATTGGTTTGCACATGTTGATCATCACAGCTTGTCCACGCACCATCAATAACCAGTATCCGATGAATAGCTTCCGTCATGTCGAGCCAAGAGGATTCCTGCTACAGAGAAGGCGCAGCCACCTCTTAAAAGGGTTATATTAGGATTTAGACATCTCCTTGGTTATCTGTTAATATTGCACGTGAAATCCTCATTTTAAAAATCAGTTTTGCGTGTTATTCGAGTCCATGCAGATGCAGACAGGTGTGTTCGGTAATTCAGGGCAATGATGTGATTTGTGTGGTTCTCCGTCAGGCTAATTGAGGAGCACACCTGTGTATAGTGTGGAATGATGGGACGTTTCCCCACATTCATAAGAGATGAAGGTCAAACAGAGTCATTTTGCATCTTAATCTATTATATCTATTTAAGAATTCTATACGCACACATATCGGCTCGAGTCTTCTTGTTTGTTCGTTGGAAATTCGATCTTCAGTCCTGAATGCAGAAACACACTTAAACCAACTACACGCACACGCATTCATATTCTGAGGCAAGTTCCCACCTCATCCCGGCTCAGAAACAATGACACCCTAATCCGGGGACAATACGGGCACTAATCCACACAAAACAGGGATTGTGTGGAGAGACAAACGTGGGAGCGGGGAGGAGAAAGAGAGAGAAAAAAAAAAAAAGAGCTAGAACGCTAACAAGCAAAAAAAGGCTAATCCTGATGAGAGATAGAGGCTGGGAGAGAAAGAATAAAAAAAATGGTTATTAGTGGGGGCAAGACACACGAGGGAGCAGAGAAAAAGCAGGAGGAGGAAACGTGGAAAAGTAGGAGAAGCATCAGACAAGTAGTGAAGGCTGCAGAGTGAATCCGATAAACAGAGACCATTGTTCGGTTGTGCTTCGACCTACTGCGAGATATTAAGCTGTCAAAAACAGGCTGCACATGCAAAAAAAATCATTTCTCATTTCGTCTACTGGCTTTTACCTTTCCTTGCCCCACTGTACCTGCAAAACAATGATTCAGTTTTCAGTCGAGAGAATTACAATTAGGGTTTCATGTCCTAGCATTGTTGAGCTGTTAAAACCATTGAAATCTGAGATAATAGAATTTGATGAGTGTTTATTCCATTGCAATTTGAAAACAACATATTTTAATTCCCACACAAAAGGACTGGTTTTACCCCGACAGTCTTCACTAAAAAGAGAGCAGACTTTCAAAAGGTGAACTGTCACCTTTATTTTCAGCAAGTTGGCTGACGGTGGTTATCTCAGACTGGAATTAATTACATCAAAGTCTACGATCCAGAGGGCTGAGCACATGACATTTACAAGAGGCCAACCGAGGCGCTTAATTACACACTTTCATAAAGTGGACGAATTAGTCTGCCAGACTGCTTCCCCACATCAACAGCGGACGAATAACAACACTAGCAACCTTTCGCAGAAGTCGGACAAAATGGGTGAAGGGGATGGAGTGTTCGGGGTGACATTTTGTGCGGTCAAAACCCAATAACAAAGTGCTATGTCAGAGGAGAAGCGAGTGCACTTTGGGCTCCCGGTGCTTTTTTGGGAGATGAGCTCAGTGACTAAAAAATGCATGGCTGTGGAAGAGGACGAGCGCTGTGCATGAGTAACGGTGCAGCAAATGTGTCGTGTGGCGTTCATGTGTTCCTGTGACCTGCTTTTCTTGATGATGCACCTCGCTCAGGGTAGAGCGAGAAGATTCCCTCATCATTGCTTCAACCCTCAGCTGTGAGTCATCCTCGTCTTTCCGTCTCTCGCTCTTCAGTCAGTGTAGCTGTGTTTTTTTCCCTCTATTCCCGTTTCCCTGTGCTCTTCTTTTCATTCATCCTCATAACTCTTTAAAAAGCCTCCAGTTAATTCTGACTGGACTTAGGAAGAGAGGCAGAGCCTTTAGCTGCCAAGCTCCTCTCCTGTGGAACCAGCTTCCAGTCCAGGTTCTAGAAGCAGACGCCCTGTCTGCCTTTAAAACCTTTCTTTTTGACAAAGCGTATAGTTAGAGATGGTTCTTTCACTAGACCGGTTCTGTCTCTCTCTCTCTATTCTCTAAGGTATCGTCAGACTCAGAGCCGTGTGTCTCCAGTGTTCAGCTGCTGGTCCAACCATCCTGCCTGTCTGTTGCTGCTTGACGTTGTGTTTTCTCTCTTCTCTATCTCTTCACCCCAACCGGTCGAGGCAGATGGCCGCCCACACTGAGTCTGGGTCTGCTGGAGGTTTCTTCCTCTCTATAGAGGGAGTTTTTCCTCCACTGTTGCTATTAAAATGTACAATTTATTGATTGGCTACAATTAAAAGCTTGCTCTATGTGGGATTTGTTGGGTTTAGTTGTGTAAGGTCTTAAACCTTACTTGTAAAGTGCCTTGAGATAACTGTTGTTGTGAATTGGCGCTATATAAATAAAACTGAATTGAATTCCTCAGTCTGTTCTGCAGCTAAGCCCTTCCCCACCAGTGGATGTCTTCTTTTCTTTATTTCCCTGTTGTCTTCCTCCCATCTCTCGCTCTCTTTGTTAGGATGCAGTGAGGGTAGGCCCTGTCAGCGTGTAGTCTGTCAGGGTGGAAACAGCAGGGGGCACAGGGGGCTTTTCACAGAAAACCAAAATAAAGACAGGCATGCGAGTAACACCTCAACGTTCCCTCCTCCTGACTGCACGCGCACACACACAAGCCGCCTGTATAGAAATATACACAAGTGCAGGCGTCCAGCTCAGCACATCCCGCCGACCACTCCAGTCCTCTCCCCTTAATCTGTCTGTCACTTTGTGCCATTGTCATACTGCTCACACCTCAGTTGCTTCTCCTCAGTGGGACAAGCTTCATCTGCTGCGACTCACCAACATGTGTTCATTACAGAGTCACACGCATGCATTTTCACGCCGGCTCGACACACACACACACACACACACACAGCTTGTTCCAGGTTAAACATCCCCACACCAAAAGGGACTGCAATTTTTCCCCCACTCTTGAGCTTTGTGAAACACACAGATAACAAATAACACAAAATTTGCATCACCATGAATAATAAATTGCATCACCAAGAATAATAAACACATATTCATTAAATTGTCACCTCTTAATTCAAGTAGGCTGGAAACATATGCAGTTGTCCAGAGAACTGCTATACGAGACATGAACACATCTTTTGAACTCAACACAAAGCCATGGGTTCACGGGGGGGAGGATGGTCCTTCTGTGATGCTCCACTGCACAGCTGATGCATTAGACTATTTTTGAGTGTGTACTCCTGTGTCCACTTGTGTGACTGGGTGAGCTTGGCTGTGTGTGAGTGTAGCTATGACGTGATGGAGCGTTGCTTCCCGCCTCTTATCTGAAGG
Source organism: Macropodus opercularis (assembly GCA_030770545.1). NCBI lineage: Eukaryota > Metazoa > Chordata > Actinopteri > Anabantiformes > Osphronemidae > Macropodus > Macropodus opercularis. Next base: position 7,456,078 of record JAUCMP010000029.1, on the reverse strand, counting down.
GCCAAACAAATTCTCCTGACCGCAGACTAGACTCTGTCCCGCCACCCGTTCACCCAGAAAACAAATAGAGGGCAGAAAAGACGACGAGTAGAGACCCAAAAATTGCATCTTGAAGTGGTGTGCGGAGCGGACGTGCCTGGCAATGACTTGCGGGGGCAATGGGAACTGTCAAGAGCTCTTTTAGCTCATGTCAGTTGTATAAAAGAGAGAAAGAAAGAAAATGTGAAAAAAAAAATAGTCCCAAAAAGGCTCAGATGGAAGTCAGTATCAAATATTAACATAATGTTTAAGAGGGAAAGAGACGGATGGAGGATTCCAACGACATCGCTCTCGTAACCCAGCAGCACCAGTCATTTTGAATTAAAAACAATACATAGCATCATTAAACGATAGGGAGCAAAGCTTTAACCTTCTCACTCGAGTTTTCATTTCTTTAGAATTATGGAAAAAGGTAAATTTATTGAGTTTTCATGTTGTTACGTTAAGATAAAACAAAACACAAATGCATCAAGAACTGAACAAAACTCCTTGTGGTTTCTTCCTGCACTAAGGTAAAGAAACAGACAAACGCACACATATATGATTATAAGTCACTTAGTTAAGTAAACACGTTTTTACAGCCATAATAGTTGGGCTTCAACATCCAGAACCAGTCGTTTTTACTGGGGCCAATCAACTACAGCACAAGTGGCTGGATTTACCGTGGAAAAACATTGGTGCACTACACAGTCAGTTATGAAAACTTCATGGACATTTTCAAAGTTTAATAGTTTTACTAAAGTCGGTGTTTCAAAGATAACTGTTACAACTTGCAGCAGAGGCTCCGACATTAATAATAAATAACTCTGTGAAGTTGAATTAATTCTCCAAAAGAGTCTATAAGAAGCCGATAAAAATATTTTGCAACACCTGGATTTTTCTACTTTCTGCTACCATTTCCACAGCAGCGATAGCAAAACAACTGCAGCAGTTGTCGGTGATGACACATAAGGAAGATTAGCGAGCGCTCGAATTCTCACTCAATGCCCACTATTACAGTAAGTGGACCGAGTGTACATCACACTGTATAGGAAGTAATAGCAGTGAATGAGAGTAGACAGGCGTCACCGATAACAACAAGGCTACGTTTGTCTAAGCTTTTGAGACAGACTGTGAGGAATCACTGGGGCTGTTACACTAGATATGTTATGTTGCAGCTATTTAAAGATGCACAGACCTGCAAAGACTACGACTGTACTAAGAGTCGGTTGTGTTTATTGGGATTCAGCCATCTGTCACTTCTGTTGAACTGTACTGGAGAACAGCACGTCCTAAAAAGGAGCCTTTAAATGTATAGAACCCCTCAATAGAAGACAAATATTTTTTTTCTGATTTTCGGAATATTCATTTTATGACAGAGCTGGAGTAACCCTTTATGCCTGATGCCTATATCCCTTTCAGACTCCCAGCATAGAGGTGGCGTTGCCATGACAGCGCGATATGCCACGCACACGCAGAAACTGTAAATAAGTGCAAAAAAGAAAAACAGTGGGCAAGTGATTAGAAAGCAAACACAGCGCAATCGCTCTCCTTGTTTTTGTTGCTGAGGAAATATCCCTGCTCATGAAGTGCGTCCTCCGCCTGGTAAATCCAGGGAGCAGTCGAGGAACTACCGGCTGCACTTTATTACAAGCTACATTTCACCGCACCTATTCCACAGTATTTGCTGTGACTTTAACACTATACGCCAGCAGCATGAAATTATGTTGACATTTAAAGTGACCATGGCCTTTCCATGGCCCCGACCTTATGCCGCAATCGACTCACGCAACACACACCATGTTAATATAATTGTATTACCCTTATAAAAGACAGCTTATTACAACTTAGACATAAAACAAAACACGAACAAGTAATGTCTTAATTCTGTCCACACGTCTGCAACCATAACGCAACCATTTTAAGTGTGTACATCGATTCATGCAGTGAGGAACCGATAACATCAGCTGCACCTCTGACAGCACCAATTTAACCAGTGTCATGTCAAACCAGTGCACACAGACGCACATGCAACAGCCATGTACAAAACACAAAAAAGTAAAAATAAAGAGATCATTGAATGCGTCACCACACTGTGCATTCGTTTTTCATCTTTTATTCTCACGTTGCTAATAAAAGAAGTAGAAAAAAACTATTAAAACATAATTGGGGCTTTAGGAGGGGATCCAGGTTTACCCTGTTCCTACTGCTTGATTATCAGACACTTGGCCAACTCCCTGAATGGAAAGGAGGGACCTTTTCAACTAGGCACTAAACTCACTCATGCTTCGCTGCTCTCTCATCACCCTCATCTACTCAGCTCACACCTTCCTCTCTCTCATACTAATAGGAGGCAGAGAGAGAGCGGCTGAGGGGGCGGCAGAGAGGGAGTAGATAGAGGCACTATTGTAGAGCAGTTCTGATGGATCATGTGGAGGCTGTGTTGCACATCTGCTGCCTGTGTTGACTTCGTTTTCACAGCAAAAACCTAATAGACTATGCTACCAATACTGGTGCATAATGTAAAAGTGCAAATTTGGAAATATGAATAGAATGGCTGGTTAAAAATGTAAAACGTACAGTACACAAACACCTGCGGAGTTAATGCTGCCTTTAATTTATTTATTTTTTCCTCCTCTTTTTGGCTGACCCAGTTGGGAGGCGCATTGGCTATGCAACCAAGACACAGACGGAAAGAGAAACTTGGCAACACACGACTGGATAATCGTCGCGGCACTTTAATATTCAGGAGTGAGAGAGAGAGAGAGAGACGGTGAGTATAACACAGAAGCGCCAGCAAAATACGGGAGGCGTCGAGGTTATGATTCAAGCCGCAGAAGACGGCTTGAAAGGTTGGAAGGGGAATCAGGAAGGAAAGCAAAAAAAAAAAAAAAAGAGAAGAAAGCTGGGGAGAAAACAGGTGAAGCGCAAGAAATGCAGTACGACATGAAGAGATAAGAGTTCTTTACTATTCCCACTAGGTATTTTCAGACGCTCTGCAAATGTTTCAAATTCCCTTTGCCTCCGTTAGCTTCCTTCTCCATGGCTACAGATTAAACATGAATAAAGAGCTAGCAAAGAGATGTAGAAGAGAAGGAGGCAAATGAGGCTGAGAAAGGGAGTCTGGTGGTTTCCATGGCGATGAGAGAGCGAAGAGATTCCAGACTGGTCTCGGCCATTACGCAGTGTTGAGGAGATGGACTGTGCAGCACTTAGGCTTATTGCAGCGTAGGCTGGAATAGAACAGATATCTAATATAGGAAAGATGGACTCACACCAAAATGGTGGATGATAAGCCCGGTACTGATGCACACAGGCTGTAAGTAGTGAGAAAAGGTGCACTGAGAAAACCATTAGAGACCATGGGTGTACTGAGGGTGCGCTATTGACAGGCAGTCATGAAAGGTGCTCGCTGTCAGACAGTGAAATGAGATTAGCTTCTGTAAAATTCCATTATGCCTGCAGTCTTGTGGCAGCCCATCACATTTCACTGCTAGGAAACAAAGCCCTTTGTGCAGCTGGAAGTGAGGAGAGAAACTGGTCATGTGCTGACTGATTTGTTCGGGAGTAGCTTTGGCTCAAATGGAGTGTAGCAAACTGCTAAATAAACAATGATTGTTGAGAGAGAGATGAGAAAAAGGGTGATGTAACCAGCTTAGCCCGAGCTACAAGAACCTAGAAGTTACTCATGCAATAACATTTTTTTTTCCCTTTCTGAATTGATTGATTGAATTTAAAATGAATCACACACTGTAAGGACTGGACATTTCTACAGCGAGTCCTTGTCTGTTCTTGAACTTGTTCCCTGCTGATCATTGTCTGTTTCAAACAGTGAACTAATCAAATCAAGGCGGCAGCTCTACGCCAGCAGACTGTGGCCAGACAGACTCACACAAAGCAGCACTTTACATTAGTCCCACTGACAGCAGGTCTAAGACGGATAAATAAGAAGTTTACACTTAAACTTTCTATCTCCTCTCATTTTTAATAATCGTTTCGTGCATCACTGGCTCTATTCGAGTTTGGTGGTACAGAAAATCCAAAGACCCATGTGTGCGATGAGTAAATGGCCAAAGACCTTCAAAGGGAGAACAGAATAGAATATACTGTAACAGAGCAGAATAAGGGGGGAGGAGACGGCTGTGGAGCCACTTCATCGAAGTGTGGAATGGAGCGCAAAATGTTATAGATGTGCATATCCTGTGTCAAAAAGAGGAGAATCCAGTCAGTTCCAGCGAAACGAAGCTGCGCTTTGCCCACTATCCATCCAATTAACATCCCATCTAACCCACAGGGCAGCATCACATGTCAGCACAGCAGGGCCTCTTCCTTTTCCCCACTGACATGGGCCACTGCATTTTGTCTCACCTGTGTCATGTACGGCAGAAGACAGGTAATTAGACTTATGCACTAGTTTCCCCTGGTGCTCAATAGGGTTGATTTTCCTCACCCGTCCCTCTTATACTACACTGAGGTCTGAAAATTTACACCATTCTCTTATCTCTATTTAGGTTTACTTACTACGTAAGTTTCTAGAAAAGCATTAACAGCAAGATACAATCAAGGTCCAAACCTCAAGGTCAAAATAAACCAAAAAACTGTTTTGACGCTTTTGTTTCCAGTTGTGAAAGGAAAAGTCACAACGCTCCAAATTGCCTCCTAGTGGAGATAACAAACAGCCTCTTTGCTCCTTTGTCTTCGGTTTTTATCTAGTCACGCAATGCGGTCCTGGGCCTCCCGAGACATTTGACGTCGCTCCATTGAGCCACACTTCAACATTCACAACGTCTCAAAAAGACGGACAAACTCCTGTCAAGTAATTAGCCTAATTAGCCACTGGCTTGTATTTCCTTCCCCTCCCGCGGTTCGCCTTTCCTCCTGCGTGGGTTTAAAGAGTGCCACATTTAATACCATCTCGCCATGGGTCATAAAGCATTCCATGTCACCATGATAAAGGTCCCACTTCTGGCCCGGAAGGTGGGAGAGACAGCCCAGCTGGATAGAAACCGTCGAGCTTTGCCACATCGTTTTCAGAGGAATATTATTTAGTGTAAACATCCAATTCTCTTTCTCACGCTTTGTGGTTTTGCTTTTTTGTAAACATGGCTGAAACAACCAAGCCAAAATAAAAGAAAGTGCAAACAGATGCGTCACAGTATAGGCAATTATGGGAAACAATGAATTTAACGCTCCTCGAGAAGAAAGAAGAATTACCTTCATAGACGGCTTTAAATCCCTGCCCGCTGACTGCGTAGTCAGACAGTAGCCACAGAGTGAGTCTGGAGCCGGTACTCACAATGGGTGAAGGCAGCTGGAAACCCGTTAACCTGAGAACAAATCAACAGAGGGACAATAACAATCAGAGAAAAAGACAGATCCAATCAATAGCACAGTCAGTTCAGATCTGAAGACTGTTTCATCAGGCTCCCCTGTTCCCAGAGGTTTACTTTTCACATAACGAGGCTCCGAGTCGTCAACAAATTATTAAAATGACCCTCAACAGGACCGAAAACTGCTACAGATTTCTCTCCAGTAGAGACGAAATAACCGCAATCATGTGTCAGCGGTGACTGAGAACCACAGCAGCAACATGTGGGAATGAAGCAACAGCTGAAGACACAACACACTCGTCAGAATTCAAGACAGCAGTTATTTCCTACACACGAAAATAGAATGAGAAAATGTGTTGGGCATTATGCAAAAATCTGAGAATATATACAATAAATAACTGAACAACGTCAAAACAGTGTTTGGCTAAACACTGCAAGCTGTTAGACCAAACTCAGCATTTACAAAACAACAGAAATAAAATAAATCACTTGTGGCATTTACGACAGTTTTGCACGTTTACAGTCTGCTGAACCTTTCGTGCGGCTGTTTTCTGCAAACAGCTGACTTTTGAATTTACGACAACACATAACTTTATAGTATAATAAACATAATAGCTGCAAGCTAACATTAGGGAAGGTTAGACAAGCTTGAACCCTTAGTTAACCTTATTCAGGAACACGGCCTGCTTTCCTGAATTAACACGTTCTCCGTGTGTGCGTGGCTGCTCTTCAGGTACCCCGGCTTCCTCAACACGCTCCAAACGCATGCACTCAGGTTAATAGTGCGGCTGGGCGTCTGCCGTGTGATGGAGCGGTGACCTGTCCAGCGTGTACCCCACTTCACGGCTGAATCATGGCCGGGACGGGCTCCGTCGCCCCCTGACCCTCACCGTGAAGCGGTTCTCATGATGGATGGTGGACGGCATTAAGTAGATCACCTCTGAATCAGGATCTCTGGAGCTGCAGTAACTTGTCCTTTCAGAGAGGCTTTATTTTAACAGCTATAGCCGAGCTGACTAAATGCACTTTACACTGTTATTAGTATAATTTTTTATGTTCAAGTGAGAAAAGGCTTAAATACTAAGCTGCTGTCTGTAATTAGGCTACAAAGTGTTCAGTGTTAGCTGATATTCACTGCTAATGAGCTCATTTCAATTCAATGTACACAGGACGTGAATGTAAAACCATGCACATCAATTTATTCAAGCACTGCACTGGAAGCGGTTCTTCAGGTTCACCCTGTAAAACGCAGGCCGTGTTCTTAATTATAATCCTTTTTCTGGACACCGGTCCATCAGTCAATTGCTATTTCATTCGTTCATCAAGTGCTTACATCTATAGGTTGTAGAGAACTTACCAAAAGGTAAAAGCACTCACTGGAGACCCTGCCACCATGTCTGCTTGTTTCTGCTGCTTGACCTTTGTGCCGTCACACTCACACATGTGGCTGCAGCCCTGCGGTCCTGCCCCCTTACCAATACACACACCTACACACACACCTACACACACACACCCTCTCAGCTGCAGCCGGTTGGATAATTAGCCGACTAACACGCTCACAGTTTGTCAGAGCCTCTGCTTGGACGACCTGATCTCAGACCCCTGCCTGTTCAAGTATAGTTTCGCCTGCTGTTGCGTTCAGCATGTGTCCAGTCATCTTAGAGTATTTATGTTTAAGAGCTTATATTGGACAACTTCAAGTAAATACATTGAACTTTCCACTCGCGATGATGGTTATTTTTCTTCCTCCTCCCCCCTGAAGCAAATTCAAATGTCAGATCGATACCTTTTGCAACCACGGTAATTACAGTACATGACCCTTTTTATTCTACACGCTAGTGTCGAGCTAGAGGTAACAACGTCCCTGTGTTGAAGAAAAACATTGCACCAAGTATTGTGGCAGATAAAATCTCTGAGGGCCTAATAACCAGTGTACGGAAATTATGTAGGAAACAAGCTAAATAGTTTTGAGTAATGAGCCTTGTCTTATTAGGACCAGCTTCAGCGGCGGCGTTTCTAGGTTCAGCTAATAAATCCATTTAACATGTTTGAGACCCTCACACACACACACACACACACACCCCTACCCATACACATACATACCCACACATTCATTTAAAAGCTGATTTGTTAGTCACAACAGGTTAATTTATTTAATATTTAGACCTCAATGTACAGATCTTTAAATTAGAGACTGAAGGACAATGTTTCTCTCCTTACTTCTCTCCTGCTAATTTCCCTTCCCAAGTGTCGCTTTAATTTTCATTTCCTGTTCCCACATGTGCTCTCCATGCATGTGTATCCCACTTTCTATAATCTATTACAGTACAGCCCCTCCATTTATCTCGACGTGTTAAGAGGGGCCTCAGTGTTTCACTTAATCCTTGAGTAACACATTGGAGGGTGGGGGGAAATTGCTAAACACCAGCGAGGGAAAAATAATTTATGCACAATTTCATTTCTCTCTTCGAGATTGTCATGGCAGGATATCAGCTAAACAATGGGACACGTGTTCATGCAAATAGTCCCTTCACTGAAAATTGAGTTGGACGGCAGCCATTTTGGTTCGGCAGCTCGCTGCGGGGAGAGGAGGGGTCGACTGAGGGTATGATGGAAGGGGCAAAGTGGCGGCGGCAGTAGCGTTTGGGGCGAGGGGGCAGGTCTCCAAACTAAAAGGGATTCTCGCCTCATCCAAAATGTGATCATCCGGCATTAACGGCACACGGCTCTGAATCATTTTCCCAAGCAAGGTGAAAACAAAATGGATACAGCCAGAAAACACATAGAAAAACCTGGCCTCACATGTGAAGATAGATTAGATATCGCAATGCAATATGGGCTGCGGCAATCTCAGGCGTGCAGGCGGTGTCGCGGAAGAGCCAGCTGGAGGATTGCCTGTTATCAAGGAAAAGATGTGCGATATGATTGCAACTGAGCGATACAAAAGAACGAATTCGCAGCACAGGTGTCTCTAGTGAGCGGTAAATTGATGGAGGGAGGGCAAAAAAGAGTAAGGGACGGAGAACGAGAAGGGACAGACAGGTTAAGACAAATAATGCAGCCGTTGGAAATCATTTGCTGCTTCTAGTGGGTAATTTGAGAAAAGAAAATCTTTGAGGAGAATACGCGTATGTATGAGGAATATATGCTGCATGTGTGTTTAAGTGTTTGCATAAGTTCACGTGTGTATGCATGAAGAGAGCAGAGGTCTATTAAGAGGACTTTCCACCTGACTGGCCTCAGCATCATCTCAATGAAGAACCTCTGCTTCCAATTATCCCACCACGACCCCATGGGAAACGGAGAGAGACAGGAGAGGGAGACGTAGCAGCGCGCGCAAAGACAGCTGTGTCGGAAAAAGCGAGGAGGCTTAGTAATGAGGAGATGGCAGCAAACGGAGGGGAGGAAGCAGGGAGGGTAGACCCCAGCGATGGGTTGAGTCACGGTGAGAAACTCCTCCGTTACGCTTCGCAGCTACTCAGGGATTGATGCTCACAACGTCACGCACACGCTCATCTCCCACCCACGTATATGGGCGTTTACAGCCGCACACAGACAGAGACTGAATCTGGTCATTCAGCCTGTAATCTTATTCGCTCAGTTAGTGTGTGTCAGTGTGTGTGTGTGCTCTGGGTGGAGGGTAAAGCTTTGGTGCTGATACAGCTGATTTTCCACCCAGAAGGAAAGAAGGGGGGGAGAAAAATAGATACAGCAGCAAGATTTTGATGGCTGAATAGAGGGGAGACATTAGCTAATAAATGATGGGTGGTAAGTGAGAGCAGTACTTGAAGTGCAGAGCGAAGAACTACAGTGCTTGTGTGTGTGTGTTTCTGATGTATGTGTATGTCTGCTCTGCTCTATCGACACCAGGCCCTGTGCAGCTACAGCTTGTCAGTGGTCAAGGCCAACGGCTACACACACACACACACACACACACACACACACATATGTTTTTAGTAGCAGAGAGTTATTGTTTCAGCCAGTCAATAAAGAAAAAGAAACTCAAAATGTTCAGGGCGCGTGTCTGCGTGTGACTCATCGCATAGTTTGTAAAGCTGACCGTGCTGCCTAGTGGAGGTTATGATGAGACTTCCTTCCCACCACACATGATCCGATTCCTTCAGCTATTAGGAAGCGCTTCACAAGCAATTAGAAATGTTTTCGTCAGCTCGTTCACGTCGCCCGAGGGCACGGTCTCGCCTTGATAGCGTTTCATGGTTAGCCTTCAGCGTTCTTCAGTTTCCCTTCAACTTTGTCATATTTTATTGGGAAAGCCTGCATACGTGTTAGCAGTAATCAGTGAAGTTAGCAGGTCTGCAGGAGAAGTGAAAATACGAACGTGGAGTAATGCAACGCGCCAGATTTTAGTCACTGCCTGTGGATTTCAGAGCAATGTGTCAGTTCATAAAAGCATCTTGTATTCAGACGTGCGTGACATCACTGGGTATTTGCGCATCGTGGCTGAATAGGAAGGGAGGGGAGAGTCTCCCGGAGATCTCTCACGCTGAATGCCGATGGTGAGATAATCAACCACAGTCAGCGCCGAGAGAGAGACACCACAGGAAAGTCATTAACAAACCAGTGTCTCCAGAGAGAGAGAGAGAGAGCGGCTGATGGAAGAGAAAGAGCTGAGTGAGAGGGACAGTGAGGGTTTGCAGTGGACAAGAGGAAGAGGAGGAAATATTAAAAGAGCTCAAGAAGACATAGGAACAGATGAGTTGCTACAAAGCGCAAGACACGCAAGTGTGTGTGTTTGGTTGGACAACCAAAATAAAATTTGAAACAGCAAAATAATGAACATGACGTTCTGGGTAGACTCGTGAGAGCAAACGAGTGAATCATTCACTGAACATTGATAAATCGTCTGACTCGGTGGGACGCTGGTGGCAACGCGGCCAGTTGAGCTTACACTCAAGGAGCTTAAGTCCTCACTAGCTTAAATGAAAGCATGTGTCCGTGTGAAAGAGCGAAGGCAGATAAACGCTCCATAGTCACACGCTTCTTAAATCTAATTTCACCTGAAGGTTGGAGTGAACATAGCTACACACACAAACACTATCTCACTACGTTATGCATATGGCATATACTTAAAAGTATAATTGTTTAATTCGTTTAATAGGGAATCATTTAGAGAGACAAATGGACAGATTTGCTTTCTGTGTTCATTTGTTCCACCTTGTAAAGACACGAGTCAATTACACTTACAGCAAACACATCGAGGTTGACAAATGACACAAGGTTACGTTCACACGTCTCTGTTTCCCTCGCGTCACCATGATCCTCGGGCGCAAAACAATTAGGGCTAAAATAAAAGTCATTCGATGCGGCGCCTCTCTCACCTCGTGGAAAAGTGACGAAGCTAAGCACTGGCCAGGAGACGCGCTGCTGTTTATTCGCTGGCGCGTTACCGTGTGAGTGGCGAGCGAAATGCCACACGAGGATGAGATAAACGACAAAGGACAGAATAAGAACAGACTCATTTGAAAGGAAATAGGAAACAAGGTGAAATGGACCCTTCATGTGTGACCACATATCCAAATATGTCATGTTCTGGTTGTTGCACCACGTTTATTGTGTTAAATCTATTATTTGTTCTTTAGTTACAGTGTTGAATGGTCACCAGCGTTTGGTATAATAAAGAATATTTGTAGTATTTACAGTTGTAGAGTGGTGGTATTTACTTCAAATCAAGGAATCTTTAAATGAGCAGGTTATATTTATATAACTCATACTGCAAAGATGCGTGTTATATAAGCTGATCGAAGATCAAATGACGCGTTGATGAGTCAGCCCAACAAGCAAGAACATTTTGATGTGTATCAGAAAGTATATCTGCACAAGACATGTATGACAGGAAAACAGACACACACACAGACACACAAACACAAAACCTACTAATGTAGGCTCCAGTAATGGCTGAGTGCAATGTTGCCTTTCCCAGAATCTCTGGGTTTAAAAGGATATGTTGTTTAATCAAATGCAGTCATTTGCCACTTATGATAGCACACAACCCATCCCCCTTTCACCGGTGGAGGCTTTTACTTGTGCTCCCTCTGCCTATGACTCATCCTTTTCTCCTGTCTCCTGCTATAAAATATAGGCAAAAGGATGCGGACACTAATCTGTTTTTTTTTTTTTCACACAAAACGAATTATTAGCAAGGCACTTAATCGCCTGCCAACATCACGTTCGGTCGACACAACACTGCAGTTGACATTTGTCAAATGTTCAGATGCAAATGGTAAATTTGAATCCAGTTGTTGTTTCGTAGGACTGGAGTGTGAACACTTCAGAGCTCAACAGCCCGGTGGACCGTCGCCTCATACTTTTCATGACGAGCCCCGATGAGTCCAGCTGCAGAACCTCCACAGATGCTGGCATTGGAAATCTGTCGATGGTCTTTCTCTGAAACGCGAAGAACTTTGTGAAGAACCCATCTGACATTAGTTTGGGTGAGAGGGTGACTTTAAGTCATATCCAATGAAATTTCTTCAGAAGCTCTGAATTATATATTCCAAATCCTATCATCTGCACCCCCCTCTCCCTCTCTCCCTCGCTCCACAGAGGGATGCCACTAATAAACTCCCAAACAAGGCTGAGCAGACGATCGGATTAGCCAGCGGGGCTAACAGGGACACGGTGACCGACGGAGTCAACCAATGCTATTTACTTCCCACCCTTCAAACTCCGTTCATTCCTGTGGCAAGGATGATCAAAGAGCAGCGGAGGGAAGGAGACAGCGAGGGAGGAGGAGAGCAGGAGGGAGGAGGAGGTGGCGCTGGCATGCTTGTGTGTGCCTTACTGAAAAAAGCTCTGGTTCTGATCTAGAATTAGCTACAGACTCTGTTTCTTCATATGCAATGAATGCTGCTCTGTCTTCGCTCTATCGTGTGCGTCTCTTGACATTCATGACTGGACATAATGTCCTGTAAGCATGGAGATCCCTCCTTCCTCTGTTTTAGTTTACTCCTCAGCTGTATCTGCACTGATTCACACCCTTTGTGAGAAAACTGATCAGAATATGGATGAACAACCTTTACCACCAGCGAAATAAGCCCAGGTGCAACTGGTTTCATGCAACATGTGTGTAATTACATGGCAGGGAAATCCTTTTGACACAGCAGAGTTAGTGTGTGTGTGTGTGGAGGGGGGGGGTCATGTAAAATGTGTGCTTTTCCATTATCACATTTCACAAGGTGTTAGGATAGCTAATTACACCGCTATGCTCCGTGTTTCCCAGGAACCAATAAAATAATGAACTAAAGAAGTGAAATCAAGCCTGTGGTAAGCAAGAATGAGAAACACGCTGAGGATTCGTCTGAGCCAGGATACAAATGGTGCACGAGATGAACTTTGGCGTTTCTCGATCCTGTAGATCGCGTCTAAAGGTCAGGGTTAGGCATTCGGTCTGTGGTTCGGGTGCTGAGAGCAGAGGCTCTGTTGCGTCTGTTGAATGTCTTATTGTGTCTGATGCTGAACTTAGTAGATCAGCTCAAATGTTGACTGTTCACATTTCTGACAACGATCCCACATGTAAAGGCGAACAGCTGGCCGACTAAATCACCCACGCGTGTCAGTGTGAGCGTGAATCATTGTCTGTCTTTACACTGTACGTCAGCCCTGTGACAGACTGGTGACCTGTTAAGGGTGGACCCTGCCTCTTGGCTGGTTCCACCACCCTCTCGACTCCAAACATGAAAAGCCGTTGGGATAATGGATGGATTGGTGGGTAGATGGAGAACTCACACTCATGACATATGTCATCCTTTCGAGCTATAAGAGATTTGGCAGGGAGGACACAAACAGAGGTCTGGCTGCGCAGCCACAGTGCTTTCACTACACAGTGAAATGGCTCAATAGGGGGATTGTAGTGTCATTGTTGTGTATTTGCCTATAGTATATATATATAGTATAAGTATATTTATATTTCAAATCAGATCTGGAAATACTGAGACTGAAGATGAAGGAATGGAGTAAGGGAACTAATTTGAAGTTCTCACACTGATTAATAACCTTACAGATAGTGAAACCGTCACCGTCCCTCTAGTAAGAAATATTGACTTTCTTAACAGATCATTAAAAATTACAGAAAGGTTTCACTAAAACAAAAACAGTGTTTCATAACTTCCTCTGTACCCTGAGAGTAACTGTGAACTTGTTCAAAGTTGTGCAAACACTTACTGTAAAAACTAGCAGCAAATCTGATCTTTACAAGTGACCAGCCTCAACGGTTTTTGGTTTACACTTTTACGCATTTCTTACATAAATGTCCGTTAAAGTAAAGTGTTAAAACAATTCATTCATTTAAATATGATTAGCTGGCTTTGTACAAGGCAATTATGTGCTGTGGGAACACACGTTGGCTAAAATAAGAAAGGAGCCCTGAGTGGGTGTAATTATGTATTTTTAGTGCTTGTGTTTCCAGTCGTAAAGACAGCTCAACAGGTTTACTTCTCAAAATTGCGGAGTCATTAAACGAGTCGAGCCTTTAACACGGGGCTGAAGACGATGCATCTGTTTGAATGTTTAATCCTTTATCTCGGTAGGAAAACATTTCATTTCATACCGCCTGTTAAAACATCGATAGGCCTGAGGATGGGAAAATGTCAATAGCAATACACGTAATGAGTGATCCACAGGATGTAGGATATAAATTCACAGCCATCTACTTGATTATTTCTCTAATCTGGGGTTACACAGCACAATAATTCTGCCTCACAGGTGAGCCAACGCCATAAATCTCAACATCGTTTCACTTTTTCCCGGCGTGAGATGATGAAAAACAAACTATCACTCTTCCTCCTGTTTTTAGCCGGGTGTTGTTAAAGCTGGCATTGATAAGTGGCCATCTCTCCATTAACATTCCAGACTCAAAGGAACCATAAATCCAGCAGTGTGTGTTTGTGTGTGTGTCTGTGGATGGAAAAAACATTTAAACTCTACATGTTTAGACAGTGTGCAGTGCAGGTACAGTATGTAAAAGATGATGCTCAATCATGACCAGCGTGAATAAATAAATCCACGCTGCCTTGAAGCCGTATTTCTCTCGCACACAGACTCAAACTCAACTCTCCTGGACGGTGTGTGTGTGCGACGCAGCCTACGTGAAGCGGAATCATTTTCCAGAGTGTGTGTTGGGGGAAATTAACGAGCGAGGCCTTCGCTGAAGAAGAATTATTGTTATGGCAGGTGTTCAGGCAGGAAGTGCCGTTGTGCGTCACCCGATCTAGCCCTGACCTGCAGACGTGGGCTCTTTACAGGCTCACACCCGACACTGTAGTCGTGCACACAAACACACTCAATACTGGGAAAGATATTACATATTTAAGTGAATTAACCAAAGCTTCAGATGCTCTATAGTGAATGACTCTCTATATGAATCCTGACAGTGGGAGTGATAAAATAAGAAATTATAGCCGCAATAAAGAAATATATATATATAATAAGTATTTTTCTTTTATATACGCAGCTGGTACTATTTAGAAGAAATATAACGCAATGAAGGCCTAATAAAACGACATATAAAGCAGTTAGAATCAGTATTTTTATGTTAACAGTGGATCAAAGACAATGTGCACCATCATAGAAGTCACTTTCACCAACATTGCGCAGGCAGTTATCAGCGAACTGCTGTTCCTCTGAGCTCAGGGGCAGTTGCCAGTTGTAGGCTGCCACTGTTCTTTTTGTCGTCCAACGGGTCGTAGACGGTAAAACGCAGTAGTGGACAACAAAAGCTGTCTGTCAGTATCAGTGTCTGGAACCAAAGTGATATTCGATTTGCATGGTACGAGTCACGACGGAAGTAAAAGCAACATGAGCACGCACATAAAACGCCTGCCTCCCATGCACAGACTGTCTAAGCACTGCTTGCAGGAAACGCGGAAACATCTCTGAAAACCTCATGAGTTACGGTCTCTCACCCCGCTGCCATTTACTCTGTGCTTAAAAGCGCGTAACAGTGTGTGTTCTTCATTTTATCTGAATTCCAATAAACCCTGATGCTGTTGACACTGAATCAGCTGGCTGGGCTGGAGGTGCGCTAACCTAGACGGTCCTTTGTAAGCACAGTTTAGCCACAGACGCATCCACAGTCTGTCTCTCTCATGCTGTGACACCCCAACCTCCCAGCACTGAGGGCTGCAGTGTTAATGCCACTCCCAGCACCATGCACTAGTGCTCCTTATTTAGGTCCTATCGGGCCCGCAGGCTGAAAATCTGTCTCTTTCACGCCGCCTCCTCTCTCTCATTTTCCCTTCCCCGCCAGACTTGCCAGGCCTTAAGTCCCTTCGTTCCATCACTCCATCACCGAGAGAAAGGCATGAGAAGAGAGATGCCTTCACACACCCCAACATCTTTTTCCCCTGCTGAAATGTATTTGCGTCCCCCAGTCGGCAGATACAAGTTGAAATGTGGCGCAAATGTGAGAAAACATAGCTTTTACAAGAAAGAAATGTGCTCTCTCATACGGAGTGGCAGCGAGCAAGCTGATACAGGTTCTCACTTAAGGTCACGCTGGCTGTTGCTTTCATGCAACTGCTTCTCTGACCGCTGAGCTCCAAACCCACACTTTTCAAAGAGCGGGTCTTCACAAATAAGACGCTACATCTAATAAGCGATCTAGAACACGCGAACCGCTTGGCCTCGCCGGGGTCGTGGGGTAGTTCAGACAGCCGTCATTTGGGGCGAGAGGCAGCGTGAGGCCTGGCCAGGTCACCGGTCCATCACAGGGCCGCGTGTACAGCACAGACTAACCACCACTCACGCTGTAAAGCCTCCAGATGCTGCCTGTCCTTGGAGTGTGGAAGGAAGTCGGAGTCCAGAGAGACACACACGGAGAGAACTCCTCACAGAATAGCACCTTGCTGACCCAGATACATTATTCAAAATAAATTCTAAATCCGATGACACGTATGGGGAAATATAAAATTAAAAAGCGAATAGATCTTTCTTTCCTGTTTTCCGTCAGTGTTTGTATACGTGCAGACATTTCATTACAGTATCTACAGTACGACACTCACTGAGGTCACACCGTTGTCGCGCTGTGATGCCACTTCAGCGCCATGAACAACTGAGGAACTCACGGCTCCATCACCCAGTTGAGGGTCAGGTGCTTTCACGTGCTGCGTTGTCAATCATTTAGTGTGGACAAGCAATAATGCGGCCGATGCGAATCTGGAGGCCTCACACTGTTACGTACGTTAACAAGCCTGTGGTTTAGTGGCTGACCTTCAGCTTAATGGGTGAGCGTTTGACACAAGTGTTTATGTAACTGATTCTGTTTGTCATATCGCCATGTGACAGCTGTCTCACGCATGAAGGTGACAGACGCGTGAAGGGTGACGTTTTCTAGGGCCTGTCAGTAGCAATGATCAGCAAAACAGGCTGGGATTGTTGCATATCCCCCCTGTTGGCTCTCTGGCGTGTAGAAAAGCAGAATTGCAGGGGTTTGAGGGTCTTGTTGTGTTGCTGTTTTGTGACAAACAAAAGCTGGGATCAGCGACAGTGTGCCGCTTCCTGAGGTTTTGCTGTCGCAGTCATGTTGCCAGGTTTGCTACACGTCTGCAGAGAACTGCGTGCAAATCAAACAGTATCTGGCAACCCACGCTCCAGCCATAAACGCCGCAAAGAAGAGCTGCATAAATTGCATTTGTTTTTATTTTGGAGATTGCCAAGCTCGCTGTTTTCCTCTCTTTCTGGCTGTGCTAAGCTAAATTAACCACATGCTGACTCCAGCTCCTCGCTGTACAGACACCTCGCGATTCAACACTTCCACCGCGTTTATCCACCTATTGAAGAAACAGAGTCTTTATCTGAGCTAAGACTCGCAAAACCAATGCAACGATCCTCCACAAGCGGCTTTTGCATCCTCCTCCAATTGATCAGCTCCGTTCGGGTTAAACTAACATTTCGGCTGCAGAGCATCTCAGGCAGCTGTGAACGTGAGGCCATCTGAGGATATTTCACCGCAAAATGAATCACATTATTCTAATTTTACAAGATTGTGGATTTTTAATTACATTTAAGCTACTTAAGTCAACAAAACTAATTTCCCTTTGAGGTTAGTTTTGCTGCAGTTCAGCCCCGCCCTGTGTGAAATCGCTGATAGCTTCAGCAACACTTAGGGCACGGGAAGCACTTAACCAATTCACCAGTGCACCACCTCTGGAAGATAAAGCTCGGCTTAATTAACAGCAATCAAGCACCGACAGCGGCCCATGGTTGAAAACGAAGACATCCATCACTGCGTATGATTTGTTTAATGTTTTTTGATTATTTATGATTCGCATGTGTCAGGTGGGATCAGTGGTTTAATCATCGGCTGCAGCAACAGACTGACTCATAGACACATTTACTTAACAAGTGGTTGTGACTCATGAGGCAGCTGCCGCAGGAGTACACACCATGTGTACACACTGAAACACACGCACACATACTGTACGGCTCGGCGGCAACAAATAAACAAATCTAAACAAATTTGACATTTTGAAAGAGAAATCAAAGGTGATCATCTGACAAAATATTCATTTTTATCTAAATCCAGTTTAAAGGAAATATGTCCAGCTCTGCAATATATAACGTGATATACATAAAACACTGATCCAATTCAGCAAACACAGCAGGCAGGACACAAAATGGAGAACAGGCAGAAAAGATAAGATATTAAAAAAGAAAATGGGTGAGGAGGAAAAGAGGAGGGTGAAAGAGACACTGGAGCTGGAGGAAGAAGGGCAAGAGAGATGGAAAGAAAATTACTTTTGACACGAGCAGGAGATGAGAGCAAAGCGAGGGCTGAATTATCAGACGAGCATCTCTGTGTGTGAGTGGAGGTGAGTGTAAGCGTACAGTACATGTATGTTCTGCCAAACTGCTGTTGACTTAAAGTGGAACGTGCCTCCAGCTTTTCCTCGCAGCTCAACACTAACGTTTGATGTCTGGATTTTACAGAACGCCCTCATCTCAAAGAATGAACACGATCAAATCATCATTTGTGTTTTCTACTAAATCTACTGTTTTTGCTTCTCTTGCATTTTTCAGCTACTTTTTCTCTTTCTAAACCTTTTGCTTGTTTTTTTCTTCTTCTTCTTTTCAATTCACTTCTTTTCAAAGTGCTTAGACAGTGAGAGTGTAACACTTCTCCTTGTCCCACGGGAGCGTCAATATACAACAGAGCCCAGAGGTCCAAACCGGAGAAAGGCTGAGGAGAACAGCGCAACACCAATCCATAATGGATTTGCTTCTCCCTTTCATTTCGTTTTCTGCGGGGAGATGCAATGGAGGCAATGCTGGCACAGAATGAGAGACGCAGCGACGGGAGGGGGCAGAGGAGAGGGGAGAGAGGGAGATATTGACAGGGAGAGGCACAGAGGCTGACGGAGACTCAGAACAGTGTCAATAACAAAAGCCCTTAAGAATATTTCCCTCATCTGGCTCTAGAGGCTTGCATAACATATGCTTTAAACTATTTGTAAGGCTAAGCTCGTAGCAGGAGGTGACAGGAATTAAAAGCAGCTTTGTTGTAGCTTCAGCTGTCAGATGCAGAAATTGTCGCTAATTAAGTTGGTCTGTATATGAGGCTCTGCCAAGAGATCTGATCTGATATGGGACTGCAAGCAATGGCATCCCAAAATACTTAAACACATCAGCGAATAGCAGCTTTCTGGCTGTATCTTATAATCACAGCTAATGGAAAACAGAAGTCTGGCTGCTCAGATAGCAATTCAGCTTAAGCAACATCTGATTGTAAAATCCTGACTTGTTGAATATGTGTAAACTTTGTGAAGGAGGATCTACCATCCAGCTTGCCGTGCTAGCACAAGGCAGCCCTTTAGCGAGGCCGTTAAATTGATGGTGGTTCAAGCGGACGAGACAGTTCGGTTTCTCTTGTCTCGTTGTTGTTTGTTTGCTTGTATTGTAGCCGTGAAACACAAAACGTGCTCAGAGCTCCAGCGAATGAACCCAGAGGCTGCCCTGCTACAACTGTCCCTGAATGCACCAAAACACCGGATCACAACCAGACAGTGTGTTCCCATGTCCCTCTACAATAGGAACCTCCCACGGGAAAAAGCCACAGTCCAGTGTATTATCGTAATACAGTGTACTGCTGATAATTATTGTGCAGTCTGAAAATAATTTTAAAAAGGACAATATCTTTACCGTGTCCGCAGGTTTCCAGGGCTCGGTGGCCCGTCATATACAGACAAGATGTCAAAGTCCTCCTCCAGGGCGAAGCCTTGAAACACCAGCTGTATCCGGTTGTGCTCAGCTGCCACGATCACCCACGTACAGTTGGCATAGTTGGGGTAACCGTATGGGTATCCAGGGCTCTCTATCGTCCCGTTGGGACTGTGTAGTGTGTAACTGCAGTTCTGAGCTGTGAAGACACAAACAAAGAGGCACTTATTAAAAGCTCGTTTGGGCTCGCGAGGAGAGCGCAGACGCTAAAGACCTAAAATACATAAATAAAACCACTCCTCTGCATCCAGGAATAGGCATTGTACACACACATGCCCACTCACTCGCTAACTAGCTCACTCACCCCCTCACTCACTCACACAGCGCGCACCAAGTGCCGCAGCATCCATTATCACCTTCAGTGTTCAGCATAAGCCATTAATATAGCGGTGCTAAATGGATCACCCTCCACCAGCTCTCCCCACCTCCATCATCACACACTTGTTCACTCACCGGCCCTTTCATCACATTAGTAATAGGTTCCCACATTACACATGACACAGCAGGGGGAGAGAAGATGAGGAGGAAGGAGGAATAATAATCGAACACACACCCACAAGGAGGGACACACACTTGAAGACCGCGTTAATTGTTCCAGTCTTGCGTGTGTCTCCGCAGCCTTCGATGTTAAATTTTAATTGCGCGCGTTGCCGTCTCTCCGCTCTGAGCTTGGGATGGATGTGCGGAGTGTGAGCTTTGACTGCGTGCGGCAAATGACCTGTCTCCCACTGATCTGAGCACAGCGCGGGTTTTTAATCAACGTTAGGCTTTTAATTGCATCCCCAGTGCGGACGATACAGTGAGCGTGACCGCGCTTATGTTCAGACCGCGTGTGATCTTCTGTCGATGCACAAACGAACGTCTGTGTTGGTAACATCATGGATTGCTGACACCGAGCTTATTTTGACCTTGAGGGTGTCACGTCCTCCGGTCCAAACGGGTTAATAATGTGAATGCTGCTGCTCGTTAAGCGGACAGCTAGATGTCAACAGTCAGTGGAGGAGAGAGAGGCATAAAATGTGAGCACGCCGACTATCTGCCCACTAGTGGCACAGACAGTCACGCGCCATAAGCAGCTTTATGCGTTACTGCTTTTGAACTCACACAGCAGTAACACAACATGCTTTAAATTAATTTGCCTTTGGAGAAGACACAGAGCATAAGTGGAATCATGGTGACAGAGAAGAACCCAATAAATATCCTCACTAGGGGGGGGTTGTGAAATGAAAACATGGCATTTACACACCCTGCATTTTCCCTGTGTTTGTATCAGCCACAAACCTGAATTCTAATGCAGCCTGATTAAAATGTAATTAGGAGAGTATAATTGGAGGACATCTGTTGTCAGCATAACCCGCATTATTCAACAACACAAACAATTCAACACTCACATTAGACAGATTTCTGTTGTGTTCATTTATATCCAAATGCATAACTGGGTAAATGACTATGATAAATTAGTGCATTGAAATGAGCTAAACCTGAGGACATTTGAATAAAACAGTTCTCTGGACCTATTCCAGCTCTGGTGATGACGGTGATGAAATGAGATACGTCCAAATTACAATCTAAATAGTTGTGTAGAATGTTAAGGGAAGACACCATGAAAAAAACCTTGGTCACGTAATGAAAAAAAAAGCACAGACATAGACGATGTCTGATTTGCAGGGCTACAACAAAGATGTTTATGAAACCTGAAATACCAACGGCCCAAACTTAATCTGTATCTAAATGCGTTTTCGCAAGGAGGTGGAAAAGGGGGAGATAATGTCAGGAGGTAAAGATCCAGACTGTCTGGATAGAATCAGCCTCAGCGGGAGGATAATAGCATTTCCAGTCACAGTATATCCATCATACCACTGTTGACTCCCCGGGGCCTGTCTCGTCAAAAAAAAGAACAGGCAGGGGCCTCTTTGCCGTCACTTCTCAGTGCTTCATGTGTGCTTGACCTGCTCCAAAAGATGCTTATGCATGTGCACTTGAACCTTGTCCACTTGAATACACTTAAGCCACTGCAGGTGTGTAATTTTTGCATCGGGAGTTCAGCTCTTTGTTTGTGGTTGAAGTCTGGAGGAGTCCCAGGGAATTCTTAAAAAAAAAAAACTGAGATGGAAAAACAGAATAGAGCAAAATAAGGCTAATGTAGCCTGACTCTATGAAGTAAATATAAATAAATACCTGAGCACGGTGTGTATTTCATCTCATCATGTCTATTCTCAGACTTCACTTTAAACAGAACAAGAGAAGAGAATGAAGAAGATCAAAGCAGGAGCTCTCTCCATCTGACTCTTTCATTAAAGCCTTAAACAGGCCCAGCGAGTCAGCATCCAGCCTCCCCATTATCTTTAGATCAATACTAATATCCAGGTAAAACATCCACATCCACCTCTGCTGCCTGATTTTCATACGCGCAGCCCCGTCAATAATCTCCTCATTATCTCCTTCATTAGAAGGCCCCGATCAGTCAAATGCCAATCAGCGGCTCAGACAGCAGGCTCCCGGCAGAGCTCGATGGGGGTCAGGGCGGCTTGTGAACCCCGTGTGCCTGGCCACTGAGCGGGGACGTGTGGCCTGGGCTGAATTGTGATGTGATAGTAAAAGCATTAAGACAAGTGAATTATTATTAATCAGTTCAAGGAGCGAATTGAAATGAAAGCAGTAGTTCTTGGAGTCTTGAGGCTGAACGGACTTTCATGTTAGAAATCAATGTGTTTAAAATGTAATAGCTTTCCGCAGCGTTGGCAGCTAAAGCCAAAAGACTAAAAAGCTAAAAAAAGGCAACTGACGGACCGTTATTTTTAACCGAGAAGCAGCGTTTCGTATCATCACAGTGCATGTGTTATTAAGAGAGGGAACATGCTCTACATATTGATTGAACAGGCAAACAGGCCATCATAACGGCAGACACGGCGTTTTTACGGGTACGATTAAGCAAAGAAAACGCAAGAATCTTGACAGAGGACGAGTCTACCGGGTCTGACACAGCTCGGCTGGATGCCGTTCTGAAGTGTGAGCACCTGTGCCAAGCGACCAGCTCTGAAATCGATGACGATGAACGCAATCTGAGAGCAAGGACCGAGATTTTAGAGACGCTGCAGCCAGACACATTTTATCCTTGTGGATAATAGAACTGAATCGAAGCAAAACAGCAAGTTCGTAGTTCACATAAGAACTCACTCACAGGCTTCAGGGACCTTTTTTTTTTTTTCCTTCGTCAAACCTGGGGAGGTTTTCCAGATGTGCACAGTATTACACCAATCCACATTCTGCTCCAGCGTTTGCACAACTAATCATGAAATAAATCAGCTACAAGCGCAGCTGAATTAAGAGACAGTTCTACTCGTGTGGTTCTTTGAAATCGCACAGATTGTGATGAAGTACTTGGGGCTTGGCCGTATTATTTAAGCCTCACCCAGCGTGCATTATGAAATTAGCTTCTGGGAGCAGGCGACCTACTCTGAAACCCTGGATGTAAATCTGCGGGGAAGAGTCCATTTCCCAGTTGACCCCCAATGACAGACCATAAAGACCCAATAAACAGACTGCTGGCCGTGCTGTTTCACTTCAGTTACACCACAGATAAAGTGAAAGGTCGTGTTTCCCCAAGCTGTAAAAGTTCAGGTGAGCTATTATGAATAAGGAACAGCTGCAAAAGCTGGTTCAGCAATTAGGGAAACTGATAACTCGTTCTAGGAGTTAGTGCGTTTTATTACCCAGCGTGTCTGCGGAAACTATTTGCTTTGGCTTGCACGGTGATGTTAACTGCATCACTCTTGGTACTGTATCTGTGGATGCTCATTGCTTTGCCCACTGTGCCGCTGGCAGCATCTGCTTGGCACTAAACGTCTTCAATGCGCACGCTGCCAAATGGGTGCACGGGGAAAAGTGTGACCTTGCTGGGGCAACAGTTCAGATTCTACCTGTATGTGAGCATGTTTGTGTGCTGGAGCGAGTTTTGACTTTGCCAGGGCTGTTTCTGTTGCCACAGCGATGTGCTGTGACACTGTGACACCCCTCGGCCTGGAAGCGGGAGACGAGGAGACAGACCGAAGTAGAAAGACAGAGGCAGGAGCCTGGGCGGGGGAACAGGAAAGCACAGACGGACAGACGGAGCCGGCAGACTGTCGGAATGAACGGACATAAGAGAAAATAGACTTGGAAGACGTGATGTGAGGGATAATAGCGGCAGAGGTGAGATGAGGGACAAACTGTGGGGAAATGAAAACTAGCAGAGACTGAAAGTGCAAAGGAAAGAACATGTCAGAAGGTCAATAAGAGGAAGAGCAGCAGCCAACAGGAGTAAATGGTTTGGAAAGAGGATGGAGAACATAGAGGGGGCTATTTTTTGTCTATCTTCTACATCTTGTTGCCCTTCTGTGCTGAGGCCACAGACAGCCACAGTGACATTCACAACAAGATAGCACTTAATCTGCACTGTTAGCGAGTGCTGTGGGTCTACCGGGAGGGAAACTTCAGCAGTGCGTACACGTGTGAGGCAAGTGTGCGTACAGGTCTGTGTGTGGATGGATCTGCTGGGTGCAGTTCTTATACTCCAGCTGTGCGTGGTACTGTATCCTGCCCGAGTATCACAACAGGGACTAATTTCATCACAGCGAGTCCAGACACAGACGATACTGCCATTGCAGGACGGCAGGCCTTCTTTCCAGACTCCATCTTTTTACCGTTGCCTTATCCCTCCCTACCCCCTGTCTCGCCTTCTCATCTCTGATTCCAGTTTGCCTTTGGTCAAAAGACAAAGCCACAGAGGCCGTTCTCTTCTTGCCTCGTATGCCGTGTGTGATGAAAGCAAGTGAAAAGAATAATATTTGAAGTTTAGGAGGGGTCCCTTGAATTTTTAATATACCTTTAGTACAGCGAAGCGCTACATATTCCGTGTCTCCCATATCACATAGTGGAGATGCAGAGTTCAGCTTTTTCCTATTCTCACGAGGAACCATAAAGACTTTTATATGGATGTGGTATCGGGTTCTAACCACTGAAGCGTCCCACTGGAGCAAGTGCGAATAATTTCCCACTAAAGAAGCAGCATCTCTTAGGGAGTATTCCGTACCACTGCTATGCATGATCATGTTTAACCTAACCCCTGTGTAAACTTCAAACCCTGCTCCCATTTTTTTGTCTTTTGATGAGTGTGCGCGCTATAACAGCTTCCTTAGTGTGAGGATAAACCGTTCCGCCCCATCGATTCTCTCTGCACCACCATTTCATCTCCTGGCGTGTCAGCGTGGATGCACGCCTTGTCCGCATCATATCTGAATTAACCTCTAGATGGCTGCCATTAAAATGGAAATGGGTGAGCTCAGCAACGTCGCCTTCCTCCATACATTAGGCTAATATCCAGGCCAGGGTGACACCAGCTGACGTTACACACAAGCCAAATGCAGCGGTAGTAGCTGGCGAGGGGCTGGCTTGCACTTAGCTCCTCCCTTACCCTTTAGTTCTGCTCGCGCTGAACTAAAGGGTAAATGTTGTTTCCTAGCAGCTTGGATTTCCATAATGGTCCACCATCAAAGCTTGGACGGCACCTTTGCGGCACGAATGTGTGAAGTAAAACAACAATCTCTGTCTAAACAGCTATGTGACACAGTTGGCAGGAGGTTATACCACACTGACAGCTGCGTCGCTTTGCAATTACTGTACATCTCAGGCTCTTTCACAGATGAAGATTTGACGCCTACTGTATCAAATAATTAATATTGTTCTACAGCAGCAACGCTGGAGGGTAAAATGTGTGACAGGACAAAATAAACAGCACCCGGGTATCGAAGAAAGCCAAAAACTTCCAAGTTCCCACTTGGATGAATGCATGCACACATTTCTGCCTGTTATCAATGCTGGTAGCAGAGGTACAATGGAGCATGTGTGCTTTCAGACAGAGAGGAAGGGAAGGGGGGAGGAAGGCAGTTCCTTCCAGCTGGGTCATATTTAACCAGCAGTATAATCATGCCAAATGAACGGGACCTCCAACCAGGCCACCCACCCCCAGGGACGCCCCTCAGTTATTCTTAACACAAATGTTAGTCCTTCCATAAAACTACACAAGCAGTTCTTTTCCAACTATAGCTGTATTATTGCTTGTGTATTCTGAAAAACAACACAGTTCCCCAACAACCCACACAACAAGGCTTCAAGCTGTTCAATAGAAAACAGTCCATTCAGTCACAGGCATGTTACAGTTGATGTTCTTCCCTTTTAGACAGACCCCTGTCTTTGTGGGGGAGGGGTAGTTCAGCGTCTCCCACACAAAACACCGCTGGGCTGGATGCCTGCAGAAACTTATTTTTGTGTGTGTGCATTTGAGGGAGCGTTTTTATGTTTGCACATTTGGGCCTGTTTGTGTTGATGATTAAAAGATGACTTCAAAACACAGGGGGGGTGCAGGGAAGAGACAAATGTAGCCTCACAGAGGCTGTATGTTGTTCCTATGACAACAGAGCAACGGAACACGCATGAAGTCCAATCTCTCACCACAATTATTTATTTTATCTTTAGACACTTAATCTCACACCTACAGTCCACGCACACACTCACACACCCGTACAGGACATGCCTCTGATAATTTCACTTTTCTCTTTCAGTCTCTGCTACTTATGGGGAAAAAGCGCAATTATGTGTGACACTAATGTGCGAAACAGTGAAAGTCAATTATCACCTCATTTTCATTCTCGTCACATCTAACAGCTGGGCTCTTTCAGTTACATTAGGCTCAACCTTGTCTGAAGAGCAGGTCTCTGTTACATCCTCCCATGTATTTGCATTTTAACTACACTTTCTGGACTCTGACCAATAAATAACATCAATAGGAGGTGCAGGGCAATGCAATTATGGATGTAATAAATTTATAGTATGTATGATCATCTAAGTGTGTTGTCTGTGTGCGAGGCAGTGAGAAGGTATCATGAACATTTGATCCCTTTTGAGAAGTGTACATCAAACCTGGGAGGATGCAGAGATCCAAAGGTCAGGTCATGACCGTCCCAGCAGGACTATTCCATCTATCAGTGAGAGACGGATGAGCAGCGAGCGATCTGTCAGCCTCACTTCGACATGCTGTAGCACACTTTAACCTTTCAATTCAAATTTGAACTGCCCCCCAGGACGCGTCGGCTGTAGACCACGATTACAATCAAAAGAGGCTGTTGCACGCTGTCGGCATGTTGCGTTTCAACAGTGTGAAATTGTGTGTAAATTAAAGTCAGTGTTTTTATTTTTTTTTTAGATATTACCTAGATTGTCCACAAAAGGGCACCAGGCACCAAGAACAGAGGGGGAACGTTCCACAAACACCAAAGGCAAAGATCTTGTGACGTGAGTTTAACAGACTTAAAGCTGCTGGCACAAAGGCAAACCCAGCTCTCTGAAATGGAGATCAGATGGAAGCAACTCCAACGATAACCTCAGTCTTGCTGAGAACATGCTTATTAGAGATGTGAAAGAGCTGAATCTGACTCACACCAGTAATTTTACTCTTTCACCAGACAAGATTGTGGAGTCCAATTTCACTAGACAGGCTGACGTTTCTAAAGATAAAACAGGTTTAGGAAGGAGAAAGGCAAGTCCATGTTGTTTCCGTAATAAGGTAAACAACATAACTAACTAAGCAGCGAATGAATGATCCATTAATTATGAATTGCTTGCATCTGGTAAACCTCTCACATGACGGTCACCCCTGCATCTCCAGAATCAAAGTCGATCAGACTGATCCAAATCACTTATATGACTTTCTCTGGTTCACAACGATCTACCAGACTGTATAAAAAGCTCCACATGCTGCACCATTGTTGTTCCCACAGAGCAAATACTAGCAAGCAGCATAGACACATGCATAGAAAGATGCTGACATAAAACAGAATAAGCTCTAAACAGACCCAGACCCCCCAACACATTGATCCAAAAGTAAAAATAAATGACGATATGCTCTAGATGCAGAGCTCTAGACGGAAACCACCTCCACATATACTCACTGTCTTTTCCAGAAGTACAAATGACAGACTGCTTATACATGGAACAGAGAGAAAAGCAGTAGCGGGAAAAAAAAAAAAGACAAGGACAGGGGACAAGATAGCTCATGCCCAGGATCTAATCTCCAATCTCTGGGATCACTGATATCTGATAAAAACTGTGTAAAGCGGGAAGCTAAAGGACCCCAGCCTGAGTCTGCCATCTATACCAGACAAGACATTTACATCTGCCTTTCACACTTGCTGTGTGGATTTACAGTAGCTGCCGCAAATCCCCATGTCTCATAAAATCAGGAAGAGGCGAATCTGAAACAACATTGACACTTATCTGTTGCAGATTTGTCCTTATAGACAGCTCAGAGAAGTGCGGATTCCAGATTCCTTTCATTTATTTTTACATTTAGTTACCCATAAATAAAAGAAATCACTTACAGCACTGTAGCAGCGTCTCACAGGAGGTGAACAGTGACAGTATTTGCACATGTTCACGTATGGAAGCTGACTTATAAACCCAAGCGTCTTCTCAAGAACCATCGTTAACACGCTCCTGCCACGAGTCCTCCATCCAGCTTGCAATATCTTTCAAGTAGCTAAAATTGCTACAATATTCAAACATACAGAAGAAGAGCTCATAGGAATATGTTGCAGCTGAAGTGTGAGCACAGCCATAATAGTCTAAATAGTATTGGATTTATGTTCCCTGGATAAGCACAGCCGCCAAAACATACATTTATTAATTCAATGCTGCGCTCGAGGACACGCTCGGTCATATTTGAAAGGAATTGGTGTTTCTCGTGTTTTCTACTGGTGTTAGCTTTCAACTATTGACTTTACAACCAATGCCCCTGGATACATAAATGCCTCGCTTTGAATGTCTAGGCCGTCATGAAGTCATGAAAGGAAATCCGTTTACTATGACAATGTCATCAAACCCAGATGCTGTAGTCAAGCATTTACCAGTCAAGACTGAAAGGAATGTATTGATTTTTAGTAAAACTCAATTAAGCTGAGTGTTATTTTAATAAAGAAATTCTGCAAATTTGCAGCCAAAGTCTAATTTTCCAGTTGCATACGTTGATGTGTGTGTAAACCTTATTGGAGCTGGTGAATGGCTGCAGGAATGTATTTGAAGATTTTAGAGTGCGGGAGTCTTCAAGCCTGTGTGAATAAGTGTCTGTGTGTGCGTGTGCGTGCGTGTGTGTGTGTGAGTCACTGGTGTGGCTGTGATCACTGTGACAAAGCACAGCGACAGAGCTCCGGCCATCTGGAGACATGATGACAGTGTGAATCACCAGAGATGAGGCTGGAGGAAGACAGAGGGAGGTGGTGGGATGGTTGGAGGTAGGATAAAGGGAGACAGTACAAAGGGAAGATAGCAAGAGGAGCATGGCTACACACACATACATGGCCGGATGGGTGTGGAAATACAGGGTGCTTATGAGGACAAATCGCCTACTTGATCTGAAAAGGATGCACAGGCGCGCGCACATGCCTAGAAAAACAGTGGTCCTCTATGAGCTGGCTAATGATCTGCTTGTCAACAGTTTAGTGTAATCATCCCATGTTGAATAAGGGCGGGAAATCACAGACTCATCCAAACACACCCATGCCCAACATAAACAGTTAGTTGTTAAAATAGAAGTCTGCTTGATGCCCGATAAGAAAATTAGTCCTCCAAATAGATCATTTACTAACGAGAGGAAAATTACCCAGCACTCAAAAGACACAGAAACACAAGGCCCAGCTTATCTCTCAGTTGGTGGAAGCTTATCGCCTGTCCACACCAGCAGTCATCTCCCTGCTCTGCCTCCTATTTCCCCTCACAGCCAATTCTGTTGTGCTGGTTTGTTGGTCTTTTTCTGTCCCTGGGAAACTTCTGTACTGTCTGCACCTTAATCTCGGCCACACAATTCTCTCACTCCCATTCCACCTTGAATTCTTTGTCCAAGAAAGGAAAACTAACAACATGCAGGCGTGAGATGATGTATGGAATGGCTGAGAAGGTCAATACGTGATTTTTATACATTATGAAGTGTTCACAAGATTTCCAAACACATTCTATAGCTACAAATCACAAAGCAAGAGAGTCGGGAATGGGGAGGTGTTTAGGAGGGTGAATTTGGAAACTAGAGTAACTAAAATAAAATCATGAATATCACTATAATACAGTCATTGTTTGACTATGAGTCCAAAATCTAAACAAATTAAATGGTCATACAACATAAAATATGTTTTATTGGGCGCAAGCTACCATTTCTTTTCATTATCCATAACTATGACCCTAGGTGGCAGT
Source organism: Macropodus opercularis (assembly GCA_030770545.1). Classification (NCBI taxonomy): domain Eukaryota; kingdom Metazoa; phylum Chordata; class Actinopteri; order Anabantiformes; family Osphronemidae; genus Macropodus; species Macropodus opercularis. Next base: position 7,426,223 of record JAUCMP010000029.1, on the reverse strand, counting down.
GCTTAATAGATTTCTTCTTTGGGCACGCAAGACACACTTGTCTACCTTGGAGTTTTGCATGGAGAAGTGAAAGAAAGTTCAATGTGTAAACCAGTCGCTAAATGAGCACACGTGAGTGAACTGAAAATATTATCCCACTGTGTTATCAGTCACAGAGTCAGGTAACGGTACCTAGCAATGCTATGGATCCACTTACTGTCCTGTAATAGCAGCGTGTTCCACTGTAGAGTGTATGGGAACTTGTAGGTTTCAGTGTTTGATGGTTCTAGTTTGTGTTGCTTATTTTCAGAAAGCCTACGCGACAAGAACCCCAGCTATGATGTTCTGTTTAGCAACTGATCTTCCCAGACTCCACATAAAAAAACAACACATTCTAACATTTGAGATGCTGGAAGTAGGTGATTAATATTTCTGCTTCCTCGTTCCAGCATAATAGCAGCGGTTGAAGCCTTGAAGATATGATGCTGCCAAATTGAGATTTGACGTCTGTGTCCAATTGAGAGTTCAAAACTTTTAAACATTGGACAAATCCTAAGACATACTGTAGAGCCAACAAGCCCATCACTGAGGAGCAGCTGCTGGGTTGAGCTGTCCACAGTTCTGAAGAGGCCTTCAGCTCAGCGGCACAGTGAGCTGTCGCTGACCGGGGTGCTGAAATGCTCCAGCCATTAGAAACAGACAGATTTGTCTTTAATTTCTAATTCTGTTCAGACATACCGTGAAGACATTACATAGTCTGTTACTAAAGCGTTAACAGCAGAAGCTTTGACAAGCTTTTCCGACTAAAATCGGACCCGTTTGAGTTCCACGGTCCTCGCTCTCTGCCTGAAGGTCTTTAAAGTGAAAATGTAAAAGCATAAGTTTGTAATTTTTGTTAAAAAATGATTGTGTGCGAAGGTTTCCGTTAAACACTACCGCGCGCGCGCACGCACACACACACACACAGTGTTTCATCCGTGACTGTGCGAACACAAGCAAATGTCATAAAGTCAAAAAGATAAAAAGCAAAGGGGGTATCAAGCCCTCCAGTCCTCATAGAATTGCTACAAGTTGCATCATGAGCACAACGCGGTGCCTTCAGATAAAGGGGAGCGTTGTTGGGAGCAGAGGACGACGAAGCGTGATCTTGCGTGTAAATGGATATGCTGAGCGACTGTCTCATGCGCCGTTGACGAATGATCTAATGCCGGGCGGGCTGTGGTGCACGGGACCGTGAGTGTGCATCGGATAGACTGGAACCATATCTATTCTACCGTGTCTTTAGTTCCATTCGAGTCCTGTGCGCTAAAGCCGCTCTGCGTTTCAGTGTAAAGGTAGATTACAGCTTATTAAGGGACAAGTCCACTGGGGTAGTTGCGTTTGATCTCATGGACAATGCGCTGCTTTCTTCAATATGTCTATTTTACATTTCACACAACGTGGCCTTTGGCGAGGATGAAAGATGTGGAATATTTAAAGTGGGATTGACTAACAAATGCAACACTAAAGGCATTGATGCTGACCGGTACGCGACATCACACACGTATCAGTCACTGATGCTCTTTAATTTGCAAGGCTCGCTTTGCGTTGATGAAGCATGTGCGTAGGGAAACGCCGCGAACCCAGGACTCCTCTTCTCTCTCCGCTCCGCCTCTCAGCATAGCGTGAGGCTCTGGTGCCGCTCAATGGGAGGATGGGGCAACTGCTGGTGGCTGCAGCAGCACCGAGGGACGCGCCAGACCACCTAGTCGCCTGCGTGGGATATTCAACGCTATTTATTGAGGCCGTTTAGAGCAAACGTCGTTACAGGGGAGTAGATAGATAGCGTAGCCCCGTCGTGCTCTCCGTAAATATGTGCAATAAGTTAAAGTCGCTTTACTGGCTCCGAAAGTAGACTCAAACGGCATGAGAGTGGGCAATAAAAGGCTCCCAGGACGCAAATAAAACAAGCAGCCTCCTAAGAATATCCCCGCAATGAAATTTACTCCACAGGAAAGTCAAGAGAGACGTGTGGGTGTGTGACTGGGACTGAGCTGCGTGATAAAACCATATGGGTGGTTGATGACACAAGTTTGATCAGAAGTGGGTGACGGAGTGGGAGTAACATGGTAGGAGGCACGAGAAGTGACGTTTCTGTTACAGAGGAAAAAACACACGCACACCTAAAACACACATGTACAGTATGAGACGACACGGCCCGCAGTGATCTGGTGATGCTGAAAATGTGCTCATTTTCCACTCACTGGTGGATTTCTCTGCTGTCCAACCAAAGGTATGAGTGGGCGAACACTGAGCCATGACTCACTGTCAAATTCATATTGTGGCCGTGGCAGTATTCTTGGCTTTTTCTAAAAATAGTGACCATTCTGTGGTGTGGAGCCAAGATAGTGATAAAACGCTTGGATTTCTTTGCCAAACTACCTCCAAAAAAATCATCCCCAGAATAAGGAGTCTAAATGGTGCCTCGAGCATTTCGTAATGAAAGCCCACGGCTACGGAAAGAAATAAAAAAAAAACAACAACACACGGATAGTAGCTGAGTCTCTCCTGTCAAAAGCGCATTACGCAGTCAAGGCGGGGAAGTAAATTAATGATAATGATGATCTGTTGAATGTCCAGCTCCAGTTGCAAGCTGCAATTAATTAAGAACAGAAAACCCGGAGTCGCTAATGTTAGGCCCACCAGCAATCACACATTAGATCGTGAACGCACAGATCCAACAGACACATACACAGAAAAAGGAGGATGAAAACTGTACACACACGTTCACCAAGTGGAAAATCTTATGAGGCGTCTTATCTTAAGGGGAGACTCAGAGGGGAGAAGATCCCCCTCCATCCCTCTATCCAAACACACACACTTTTTGCACTCTGAGCAGCATAATAATCAGCCGCCCGCTTGACCACCTCAACCGATTTCCCCATGAGCAGGCAGGCTGCACTTAACGTGGTCTCTTTACATGAGGAGAGGCGGCATCCACGCAGAGCTGTTACTGTACTTAAACAACCCTACAACTCGCACAAAATGACCCGGCGCGTCCCTTTAACGAAAGACGTCGTCAGAGTCGAGGCAACTGAGGCAGAAGCTCGGACAGGATTCCTACGGACCCGCAAAAAAAACAAAAAAGCCACCTCTCCCTGTTAATAAGTTCGTGGATGCTGGAACACCGACATCACAGCTCAGTTCATTCCAAATGCGCCTTCAGGATGAGTGTGTGTGGCTGGTGCTGATTTGCATTCAGTCAGGGCTCGGAGAGGGTGGGCGGTGGAGTGGGGGGGGGGGGGGGGGTAAGCCTGCTGCATTTTGCATGTCTTCAGCTTTACAGATGAGGACTTACCCTTTATAGAGGCGGTCAGTAGCCCCATGTATAAGAAAAGCACCCGGCTCCAGTGGTGCACCTGCACTCCCGCCTTCATTAGAGCAAAAATCCGTATTCCGTCCCCTTTCCTGCATGCGCATTCCGGTCTCCTCTCAAGTCCCGTTGCTCCGTCCCGATTTGAAGCGGCGGTCATGGCAGAGCTTTTTTTCTCTGGTCTGGCAGGCGCGATAGTTCTCAGATAGTCAGAAAGGGGAGATTCACTCGTTTTAGACGCTGAGAAAAATCCCAATGCATGGAGGAGACTCGGATCTCGCAGCTGGACTGAACCATGTCATGCGGGGACCGAGGGGTTCGGAGTCTCTGTCTGAGAATATAGATTTCACACCTAAAGGGGGGGGGAGAGGGGAAGGTAACCAAGGGGAGACGTGATTCAAGTGGTCACTGATCTACCCCACAGGCGAAGAAATTCACGACAATCCCTCGTCCGTTCCACATATGCAATTGATACCACCAGACAGACGGCGTGAACCGGGAGATCCCTCCTTCAGTTTGTCCGGGGGCACTTAATTGTCCTTCTCCCGAATTTATCCACAGTTAACAACAGCATCCGCGGTGTCGATAATCCACGTTTGAACTCGTCATTAGACCGAGATTCAAATGCAACGGACGACGGGTGATGGAGAGCCACGGATCCGGGTCCAAGAAAAACCGCCTCGGTATAAGAACTTCTCGACACAACGTCGGACTTAATGCAGTCAGGGGTCTTATCGTCTGCGGAGAAAGATGTATGTATTCCCAGTGTAGCGGCGCTTGGCCACAGCGTCGTCTCGGGTCTGTGCGACGGCAAGATTCAGACTGCAGACCTGCTCCTTCTCTGCGCGTCTCTCTCTCCCCCTCTCTCGCTCTCTCTCCCTCTCTCTCTCTCTCTCTCCCTACCAAGTCAGCACTCAGTACCATCTCAAAGTCTGAGAAATGTCTGTACTCGGAAGACATAATAATAACAACAATAAGGATAATAATGATAATAATAATATGCACTTTGTTCCAGGTGGTTATGGTGAGCATCAGGGGCCAACTACAAGGCCGTTGCCTCCATCCATTAAGACCAATCACAGGATTGCCTCGCAGTTTAACATAGACGTCCACTTCCTGCTCAGTAAACGTGAAATTGATGCTTAACAGGCCGGAACCCTCGCCAGTAAATTTCAAAGTCGTTTCCACTCTCGCATATGAACGGTGTAATTAGTTTTCCGCAATGCGCCGTGGGTGGAAACAGTCGTGATAATAAAAATGCGCGTTGGCTTCCAAGCCCCCCCATATATATATGATGGACATCATAAATAGTCTTGCGTTGAACATCGCTCAGCTCCTCCTACTGTTCTGGGACGTGATCTTGCATCTTCTTCCGGGAAAGAGTTCGCTTTTGTGCAGCCTGGTTTGTGTTGTGTCCACGGGGGGACATAACTTAATAAAATAATAACTGTGGCAAATTATACACTCCGGACAAAATTGAATGAATATTCATAACAGAGGCTACATTAACAGTAATTCTAGTTGTAAACGGTGTGAGGAGTTTGATCCAAACTGGATTTAGCAGGGCCCCAGTGCTCTGGTTTGAATTGTCCATGCAGTTTGAATCGGTTGCCATGGCAGCCAGGGTGTTTCCTTGTGACCCTTCAAAAGATGTTGGTTTAAATAAAGAAAAGATCCGAGTAATGAAAGACACGTCTACGTGGAAATGATCAGAGGAAATTATCGGATGCACGAATGCGTGGGCTGTTTCGCGAGGGCCTTCGTACCATTCCCTCGCTCCACCTGGATTCATCCACACGTGCCGCACGACAACTTTGACTACGTTTGCGAAGTCATCTGGGCGAGAGCAAAGGCGTCTGGGCAGAAGTTTGGCCGAGGTCAAAGTACAGCTGACAACAACTGGTGAGGCTGTAGTTCAGGGTCTAGCTCGCTGTGCCATAGTGATGTGTTTCACAGCTAAATGTTGATGCTAAATTAAACAACAACAACACCAACAACTGATTATTATTGGTTTTATTGAGCCTCAGTCTATGGGCTCATGCATTATTGATGTTTAGCTTGTGACCTGTTGCTTCATTGCGTTAAAGCACTGTTGTAAGATACAGCACTAAGAATTTCAAATTGTTGAAAGAGTTTTATCCTGTGTGTTTAGCAGTAATGCAGCTAGAAATGTTATAATCCATTAATAATTACTCAGCTGCTCCCACTTTCCTTTAAACCATTAGTCTGGGATATTCCAGTAAGAAATGAAAGGCATCCAAAAAGACTGTAGCATGGTCTGTTTGGTAAGTAGCCACGTCTGAAGGCTCATTTAAATATAAATATTAACCTAAACTGAAAAGGTTTTTGAACATTTGGTAATTGAACTGATGGAGGCGTGAATGAGATGTTTTGGCCCGTCTCTGTCCGTGCCATTGCAGTGTAGATCAGGTGGGCTCCTGTGTGGCCGTAGACCCACTGTATAATGGTAATGTACACCATCTGCTCACTAGACGCCCGGAGCTTCCGTGACGTCTCCGTTATCATAAGCATCCTGGGTCTCACCGGACCGTCTGTTTCGCATCGGGGCCTGACAGTCGACAGGCTGGTGACTAAAGAGTAGCCTCATTTAAAAGTCATGGTTTGAAGCTGGTGCCTCGCCACAAATGCGGGATAGAGAGCCATGGACCCGGTGTTTCATCCTCTATCGGGCAAGATGTTGGGTTCAAGGAAAGGTCCGTTTAAACATGGCAATGAAATGATAGTGAGTCATACGGTAGCATCTAGTTGACCTTCGGGCCTACTGTATGTTGTTCATGAGCAAGTTAACCTCACAGTCGCAGTGATGCTGGGGTGACGCTTTGTTGCGTATTAGCCCTGCCACACTCCTACACGTCTGCGTCTCTCTTCCCATTCCAGGACTGACGAGCAGCAGAAAAATACAAATGATTTCAGTGAGAACTTGCAGTGTGAGGAGGAGACGCAGCAACACCACCGCACCGAGCTCACCCTTCCTTGCCCTTATCTCTCAGGCCGCAGACATCCCCGCGTTGCCAAGTCTGCACGGGCACCGAGTCCTGTGATGGAAGAAAAGTTGAAGCTAAATAAGGAAGAGACAGAGAGGAAAGGAAATTTGGTGGGTGAGCAAGGACGTGCTTTATAGTTTCAGTACCTCTGATTGCTGATTGATTAAATGACGTGAAATTATATTTTGTGCGTTGTAAAATTCCCTGTCACAGGAAAAAGGCGAAACATGGCATTTGGGCTATTCCCTTAAGAAGATTTGGGTTCCTGAATCTAAAAGCCAAGCGCGAGCATCTACTCCTGTCCGCTCTGCCAGTGAAAACCCTTCACCACACCTCTCAACAGAGCGAGACCTCCCTCTTGCCTCTGACCTATCTAGCGACACATCTGAGAGTGTGGGTGAACAGAAGACGAGTAACAGCTCAGATGGCCAATCCAGCGACGATGATACCGATGATGATGTCATTCTACCTGGTGTGCGAAGTTGCGCCACAGACAGCGACATTGACTCAGAAAGTGACACCAGCTACAGCGAGGAAAGCGAAAAATCCCACATTGAAACTAGCTCAGTTGATGAACAAGGCTCACAATCGCTTTTTCTGAAGAAAGACTTTCCTCCGCTTGTCACCATGAGGGACGGCGGTCGACGATACCCCACCAAGCCTCCAGCCTCAGGGAAGATGCATGGCCAGTGGGAGATTCCCCTTTCATTCCACCCACCTAACATCCCTACCGACATGCTGGCAAGCAGTCCGGCCGCTCCTGTGCAGGAGTCTGTCCAAGGCAAAGCAGAAACACCTCAGGCAACTTCAAAAACCATTGCACCAGTAGTAGCCCAGACACAGCAGGGACCATATGACCTACTGGCTGACTTCCCAGCTCTGCAGCCCCCAATGAGACCTTTAGCACTGGGTGAACTGCATGATGGGAATCCCAAAACCAAAGACGCTATGGGGAAAAGAGAGATCATTCAACAGCCAAATCATCACCCAGAGACTGAGGCGAGCTATGAGAGCGGGATGAAAAATGTGCCTCGCGAGGTCGCCATCTGCGCCAGAGATCAGAAATTTGAGCCAAACCCTCAAACCTCGAGCTCCCTGAGCATCAGCTGTGAAACCAACAACCAGCCGCCTCGGAAAGGTAGTAAGTCACGTGTCTTTTTTTCTCAGTTAAATACTCCTAATTGTCTTTAATATCATTTTATGCCATTCACCCGCACTCAAACATCTCTACCCCTGGCCCATCTCAGGGGGCAGTGTCATCCTGAACACAAACACGCACACACCTGTCCACACGCACATGCAAGCGACTCTGCATCAGTGTCGCAGACAAGTTCTTCCTCAGCTGGATGACTCAGTGGGAAAGTGTTTCCATAATGAGGGGATTATAGTGCAGTGGCAAAGTGAATTACACGGTGAGCCGTCCATAGCGGCTGCCAGTGCAGAGCAGAACAGTGGACACAGATAAGACTTAAGTCAACAACAACGTATGTGCCCCGCGTTAATTTTGATAGGAAGCGTTTTGGCTCATACAGTACATTTGCTGCCTCCTACGCACTTTACAGCGGGGGTCACACGGTATCTACTGTACGCTCTTCTAGATACTCACAAGCACAAATTCACCTACAGCGTTTCTACGCGAGCAAACAGAAAATGCACCGTTATGCGATTCGCTACGTTTGGTCCGGACTTCCCTCCGCTTCTTAACAGGTGCACGGCCGTAGCTGAAGGCTGCTCCGCTCAATAAATGCGCATATGTGATACATGGCGCTGGCGCACCACCAGCGCGCTGCAGTCATTGCTGATATGATAGAATTTGCTCTCTGCCCTGTTGATTCAGTGGCTCTTTGTTGATCCCCTTAGGGAGGTCTGCTGCAAATTTCTTTGTGGCGGGAATAAACAGGCTTCTATTAAGCTCACCCCGTGCATCTCACTTAACATGACACAGTCCAGACAAGATGGTGCGCATGTAAAATGGATATAGCGCTAATCCTTGGCCCCTTCCCCTCCTCCTTTCCCCCCCTTCTCTCGCTGTGCATATTGCAGTTGCAGGTACAGATGGCGCTGGCGTTAATGCCAGGTCCTGGGCTCGCGCTGCCAAAGCAGGCATGAAGCAGGCAGCTGCCCCTCAGGAGACAGCCAGGCCTTGTAGCTTTCAGCAGATACTTACCATTAACAGAGCCAGAGGTAAGTTTATCCTTTGGCAGCGTTATCCAGTGTGTGTGTGTGTGTGTGTAGGGGTCAGGTGGGTGTTATGTTTCATGGTGGTCCACGTGAAGAATTCAACACGATCATCACTGGTTGAGCACATTAATTTTGCAGGGCTTGCTAAGCTGAAGGCTGCAGCGTGTCCTCTCGCCCTTTTATGCGTCACACTAGAGGTTTTGTGTGTTGGATGTTAGAAACATCAATACATCTCTGTCAAATTAATGGTGATACTGTTTTTCGAAGCTGCGGTTGAAATGATTGGTGGTTTGCTCTACACCGGTGGCAAAGTTACTGTGACATTAGCTAATCGGGGCCTTTTTAAAAAGCGCAACAATGGCAGGTTTCTGGTAGCGTTTGATTATCAAAACAACATTTGCAGCCAGTTTCAAAGCAGCAACCTATGGAAGATGTTTTACTTTCCTTCATATACTGTAACAATCCTACGGTTTTTGTTTCTAACATGATTTTTGCCTCTTTACGTGGTAGTCCGTATTCACTTGCTGGTCACATGCAGTTAGATTTTACAAAGTCTGTGAATTTGTCAAGGCAAGTTTGGGCAAAGACAGTTTGTCAAATTATGTTTTCCAATTTGATATTTACCATCACCCAAAATCAATGATCCAGTCAGTTGCCTCTGCAGCTTCTCTGATACTGTGTTTGTAGGGAAAGTTTAAATTGGGCAGAGGCTGTGCTCTCCTAGAGTTCTGCGTGTGATTCCTAATTCATGGTGTGTGTGTGTGTGTGTGTGCTAGAATGTGTTGGTGCAGAAGACGAGTTAGCAACTGTGTTTAATGTGTGATGTAAGCAGCGTTACATCACACAGACATGTCATAATACTCTGGTAAGTGTATGTAAATCCCTGTGTTGAAGGGAAAACTGTAGCAGGACTGTTGCTAAGTAATGTGGAAGAAATAAAAAACGACACGTAACCAAATATTCTCAGTGACATCCAGCTTTTTCAAGGTCTAAATTCAAATCACTGTTACAAGCCATATTAGAAACATTTGTCTCCTTTCTCAGCTGTCAATCACAACACCACCAACAAAGTCAGTCCATCACTCATCAGTCATCGGTCTAAGGATCGGGGAGTCAGACCACTGGAGGCGGGTTGGTACCGTGGCCCCCGGTCCTGTAACCCAAACCGGTTTGTCAGACCTGGTTACCTTCCCTCCCAGCAGGTGAGTAAGTTATGGAGATTTAACTGAGCGGCTCAGAGATGTATCACTTCGACCTTTAGCGTGTTTTAACACCAATCTCAGCTGATCAGAGGCTCACAGATACACTATGTGTTAAACCCGGCGCTCCCTACAACAGCGCTGCTTGTTTCCTACCAAAGGAAAGGAATTCCTCGCATGAAGCATAAACAAAACGACGCTGCTGATGAGCCACCTATCGCATGCAGCATATTCACTGCGGAGTATTTGTCCTTGGACGTGGAAGTAGTGCTGGAACCGCTGTGTGTGCACTTGTTAAGTAGTCTGCACCCACCGGATGTGAACAACGTAGTAGTCGGTTTGACTAAGTTGGATTATCAATGCTCGGTTTATTGTTTAGGGCAGTAAAAAACAGTTTGCAGCCCTCGTGGTCTCTAGGATACTGGAGTAACACATTCAACAAGGCAAAGTGGTACTTACTAGCATATTCAGAGCGCATCTATGAGGAGGATACTCACAGCTAGAGCACCTCTCAGTCACCACAAGTAGCCTGAACGTGCATCCTGGATTTCTCTGACGCGTACTGACATGTAATCGAGCCTGAAGACCTAGTGACCTCCTGTCATTTGATGTCATCCTTATTGAATATTTTCTGTTGTACAGTGTTAGTTATATTGGACTGACATAGAATACGGTTTGAAAAGAGGAAGCTAGAGTAAAATTAACGTAAACTGATTAATCCCAGCTTCAGCCCCAGCTTGGTACCCTGACTTTCAAAATCTTGATTTACATTTTGATTCAGCATTAATTAACCTCAATTAAAGTCTAAGTTAAGATAACTTGCTTAGCTATCAAACATTAGATATTATAGCAATTATTCTAAAAGAACATCTTTCCCCAAACTAGGCCTGTAAAAAACAACAATATTCTACTGAATCAAAAATGATTCTATCTAGTAACGTCTGATGGATATTGATGTCTGTTTATTTGCTATTTTCATCTTGGCCAATACATAAATATACTGTAATTTTGTTCTTTCACATATAAGGAAATAAGGCTTAATAACATGCCATTCGCACTGTTTCCTCAACACTCATCAAGCACAAATGCTTGTCATTAACATTTTCTCTGAACTGGAATAAATAAATATTGTACCAGCTAATTGTTAGGTCTTAGCAAGAAGTGTCTCCAGCATCTGGAAAAAAACACAAATCAGAAATGTGAAAAACACGTGGCTCTGTAAAAGCATTTGCATTTAGCACTGATCATCACCATCGGACATGAGAAACACTTCCTACCACAGGTTAATCGCTGTATTTTGCTTTCGTTTCTTTTTTTGGCATTTCTCTTGATTCGGTTGTGTGCATGTGTGTGTGGGTGTGGGTGTGTGTAGCAGGTGGCACTAAGGTATGCAAGAATATTTTGGTCTGTAAGTGTAAAAGCAGCACACCGTATTTTTACACCTCTGCTTTTTTTTCTCCCCCTCTTTCCTCCTCCTCAATCTTCCCTCGCTTCGCCCTTTCCATCTCTGACCTATTTAAATGTGGGCTGCGCATCCTTGTACGATGTGCAGCGGTGACAGTGACAGCGAGGCTCACAGCGCTGCACTCTGAGGTTCGGCCCTTTGGCCTCGGCACTTCCAATGCAGCGATGCAGATTCCCTCCGGGTGGAGGTGGCAATGTGGGGTCCCACTGTGTCAGCCGAGGAATGAGATGCATGACAGAGCGAGAGGGGGAATGTAAAATATGTGAGGGTATGGGGTGAGACATTATAAAAGTTTCATTTTTGGCAGCAAAACAGCTGATGCAGAGATGAAGCAAATGTTTATAGAGAGTGTGAAAAAGTTATAAGATCTGCTTCAGACGTTGAAACATTTTAAAATCGTTCTCTCTGACTTTGAGTTGCGCCCACACGCGTGTTATAGCTCAGACTCAGCGGCAGCTACATGCCCATAGTCTAAACACTCTGCTATTAACGTTTTACAGCACAGGGAGAAAGGATAGTGTCTGAAAAAGTAAGAAGAGGCTAAAGACGTTTGTATCAGAAGAGAATGGATGAGAATGTGAACTATACTCAAAGTGCTGCATTCTTTAAGTCTGATTTCATTCTCCTATCACTCATCCCCTTAACCGTTATTCAGCATCGTCAGACAAGCAGCTAAGTCAGACTCCCTTTATTATGTGTCGTGCAGTTAGTAGTGGAAGTGAGCTACAGCATCCGAATGTAAAGACAGAACAACAAATTAGCAACTTAAAAACACTTCAGTGTTGTGAGAGAGAAACAAGACGTGAGCAGCCAAACCTGTTGATCCCTCATCCTGATAAATGGGCTGTTGCATTTGAGCTTGTGCATGAGTGGCAGAGACATAGGCTAAAGTTTTCCCCCGTCTTCTCTCTTCTCCTGGCTAATAAGCCTGTCTCCGGGCTGTTGCTAGGCTACGGGTCTGTTGTTATCCGCTGGCAGGTGGCCTTTTTCGTCTTCTTTAGCTGCTTTGTGCGTGCGCTTGCATGAATCCACGTGTGTCTATTTCATGTCAAGGCAGCGAGGCAGAGATAGAGAGCCTAAAATAAAGACGGTCAAAAGCTCCGATCAGAGCTTAACCCCGGAGATCGGTATCACGGTAGCGTACGCGCTCCTACTTCACCTCCCTGTCCCGCGGTTTCGCCGCTTGACCTTCTGCGTGTTTATGTTTCTTATTGGACCTGTTCGTGTTTCTGTGCAAACGCATCGGGCTGAGGCGATTTTTAAAGACGAAAAAAGGCTGCACAATCTTGTAACTAGGCAACAAAGTAAAGTTCTGTATGTCATGATATGTGGTTCAAAGAAAACAAAAAACACTTTAAAGCCCTGAAAGAATACGGGACCGTTGTCGGCTGCGAGTAAGGGCACATGAGACACACTGGATGGTTCTAGGTTCAGTCATAATCACGGTAATCAGCACTTTGCCTCTCTCTGCTCCGTCCTCCATGTTTACCCTCCAATTCCTGAGAGAAGATCCTCGAGGGCTCGCTGAGATTTAGATAAAATATTTATCAAAGCAAAAACAGCGATATACAGACATCTAAATATAAACTAACAATCAGATTTCCCACCGTGCTAAAGCTAAATGTGACCATAATATTCTTGTGGGGCTTTGATTGTTGTTGAGCATTACTCATGATTCCAAAACGACTTGCCAAGTCTTGATGTTTTTGGCTTTCAGAGCTTACTCTCTCAGTCCGCACTCTGTTTTGGATCAACCCCCCACGCCCACATTCTGGCATTTTCAAATGCTCGGAGATGGAGGATGGTGCAATGAGTGAGCGCCTGGCATCACAAGCTACTTTACTCCTGAGCCGAAAAGCAGCAGACAAAGCGGCATCGTTATTATTACTATGCTGCTTAGCTTTATGATGAATTACCTTTATTCACTGCGGTAGTCGACTGAAGCCCCGCATTAATTAGCTCGCTCGCTCATCTCTGGTGTGGACTTTATCGTTGCTATGATTTACAGCTCATCAACACATAATACAAACAATAACTGTTTAACAGGAATGATTGAACTTCTTCATTATTGTGATGTGTCAACGCATGTCTAAAGAGACAGGAAGTCATTTTTCACGGTGCTGATTTTCTAAAGGTTTATTGAACTTGTTTCATGTAGGCTTGACGACAGACTGACTATTACCTGTTGCTTCTGTTAGTATACAGGACGCCTGGGGAGATCAAGCATCCTTTCATATTTCCTCTTCGAGTGCTGTGTCTGCTACGGCACTCGCTGCTTTTCTGTAAAACACGGGACAATAAGTAGTTTGTCCGCCCAGATGTTGGTCCACCAGGGGGCAGGGGATATGTTTAAACCTTTAAATGTGTCTACACCAGTGGCGGCCAGCTGTGCTCCTCAAGGGCCACTGTCCCTGCAGTAGCGTTGTGCTTTCAGTTCATAATAGTTTAATGTCTGCACACCTGTCTTTGAGGTCCTGCAATTAGTTTCCTGTGTTTGCCACAAATGGTCCAGCTGATGTTTGCGGTTCTTTCATCCAGATGTATTGATGGCAAACGAGCAGAGTTCTTTTCCTGAAAACCTTGCTGCTTTTTTCTATTGTATTAGTGAGCTACTACACGCAGGGAGTTCACTGAACCGATGTCTTTACTTATTTATCCAGTTTACCAAGGCTAAGCTATCCCAACCTGGTGAGACTGTTTATCTGCAGAGGAAAACCTCAGTCCTCATTCACTGACACTTTCTTGGCTTACAAACTAGTTAAACATCGATTCCCTCTTTCACATCCTGAGGCATATTCTTCATCTGTCTTTTTGTCCACTTGACTCTCCCTCGCTCTCTCTCTCTCTCTCTCCATCCTTCAATCAGTTGTTAATACTGTATCGCCTAATGACTTGCTTAATCTCTTCTACTCCTCCAGCGATTTGGAGCTCTGGCGCCGCGGCGAGCCAACTGTCCTCTGAGATTCCTGCCCCCCCCACCGTTCTCCTCTCCAACAGGTGAGGCCGTTAACAGTCTCATTCTCTCCCGTGCCTTCAAGTTTGGAGGCGGCCGGATTTATGCTCAGCTGTAATTTAAGCGGGAGTCTGTGTTTAGCCCGCTGCAGCTGCGACGCCGCTCTGCACCGATTCTTATTTTATTCCATGAAACTGTCAGTTTATATAACACAGAAATGTGCTGTCACCGGGCAATAAATCTTCCACAGTACATATCCAACAGTCTTCTGCAAGAATGGAGCCAAGTATGAGTCACATTAGATGGTATCGCACACATGTGAGCCAGAAGTTAAAGAACATATGTTTGGATGAACACGTGCGCCTCTGCATGTGTGCTATGTTTGGTTATTTTTGTTTTTATGTGTGTGTATGCATGGGTGTGGAAAAAAAAAATCGCTTCATGCTCTATAATTGAATATGAGGGGGAAGGGTTTTATTTGTGCGGGTGTCATTTCTGATGGATGCCCCTCATAAGACAAGCACAATCAGGGATCATTCCTCATCCTTCCTCCCACTCCTTGCTTTTCGTCATCATATTTTACACCCCCCCCTCCGACTCTTACTCTATTTTCCCCCTTTCACTTTGCTGGCGCTGCTAGTTGGTGGTGTCACAGTGAATTTCATGCTGCCACATGTTGTGTCTGTTCTGTCCTAATTGAGGAGAAGGCAGGATGCCTTTAATAATAAGTCACGAGGGAATGCTAAACGACAGAGCTCTACAACAGACGGCCTTTTTTTGCTTTGTTCCTCCGCCATATATACATCGTTTTCCACTTTAAAGACCATACATTCTGCATGGGGGGGATCGGTTAAAAGGTTCTTTAAGGCCACATTAATGTTTGAGCATTTTGAAGTGTGTTCCATAGAGCTGGTCTACTTTTCCTTTTGTCTTGTGAGTCTTTCATCTTGGAAGCATGGGCACATTTTTGGGTTGCTACCACAAGCCTTCTGTGTGGAACAAATCTCACAGTGTGTCCACAGCGTCATACATCGTCACGCTAACAGAATACGGACGTTGTTTATTTCCATGGAGGGTAAATGATGAAATTTATCAGGCATGCTCCCACTAGTCATAAAATGCTAAGCTGACACTGTGGTCACAGGTTAGAGTAGCTGTTCTAGGTTTTACTCCATCAGGCAGGGAGCTGAACAAAACAGCCAGACAACGGAAGAAAACCGTGGCACTAATATGAAATGTCACATACGTTGGACTTATTTTTTAGCGTTATCGCTGCATCTTGCCTGACTGATCTTTGGTCAGCGAGAGTCGTTCTGCGTAAGGAAATTCACAGGGAAGTGAGACTCTATAAACCTCTGACCAGCTGTCCGTTGATAGAACACTAGCTTTACAGCTCCTGCACTGGAGGCACCTGCTGGGCCCCTAAAGCTTGTTGTCAGCAGTCACAGCCATATGTGAAATCAGTCCAGTTTACTGTGTCAGTCTAAAAAAAGATGGATCAGAGAATGAAAATTGAAAATCTTGGGTCCAGTTCATGTGTTAAACACATAAACGTGAACATTTGTAAAATGTCATATAGCATCCACGCATGTTTGCTTCTTTTGGTTTATAACTTTATACATATCACCTATGACATTTAGTATAGACTCATGGACAATTTCATTTGGCTTTTTTAAACACTGGTCAACACAAAGATATTCTTTGCATTTCAAAGTCGTTTACAAAGTAAATCAGAATCAATTCAAAATATAAAACAAAAAAATAAATCATGATCTAATTCATTATAAGGGCCATTTTTTTTTTTTTCTCCAATTGCTTTTAGAAGTCAAACTGAGTTTAATGGAGGTCACTCACGTTCTCAGTGTAGTGCAGGCGATTATAATATAAACAGAGTCATTTCTGGAAGGTCCAATTACAGGAGAATCTGTATCCTGAACACTACAGCATGAAGCCAAAGATCCATCATTCAGCAAATACATAAATTAATACATTTCTGAAAGTCAATTTACAGCACATCTATGGTTTCTGGAAAAGCGCTTGATACTGAATCCAAGTTCCCCAACCTTCACAGCCGCTGCGTTGATTGTTCTCTAATGACTGGTAGTCATTTACATTCATAATTTGTAACTACAGTGAGCGGTGAGTTGTGTCTGTATCGGTGCTAAACTGTGGCTCGTTGTGCAACAGCGTCTGTAATGCGTCTGCTTGTGATGCGTCATACATCTGATAGGTGGGCACGGACGTTTGAAAGAGCTGAAACACTGGCCTCGTTCACCTTGTGTGGTGAGCAGCAGTAGCCAGAGGGGCCCATCGCTCACTTAGCTTCAAACAGATCAGTCTAATAGCTGCTCAAAGGACACGCGCACCTCACGCTGTCTCCTCTTCCCCTCTCTGCTTTTTTTTTTTTAGCTTTTTAAGTTAAGCAGAAAGGTGCCTTGTTTTGGTGAGAGAGTCGATGAAACCCATTATTAATATTTAACAAAGCTCTTTAAACTTACATCACGTCATTGCCTAGTTGAACCAGAAGAGATAGACATAAACGGTTGGGGGAAAAAAACTGTGGTTTCACAGTGGTTGCAGTCCACAAGTTAAATAGTTTCTAGCTTCCAAACACTACACTTGAAATTATGTTGTTGTACTTTGTTTTCTATAAATAACACGGACTGGATTGACTGCTTCTCGGCGGAGCATATGGTCCCTTGATGTGATGACTTAGTAAGAGAGAGGGTGACAGCGTTCCACCTCAAGTCTTGGCATAATAAATGAGTAAACATGCACCCCGTGGTGCGTGGATGTGCACGGAGCACTGCAACGCTCTGCGCGACGCTTGCAGTAATGTGGAACGCCTCCGTCCTCCTCCTCACACGGAGGGGATGCGGAGAAGGGGAGAGAGTGATGAGGAAGATGAGAGAAAATAGTGGTGGAGAGGAAGAAGACGAGGAGGCGGGATGATTAATAGATTATTCCAAAACATTCGCTGTGTTTATCTGATGCGCTGATTTAGGTGACAGTATCTTAATCAGAGAGCTACTCCAGTCTGCATGCTAAAAGGTTTTATTCAGGCACCAATGAGCTAATTGTTTATATTGTTTCATTGCTTTTATTTGCTTAATTTTTCTCTCATATCTGCCACAGCAGAGTCCAATCAAAATAATAGACTGAATATTTGAACTTAGTTGTAAAAGCATTTTGTACAACTTCATAGCACAGCAGAAAAACACAATGTTCTCAAAGCTAAAGGTTCGAATTGCAAGCGTTTCCACTTCTATAGTATGGCTATGATTACCCACAATGCATTTTTCACTTAGAGCATAGTGGCGTTGTTAACGTCCGCGTATTTAAGTTCAGTATCTGCCATTTTTACCTCGAAAACAAAAATTACGCATGCAACGCGAGCATGACATCTCTGGCATCATATGCTGCTGAACAGGAAGTTGAAAGTGGAAAAAAAAAAAATTTGCCACGCAGCACTCGACCATCTTTGCTGAGGCATATTTAATAGCCCCGGAAAAGCTTCGACTCTCCTGTCATCACTGCAAGGCGAAACCGACGTGCTCCGATTTCTCCATGAATCCTTGAAAGGCTCTGCATTTGGAAAAGATGCTTTTTTTCATATTTAGCTACTTCGGTTGTTGATGCTCATGCAAGCTCTTTTTTTCCTCCTAAACAAGCTAGACGTCTCTTCCTTAACGGCAGAGGATTTCCGTCTGGAACAACAAACGTAAAGCTGGACATACTGTAGGTCAATCACGTGAAGCATTCTGGTCAGTCAAGGGACTAAAAACACTACTTAGAGAAAGGAGTAAGAAACAGGCCAGGAGGCAAATGTCCAAATGATTTGATTAGTTTAGACGTAGGATGTTCATGGAAAAGTGGGAATTTTGTTTTCTGACATCAAGTGAAGTTCTCTTCGCATCAAAGGCAGAGAACAAAAACATATCTTTGAAATGAAATAGCGCACCCCCTTTTCCAATCCCTCTTAAACTCCACAATGCTTTTCATCAACGACATCTTTGTGCCGCTGCATTTTCTCCGAATTTCAAATGTCATTTTCTCCCTGCCTCCCTTTGTGCGCGTCCAGCGAGCATGTGGGATCGACGCCGACGGTAGCGAGCGTTGATAACTGGAGCTCCACAACAAACGGAGAGGGTGACTATCGGTGTGAAAGTGTCACAACCTGATCTGTGTCAGACACGAGGCAGGGTGAGAGGTGAGGTCTGCAGCATTTCATGCTCCAGCAGCGCCATTCTGGGAACACCAGAGGTAGAGACACAAAGAGGAGGCACGTGGTTTTATGGGCATTAGAACATTTCTTCTCTTTCTGCCCTTCACTCTTTTCAGCCACCTGACTCTGACTCACGCAACCTCCCTTTCTGTCAGACCTTCTCCACACTTTCTTCTGCCTGCCCTTTATCTCAGCACCGTGCGCCTGATTCAACCTCTGCATTACTTTCTAAGCGATAATAGACTCAATTGTTTAGCATTTTTGTTGAGTTCACTTGAATCAGGTGAGCTTCGGATGTATCCTGTGACATATGCAGCGAATACAAACACAGAACATTTAGTTGAACTGTGGTTTTATTTCTGTCGCCTGCTTTTACTGGAAAGATTCAGGTTTTGCCAACAGACCCTGTGAAAAACAGCGTAGGACTGGCGTCTGTGAGGAAGTGAAGAAAGGCATTTTTCTAGCTGACGGTCAAAGTGATGGCATAAAAGGCATATCACTGCCAGGCCAATATTTTCCTGCCAATCAAACAGCATCCAAATCGTCTCCTTGCCTTGATATTTATTTGAATATTATTGTTGTGGACCTGCAGATGGTTGCATGCAGACACACACGAAATATTCGACTGATCTGCGCGTGAAAAAGTACAAGCCCGCACTTCACGACAAGTAGTGTCACTGCAACAGGTGCGTGCACACAACACTACTGTGCAAACCAGTGAGAACAATCAATGGCCAGTCCAGGATCATCTGATTCCCACATTTCTTCCTCCACCCTCTGGGGTCTTACGTTCTTAGACCGTACATGAATGTGAATGAGGCAGCTCGTTCAGCGAGAAGAAAGTCACCTCAGAAACCACAGATGAAAGCAGAGTCCTTTGTAGTTTATGACCTGGTCGTTTTTCAGTCAAGCTCCATTTTTAGATGGCTTAATTCAAGATAGATAGAAGATTGCTTTGTAGGCTGAGAGTGATCATGCGGTTGTTACTTTAGGAAAATTGTCTCTCTAGTGTTTGACAGAGAGCAGAGGGAAAAGCCGGTTTGAAGCATTGCTTTTTTTTATGATGGCATCTTATTCTCCTTGAAAGTGAAACCAGTAATAAGACAGGCTGGACGCAGCTCTTCAGAAGCCCCTGTCTATCAAGTATCGCATCTGAGACAAAGCCACGCAGTCGCTTGCATTAAACCAATGCAAAATCCACCTCAATTCATTCTTATCTCAGCATCTTTATGATGTCGAATTCTGACATCTACTGCTGCTTCTGAATTTGTGCCAAGCCTCACAGAAAACGTCCACGTGCTCTGACCTCATCCCTCCACAGAACACACTCCCCGAGCTCGAGGTGCAGCAAAGTATTTTCGGCAAATCAGCCATGATAAATGAGCAAATACAAATTAGACTAACTGGGAAATAACAAATGTAAATGCTGGCACTCGGGACGGCTGGAATGAGGCTTGGAAGAGGCTGTCTCTGAATGATATTTAGGGAGGTGGCTGAGAGCCAGACATTTTTTTGTGTTGTGTTTAAGTTTCTGTCAGAAAACCAATCTAGTGTCTGCCAAGGCTTTTATGCATTCAGTGCTTTCTATGTTTCTTTAGAGCCCTTGTGGTTATTAAGTGTGTCTATTATTTGCATTGAAATATTTTAATCTCTCATATCGTTCAGGTTGAATAGACGCTGTGCTTTTAAGAGGGGATGCTTTTTTTTTTCCTGCCTCTTTTCACACCACTGCTGGGTTGGGTTTGAAAGTGACTTTTGTTTCAGAAATGACCTGTTCTGTCTTAAGTAGAGTCAGTCTAAGTAGGTACGTTCACAGAGTTTCAAGCCGAGTAATCAAACGTGCGCAAAATGCAAGTTTAATACTTTGCCAGTGTTCAGGAAGTTCACTTAGAGGTCTCAGGCGTTCGAGCAAGCTCTTTAATCTGGGTGTGCAGGAGATGCAGAGTTGAACTCAGGCACTGACGAGTCACTCTTGCAAAAAAAAAAAAAAAAAAACTTAAGAAGCAGGGCACATTAGGAAACTGGTCCCTTTTAAAAACACGTCTCCAGGACAGACAGCGTTTGCCTAAGCATGGAGACTGTAGGGACCAATCACACCTGCTGTATCATCCCGCTTTATTGCATTTACCTTTTAGAATCTTGCAAACACTGTATGGCTGTGTACGACATGGGACTACTGTAATATTTGTGCCAGAACGTGTTGTAAATTTGTGTAGTAAGTCAAGGTCTATTTGCAGTAATGTCACCACATCTAGTTACTGTGGATAAATGAAATGTGTGAAAGCAAATCACGTAGTAATGTAACTACTACTACTACTTAGGAATAGTTTATACCAGATGAAAACGAGCTGTCGGTGCTCTGCCTTTATGAGATGCACTCTCACTCTGAAACACAAAGTAACAGTCAAACCAAGCAGAGGCTTTGCATTTCAGGGCTATGCATCATTTAATTGACTGTCACACTGTCAGCAGTTTCCATAGATCGTCTGTTTATGAACACATGGTAAATTACAAAAGTACGAACTATAAATATTAATAAACTGAAGAAGAATGCAGAAAGAATGGCAACCAAAGCAAGGAAGCACAGATCAGCTTGGGATAATTTTTTCAGGGGTCATAACCAAAGTTGAGAGGAATCAATGAACGACTGCGTGTTTGCATCGTGCTGCAGGTTACAGGGCTTCGCTCGTCTCACTCTTGGCCTTCTGTGAGCACGTAGGAGGAAAGACGCTCTAGGGAAACATCCATTCGTAAGACAATCAGAAAGATCAGCTATGTTTGGGATACGATGCTTTTGGGATCGAGCCCGGGCCAGTGGCACAGAACAAGGCAGCCGCTATTTAGGAAGAACCCTCCAAACTACGTATGTGTGTGAAACAGATTGCACTGAATGCCACGTGGACTCAAGTCTTCCTGTCTCTCTTGTCTTTCAGGCCAGAGGCAGCTTTGAGCCACAAGCTTCATCATCCAGCCTGTGCCTTACTTCATTAGCAAGCAGCTGCATGTGCACACGCAAATAAGCCTTTAAATACAAAATGCAAACACTCTGCAAATGAATTGAGTGATGCGTAGTAATAACAGGACCTCATTGTGCTGTAGTGATAGTGAAATGGTGATTATTCAACAGTGCAGTGTCATTTTCGCCAGCGGACCTTCTCATACATAATGCATCCAAATCATTGCATTTTTCCTCCATTCTGGGCTACAATGCATATTTCATCAAGCCAGTGAAATATTAAGCACTCTTATGATTTGATATTCTCTTCCAAGGAGGATTTCAGTTTATATATTTTCTTCACATGGCTCGTGCCTCATCCGGATCCGAACTTCCGGGTTTGTGTCTCTACGGTGCGTTTGTTTACCGGAGAAGGTGTTTGATTGGTTAATGCAGGGTAGGGATCGATAAGGCAGCCAATCAATTAGAAAATTTATGAAGGCTCAGAGGCCATTGATTTATAGGTGGGCTCAGTACTGACTGGCACCTTGGGCTTATTCCAGCTCCTTTGATTGAAATTAGAGAAGCCAAAACTGAGCGATTCTTCCTCTTCCCTCTTCTCTAAGATTCCAGGTAATCAATGAGAAACTGGAACAGGCAGAGAGGCGTTAAGATAAAAAAAATATAGAAGGAGCAACTTTGTAACCTCTAAATATCATAGGAAAGAACCAATGTGACATGATTAAATAAAGAAGCTGATTTTTAATAAGCTGTTTCACGTACAGGCAAGTCATTGGCCTGCGCTTTCACTAAAGCGCTGCACTTTATTTTATAGCGTTGCCATGCCAGTAATCTTAAACTAATTAGAAATGTGCACTTTCGCCCACATGTGAAATGTTATGTTGCTAAATATAGAAAAGATGCTGGATATAAAAGTTTCAGAAGACACAACGTAATTTGGTCTAAACAACTTTGTCATTTAAAAAGACACGAGCCTTGGCAGCAGAGCTGGTGGTGCGGTGGTTACTGCTAATTTTGACCTTTAGTATGCGGTTTGGATTGTCTTATTTAATCTTCTTTATTTAAGCCCCTCCCCCTCGTTGCCAACCAACTTGAACAGACGACTGAAAACACGTACTTTCTTTGCTTTTGCTAGAGAAAAAAAATCCAGTATCAAGACAAGACGTGACCAAACTACATCAGCTACTAATAAAATCTAAACACCTGTTCTTGTCTATTTGTATCACTGCACAACAGCGAGTTTACCGTGGCCCCGTGTGTATTAATACACAGAGATGTGCTACGTATTTTTGTTTTCATATTGTGTAATATCAGTTATTACTCAAACATTTTCTCTTTATTATTATATTAATAAATATCGATGCAAGTCAGCACTGTTAGGCCATATTATTTTTGTTGAATTAATATCAAGCTGATGCGTGTAATAGTCTGATGTATTTTTATTGACGTTATTTATCATATGCTGCCAATTGACCAGCAGTGTGTACATTAAAGATGATTTCATTTTAATAAATGGGGGCCAGTGTTGCCTAACATCTGAGTTTATATTTGTTATAACTTCAAAGCGATCCTGCAGCACATCGTTTTGGATCCATACAAAGTTTGGATTCACTCAAGAGAGTGAATGATAAAAACAAAACCAAAAGTTATAATCTCATTTATAAACTTTTCTTATAAATCACAATTAACTTGAAAATACGTGCATTTCGATGGGTCTCGTATTCCTCCCAAAACACCCACGCTCAATGATCAATGCAAATTCCTCATGAATATTCATGTGTCGTGCGGAATGAAGGCAACGCTGCAAACAAAACAGTGTTTGAGAGACTAATGGTGGCAGCAGCTGTTAATGCAACAAACAGGAGGATCCCAAAGTTTGACCGAGCACTCAGACGCCGGGGTCGATGCCTTAAACGTCCGCCCTCATCTTTAACAAGAAAAAACAACATTTAACTGTAAAAGCTTTTTGCGCTTGTTTGTTTGTTTTGCAGTTGAGTTAGAGTTGAGTCTGTTCCCCTGGCACCAGCCACACAGAAGAGATTTTCTACTCTGGTGTGAGTGAAAACAAATTAAAATTGCAGTTGGCAAAATATTAGAAGACACTGTTCTCCAGCTCTATAAATTTGATTCAATTTGATGATTATTTCATCAGTTAATGTAGTTGTGATGGAAATAAAAAAATAAAAAAAAAAATCTTGATATTCTGAGTTAATATTGGGAAAAGGCCGTATTAATTTTCAGAGAGCTCATGGAGTAATTCATGTCGTACAAGTACAAACACAATATAACACAGCTGGCCTTGATGTTGTCCTTCACATCGTGGACACATATACTGGAAGACTTGAAGGCTCGTAATAAAATCTGGGATCTTTCTTACTACTTTCCAAACTGTGAACTGGCTCAGACTCTCCAGCCTGACGAGTAACAAGCCTGATGAGCAAACAACTAAACTGTAACTGCAAAGTGACAGATAGGATTTACTGTCCTCTCGTTAACCATTTTATTAGGTACGCTTCTACAATGTTATTCAAATGAATTCAGCACATGTGGCAGTAATTCTACTTTTACTCTACAAGCTTCTAATCACAACTCCTGCATCATCTAAGAAGGTGGTTCTAATGTTTTGACCCATCGTTCATTTTAAATATGGCTGCAATGAAGCTCCGCCACACAGTGTGACCTTAACAATAAACGGAGAAATTGCAGCCGTGTTAAATTAATAGAATAATGGCAGAGCAGATGTATCGAAATTAGGATTAGACCGGTGATTTGACCGGTGAGTGTAAAGTATGTTGTTTTAGGTGATAAAACTAAAATCTGACCCTATGTTTGAGTGTGGGAGTATCAAAGGTACACGTTTAGCCCCGGACTATTTATCTTCTGTTTTGGGAACATCCCTTTCATTACGTGGACGCATGTATTTGAATACCAAGGCGGATGCTAGTGTGGCAGGTGCTCAGTGCGATAACACTGGCCCAGGTGCAGCTGATTTGGGTAACAAGTGAAACAGCAAGGAACGACGCGACTGAAGCGGGTTCACACGCTCTGCGCGCGTCTTAATTGCTCCTTTCGCCGAGATACAAATAGCTACAGTACGAACAAAGCAAAAGTGTTTAGAATATAAAAATAACATGCAAACTGAGCTCAACCTCAGCCTGTGTGCAACTCTGCAAGTGGTTCGATTATTACTACTGTGTATTTATATGTACAGTACAGGATGTGTTGAACATTTAATCATATAAAGTTCACATTTTATGTGTCGTAGAGCTTTGTTTTCGTGCGTACCTGAAGGCCCGGGATCTGTCAGGTTGGGATCGCGGTGCTGAAGGTCATTGATTGTTCAGACGCCTTGCAGCAGTTCAGGGTTGTGGAATTCCCTCAAATATGGAAAAGAGAGAAAGGTGTCGGGAAACTCGCCTTGTGTTGACCTTGGCTTTATTCAGTTGAACATAATTCCTCCACAGTCGCTTAGACCTGTGATAATGTCAACAACATTATTAGTTTTTGTAGTTGAGCTACATGCTAGATTATTTCTGGGTAAACAGTTCAAACCAGCACATTGTTAGCTCGTCAAGGGCAGTGTGAGCTGGCATTGAGCAGGAATTGTTACTTACTTCGGCTTTTTGCCAATTTATTTGTCAAGCCGAGTCATTTTGGATTTCCAGCTGCTGGACTGTGTTTGTTTTAGCCCCTGGTGTAGCAGTTTTCCCGCTGCTCTTGCATTGGATGCTTACTTTCTGGACATTTATTTGTAATTTGTAAGTAATTTGTTGGCTAACAAGCTGTGTCACGTTATTAACGCTATTGTGGTTGCATTGGCTTCCTCAGACTTAAAGAGTTGTGCTATTTCATGCTGATACCCTGATTAAGACTTTACAGCAACCTGTCTGCCTTATCTCACACGTGACGCAGTTCTGCCACTGCAGAGCGATTTGCTGGGCCTTTTAAGCATGTGAAAAGCTCTTAGCTATGTTTTGTTTCTGAATACTAATAATCACTTCAATTAACGTATGTTAAATGACAGGTCCTGCAGTTAATACACAGATTAACAGAGCCTTTTAAAAGCGATTACGGCTAATGCCTCAGATTGGTGGCCTGGTTAAGTACTGACAAGTGATTGATTCGTATGATGGAGACGCAGAGTTAATGTGAGCAAGAATAATTCACAGTTCAACTTAAAACCACAGGACTAATCGAGGTTTTTACATACTTTTTTCACTTTTAAATTCATATGGTGACAGTAATGTTATGAAGTTGTGCGTTTATGTTCCAGCCAGGGTTTGTTGGGAGCATCGTCAACTCCTCTGGCTCTTTAAGAAGACAGCAGCAACAGTAATGGCTACAGTTTAAGGACCATTAGACCCATTTCGTTTATCAGTCAGTGTCCTAGTGTGGCGAGGGCACTGTGTACGATCGCGGACGTTCATGCGCACACTGAACAAGAGGAGGATCAACAGCTCCGCTGGCCTCAGGGAGAAAGGAGAAACAAAAAAGACCAATCAAAGAGAAATAAAGCAGTGCAGCAGTGTCACTGCAGGGACGGTGCTCAGGCTCTGCCAGTAGCTGGCCGTACCTGGGGGCCGTGTGTGTGTGTGTGTGCGCAAAAAAACTGTACACTATAGATTATTTACTGAGGGCTATGCCATAAAAACTTGACATTTCCAGCATGAGCATGAACTCGACGATAGTTTTCAAGGGCTTTCATCCTAAAAGGACCGTGAAGTTGAAAGAAAAGTCAGCATTTTAGTTGCAAATGTGTTTTCTCTCTTTGCGCGTATGCATGCGAGCGCCGTGCTCCCTGCGCGCGTTTGTGTTCGTCTGCATGGCATCAGCGCGAGACACAAGGGAGCCTTTGTTTCGCTCGCAGAGAGGAGACGGAGAAAGGCTGCAAGGGGCGATGAGACTCGATTGGATAATGCAGAACGTAAGAGCATAAAAAGCATTCAATTAAGCCACGGATGGACGGCGGGGTTCATTAAGCGTGAGCCAGCGGATGAAAATGACCATCCATCAGGACAGAGCGCTGCGATAGTGCTGGAAGCCACGCACGCATGTAACACACTAATCTAAAACAAGAGTAACGCTCATTATTACCTGTTTGAAATAAGACGTAAACACGTATTATACAAACAAGCCTTCTATTATATCACAGTAACAGGCATAAGCTTCCCTTGACTGAAACACATTAAAAGGTACTTTTCTTAAATAGATGAAGACAAATTATTTTTTAGTTTTCACTTTTAATACTTTCTATAATGTTTTAAATGTAAGTCAATCTTAATACAAATCTAAAAAAAGAAGTTTGCTATATAAATACATACTGTATACATACGTGCAGGCCTGAGGACATGCGATAAGCAACATGAAGCACACTGTAAAAGCTGACATGAAATACCGCGTGGAAAAACGGTATATGCTGTCAAAACATTCCCACAGGTACAGTTCTGGACAAAAAAAAAGGAAAGAGAGTCATATAAAATGATTAAACGCATGTCTGTGTGTGTGCACGTCCTCGGTGAGGGTTTTATCTACTCACGTCAGCACTGGGCTCTTCATCACCCAAAGGGGGCATACATGTAGTAAAGCCTGGTGCTGACACACGCTGTCTGCCCTTTAAGAACCCATGCAGGCCGTTCTGCTTGTGGCAGAGATCGGAACATATGGGCGCAGGTGTGTTCTGCAAAGACACAAATCATGGAAGACAGGAAGCGGTAAAAGCTGGATGCACGTTCTGTTCTCTGAGGAAATCTGCCTGACCGTCATATGTACACGTGTGTAGGAGCTGCTGGATTTATGTTTTAAATATGTTCTTACACACAGTACGTGGGTGCATTTGCTTTTAATATAACACTGCTTTGCTCTGAAAAAAAACATGACAACTATTGATGAAGCCTAAGTTGTTATTTTCCTTTACATCCATCTAAGTCAGCGGTTGCGTGACCTTTCGCAAATACAAACATCCTGCATTCTCGTTTGGCAACATCCTTTTTTACTGGTTCTAAAATGTAAAAATTTACATATATTATTTTATAATCGAGTATAACACATAGTTTGTTATATAGTTGTGAGCAATTATATAATAAAAAGACAATAATAACACTTAATAATAATTTGACAAAATGTGATGATGATCAGCATTTGGTGGATATTGGTAGCATGTAATAAAACTACTTCTCAGATGAATTATCTACCAATTTCCCATGTGCTGATTGGTCCATTTAGCTGAGTGGTTGTAGCTGGTGACACAGCTGCCACTCTGCAGAACTGACTTGCAGCTGGGTCTCTCGCTCAGATACTTACATATTCATTTTGATATTGCATCATATGAACATTTGCAGTTATACTAGTAATATAATAACACCCAACTCTCCTGCAGAAAGTAATTTCTAGACATTTACTCAAATACGACGCCATGTGTGAGCTCTAGTAAAGTCTAGTCATTCTGCTAATACCTTGTACCACATTTGTCTTTTTAACGCTACGAAAAGATGCCATCAATATGAATGAAAACATATTAAGAACAAATCACCGGCTACCCCAGTGTTTTGGATGGAGTCTGTGATATTTGCATTTTAATTGGCTGGCAGAGCTAATGATGAAAGACTGTAATTTAATAGCTAAATATGACTGGGAACCCAGGCAGAGCAATTAGTATTCTCTAAATGTCACATCTTCGTATCCGGATGAACAATACACAAAATTTATTAGTCAGTCCGAGGACTCGCGGTGGGACTGTTACGCAGTGCAGGCACACCTTAGCTACCTGTGCTCCACCACAGCTCCTTCAATTGCAGAGATATATCACTCCAAGCCAAAACCAACCACCCTCAATGCGTTTGTTTCCACAGACTACATATTCCCACAGGGAGAGTGAGCCGTGCATCTGCTGAGCGTCCCTATTCTCGTCTAGCAGGTATCATACACCTTAAATGGAATAAAACAGTTGTGGCAGCAGCTCCGTAAACGGCTCTGAAATGATTTACAAATAGACGAGCTGTCTAAATGCTACATTTATACATTATCTATTTCCAAAAACATCATTATTAATGGAAGAGTAAACAAGTTTAAAAACCATGTGAAGGCTTGCTCGCACGTACTCAGGATTTACTCATTGAGGCATTGATGTTGAGATTAGTTCTGATGGCACATTTTAACGCTGTGGGGAAAAAAAAAATGAATTATTTAAACTGTATCTGTCATAATTACGAACAGTAGCTCAGATGACTGCAAGCTTTCACTTGATCAAACTTGGGAGTTCTTGGCCTTGGTTCTTTAAATTCTTTGTTAGTGGGTCCAAGGTTATATAGCGAAGTGAGAAAAGAGGAAAAATGCTAAACAAAGGGGCCTCAAACGGCCACAGAACACACTACAGGTGGCTGCAGTTCATTTGGCGATGACATATGAAGAGAAAGTCTTACAGACTAATGGTGTTTGGAGTCTATTATTAGCTCATTTATTGCAAGTCTTACACTTGGAGGGGAGGTAAACAAGATCACGGTGTCATGAGCTTAAATAACACTCCCAGTCATCCCAAAGGTGATTACACAGAGGTCAATGAGCAGAGAATGACCCAAAAAAAATAAATGGCCATCAGAAATCAATATTTCACGCCGGCACACACGCACACGCGTCATGTCGTCCCTGCCAGAGAACGAGGGGCTAATCTGTTCACTCCTCCGCTCGGCTCGAACTGAACACAACCCAAATTGCATTTTAATGGCCCCTCTCCCTTATTAGCGCCGCGGTGTCGTTGAGAGCGCGAGAACAAAATGAAGCCTTCAACC
Organism: Macropodus opercularis; assembly: GCA_030770545.1. Lineage (NCBI taxonomy): Eukaryota > Metazoa > Chordata > Actinopteri > Anabantiformes > Osphronemidae > Macropodus > Macropodus opercularis. Next base: position 7,397,124 of record JAUCMP010000029.1, on the reverse strand, counting down.
TTTTCCATTCCTGTGTCATTCTGCCTGATGTGATACAGACGTCCTGTCAATCTGGGACTCGAAACATTGTGAAATACATACAGTACAAAAATTGTGGACTGTTCATGTATAATGTATGAAATATTGAACATAGCTTTTACATTTAAATACTGTATTTATACCTGTTGATTCTATGACTAAAGAAATAAAAAATATTTTTATATGCACGGCTACAAAAGCTATGTTCATTGTTACAAAATTAAACCAGCCAGTTTAAGCGGCTGCATAAGACCTAGTGTGGTTGCTGCTGCCTTGCTTGTAGGTATTTCTCCACCCTGTATCCAGATCACATCTCAGAAGAACAGATGCTACATTTCAGTGATTTAATTTTCCGGTATTTGTTTCTGCACTTGTTGTTCCCCTATAGCCAAGTCACTGTACTATGAGTATTAAAGGAATATAAATCATATCACAGGAACATACGGAATCAGGCAACACACTGAAGTACATTTGAATGAATGTGGTTTGTGTGATTGTGTTTTAATCTTCAGACTCCAGGTTAACGCACAATCTGGAGAAAATGCCACAATAACCAGTCCTTGGAGATTTTGCATTAGGCAGATTACTTTCCTCAATGCTCACACTTGTTTTATGATTGTTATAAAGCATAAACGTTAAGGTATCAGGACTCACCAAAACCACCAGGTTTCATGAGGCAGTAGCTTGATCCAAAGCGGTTACTCTGGGGAGTAGGTTTCGCCTTGAAGGCTTTGGCTCCCTCTCAAGCTGTGATACCAAACAGTCCTTCACACCTGACTGCCTCTGATGCGCCGTGACAGTTATACTGTGTAGTGGAAAGAGGTGAACTCCGAGAGGAGCCAGAAGTGGTTTGTGGTTAGATGCTCTCTTTTTATTTAAAAAGTTTGAATCTTCTCATCTTTTTTTTTTTTTTGTCTTTTTCAAGTTTTCTTTAAGGATTAATATGCTTTCTTTTCAAACCTACAGTGCACCCACTCTTCAAGCTTTCTAGCCACTTGTTGTTCCAGTAGCCCCGCTAAGCCCTGTGGTCCCCACTGTGCTCGCTACCAGCAGAGGTTTTAATAAAACAGGGATTTTTCAAGTCAACCAAGATGCTGGTGTTAAAGTAAAAAAAACAAAAAAAACAAAAAAAAAACAGGTCACTACTGCACTGATGTTCCACAGTTTGCCATTTCTCCCAAACCTTTGAATTAAAAATAATCAAAACGTAACATGTCCAATTAAAACGTTTTCTGAGTCGTACAGTATTCAGGCACATTGAGAGTCACCGTGACGTGCCTGTAGTACTGTATGTAGGAAGGCAAGCGACAAAGACCAGATAATGAATGAGCTGAACCAATGACAGATTTGTTCAGCGTCTCATCCCTGATGTCACTGTGGCCTGCAGCCTGAATAATTCATCATAATTGTACTGACACATGCCTACATTTTAAAACATCATTTCTAAAATCCTATTTTTGCCAAAAGTGTAAAATACATAGCACAGCCACATTTTTTGCTCGGGGTTTTATTCTTTTTTTTCTTTTTCATGTGTCCTGTTTCCCACATTTGCTGAGTCGTGCTGTTTTCTGCCTCCAAATTCTACATTTACCTTACTCGCCTCCCTGATAGTCAGCATCATCTGCAGGTTCCCACTGCTACAGTAGGGATGACTCATAACAGAGACAAAGATGGTGACATTAAAGTAAACAGAGCGAGGAAAAAAAAAAACTTGAAACTTAGCTTGTATGCTGTTCCCATGCCATCACCGTGTTTGCTGCTATGGGGAGAGAATAATGTTATTACGACAGCAAGCGCGTTTTCAGCCAATGTGTTAACGGCAATCAGCAGCGAGGAGAGTAATCAGAGAGCTGCTTGCCTGCAGAAAAGCCTCTCCTGTGATGATTCAAACTGCTTGTGATGGCGAGACGGGCAGATAGGTTTGACATTTCAATGTGAGAGTTTACCTCCCTGAGAAGGAGTAAGTATGAGTGTTTATGTATTATATTAAAGGAAGACTTTATTTACATAGTTTAGCCTAGAAAACAGGGTTTCAGCTTCAGTGACTGGATTTTTATTCCACAAATACATTTAATTCTGCCGATGCAATTAATTCAATTCCCCGCTAATTAAGCTTTAATTCCCCGCCGCCACTTGCGTCTCGCCCCAAAATAACTTTAACTCTTGTGCTCAAGCTTGCGCTTGACTCATCTTACGGACGAGGATCAGCAGAGTGAAATCCTCAACTAAACCACTTCGTGATGAGCGGTGTCAAAATGAAAAATCCCCAGCGAAAAGACATGTCACCAGGAAACGTTGCCATCTCTCAAAGATGTAATTTAAAACTGCATCTCGTGATACGACAGCAGATTGAGGATTGAAAAACACTGCGAGTCTTGATTTGTCTTCAGTGGTTCTTACTTTTGTATATTTATAGTAATAAAGCAAACATACAGTGGGGAAAAAACACATTCGGCTAATCAGTGTCAACTGGCACTGTCATCACTGCCTCTCAGCTGTCAGGTACAGCAGTTTGCCTAAGGACATTAGAGGAGTTTGTTGTATCTGGGTATTTAATGCTTTAATCAGGGAAGGTTGATGGCAGAAACTGCCACATGAAGAGTCTTCAGATATCAGAGGAGCAGATGGGAAATGTTGTCTCGTTTAGATAATTTCTTCATTTCATGGCTATCCATCCTCGTGCTACACATCCAGGTTGTGAATGTAGGTATGTTTAGAGTGGATCAAAGGCAAACTCAGAGAAAAGGGGACACGTATTATTCACACAGGGATAATATTGGGTGAGTAACATTTTCACATTGAGGTCAAACCCGTTCTCCCTCAGTAGGCAGTCTATGGATGCAGTCTCTAACGTTCTCCTTTATTTGATTTCCCCTTGATTGATTGAAACCAATGTGAAGAAAATAATCATTTTGGGGGTTGATCTACCTGTTGGGGTGACTGTCCTGCTGCATAAGCTAGATGCACTTAAGCTCGATATCACAGACTGATGACCTGATGTTCTCCTTTGGGATTCGCTGGTAGACAGAGGACCTTCCACGATGGAGGCAGGTCGCAAGCTTCTCCAGCTCATGTCTGAAAATGACGTTTCGTAAAGGTTAGCAGGGATTTTCACTCTCACATGAATGTCATTAACCATCGTATATATATATATATAAACAATCCAGTCACGATAATTGACCCTTACTGAGTTACAGGCCTTGGATTCATGCCTTTGAAGCTATGTCAGTTCACTGATGAGTCATTGCCATGCTCCTGGACTAATTTTACAAGCTCAGCCACTTCTCATAAAGGTCACTATTGTTTGAAGTGTTCTCTGTTTGCCGATAACGTTTCTCACCGTGGATCTGAAGAGTCCCAGAACTCTGGAAAGAGGCTTGTAACCGTCCCAGACTGATCAATGCAGTTTGCTAGTTTTTTGGATGTGCAAAACAACAATTTCTTTCCCACACAGGCCAAATAATCAACTCATCACTTAAGACTTGGCTGGTCTGATTTTAAAGCACATGGTTCATCACAAGCCTCCTATTGTACATAGACACCAGCCTTGAGGAAATTATGAAGCTTATTTATTTACTATATACAAGTAATGAAATTAAAATTGCATGTCATCAAAGTTTGATTCAATATATTTTCTCTGAATTCATCCTGCTGTTAGAATTAATGACTTTTTTTTCCCATCACTGCTGCTTAGTACAACAGGGGTTGCTTTCTTTTTTTAGACATTCCATATTTAGGCAACATCAAACAAGAGGTCGTAAGTGTGACAATGCTTTTAAACCAGATTTCTACATATGCCCTTTAAGAGGACAGTTAGTTTGTGAGAGGCCTCGGGTCTCAGTCTGTTTGTCCTCTTGCCTCTTTGCACATCTTGGGTAACATTTGCGGTCACCTGGGAATGGAGGTACACCAGTTGGTGTCCATCGCAGCTACTTCCCTCCTGGGCTGCAGACAGGGAGATTTAGCACCAGGTGGAATGTTTTCCTCAGGTATTTCTCTAGAGATGGGCTCAGGCAGAGGGGATTTCTTCCCTCTGCAAAGATTGCTCCTATCCAATTTAGTGGTCTCTTCTTTAAATGCAAGATACTTTCGTGCCATGTTTTATAATAAATTAATTCGATTTGAGAACCGGTTTCCCCTTTGTGGCCACGTCTCCACAGTGCAACTTAAAAGCCTTCCGCCCCTCATTCAGTAAACCTTTTGTCTGGATTTCCATAATACTGCTACTAGTTATTTTGACCTTGGCGTAATGTCACTGACTTTTTTCCAGATTCAGACAAGTATTTGCAGCAACGTATTTGCTTCACTTGCTCTTGTCAAACTTGTCAAGGTTGGCTGATGTCAAACCTCTTGTCCAACCAACTGCCGTATAATCTCGTGTTAGCCGTGTCCAATGTTGTGTCCACTGCTTAATTGAATCGTTTCTCATCTATCATTTTCTTCCACAGACAGCTCTCTGTCGCTCTTTGTTGCTTGGTTAAAAAGCAAGGCCAAGCCCAAGAGCTGTCATTTAGAACGAGTCATTGTTAGAAAATCAATCCTAAAGGAGATGAGTGGATACACCTGTCAGTCACACTAGTGTCTGATCTGATACCATCTCATTTGTTAAATATATCAAACTGTACGTAGCTTCAAATATTTATTGTCTTTTATTGTTGTTGAATGCATTTGGTGTACAGCAAAAACAAACAAATTATCCTTGCTAGGCTCAATTAGCCTATGTATAGTACATAGATATTTATAAATACCTGTGATTGGTCAGAAATCCACACGATGACCGGGAAACGATGATGAGCAGGGGAACAAGTGTTTTACAGTGGATGCAGCTATACAACCTTTGAAATCATCTGACAGCAAGTCTTGATTCACAAAAAGGCAGACAGCAATTAGCACCACTGGGCGAAACAACACATCACACAAAGACACGGGAAAGTGCAATATCTAGTCTAACACACACACACACACACACACACACACACAGTCCATGCAGCAGAATTCTTCTAATCAATACAGTAATAAAACCATTCCATGCTTTTACTACTTATAACCTGGCAAGAATGGTGAGGGGGGGGTTGATCCTAGTGCTGCACCCGTGCAAATTGGTCCTGTATTGCACGGACCACTTGTGTGTGTGATGAACGCCGCCTTTTGAGCTCAAGGCACCGTTCCTCCCCTCCTGATAATCAATGAGGCGCAGCCCTGCACTGCTTAAACCCGCCAGACACTCCCTCCGTTGGGTGGAGGTGGAGCACACATCACAACACCCATGATGGGCCAATTACCTTATGGCAAACAAAGCACCACTAACACCCGTCACAAACCAGAGAATCGATCGGGCCTGGGAGAGCCGTGGAAACGGGAAACATGTAAAGCACTTTCACATGATATAACAGAGCCCCTGGTGGCAGACGTACGAAGTCACAGAGTCGACTCATATTTAAAGCTTAAATGTTTATGTGTAATGTATATTACATCACTAACCAAAATACAAGGTTTCCCTTTAAGCAGAAATGTGCCTGAGCTTTTATGGGTTAACAGTTGTAAGACATTTTCTGTGCAGAGGACATTTTACTCATTGTGCTTAAAGCAAATCACAATTCGTACAATAAAATATAATAATCCAATATAAAAAAAAAAGAGACTGCGTCTGTTCACTTGTTGTACTAGTAGCTCAGTTGACCTACACCCACACTGGAGTGAGACTGCGTCAGTTATCTGTGTGTTCTGTGTAGTATAGCCATTACTTCCACAGAGTACGTGGAACTCCAGGATAATGCCAAGTGCAGTTGCTATGTGACAACTGCAAAGCCTCGCGCTTTGCCACACGCAGGCGTTACTCAGCAGTGCATGGGCCACAGAAAGAAGGACTTCCAAAGGCACGGCACCAAGGAACGAATGTGACGGGAGCGGGGAGAAGAGGGAGGCGGAGAGATTGAAGCACAAAGATAAAAACGGACTCTGTGATGGAGCTCGAGTCAAACTAACCAACAAAGTGCGAAGGGAGATAATATCTTTCTAAAACTCTATGCACCCCTAACCCTAATCTCCTCTGCAGGTATTCACCACCTATAGCCAGAGACAGACTTTAATCCAGTTTTGATTGAGGTAGAGGGAGAGTTTTACGCCTTTTCTATTTGTTATAAACGGTTTCAAGTTGAAAACAGTGCTTTGTAACTGGCCGTTTGATGTATTAGGGGCATCGGGTGAATTTCTCTCTTTATTCCTCCGGCCTAGGAACTTGGCTGTGATGAAGGGGGGAACAGCATGGTGGATATTTTGTCCCCTTTCAATGCTGCAGCTAATATATTTTCACGAACTTGTAATATGCGTCTTGTTTCCAGCAAGCTGTTAGGAGGCATTTAATAGTCATTAGGCAGAGTGTTCAACACGCCACAGCGCATATATCAGTACATTTAGTGCTCTGTTACAGTACACGGCCGTGCTCACGCAGCGTATAACTCATCTTTGTGCTAGAATTCTGTACGTGGCTACACAACTTAACACATCAAATAATAAATGGGTTTCAAATACACAAATTCATTTGACAGTGACTTTTGCTTCTTCTACATTTCAACAAGCATCGTAGGACTCAGAGCTGTGTGTGTGTGTGTGTATACAGTACATGGCCCATTTCACCCACCTGCGTTTTGTTTGCTGTTTTTTGTTGACATGTTGTTACTCGTTGTTTCGTCTTGTTGTTTAATCTCTGCGATGACTTCTGTTGAGTTAGTGCTCTCTGATTAAACGGAACCTGCTGAAAGCGACAAAGTGCTGATGCTCGGCACATGCAAAACCAAGAGTGAAACCAAAGACCAAACATATGTCGGTGTGCTCTCACTGTTAATTTGATGTTGACACAAGCCTCAATTAAGGCTGCAGACGCTGCACTTGAGTTTGTCTTCTCAAAGTCAGTCTGATGAGCCGTGAGGACTTGTCATTGTAATGAGCGAGCCTCATTATGAACCAAATCACCCTGTTCTCTTAGGAATTCACTCTTTTTAGGTGATTAATCCAGTACACGAGTTTATAAATGCTACTGCGATCAGTACACACATTACTGTGTAGGGCTCCATTTTCTCATTAACTCACCGAAGGGTCAAATATGTTACATGGGACCAGCAGCTTCTAAAGGACTTGCACTTACACCTGCTCTAGTCTCAAAATATGTTCTGCTAGAAATATCAGGGATGAAACATCACTCATCGTTTAAAAACCAAGCAAAAAAACATATGTACTCCAAGCTGAATGCAAAGTATTTTAAGCATTTTAAGTTCTCCCATGCAATGCTGATTTAGGGTCTCATTCAAGCTGTCTTGGTTTACTCCTGCATGTTCGCCAGTTCATATGACAAACGTGTGATATGCTGGAAAAGGAGAGCTTGGAAAAAAGAAAAAAAAAAAAAATCTAAAATCTCTGCTCTGAGAAAGCTGTCAAGCAGAGTGATGATGTGAAAGTAAACCAGGACTGAGGGGGTTGTAACATGTTACGATAAAAGACGCATTTACTCCCAACATTAATGTTTAATGTGTCAGAGCTACGGCCATTGCAGCTCCACTTTAGATTTAATTATTAACAGAGCAGTGCTGCTCATGGCTCAACTTCCTGACATATGTAAGAAAGAAAAGACAGAAAGGAAACGACTAAAGTTGTATCCGATTAAAGACGTGTGAGTGTGTGTGGAAGCGGCTGCATATGAGAGCGTGTTTAGATGGAGCTGATGACTGTGCTTGATGTGGTGGCATCTCCACACCTGCGCTGCCATCTGTGCCTCGCTACCCCCTGTGACCACCGAGCCTCCTGGCACACAACAAGTGTCGCACAGAAACCTTGATGAACATATCTCATTTACGTGTCCTTTGAAAGGAGGAGGCGCAGACTGTGTCTTCTTATGTGATTCAATAGATTAAACGGCAGCCAAACAAAGTGAAGGAGCGATAAAAGTTTGAGGAAAAGAAGCGAAGGCTCGTGTGTTCGCTTGCCAAGAGAGATGAGAAGATGGATCTTCTCGTGTCTGTGGACGTGTACAGCAGCTGCAGCCACAGTCATTTAAGCATATAACCAAGAGTAAAATTAACAGTTCGCTGTTAACTGGTGGTTTAATGCCACATAATGTCTGTTTCTTGAGCTGTTTCCTGGCAACCAATGCCTCCAGGACTGTTTTTGTTTATTGTTTAACACTTATTTCACTTTCACACGCTCAGTGTTTGTGTTTAGTAAGCTGGCGGTTGGTCCGTCGTATTTCTGGACAGAGTGAGGCGTTTGCACATTTGCTGCAGCGCCGTCCACGCCTTGTCTGGAGGAGCACGGAGGGACGTGGCTGTAGCGTTTAGTCCAGGGTAGTCAGCCACCCTCAGAGGGACACTGTGCACCTTCTAAGTGGATTACTCTGCGTTGTGACAACGGTTCCAAGAAGCTCAGTGGGACGGGGCTGTGCACTCCTTTCATCAGCGTTGAACCTAAATGAGCTTTGTCACGTCCGCTAACGCACGTCGTCGGCTCCGAAACGTCTGCACACGTCCTTCTTGTGCAGTGTTTACACCGTGCGAGGAGGTGAGGAGTCCATAAACATTCACCTCCCCACTGTATTTACATACACAGGCCATCGTTAGCGCGCCCCCCCCACACCACACACACACACACACACAAGGCTTGTTGCTTCACAGAGCTGGTCAAGGACACAGTTGGGCTCAAACTCAGCAGGTCAGTGGCTTTAATGGCAGCCAGTCATTGGTTAAATGTTCCCCCTGTTGCCTTCTCACACCGAGCGCCGACATTATAATGACGAGGATGAAAGATGGGAAGGAGGAGATGATGGCACCAGCCAGGAGCAACGGGGATAGAGGTTAATCACAGAGGTAGGGAGCGGTTGAAGATGTCTCAAAAGAGAGAAAACTGGGAAGACGATGACTTAATCACAGGAAGAACAGCGATGGCAGCGAGTTCACACTGCATCCTCTTCGCCTTGGCAAGCATCAGGTCAGCGTGGATCCTGCACATGACTGTGATGAAGACCAGAAAGTTGAGGGCGGTAACATACGGAGGCCGATAAGAAGAAATATGACAGGATGACTAGAAATACTCAAAGTACACTTTCAGCTCCTCAGCGTTTCCTGTTTTCCAGACATAGGGGTTTCCTGAGGTTAACACAAATCTCTCTGACTGAGTGAAAGGTTTTTGCATTAAACCACCTTTTTTCTCCTATTCTAATCTGCAGCCTCATTAGAATAAGAATGTGTTAAAAGAAGCCCATATAGATCGTTGCTGTGTCAGTTCCTTCAACAGAGGCTGAAGCAGCAGAGGTGTGAGAAGCGAGGGAACACAACAACCTCAGGATAATGAGGGATAACGCCGAGGCTTTGATGTCTTCTACCTGTGCCTGAGATGGCCCATAGAAAAAATTCTGATGTTTATACTCAGTGCTATAATATGTCTAATTACATTTTTGAATATTTAGTATGGTCACATTTTTACTTAGCTTTTCCTTTCCCTTCTTATTTTTATGTTAAACACCTTCGTCTTCTGTCTCATTCGCTCTCCTGGTATAATTTCTGCTAAATGTTAACCCCCACATGAACCTACACACACCACTCTTCTTCTTATCTGTCTTCTTATTCTTTACTCCCTCCCATCATCCAAATCCTCTCATGTCCTTTTTTTTTTTATCCCTCCAGCTTGTCATGGTTTACACTCGCTAATGTTTAGTTTCTGTGCCCCGATCTGACCGACAAATCACAGCTAAAGTTATTTATTTAAGACCCTTAAATGTATTAATATGTCCCCTATGTAGTTATTAGAGATTCCATTTCCCCCCACTGTGTGACAGGAGCCTTTGTGCTGCATGTCTGCACTTGGATTAATATAGAGGTTTAGTCCCGTAGCACAATGTGGATCGTATCTCCTTTATTAGTATTGTGCATTTTATCGTCTTATTAAATAAAGTTGTACTTCACAGTTCACGTCCTGTTCTCATCTTTTTATTGCAAACTGTCCACTGCATTAAAATGGCAAAGTATCACTTCATTCCAGATTTTCTTATCGCGTTATTATATCTTTTTCATGCAGTAGTTAAAATGGCTGCGGCTCCAGCTACACTGACACGTTTTCATGCACTTTCTTCAGTCTCTCTTCTCCAAATTTCCACCTTATTAGCGAAAATCTCAACTTAATTTCTTTCATTCAGCAATACTGTATGTAAAGACGTCCTGGGACTTTGATTCAATTTTGTGCTTCCCTGTTGGAGAAGCGTTTGATGCAATGTAATTTATGAATGTTTGCATATAGGCCCACATGTCCCTGCTTGTGCATCATAATATGATTACTTGGTTCAGCTGGGAAGCAGGTGAGTGGCTTGTATGTGTAGCCAGATAGATGTACTAGAGAGAGAGGATACAGGTTAAACCTTCTCTCTCTACAGATTATCAGAATGGTGTAAGGAAACAGCTATGATATATAATTTTATTGGGAATCTCACCCAAAGATCTTGTCATTTTGACTTTTAAATTAGCTGAATACTGAATACGCTACGAATGTAAATGATAAATAAAAAAAAGTTACATTTCACTTTAAACAATTTCTTTTATAAAAATAGTATTTCATTGTAGTTTATTTCAGGACATGCGCACATAAATGTTAAAATTGACTCAAGTAGCCAGTCATAAGGCCGTTACACACAAGCAGACCATGCAATTGATTAGCTTAAAGTTAGTAACACCTAATAAAGAAAAGTTAGTCTAAAAGCTGGCCTGCATGTTAACACACGGAGTAGAAAACATGCATCAGCTGAGCCCAACCAAACGACAAAGCTACTGACAAAAAACAAAATGCACGACCAAACATCAGGCAAAGCCAAGAGCAAAAGAAAGACAAAGCACAAAGCAAAGACAAAGCAGCAGTGGCTCTAATGAAATGAAACCATTTAAAACACTACAAAGCCACACAAAGTTAATACTGTAAACCAAGGTTACCTCTCTCTCTCTCTCTCTCTCCCTCGCCAACCAGCATCGCTGCCTGAAGCTGAACAGCTGGACACACGCCGAGTGAACGTTTTTGTCACCTGTGCCGCCGCCCGTCGGTCCGCGCTGACGGAGATTAACCCCATCAGTGCCGAACCACAGACACAGCAACAATCAGTCGGTCTGAAACACATACCTGGCGATGTGGACTCAGCTTCCTCCCACAGCTGCAACAGGTAACTAAGAAGCCAAACTGACCGGAACAGAGAAGGGAATTACTCACCAGACTTCCGGTTTAGGAACTTTAGGAAACTGGGCGTGGCTAATACGTGCATTATGAACGGAACAAAGACAAGGAGGATCATGGGAAATATCTGTGCAGTGTCATGCGCGACACCACTACCCTACACACCAAGGACGATTTAAGATGCTTTAATGTACTACGGCCAACACTCTGACACATTCTGTGTCTTAAATGCTCTAAATAAAAATCTCACTGATAATTTTATGCCTCATTTAATCCTACAAACACACACACACACAGCCACTGGGTAATTTTAGCAGACAAAAGAGCCAAGCTGTGCAGTGACTACCATCCTAATGCACCCTGACACAAACGAGCAGCTTTGACACAGTACTTTTCGATCACAATGCGTTTGTGTTTGCGTTAGCTCTGCCACTTCAATCAAGGGCTCTTTGTCTGTCTCTCGCCACTTTGTCATCGCTCAGTGAGGCTTCGGCACATAACAATCTTCAGGACATTCAGTGTAATAAGTTGAGACCATTTCAGAGATGAGCCTGGTGCCACACCGGTGACGTTCCTGCGCTGCCAACGTCTCTAAATGTGCAGTAAGTGGCAACTAAAGATCAGAAAATGAAAGGATAGAGAAGTTTTAAAAGGCTCTGGGCTGTCATTTGGTTTCATTTGTGGCATTGTCAATAGCCTGCATACTCGCTTTTCCCCCTTTGAATATAGACTCACTGCGTTAGGACCAACATTCTGATATTAGGCCACCTTTTCAAAACAGCCTCAATTCTGCACTGATTGCATAAAGGACATAATTGCTGACATCATAGTTCCTGCACATTTATCACGTGAATTCATCAACTTGGTTGAGGCTTCATCCCCGTGCCACCAGCACCAGGTGGGACTGTTGATGCCAAACGTGAGAGCCCACGCCCGCAGCATCCTCAGCTTTCTGTCCCTCGCTGACTGGAGCGCAGACCATCTGCGTTAAGGTTCAGTTCTGCCGTTTGAAATCCTTTGTCGCTCATCACAGTTGCACAGAAAGGTTATTTGAGGTACCACACTCTTCGCGTTAGCTCTTTGTCTTCCGCAGCTGGTAAAGAAGAACAAAAAAGTTCCTGGGCTCGGAAATACTCAAATCAACTGGTCTGATATTAATAATCATACACTATTAGAATATTCCCTTGGTTTTCTGTTGATGTAAACACTGTATTGCACACGTCGCATTGCTGACAAATGAGTGGTTGACTGGATAACTGCATGAATTAACAACCGAGAAGGATCCTATATTAAAGGACGCAGCAAGGAGGCAGAAGCTTGCATACAGGAGAGCAAAGACTGTACACCCTCCACACACACACACACACACATACATGCGGATGTTTTGTGGATACTTGGCTTCTGACAAACTGCTTACACACCTCTCTGGGTGCCAATGCCTTGAGTCAAATTATCCAACACTTTTCACACAGGAAGCTCTGAACGTGTCCTTTTACTAACGGCAGCATGATGAACGCACCCTTGCAAGGTGGGCGGACACCTAGACAGTCACACCTGCACACGGCCGCGTGTGAGTGTACAGTAATTACCGGCATTTTAATCACTGAACTGTCCTCCTGCGGGGCACAGCGGACATAGCAGTGAGTGAGCAGAAGTAGAGGCCCTTGACTGATTTCAACCTTGGCTTAATGGTTGTTGTTTGAGCCTGAATGCTTTGCTGCACCTACTATGGCAGTTGCCGCTTCTTTTCAGGGAGCCATATAAGAACCAAGGATACTCTGATGTGCGAGATGCATTTAGGTAGACTGAATAGATCATTGTTTCAATCCAGAAACCTAAATAAAGTCATTTTGACCAGGGCACTTATTCAGTGCTGTGATGGATTCAGAGCAAAATAATCATGTTTCGTATTTGAGCTAGAAGGTTAGTTTAAGCCTTGGGCATTATGACACGATTCATCTTTAAGAAAGGAAAAAGAGTACATTTCTAATAAGTTTTATTTGTGTAATCAGTCCCACGTCTTATTTAAAGCTGTTGTGGCTTATATTGTTTACCCTCTAATCCCATGGGATTTGCCAGAGAAATAGCTTAATCCAGCTAAAACCAAACCTTCAGATTTAATGTTCCTGCTTTTGGAAAGCACAGCACAAATACAGATCAGGAGCCATACAGTACAGTGGTGTAGCAGGGGGAAAAAGCCTTTAATGACTTTGTTTAATAATGTTAAAAATACAAAGCAGGAAGGCTCAGACTGCTCCACTATCGATAACCTTCATAAAGGGTCTTACTGCGGTTGCACAGTGTGCCAGACGGCAGCTTTGGCTTCCAGGGATCATGTCACCTACGGTAGCTTTTGTTCCACAATGACTGAAGAAGAGGAGGAGGAGTACGTTTTAGATTGCTGGGCCAACCTGGTCGAGAGGACGGGGCCTCTCCTTGACCCCCCCCCCCCCGTGCCTTGCAGTTCACTAGATTAGCTATAGAGCACAACAGAGGCCGGCGCTATCGCCGACATGCAGCCTCCTCAGCCCCACTGGCCACACAAGATATCACTCACGCACAAACACACAAATATCGCTGTGCTCCTTGCAGCCACGCATGAGCCACCCACCCACACAGACGCACACGCACAATTGGCTCGTATCCCTGTGCATGAAGGTTCATTAGCGACACTAAGGCTACTTCAATAGGAGCTGGGCTTTCACAGCATCATACACACACACACACACACAGATGAATAAAATAATTTACACATAGTTTGCCATGTTTATGCGTGTGTCAAATCTACACACACCTCCACGTACATGTATACAGTGATGAAAGAGCATTTCTCTGTCCGACCTTTCATCAGGGTCCATACGACTGCAGCCGTGCGGCGCGGCTCTGAGCTCGCATTAACCAGCAGGACGTCGCACTGTAAAAACTGTCAGGATCAACAATTCACCATCTAATTACTTCAAGGTCAATTACAGCAGCACTCCGCTTTGAAGTTTTGCAATGGAACATCAAAGGTATTTTTTTTTCCACCTCAGGATTTCAAAGAAACAAGATGCCATGAAGTAAAGTAACAAAAAAGGGAAGAATGTGAAAATGAGAGTAGACATTCTGGTTCCGCAGTTTCAAGTGCGAAAAAAAATACGTGTGGGAGAAAGCGCAAACATATTTATTTCATAAGATTCTGCGTGGGCCTCGTCATGCATGATGCATGACATAAATGCAATGTTCATACATGGCTTTGATATGATCCCCCTGCCACCAGGTTCATGTGTGGAAAATGTAGAAAGGAGGAAACAAGTTGAAACACAAAAAAAATTGAAGCTGACGTTGCGGTGGTGAAGGAGAATAATACATCCCTGCTGTGATGAAATATAAAACATGTTCTTCAATTTCCATTAGCTCTCAGTTTTGGGGCTTTTTCTAATGATGTCTTGCAGTTGACTTTGAAACACACTGAACCTCACGATTTAGAATCATTTTCAATAAAACACCCATTAGTGAGCAGAGTAAATGACAGTAATTTGGAATAAGAAATTATTAAAAGAACTATGGCGGAAGTAGATTTGTTCAAGTATTTAACTGTGGATATGTCGTCTATTGTTAAGATTGTAATATCATTTGCGGAATTATTTGTTTTGAGCCTCGAATAGAGTTTGAGGTGGTGGCGTGGTGGTAAAATCACACACTGTAGGAAGCCTCCGCGGCGCTGTGAGCCCCGGTAAAGACTGGGAAATTAGACAAACCGTGCAGCATCTAATGACAGAGGTCGCTCCCCTCGCAAGCTGAAATTTCAGCATGCAATCATCGGTTCTCCTGTGAGAAGAGCACCTCCCTGACTTCTGCGTTCTCATGACATTTCATAGCTTCTGCCAGGCTTCATGAAAATGCCTTCACGTGAACTAAATTACAAGTAGTTTTAGGGATTCAACTCCTCTCGAAAGACAAATGAAAAAAGACAAAAAAACCCAACAAACATTAAACCTCATAACTCGAATACCTCGGGGTGCGCTCCAGTGAAATTGGGTGGTTTATGAACATGAAAAATAATTAATAAAGGGACAGAGCCAAAGAGATTAATAATTATCATGTATTAAAAGTCATAAAAGTCATAAAAAAAATGTATTTGGAAAAGTAACAATAGTAAAAACTAATTAGTCGAGTAGAGTTGAGCTAATTACAGTCATAGGCTTTGATTTAGTCGATGAGAAGTTGCCCAAACACACAAATTTGACAGGTACAGCTTGTTGCTCATTTCCCAGCACAACCATCTTTGTCAACATCAGTTATATGTTATATATAAGTTGTATTCTCGAATAAAATCTTTTCTATGCTTTTGTCTCATCCATATTTTGATCTCAACCCAGTCAGTCTGTAGCTGGCCTCACTGCCTATGGTGAGGCATTAGGCGTCAAACAAGGATTTGCAGTCAGAAAACTAGAAAATGGTGTAATATTCAACTCTGCCTTAGGCGCCACGGAGTGAGGTTTGCTGCTGAGTGCTTGCTTTAGCAGCTAACATTGTTTCTGTGATACACTGGCTTCTTGAGAAGTTATGAATCAAACTTTAAGAAATAACATCAAGAGTAAACTTTAAATGCGTCTTTGAGCGGTGGCACAAACTTTAAGAATTAAAATGCAAATAAAACTTTAAACAAGTCTCCTGGAAAAAACACACACACGCTCACACACTCGTCCTCATTTATTCTGTCACTTCCAAAAGAGGAATGAAACACTTTGATGTAAAACCAAAGACACGGCTGCATGTCTAATTTACTATGTAACTGCATTGTTACAGATGTATTATCTATACAGTACGAGTATCGCCACGGTAACAGAGCAACGTAAAATACTTGTATGGATTCTGTAACATTTAAATCATAGGTGGGTTTATCCTCACTGAAGCTATTCGGACTGCCAGCGATGCTCTGCAACTGCTGTAGTGCTGCTACATCGAGGTCTCTCAGAGGAGGGGGCCACCTGCAGGCTGTGTGTCAGTCTGAGCCCATTGTGCAGCTCATACAGTATGAACACATATGACTATCCAGTGCCTGTGTGCAGTGTGTGTACAGCATGTATGTGTGGATGCGCGCTGGATGATAATGGGCTCGGAGCGGTTTTTGGAACGGGTGTTGTTGCATCCTTTATATGGGAGAATACAGAGGTGACATGAAGGAAGCCAGAAGTGCTGCGCTGACACCCCCCTCTTGCCCTTGAGCAGGACACCTTTATGTATCCTCACAACATGTTCCCTCAGCCCTTGCCATCATACCTGGAGGTGCATTGTGACACGGTCCCAAAAAGCCCAGATTGTCGCCCCCTTTAATGACAACCCCAGAGTTTTTCAGCATCCATCAACCCTGACCCCCCCCCCCACTGATGCTGCTAAGCATCTTTCCACTATGCAGCGTGGCAAGATGAATGAACCCGTGTTGTAACACTCTGCAGGGTGGCCAACCATCCCATGGGCCACCAGCCTAAGCAACTTCAGAATGACCCGACACTTTGAAAGAGATTTGGGAGCTAAATACTGTGTTCTATTCGTACATACACACAGCACTGTAAAGAATGTATGCTGGTTGAGTTGCATACAAATTATGCCTCTGTGTTAAAATGATGCATTGTCACAGTCTTTAAAAAAAAGAAATCACTTTGATACTGTAGGTGAAAAAATGTAGCCTTCGACAAAAATCCCTGTAAAAGGATCCCCAGGGGGGATCAAGTCCCACACGCTGCAGCAGGTGTGTTCGACACTCCATAAATTGCAGAGCAGGCGTGTTTTAGCATTTGAAAATGAAAAGGAAGTACGGCCTGTGTTCAGCCACATGATTATGGTAATCTGAGGGATAAAATGTGTAAAAGCTGCTTCGTTCAGGCCTGGCAGCTTCATTGTGGTGAGACCTATCCGTGTTGTAATCACCTCCATTCTCACCGTTCCCCAAGGAAGAGGAGACGTAGGGAAAGTAGGAGAGAGACACTGGGGAGGTCTATGTGAGGGAGGCTCATACAAAGACACTGAACAAACCTTAAATTCATACTTTACAGCTAATGTCTTGATGTTGATCTATATTTTACTGTGCACCATCACCAGCTACACTTACTGACCACTTTAGGAATAATAATGCAGATTCGCCATTATACTGTTGTGGAGTGGATCCATAAAGCAGTTTGTCCCTGAGCAGGTTTGAAGGAGATTGTTTCAGATCAGTATCTCTGACTCAACACTCTCTGCCCCTAGTGACACGTATATCTAGACTTTAACATGTCTGCTACATGTACATTGACCTTCTCTAACCATGTAAAGCGCAAGTACACGCGACTGCAAGATATGGCGGCTTGTGCGGTCAGGCGAGGTCGGGGAGGTCACCGGTCTGCATGCATTATTTAAAGAAGATGGGCAGAGAGGTGGACAGGAGGTCAGGACCGGATGGAGGAAGCCCTGACAGTTCATGAGGATCGGCTCAGTGCGAAGACTCGCTCTCCAAGAACAGGAGAAGGAGCTTCAGAAGTCCTCAGCGTGGGCTGTGAAGGGAGAAGATGCTGGACTGACGAACATCTCACTACATCAGAGCGGACAAATATTAATCGGTCTAATGCAGTGAACTGCTCAAGAGAGCACGAGATCTGAGATTATAGGGTGACACTTGAGGCATATGGCCAAGAAAGAGAAGTTTCAGGACAGTAAGTAAGCAGGTAAACATCCGATGGTCCTTGAGTGTCCCAAACAAAGTTAGAGCAAGACTTGAAAGCCTTTCATCATCATCATTCTCATCCAATCTCACAAATCTTGGACAAATGCAATAAAATATTGTAATAAACATCACAAAACCAGGTGAGAAGCTGCAGAGACCTAAGAAGATTCACAGCTTTAGCCAAATACTGAATTAAGGCTGTGAATAATTTAGTAAATAAAACATTTGAGTTTGTCATTTTCCATTTACCATGCAAACATTTGCTAAAACATATTCGCACAAGAGTTAAACATCGAGGTATTCTGTAATACCCAGTGTTTGTTTTGACATTCTGCATCAAAGAGATGATGGCAGCTGATCAGAGAAGCAGGGAGGTGAAATCACACTCTCGCACGCGGATTAATTAGATCCATAAGTCATCACAGTGAATATGCTGTGGGACTCTACAGCATCTGCACTTGTTGAAATTACCAAATGTGCTGTAAATGGAATAAATGAGGTCTGGATATTGCCGCCGCATGACACAGACCATGTATCAAGTGAGGAAAATGAGCAACATGCTGAAATGGGAGTTCTGAAGTTTCCAGCAGAACTATTACCCCAATGGAAGCCAAAGCAAAATCTGTTTGCCCATAAAGGATAGATTGCAACATAAAAAAAAAGAGAGAGAGAAGATGAGAGTGCAAAGGAAAGCAGACCATCTTGTGTTGGGACTGGAACTACAAATATTAGAAGAAGGATAAAGAAAAGAGAGAGGGTAGAGTTACAAATGAGCAGAGGAGGGAGGTGCACGGTGGCAGGAGAGCGAGCGGGGATGAGGCACATTAGAGAGGCAGAGTAATGGCTAAGACAAAAAAGAAGAAGCAACAGAGAGTGGGTTCGAGGGATTGTTGGAGGGCCTCGGGGGTTGTTAGTTTTAATTGGGCCTCGGGCTTCAGGACATGCAGCGACAACATCAAAGGTCAGATATACATCAAGCGCTGCTGGGAAATGTCGACCCACGTGAGGACGGGCCGCAGGGCAGCGGGAGGAAGACAGAGCGAGAAAAGCCGTCGGTTGCAGATCATTTTCAGAGAAAAATTTAAGTTTATATATATATATATATATATATATATAATTAAACAAAGCCAAGCTTGAATTTATTGTACAGTACTAGCAATGGCTGGGGAAGCTGGAACTGCTTATTGCTTTGAGCTAAATTTTAAACTTTATTGATGCGGTGCAATATAGTATGTTGTAGTTTGGAAATGTTATTATGACTGAAGATACAGAAAAAAACACAACCACAGCAATTTTATTGTACAATTTGTGCACAGTGCTGTAGTTGTGCTGCTAAGTTGTCTCTGTATTTTGGGATTTTGTCCTCAGACTCAACTTTTATTTTTGTTTGTATTCCTTTTAATTCCACAACTTTTTTCCACCTCGCTTACTTGCGTCATGTCTTTCGCTATAAAATATGAACTTGCGCTCGCCGTGTCTCTCCTTTAACGTCTCGTATCTGCAGACGAGAGCAACCGCTGCCGGGAGTTTGCGCCAGCAGCTACTGTGCCGCAGAAGCCGCGTTTGCAGACTCGGCCGCCGGTGTTGACGAGCAGCAGTTTGGATGCTTAGCTTAACTTTTGAGTTTCTGTCTTCTGCTCACAAGAAAAACAGCTGAGGGCAGGAAAGTAGGTCAATCTGCATCTTAAGAGAGGATCACGCGTTTACAGTGACTGAAACCAGCGTAATAACACAGACATTCTGTACCTTAATATTATCTGGAATTTAACATGATTATTACTATTTATACCGAGATCCACTTACAGACCGAGCAACCAGTTCCCTGAGAGAACAAAACAAACTTAGGTCGGCGCTGGAGTCGACGCTTCTAATGATGGAAGTGGTGGCAGGTTATGAAGATAGTAAAATTGAGTTAATTGAGAACGGCCTCCTCAATTACTTTCATGTCAGACCTATAAGATGTAAGGGAGCGTGTGTGTAGGAGGGATTGGGCTGCGTGGTTCTGTTCATAAGCTTGATGAATTTACCTTGTGTGTGTGTGTGTACAGACAGGATAGCATCAGGATTAACCCGAACTGACACCTTCTGATAGACTTCATGTCAGCCTCATCCTCTGCTTCATTACTCCCACTGATGTACACGCAGAAATTCACAAATGCAAACACACACACACGCGCGCACACACACACACCCCGCCGCCGTCTACTGTGTAGCTTCACAGGATTGGCAGCGTTAGCACAGCGGGAAGAGTTGCAGGGGTTGTGAGAGACGCGGCTGATTCTGCCTTTTATTCACTGCAATGAAATCAATCATTGCTCCCAGATGAGCCTGTGATTTATGATTAGTGGGGGATTTGCACTGTGGATATGAGCGAAGCACAGGTTCAACACAGTCCCATGGTGCATTTGTGACAATGACATATAGTGAGAGTCCTAACATGACAGTGTGTTTTTTTTTGTTTTTTATTTTGAAGGGGAGGGGGAGGTCATTGACTACATAATATGAACACTGGCTCTTCCTCCCTCTGTTGGCATGTTTCATCACACAGACCTTATCAACAGAACACAGAGGTGGGCTTGTGTCATAGCACCCTTTCATACACGCGGTGGGAACATTCAAAGACAAGCTTTGAAAAGAGATTATCTGTTTTGTTTTTGTTTTTTTAAGTAACGTTCATATCTCCGTGAACGAGATCTGTCATTTCTGATCCATTTCGTGTGCATTTGAATAAACTGTTCTAATTGTTGCAGATATTTTGGGGCGAGAGGAACCAGATGAACTGTTCGGAATCTCCCGGATTAGCCTGCGATGAAACGTGACGTGATCTCATCGATTTCTGGGTCGTGACTATGAACAAACACAATTTGCTTATGCTAATAATAGACACTTAAACAAGCTGATTGTTTTGTGTCTTTAATGAACACACTAGCTTTGTTAATCCTCACAACACTGTCCCAGTAGCTTTGTGAAATGTCGGTTTGCTCTTCACTTTTTTTGTGTCCCCACAAACGAATACATTTTTTGTATGTTTACTTTACCAACTGTGCAGTACACAGTAAATATAAATATAGAAATTGAAACTCAAGCGGTAAGGGAGGCAAAGTGTCTCACCTTGAGTGACTGACCTATATTTTGTCTTGATACGTCGTAGCATTGTGATGATAAATGAAGCAAACGGTCACTTTAACTTTTTGTTCAGCATCTCAAGTGACATATTGTAGTTATTTCTACTTTTTGAAAATATCAGACAAAGAATATGAAAAGAGTCGTGAGGTGCCAAAGTAAAGCGATCAATAAAACAGATGAGGTCATATCAACAGTCATGTGTCACGTGCTTTACAAGGTCTAGGGTCAAACTGAAAGTGAGCTGGACTCATTAGCGTGTCACTTATCATTAGTTCGGGGCTTAATTGCAGAGTGAGCACAGGCCAGCAGCGAAGCATAAACGATTACAGTTTAATATAAGCAATATATTAATTCTGCACATGACCATGACAATGCCTTTAGTTCAAAGACTATAATTTATGAAGGCTGACAGGACTGTGATGAAAGTCTAAACATTTTTTGTGTGACTACTTGTTGATTTAGAATCAGTTGTTACACTTTAACACCAGCCACCATGAAACACGTTGGGCCACCACTACAACAGCAGGACGCGCTTCCAGAAGCATGTTTGCGCTTCACTTCCTGCGGCGGTTCCTCTGCTTCAGAACCACTGAAGTGCTCAGCTTGAAGTCCTGCGCGCCATCGTGTTCAACTTTCCCTTTCAGGTCCGTGTAAGATCTCGTGTGTGTGCACACGGCCCCGCAGTCTTAAGCCTTTTGATGGGCACTGGTGGAGCGAGTACTTATGCGGGACAGGAACAAGTAAAAGCTGCGTTCAATTTACGAGGACAATAGGATTAATCATCGACATATGACAAAGGGTGCAAGCAAGTCTGCAGTTTAAGAACACGTCTTAAATCTCACTCTGTTTCTGGCAATAAAAAAGAAAAAAATAACCTGGAGACCATAATAAAATACTGGTGAAAGGCGCCTGATGTTCACAGTGTTTAATGGAGGGTTTTGAATTTGAATCCTAAACGACAAATCTCTTGAAAAAAACTGATTGTATTGAATAAATTACCACATTCCCCAGATCTGCTAAAAAACAGAAGCACGTAAAAAGCGAGTAACTAAACATGAGTTTCCTACTGAGTGTATATTGCGAGAGTTCAGCAGTCGTCGTGACATCGGCCTCACGGTCTGCAGGTCTTCCTGTCTCTGAGCGTATCCAACCTGACACCCCGCCTGGCGTCAAGACCCAGCGCACAGCTGGAGACTCGAGTCAGTGCCTCAAGCACCGGCTGCTTAGTGACGCTCTTGTTGCTTTTTAGGCACCTGTGGGTAACGTGGGCACACAATGACAGACGGCATCGCGAGGCTGCAGACAAAGAAGATTAGCCGCGTTCCAGTCGCCAGCCAGGCTGCAGTGACCGTCAGGGGACGATGAAAGAGCGTTTTTGAACCGAAGCACCAAAGACCACATCAGAGGACGAGCTGAGCCCGTGGTGTAACACAGCTGGAGACAAATGCTGCGTCAGTGGTACACAACCACGCAAATTACACACCTTCAAATGCACCTGACGGGCTCTTCAGAGAGGGTTTAATGACATCGTTTACTGCACCCGTTCACTTGTCTTGTTTTTACGTCCCTGCTCGCTGTAACTCAACGTTTTCCAGTATGATGGGCTGATATGCTCCCATACGCGGTATCATCCTACGTGCGTTTGAAACCACTGCACATGCTTTTATCTGTATTTTATATATGTGTGGATGGTTTTAAACTGCGCACACTGCCTCAGGCATTAAACTGTTTAAATCTTATTCTCAAGTGAAATTTTATTTTTGGCCCTGCTCTCTAGGAAGAGTGGCCTTTTGTTTTCAGTGGAAATTAGTAAAAACGGCCAAGCGACGTCGGTTTTCCTCAGAAACTTCTCACTTTATACTTGTCTTCGGAAAGTAAGGTTGTTTTCTACAAGAAATTAAAGATTTATTGAAAAGTGTACACTATAGCCTCCAGAGAGCCGCTGCAACTGCAACAAATCAGGACAGAAGACACGAAAGGCCCAAGTGCACATCTGTCCAACAGAGAAGATGTCCTTAAGTGTGTCCTCCATGAAAAACACATTTCTCACTGCTGTTGAACTGGCTGCATCGCTGAATAAAACAAGAGAGAAAGCGGTGGGCACAGACACTGTGTGTAGGAGGTCAGCCGGCCTCATGGGCAAAGTTGACAAGAAAAAAAACCCGCTCAGGTTCTGAGATCAGAAGAAAAGGTTACAATGGGCCAAGAAGCCCAAACAGTGGCTTTTATATAACGGGAACCAAACTGTTTTGTAGACTGATGGGTCCAGCTTTGAGGTTTCTGGATGGAAGGAGAGAACACAAACAGAGCCTGAACACAGAGTTCAGATGGCTCATGAAATGATGATGAATAGCTGCCTCACACCATCGGTCAAGCATGGAGGTGGAACCGCGATGAATCGGGACGATTTTCAGGTGGTGAGCAGAGTTTTGATGCATAGTTACAGTTAATCTAACATCCGAGCTAATCCAACACTGTTTATAGAGTAGTTACAACATTTTAAATGAAAAATCAACACTATTATTAAAAAGACGTGCACTACAGGCTCACTCAGCCTGAAATCTTTTAGTGTTTGACTGAAGCGTGAGTTCTCACCATTTATTCCTGTAAGAAAGTAGAATTAAATTTAATGACGGGTCACGTTTTGTTACGCAACGCCACTGTAGCTTCTTTATGTAATATGAATTCCTGCAGCCAGAGTCCTTTGCGTTCAGCTGATCTATCCTTGTGAAATGTCTGAATCCTCTGATGAAGACACGCTAAACTGTTTGCCAACACACACGTGCACTGACAAACAAACACAAACCCTTTCAGCGCTACACGCACTGTTGGCTGTTTACAGCGAAGACACCTCAGCACCTCGCGGAGTCCGCGGCTCCGGGGCTGTGGAGCGGTAGCAGGCAGAGGGAGACGGCCGTAGCTCATTCACGCCTCTTCTTCACAGCTTCTCCTTGGGTAGGAGGGGGATGGTTTGTGGGCATTCAGAGGATGGTGTCGCTCCTCTTCCTCACTGGTTACATTTTTAAAACTACAGTTGAATCCATAGGAAAACTAATGCCTGGATAAGTGCATGTACTATAAAACTACACATGCATCCGAGTTACTCCCGACTACTTTGCTTGGTTCAAAAAGCTAATGTGTAAACCGCCCTAACTGTCGTCTTTCCTCGCCCTTCCTGTGTTCCCCCGCTTTCCTCTTCCTCCCCGCTGTTCCTTCAGCAGTTCCAGAGCACTGATCCTCCTTCCCATTTCGTCCATCACTCTTCATTGCTCACATGTCTGCGGAAGGTCAATTGATCTGGTTTGGGACTGTGGGAAATGTTTCAGCTGATTGTTCGTGACACACGCGCACGCAGCGTGTGCACGCACACAGACAATAGGCCCTTCACTTTATCAAGGGCGGGAGATAAACAACTCCAGATAGGGTGAGAGACAAGGTGGGATGTTAAATGTGCTGCTCTAAATGTCTTCACACATCGCCTGTTAACTGATGCTGAATAAGGGCATCTGTCCGTCTCTGGAAGATCCTGGGGTGTGGTTTGCGTTTGTGTGTTTGTACTGCGGTGCGTGTGTGACCTTTGAAGACTTGCTGCGTTTGCAGACCTGTTCCTTGAGACGCAGTTGACTAATTCATCAACGGATAAATCACGCACGCAGGGGAAGTGCAGAACTGATAATCGGAGTCAGTAACGAATAACTGTCTTTACTAATTTCACACATAGACAAAGCGCTTACTTCTTCACAGCAGATGAAAACTGAGAGAAAGATGTGCATGTGTGGCAGAGGTTTCCCCTCCCAGTCGTCTGATGGCGTGAGCGTGCGTGAAAACACAATCATCAGATGATTCAATTAGATCAAGGTGGGTCGGGACAAGTGTTTTTAAAGGCAGTTAGTGTTCATTTTAGTAGATCGCTTAACTGTCCTCATTGGAGCTGGAATTGTTTTTTTTTTGTTTGTTTTTTTTAAATTTCTTTTTATTTTATTTTTCCTGTTTTGTTTTCTTGAAGTTAATCCATGCATGGTGTGTTTTGTTTGAGATTGTGTGCATGTAATCAATTCACTAACATTGTGTGTTTTTAAAAGACATCTTTTAATCTTGATGTGTAGAATAAATAAATTAGTATTTTGATAATTTTCCATCTCTGGCGCCTGGTGCAATTCCTGTGTTTACATTTTTGGGTTGAAATAGACTTATTAGGGTTGCTGGACTGATTTTCCTACTTCTGAGGGGAAATTACTTGACCACCCTGTCACACATGAAAGGCCACATTTTCACCAAATGACTTCCACCTCCACGTACACAGTGTGCAGTACCTCCATTTAATACAAACAGCGTGTGTACGTTATGTAAATACAGCGTTTGTTTAATTAATGATCTAGTCTCTGACCTTGTCACATCCTGTGGCGTACCTTTAAGCCGATCGTGACGAATGCCATCTCCAGGACGACTGCAATCAAAGCCTGAGGGGAAATTATGCTGGGGTGGATGTGTTTACATGCAAAGCAACAAAAGTATACACAGTAAATAATAGACTGTAGCTGTGTGCTGTGGTCTTTACCAGGACTAACATTGGCTTTAATAGTCAGTGAGTATTAATGTAAAACAAATAAATCTAATTTGTCATTTTAAAGAAGCAGTATTCTTTCTGAGTCAGTGTTGATTATTGTTAATATTTTGCTTCCCTTTCTCTATATTATTTATATTATATCCGTCGTGGACACAGATGCAGAGGCCTGCGTCGGTCACAGCTGCCCACTCAGAGACGCATTCAACAGGAGCGCAGCTGCTCTACAGGGCAGAGTTGAGAAAGATCAGAGCTCGTAGAGACGCCGCCGCGCCGCAGATCAGCCGCATCTGGGCTCCAGCCAATCAGGATCCTCCTGACTCCAACCGAAACCAAAGCATAGAGTGAGCTCATTCGTTGCAGCGAAGGGATTTTAAACATTTGAGGAAGGTCGTGGCAAACCGAATGCTCCTTGTTACCATTTCTAATTATTATTTATGGAATGTGTGTACTGAAAACAGAACTGTCCAATCAGAGCAGAACTACTGCTAAAACATAAAAAATCTATTTTTGAAGGGTTGTTGAAATAATTTATTAAATGTAACTTCAATACTAATGATTCGGTAATTTACTTATTTTAGATATATTACATTTTTTAGAACCGATACTCACAAAAAGAGGAGGTCGGAGACAGACAGCGAGGAACGGATACGGGGGAGCAAGGGTTAGGGATGGACAAGGACGGAATGAGGGCTCAGAGGTTTTGTGTGCGTGCACAGTACGTGTGTGTGTTTCGGTCTCTTCTGTCGCACATGTGTCTGGCTTCAAGGTGACTTCTGGCACACTTTTTAAGAGAGTGAGGGAGAGAGAGTGGATTTAGATGGATGCTTCCGTGGC
The DNA here is from genome assembly GCA_030770545.1 of Macropodus opercularis. Taxonomy (NCBI): domain Eukaryota; kingdom Metazoa; phylum Chordata; class Actinopteri; order Anabantiformes; family Osphronemidae; genus Macropodus; species Macropodus opercularis. Next base: position 7,370,695 of record JAUCMP010000029.1, on the reverse strand, counting down.
CTTTGCTCTACACTTGCCTGCAGGTCGAGCCAAGTCTTTTTTGGGTGCCATAGAAAAAAGGAGTGGGAGGACAAGAACAATGCAATGCTTCAGGGGAAAACAGGGTCATGGGAAGAGAACAGAATCAAATCTACTGTGGATCAGTGGCTCAGCAAGTGGCTCCCTGACTTTGAAGTATAAAAAAGTTTCAGTTTGAACAATATCAGCTAAAACATATCCTAAGATGATTTAACTGTATTATTATGTACTGTAAACTAGTTTACAGTACGACTCATGCATCATTAAGTTACTGTGGAACACTACTGACCAACACTATTATCATTGCTAGATGTGAGTTTTTACTCTTTGTGCTACTCAACGCTACTTTAACTGCAAAAATAAAATAAAAAATAGTTCTGCGCGGCCCAGACGTTGCCAAGGCCGAGTATTCTCCTGCGAGCTGACATTTCTTACATTCTGCATTTCTCCCTCTCTCTTCATCTCCCTGGCTTGTCCACACATCACATCGCTTGCTCCAAACCAACAATCGGTGCTCAAAGCTTCCTCATGCAGAAAGTCTGCTCTCCCGTCGTAGCCCCCCGTACTTCCACAGCCTGCAGGTAAGCACCCAGAGGGTCAGTCCTGTCCCGATCTCAAGTCTCTGTTCCCGTCCTTTCTCACACCTCCACGCACTTTGCTCTTCTTCCCCGTGGTTTGGCTTTTCCGCCACAGTTTTAATGACCTTTTAATGAACATTGCTGTCGAAAGGTGAACAGGTCACTGACAACCAAGGGGTGAGTGCTGGTCCACCTTCCCTCTCCCTGCCTTTTTTTTCTGATTTCATTTTGTGAAATGCATTATTCATCTGATTCCACAATTTTTGCTGCAGGGTGAGAAAGAGAGAGAGAGAGAAAGAGGAACAGGAGAAAAGGATTGAAGATATTAAAAATAAATCTCTAGCATGTTCCTGATGCCAGGTAGTGATTGGGTTAGCTAACAAACTGGTTACAATGAAAATAGAGTCAAGCTAAGTGGAGCAGCAGGACACAGGGGTGAGGGTATTACAGCGGTGTCCCGAGCACGTCCTCGCTCTCCGACAGCTTCTAGTTTACACAGGCTTTTCTAATGCATCGATGCCCTCAGCCTGTCGTAGCTTACCAACGTGCCTGTCCTTAAATATATGAAAATCAGCTCCCTTCGACCGTGCAAATCAGCATTTTTGGAACCAATGCACAGGCAGACACACACACACACGCACACACACACTCTCAGTATGTCAGCTGTACAGAGATGCACGTTCACACGCTCTGCAGCTTTACAAGCCACGCACACGCACACACTCACACACTGTGAAAGTCACATTGCGACGGCTCGAACGGCCTTTTATGCAGATTGAGTACAAGCCCTCAGCTGATCAGAATCTAGCCTTCAATGTGATATGAGACTGAGAGGCGCAATGTCATTCCAGCTGGGCGAGAGCGCCCGTCAGCCCACACATCTGCCACGCGATGCAACAGCTTTTCACTCTGACTGAAAATAAGACTTAGTTCACATCCCTGGATTCTATCAAATGACCTCATACGGACGCAGAGACGGAGAAACGCCGTCACAGTCAAGCAGGCTACCAGTTCTGAAGTTGGGTTTCTGCTTCAATTAAAGCACGGAGGGATTGACGCTCACCAGTTAACCGCACAAAAACCTGTCACGTTCCTACACACAAACATATTTTGTACTGTATTTCTAGTAAGCTGTGACATTTCCTCGCAGCCTGACCGCCACAGTAACAGCTGTTGGACACATATGTGACAAAAGCGCAACGCACTCCCACACACTTGGTCTCGACAGAGTGATGACAAGCCCCGCGCGGCAATGCGCCGCTCGGCTTGTGTGTAAGACCCTGTTTGATATTCTGTGCATGACTGCTGGCTGAGGTTAGCAAGCGGATCACATCTATTACCTTGCTAATTCCACAGCTTGGCCTTTGCATAATAAGATGCATTTGCTGTGAGAGAGTAAGTGAGAGAGAGAGAGATAGAGAATAAATAGGAGACGGAGGGAGAAATACAGGAGAAACGTAAGTAATCAAAACACCCTGACAGTGACCTAATGGTGAACCTCTGCAATGCAATACGAGCCAAAGATGGCGATTAGGTTAATTAAATGAACACATGCACACGTTTCATGAAAAATGGAATGTTTCCACTCATTTGCCAAAGCCTCCATTGATACATTAACTGCAACGGTACGTGCCAGACTTGATTATACCAAAAGAGCACATTTCTTAATTATCGTATAATTGCTAGTCAATTTCTCACTATACGTTTTCTGTAGGTACTTAATCTTTCAGTGATTGATGATGAAATGTCGCCAGCATGTGGTTTATTGTAAAACATAAAAATAAAAAAGCTTTTTATCGTAAACTAGTTCCACTAGTCTCTGCATTTATTCCGCATTTTGCCAGAGAAGCGTGAATTTAAATGCGATACACAAGAAAAGTCGACCACGTCACATTATTTTAAAATGAAAATTACCAAGGTAGGATAACGAACGCCAGTAGATAGTGAATCGTATTTACCCTACTGCCAAATCTGTCTAAGTGATCATGGCCAAGGTGCAATGAAGGTGAACAGAGCAGCTCAAAAGTCTTTTCCCCCCAACAAATTGCTTGAACTCCTCCAGTGGGACACCAAGCGTCCCAAGGGCGGCTGCGAGTTGCAGCCCCGTGAGCATTTTAGTCGTACCCTTGGAATCTCATCAGATGTGCCCAGAATATTTTAAAGGGCAGTAGCTGAACTTTCTTGACGTGAAAAAGTTAGAAGTAAAAACCTGTAGAATTGTAAGTGTGAGATTGTTCACGCTGCGTTAAAAAGCAACAGCCGTTACGCAGTCAGGATGACTCCTATGTCAGCATCGCATACATATTTATTTTTGACTGTGACATATTTGCTTGTGGGCTGCACTATGAGTTCAATTCTTTGTTCTAAACGCTGCGTCATATTACACTGATCACTACTGTGTACATAGTTAACACAGTAGTCATTGCCAAGGCCAACTGGTCGTTCATGTCCAAAACAAAAGATGAAAGAAGTGTAGAGAATAAGAATAAATGAAAGGACGCATTTATTAGTCAGCTTACGGTAAATTTAATTTGGTGCATTCATTGGATTCCTGTTAAAAAGCCTGGTCTTGGCTGAACCCTGTGCTAAGGGACCACGTCCCTCAAAGGAATTTGTGGAAGAGCAGGGAAATGCCGATGTTGGTGATATGGTGATTGTGAAGGCTTGACACCCGCTTGGTTTGTGAGCATGTTATATTCTGCATGATGAAAACCTCAGGAGCAAATGAAAATTTCATGCCCCAGTGCTGCTGTAGCGGCCATGCTTCCTTTTTGAGTCCCCGCCCTCAAACAAAATAATCATGTTTTTGGAGAGAAAACATTTTTCTTACTGCTTTCACTCCAGCAATATACAATCTCAGGGAAATTAAACCAAATTCTTCCTTTTGTCACCAACTCTCTGAATGTGAGAGATTCTGATTCTGAATTCTGATGCCACTGCACCCGGCAAGAATGTTGAGGGTTCAGTAAAGGTCACTTGTATTTTTTTTTTCTCTGTCTAGATCAACCATTGGCTGTAAAGTCATGCTGTGACATTAAGGCATATAACCAATACATAGGTCTTTAGGTGAGGGGAGTAATAGCACGAAGAGTACAAGAAAGAAGCTGATTAAAGGGGCCAACATCCGCGAATCAAAGACTCTGAACTGCAAGAACATTTCTAACAGTCTTTAGTAGAGAGTTACTGAAAGAAATCTAGCTAATAAGGAAATGTATTAACCACAGTACCGATACGTTTATCAAACTATGTCTAAGCCTTGTCTACATTTCTGCTATAATCCCACCTGTATGAGCAGTGGTACACGAGTCAGAAAGAAACAGAAAGGTTGTGGGAAAGTTAAAATTGAGCTTTGTTCAACAGTGAATAGTAATCTGTTCTGACTACAGCCATTTTAAACAATACAGGAGTTTATTCTATGTCAGTACCACAAAGTTCACAGGTTCTAATAAATTCCAGAGGGATTCTAGTTTATTTAATTGTTTTCAGGGTGTGAGCGTTTTCACATAGGACATTTAGCATCAAGACTAAGAAGACAGAACAAATATTTAAACCTGATTTATCCAAGGGAGACCTTACGAGTAAAAAGAAAAGGGAAAAAAAAAATGTCCTAAATGTCGTCAAGTTTCTCTGAAGCTTCTAGTCAGAGAGTATAAATAATGTACAGTCAAACTTCACATCACCCCTTCCGCAGTGGAAACAGGTTAGCTGCACTGAAGTCACACGTGTCCTTGAATTATCAAGTGAGACTGATGGATTCCAAGCAGCCACTGACTCCTATCGATCGCACTGATCTGAGGCTCACCTCACTTTGGTCCTCTGGTTGTTTAGGAGTCTGCGCTTCCTGTCTGCTTCAATGTCTGCTTGTCTGCACCGGGCACTGCGAAATAGAAACAGCCATGTAGACGAGCAGTGTCACGATGTCAGGACTTTTTCTTTTTTTTTTTATTATTTAAAAAGCAGAATGCTAACAAGCAAGACAACGACTAGACGGGGGAGAAAAGACGACTGACTACATATAACAAGACAGGATACGACAAGAGCGGAGATGAGTAAAACTGAAAGAGCGGGACAGTCTGCAAGAACAAATCAATTCAGAGCTTCTCATCGTCTCTTTAAATTTTTACAGTGAGCCAAGCAAAGGACATCAGAGAGACAGACACAGACATCGACTCAGCCTGAAAATGACCAGCAAGACAGGCCTGACAGAACCAGTGAGACAAAATAGCAAAGAGTCAATACGGGGCCAACTGTACGCAAGACTGACATTTGGGCCTGAGAGACAGTTTTAGCATTGGTCAGGGTCCTGTTGTTGAAAACATCAGCAGTTAGTAAACTGGAAAAGTCACTCTTCACATTAGAGAAAACATCTCTGGCATAGGGGGGAGCCACAGAGCCTCCTCATTCATTTTAATCAGCCCAGAGTGGGCTGCAGCACAAAACATGCATGGTCATCCAGAAAGAAAGCGTCTCCTCGGGACAGTCAGATATGTGAAAGGGCAGGTTACGACTTAACTCCATACCCTAAAACTTTATTTTGTGATTACTGTGTTTCTGGTCTGGCTGCCTGCTACCGATGCTTAAAGTAGGTGCAGATCATGCTGCAATAGTTTGACATGTTTGACAATAGTTTGTTGCTGCCCTCAGAGAAGGAGAAAACTTTTTACAAGGATCTTTGTAAGTTTACTGTTCTGGGAGTGACAGTTTGCTATTGCCAAGATGATTGCATTAAGATTCGAAGTTTCCTGTAGCTGTAAATTAAGCACATCACGTTTTGATTGGACCTCCTGGCAAACCCAAGTGCTCCGTTACGCAACGCCCCTCTGCGAGACTATTTAACGGGAAGAAATCGCTCAGGAACTTTGGATTGATGGAGGGAAACGGGGCATTTCAACAAAGGCGACAACCACTGTATCATTACTACATGAAAGCCAGAGCCTTGTTAAAGGTTGCCGTCTGCCACACGCCCCGGCAGTCCTTGTGTTCCCTAATCCCCCCTGCTAGGCTAGTAAATTCCCCTTTAATTGGAATGCAAATACCACTAATAAGGTTAATATACCAAGATTTGTTTTCCTGTGACCAAGGCAGAGAATGGGGAGGAAATTAAATGATCCCAAGAAACCGAGCGAAGGTTCACAAATGTCAAGTGTAAGGTGGATGGGATTGTGTTTCCCGTCTCTATTTTCAACGATCTCTCGCTATTGTTTTCTTTTTGGAGATTAAAGGGACAGTTACAAAGATGGAAAGCGAGAAAGCTTTATGGGATGTCTGCTGAGAAAAAAAAAAGAGGGCAAACAGGAAGCAAATGGGGTAATTTGAATATCACTCATAAAGACAATGGAACAAATAATGGTCCATCAGCAGTAAAATATAGCCCAGAGGAAGGTTACAGTGATTCTGTCTGTGTCTGTTTGTCTGTGTGTGTGTTTGCCTCTGACAAGCCTTTTAATACTGTAGATTTTTTCCCCCACCTGAAAATATAGACACGTCGGGCTTCTTGAAATGTGATGGGGATCTTATATCAGGATGTTTTGGTGCAGATGGAGGAGGCACAGAAAAGGGCGGGTAGCGCGCTGATCGGAGGAGAGGAAGTTTTAAGCGATGCTTTAAGACCCATTATGGGCTATTTGATGAAGGAACTATGGGCTGCACAAGCATCAGCTGAATGGCACCTGTGAAATAGAGTGGCGACAAACACTCAGGGCTCGTGTACGGCTCAGGGTAACAATTGCCAACAAGCTGCTGAAGCAGAGTGCACGGTGCCACAAGGTCACCTTCACCTTCATGAAACTTTAACAAGGCATCGATGTTTAAAATATGACTTTTACAACAAGATATTGCTTCTATGTAAATAAATGCAAAGCTTCAGCAGCTAAATGCTGAACTAAGGAAAAGCTAATGCCGTCAAGTTACCAGATTGTTTCCCCCCTCGAACCCTCTCGTCTTCTTGACACTTAACACCCTCAGATTGATGGGTGTGTTGCAAGGTAATATCTTTTAATCGGGTGTTGGATGTATAACCCAGCCAATCCGTTTTTTATTTGATATCCTTGTCATGATTGATAGATATCATCAAAATTAAAGGCTCAACTTTGAGGTCAGGAAGAGTGATTTGTGGAGAGGAGTCGTTTCTCTTTGGGGACACTGAGAGGGAGAAGAGGGAAGAAGACGATGACAGCGACAAGGAAGAGGGAAGGAAAGGAGCGGAATGGTGGAGGATGACAAAGGTGGAGGAGCATCTTATGAGGTTATTAGGTTTTAATCAATATGGTATATGGCGAGAAGATGATTGGAAAACAAACCTAATCTGGGAAGCAATACGTCTCTCATTCATCACCTGGGCTGTCTCTCGGGTGGATTAGCGGGGCTCCTATTGCCACCTTTTCCCATCCAATACACATCAGAGCAAATGTCAAGTTCTGTGTAGAACCACTTAAACGCTGCATAGACACAAACACGTTGCAGTTGCGTGTTAACTTGGAGCCCGAGTGAGTCGTTTTAAAATGCACGTCATGTAGCTGAAATCCCAGGGTAATCCCGACTGAGTGGCGGCGGTTGTTGGAGATTTGTGTCCAGATTTTACAGCTCATTAATTTGGTGGTATATGACACATTTTACACACAAATAACCAGGCAGGCCTTCAGTATGGACCCTGCCCTTTACTGTTCAAACTCACAGCTACACAAGATGCTCCGTTGATAACCATAAGCCCTCGTGGATCTCAATCGTAATGAAGACCGTCAGACAAGGTCAGCCTGAGGACACAGTGAAGGGACAACATCTCCCATGTGACCTAGGGGCACTTGAGGTTCCCATTCTTAAAGCTAGAGGTAATTACTGAAGAAAGTACCGTCTTGGCTGCAGTGAGCGATGACACATATTCACAATAATCAGGTCAGAGCAATGTCAAAAGCAGAATTTTATCTGTATACAGTAGACTAATAATTATCACTTTTGCAAAGAGGTATTTCAGTCTTAAATGGAACGTGGATGTAAATTCACTGCACAATGGCTTTGGGGATGTGAAATCTGCTGTTTGGCACCGACCGCAGTCCAGCCCTCCGCCCTGTAGCAGCGCTATAGGGGAGCGTGCTGTGCAGCTCTGACCCACAGCTGCGGCAATGTACTTGCACGAGGCCTCGGCGATCAAGCGGTTCAAATATTTAGCAGTGTTCACAATCAATATCTCGTTGACTGATTACTTGAGACTTTGGTAAAGATTAGATCACATTTCATTAAGAATTTATGCAAAATAAACAGGAAGATTGCAAACAGGGACATTACTTTGCTTGAGATTGTATTGAACACTGGTTTCTGAAAGCATATACTGTAGGAAACTGCTTAGTACGCGTTATTACTGTATACGATGTGCACGGCGTTCTGAAAATGAACCAGCGTCGTCAGCTTGGCTATCAGATCTTGTGCCACAGTCGCACACATGGAGTCACCCATGCATAAAAACAACAGTCATGTAGATTTAATTGGTTTTGCTCGGTCCATCTTGTCAACAGGCCTGCGGATCACGCAAAGTGTATTTCTACCCAGAATGAAGTGGTATCAAATTATAAAAGGCACTGAGAGGCCTTGTCAGATTCATAATACACACCTGGCTTAAACAACGTGGTGAATGCATATTTTGATACGTACTTTCAGGTGGGCTGAACAAACTATTTGGCTTCCTCAGTCTGTTTTAACCCATTTACACCTGGTTTGTCCAATTAGAACAATCCCAGCAGTCAAGTGCAGCGTTTTGCCTAACGGGTCCCTCGGTGGGGGGTCGTTCAGGGAGAGCAGAGCGTTCAGTAACTTTAACCTCGCCGGTTCCAGTCGTACGCAGTCGTGTTACAGCAGCGCGGTATCGTGCACAGCTGTGGACGTGACCGTGCTCAAGTCCTCGCAAGCTGCCACCATGTCACCCTTTCAGTTTTTGCACGTGCTAACAGAGCCCTAGAGAGGGACGGTGCAACGCAGCGTGACTAAATGTTTCAGCGGAGCAGATGGTCAGGACCCCGTCGGAGCTCGAGACCAGATGAAAGACCATCCACAAACTGAGCCCCCGCCTATTTTATTGACCATCAGGGTTTGGTGAATTACCTGTTGGAGACAGCTGGCATTTATACTGGATTTTAGTTGAATCATGTCAAATTAGGGCCTGTTCAGACGGCAGCCTGATCAGTTATAGGTGAGGAGATTCCATTATTATTATGTATAAAATATGTCTCCGCCTAATAGCATTATTAGCATCAAGTCTCACAGAATAAGTGTGTGTTTGGCTGATGTTTAAATGCTAACAGTTAAATTATTTTAATAATTCAAGAACGTTGTATATTCAATTTATGGATATATAAATCACAAGTTAAATGGCTGAGGCCAAGACTACATTGCCCTGGCAAAGATTCATCAGCAGCAGTTTATAACTCAAGTGGAAGAACAGTAATTATAGTATTATTGTTTTGCCATAAAATATACATGTTGTGAAAAAATAAATAGCAGCACTGTCTAATTAATAATAAGACAGTTAATCAAGTTGTCTGATCCCCAACTTGAAAAAGTCTTTTAGCTTAAAAATAAATATTTTTTTATTAAATTATACGTATATGTAGACAAGATTAAATATTCTTTACACTTTGCCTTTTTTTTGTGGGCTGGATTTGCAGGACTATTTTATTAGAGATGTAAAGACAAACATCACAATAAATCATCTTCACTAAGGCAATATTTTCATGATTGCTTGAATTCAGCAGTGCTCCTTCGCCTCATACTGCATGTGACCCCAACTGGATGGTAGGTCCACGCATCTATTTGTGTTTTTCAGACCCTTATCAATGGCTTCTTGATGGTATTTGCATTTAAAAATAAAATATTCATTAAACACAGACTTATCTCAAAGCCCTCGAAATTCAGTACGCGGACAGAGAAACGAGCGTATGAGATCGCTACCGCAGTGACGGAACGTAAACACTGTTCGCAGAAATGATTGTTTGCAGATGTGGTTGAGATGGCGCTAAATTATTTAAAATCCTTCTGCTGATCTCTTTGCAGGTGCTAATGCTGCCAAACCAGAATAGATTGTTACACGACACTGAAGTTGGATACAATGATCTTGTCTACGTCTGTGTTGGTGTGTCGACCTATGCACGCGCTGCAGTCAGTGACCGAAGGAAATGCTTTGTGAAACCGGGGGCCTCAGTAGCAAACTGACGCTACTATCCAACTGAATTTGCTGAACAGCAGAAAGGCCTCACTCCCGCCTCCTCTCTCTACGTCGGTCGCACGCATTCAAGTGGGCGCCACAAGTGATGGAGCTGTATTTGGAGGAGGCCCAGCTCATTAAAGTGATTGTTTGAGAAGCGCCTTTGACCACAGATCATGAAGTGCATAATTGGCCCTGGAAGGAGTAAATATATTTATGTGTGTGTGATGCATTTGTCTGCGCTTGTGGCAGAGCAGATTGGTTAAAAGGAGCATTTATACTTTAGGTGAACTTTAGATTTAAAAATGTTGTTGTTTTAATACAGATGGTGGATCACACGTCATAATTTACAGAATGTTACAAAATTACATTCATGATCTCAAATCTGCATTAAGTTGCTGATCAAAGTCATTCAAACATTTACATGTGCAATGTATTATTAAGTGTATTTCAGAGGAAGCTACTCATTGAATATAATATTCTGTTTGAAGGAGGCGTTTTAATGACATACAGTGAAATGCTGTGTTAGCTTTAATGGACAGTGACTGATGATTGTGCAAATTATAGGACAGAAAAATGAAAATGCAGTAAACACCTTTGTTTATGATGCCAAATTTTATAATGCTGTTCCCTGAAAATACATTTACTGTATGCGTTCAAGCTCGTGGGGGGGTTCAGTGAATCATTAGCAAGACTTCAGCATCAGCATAAAGGTCCTGTCTAATTGCCATTGTCTTTTCCATCTCCCTCTTTCTCTGTCACATTAAAATAAGCGCAGTTTATCTCTACGGCTGGAAAGAGATGAGCGCACACTGTAAAAATGGATCGAAAGCGAGATGGAGACGAGTTAATAAAAACTCTATTAACGCTGCCATAATGCTGCTTTACACCTCAATGGGCATCACTGCACTTTGATACATTTATGTTCTAATTATCTGCATCATTAGGGTTAATTGATTGGTCTAATGTGATACGCATGGCGCCAATTAAGCAAAGAAAGCAATCTATGACAGCTATTGTTGGCACTTACATGCCCTGTCACAATGTTAGGACCTCTGTTCAAACTCAGCTTGTGTGGTGTTTACTTATATACTGCAAATATGAATGAATGTAATGCGACTTGCTAACGGACTTTATTGTGTTCATTATGTAGGACATGCTTTCATTTGCTGCTCACTAGAGGAAACAAATAAAAGTGACAGACATGAATGAAATGCTCAGTGTTTATAGCATAATGGGAATATTTCATTTGCTATGCTGACAGAAATACTGGTTATGAAGGAATACACATGCAGCACCAAGGCTAAGCAATGAATTAACAACAATTAATGTGCCATAATTCAAAGAGTGGACTCACAACTATAAATTTACTTTATTCTGATGCGTTTATCACTTTCCTTTTTAAATCGAAGGTAAACTAATAGATATGCTCTTTGATACCAATTTAAATGGCTGCGACATTTGAAAAAAGCCAGCTGTAATCTCACCGCGTGTCCATCACCCTATTCATCAAATTCATCACACTGCAGCCTGTTACAGACAGGTGGAACTTAGTGCGAGCTTAGCAAGCGTATTTCAGTTCGCAGAAAAGAAAATGATGTGCAGAGAAAATAGGGCACAGATTACCTCTAGTGACCAGCGGAATGTGATACAGGGATGAAAGTCTGGGGTTTCTTCACTGGATACAGTAGCGCTGGGAACCTCAGTCTCTTGCTCAGTCAAGATTTATGACAAACATGAAAATGTGTTTGCTGCGATTTTGTAGGCAGTAAAAATCTCGATGCAGTAAATGCTTGTGCAGCAGTTCTTCAGCAAGTGGATGGAGACATGGTCATGGATGGGGAAGGGCTGATCTCGCCACTGTACTCAAACATGCTAAGGGAGACATGTAAAGGAAGGGGGCTGGCAGAGCGATGCGAGAAGACTGTGCACTGTGTTGGCTGAATAAAGGAAATCAAAGCTGAAAAGAATAAACATCCAAGCTCAATAATGTAGGAAGGTCTCATTTTGAAAAATTACAGTTTTCACTCATGCATACTTTAAAATAGGATCCCGTGCAGACACTGTTGCACATGTGTGTGCAGATGGAGACATGTTCAAACTTTAATGCGTCGTATTATCATTCCCTTTGCTACTTCTGGATTTAGTGCTACGCATAAAACACAAATTTATGTTTTTACCAGTGGATGACATTCAGTTTGTGGCAGTTAAACCCACCATGAGAGCATAAAACATAAAAACAGCCAGAAGAGCAAGAGCATCTTTGTGAGAAGCTTTGTCATATTGTTGCAAATTTAATACAGTGCATGTGTCCAATCCCCCCTGATGCATCTGTATTAATCTCCTGCTCTGTTCTTATTACATGCAGGGCTTGGTTAAGATGCGATCGGTCGTGCCAGATCAATGCTGCGCCCCAGTCATCTGTTGTTGTGTAATTGCGGCTGGAGTACTCAGAGCAATTTGACATCAGCGGCGCCGAAGCACATTTTGTGGTAAACACATTAGACCCCACTCAGGTGACACATGGATATCTCCAGGCCAACACCAATTTATTTACCTGACATAAAACGTTGCGCATTAAGAGGATTTTAGAAGAGCAGGAGGTAAAACACCCACATATGGTACAAGCAGGCACACACCTACTGTACCCACAGCACTGTTTAACAACGAGAAAGCAAAACCTGCTGGAAGATCTAGAAGACTGTGCTTTGACCTAATTCTGATACCACAAAGAGTCAATTCACCATTTATAGCCACTTCTTCCTGTTCTTTTACATCTACAAACCATTCGGTTGTATTATGTCATCGTGCAGCGTACAGTAGAGAAGCGAGGCACAAGGACGTGACTGAGGTGGATGCTGGGTGTTCAAAGTGCTGTTATTCCACCACAGATCTGTGTTCGAACTAACTGGTCTGAGTGGCTCAGGTTTAGGCAACACAAGCACTATGCAGTGGTAAACTGAAGTAAACCAGTGAAAGAAGTGTCTAAAAAGTCTAAATCTAATAAGTTAAGATAATAGTGTTGGCAGAAACTTGGTTATTATTTTAAATTTAGATTTCAGAAAAAAAAAACAACAACAGGAAAATATAAATAACTTAGTGCAGCAAGCATCCATCATCACTGCAATAATCCTAACTTAACCTGGCATTTGCCAAAAATGATCGTAAAGACCAACAGTACGTGACCCTTGACCCAAAAGATGTTCCTGCAGAGGTGTTTCTGTACACTGTGTAAAGCATAGATGCTATTATTAGTGGACAAGTCTATACAAGGGAATATTCACTCAATCTACCTGATACAAGGTCGAACAAGTGATGAGTAATGGTGAACACTGAAGTCATATCAGTACACATGTCGTCCGCTTTGTGCCTACAGAGAAAGAATCTCTCCTCAAAAAACTTCTCCTCATCTCACACTGCTTCTTCTTTCCATGGCCATCTCTCTTTTCAGAAGAGAAGCGAGAGCTTCATTCCTACGTGGCAACATGCAGTAGTAGTTAACAACTGTAAAGTCAAAGGTCTGGCACAATAGATCGTAGCAGTTCCTTCACATTTCGTTCCATCAGGTGCTGCACGTACAAAATGCCTTCTCGAATTCAATACCGGGTGGCCTTCAATTCAATCTGCGAATCTGAAGATGACTCCAGATTTAGTCAGCTCAGCTTTACGAGTATAGCCCAAAACCACAAAGCAGATTATCACCTATACAGGATGTGCCACTTTTTATCCCCAGACTCTTAATTTGGAAGGGGGGGGGGGGGTCGAATGGTTTACTATCTTATTAGAGAAACCAAACACGCTTCTATTCTCACCAGGAAGAAAAACACGAGCGAGGGTAGATGTATAAACTCATAAAGGCAGCCCAAGGGCAAAATGTAAAATCCTCATGCACATGTTGTTTCCTAAGGCGTCTTTAAAAGCTGAGAAGGTCTCTGCACTTCAGCTGTTGTTGTTGTTTTTGTTTTTTTAAACCATCTTGATGTTCATTTTTAAAAGAAAGAAAATCTACGTTGCTCATATTCATCTGGACATTTTTTCTGAACAGATGTAACACATTTGTCTTCTCTTGTTGCTATAGCGAACTAACAAATATAGTTTCATTACTGCACTAAAGGCACGGTGGTGTATTTAGTGGCATTTAGCCATTCATTCATGAGTTATTGACAAACTATTATTATAAAAAAGCGAGACTTCAAATAAAATTTTCCAAGGGGGTTCACTCAACGATATCTCTCAAATCAGAAAACACAATCCAATCAAGGTTACCCATCGCCTCTTGCCCGTCCTGACTGGGAGCTACGGCAGCTATACTGCCTGCCTGTAAATGATAAGCCATCGATTAATGTCACTTGGACTATTGGATCTGATGAGGGGTTCAAACAGATAACAGGAAGGGATTAACATGATGGATGATAACATTTGATTATAATATTTGATTAACTATTTTTTCGTAAACTATTTCTGCTCAGTTGCCTCTTTGAAGGAAAATGTTGTAGTAAGAAGACAAGAAAAAAATGATTTAGAAGTATTTCATAATATGACTGAAAACAGACTGTCTGTGTTGGAACATATAAACTAGTATTGGTGTTTACCATCTGTGACATGACAATTGGGAGTGTTTCCAATCTGCCAGTGCCCTCCCTTCATTCAGTTTGTAATGTAAGCGCCCTGCCAGCCTGTTAGGGGAGGGATAATGAAGGAATCTATAGTCATTACTCAACCATCACCCCTGGTGTGCACAGGCCACCGTGGACCACTTAGCTGGTGTGTGCTTGTGTGTGTAGAGGAAGGCAGCCAGCGAAATGCGAAGCTCAGAGGGTTAGAGCAGTTCAGGACCTGGGGCCTGGTGAGTAGGGTGATGGGGGGGGGCAGAGCCAGGCAGGGAGCGACTAGGAATGTTGTGGTATATGTTAATTACAGCTGAAGGATAATTTCAGCTATTATTGATTCATCCCCCTTCTATGAGAGGGAAGGAAGATTCCTCTACTTTATGACCTACAGGGGGAGCGACGGGGGAAAGTTCAGGAGAACAACGGGGAGAGGTGGCGACGGCTGGACGAGGAAGCCGTAAAGTGCAGCATTATCACCCCGAGCAGCTGTGCGGCCACTGAAGGTGTAAATAAGCAAGGCGGCACACGTTACATTCCTAAGCATGCAGATTTAAGACTATTTGTTTACTCTGCCTATTTATTCTGCATGATGACTCAATTTACTGGAGGCTAGCGTGGTCGAAGTATACAACCCGGTTCTACCATCAAACACAGCAGCAGGACTTCACTGCCGTGCCCAAAGCCCATTCCCAGGTATTGGAGTGCTTTAAGTTTTATGATCCCCTATCACCAAACCTAATATAATTACCCTGCAAGGGCACGTTGCCTTTCAGCTACGGGGGGCCGAACGGGACACGTAAAAGGAAGGAGGTGGATGCGGCGGCGGTGGGCGGATGAGTGGCTATTTGGGAGGGAGAGAGGACCTATAACGAGGAGAGATACTCATCCTTTGCAGTGGGTTTTTTTTTTATGTACGCTCAAACCCCTCAGCAGCACATACACATCTACACACACCCCCCCACACACACACCCTCAGACTGCGTTAAGTGGTAGTCCAGTATTGTACGAGCAGTGACCTTAGCCATGTTTTTATTAATTGCCTTATTATTTTAATTAAGAAGTAACAACCCATGTGAAGTCGAATCGACAGGGCTTCTTAAGAGTTAGTAATTAACAGAGTCCATTCTGAAGGTCAGCCCTCAGTGCATCTGTGAGGAGCAAGTGTGCGATGGTGTGTGTGCGTGTGTGTGTCTTCTCCTCTCTATTTTATCATCCTGCGTGTTGTATGAGACTAGTATGATTAGCTCCTGTCACGCTGACCCATAAGTCATTTCCTCCTTGACGCCTCAATCACAGCCTGCTCTGCCGAAATGCGAAATGTGTCACTGTGGCCACGAGTGATATACACTGCCATTATGAATAAAATAACCATCGTTAGAATGTCCAATACCAGATTATCGCTATCTCACGCTTGTGTTGCAACACCAGTCTCTCCATCACAAGGTCGGACTGCGAGTTCATGGTTTATGTTTTGTGCTCATCCTCTCAAGGTCAAGCTGCAGTTTAGGCAATTACTCCATTTCCCCCTTTGGCATTCTTATCCTCTGGCTGGAAATTGGAGTGTCCCTCATCTTGGTGGGTTGTGAGCTCGCTGCAGCCACGTTAAACCGCCACACAGCAAAAGGCTGACATGTGAGGGACACGAAGAGTTGAAGCTAAGGTAGAGTCACGGCAATAGGAGGGAGCGACGAGGACGAGGGGAAATGTCTGGGACAGTGGCGGAGACACGACCAAAACAGAAGACAGCTGACAGAGCCGCAAATGAGAACAAGGAGCATGAAGGATGGCTACTCAAATGAATCCTATGGCAACAGAATAAACAGGCAATGGCTGGTTTACAATTGTCTTTTAAAAGGTTAATTGCATCTGATTTGTACAGGAAGAGACAGTAATGCAGCATGACAAGGTGGAAGAACAGGTAGAGCAGCCGTCTGGATAGTGGAGGGGTAGGAAGACGCTAGACAGCCTATTCCAAAATAACAGGAGCAGATAAAAAGACTAATCAGTCGTCAGAGAGAAAGGAAGAGGAGATGGAAGGAGGGAAGCTGATGAGAGAAGCAGAATGAATAAAAAATAAGGTGTTGGTTATACAACTGCTCTCGCTCCTTCGTCGTCATATGAAAACACCATTTCTAATTCAGAGTATATCTGCATTATGATCTCAAAAGAGAATTTTCAGCCGGAAAGGCGATTTTGTCTTTGAAACATCTAAGTCTATTCTCGGCACCTACTCTGAAAAGACAACCATCTGATAGTGCTGCATCCTTTTGGGAGAAAAAAAAAATATTGCTGGGAAGTGAAATCCAAGAACAGAATGCTGAAAGTTATCTCTTAGGAAATCAAATCGGCATAAATAATAAAAAGCACCATGAATAAGCACATAAATTAACTTTATATGCTCTTTATAAGCATTTTATTTATTGCAAAGGCTTTACTGTAATTGCACATGTGGACTTTAACCTATTTGCAAATGTATAGATTTAAAAGATAAACGGCAAGTGCAGCAAGACCTGGTTCTGTCAATGTCACCGAGTCGAGGTTTATATCAAAGAAAACAAGATGTGAGTCATGTGTTTGGCGGTGAAGCTTTGTTTCAACTTCTGACAGAGTCGAAGTGATGGGTGCGAGACGACGGCAGCGAGTCTGCTCTCTGCAGAGACGCTAATCCTCACGATGGCATTATCATCCACACATCAGCCCACTATACAGCAGGCAGGCATGAGTGTAGGACGCGGCGCTCGCTGTGACAGCTGGGGTCTTCATGCTTGGGAGGGAGGAACAGCTCATTACGGGAAATGTTTTGCAGTGTTTTGATGGGTAAATAGAAAAACTGCTATCAAAAGCCAGTGCTGACAGTCACCACATTGCTTCTCACTTAATCTCGATACGCTCGAATGACAAAAAAGATAATATCATCAGCATACCGTCGTATCTTTTTTTTCCCCATAAAGGGGAGTGAAAATATCACAAGCCCCCTTTTTTTCCAATCAGTGATTTGTATATCAATGGACAGCTGTCAATGAGAGTACTTTGAAGTGGCAGTCGAGAGATAAAGGTTATAATTAGCCCCTCACAGGTAAGCAGGGGCTGATAATGGCTGGTGCCTGTCCTTCCGACTCTCCCGCCGCCCGCTTCTCGTTGAGATGAGAAATCAGCAGGTGTAAAAGTCAATTGCCTCCAACAAAACTCGCAGCTTGATGGTTGCGAACCGACTGTGGCGCTGTGATTGCGTTTTATCGTCCAAGTGCTTCAGTCTTAATGCGTCGCTGTGTCATCAGCTGGCAGCTCACCCTTGTAGCCCCTCGCAGATGCTCCCGGCAAATTCATTGCTCATCAATCCATCACATAGATTTTTATTTGGAGGGGAATTTCGGGAGAGAGGAAGGTTTTGTTGTTGTGTTTCTCTTCTTCACTTGGGAGACAGAGCTGATGACTGCACATCACCACGTTTAGAAGAGAAGGCAGCTTGGTGAATCTTTTGTTGATATGCTTATGCTCGAGATCATCCCTGTAAGTATATACGAGTTATCTGGAATTAACCCACAAATAGTGGGCACTCATTAGCTCGACTGTCTGAACAAACAGACACAACAAACTGAAAGTTGCTGGGTAGTCGTCTCTCAGCCTAGTTTTTGGCGTCCTGTGTGTCCTGCATTCGTCTGCGACTATCAGCCAATGTTGGCAATGCGCCCATCTGCATTCAGCCAATCACATCACTGCACAGGAATAGAAATACACTCCAGTGCCATTTACAGCTTCTTATTCTGTGTGATGAGCATGACCTAATGCTAGGTAGAGCAGCTTGAGGGATGCTGAATGCTGCCACCTGCTGGTACGGAGGTATTTTGTAGGGTGACTTAATGTAGAGCTATAGGGTGTAGTGGTCAGCTTGGCTGATTCACAATAAACAGTGAAGCCATGTGTTCAGATTACACTGTAATGATCAATTCTGAAAAAGCGTCTTTAACTTAGTCTGGTTGTGAATTAATTTGTCTAAATATTGATGGTGGTATAATACTGTTTTTGTACTCGTTATGTATATGTTTATGTGTGTCTCAACACATTTTTGTGTGTTTTGTACTTGGCATCCAAGTTAAGTGTAGATCAGATTTGACATTGTGCACTTTGTTCTTGGCTGAATGACAGAAAGCCCATTTGCGGGATGCAAATTGGAAGCATTGTCAGCGCTCCTAATTTATGACAGATACTTCTTTAAAAAGTGTTGCTTTTCACAAAAGTCTCAATAGACGAGGAGCCTTCTCTATAGGGGAAGCGATCGTAACACGGATAAGGATGACTAACGTCCGAGGAAGATCCATCAGTGGGTGTATATGAACTTTAACTCATGCATTGTAGTGGCTGTGGCTCATCTTAAAACAAAGGCAAGTTGCCAGTAAATTTGAATGACATTGGGATCATTTGCATTCTGGCAAGAGCGGCTGTACAGAACAGAAAAAAAAGATGAAACAAAGCTTTCTGCTACCACACAGCTCCATAATAATCTGGAATACAATGTGTCATTTTCACATATGCAATACAGACAACACACAAGCAACTTACAAAACGGTTAACTGCAGCAGAATTCTGCAGATCTCAAGCGATTTACTGCAGAATTAAATCTTAGAGGCATCAGTAGGAAAGAACACAGATGCATTTGCAAGGCTAATTCCTGCTCTAGAGGTTTGAGTTATACTGCAGCGCAAACCTGATGCTTTTCTGGTCAAAATGAAAAACGACACATCCAAAAGACACTGCAGACAAATCGCAGGATGACTCCAGACAGAAGCTGGTTGATTCACCACCAACGGTTTAGCCCTTCAGTTTTAATTTAAATTTCACAAAGAAGCGTACACAACTGTTGCCATTTAACATATTTTTTTTTCCTTTTATTTAACTTCCCTTATGATGTGCGATGGCATTAAATAAATGTCTGCCTCGTACAACAGCGGGGTACAAAGCGCACAATGCGAGGGGATTGGAAACTATCAAACACTGAACTCAGATATTGCAGAGGTTAGGTCACCATCAAGCATATAAAAGGTTTCATCTCTTTATTCCATTAATCTGGTTATTCAGAACTTCTGTTGCATGTGAAATGTGAAGAGTTCGGCTGATTTATTCCAACCAATTTCCTCCCTGTCATGTTCGTGAGCCACGTCTTATTCAAACCCATAATGTCATGACTGGACCCGTGGAGGAAGAACATGCTTAATGATGACTGGTCTTGTCCGCTATTATAGCCGCAATCCCCAGAGAGCGAGCGCTTGGCAGGTACAACGGACCCCTCGCCTCGCACCTCCCCCACCGCCCGTCATGCTCACAAGTCACCAGCACATTAACACAACGCCACTCGCTTCCTTATGCGACAGCAGTGACATATTGTTTACAGCTTACATGAAAAAGGCAGAGCGATACCATTAGAACATCGAGTCCATTCGCTGTCGGTTCTGTCATAATATAAAGCCTCCCCCCTTTACTCGTCTCTGTGAAATGTGCTTTAATGAAAAAAGTGATATTGAACGGAGCTCAGTCTGTGAATAATTGTGTTGTTTCCCAACACAAGAGACATTACAGCTGAATAAATAATACATTTTTCATGAAACAGCTGTATGACGATGCCATAGTAAATATATTTTTATAACATTTAGATTAGCGGAACCTTTTAATCTGAGCGTTTGTACTTTCCATCGCTCTGAATTTAATTGTAATTTCAATAATTTCCTATCTTTTCCCAAATGAATGCACTTGTTTACTTCCAAACTGAGCTAGAAATCATTTTTAATATACGATGGAATTCAGCATAACTGGAATGTGTGTGAGCAGTTACCTACTTAGTTAAATGTGCTTGAATTGTATACGTCGTGTTCTGTGGTGTGTTTTCTTGTTTTGTTTGGTTTTCACTGTGAGAGCTCGTCTCCCAGTGCATCAGACAGGCAGTCTGTCTGTTATTCCTCACTTCGGGGAGAGAGAGAGAGAGAGCGTGAGATAGGGGAGACACGAGTAAAACCCTGCTTTGCTCCCCAAAGACGACACACGTCAACCATCTTCCCGGGCCTTGTCGGCAGCCGAAAGGTTTTAATGGAACTGTGTTTTGGGATTTGCACATGTCACAGGTCTTGTTCGAAAGACGGAAGGTGTCAAGGGGGAAACAGAGAGGGGAGACCTGAGACCTTTTTGAGTGTCGAGCTGAAAGGAGACACGGCGTTCGCCCAGAGGACAGCGGCTTCTGTCCTTTTAGCCTCTCCAGCCTGACACGTAGAGACGCAAACACGTGTAGTCAGAGATGGCAGAACTACTGGGAGCTTCGTCCACAATACGCAACTTCATCAGCCAGATTTAAGGCCTGTGTATGTGTGGCTTGCTAGAGCTTTTGTTTTTCATATTCAAAGCACTTCACCAAAAACACATTAAAAAGCATTTGAGTCTACATGCAAGGGACATTCATTTAAATTGTGAACTTCACATGAAAATGCAACCAGACCTCCATCTGTTTTGTTGTGTTAATGGGATTTGCTGATGTCTGTCCCTCCTGCCCTGCTGACATCGTGTCCCTAATTCGGAACGTCCCTACTGAAGAAGCAGCTGTTTGTCTGACTTGGCTTTTGCGATTTAGAGCACAATCTAAGCAATAACTGCGAAATAACGAATAACGCTTTGAATATCAAACCACAGTTGTCATGTCACACATTTTATGCAAACCTAACAAAAGTGGACTTTCGTGAATGACTAATCGAGGGATTTAAGCTGTTTGCAATGAACATCTATCTTCGAAAAACTGACAGTTGATGAAAGTCACTGCAGTATAATAAAAATGGCAGACTGTCAATTTCTCCTAATCTTAAAAGGATTTCACAAGAAGAGGGGCTAGAATTCCTCTTTTTCTCCAGTCTTTTCTTCCTGAAATGTGGCATTTCTTTGTCAGTTGATGAAAACAAAGTTAACACACCACCAGCCCTCTGTGTGACTTTCCATGGATATACATATGTTCAGTATATATATTTAGTATGAGGGTTCCTATCGGGTGCTTGCTCAATTCTAAGAAATCTGACATAGCGACACTCCAGGGAACACATCTGGCCGAGTGACTTTCCTTTTGAAAAGAAAAAGGACTTTAAAATTTGACCACATCTGGATGAAGTATTGTCATTCGGCTGACGGTTGATGGTTTTAAAGCCAACTCCCTAGATTGAGCTGGGAGGGAAGGTGTTCTGAGCCGAGCTGGGAGACGCAGCTTACGCCTCCCTGCCGGGCTTCGTCCTTCCCCGTGCGCAGACAATGATCTTTCCTGCAGGAGAGAGAGGTGACTCCTTAGCCTGCGTTTGCACATAAATTCATGTTTAATTATTTGAACCTCACCCTGCGTCTGATTGAATTAATCTTGGTTGGAACATGTCTTGGACAACAACAGCAGCTTGTAGACAGACAAAGTGTGACCTTTACTTAATTTTGTGACCTCCTGACCATTGTCCCCCATGGGATTAATAAAGTGGTTAGGTTTGAATCTATTTTTCCCTGTCAGGTATCTCTCAGGGACAAAAGAAGAAGAAATTCTGATGTTTTTGGCCTTTTAACCGTTCCTCCTTTAGAGAACCCATTCAAATGTGTATGTCTAAGATACTTAACGCGGCCAATCCTCAGTATTTAATAAACAAGTCACTATGAAAGCAGAAAATGTTGGTCTGTGTCTATCGTGGATCAGAAGGAGCCCAGATACTTAATACTGCTGCAGCAAAACCCTCCTTCAAAAATCATAATCCCTTCCGCTTCATCAGAGCTGCAGAACCACCACCATGACGGCTGAGCTCGCTTACCCCGTGGAGAGAACACTCAACCATCCAGCCTCATCAAGTCTATTTATCAGAACGATCTCTTTAAAGTCAGCTCCCCCCATCCCGTCGCCCTACTTAAAGCCATGTCGTGTTAGCGCCCATAGATCGCCTCCCTCGTTCACGTGGCTACATCACTGTGCTTATTCTCTCATTACAGAGTGTTGGCCATCAACTCTGTCTTCTCTTGGATTAATGTAACTGGATATTTTGTCAACATGTATGAGCATCTCTACCGGAGAAACTTCACTGCCATTACATACGTAACCCTCGACTTCCCGAGCAGCAGTAGTTTCCATCTACTAGATAAAACACAGAATGCTTTTGCATTCTTCAAAGCATATGTGATGGAAAACTATTAAACTTGTTTCTTGAAAGCAACCCATGGGTTTATTTAGAGATTTCTGATTGTTTGGCACTTTGACCATTTGAATGTTTCCCCAATTCTCGTGCCAGACAGTAGCTTTGGGTCCATTTACTGCCTGTGTGACTCTGTCGAGCCCACACCCGTTCCCCTTCCCTTTTGAGTAAGGCTCACGCGTTCCCACTTGTATTTGCACAATCCTGTTTCACCCAATCAATGTAATTACTCCCCCAAGAGAGTCCAGTCCCTAAATGAACTGGGATTCCTGGTCTCAGTGATCTCATGTGGGGGAAAAAAAGGAGTTTGAAAGACTAAGAACAATCCCAAACAAGGCACTGTTCAACATAAGAAGGTCTTGTTGTAGTAGACGAATATGTACGTCACTTGTTGTGCTATTGATTCACAACAGAATGCATCTGGGGCCGTTTGTTATTCCATGTTTCCTATCAAAAACTCAACTGGAACACAATATACCATTTAGACAATAATGCTTCTCATTAAGTGTTAAAGAGAAGCAGGAAATTTTGTACCGAGGAGCCCAAAGGGATGTTTTCCATTTTTATTTATACAAACAGTTTTCTTCAAGCCAATAAGACAGTGAAACTGAAAAGTTCGCTGCATATCAAGGTCAGAAGTAACCATATGCATGGAACAAGAAAACATTACGAGGACGATAATCGTACGCTCGATGGGTGTTTGTAACCCCAGGGCAAATCACACGTAGCCTATTATGTGACATAATCATCATAAATACGATTGCATGCTATTAACAGCAAATGACAACGACAATACCAATGCAATTCTGACACAGACAGGGTAATGATAAGTTAGAAAAGTCAAGATAAGCTCAAGATAAAACATTCGCTTCCTCTGTGGCTGCACAAGTGTGTGTTGACACTTCACTGGGTCACCATACAAATAGTCAATGAAGCAGGAAGGGTTTGTCAAGCAGCAAATAAAGCCTATGTAGTAATAAAGTGGAGTATGTTCCAAACTAAGTCAATAGGACACTGTTAATAAACACAGTGAGCTATTAGAATGAATGAGCCACAACACGCTGCATTAGACTCCAAGTCAACCTACATTCCCTACATTCTTGTTATTGTTACTAATAAGCTGCTTAAATAATGTGACGCTTCCTCCCTGTGTCTGTAAGCAACCGGTTTCAGAGGACTCGCCATCCTGCCCACGCTAATCACCCACTCTGAGACTGAGGGGTGAGAGGTGTGAAGGGCAGGGAGCACGCAGCCGTGTGCCGCCCTGAACCCACACTTCACCTCCACTCAGTGCTCTGTCTACACCCCCCCCTCCCCGCTGAGCAGCTGCCACGTTCTGCAGAAGACTAGTTGTGCTGCTGCGGCTGCCCCAGAATGCCAAAGTCATCATCAGAAATTCAGATGACTCTGCCCCACGATGCACCACGGAGTTGTTCTGTTGTTGCTCCTCTGCTGTGACTCTTTTCTTTTCACACATTGTGCTATACCGTTCCTCTCTCTTCCTACAGCGCCTGTAACAACGTGATATACAAATGTGTTCAACTGGTGACAGATCCTTTGTTTGCAGTAAATAGAGAGTTGATCCCGCTATGTGAAGGCCCTGTTACAGGTAAATACAAAGACATTATCAGAATAATGTGCACGAGATATGAAAAGTAAAGGTAATCATGTCTGAATGGTGGCTTGTTATTAGATTGCTACAGTAATAGTGGCGCAGCCCAGCATGGTAGCAATTTATCGCTGTAGTTAACTGAACTGTGTGTTCCAGCTCGTTCACGACTTCGGTCCTAGAATGAGTCAAGGGATATAAAGACAAACATGTTTTCGTATTGTAACACAATGGAGGCTTATGTTATATTTGTTAAATATAGTGATTGGACTGACAGTGATAAGACTAAAAGCCTGCTTTGCACTTTCATGCCGAGCCTCATACCCATACAAATAGCATAAAACAAAC
Organism: Macropodus opercularis; assembly: GCA_030770545.1. Taxonomy (NCBI): domain Eukaryota; kingdom Metazoa; phylum Chordata; class Actinopteri; order Anabantiformes; family Osphronemidae; genus Macropodus; species Macropodus opercularis. The sequence goes on along the minus strand of JAUCMP010000029.1, from coordinate 7,346,156 downwards.
AGACCATTTGTTCAAATTAGACGCGCTTTGATCTTTGCATTTTGTAGACTTTGAATGAGAACTGGTAGCCGGCACTGCTGGTGCGTCCTGACAGTGCTACTGAACATCAAATGGGCATTATGAGGACAGTAAGCTACCCAGTAAGTTTTCTTAAAGGCTTTGCTTACTTTTTTTGACAAGCACACAAAGCAAGCCAAGAAACTTTGAAATGAAATGCATGTCATTATTTTCCCTGCACTGAAAATATCCACCTGAAAATGTATTTGCTTTCACCCGTTAAAACAAAACACAGTGAGCATGAGGCTCTTTTTTTTTTCTACTTACCATTTCATTTTATGTAAATCACCCATTTTTTGCTGCGGGGAAGTTCATGGATCATGAATGTGCTGCGTCATAATGCACCTCATAGTGGCCATCGTTCATGCTCTGAGAGGCTGCCTTGGAGCCATTCATGGCTGGTTGGAGCAGGTCTCGAGAACTGGCTGACGACTCCAATATACTGTCCCATCACACGCACGTGTGCTAGACATACTGGCAGCTGATGGAGGACTCCGCTAAACCACAAACAGGCTAGTAGGCGATGAATTATTTAAAGGGAAGTGGTCATTTATTGAGGGAGGAATTCGGATGAAAGCAAAAAAAGAACATCTTTCACACTATGTTAACTATGTTATTTGTCTGGTAGGTCAGTAGAACTCTCTTGACGGCTTTAAAAGCTAATTTCCAACAGGGGCCAACAGGTTCGCTGTGAAATAAAGGGGCTGCTAAACCACCCAGCAAATTCTCACCCACAGGGCAACACTAGTGTTATTTCCCAAGGAAAAGAAATGGAGCTCTGTTCATAAACGAGGGAAAAGAAATGAAAAGAAAGTGATGTGGAAAATAGATGGCGTATTCTTTTATTTATTTATTATAACGGAATGAACAGCTGCGACTCTTGATTTTCAATTTTTATGCAGTGTTTTCCTACTCGGCTCAAAGGTGATCAGTCAGGGGCTCTAGCATGCTAACAAGTTATCGCCCTCTGCAGCGTCTTACAGGGACACCGTAATGGCCCCTTAATCACACTATAATTCACTATAATTGAAGGAAACATACAAACCCTGAAACGTCACTCATCGAAATGGTCGAAAGATGACACTCGTAGAAAGTCCATGAAGTGAATTAAGGATCCAGCATCATTTATGATGAACGACTTTTTAGTTGGGTTGAGAAAATGAGGAAAGAAAGGCAGTGACTGGAAGACAGCAATTAGCGCCTCATAACAATCACTAAGCAGAGTAAAGATTCACATCATGCCTCTGACAAAGAGGATAAAGAAGCTAATTTAACCAGATTGATTTGTTGTTACATACAATGTCAGTGAAAACTCTAAAAAGCTGCTGGAGTACTGAGAAGGTAGTGTTCGTCGAAATCTCTCAATCAGTGACATTATATCCCTAATGTTTGGCTTCCTATTAAAAATATAAGAACAACATTTATGTGTTGTTTTTTTTTCCTTTTATTCTCCATAACAAATATTGGCTTTCTGAATGTCATGGCAAAAGGCCACAACGTCGATGGAAGCACACACTGCACCGATACTGAACTATGGATAACTGGTAAGTCATTGTATGTGACCTGAATGTGTGAGAGGTAATATTTTCAATATAACTTGTTGGAATGATTTTCTGATGTGGTGGAAAATATATAGAGAAAGAAAATGTCACACTTTTCTCCCCCCCGCCCCGAGTATTTGACAAAAAAAAAAAAAAAAAACGCATCACGGTAGCATGTCCTCAAACGACTCTCAGATGCTATGGATTATTACAGGGGTATAGAGACCCAAACTGTGCCGTGATGGAATAATCACAGTAATGCTACAAAATATAGGAAGGAGCCCTGAAGTCGGCGATGGGTCATGAGGAGTTGACATTTAAAAACTGCCTTGAAGGAGGGTTCATTGCCTCTAACAGTGGGGAGCCTTGTAGACATCCTTGGCTGCTTTAATGACTTTTATTCATCGTTAGCTACTCTCACACACACACATTGCAAAGATACATTTTATCACAGTGGAACTAACTCACAGTACATTATGTTGCTGTGCTCTACATAACATTGCACATAAAGTACTGAACAAAAGTTCCATGCTACTGTAGTTATAGCTACTGACAGAGTTGTGTTCGCTTCCCTTGTGCTACATTTGCATAGTCTCATTCTCTTTTTATTTTTTTTTTTCATCCCTGCAAGTTTTACTTCACTGGCTCCAAGAGCAGGAAGATAAGTTGAGATGTGGAGCACTTTATTTCCATGGCAGGATCCTCTTTTTCCACTTGATTGGCCTTTCATCACACAGCATGCGGCGCAGACAATGAGGCAACAAAAAGTGGACACAAAAAAATAGAACACACTGGAAAAAGGAGATAAAGCACCAATACGGGACGTGGGGAGGGCTGAGGGACGACTGCTGATGATCTGTGATGTAGCGCCTCAGGAGACAAAGCATGGCAGAGAAAGCTGGACATGTTTAAAGGTTGTGTCCATCCGTGCACATTACGAAAATAAAAAGTTTAACAAAAGTTCAAATGTGCCAAGGAGCCAACATGTGCATGAGAGGAGAGGAGTGAATCATCTTGGTTTGCTTTTCATCCATTTTCCTTTATGTATTTCTGACAATGCACAAAATCCAAAAAAAACTTCTCTGTCTTCCCTCTGTCTCTTCATTTCATCTGTCACTTTGCTCACACAGTATAAAGAATTTATTTTAGCAAGTCCAAATCCTTACATACAGATAATCTACAGTACTGTGATATTTTAACTGGCAGAGAAAGTATAAATGTTACAAGTTGTGTGCCTCCCACATGTCTCTGTGTGTCCAGATTTTCTGTGTCGAGAACAAAAAAATCAAAATGCAGAAAGTTGGGGGAGTTGGGGGTAGCAGCTTATTATGATTCCCACAGATCGATGTTCAAAAGAACTGTGCTCTGACTCCCTGTGTTCTGGGTATGTTGTCTTCTGTTTTAATCTAGCCTAAAGATATATGTTTATCAAAGTGAATTTGCCGAAGCTTTCAAATCCCCCAGAAGTCAAAGGAGAAGGCCAGAGCAGAAAAATGATGAGCACATCGCTAGTTCAAACTCAGAAATGCAGCAAAACGGCACAACAGCAAATCACTATAGTAATGTGATGACTGTGTCTTCATATCAATAAGAAATGTGGAGGCGGTTGTGTGGGAGGTAAACACCGCCATCAATGTCAGCAAAATGCTCTGTGCAGCTGCAAGTTCACATCTTCAAATTGCAGCTTTGCATGCATGTGGGTGACGATGGCTCATAAAACACGGAGCAGGTAATAGACTTATTAAACTGAATTGGAACGCAGTACACGGCACGAGATCAGCGTTTGACTGCACAACAAGTTGACATCATCACGACATACAGTATGACAACATATCGCTTTCATTTTCTGTCACGTAGATGAGAGAGGCTGAGGTTTGGGCCTTAGTGAAGCTCTTCCAGCTAGACTTTGCTATAAACAGCATCTGGAAAAGTGGTCAATGCAAAACGTCCGATGCTGCGTAAAACTGCTGAGTGTGGCTGCAGTTTTCCGTTTGTTCAGCAGTAAAATGTACCCCTTTAACAATGAAATGATTCATTTAATCCATCTTAATATAATAATATTGATTACTGCTGTTTTCCTATTTTAACTTACAGAGAGAATGATGTGGGCTCAGCCAACGTATCTTTGTGTGCGTGCTCAGAGTTTTACCATTTCTGATCGCTTGTAGCGGATCTTGCCACTGCAGGATCTTCAGGCAGAGGATATACTGGGAGAATGACACCTGCACTGCTTTGTTCAGCCTTCAACTACTCCCACTGCTCCTTTGAATTCAGATCTGAATGGGGAGCGGAGAGGAATGTCTGGCCTTTCAGCACCATGGACAGCAACAGATGCTTTCCATGTGCAGGTACTGTACGTTGATCAGCTCCAGAGTGTTGCGATGTCACAGTGCTGGCGTGCAGCTCGTCCCTCCTCCAGTGCCTCTGCCTGTGTGCTGGAGTGCGTGCCAGACAGGTGTGATGCACCTGTGAGTTCGTCTTTCTAAAATCAAAGCCGTGTCTCTCGTGGCTTCCCGCTGCGCTTTTGGCAGCGAAGCCCCAACTTGTTGTTTTCAAGTTTTTTGTGAAGGCTTTAAAGTCTTTAAACTACAGTACTTAGCGCTATTTTTAGAAACTCCTGATCTCTGCACCATCATTGTCTGAAACAATTAACAAGGCTGTCTTGCGTTGTTTGGTGTTTGACATTCTGGATGTGACATTTTGCTGGGTGAACTTTCATATTGAGCTATAATTAGACACACCCAATTTTGATTGCGGCTCTATAAATCACTGCTCAACTCTATTTTGCCTTTGAAACTTCAAATGTGTCCCTCATTCCATTTCTGTTGAGGTTTCTTCTGAAGAAATAAACAATATTTACTTTGAAAACTGTTTCATTTTATGACTCGGCCCAGATAATTAGTCAAATCTCACCAGTGGTTGAACAATACCATAGCACTGAATATGTACTATTCTCAATTCCTAGTTGCTTCCCTTGTTTGTTTAATCATTATTTTTTTTTGATTTTGTGCATGTGCGCTGTAATGAGACTTGTGTCTTTGTAATTTAAATTTCAAAAGAGAAGAAGCATTAAGGTTAGTTTGAGGGCAGGCAAAAGTGATGTCAACTTAGTTTAAGGACAACTTCTTTCTTACCTATAGAGTGTATTTAGAAGGAAAGGATTTTCAAGGACAATCAGGATTTTTTTCTGATTAAACCTTAAGATAATATTTAATCATTATAGTTTGTCTACATTGAGCTTTTTTGAAACATTTAGTATTAAGCTCATGCATTATACACATTTGTGACATGAAAAAAATATATATTCTGGGTGTGACGGTTACCCCGTCATAGTGTTAGTATATCATTTTGTTTTGTATAGGTATCAGTTAATGACTACACATAGTCTTATAATTTCAGACAGCACACACTTTATTTTGTTGGCAGATTGTTTTCTAATATGAGTGCACGCATTTTAGTTAACATTCTGTCTTGATGGTTTGTTTGTTTTACCTTTCTCTTCTGTTCCCTCTGGTAAGAGACCGGGCGCCTGTGGAGGGTGGTTCTTATACAGACAGGCAGGATATGGAGGAGGCCAATGAAGTGTGCCCAGGAGGGGGGCAGGTTCATCAGTTATGATATGATTTAAGCTTATTTAAAGGTTCTGTGTATAGGTAGTATGGCATTTATATTATGTTGGATTTGTGAATATTTGCTTTATTTAATTTTGTATTTGTATTCAGTTTGAAGTCTGGATTTAGTTTAAATGTATTTCTTTAACCCCCCTGTTTGTCAGGATAGGTTGGCCTTGATCTTTATATACCCTCTCTGTATGTTAATTGGCAGGTCAGTTATGTTTTGTTAGGCTTAGGTTAATGTCTCTTTTGTTGACCTCAGATTATGTATGTATGTGGGTTTAGGTTTTTTTAGGATTCATATTTGATTTGTAGCATTGCTAATTGTTATTTAGGTGTGAATAAATTATAATTTCTTTTTGCTAAACCTGAGTTCCTTAGCCTTACTGCTTGGTCCGTGACACTGGGAAACAGTTGGACACACTTCGAGATCTCATCTGGGGACTCTATTTATCGTTTGTTCTTTGAAATTTGATAAGTTCTGCATTTCAGTTTCTGATTAGTAAGTTACTTTTCTGCTGGTGGTGGTCTTTGATTGTTTATTATCTCTGGCAGGGGAAAATATTTTTCCTGTCAGTAAAAACCATTGTCAATAACCAACGAGTATGAATCATTATTGTGCTATCAATTTGCAATAAACGGTAATGAAGCGAATAAGTATTTACATGAAAATAGGGGGAAATTATCAGTTTAAAACACACACTCACTCATGAATATGAATTTTCCACAGCAGATGAGATGCATCCGGTTTTCTTAGTTCCTCCGTTTATTTAACTCCACATTCTTTCACAGTGAGACACGTCACAGAGAAGACGTGGGACTCAACGTCAGTAATGGTGTTAATAATTTACTGCTCATAGCAGATAGATGCAACCAGAGAAATGTGGTTTGAAACGTTTTAGTCCTAGTTAAAGTCAGACTAGACCACAGACTGGAAGCAGTGTATTAAATGCTACAGCAGCAGATACAGTACATCGCATCCTCTGTATGGCTGGGAAAATGCTTTTTGACGTAACAAGCTGCAAAAACTACTCTGCTCTACTCTTTCTGTTGATGTCACACTAACGCAGATGAACAGAGTGGATAAAAATAAAGATCCACTCATACAGTAAAACAACACTTTTAAACAAATGTTTAAAAAAAAACAACCCACATTTGACATATTGTAAAAATTTGGTGCTACTGATGCTGAATAGGATTTGACAGATGTGGCGAATTAGTTGTAAGGAACTTGAAGCTCTTGGGACTAATAAAAAAAAAACAGATGGGTTAGAAAGAGAAGAGGGATCAGATAAAATGAGTTGTAATTGCAAAATTAGTTTGAAAGACAGAATTTAAAGACACAAATACTTGTGATAGGAAAACGGAAATATAATTCTCATGGATGCACTCTGGGAAACAGAAGAGACAGAAAAACTGACAGTCTGTTAAAAAGGCCATGAAGAAGAAGGAGTTAAAGAGCAAAGGGTTGAAGGGAGAAATGACTGTCATGCATACTAGCCACTCGTCGTGGGGAATGATAACGGAGTGCTATGCTATCTAATTATATCTCGCTTATCAAATCGATTCGAGCCAAAAACAGCAAACGCAACAGGCGAGAAATCTATTCCCAGCACTGTGTGGAGCGTGAAGGAATCACACAGCAAAATTGAAATCATCAATGACCGTCAGGAAAGGCGGATGCTGGTGTGGCTACTGGCAGCCCAGTAGGGATGAGAGCCTCGTGCACACGTCTGCCAAACACCAATCATGTGCAAAAACCTGGAAGCGCTCCCAGTTCCTCAGACTGACAGAGTCGGAATCGTAACAAAATGAAACCACAGCTAATCCATTATCTCACAGCGAGTGTCTCAGCGGTCGACTTTCTTTGATTGTTTAAAGAAAAACAACAACGGAAAAAAGAAGTTAGTTGTATGCTGTCTGTAACTAGGCTTCAACAAAGCAAAACAACCAACAGCCACGCTTTATTCTCTGGAAGTGAAGCAGCGATTAGCAGCTCTGAAGTCGGCGTTAGCTACAGTTGCTGGGTTGACACATCGCCGGCAGAAAACCAGCGTTTAGGTTTATAGCGTCCCTCACAGTATGTGTGTTAAACATGAAGGGCTGTATTTGCCCCGAGGCAAAAAGCCACTGTGAACTCCTGCAACTGCCCGCGTAGCCTTTAAGGTTGAATAAACGATCTCTCAAAAGGTGCGTCAACAACGGCTCAGCAGCAACACGAGGCCCATGCTCTCCCTCAACATCACGGGGCTCCATGCTGTATGTTTGCCTCAGTACAGAGGCAAAGCAGCGAGCCACAGACTTATAGGATGTTACAATGAGCGCTGACACTGGCTCGAGTTTCCAGATACCGTGGAGTCATCGGTTTGTGTTGAAGCATGTGCTTGTTTCACCAACAGAATTTTTGCCTGCTCACCGAAATGCTGCCAAGCAGTAATTAGGACCATATTAACTCGTTAGTATTCATAGAGGAGGTGGTGGTGTTAAGGCAAGGTGCGCCGAGCGACAAGGCACATCCGTACAGACGGAGCAGAATCGAGCAAAACCACTCCACGTGACAAAAGGGAGAGACAAAGGGGGACGGGGGAGAGAGCGAGGAGGTGATGGATGGACAGGAAGAAGGCGAGCCAGCGCTGAAAGCAGACCGCCGATGATGAAAAGCTGCGTTCGCTGCACAAGTGTGAACCCGTTAATGAAAGGGAAACAGCAGCATGCGTTCCCATCGTTAGCCCTCATTAGCCTCCTCTCTGGGGGGTTTTGTTGTGAGCGCGCCGAGGAGGCGCCTGGATGGAGGGAGACGCACCAAAGACGGTGAGAAGAGGAAGGAGGAAAGCAAACAGGAAGGTTGGGGTGGGAGGTTGTTCTCGGTGTACGTATATGGGCATCATCTGAGTTTACCGTATGTGTCAGTGTGCTGAGAGCTTTAACTTAATCCCAATACACCATATGTATCTTTACATGTAGGAGTCATCCCGCTACAGTTGTGTGACTAATTATCTGCTGAAACACTGTATTAGTTGCATGATTACCAAGCTCCTCTATAGCTAATTACATAGCCTGCTCTTGCCTGACCTCTGCCAGTATGATGCATTACTCTGCTTCTCCATCTCCCACTCCTTCGTGCCCTCGCCAACTTCCCCTCTTTTTCAGCCTTTTTTAAAAGTTCACTTCAGCTCCCTTCGAAACGTCTGACCTTTTTACATCTTATCATAACTTGCCTATAAAACATTAGAAAGAAACATATTAGCCCCGAAGACAAGCGGTATAACCCACTGGCCTAATGGAAGAAGATGTTGATCTACTGCACAGTTAGTAAGTCAGATGCTCGTCCAGCCTTCAGATGGTGTGTCGACATGGCACTTGCCCTGGGAGTCATTGACTGTGTTGATGGCGGTCTCGTTGGTGTGAGGAAACGTCAAGTCGCTCTCTTCTCTGGAATATGTTGGACGAACAACGTTTTTTAAAACTGAAAACATTCCTGCAGAGCGAGCAAGCCGCCGTGGCGTGAACGTGAGTCCAGCGTAAATCCTCGCTTCTTCTCCCACCCTGATCTAAAAGGTTACTGCTCATTTCCTGCCTGGTGTCAGACATGATGTCACCTATCAAGCCAACTACAAAAAGGAGAAACCCACGATGTGTCTGCTGGAAAGGTTGATGTGAAGATTATCCCTTCTTTGCTTTATATACACTGGTCTGTACTTGCTGCCTAATGGTTGTCTAATTTGATTTGCAGTAGTTTAGACCCAAGTGCTACGCAGGCTAAAGGTGAAGTGAATTGTCCTTAGGTGTCGCTAATGGCTGTTTGACCTGAACCCCCTGCAAGGAGAGAAGGGACCTCCGTGATAAGTGGGCGCTTCAGGAGCTGGCACGTCGCCATGAGCACTGCCCACATCACAGCATATTGTCGCCACAACAAACCGTGATCAAGTAGAGCTTCGGATGCTGTGGCTGCGCTAACCAGCTCATTGTACTACCTGAACATGACGTGCAGACATGTACGCAGTAATTCCAGCTCACGCTGAAGCAGTTAATTGCTGTGAGACTGCAGACACACCAGACCACCGCGAAGAAGGTAAACCGGTCCATCTGTTTACCGAATGAGTGAAAACGTTTAAGACATCCACAGCTGTTCTCCAAAGTATATACACTGCAATTTGTGTATGTTTACAAACACAGCATGTAGGCGATCTAAGATGAAACAGACACATCCATTTAGCCGTTTCAGCCGTCCTCGTGTGGAGACCAACATCCGGCTGGGCCCTTATGTGTTGTGACTAGAGCCATTCATGCTGCTTGTCAACAGGTCGAGCAAAGGCGAGATTAGAGTTTGGGTCACGTTCTGTCCCCCAGATGATGAAATCAATATAAACTCAGCGTGTGACACCAGCTAGGTGATACCGTACGTACAGTATGTGTGGGCATCGTCAGGGTCAGATGATTTGATCTCAAATAAAGCTGGCAGTTTAATTACGCTTCTCTTTACTGTAGCATCTGCTGGGGAAACACGCAGGCGTCACAGCGTGGGCTGTGACTTGTCACAGAGATTGTAGTGCAACACGTGTCACGCTGAGAAAAAGCCATTTGATATTTAAGCGCTCAATTAACACAGCCGAGACCCAACATCAGACCAAATCTGTACGTCCACTGATAAGTTGAAGTGACGCGTTATGTGATCATGTAATTTGTAATTTACAATGCAGCTCAAAACATGAATCTACATAGAAAATGATTCATTCAGCAGTAAATGTTATCGTCCTGTATTTGATTTGATGGTTTAATATAATAATATAAAGTGTTCCTCACCCAGGGCGCCACACAGGCCAAAACCACCAAAGAGCAATAGGTTCTACTACGCACTATAAATAGAAAAAAACGAAACAAACAAAGCCATGGATGACATCAGGGTATGAAGCTTGAGCTGTGCTGCATCCACACAGCCGCTTGTTGACGAGGGGCCTATTTCTTAGCGCTGCATTACAGACACGATTGATGGACATTTCAAACATTCACCACAGGCTTATGCTTGTCTGGAGGACGTTCAGCCTGACAGCAAGATGCCACTGAAGCGCTTCCAGCAAGACGTACAAGTCTCAGTTACAGCCGTTTCTAAATGACAGCTTGTTAGAAATAGCAAAGTTCCGCTTAAAAAAAAAATAAACATTTCACATTCATATATCAAATCAATAATTTAAGCCTGAAAACGTCACATCTTTTCACCAGGACATGAACTATTTAGATCAAGTAGATCGTGAAAGCTGCAGACTGCCGGGTTAATTAGTTGTTATTAAATGTGCATAATCACGTTGAACTTCGTTTTTCATTTGTGTTTGCATCTCACTCACTTCTGCTGAAAAGAGCAGAACCTCACAAGCAGTAATTAAGATTATTACCAAAACTTGCTTCTGTAAAATCAGGCTAATTAGGATTAATAATAATCAAGCAATTTCAATCAGCCTCCCTGGTTCCACCAGCAAGAAGGGCTATGCCCTATTTTTTATATATACTCTCATAAACAGTTACAGCATTGGATGAAAAACTCCATATGTGAGTTATTGAAATTTCGCACAATTCCCCTTTTGGAGTCATAAAACCATTTCAGAAGCACTAATCCCTGATTTGTGTTGGTGTGAGAGGTTTCTTTAATGTTTTGATGTCTATCAGACAGCGTTTGAGATGCTGCTTGAGCTCCCACTTCCTTTATCGCCTTTCCACTATGGAAATGTCAGCACTGAGGTGGTGAGGACCCTTATTTTAAAAAGGGTAGGAGATTTTTTGATTGGTCCTGATTGATTCCAGCCCTTCACACACACACATACGCGCCTCAGCCTTTTCTAAACTCAGGTGACACAGCTGGTTGTGCTATTATCACAAATCTGCGTGAGTCAGCACCTTGACTCACAAAAAATGTCCAAAGCCTGTTTAATAAGATCAGCGCTCGCTGCCTTATCATGACTGCCTTCTCTTAGCAGCTAATGAAACTAGCAGCCATTCACAGCCTAGCTTACGCGGCCATTAATTTCTAAGGTCTACTCCCATACTTTGCAAAAAAGTGCATTGTGTTTTACGAAGCACTTTGCATTTCGTTTCAATCTGCCAATCTTTCTCCGCCTTGCAGCTCTTTTCCTTTTCACAAGCTTAGCGGCTTGTGGCCTAAAAGGGAATATAGGCAAATGGGATGAGAGGAGTCAAATAGCACCTGAAGATGGGTCATAAATTGACTTGGTGAATGACTTACGGTTACTTGAGAAATGCAAATATGTATGTGGTGTAGCTTATAGGAACAAAGGAGAGACGGAGAGGGAGAGTGAAAAATCCTTGCATGTGCGTAAACCCACCAGGGAGTTTTGCCTGGGGGAGAGAGGATAAAAACGAAGGTGATTGACATACACTTTAATCCACAACTCACCACATGCCATCCAATTTTTACACCTGAAACATGAGAAAGAGCTATAGACTACCTGGCACACAATGAAAGTGGACAGCGGGGAGCAGAAAGTGGAAGAGACGGCGAGAGTGAGAGAAAGAGACTTAATTCTTGACATACAGGGAGAAGAAGAAGGAAAAAAGAACCCTACAGTGTTTGGGATTTCAAGCAGTGAGTAAGAGATGAGATGTATGAAAAGATGCGTGAACTGGAGAAAAACAAAAAACGTTGCAAACAGCAGGTGGCAAATAAGACGCAGAGAAGCAGCGTGAACGAAAAAAGAACAAGGAATCCACTGGTCGCAGTGACGCTAAAGACCAATGCAGCCCATTGCGCAGGGAAACTATTCAGCTGCCGATGACGCTAACGCCATCCGAGTAACGCCAATGGACACGGAAGGAAGAAAATATGAGGCGAGGCTACGGCACATCACCAAGAATTAAACCTGGATAAGCTTATGACGGGGAAAGAAGTGACATGTTATTACTACCGTTATCTTAATAATACACAACAATAAACCATGATGATATGTCCAGTAGAGGCACCTCCACTCGTTACTGAAACACTATCAACGGTTGTAGGTGTTGCCGTGTGAACGCACACACACAAGACATTTACACTTAGCATTAAACTAATATAGAAACATGTTTATTTTTATGTTATGAACATGGTTTGTCAGATAAACTTCTTCAAAGTTAAACTGAAGTAGCAGCTCGCCCAGAGGTGTCGTACTCTGAAAAAAGGGCACCGGTAAACACAGCGCACACTGTAAGTGAGATGTTGGTATAGATTTTTCATTTTCTCTCTCATAAAAGTTCAGAGTCACTTCCAAATTAGGTGAAAACTAACCTTGAAGTACTTTCGCATTTCTTCCGGATGAATGGGTTCAGTTAGTTTACAATGCAAACACGGCTCGCTCGCTCGCCCTCGCTCTCTCTCTCTCTCTCTCACGCCTTCAGTCGTGCCCCTTGTTGCAGATGCTTTTTCTCTAATTAAAAGTAGAGAGAAGCTGCCAAGCAACTGTGGGGAAACTGCAGACCACTGAGCTTTCCAAGTACACACACACACACACACACCTCCACACACACAAACATACACAGCAGACTGCACACGGACACCCTCCAACAAATCTGTTTCCAGGAGACGTTGGCCCTGACAAATCAATTCACTTGACCTGTCTGCATAGCCTATATGCACTGTGTCTGCTATTGAGAGGACTTAAATTCCAGCACAGCTTCCATCTTGCTTCCTGCAGAGGACCCATGGTGCAGTTGGTGACATGACGTTAGTATAATTATCTCAATAAACGGCATATTACCAACACAAATGTGCATGGGAACATACCAAACAAGGTAGAAATGTACCAAACCATGCAGTGTTCAATTAAACCAAACAGAAATGTGTAAATCTATATATTCGTATATTAGTTGAATAATTACTTTACAAATACACACACAGTATTGTAGACTGAGTTGTAAACATAAGCCCACTATCACACCTGAGCTGTTACACCAGCAGACGCAGCTCATTCAGGTCTCTTCAGCCAGCATCCATTCATCTGGCCTCCTCTTTGTCCCATTCAGTGTAAATTACTGGCTGCTGTCTGTGTTTGCTTTGATTCCAAGACATGTCCCTGGTAAAAACAATCAGTGTGCGATCGCATGATGCAACCCGACCGACACAGAGCAGATACAGTATGTCGACAAGGAGGCACACGCTTGAAAATGGTTCGTAACTAACAGTAATTTATGGTGGGAGGGAGCAGAGAGAAGACCAAACAGAGATGAGAGCCAAAGTGTAATTTATATAATAATATATATTTATATTGTTTATAGAATTCAGCAGCAAGGAAGTTGATACAGACGGTTCTAATAATATGCTGAGCAGCCATCAGTGAGGGGAAATAGTGACATCTGATTAAAGACTAGTCTGGATTCGAGCTGAATTATTTAGACGAACGTAACGGCAGCGAGGAAGGAGAGTCACCGACAAGAAAATAGCAGAGTGTTGAACAAAGGACCGTGTGAGTCACTGCAGTCAGTCCTAAGGGACCACAACCACCTAGCTGTTCGGTGCACACGTGTGGTCATTCACGCATGTAAATCCATTCTCTGTCCTATTTATTCCCTGCTCGTTAAGGTAAGCAAACGCGACTCCTGCACACGGATTTTTTTTTTTTTTTTCAAGACCAAACAAAGAAATGGTCTCAGTTCCTCAGTGTCGGTTCCTGTTGTGTCAACAGCGCCGATGGCCCAGAGATTAAAGGACCCTCCAGACAGCCATTTTTCCACACTCTGACTATTTTGGGGGACAAACTAATCCCTATAAATCTTATCAAGGATATGTGAGAAACCCAACCATATGTGGAGGAGATTAGTGTGGAGTTTTTCGGCCCCTCTTGATTTTCTCACTTCAGATAACAGGGGCCGTTGGACATGGACGTGCCCGCGCACGCACACCAACCCACACGCAATCAATTTCAACACTTCCCATTGTTTTCTCTGAAACTTTGAAGGATGATAACAAAATTCTTATCAATTCTAAGCACTGAACTGGACCCATTGGGGCTGAGGCGCATTCCCACGCTGCAAAGCATGCTCGCAAATGAACGGCCGCGCGCTGGGCTACTTAGCCCAGTTCCTCGCCGAGCCCACTTGGCCACGTTGCTCTGCTCTCTCGTTTTGCGTCGTTCCTCATTACCTCCGAGCGCCAGTAGAATAGAAGCCAATCTACTCGCCGCCTTTTGAAGCATAGAAGCTGAAACTAAGACCAGCAAAAAGAATGAGAAGTAAAAGAATGAGAAACGAAAGTAGTCAGGAGTGGAGGGAGAGAAACGGAAAGCTGGAGGATGATGCATAGACTGAGCAGTTTGAAAATGAGACAAAAAGGAGGGTGCTGAGAAGTAGATTACGGGTGTCCTGATTTGATTTCCCTGGCAGATATAATGATGGTTAGTTTTCTATTCATCTTCTTGGATCAGTGGGAGCACTGTAGGCAAATCAAGTTTTAGGATCTGGCCAGTGGGCAATGAGGTGGGCTATTAAAGGATCATTACTATCTCCTGCCATTATGGAGCTGTTGCTCCGGAGGAATTACCTCAGTAATGAGACCAACCTGAAACCGACTGCTCGCGGCGAGCCTGACATACATTACATGGGAACGCTGACACACACCCGCACATTTTCAGACACACCAAAGTTGGGGTTACTACAGCTACTCATGACGGCACATATGCACACCATCACCCAGGTGTATAACCAACCCAATTAATCCTTCTGACAATTCACCTCACAAGTCACTTGTTTTCTCTCATTTCATTTGCCCCATCTTGTCGCTTTGTGCACCTGTTTGCTCCCTTTCATACGTCAAAAAGCTCCCTCGCGCTGCGGCTCCATGCGCGCTCTCCGGGGCTGGCGAGCTGTGAACAGTCATTAACCTGAAATGCGATCTTAGAGACACATACTCTTTCTGACAGCAGCAAAACCCTTTTCGCTGTTGTTCTGTTGTGTAATGGAAGGTGAGCGGAAGAACCAATTCAGACAGGAGACACATAAAGAAACCATTCAAACTGCTTTGAATCCAAGTAAATAAAAGACCTGTTACCATAAACGTATTTAAATTGCTGTCTTAAAGCAATACGTGAACCCCAGATGTCTTTTTTTAGCATAATAATAATAATAAGGTGGTTGCTGCTGCAAGAAATAGTATGTTGGTTCTAATGGATTTAATGATGTCTAGTTTTGAGTAGGGAGAAAAAGACTTTTAAATCATAGTTGCAGCAACACAATCCATTGATGTTCACCTGGAAGCGCAGCATGTTTTAAACAATCACTGTCCAGCTCTGGTGCTAGAAAACCAGCAAGAACATGATTTTTGAATAATGAATTTGGGTGAAAATGTTCAGTTTGGAACAGCATGAAGATAAAAATCTGAAAAGTTCTAGATATTGTATGATGTGCGCGCACACACACACACACACACACACACAGACAACCAAACATGCACAATAACACTGACAGGACCTTTGCAAGGGCAGAACCCATTTCAGCTTTACAGTGGACCTAAAGACGCACCGTGGGCAGCAGGGGCTTGGGCCAAAAAGACTTTATAGCATCATAAACACAGTTATAACCCGTCTCACCAACATAAATACCTGCTGGAGTGTTATCGAGATGATGCCTTGAGAGTCATGGCTGCTCGCAGAGAAGCAAGACAACGTTCCCGTGAGAAAATCTAAACAGCATGCTCGACGGAGCTGCACCGATTCGGAGCAGCAGCAATTAAACGACACAAAACACTCCCAAGTCAAAAAAATAAAATAAAAAAATCATCTGCTTCATTAGATGCCTGCATGATTTTTAAGTGCTCCATCATTATGTTTGGTTTTGTTTACTGAAACTATCACATATTCATTCTAGAGTGAAACTAAAACCGCTTCTTACCGTCTCTCCAGCCAACTGTTGGCAAAACAATAGGAAGGTAATTTAAATGGCGTGTGAGAAACAATGGCCAAGAAATGCAACAATTGTTCATGAATTGGCATCAGAAGTAATAAGGAAGCATTGGCATCTGTGTGGACAACATGTGTTTTCCTAGTAAATTATAGCCCAGTAGTGTGTGTTTCTTTAATTAAAAGCCCTCCTTGTGATAACAGGCTGTCAAGCAGAAGTGAGAGCGCGTCAGGTTAAGAACTGAGAGGTAAAGTAAAGGGCAGCGTGTGAGCCTCAGGAAGATACCAGCCCATCGTACAAAGCATTAATCGTTTTCTGAAAGCGTAGTAGATGAAAAGGATGTCGCTGAGCCAAGGAATGTCCAAAAGGCATCGACCTGATCACATGTTTACACAGTGAAATTAAGGCCACGGTTGTAAAGAGGAGTTATTTTTATTATTATTGCTTGGGATTAATCCAGAGCAGTCGTAATTTACCTAAGCCTAAAAGTGACACGTTTAAATGGTGCAAGAACTGAAAGGCTGCTAATCCTTCCATTTGAGAAGCTTTAAGCAGTGACAACTAGTCTCTTTGTAAATTCAAATAAAAGTGTTAAATAGCCAGCTGTACTTTCACCAAAGGTATATAGTGTTCACGCTTTATTAGGATAACCTTTGCATGCCTGTCTACAGTTGTTAATATTTGCACTACATGTCTGCACTGCGTAGAACCCGTGAACAGAAAGGGGAGCAGCATCTAATGAAGACTGTACAGTCTGACCTGGATTTAGCTTCTTTTACATAAGCAATACTCATTTTCCTCTCTCGCGCGTTCTGTCTGCCTCGCTCTCGCTTCCTGGGATACACTACAGGCTCAGATTTACATACACAGAGCTGAAAAAAAAAGGAAACTGGAGTGTGAGAGCAGGGAGAGGCGGGGAGTTCCAAGGCCGAGACAGAGATCTCCAGTCTCGCTGTGGAACAAGCCATCCATTCTGAGAGGTGTCAAGCACGATAACTCCAAATGTGTGTGTGGACGAACAAAGCTGTGGGTTGCCAGAAACGTTTCTACCGTCTCTTGACAACGTGCATGTGAATCGCTGGGTGAGTGAGTGTGCGTGCGTAATTGCAGCGACGCTCTGTAAACAGCATGATGAGGTCGTACGGGTACAGGTAGACGACGCGTCTGCGTGTGCAGCGCCACACAACGCGCCTTATGCGAGAAGTTGCTCCCCACTCAGACGCCATGGCCGAGAGCAAGAAGGTTCAACATCAGCCTAATCCACAAACACTTCTCAGGAAATAACATTTTCAGTTTCTAAGCCCCACGCTCTGCAACGCACTAGTGGAATGGATCTAGAGAAAGAAAATTGGATTTCTGTAGTGGTTATGAATTCAAGTGAACATGTTCAGCTTATACAGTACATGACCAAAATCGCTCACCAGCGCGGCTGAAGTGCGCTCGCTATGTGGAGAACACACAGACGGACAGGGTCACCTGGCATGCGTGGAATAGGAAGATCCCTGTAAGTGTGGAGCAGGTGTTGAACCACTCAAACTTAAGACACCATGAAGCTCTGAGGCGTGGACGTGCTTTCTCTTTCCACGGAAAGTAAACAACCATCCTCTCATATGTATTTTCTCTTCGAACCTTCTTCAGGCCTCGCACCCTCAGAATACAGAGATGGCATCGCCCCTGAAACTTTGTGGGATTCAGCATTTGCCACACGACTTATTAAAAACGGCTTTCCCCACACTAAAGGCAGATATGTGCCTCACCCAAGCGCAGCTGCTGGTTTTCCTTTTATGGAAATGAAAATGTATGATTGTCTTGAAGCTCTGTACCTAAATCTGATCTAACGGAGTCAAACATTTGCAGCCACGCCTATTTGCTAACATTTGATCTGACTTGCTGTTGGTTTTCAGAGAAGATTTGCTCGGCTGGGAAAGCATTAGATGATAAGGAAGCCTTTTAAGACTGGGGATGCTCTTCCCTCGTCTCACTGTCTGCTTAGGGAAAGTGGGAACAGTGCCATCTAGTGACCAGCAAGGTCTAGAGGATGCTATTGGATACTAGTTGTTTTGTCACAGACTTCATCAGCTTTATAGCATAACCCCCTTCTGTTGGTACATGCCTTAAGTCAATTTACTAATTTTAGAAAGACATATTTTCATCATGACCCGCTGACGTCTGATTGATCATTTAAACTATTGGAAACTGTTTAGGGAATTGGTTTCTTATAGATAAAGCAGATAAGCAGCCAGTAGGTCAGAAGCCATGGTTTCAGGGGATTGTAAGGCCTGAACTAAACATAAAAAAAATTGGCCTTCAAAATGATTTAAACACATGTTTGTTTGTTTGCGCTGGGATTTGTATGAAACTGACCGAGAGGTTGTCGGGAGAAAACAACAAAGGATGTCTCTCCTTGGTGATATTGGGTTGAACGGTTTAGAAGAGAAGAGATGATGAGGGTGGATGTTTGTGGTGTGCCTCTCTGGGTGTGAATAACGGCTAATGAGAAGTCAAGAACCATTTAACTTGTTCTCCCATTTGGCCAGTTCTCCACTTAGATGGAGGCTACTTAAGACAACTCGCCCATAATTTAAATGGAGCGCGTCACAACTGAGAAATTCCATCTCCCAGACAAAAATGTCCAACTGACTTAAAGACACTTAAAGAGTGAACCTTATTTGGGAAAAGGGGAATTAAAGGGCCATGATGTTACAACCATAATTATGATAAACATATATTTAGTCCAACTCCATGGATGCCCACAAGATTCATCTACAAAAAGATGATTATCAGTGAGATAGGCTATGATGCACAGCATGTCTGTATGACATGACTTCACTATTAGATATTGTAGATAAGTGCTTCACATGAGAGTCCCAGATAAGATGCATATCTGGAGAATTATCACTCTGAAAATTATCCTTTTAGGGAGTTTCCCCATTTATGAGATTTTACTGTCGCTTTACGTTTATTCAAGCAAAATTATTAATATGGAACACGTCCTTCTGAAATGAGAGGAACGATCAGTGCTTAAAGGTTGTAGCACTTACGCTGTGAAGTGGATTCCACGGTGTTTGATTCTCATACGGACTGAGAGGTGTCAGATGAGTCCAACGCGTAAAGCCCACCGTGGCGCAGGCGCTGCCAAGGATTACCACCAGGAAGCGATAAAGCAACTGTATTACTCACTCCACATGTGCCACCGAACTGGCCCGTGCCCACCAGTTTAACATCCAAGTCAAGCTGGCTGCAGTGATATGAGTAATGCCCACTATCACCGAGAAGCAGCGAGTGGAACAATGGGCTTGTCAAATAAGAGCCACTTGACAACTTCTCAAAGAAGATCAATTATGGCCAGTGTTTGGATCAAAGCACCAGCGTCACTGTGGCTGCGTGGCACACGGCAGCCTACGCTCCAGTAAAAGTGCTCTAATGGTCTTGGTTGCTTCACGTTTTCAATGGCCACCACTGATTGCATGACGAATTATCGAACAATACGATGGGCATTTTAGACTTTTTCCTCGGTAATGACACTCTGGCTTAGCTGACGTGGCAGGACAGGAAGGGAGGGGAGGGGGGGTCTCATGTCCTGCTAGCGTGAAGGTAAGGATAGAATCTCGAGGAGCGGTTCTCTGTGGCCCAGTGGGACTGAATTACAGCCCTTGACCCTCTTTCCTTCCACCGCCCTGCCCCCTCATGTTATCCCCTCGCCCTGCTAGATGAGGCTACAGGCGTAGTGTGAGAATATTACAAGCAGGGGATGCGATTATCAGATCTTAATCGGCTGTAATTCAGCCATCATCCCTGTACTTAATATGCGGCTGCTGTGCTCCGGTGAACTCAGACACGGAATGACACCAGCTCCTCCGCTCACTGACAATGTTTGATTCAGCTCATGGACACTGATGTTTCTTAATTATCCAGACAATAGAGAGGGAAGCAGAACGAACTAATGGGGAAAATACTAGCCGGCCAGGTTAATTTGGGGTTCATCGAATTACCGTGTGAATTAGCATGATGTCGTAAATTACAACAGGCCGGTAATGAAGAAATGGAACCTTGGCGAAAAAGCAAGCATTCTGCAGCAGCAGCAGAATATAACACCTCCGAGATAATTAAATAAAAGCCCACAAATTAGAAAACCTTTTGTATTCCGAGAAGAGAGGCTATTTTCCTGGATGTAAAGGTGGGAATGACCTGCGTGTGGCCTGAAGGGCAAGAGAAACGAAGAACAAATCCTCGCTGTGTAAAAGCGCAAAAATTAACAGGGGGTCTGGAAGAAACCGAGATTTAAAAAACAAGACACACACCAACATGAGAGAGTTGGCGAAGGGAGAACAATAGTGGCAGATTTTAATGGGGGGGTCGGGGTTACATGTGAGACAACTCTGGCAGAGGCAACGAGGCAGTGATGAGCTAAAGCATGCGGAGAGAAATGTGAGAGTCGAGGGGGTGAGGACAGGTGAGCGGGGGCGAGACAAATTTCCCTGCACCCCGTTTCTCTCCGACGTCCTGCAGCCCATCTCCTGAGCCCATCCATCCTGGATGACAATGGCGTCCTCATTTGCGTACCAAAAACGCAGCAGGCGCCTTCCAAGTCAGCGCGAGATTAGAAAACACTGACGATTATTGACAAAAACCCAAAAGGTGCGGGCAGCACTCCACGCGGAACAATGCTGCGCGGGTTTATTCTCCACTTGCTCCTTTCTGCCGTCTTATGAGGGCACGGTATCGACTTGAATATCTGATCGCCGCTGCTCAGGCTTATGCAGAGCTGGGGAGGCGTTGGCTTGTTATGGCAGTGGCTGTTGCTGCAGACGGGAGGTGATGCTGTTATTGCTTGTTTGTGCACATTTCCCAATGACACAGAGTTTAATTAAGATAATCATCATTGTGGCAGCCCGTGTGGCTCTACGATGTGGCCTATGCAGATTAAGGCCCCCGGTCTATGCGACCCCCCCCCGTGATGGGTTATTCTGCTTACAGGCAAACCTTGAGATTACACTGATAAATACATGACACAAAAGAGGGGAGTGGGATAGGATAGAGGCCTGAATTAAAGGGCCGTGGAACAATCGGTGGGATATTAAGGAGCATCATCAGTCCAGGACTCATGTAGAGAGGCGAGGGAAATGAAAGTCATTAATTGAATAAGACAGACGCCATAAGGGAAGGCACTTATTACAAATCCTAAAATATCACACGCAACGTACTGTAGGCCAAAGTGTGACATCGGCATACGGAACAAATTAGAACAATACCTTTTCGCTGTTAATAAGTAAGCAACTGGGAACAACAAATATTTACCAGGGTAAAAGGTTTTAAAGAGGTCGTCCAGGCAGATAATGGCACAGAGCGGAGCCATAAATTTCATTAATGTCCTTCTCTCTGGCTTTAAAGTCACACCAGGCTTTTCTCCGCAAGGGTAAAGATCTTGTTTAGAGGTACAGAATCTTCTTAGTACTGCAACAGAACAATCTGTGGTCCCTGGGTAATTAAGCGTCTTGTGTCCCGGCTATTTGTTGTAGCTTAATGAGAGCACTCTGCACCCCTCTTGCATCCTATACTGTAATTAATGGACAAAGGAAAATGAGGAGGTGGAGGATAAAGGCCTGTCTGGTGACCTGTTGGGTGCCTTTAGGAGCCCTCCAGGCCTCTTTCTCCACCCATGTCTCCCCTTCCCTCTCGGCCTTTGTATTCGTCTCTCGATTTGCTGTTCTTTTTTCCGGTGGGCAGTCTGACAAGCTGCCAGTTCTAATGCCCTCAGTGCAATGTCCCTTGTCAACTCCCATAAACCGTTATATCCATCAGAGCTTCCTCTTAACAAAAAAAGAAGCTTCATTATCAAAGTGATTAAAAATGATCTTTAATTCCAGGGACGACCAAGGGTACAGCGAGTTTAGACAAAGAGCCAATGGCAATAAAGTCCCACACCTTGTACGTCTTTATTGAATTATTTTCTTTTAACTGGGATTTCTGCTGCTGCACTAGTCGTTTTTATCCATCTGTTTCTGCTTCCTCCAGATTAATGACAAGGGTTGTTACAGTAGTGTACACAGATCAATTGATTACTCCGACCTTGACACTGAAATGGAAATGCGCTCGTTAGATAACTGCTTAAATAGGAATCCACTCCGTCGCATGGATTCGTCAGCAGCGGCTTGAGATCTATGTATGTGCGACAGATTCATGGTTTACGGAGTAACCTTACAATGTCGTATGGCCTAAATGTTTGTAAAACTTTGAATTTCATGATTAAATTCAAGTCAGTGAAGCTGTGTTATATTATGTTTGTTTACATAACTGTATTACATTGAATTAAGCATAGAAAAGATCCAATGCTTCCATGTTCCCTAACCAAGGTGAGATAAAACACCAAGGTAAATACTGCAAGTGCGATTTAGTGCACAGAATAACCAGAACCTGATCATTTAACCACCTGCCTCAATTACATCACCAAGGTAGCTGTGGTAAGGTGTGCGAAGAGGAAATGTAGACACACAGGCGCAGTGAGTGAATGGGGATTTAAGGGGGGGGGGGTTGAAGCAAGTGCCAGAAAGGAATAGAGAAAAAAGGGTTTTGGATCAGAGTGCTGGGCAGGGAAATTGAAATGCAAGGCAGCTAAATATGCTAGGACAAGCTTAATTAGGGCTATTACAGGGTGACTGTAAGGGCCTCGGAGAGTTGTCCTTACATCTCTGCATAAGATGTACTAATGTCTAATGGCCAAGTGAGAAGGCTCGGAGGTGACTGGTAGGAATACATCTGACACTAGCTAGAAGTAGGGAGGAGTGCTGCAGCTGGCGTTCAAAACAGAGCACGACCAGATCGCTACTTTCAGGCCCTTGAGATGGGAAATTGATAAATGCAACTGGTAGAGGACGCCCGGGCCCAGGAAAGCGAGGTAAGAGACAGACTGTTTACTTTCAGGCTGTGTTGGAGAGATGAGAGTGCAGGACGGGACGTGATGAATTCTCCCAAAGAGCAGCACTGGACATCAGACAGAAAATGTGATGAGGCACAAAGGCCTCCCAACGCATATCAAACAGATGATTTCAGCCTGAGCGATGTTGTCTTGACATTATCGACTGCGGTGAGACTGAATGATAATACAGAGGAGGAGGACAGGTTAAGAAGAAGCACTTGGCCAAATCTGGGAGTGCCGATGTAATGCATACCAAATCCCCTGTTCCGCGTCGTGTTCTACTTTAAAGTCGGGCGCTCACTTGGCTCGTACGACTCCGTCTCCCCCCCGCCTGCGCTCGTCTCACCCGTTTGAGTGCCAACCTCAGGTGGCGCATCGACATTCTGGGAAGCGCGGCATATAAATTCCCGCTTTATTGTTTCTTTTGGACTCGCGCTCACCCAAACAAGCTTCGAGTTCTCATTGCGATGCCAAGCGTCCATACTGCGCCGGACGTTCTGATGTTCAGCCTCGCAAGGTAATAGGACAGATATTCTAGATTGTACCCTTCAAGCCAGTGTGTCACAGACCTCTCCATCGGCGTTAAGACATCGTGTACTGATGTTTGCAGCAGTGTCAGAGGTCCACCCACTGCACATGTTATTTAACTAGCAATTACAGGTCGTCTTTATTCATACTTAGTGACACTACAACCTTGGACCAGCAGGGAGGGAATAATTTGATTTGATCAGCTCTTCACTTAAGCATTGCTTCTACTCTAACCATGTCAAGGCCCTATTGGATTGTTTTGTTTCAATCAGGGTCAGATCTTAGCAAGAGCTTTTTGGTAAAGAATATCTGACTGTGTGTGCACAGCTAAGCCTGCTATGCAGAAACACAGGTCTCACAAAGACAAAGGCAAACCTCGCACACACAGTACACAACTGCGAAGGAAATAAAACAAAAACAGCAGGTGATAAGCATATTCATATATCAGAGAACTGTTTAATCAGATGTTTTGCTTAAATGTTCGATTAAACGGTTTTAAAGTAAGTCCCTCAGATGTTTTTACCATAGTTTTACAGTTTATAAATGACGTCTTTGTCTTTAATATATTTAATTATGTAAGATATCAAAGGTGCGTGCGATCGATGGTGTTACAGTCGTGTGATAACAGCCTGTCTGGAGACCATCTATGATGCAACACAATCAGTGAGGCTGCAGTTTCTAGTTCTCGCCGTTCTTGTGAGGTTTACGCTTGGAATGAACAGGTTGTTGCCGTTGTTGTTTGCGATGCGACACATTCGGCGCAGTGGGGAGAATCTGTGCAAGCGGCAAAAAATGCTAAATGTTTCCATTTCGATCTGAAGACGTTCCCAGCGCTGGCGTACACCAGCGGGGCGACAGGCCGTATTGTGACAGGTGTGGCTAACCATCAAACATGCCCACTGGCAGCACGGAGATGGTCATCGCCCTGTGTGGGCTTGATGATTAACCACACCAGTCATCACAGAGCCTGGAGGCATAAATGGGGCCTGTAAAAGGGACATGAGCATAAAAATGGAGCACATGTTGAGCACAAGATAATAACTCGTGTGCAGCACGCTGGGGAGCACCACATTACATTCCCCCCCCCCAGGGGATTCATACAGAAACGGACATGGCATCTCATTTTAAACATTTGTTATCAACCAGTAAGATTCACTCTACAGTCAGTTCAAGTGTTTCAATTTCTGCTTTTATAACATCCATATGTTTACTTAGGTTTAATTTTCTGGGTTTGGTTTTACAACGTTGTGAATGTTCAGAACCTCAGAGGACAGAAGTGCTTTTTCAATTGCTGCCCTACTTTACGATAGCAATTAGGCTAAATTTTTGATGGCGACCAACAACCGAGTAGCCACAACTCTACCAACCTGCACTAGTGAACCACGTTGCAGTGTTTATGGAGAAAGATAATCTGGCTCTGCTGTGGTTTTGAAGCTCACCCAGGAGACAGGGGCATATCATGAAGCCGATGGTTTCTGTTTGTGCCTCCGGGCTGCTCCTGTCTGCGTAAGTGAACTTCCATGTCTCCTGTCAAGGTTCCTGCTCCCTGAAACATAAGAGGAGCAAAATGGTTGGCACACGTAATAAACAGCAGACTGACAGGGCTGCAGAGAGAATGACACGAGTTAAGGAAACGAGAGCAGGTGGCTGCAAGAAAGTGACATGAAAACATTCAGGAGGCGGAGGACAGAGGGGGTATTAGGGCGTCACAGCGGGGGAGAAAAGAGGCAGCAGGAAATGAAAGACAGCTGAGACAGAGGAGAGAGTAGTCGAGAGAATTAGAAAGTCTAAGAAAATGAAACGGCATAAAAAGAGAAGGCGCGAGATGGAGAGCGAACGGCCATATAACTCTGCAGCCTGTCACAAAGCTGCTGTAGCATTCTCAGAATAACAATAGCAGAAGATTGAGTTGGGCAGGCTTCACAGCCCTGAATACCAGCCAGATAGACAAAGCCACTGAGTGCGTGTGTTATGTGGCCTGCTGGTGAATACAGGGGCGAGCGGGCTCACGTTACAGCGCTCGCCGACGGGCTTTCACGCATCGCACCTGCCCTCTGGTAGCGGGCGACCTCGGGCCCAGCCCGGCGATCAGGCGCTTGTTGCCGACTCGTACGGATAAGTGGAAGCACGGTTTGATGGGAAACATTCACAGGAATGTCACACTTAGTCACGTCCGGGAACATCAGCCGCAGCTCGGCACGACAACAATAGCTGCAGCTTAGTCCATTGTTGGTTTATTTCGTGTTGGCTGATATGCGGATTTGTCCTCAGCTGCATTGTCATTGACCCATGCATTTTCTAATTATCTGATTCACAAAGGACATCATAACAGCTAACTGCAGTACATGATCCCCATTATTTCTCCATGAGATGTCATGTTTATAATTGGAAGTATTATCTCATTGATCACAGCTGCTATTGTTACCGTCATAATTACCACTACAGTGTCATTTAGATGATAATTTGGGCATTTCCTACCAAACGTCAAGCGATTCATCATATTCATATGGCCCTATGGGATCCGTTATTGTTCCTGAAGATAAACGAGACTAAATGAGATTGTTGATAAGTGGCGTGTTGTATTTGCGCCGCGATCTCGGTGTCAGGTTTGTAGAGGAACATTTGGAATAAGGTATTGAGCTTTAGCTTGACCTTTTGTCCAAGGCTCCTCTTGTTTCTGGCCGTGCCCGCACCTTCCAAGTGACTCTTGTCATGGAGAAGGTCTTATAAATATGGATGTGAACATCTCGAGGCCATGATGCAATTTCAGAAATAGGAAGGGTTCTTTTAAGCAAGAAAATTGGACCAAGCAATTGCCAAGGCTGCTTCTTGATATTTTTTTATCTTATGTAGTGACACGGTTATTTATTTCTGCTACAGCTTATGTCGCTGCATCGCGGGGAAATCTGATAGAACTGGATAAAAAGAATGAAATATTCTCTCTTTCGACACTGGAATTCATTTTATATGAACTCGGGAATAAACAAATCCGTGAGCATCCTAAAAATTGATGCTACTTTGATATGCAGCACACAGGATATGGTGCCTATGCTATAATAATCACAGTATGAACCTCGTGGTCCAAACAGAGCATCTAAGGCCTTGTGTAGGGTTCCATGCACCATAATGTTCACGCTATGAAAAGGAAAATGGCGACACAAGATACAACAGATGCAGCTTCACTCCCCTTTACTTGAGTACTTAGCTATGCATGCTGCCTAATGGCTGAATATGCACCTGCCTAATGGCAAGATCCTAGGCACGCGCTTCAAAATGCACTTATTTCCAAAGCATTAACTACGACTTGCACTAAGAATAAGATTTGGCAGCAGTGTGATCCTTCCATCGCGTCACCTTGCGGTGGCTCCGTCTTTGTTTCTGAGCATTTGACAGTGATTTGTCTTAGCTGGGGCATCAGGTGTTTGGCCCCAGATAGTGTGATTCTATGATCAAATCTCTGACAAAACACATGTCATCGCTTTCCATCGTCTTTTATGCGACTACGTGGTCACCCCCCCCCCCTTTCCCATCCCTACTCTCAACTCATCCTTCAGACACACATGGTCTCTCTCACACACAAACACACACCACGTACATCTTATTTAGGGCATTTTGCACAAAGCTCGTGAAGAGGAACAGATGTCATTATGAACCGAGATAAGAATCATTACTTTGACAGCTTTACAAACAGCTCTGTGACCAGGAGCGTGGAAGACAAATGACAGGATGATAACTTGTGATGATCACAAGTGTAATTTTTGTGCATGTGCGAGCACATGCGGCAGACTTTTACCGCACAGTCGTTATTTTCAGGAAAGTTATCTATGCGCAGGGTTGGCAACACCCTTCACGCAGCCGGAAGCACGTCCTTGGGAGAGATATCCACTGGGGAAAGAGGGAACAAGCAAGAACATGAGAGGAAGGAATGGAGCGACAGGACAGGAGCAGCCTGGTTTATTCGCTGTAGTGTGATATAGCATTTAAGCAGTTAAACAGTAGTTAAAATCCTCAGTACACACCCCACAAACTCATGCAACGTCACGGTCATTGATTTGGGAACATTCTCTGTCGCAGTGCACGTAGTTGTATGATTGGCCAATACCGTCCTCACTCATTAGCCAAACCGCAGAAGGTCAAAGTATCTTCATGGCCACTGTTTCTTTTCACGTCTCACTTGTTGTAGTCGAGACTAAACAATGGCTCACGTACTGAAAACAGACAGTACATCGCAGCATGCTGCCATTCAGCTTTGGGGTATTTATCATAACTATAGTCGATCAAATAATACAATTCAGAATCATGTTGGGATGTATTACAGTGAGCTGATTAGTACATATAGCACAGTACTGGATCGCTTGCTCATGATCCACAGTAAATGACAAAATTGTAACTGATCCATGTTTAGACAGAGACTGGAAATGTAAAAGTCTTGTGTTTAAAAGGAGGCTTGTTTAGACAAAGTCCAAGTTACTTGAAGAGCAGTGAAGCTTCCACAGTCTGATACGTTGGGGTGGAAAGGTTACGGCTTTTGTCCACCTGTTTCATTAAGTCTAAAGTCAACACAGCTGCCTACCATGAGATTTCAAATGCACTTCATGCTTCCATGCGCCCTCGGGCTCTATGGAGATGCCGATATCTTTTTTTCCATTTTTTTTCCAGCAGATCACCAAAACTACTACTGATCATGATCCTACATTCATGGGCCAGAAAATTCACTTGACCTTAGCAGCCCATAGATTCCCTCTGGGGTTAACAAAAGACAATGAAGAAACCCTGTCCTCAGGAATACCTCAACATTGCCACAGGCCCATTGCCTTCATAATACTGATCCAAAGTTTTGTGCTAAATGAGTCCTGCCAAACACTGATGGCTTTGTAAATCGGAATATCATGGTTAAAATATTTGGGGTTTTTGAGATTCAAATATCCACTACTAGAACACGAAATGTCACATTTAAATTTAAATAAATATAACTGAGGATATTGGAGTAATTTTAAATTGCATTCATAACACACAGACACACACACACACACACAACAGTGCGTGTGTGCATGAGTATTTATTAATAATTATTCTGGAACAGTGCTTGGATAGTTCATCGCAGTGTCTGGCTTCATAATGTAACTTTACATGGTTAGAAAGGTTTTTTGAACACATAAGCATTAAGATGTTGAATCATTTATTGCAATTTGTTATAGAGCACTTTTCTACCCTATTGGTACTTGAAGCATTCAAACACACACACACACACACACAATCACATGGCTGATGTAGAATCAGCTCTGCCTAAGTGCACGGTACATTTTCCGTACATGTATGCAAAAGATAATTGAGTGGAGAGGATAAGGAGGCAGCCATGTGCAACTTCTGTGGCAACGCATATTAAAACGTATGCATATCTGCACGTGGTGCTTATAAAAGGCCGACGCTCTTAGTTCTGCGTTAACGTGCTCGATATGGAGGCTATTTAAATCTAACCAGGTCAGCGTGTTACGGGCTCTTTTTCTAGGGTTTATGAACGCTTTTATGAGAGCTCGCAAGCCTTTCCCATAATAATATTACAATCCTTCCTTCATCTCATTATGTGCGAGGCCACTATAGGGGGGACAACTTTTAAAAGACTGCAAAAAATATATACAATTTTGCAAGATTAATGAGTATATACGGTATAGTTGAAGCGCTCCTTGGTGGTTTTGTACACTCTTCTAGTTTTCTGCAGGTCTTCAGTAAAAAGGATGTTAAGGAACAATAACAGGCTTGTCCACTGGCAAAAATAACAACTCACCTGTAAGGAGGAAAAGTATTTACCCATCTTTCCTTTTCTGTTGCAGCCTACACACCTTTCTCTCAGAATAAAGCACGAAGGACTTTTGTTGCTGTGAGGTATTGGCTGCGCTTTATTTAAAACTCAAACAAAAAGCTCACCGTCTCCTCACAAGCACAGCGAGATCCAGTAGTACAGAAAAGCAGGGTCTCAGTAATGTGGGGTAAATACCCAGACTTACTGTGTGTGATTTAGTGTCCAATAGGCTGCATAGCCTCCCATGAACCACCTGCTCCCCCGACAAAGTACTGTAGCAGTTACACATGTACAGCTGTTTGAATGTTTGCACAGATACAGAATAAAACGTGTACACGTGCACCGTGGATACATATTTATACCACATGCAGTCGTCATGACTGTGTCCAAATGCCAACAGCATCATGCAGCAAGTACTGCAACAATTAATGTTAACACATTTCATTAAACTCACTGACTCCCAGAAAGTTTGCCCTGGCACAGCTACAGCGTAAACATACAATACAGTGGAATTCTCTGCATTTATGATTTCCCACCGCACTTTTCCACGTGGCCTTGCTATTGTGCTCAAAATTAAAAATACGCTACAAGTATCCGACCCGCGTTCCTGCAACAAATGAAGAAGCACAGCGCCGCACCTCATGCCCCTCATTAGCTGACCCAGGAGGGTCGATTGGTTGAGCAACACTGTTTGTTAATCTGATCGTGTTTGTGTTTGGAGGCAGGCAAACACGCTGCCATAAACAAGCCGAGTGAGCCAGACCTCGCTTGAGCTCTTTGCCGCTGCCACAAACACACACACACACACACTTCAACGTCGGCCTCTTCTCCAGGGCTAAATAATGAAGAACGGAGGCACATCGCTTAGGTGATTAATTATCCATGTCACCAGATGGGACGATGAGCAAAAGAAAGTCAGATTTTCTTTTTTTTCTTTTTCTCCCTCCTAAATGTATTTCGGAGTGAGGATTCGATTGGGTAATGACAGACATATGTTGATGGATGACCACAGGGTGGTATTAATCAGAAGTACAGATACAGGATGTTACGAGGACACAACAGTGTGTACCCTGCACACGCGTCTGGTTAGAAGCCTGTGGGAAGCAGCGAAACAAAACCGAACCCCCGTATTAACATGGATATGTCTACAGATTTAGAAAATATTTACTTACTTACTTTTAATTGTACAGTAAGTGTTAATTAAAGCAGACTGTTGCAATCCAGCCCTCAGCACTCTGAGGGCTCCAGGTTTTCTGTCTGTCTTGTGACGTCACGT
Source organism: Macropodus opercularis (assembly GCA_030770545.1). NCBI lineage: Eukaryota > Metazoa > Chordata > Actinopteri > Anabantiformes > Osphronemidae > Macropodus > Macropodus opercularis. The sequence goes on along the minus strand of JAUCMP010000029.1, from coordinate 7,315,549 downwards.
TCTCCCTCTGTGCTTCTCCCTAGTAATTAGTGGTTTCACCTGTGTTTAATTTCCTGTTTAGTTCTGTATTTAAGCCCGCCCTGTTGTTTCTGTCCTTGTCGGTCCGTCGTCGTTATGTGATGTTGTTGCTGTCCGTGGTCATGTCACGTGAGTCTTTGTTTGTGTTTAGTTAGCTAAGTCAAGCCATGTGTACTAGTGAGTAGTCAAGTCAAGTCTAGTAGTGTCATGTCAAGTGTGTGCCAATCAAGTCAAGTCAAGTCCTGGTCTGAGTCCTGCAATTGGGTCCACACCTCCTACCACACCAGCCGCTTTGTCACACAGACAAATGCGGACCAGGCATTTCGCCAATGAAGGGTCAGGGGTCAGTGTCTGCAGATCTGAAGAGCTCTGTTGAAACACCTACAAATAAAGGGTCTTGCCTTACGGTTGCTGGGTGCACACTCAGGCAGAGAGAGCAGATCAGGTCATTTAATCCTTCATTACAAGGGTATACATGTCAATTATCTGAGCCCAGGAGCCCCATCACTTTCTTTTATGGCCCGTTCAAAATTCAGCTGAACTGTAAAACACCATTACGTTAAATATATACTGTTGGATTACAATCAAGAGGGGAAATTAGCATAAAGTGCCCTGTTATTAAAGCCAGTAAGACGCCATCTGTCAAAATCTGCACTGCACATAAAAAATGTGAATCAGCTCATTTGTATTTCACACATTTTCTAGAGAACTTTAGCTCAATATTAAAAGAACTGATACACAGGCGAGTAGACTGAATTATAAACCCCCTTATGTCAGTGTTGGTATATCAGCACAGTATTGTGCGTACAAATCGGTTCTAACTACTGTAACTGGCTCCAATATCCTTTCTCAGCCTGTACATACCGAGTCATATTGGAATTAACACCATGTAGAGAGAAAACGCAATGAAATACACTTTGCTGTTACCAAACGCACCCTGTAAATTCAGCGGAACCACTCTGTAGGTGCTGCACAGTCATCTATAGGGTTACCAAAGGATCAGTGTGCTGTTCTGCACTGAATCTCTCAGCACCATCTTACCATTCACATCCCTGTTCGACTCCGCCACCTCTGCCCTAGAAACGCTTATGTTGAGCGTAAGCCTCCCATGGCTACCGTACTCCACAGATAAAAGTGCTCCCCCCTGACTTTAACGTTGAAAAGCATATGGCTTCATATTTATTTTTTTTAAGTTATAGTACAGTAAGTGGTGCATTTTCAAATATGCCAAACATGTCTAAGTTTGGGCGAATGCCACAAAGTGTAATCAAGCTGGGAACAGTCAGCCTGCATGAGGAAAAAGTAAGCATAAATATTAATAAATATGATCCTGGGGTCACAAAGACGCTTGTTATTCAAGCCTCGTCCCTCAACATCCTTTGTTCTCTTTAAACCACCTTCTTTAAAGCTACAAGTCCATGAGGAGTTTGATTCACTTTGGTCTGAAAGGCGCTTGTTTCCTGCAGATCAGAGAAAACTAACTTTTCCTGTGATCATCTCTTTTGGCGACACAGACTGATATGCGATGGTTAAAACTAGATTGTATGCTAATGCGTGTGCTGCTTCACACTAGAAATGGAGCTTAGTGACTGAAAATCAGTTGTGGTCAGAATATAAAAATTAAGAAGTGGTATGTATATGAGGTAGAAAATGAAATTCAGCGGGTTGACAGGAAGAGTGACCTCTTCACCTATTGATTCCAGTCTGTCTGAATAGCAGATCATGGGGCTGTGAGAAGCACATTAATTTTTAAAGTGTTCTTTCGTCATCTTCCTTTGACAAACTTTTGACACTTACTTTTCTGATTAGGTAAAGTTTTTTTCCAGGATTGTTGCTGCATTTGCCACCTGGTCTGGTTTTCACTGTGTTTTGGTGACACAGTGATCATCATGATTCCATTTACTCGAACCGTTGTATCAAGTACAGGCCAATGTACCATTTAACGAAAGTAATAATAGTATTATTTGTATATGCTGACAGGGATGTTAAAGGATAATTGCAGGAAGCTATGTTTTTTGTTTGTTTGTTTGTCCCCCCCCCCCACACAGCTAAGCTGCACTAACCCTGACAAGCTTCCAGTTTCCAGTGCATGAAACTATTTAGACAAATATCTAGTAAAGATGATGATAAGTGCATTGACTTGAATTGTAAACACCATCACACAAGAAAAAAGTAGCAGCATTTTTACTAACAACTTTCTCAAACACTGTCAGAGTCTTCTGAGAGCGGATCGATTTCTTCTGGAGGTCCTGACTGACAGACTGTCTGCCTGGGTCAAAACAGAACCTAAGTCTCACTACTCGCAGCTCTGAAGCTCACCAATTTAAAATGCTACATCTAATTTCCTGAAGTCTCCGCTCACAGTGACAAGTTCATTAGTGAACCTCAGCGCTGCCAGGGTTGGAGTTTATTAGCTTCATAACGAAAAGCAAGCCCAGCCCAATAACATTTAAACATAAACATGTTTATTACATTCACTACAATTCCTGAAGAGCTACAAAAAGAATTACAACAGCGGAAGCTGAGGAAACAGTACAGTGAGTAGTAACGTACGGCACTGTGCGCTCTGGCAGCCATTATCCTTTACTCTAGGTTATGATAAACCCATAGTGACAAGATATTTCTGTGCTTTTGGTGAACCTCTTACAAATGAAGACTTCAGGTCAAAGCTTGGATTCTACCTCAGGTGGGAGTGGAGACATTTTTACAATGTCAATCCGGTGGAACATGGAGGCAGCGAGTGTGTAGCTGTAACTCCTGAAAAAATAACCTTCTGATATAAACAAACTTCCTTTAGGATATCACAGGATATGACTCTACATTCATTGTGGTGGTGAACTGTTGACAAACACTAAGCTGATTGCAGTCACATTAACTGCGTGTAATGAAGAGTGTGTAGACATGAAAGTTGCAGTGTTAATTTGGTCTGAAGCCGAGCAGCTGGAGGGACGGTAGACGTCTGAGAGGAGGACGGGCGAGTCGTCCCGAATTTCTGCCTGACAGCCACAACAATAACAGCCTCTGCTTGTTCCCCTGTCACTTACTGTAGCTGACAAGTTATTCTAAAACAGCACTAACGACACAAGACTGATGCTCCTAATCAGCTCCCCTCACTTCAAGGCTCGTTCGCATTCTTGACATCATTACCACACACACACACACACACACACACACACTATTGAGTTCACACATAGATACACTGAAAATCCATACATGACCAACAATAGCTGCCTTTTTAATTGTGTAATGTTGTATCACGACCAGCACAGAGACTGCAACTCATGTGAGGTGCACCTAAAGTGAACAGCACTAATAATAAACAGCTAATAATCTCTAATAAACACTAACATGGACGCAAAACTGTATATATGAACTGCTCTATTCATATATTCTTTCCTGTTGTCTTCTTGCAGGACATCGTGTAACAGCTCTCTCAACCTGGATCACAGCAGGAGACCAACAGACGCACTGCCATCCACGGAGAAGACGCAGATGGGAGCCTCACCTTCGCAAAGCATCCAAGACGCGTGCATCGCACGCATGGAAATGTGAATTCGCTGAGCACCAGTTCGTTAAGCAGCTATGCTTTAAAGACGGCTATACGGCCTCTAATGAATATGAACAGAGGGAATGAAAAAGATAAAAATACGGCTCTGTGAAATGCAGATCGTGTATTAGATCAGCTAGAGGTGCACAGGGAACAGTGAAACACAGGGAATAAGGCATAAGAAGAAAGAACAATTAGCAGCGTGTGATGGCTGAAGAAGCAACGAAACAAACACTTTGATCTATTGATATCATTTATGTTTTCTTCGTATCGGATTTTTGCTGCAGTCTTTGGACTCAAGTCGGTCTCTATGTGTTTATGTGATTTTATTTGCACAGGCAAGTCGGTTAACAACTTGTTTTTACTGTATGCTGCTCCGCCATGATGTTGTTGTTCTTGCAGTGTTTTGGAAGATACACTTGGTGAATCATGCATAAAAAAAAAAGGTCCTCATATCCGTGCAGAGCCACCGCAGTGAGTGAGATCTGAGTGAGACAAAAACAGGCTGGATTTATTAGGGTCTGCAGCATTAAAAGTAAATGAGGGTGTAAAATAATAATAATATAGCTCTGGGAGGCATGTATCCTCTGTGGAGAGGAGCGAGCGCTTCAACCGGGATGCAGACAAGAAGGATTGAAAGTGAGTAAAATGGAGCAGACTGCCTTCAAGATTGCTCTGGTTTATCGACTGTGTTGAGAATAACTTCGAGTCACTCTCACTGATTTATTGTGTATAATCATGATTTGCAAAAACACAAGCCTCTGAAACACAAGTACACAGAAATCCAAGGCTGGGGAAACTCTGATTCATTTGGCGGTGACACACACACACACACACACACACACCCACAGAGCAGGAGGTCTACACCCGAGGGCCTGTGTTGTGCCAAAAGTCTGCATCTTCTCATTCAAGCCCCAACACTACACTGCAGCTGATTTCACTGATTAGCGCGCATTAAACCAAAGAGGGGAACTAATCAGTGAAATCAACCGCAATTGCATGTGACTGAGAAGAAAACCTGTCAACCTCCCATCAGCCATAACATCGCTGGAGGTCCCCTGGTGTCAGCCCTCGTGAACGCAGGGTTTCCTGCAGTGTTGTACAGCAGCGACAGAGCTGCTTGAAGCAAGAAGCACCTCCTCTAAACACCAAAGGACATTATAAAGCTTTATTTCTTCCCATCTTTTAACTAAAGTCAAGTGGCGTTATTTACAAGATGGTCTTTTCTTCCAATCCCAGAATTTCTTTCAATTACATCAGTGATCAGAGGTTCCAGTAATGCAGCCAAACACGCCATAGCAACGCCAAAGCTGTCTTTATAAACCACTGTGCTGATAAAACGGCAAACCGTCACCACTGTAACCCACCAACACGAATGCAGCCGACAGCCAGCTACACGGAAAGTCACCCTCTGGAGACTATTCTGCAGACCCGCGCTGCTGCAGTGGCTACAGTAGCTTTGAGTAGATCATCACATAGCAACAAAGCGTCGACATTAATGTGTTATTTTAGGACGGGATACATATTAAAGTGAAGCAGATTAAGCTGTAAGGGTGTTGGTTTCAGCTAAACAAACACCACCTGTATTACTACATGTCCTCCAGCATGTATGACCACCATGGAAACAGACTGGGCCTGTTATTGCACATGGAAGATATGGAAGGAGGAGATAAAGCACAGAAGGAAGATCAGTGTGGGTCCCTGAATCTACTGTGCAGGCATGTTTGTACAATATAATTATAAATATGCAGAGTCAGACAATGTGAGGTTTGGTTTTGACATGTGGTGTGTGTGTGTGTGTGTGTGTGTGGTTATGTTTCCATGTCAGTAGAGGAGAACTCTCATCTGGACTGTGCTCACACATGCAGCCAGATAAATGAAGCCGAGGGGTCGGAGTTGAGCTATGACAGCAGCAGCTGTCAGCCCAGTGGTGTGTGTGATGTATGAGCTCATCCGTCACTACAAGCCCCCTTTCTGCCGAGAGCGTGATGTAGTAATCTAAAATCATTTCCAATTCTCTCAGCCAGTGCTAATCTTGAAACCTATCTGAGTTTATTGTTTCTTGTTTGTTTTAATTTCCACTTCTTTTTTTTTTTTAGGTTTACATGTTGGTACAGATGAGTGATGCTGCGTGAATGTGCCTAGTTTCTTCTTTGGCATCCTCCATTGTTGTGAGTATTATGATGCAAATGTTCGTGAGGAGATGGGCGAGACAATTCAGAAAACATGGCCATGCAATCACACGGCTTTAACCAGAAAATGTATTACATTTCAAAAGGCATATGAATCATTACAACAGAAGGATTTGGCTACAGTACGTTGTTGCAGACAGTGGGAAGAAATAGATTTTAGCACAGACATGGATAAACACATTTGCATTTTCCACTTGTGTTGATGCCAGGTTGATTTTGAGGTTGCACATTATATTGAAACAAAACTGAAAACGGCAGGTTAAAGTAAACGTTTACGGTACATGTACATCCTTTTCAGACTATTTAAATGGGACAGACCCAGTAACCACAGTCAAACTTTATGCAACGCGGTGAAAACTATTCCCCTCCCTCCTGACCAGACATTGTGCTACATCTTTACACAAAAACAACCCAAACCTTTTCACAGTCTGTTCCTTCCACATCGGGGCCTGCTGACAGCGAGTGGGGGACACGCAGAAGTATGACTGTTGCCGACAGCCCACAGCCCCCTGCAGAGGAGCCTGTCCATCTCTGAAGCATGATTCTGCCCTAATTTTGTTTGCCCAGACTGCATCTGAAGATCTGAGACAGTTGGTATGAGTTACACCCACAAGGGAAGGAATCAGGGGGGAGTCAACAGCTGGTAGTCGACTCGCTTCTTCTCTGGTCTTGCAGTATGTTTGCTTGGTGCCCTCTCTCACTTTCAGTCCCATCTCATACTATCCATTAGCCATATTCACTTCACCTCTACACGTCATGGTGAAGGGCAGGGTGGTGTTGATCCCAGGGCATAGGGTGAATAGTGGAGAATGACTTAAACAGGTCACTCACATTAGGTACAGGTTTGAGGTGCTGTAGTAGATGAGTAAACGAAATTATTTATTCCATTTGTCGTCTAAGGCTGTTTTTCTTTTATTCAAACTATGACTGTTTAAATTTTTGCAAAAATATACACATTCTTGAAAGACTAGTCTCAAATATATTTAACAGTATGACCACGCTTAGCCATATCTCTTTGCAGTTTCTCAGCTCACTTGTGCCAAAAGCTGAAAAAAATTAGCAAGAAAGCAAACACTGAAATATTTGCTATGTAAAATGTAAATGTACGCCTTCATATGCATACGCTCCCCGGCCAGTCTGCAGCCTCCCCAGACACAGACTGAATAGCAGGGGGACACTCTGGTGCCACAGTCCCAACATGTTGCCAGTTGGCTGCACCTGAGTCAAAACCCACAAAGGATGAGACACAGCTGTAGAGCAGAGACCCCACGACAGACCTTCATGGAGTGAGTGTGCGTGTGTGTGTGTTCGAATGTATTTGTATTTGTGCAGATGGAGAAGGAGTCTTTGTGCTTTGCTTTGTTTTTTTAACGGATATGATGCCCGAGGGAGACAATAAAAGAAAAGAATGCTGACAAAGAGAACTCAAAGAACTCAAATGACTCAAAATAACAAAATATATTCCTCACAGGCCAAACCTGCTGATGCTTCGCATACTTAACTTTATTCCAATCTATACCCTTATGTCTTGATTATTAGCTGGTTAAAATAGATCTGCATAATGCATGCAAAGACAAAAAGTTTCTCACATAAGTGCAGTAAGGGCACAACACACTCCTCAACCCTCCAAACCTAGACATTGGCCATTATTAAAAGGCTTGTTGACTGTAGGCTTGGGATCACTGTGACGCCTCCTATAATTTACACTTACTTCACACGCGGCACTGAACAGACCCCCACAGTATCTCTGACACAAATCAGAGCAGCTCACTGTTCAGAGTAAAGCTGTGGAGCCAGAAAAAAGGTTTAGCATCATCCTTTGGGGTACTGTACTATGGCATCAGGAGAGCTGTGGAAAACTACCACCCACCCTGGATGAGTCATGCAGCAAACATATGTTTGCATAACTCAAAATAATTGCCAAGCATCCATCGCCAAAGATCTAGTTATGCCCTGATCCACCCTATTTCTGACCCGTTTTATTTATCTTCTCAGTTAAATGCCAAAGCAGGAAAACCAGTAACGCTCGGATTTCAACAGAGCTGTAGATCATAAAATAATATTAACAGCGGCACCTGATCCTCCTTGATGTGAGAAAGTGCACAACAACCAACGTGCCTCCTCCTCTCAGAGACTACTAGAATCAGACACTTGTGGAATTGCTGAAATGTTTTTTAGTTGGCCTCTAATTAACCGTGTTCTCCAACAAATGCTGTTTGTTTCCAGTCTTTCGTTGTTTTTTCTTTGTTTCTTTCTTTTGTGGTCTTCGCCCGACGCCGTCTTAATGGCGAGCCAAAGCGCGGTCGCCGTAAGCCTTCCTGACCGGTTTCTTGATCATCGCCGGTTAATGGGAAGTTGCTATTAGCAACACAAGAAACACTTCTGCATCGCAGGGCGCAAGGGCTGAAAAAAAATAAATAAAAGTTGTGGGCTGGGAGAGAAAAATGGAGCGTGGCAAGGAGTGGGATGGCGGATGCTTTATGGCATCGTGCTGTGTGCCGTCGCTGTCAAGTGTAGGTGTGAATTTTGCTCGTTTTAAACAAGGTATGTTGTTGAAGGCCGAGTCATAGAGTCCGCTTACATCCCAAAGGCCATATACCATATTTTACTGTTGGCCCAGGGTGACTGAATTCATTATTTTTTTGGTCCTTCAGGCCTCTGTGTCTTTATCAGTCTGTCTTGTGTGCAGCTGATGGTCTCTGAGGCAGCAAAATCCAGTGTTAATGCTTCACTACCACTTGTCAGGCCTGTTGGAATAGATTTTGAAGAGGATTTAAGAGGACACAAAGCTAGAGGAAATGAAGAACCAGAGGTCTGTACTGTGGCCCTATTGACAGACGGCCTTCTCCTCGCGGCCTTGAACACACCTTCACGTCGCCGTTAAGGTTTGGCCTGAGAAAAAGCCATAGTTGTTGAAAAAGGTTAAGTGAATGGAAGAACCAAAGCACTTTTAAGAGATAAATACCTCGTCTGCAACAGAAACGAGTGCTGGCAGCATCAGCCGTAAATATCTGAATTATTAACACGCACACAGTGTTCCCTCAGTCACTGAAAATACAACACGGGTTTCAGCTCCAAATATTCACTAATGAGATTGATTTGTTTTCAGCCAGAATGAGTCTTGAAACGGTGCACAGCGACACAGGTCGGGAGAAAATATCAAAAAGTGATGACATGACCTTTGAAAAACATTTGAGCAGCTGTTGATGGATGGATTCCCCAAGGCTCACTAAAGCATGTAGTGTCAGAGATTAATTACAAAATTAAAAGCGACTCTATTCATCACTTTATGTTTGCTGATTTGGCTGGTAGCAGTGACCTTGTCACCGAAAGACTGTTTGCCACCAAAACCAGCAGGACAAATGTTTTATTTTGCTTTTTATGTGCTCAAGCTCATTCCTCTCAGCTTTCGTTCGGCTATAGCCCCACATACCCATCTCAAGATCTCTCTGTGCTATTCTGAACATTTCATCCAGTCGTCCTCCATCATCCTCAATTGTTTGCGCTGGACTGGAGTGTTTCTTTCTTTAGCTGGTCTCATCGTTCTTTCTCCAGGCCTTTTGGCGTCTTGCTCTCCTCTCTTCATCATTTTTATTGTTTTCGTCAATCCTCGTCCTTTCTCCATTTCTTTCTGCCCCTAAAGTCTTTCCGCATCTTTGTCCCTTTCCTCTTTCGCCACCTTTCTTCCCAATTTGCTTCCATTCTGTTCCTATGCTGTGCTCCATTCAGCCTGCTTCAAATCTCTATACATTCTCTCTCTCGTCTCCGTCTTGCTGCTGCAGTCAGACTCCTGCACCTCTTCAAAGTCTCCGTTTCCATTTCTGGTTTTGTTTTATTCTGTTTTGTGCTGCAGTCTGCTCGGCTGACTTCTCCTGTGTAGCTCTCTGGGGTCTGATGCCACCAGAAGAGATCGTCGTATTTTTGGGAGATCGTGTTTTAACAAGTGTGTATTTGATTTCTTTTTTTTTTTTTCCATCACCCTTAAAATTCCAGATAATATTTTGCAGTCATTTTACATTTCTATTGCTCACAGAAGTTCCACTAACAGCGGTAAATGTTACTTCTGTTAATGGAACCTTGGCTGTCAGATTGCTCATCACCAGAGGGAACATTCATGCAAATGAAATCACTTGACATTAAAGCCATAGAAACGGTAACATGGCATCCTGCAGAGCGTTGAATGCAATATGTTTAAATGCATGTTAACACTGAATGAAAGGCTCGTTAGTCCTGCTTTGTTCTTTATCAGTCCCAGAACAGCAAAGAGGTTCCCAGGCTCAATATTAGGTATTAGCTTAAAACCAGTCCTCTACGCAAGTAACACATCTTAGTACAGTTGAGTCTTTATTTTCCCTGGAAATTTCTACATATTTAAGTATGAGCTTTGTGCACATGTAGCACTAGGGGGAGTTAAGTTAATCCAACATCCAGCAGTGAGTTGATTTTTTTGTTAATTAGTTTATTTAAAAAATTCCACAAAGAGGAAGCTCCAGCTCCAACCTTCTCTAAGCTGTGTAACGAAATTTCAGTCTTGCTGCTTCTTAGGATCTGAAAATAGTGTTTCATCAAACACAGGTTCCTTATTCATTTAGTTATAAATACCCACAACTTTAGATGGATGGAGTCTTGCAGCTCATTGTTTTGTTTTGCATTCTACAGCTTCATTGTTTCAATTTTACTTCACTTCTCTTTTCCGCTTCAGTCCGTTTTCTGACCAACGGCAAACAGACCAAGGCCGAGTTAAAGGGCTCATTTATTCTTTGTCACCATTCCTCGTTCTGCCTCTCATAGGTATGTGTAGTGTTTATGACAGACCACCGCCATCGTGTTGTTATCCAGCTTGAACAACAGTCAAAAGTTTGTCGAAAAGCTGCGACGTCTGACTGCTTATGTACTGAAGGTGTTCTAAGGTAAGATGACTGGTGTTGACTTACATGTTTACAGCTGCACTGAGATGATTTACAATTCTGGCCATGTGTTTGCCTGGTGAATCACGAATAACAATGTGATTAATTTTTCAAAATGTCAGAGGGTGTAACTCTGTTAGGTAATTATTCTAATTAATTATAAAGTAAAATCACAAAGTTAAAGAACAGCTTGTTTGAAACTCTGCAAGTGCTTAAAGCAAGATTATCTAATGCATGATGCATAAGATCATCATATGCAACAGACTTTAATTATAAGCTAGGTACGCACTAGGTTGCGTGACTTGTAAATCTCTTGATGCACAGTGACACACGTCACATCAGTGAATAACCATTTCTTTACTGAATTGAAAAAAGTTCCTCAAACCTGGTTTGACTCTATATGTACCCAAAACAGACTCATGACTCATTTTGATGACCCTGAGCTTCACTCTCCTTCTCCAAGGATACAGGATTACTCACTTCGGTGTCATTTCAGTGTATTTCAGCTTCTTTCTACAGGAAAAATGCTGATTAAAAAGAAAGTTTTCGTCAGTCGTATGCGGCACATTGTGTTCTGGTAAATGTAACCATACTTGTGTCCCAAGATTCAGTCCTCTTTATGTCAGTCTCTCTTTCCCTGAGCAGTATCTGTGTGTTGGCACAGGGCATCTGTAAAGCGCTAATTAGACGCTGCAGTGGAGCATGGGGGAGAGAGCGAGTGGACAATCACCACAGTGAGAGATAATTTCACACTCCCTGCCCTGATAAGTGTCTAACGGCTGCTGGAAGCAAAACTGGCAGAGCGGCCCTGCTCGGTAATCTTGCTCCGAGCTAAACGAAAGCGCACCGAGCAGGCAGGAAAGCGGGCGCGCGTTTGAGGATCTTGCACTACCAATCATTCTTTCCATCAGCAGCGCAATCATAAGCTCAACACAAGCCCCTCTAACTCCACTGTGTCACTAGACTGAGTTTCCCAGCATCGTTGAGGCCGAGGAGGATTTGTAAGGTGATGATGTACAGGTGTTGCAGGCCAAGCTGGTACCTAGACATGAAACGTTTTTAACGCTGCACTGTTTTATACTGTAGGTATCCGTGTCAACATTATCTAGGCCTAAGAGGAAACTGTATCTATTTTTTAAGACAAAAAATAAATAAATAACCCAGTCTGACGCTTCTTAAATGTCTGAGTCAGAAAATATTCTCACTTCAGAGGTTCCTTTACTAAACTTTCTGCAATAAGTTCAACAGTTACTGAAGTTGGGCATGTACACAAACTTGCAAACTTCTGAAAGTTTCAGAAACGGTGGGACAAACACACTGAATAGAGTTTGGGGACCGAGTGGTGGTGGTGGTGGTGGGGGGGGGGGGGTTCAAAGCTATTCGACCATCCAACAAGTTGTTCTGACGGAGTACACGTCTCCTTTGAAGACATGAGGAACGGAATACGAAAATAGTCTGTTGACTAGCATTCAGTCTGCCGCATAAAGGGAAACACAGCAGGCTCCGTCAGGCGTCGGTCATGGGGGAAAGGAGTAAATAAAGTCCACTCAAAAAAAGAACAATTAGCGCTACGTTTATTTTTCCAACGTGACCGAGCCAGTCTTGTGTACGGCGATGGCAACTACAATATGGCTTGACAAACAACTTGACTTTTATTTTGGTCTTCATCAGCACAGTGTGCAACACAAGGCATCAGAGCTACAGCAAGTTGAACAAACACAGATCAGTAGAGTGGAATAACAAAGTAAAAAAATATATTTTTGGTTCCATTTGGATGATCATGCTTTGGAGGTTTGCCTTCTGTGACTGGCAGCTACTTATTGCTCGCTTTCCCTTTTGTTGATTTCCCCAAATCTCGCCTACCTAGTGCGACTGCTTCACTTCCCTTGGCCCTTCACAGACTTGACAAAAATAACACTTCAGTTGCGGTTGTGCGTGTGCCCCACACACAAACCTGCACTGACTAAATGGACGTCTGACTTGTGCTGGTGCAGTGCAGATGTTGGTGATTAGCCCCGTCCTTCTCGGTCTCCCTCGCAGTTGCACACTCACACATTAGGCAGGACCAGTCACCTCGCAATGTTGCTGCCAGGTCGTTTGTGTGTTAGAGATCCCCAAGCCATGGAGTTCAGCTCGAATTAGCCCTGTTCCCTAGCACAGGACGGGCTATTTACGCGCGTTGCCAGGCAATTAAGCGGTTGTCTGACATCGGGGTTTGCGGTGAAGGCTGACAGAATTATCACATGTCCAACGAGGGTCTGTGAAAGCATGACAGATTGCTGCTGGACCAAGGGTTTCTGCTGCCTTACTATCAGTCTTCTCTTATTGTGCTTCTATCATGTGTAGCTGGTCCCAGGAGAATAGACAGAGAACCAAACTGTGCCCAGAGCACTAATCTTTACAAAGGTGCTGCTACCAAGCCAGTTTCTCCAATTTTTGTTTGGAGAACACGTATTACACGAGTATGTGTGTACAAATTTCAAAGGAGGAAGGCTGGATATTAGTATTGCTAAACAATAACAAGTGGAAAATACAGTTTAGGAGCAGGTTCAATAACGATAACAGCCCAACAACAACAGTATTGATTAGCCTGATTCATGACACGCAATCAGCCTTCTGTCATATGATAAACAGGTGATCCATCACACTGATTAGCAAAACGGACTTTTTGGGGGCCAGAATGCCTCCACTCTGTGTAATACTGGGTTCCTCACTATGTAGCGTACACATGCACGAGCTGATGCGCGTGCACGCCCCCTCTCTCTCTCTCTCACACACACACACACACACACACACACACACACCCCACAAACGTCACCTTGTATGACTTGCTTGCACCCCTGGGGCGCCGTGGTCCTTTTATTAGAAATGTATTCTATCAGTGCTTTTAACGTAAAAATGCAATAAAGTCATTTCACGCCACGTTGAGCAACTTCGCCACGTTATTGTTAGGCCTGTCTGGCTCTCCACAGCGGGACAAGTAGACCCACGCATGCGTCCACACACACAGGTAGAGAAACAGAACAGGCGAAAAGCTCGGCGTGTACACAGAGTGAGGGAATAAGCACCAGAGTCTTACAATGTCATGAGCTAAAAAGCATTTGTCCCATTTAAAATCCACCATAACGCACAGTTCTCTTCTTTTGACCTTTCACCACTGTAACGTCTGGCGGCGGCATCATCGGCAAACATTTATTACTACACGATGATGTGCAAGCTGTGGACGCTTCCCCCCCTCAGATCTTCAGCGTTGAGGAAAGAGTCTACAAAACAACCAAACTTATGCGTGCTAACTTTGCACAGCAGGTACTCCAGGGAAAGCGCTAAAAACACGGTGGTGAAAGCTGATGACTTATGCAATCAGACCAGTCAGGGGAATGCTCATTATTGGATGTTTTCTCTTTGTTTGTTTAGCTCTTCTCATTCCTTTTCTCCTGTTTATCTGTGTTGTCTCATCTGAGGGCTGCTCATCTCTTGGCAATATCGCGCTCGTCTCTCCATTTGATATGTGCACCCATGTCGCTGGTTCACAGTGTTCTTCACGGTGCCAATACTGACACGGCAACCTTTTAAACAAGGGGCTCAAATCACCCAGGCTCTGTCACATCTCAGATTTAGCTGGCTGCTTTGTCAAACCCCATTTTCTTGTCAGGGAGCCTCGATGGCTGCTGCAGAAGACGCAGCTTTGGATGGGGGGGGGGGGTCTGACAAGAGCATTAATAGAAATGTGAATGTGTTTACAGATAATGTTCAATTAGTGTCTCGAGAACTGATAGTTAAATTGTGCCCAGCACAGTCTATTTGGCTGACAGACCCATTTCTGTTAATCAGAAAGAGCTCTTTGACCACTTTGCTACTAATTTCAGATAATGGCAGCTGTTTCCTTTGTAAACAAACCTCTCCGCTGCCTAGAAGGTCCTCCCTCTAACCTAACACATCTGCCATCTTCCCCAGCCCTGGGCTTCTTCTACTCAGAATGAGGGCTGCTGGCTTATAATTTTGATTAGTTTTCACAGAATTGGACGACGGCTAAATGGACACTACATAGTCCAACTTAGCTGGCATTTTTGCACCAAATGTTCACAGAATGAAGTACAGCAGCCCCTGACCTTGTGTAAATGACTCTGTGCTTTACGTGGACTGTGCGATTGCAGCATCACAATAGAACCATGTTGGTCTCTATTAGAGAGCAGCATTACAGGCTAAACAGAAATGGACAAGGCAACAAATTGCTGTGCAAGTGCCTGTATGCCTCAAATGCATTTAAAAGCTTTTTGTGTGTATTCACTTATGTATTCTCGTGTGTCTGGGGTGCACAAACATCCACTTTCAAATGTGTAATGTGTGATCATACATGGCGGCGTCTATCTGGATGCACTTGTGCTGCTGCGCCGCTATGATCGTCTTGACCTAGAAAAGCACAGAGACGGGGAGCGAGACTCTCTGCGCAGTGACAGAATGAGGGGGAATCCAAACGCCGGTGTTCAGCTTCACTGAGCCAGGCGGCAGTCTCACTCCGTCAGTAGCACGGCCACCTCCCTTACCCCGCTCCACTCCCTCCACCCAGACTAACCGAAGTGGTGCTGCGCCACGCTGCCGCTCCAGTATGAGGACAGGCATCAATCAAAAGTTCACAACACTCCTCAGAGAAACAATTTTTGAATAATTTTGAAGGTTCCATCAAAAGATGCTAGCTGTTCTTCAGCAACAAATCAAGCATGATCACACCTGCCTTTCAGCAAACTCCCAATGAAGAGGGCTTGGAAAGCTGTGCAGTTTATTATATCATTCCAGTTCAGCCTGCTAACACACAGTCTGCGGACAAGCATTTCACTCAACTCTTTAACAGATACCTGTTGGTATTTTCATAATTATAACAGAGCATATCGCTATCGCTGGAAAATACTGTAAGAAGATGGGAGAGGTGAGGCAACAAGGGAGTGCATCTGCGATGTATCATGGCAACTAAGGCAGATGGAAGAGAGGAGTGTCATAGTAAGGCCATTCACAGCTGCACAATAGATTAGTCACACTCCCTCACAAAACAGACGCCATCATACATTATCCCACTACATCAATCAGCGAGGAAGCGCACATAATGTCTTTGTGATGAAAAGATCCTTCGCGACACACAAAGACTCAAATTAACTTTCTTTAATTACAGCCTGAGCCTCCCACCGTGCACAAGAATACTGCACACACACGCACACACACACACACACACATTACTTACTGGCTGACAATGACCCCTAACTTATGTTTAATAGGAGTAATGTGACACCAACGGTTCAGGTAGACTTAGTGCACGAACCAGTATCTACTCAGAAACATTCTAACCGAATCACCCAGTCATGATAATCAAATGGTTTGTGTGTCGTGACCTATTTTTGGCAGACGGGTCACTTGTAACATGCGCAAATAGAAGTTTTACAGAATAGTTTGGTTCGAGTCATTTGCTAAGTTTTTATTTTTGCAAAAGAGAATTTGGCATTAAAATGTATTCTGGCTTGAACTGCTTGGCTCCCTTGGGGCATTTTAGACTTTTGTTCTTTTAAGATCAAACAGTCGGGCTAAACTGCAACTCTGTCCAACCAATTAACATCTTCCCTTTTCACAGAGGGATGAAAGCTGACGTTCTGGTTTGTATTTGGTTTACGGCAAGCGTGTTGATTTATTGCACCGCTCGACTCACTTATGCACCCCCTGGCCAAGCCACCAGTCATCACTGCAAGCACAGAATAAAGCAAACAACACAAGAATCTGAGATCTAATTGCATGTGATCTGTCTCACGGATAACGTCTCTCAGTCTTCACACACGTGTGCTGTGCTGTGGTGAAATGGGCCAGGACTTGTTGGGTTTCCACAAAAAGCTGACTATTTTGCAAGTGAATTTGATTTATGTGCCTTGAGACTGGCAACGACACTAATTAAACCCAGGGTCATTGTCTTCATTTGGCGTTACAGGCAGTTTATACATGACCCTTCGAAAACAACAAGAGTGTTGAGGTTAAAGAGATTAGCTCCACGCTAACAGCTCTGGTCAGGTCTGGTTTTATGTGTGACTTCAGTGCGTCTCAATCTCACACAACAAATACATTTTACTCGCCGTCAGCCTCTACACTGCATCCAACGCTGTGGCAACAGGTTGGATACTCAAACAAGATGCTCGGACTCAAAAGGTTACATGACAGGTTATATATTGGCCATGAAATTACATAGTATGAGATGGGTGCACTCACATTTTTAAATTGTTATACTTAAATTCAGGTGCATGTGTCAGCCAGCTTTGACAGGAATATACTGTTTTAAAAATAAAACTGTATTAATTCCAAAGCCAGCAGCCCAGCAGATGTACAGCAGCTGGACCAAGGACATGGGCATTGTGAAAAAAATGGGCCCCTGTAGAGGCCGATTAAAAAGCCTCTTACCCCTCCTATATATAACCCCCCATAGTAGAGTCACGTCATTTGTAGTCATTTTCCATCTCTTTGGGATTGTTTGGTGCATCTTTGTGGCTGTTTCGAGTCTCCTTTTGTGGTTTTATCAAATCTCTTTGTGGATGTTTAACTCTCTTTGGGATTAATTTGCATCTCTGCGTGGTCATTTAATGTGTTTGACGGAGCCTTACGACTTTTAAACAAGAAATACTAACGGTCGCTGGGAACACATGCTCTGATCTCCGTGTCTTCATCAGTCGTGCATCAAAGAATAATTAACATAAGCACATTAAACGCAGCGTTTTATAGCTCGGAGCAGGCAGACAGTCTCCACTTATGGAAGGCTGCGACGCATTGAGAAGCATCGGTTTATGGGTAGACGCTGAAGCTTTAGCAGTAAAAGCTGAAGCTTGCAGTCATGCAAAAAGTCAAGCTCAGCAGTTTAAATGCAATGATGACATGAACACAGCAAAGTAATATATAGCAACGTGACCTAACACAGCAGCTGAAAATGAATATGAATAAGACAATATTATACTGAATGAGCCGAGTACAAGATAAAAGTCATGTCAACTCCACTGAAGTCAGTGTTTGCAACGAGCTGTTCAACCACAACAACCTGGCATGAACTGAAAATGTGAACCAATTAATAAGCCGTCATGAATATTCATATCATACTTCCACATAAATTACCAACATGAAAGCACGATGCACATGCCCAGCAACAGCCAACAACATGAGCTCAGCCACAAGATGAATCCGCACAGGTGAAGAAGCAGCCAGAGATCAGAGGGTGCCAGCAAACAGCCAGAAGCAAAGTATCCTCACATGCCCACATTCATACATGATCCCTTTACAAAACACTTACCTGGGAGTAGTGATGTGTTTCCAAGCAGGTCGACAGCGGCCTATCCCTTCAAAAGAGCCTGTGGCGTCCCAAACTGGGAATCTCCAAAATCCAACAGCAGGAACAGCCAGCGAACGCAGCATTGCTTCAGCAGAACTAGTAACAAACAGGTATTTCTCCACAAAATGACCCTTAAACAAGACTTCAATACAGCAAACAGTTACTGACCAATTAACTGGAAACTGGAGGGGGTGGGGCTTCAACACCTTCAATCACTTTAAAGGTAAAGCTGAGGGGGAAGAGGGCGGAGCAGCCACATTTATCTCACTGGTCCTAGTGTTGCAGATAGTCCAGCTGATATCTGGTCCTGTTCACCTGTTTGAGAAACAGGAATGAACTGTCTTCTACAGATTAGTAACTTGTCCCTTTCCTCATCTTGCACCATCTCCTCCTCCACTGGTTTATTGCACCAGACTGGAAGAATTAGCACCACCACCTGTTTTTTTTTTTGTTTTTTTTTTATAACAAACCAACTTCCACTATTTCCTAGCAGCAATATATGAGACGCATATTAATCGCTTTCAGCATTTTCCTTTGCCCATTTTTTAAAATTATTATGGATGTCTACTTCCACTGCACAGGTGTTTCCAATTCTGGCTAGTTAGACCTCGGCTCGGTCTTTATGTAAAATAACTGTGAACTGTGGGTGTGCGGGGCCTTTAAAGTGCACATTGCAGGTTAACAACTGTGAAACAGAATGGAGAAAAAATATAATGAAAGTAGCTTTTTATTTAAATGTATCCATATACTAAACTAACATTAGGAGGTGTTTTTGTGAGAAACTTTCAAAAGCACTTTAAAAAAGCTAAACTGGCCAGTGGCAGTTTAAGAGCAAGCTACTATAACTAACTATATATGAATCACAATACATATTAAAGCCATATAATATTAATAATGTGAACACTGCTGAGCGTGCATGTGGTCAGAGTCACTCACTACTTACAACCTGCTGTGACCAAGTTAGTCTTTTTTGTGAGACAACTCGCTGCAGAGCTCAGAATCACTGGATTTCAATGTTTTCTAAATCGCAAACATTTGTGATTACATTTCAATTAAATTATAAGTAATTAAATTACATGTGATGCATTTTTTTAATTGTTCTTCCACCACTGCATATAAGAGAGACAAAGCATCACACAGTTGCTGCCGTCTCCTGCCTCACAGCCTGGGACAATTTATGGCCAGCCAACCCTTGGCAACAGGGGGCACTTAGAGGTAAAGTGTCAGCACTGGCTAACAGCTGCACACATATTTATCCAGCAGCGGATATTTATGGAGAGGGAGGCCTGTCACCAGATGTGACCCCATGATACGTGGCCTCAGCTGGGGAAGCCAGCGAGGGGAAATGGTGGGAGACAAAGCAGCCATCACGGAAGAAGAGATGCTACATGTGAGCGGGAGCACGGGACGACTGTCTTTATTGTGAGATATTTGTACAGTTTTGCTTTTCTTTTCTGTAATCAAGCACAAAGACACAGACAGTTAAGGGAAATCTCAATGCACTGGGGTCATCTCACTGCAGGGTCAGTCCGAGAAAAGACAGAAGCGGAGGATGAAAAGCAATAAAAGATCCCGATAATGAATCCATGCAACGGCATGATAAATGATCGCAATGAATTCAGAACTGCTTTAATGACAGCATAATGAAGACGGGTGAAATTGCGGGTGCGAGGAAAGAGTTCGAGAACATGAAAGTCGAAGCAGAAACGAAAGTGTCAAACGTAATGAAAGTGGCAGTGGGGAAAATCTATACAAGACAGGCAGCGAGGGAGAGATGGAACGTTAGTCCCCTCTGCTGCAATAAGCCTCCAGCAGTGAGGGTAAGAGGCAAAGAGGCCAGTATTCCTGACAGAGCCTTATCTCATCGCCAGCTTGGAATAAAACCCATTTTCCCAGCCCCGAGACGATAAAACACAAGGTTACTGAACCTGGCACCCGTGACACCGCTATTTAGAGAGAGTTCTCGGCCCAGCATAAAAATGCATAACACCATCACTGCACCGAGAGCTAGTGTATGACACCAGGGCTGAGCTTCCTGCGTCTGTGTGTGTGTGTATGTGTGCGCTCTGATAGCGCCACAGAAGTGTGTTAAACTTCAATGTGCAGCTGAGCAGATGAAATCTGTTGGGGCAAGTAATGAATACACCCCGAGGGCCGCCATGCTTGCTGTTCTGAATTTACACACAGGGGTTAATTTAATTGCCTTATTCATAATCTTAAAGAGGAAAAAAAAAAAACTGCTGCACGTGTGTGTGGTTGCATGGATTTAAATTACTGAATGATCATTCATTTTAATGGTGGGATTTTTCTAACTCTATTGCTGCATCCTAGTTGCAGATAAAGATGGCGAGACAACCTCATCAGGATGTAGCTGACACCCACCAGAAGCTGCTAGTCGACGCAGAAAATGGCAAAGGTACATAGGGAAGGGTCGGGTTAAGATGATAACATCTAGAAGTAAATCCGGTTGCCAGCAAAGTTTAGTTTGTTGACAGGTAGTCTCCTTTTTTCTGACTGCAGGTCTCTCTCACACACTGATGTGACAGTGACAAGTGGACCCTCATGGGAATCAGCCCGTGTGATGGGCACATCAGGTACCCTCAAGAAAAATGCCATCCAAACCGTATCACGCAATCCTCCTCTGTCGTAATGGCTGACAAGTGTTTCCTGTCTACCCGCCCACCTACTATCCATCCATCCATTCATCCATCTGGGAGCGTTGCCTCCCTAAGCTTCGCCTGAGGAGACGTGGAAGCAGAGATGATAAAAATACGGAAAGATCGACAGGAGAGAGAAGAAGTGGATAAAAGGCGAGATGCCTCTGTGCATCGCTCCGAGCAAGGAGATGCCCACGAGTATTCAAGTTTCTTGTCTCATTCAGTAACAAAGAGTAGGCAAAAGAGTGAAATGTTTGCCGTGACAGTGAAACCGACTCTGGCGAGGGGAGATGCAAACACAGGGTGGCTTAGGCTAACATTTGCCCAGAGCTGACGCCTGCTTGACTGAACTTTTTGTACCTCTTTTCCTTCCTGCCCGTGTCTCACACACAAACATGCATACGAACACATTACCCAAAGGAGATGCGAATGAGAAGTAGCACGACACTACGTAGAAAACAAGCTGGATTGTCTCATAGCTATGCTAATGAAGTCAATTAATCCTCTGCATGTTTGGCATCACGGAGCAGTTGGTGCAGTTCACAAAACATTAACAGCAGTGTCATACTAATTGTGGAACTGCAGCAAATGCAAAAGGGCTCAGATATGGGCACAGCCTAGTCTCCTGCGTGGCCTTACCTTCATCAGAACTGGACCAGGACCCGCCCCCACACATTTGAGGGAGCATCTTCCCTGACTTCCTCATTTGAATGAAATAGCAGTAGTCAGCCAAGCTCTGGCATTCACACACTCTTTTAATTACGTGAACCACTATAAAGCAGAAAGGCGCTATTTGTCTGGAAAGTATATCTAATCTCTCTATGAACTGTTTTGCTGGGAAATAAAGCTCTGGGAAAGCTGAGACAATTAGCACCTTTTAGAAACATACTCAGATATTTGGGCAAATTTCAAAAGGCATTTGGGGATGATGTGATCATTTGAGGATTCAGACTTGGAACTTGGTTCTGCCTGTTAAAGACAGTGAGAATCTTTCCCAGGTTCTGAGGAAGGAGATAACAATGGGGGCATCCTTTCATTCAAAGAATACAACTTTTGTTCCAGACTTGATGTGATAACATAGATATTGTCACAGGTCTCTTGAAACTACCTTTATTAAAACTAATAGACAAACCCGTAAGAACACGTACTAGACTTAAATTGTAAAGCGCCAAGTGCCTCCCAGCCGACTCATAAAAGCTAAATTGCATACAGGCTTGTTTTATTGCTGCCCGTTGGTTTAGCAGTGCATTAACATCACCTTCAGCACCTGAAAAATCTGATGTGAATCATCACAAGCTGTTGGAAATAAAAAGCCTTTTCTCCAGACTAGAGCTAAACAGAAATATTAATTATAAGCACAATCTACAAACAACTTCACTGCAAAGGTCTAATAACTAATTCCAGGTGACCTTTTGAGGACCAAAACAAACCCAGGAAAATAAACCTGTCCCTTATCTCTTTGGGCCTCCAGTCTTGTTTCTGCAACTGCGTATTCGTTGGCTAACTTTCTGCTGCTGCGTGCGTTTGAAATCTGACCTGTGGTGCAGACCCACTGAACGTGGCCCTGTATCACTGGGACGAGAACAGACGTCTGCTGTCGTACATCACGCAGGAGCATGACGTCAACTAGGACAGTTAACACATCTTGTCCCAGGTTTTGCTTAGTTTCTTAGGGAATGTGTAAAATGTTCACTATCATGCAGCTTTAACGTTCTTCAGCTTATCTGTGAGAACATAATGCCACCTCTCATAGAAACTGGCCTTTACTTGAACACGCATATCAGTAGAAAGATTGAAAGTGTTTGTGCCGCTATTCTTTTGCATTCCATAAGATATAACACTCCAGGCGCCACAGATCTCTAAAGTAATATAACAGCCATTAAAAATTGACGGCTATTATTGCCGGATCCATTCTCTCATTATTGCCAACAAAAACAGCACTTGAATGCACAATACACTTGTGTTCCCATTGTCTGCAGTCTGAAGTAGGGGCTCACAAAGTGTACTTGAAGGCAGCACAACCACAAGGCAATATGCAGTGTGAAAAATAGCTATCCTCAGCTAGCATTATTTGACAATGATGAAATGTGAGCTCTACATTTTCCTTCAGGTGTTTGAGACAGTGCGGAAAACTGTAAGAGGGGTGATGGAGGCTTAGCTCCTTCCCGGGCGTTATGGAGTAAACCCTGCAAGTCGGTGTGTTTCTCGTGCATTTGTGTGTATGTGTGGGGGTGTTCGACCTTGTGTGTGTATGTCAAGAGAAGCCCTTTATCAGATGCTGGCAGAGTGGAGCGCAGGGGATCGATAGAGCTTTAGCCTGAAACAGGAAGACAGTACCTGGATCTCAGCCGGCCTCCACCTTTCCTCTCATTGATCTTCATTACCTGTACAGACTAAAGCTGGACACACTGGTCACATACAGTGCTGTATTGTACAAACCTCCTCATGCACACGTGTACACACAAGCATGTAAATCAAAATCTGGTCTGATTTAGCAAGAACGTGCGTCTCATATGAAAATATATAACTAATAAATCTATATGTAAACAGAGTTGTCTTAGATTTCCTCCCAACTCAACAGACAATGAAACAACATTTCATAAAACAATAAACAGTTTATGGAGGACGATCAGTTCATATTCAAATGTTGCACTTGTTATCTGTATGTGTGAGGATCTGTGTTCATTCACACCCAAGTGGCTACCTTTTCTGTGTGATTATTTCCACAGGCAACAACAACAAATTTGGATGCAAACACATTTTAGTCAGGCTCCAACTTTCTGTTAAACTGCTGAAGGTTTTGTGTATTTGAAGAGGGTGGTATAATTACTTTATTCCATTCAATTATTGAACTGAATGTCCTTGACAATAACAAACAAGCAAGGAAAAGCTGTTTTAGTCAGGGAAATTGTTTGAAATACCCGTGTAATGCTTTAAAGATTTTCAAACATTCACAACCCGAGACAATTTACAGCCCACAATTGAAACAAGTCCAAACAACTGGTGAGGTCGGAGGGTTCGCCACCTGGATTAGAGACTTTGTTCCTGCAGTGTTGTTGTGTTTCCTATAACCTTGTCTGCAAAAAAGCCAGGCGTTTAATGCGCACCAGCAAAAGTGCGTTAAAAAAGAAAGAGGGAAAGAAAGGGAGGACAGAGAGAGTGAATGAAAGGTGTTTTATTGAATAACCAAAGCTTTCAGGTGCCATTCACCCCTTGTGACTTAAGCTAATTCAATTTTCCCCCCTGTCCCATCAAGCCTCGTTTGGAAGTAGACGGCATCAAAGCAGAGCCGGAAAACACTAAATGATTGTAACTCAATTGTTGCTGGGCCATTATTGATTGTTTGCCCGGAAAGAAGTTGGAAGAGAGACAAGACACTTATTTTCTCCGCCTCCCTTGATAATCACTTTTGGGATGGATGCGTATGTGTGTGTGTGTGTGTGTATATATATATATATATATGTATGCATGTGTGCATGTTTCTAGCAGGTTAAAGAATTTTTCCGTGCACCGAGCCACCATGTGGCACTAATGACGCACAAACTAATTACAGATAAGTCATCGTTTTGAGTCTCACACGTAAACATGTCTTGTCTTGTGATTACCTTCAAACGATTCTGAAACAACATAAAACACAAATACACCGAGTGTGTGTGTGTAAGAAGTGTTTGCGTGCACAAGATGTTGGTATTAAACAGGCGCCATTGATTTGCAGTACACATCAAGTCTAGTTTACACATCACAGGGAGTACAACTCCGCTTGCGTAAACACTTATAAAACGTCTCCTGTGGCTCTGAAGGGAGATTAACGAGGCCAAAAGATGTCATTGTGACGTCATCTGGTCCTGGATATGTGCCAAACATGTCAAATAGCTGAGACGTCAGTTAGTTGTGTGAAGCAACCTGCAGTATCATCCCTAACCCTCCAAGAGGAAAGTTGACATTTTTAAACACGACTTGAAGCATAATAAGACAAACACACACCTTGACATCACTTCTATGCTACTGAGAGCTGAATGGAGCTGAAGATGTGCGTAACAACGACAAAAACGGTTTAAATAACGAAGATTGGGAAAACAGTACTGTGAATGCTGAACAGCGCCCTTAAACGCTGTAGTGAGCTAAATATAGGTCTACTTGATCTAGAAAAAATAAAACAGGCACCTGAGGAAGACCTGCTGTAGGAGACAAACTTCAGTGGCAATGAGGACGGGATCCTTCTGAATGAATCTTCTAAAGGAAAAGTGGTTTGCTGCGCACTTTCACAAGCGCTTTTTCCAAGAAAACAGGGCGCAGCGTGCAGACGAAAACAAATGTGGCACAGGTGAAGAATAAAACAGGTTGAACAGCAAATAATGGCAGAGCAACTCACAAAAGAGATGTCAGTAGCAGAGGAGGCGGGCGGAGCAACGGGTGGGTGACAAGATTTATCAGCTAGCACACACACAGTATACTGTACTCACAGCAAGACGATCCCTTAGGAAATATTACAGGGTTTGTCATTAATATGACGTTAACCCTCCATGTCCTCCAAGGGTCTGCATGCTGCACTGCAGGCACAGAAGTGGTCGAGCGTGAGCGTTTTAAACCTCATGCCCAAATTGGTCAACAATAATTTTGGATAATGCACAGCTAGGGTAAATCCGAGACATGAACATGAATGTGATTATTTAAAAAAAGCTTTTGGTGTATTGAGGCATTAGACGAGGTTTACTTTGATTTCTCTGTGAAGTACATCTCTGACGAATGGCGGATACTTAGATATCCTTAAAGAGCCCACCTGGGAACGGAGTGAGCGCACTAGACAGTCGCCATCAAACAGCTGCTTCAGGAAGTAATCTGCATATGTTTACTTTCTGTTGACTGATCTGTTTTGAAACGTGAACTATCAGAATTCGATACTGTATTCCTCATGTCGTTTTTTTTAATGGGACTAAAGGTTCCTACATTTTACTGATTTGTTCTCACCATGATCTCTAACTGAGTTTTTTCAGAGCCAAACTGAAAATTTCCAAAACATTAATTAAAAGAGAGGCTGACATATACGATATTTTGAAAGCGGTAGAGGATTAAAGCTTTTCTCACGTCCTTTTACATAAAACATGAAGGAATGCGATGCTGTCCGACGGGGAATCCACATCTGTATGAGCATCAGAGTTTAGCTGGGAACGTTCGTGCTGGATTAATGGATATTTCAAGCATTATCTTTTTGGCAACACCTCGTTAGAAAGAGCAAAAAAAAGGTCAATCTCGTGATTCTAGTCACTGACACGTTCAATAGTCCTCTGAATATGCAGCGGTGACTCACACGGAGTCTGGTTCTGAAGCCATGACTGTCAATCACGGCTGGGATTTTAATTTCACATGTGGGGTTGCAGGGTTTGACAGAAACGCTTGAACCAAATTCTCTCCGCTTACAATCGATTACATGTATTTTAAGGACTTCACCAGGAGTCCGGGCATTGACCAGTCAGTTTAACTTTCCACCCCAGTACAGGGCCAGCTGTCTGGCTAACTCTCACACCATTAGTAGTGCAGTCTGTTGTGGATGGCAGAGTCATCTCACTCCACTGACTGTGTCATTCCAGCCGCCGTGGTAATTAGAAGCCTTGGTCTGAGTGACGGGACCTAACTAACATTAGTGTGTGTGTGTGTGTGTCTGTAAAAACCTTATTTCTGTGGGTAAAAACCACAGAGTAAGGACAGCTCTTCTACAATAGCTTCATTATTAACCAGCTCTGCTGCGCATTATGAGCCACGCCATTTACTTCAAATGGCTGTAGTTCCCGGGAAACCAAAACATAACAATTGGTTATTTTAAAGATTTAACAGCTCCTTTGGTGTGAGGAATAGTTGGGATATTTTAGACGCTGAACAGGAGTCTACTGAGGTGCAAGCTTGGCTTTGGCTTCAATGCTTCAACGGATATCTTTCCAAAAAGCAAACAGATAATTTAGTAAAAATAGCCATCCTTAGAGATTACAGCCACAAACCAATATTTAGACTATTATGAACCAAAGCATCACTAAAATTCACTTTAGATCTATTAATCATTTCCATTTTTTTTTTTTACTTGCTGTGCAGTTTGGCAGATAAAACAAAAACCCTGAGCTGTCAGCAGTTAGATACTGTATAACAGAGTAGCTCGAATAAAAATGCAAGTGTGTGCAACTGCGATGTTGTGTTTTGGGTTTTTTTTTTTTATAACACATCAAAATTACATTTACCAAATGGATTAGTTCACACATTTATGCATCTGTGGTGCTGAGAAAACAAAATGTGACTTTGGCGCTTGCCATTAGTGGTTTTCACACTTTTGGTTGAAAATCATACTGTACAGTAGATAAAAAGAATAAATATTGAATCTGGTGAGTGATATTGATATAATATACAACTGAAGCTAGCTCTATAGCATGACGTTGTGTTATGATAATAATAATTAGACAGAAAAGAGAGCCTCGCTGAAAGGTTTAAGCAGTTTGGGCCCCAGGAGGCACAACACAATCGCTTCACATTTCAGAGTGTAATGTATTTCTTATACATAATATTTTAAAATAAGTTAGACGTTGCCTCACAATCAACCTTCAGTTATTTGAGAAAACAATATGGAACGGAGACGAGGAAGCTTTCTTCTTACAGTGCAGAGGGCCACAGGTTGGAGGAAGAAGCCCCCAAAGGAATGACAACCAATCTGCTCAAGATCCACCCACTATCGCGCTCGATGTGCACGCAGTCCCATGATTGCATCATCCTACACATTGTTATGCAGACGCGGGCTACAGGCATCGCTCCATTTCCAACATAATTGAAAATGATTTCTGGAAATCAAAATGCATTATTTATAACACGAGCAGTTACATAATAATAGGTTTTAAAATGAGAGACGTAATTTAGTTTTCATACACCTCAAATACAAACAAACAAAAGACATGTTTGATGAATCTATAGTACATAAACAAGGTCAACAATGAGTTTAGGCTGTGAACATCCAATTAATAGTCCTGCACTTATTAAAAGACAATCAGCATCACAGACTGCTTAATCACAAAAAGGCAGATTTGCTGCTCCAGCACACAACAAAGCAACGTAGCGAAGCTTTGTATGGCGCTCACTGCTCCTCCTAACACAATCACTGCCAGACGCACATACACAAAGCTGGGTTCCTCTCCAGAATACAAAAATCCTGACCTACTCAAAGCAGCACAAAGGCAGCGAATGGCACGCGCTACCACCCCTCAGCGTGACGCCAGATCTCCAAAGTATTATTACGCAAGTGTTGTAAAAGATACTGTAGCTTTGTAATAGATGACACCAGTCTACGTGTCATTCTGCAACTTGATAGCAACTGTCATAGAGATTTACATCTGCAAATAACTGGTTATTCATCCACAACCCAGTTAAACTAAACTTAAGCTTTACTGCCAGGCCACTTAAACATAAGTGGCCCTGAGATTGTTATATTATTTTTTTCAAGCAAGGTCATACAGTTGAACACATTTATCTGGGGGAAATGCATAATTGATTGTTCCTAGTGCTGGAGCAGCAATCGATCAAGTAGGCAATCATAGGATTTAGCCTTGTTTGTGCTTCTTTATGTGGAGCACATTAAGTATAATTAACAGTCATTATGTTGTCTGTAAAGTGGTGTCTCTCAGACTGTGTCTCTCATATTTGATTGAAGGAATATCTTCACATCTGTTCAGAGTGTGGCAAACGAACACAGACAGACACAGACCAGCATCTTGTGGAGGCAGTGGACAAAGAAAGAGAGAGAGAGAGAGTAAAAGAGAGGGAGAAGGAGAGAGAGAGGATGGTGACCTCCTCCAGGGGGCATCCTGACATCATCCACAGTGGCAATGGAGACATGGTGCTGTCACAACACACAGCTGTGGGGGGTGGGGGGGTGGTTGGCTCAGTGTCACCAGCTCCGACACTCTGCAGACCCAAGCTGGCGCAATGACTGTGACATAATGGGACAGGTCTCTGGGAAAGGAGTGGGGATTGAAGAGAAACACAGGAAGGTGCAGTGGTGGTTTGAGGATGATCAGAGAGACGAGACATAAGACCAGACAGGATGACTGCGTCAGCATGGGGAGCTGCAGCTTTGTCTGGATGTTTGAAATGAAATATGTTTGAAATGAGCAACTGATCCTTCTGCTGTAACTAGAGACAGTAGCTCGCAGCCTTCCTGGTCAACGGTCGCGTCATTCTTTCATTCTCCATGCGCACAATGATCTTGCCACTCAAAATGAAACTGCAACTAATTTAGCTGATTCAACATAAAGAATAAATGCTGAAACATCCACTGTGAGTCCGGGGTCTGAGTCTACTCCACCGTGGTGACGTTTCAGAGCTAAACGGTATTTTCTCCGACCAGCGAGGGCAGAGAGGTGTTGATCCTGTGATTTGTACATTTGGTTCAGCTCACTCATTTCTACACCTCCACTTTCATGACGCATTTGGGAAAAGGTTGCTTTTTGGTTCGCTCTCAGTTAAAATGTTTTCTGCCTGGCAGCTGAGGGAGAAAACCTGCAGTGATACATTCCTCCGAGTGGGAGTCGCTATTCATCCTGTAGGTCGGAGCCCTTTTGAACCCACGTTATTAGACAGGCCTTCGACGGACTCACACGAGGGACTTGTGCTCCTCAGGGTGCTTTTCAGATAATTTCTATTAAAAACAAACAAACTGAATCACATCCTTGTTCTTTACCTCCAAGACACTTAGAATCTGTTTTCAAACTGGTTTATAAAGTCACTTAAATAAGTGAGCTACATACAATATCAACTATAATTAATTTTCTCATTCCAGATTCTGCTGTATGTGATGATAGCCTAACAGAAGAGGTCACACACAAGTGGTTTGTGTTAACGACCTCACGGTGCCCGCATGGCTGTTTAGGACTGCGAATGAGGACGGACGTGGCTCCCACTTTATCCTGAGCAGAGGCATATGCGTCGGACAGGCTTCTCCGTGATTGGCTACTCAGCGAGTCGAACTGGATGACTAAGTGAGGAGAGCCCCGATGATGCGATTGGAGAGCTCTAGCCGTGACAGGCAGCCACCAGTTCAGACGTGTTGGGTAACTTGTGTCGCAGCACCGCCGCGTTTTCCTGGGTGCTGGCTCACGCCTTCTTTCCTCGCAGATGATGCGGCTGCTTAGATTTAATAGGAGAGATGAGATGCTTTGTTTTTTCTGTCTACTTAACATTCTCCCACCCACACCCCCGTCCCTCCTCTCCTCTAAACGAATAAAATGATGGAGCATCAGCATTCTCTAGAGGCCAGCACAGGGATAGCATTGTTACTTTCTGTTTGATCCTTCTCATCTTTCTTCTTTAAGCAACATTGTATAATTATAAAGATAATTTTCTTTGTCAGCATAAAGAAGTCAGAAATAAAGTCCTATAGACCTAAATAAATAAAATGCCACTGGGTAATGAAGGTATGTTGACATCGTGCATCCTTTCACATTTGATTTTGATCTATTGTTAGCTTCATACTTTCATTTCTTGTTTTTTTGGGGTTGGGCATTGAGCTTTAAATACAGAACATTTGATAAACACAAAACGAGCAGATCCAGGTGGACACCGTGGCTCACAACCTTAACTTTGCATTGTACTGCGCTGATTTGCATCAGTAGCTTTGTGAGGGTGTGTCACCTGGCTGGTGTTCACCTTTTCAGTGAAATATCTTTGGTCAAATCACAAGTGGCTGGAAGTATTTGTATCAAAATTCAGTTTAGTCTCGCTTTCCTTTCTTGGAACAACAACAATAACATTTTGATTACATTAGAACACCTGTCAGTAAGAGCCACTCCCACATTTTCATTTATGATCTACGCCCTAAACGACTGCTGAGACACTAAGCCTGTTAGGACATGCCAGGAAACATCTTGCACGCTGCTTTCCTGCGTTTGAGGTAAGGTGCATCATTATTATGAAGATCGTTTTCAGACTAAGACAATACATGGGATCAATGTAATTTCAGATGAGAGTCTACAGGGAAAAATGACAGCATAGAAAGAGGGAGAACAAAAGGCCGAGAGCATTACACTTTCTGTCTCTTTTCTATCTTACAGCCAGGGAAGGTCGCGTACGTCAAGGGAAGAGCTCAGCTTCTAGCATGTACGAGATAGTGAGATGTGTAAAGACAGATAATTGGAATGTAAGCTCGAAGAAATGGGTAAAGGTCAGGTTGAAGGTAAAAAGGTGAGATAAAACAAGCGGTGGTAGAAAGATCAAAAAAGCCTAAATGGAGAACTGTCTTGTTGCCCAGCAGCATTAAGTCATAAACTTAATATAATGCATAAAAGCGCTTCTACGACAAGTTAAACCTGTAGAGCCAGTCCAGATAAATATCTGGGCTCAGGATCAAGACACCTTACTCTTCTGAGAATCCTGGCACATTTGGACGTCGCTGTTCAACACTTCACATGTTCGCAAGATGCTAAGAGAACTTGTGGATTTCTCCCACGTTTGCCAAATAAAGAGCATGCACTAAACCTACATTTTCACTGTGAAAGTCAAACGTATCGCATAACGAGCGGCTGCTCTGTTGAGAAAGCCTGATGCATGTCGCCTGTGCCAACAAAGACAAAAACAAACACAGAGAAGAGAGACAGACGAGCACGGCTGCTGTCGGCAGGGAAGGCAACATCGCAATCTACGAGCAAATAAGAAAACAAATTGTGGTCCAGACAAGACAAGATACATTGTTGTCTGTGAGGTTTTCGTTCCTATCTGAGCTGAATGTCACCTCGTTGTTTGCACAAAAGCAATGAATCATATTATAGATGCATTTCTGATGTTTTAAAGTCCAAATTTTTTTAAGCCTCTCTGTAGCCTCTAGAAGCAGTTTAGTCCCAAAATCACAGGTTGGGGCACATTTGAGGATTAACACCTCTGGTTGTGTTATCTGCTTAGAAGAGAAGGGAAACAGCAGTGATTCAACGTCTGGCTCTCAGTTGCCTGCGTTGCCTGTGATTTTTAACATGTTTGCTGTGTCATTTCATAGTCGGGAGAGCTGGATGAGAGCGAAAATAGCATGTGATTTGACAGCTCAATATGTCTACTGTGACTGCTGAAACGCTGAAGGACTGTGATTGTGAAATCAAACGCTCAGGATTAGACGAGACAGAATTGAAATGGAACAGTGGGTTGGACAGCAGGGCCGTCATCCAGCTTGTTCCCCCGTCAGGCCGTGAGCGTTCGTCAGAATGAGATGTAAATGTACAACAGAAGCTGAAAAGAAATCCTCCCGAAACTGCAACGTCGCGGACTCTCCTTGTGTCTACAAGGGGTTTACTGTACGCTCCTCACTCAACAATCGCACCTGTCGCTACTAAACTGGGCTAAATCTGTAAGGAAGCCATTTGCACTGCACGGCATTAAGACGTTCTGCAAAGAGGAGACATTCTCAGCTCGAACCGGCAACTACACCTCAGCGTAAAGAGACACGGCGCAACCTAGCTATACAGGTGATCCATTACAGCCTCGTACTGAAAGTCTGCACATGCTCAGACCATTAAACACATGGTAATATTTTAAATTGCCAAAGGATTTGGGATTACAGAGATGGCCGCGGCGGTCAGACGTGCCACACTGCTGGAAAAGCTGACTGAAAGAGCCGAGAATATTGGTTCGGGTTTTTCAGCTTACAAAGACTCAGCGCTGTATAATGAGGCGATAGTGAAAGCACAGATCTGTGTGAACAGGAATGAGAGACGAGAGGAAATATGTTTATGAAAAAGTCACTTTTGTGGATATTTTCTGCTGCTTTGATTTGTAACAAGGTTAAATGTAGAATCATGTAAATACCTG
Source organism: Macropodus opercularis (assembly GCA_030770545.1). Lineage (NCBI taxonomy): Eukaryota > Metazoa > Chordata > Actinopteri > Anabantiformes > Osphronemidae > Macropodus > Macropodus opercularis. Next base: position 7,283,063 of record JAUCMP010000029.1, on the reverse strand, counting down.
TTTTTAATCTTGGTACAAGTCATGGTGAAACAATTTACTTTACACATTGACATGCATACAACGTTTTTTCTGAAGTTTTGTTTAATAAATGTTTTTCTAATTTGCAGGGTCAGTTTTTCTACGCCACCCAATCTCACCTGTTCCACTGAGGAGGTTCCGTCCGCTTAAAGGGATCAGCCATGAATTGGTTGGGACTGCAGTCGGTCCTCAGTGGAGCCAGCAAATACTCCACCGTATTTGGCCGCGTTTGGCTCTCCATGGTCTTCGTCTTCAGGGTTCTGGTATTCGTGGTGGCAACTCAGCAGGTTTGGGGTGAGGAGGGTAAAGAATTCGTTTGCAACACAGCGCAGCCGGGCTGCAAAAACGTGTGCTACGACCACATTTTCCCCATCTCCCACGTCCGCCTCTGGGCCCTGCAGCTCATTTTCGTCACCTGCCCGTCACTGATGGTCGCCGCACACGTCAAGTATCGAGAGATGAAGAACAACCGGCCAACAAGTCCACGCAAATATGCCCACCCTGGGAGGAAACGTGGCGGGCTGTGGTGGACGTACTTGGTAAGAGCAAAGAGTATGAATGCTCAGTAAGGCTTAACCCCCTGGATGGATAAACTGAGGAATCACCTTTTAACCCATTTTACTCTTTTCACAGCTGAGTCTGATTTTCAAAGTCGGCTTTGACGCTGGCTTCCTCTTCCTGCTCCACCACATCTACAACGGCTTTGACATGCCCCGTCTTTCCAAGTGCTCCCTGCCACCGTGTCCGAACACAGTGGACTGCTTCATATCCCGCCCCACTGAGAAGAAAATCTTCACCTGGTTTATGGTGATTTCTTCTGCTGCGTGTATAGTCATGTGTATATGTGAGATGTTTTATCTCATCTGTAATCGCGCCCATAAAGCTTATTATATGAAGGGTCAGGAGGTGAGAGGACAAAGAGCAGCGCATGTGGACCCGACAGCATCTAATCAGAACATCTGCAACACGGAGGCTGAGCAGGTCCTTTCTAACACATAATGTGTGGCGGCAGCAATGCCACACATCAGCTGCCACTGCAAGCAAACGTCCCCATCGCACTCATTACCAGTGACTTTAAATTCTGTGATTTCTGAGACTGTGTTTAGTAAATATTATGATGCTGGGTGACTTCCCGCAGAAACGCACACATTATGCATGCAAATTAACTCCTCATGAAGGCGCCGGGAATTGGTTTGTGTGACTGCAGCTCACAGTGTGTGGTTGTGTGGCTGTGGTTTGATGTCTAACGCTCCTAAGCGTGTTTATGCTGCATCCTAAGCAAGAAATCGACCCGAAGCACACTGAGCACTTTCACTACCAGCAATACGTCGTGGGAATATAACACAGCTGCAACTGAAAAACTTAGTAGAAAGATTATTGGTCTTATGGTCACTTTACTGTCTTTTGTTTGTTTGTTTGTTTGTTTTTCTGATTGTTATCATTTTTGTAAAAGGAAAAAAAAACAAATAAATGAAGCATTTTAAAATAAAACGCGCTTACCGACGTCTGGTTCCTGTAAACATGGTCTCTTACAGGAACTCTCTGTTGCGTGACTAACTCGTGACGTATGCCGGCAGCGGTGATTCAGTCCCGCCATTGCGTTGCCACTCCGCTGTCCAATCAGAAACGAGGCACGCGGGTGCGGTTTTGACAGACCCGGAAATGAACCAATAGCTACGACCCTTAGCTGAACGCTCCGTGTTGAAGGAAGTAAAGTGTGTTGAACATGAGTTACTACTACGGCCAGGTACCGAAATATTTGATTTTGGGTTTTGTCTAAGTTAATTACAACAACATGTTCATATCGCGGACTAACTATATTATCTGTTTCACTTCTTTAACCCAACGTAGGTGGATGGTTTGTTGCATAGAAGCACAATGAGCGTCTGGCTGTTGTGGATAGCAGAGACTATGTTAGCTAACTTTTGCAATATGTTTGCAAACGTTTCAGAGTTATTGCTGAACAGTGTGTGACTTTTAGACAGTTCCTGTAACCTACTGCACTTCATCTGGGACTTGTCACAGTAGTTTCCTAAACAAATCGTTGTGTTGGAAGTCATACGCTTTGAATCCATCATTGTTTTGTGGTAATCGTTTAGTTTGTTTGTTCTCAGGGTTATTCTCTTTTTCAAAAGCCTGCGGTTTGTAAATTATAATGTGCAGGGTGAAGTACTGTAAAAAGAATTTGTCTGTCTCTGGAGGGCTATCCAGGAGGAGGCAACCCACCACCCAACGCGCCGTACGGGGGAGGCAGTGGTCCCTATGGGCCGCCACCCTCCGCTCCATACGGTGGAGCAGCACGTCCACAGGGAGGGCCTTATGGTTACGGAGCTCCAGGTCAAGGAGGACAGTATGGGCCCAGACCAGGAGGTGCCCCAGGTGGCCCTTATGGGGGTTATGGTGGACCTTATGGACAACACCCTCCAGCAGGTAACTGTAGGCTGAGACTGGAGCTGTGTAAGCATCCACGGCACCTTTTGCCTATGTGACCTGAGGAGGTGTATTGAGAACACGAGGAGTGTCCGCTGCAGATAGATTCTCATTCCCTTTATTCATTGCTTCTCACATTTTCTTCCTCCCTCTCGCTCTCTGGTGGGATGATGGATAGAAAATGACTTGCGTTCCCAGACAGTCGTGTACAGACAGGGTTCGGTTTGTGCCCCTCAGCAGGATTACATGGCTGGAGTGATGACTCTGGTAATACTGAGTGAGGGCTAAACAGAGTGAGAGACAGATGGTTAAAGAGTGTGTTGTGTGTGTGTGTGTGTGTGTGTGTGTGTGTATATGTGTGATTATGCTTTTTCCTGTAACAGCTAAGCCCATGTCAGAACCTGATAGCCTGTGTTGCCATCACTCCCCCACAGGGACAGAATCCATCAGGATCTGGCCTGAAGTGTCATCTGTCCTTCTCTGCCCATTCATTTTTCTGACCATCATCTCTCCTCCTTCACTCTTCCCTCATCTCACACCGTATTTTCTGCTTCTTTATGTCTGCAGCTAATGGCCTGTTGCTCCAAGACTATCTCCCTCCCCTCTCAGCAAAAGATGATGACTTTTCCTTAACCTCTATTCTGCCTCTATCCTACCTACGCTAGATTATTATTTATCAGAATACAACGACTTTCATAACTGAGGGAAAATAACTACTCCTGTAAGATAAACATATGTCTAAAATAAGCAGAAGATTGTAATTACAAACAGAACCAAGATTTGAGGTTTAGGTTGTATTTGTTTTTTCTGAATATTAGGTTTTCACATACAGAGATATGGAAATAATAAAGAGACTGAAATGAAATTACACATGGGAGGGTGTTGGGAATGAAGGTGTGTAATAGACATCTTCAGAGTCAATCTAAATCTATTCGTATCCATTATTTTCATATGCATCATTATCTCCATCATTTGATTCTACTACTATGTTTTTTCTGTAGGTAACATCCCTCCTGGAATTAATCCAGAGGCGTACCAGTGGTTCCAGACTGTTGACACAGACCGAAGTGGCTTCATCAACATAAAGGAGCTGAAGCAAGCGCTTGTGAATTCCAACTGGTCTGCTTTTAATGACGAGACCTGCCTTATGATGATTAGTGAGTCATAATTCTCAGGATTTGCTGGACACATGCTGACAAACATTATTAAATATTAAATTGAATGAACAAGGAACAGCATAAAGCAATAAAACTGTCTGTGCTGTGTTTACATAGCTTAATGTGTTGTCTTTCATATTGTGTTAGACATGTTTGACAAGACACGATCGGGACAAATTGACCTGTTTGGCTTCTCGGCATTGTGGGACTTCATGCAGCGATGGAGGGCATTGTTTCAGCAGTATGACAGAGATCGCTCAGGGTCTATCAGTGGCACAGAGCTACATCAAGGTAACCACTGGGTTTAAGTCCAGGGTTCAGCCATGTGCCTTTCTTTGTAGAATTTGTATGTTCTTATCGTGTGTGGGCTCTCCGGCTTCTACCCACAGTGATTGATTGAATTGAATTTATTTCTGCTACAAAGAACACAATTGAGAACAATTGGTGGTTCTGAGCTCCCCAATGTTTAATTCATACCTATGTTGTCTCTTCCCCCTCAGCCCTGGCTCAGATGGGTTACAACCTCAGCCCCCAGTTTTCAGAGACTTTGGTGCGACGCTTCACCCCACCTGGCATGCGACCCGGCATCCAGCTCGACCGCTTCATCCAGGTGTGTACCCAGCTCCAGAGCATGACGCAGGCCTTCAGGGAGAAGGACACTAACATGACGGGCAACATCCGCATCAACTATGAGGATTTCCTCTCCGGTGCCATCATCAGGCTCATGTGAGCCCAATGACTCCTGCACTGTGGACACAGTACGATTCCATACCTTATTGTGTTCTGTTTCAAAGCTCTATATAGTTTTCTATGGGCCTCTATATACTGTAGTGACAATAGTCAGTGTCAAACAGTCATCATCTTACCACAGATGTCTCGATGACAGCATCAGGTTTTGAGCTAAAATGTTAGTTTAACATACACCTCTGTTAACTCAAATGCTGACCTCACAGGTCAAGGTTAAAGGTTTTCATTTTTCTTTTTAATCTTTTTTTTTCTTTTTCATCTTATGGTGAAGAAATGTTATGGAAATCTCGCTTCCAGATGTTGTAGTGTGAGGCTCACACTTTGACTTTGCATCATTCTTATTTGATGTCATTCAATAATGAGTAATGCCCAAGGGGCTATGCAGAGTGTATGGGAGCCTTGCAGTTGTTCGAAGAGAAGGAGAGGGCAGAGCAGGGCTCCACAGACCAGAGTCGATTAACTTTGAGTTACATTATAGCTACTATCTTAGTTTACACAGTTAAAGAAACTTACATAATTTTTGCTAAATTGCACGCCTGTACGCCAGTGTCAACAACAGATACACCTGTATCTATGACCAAAATATAACAGAGAAGCAGTGACGAGAACATTGTGGGACCAGTTCTGTTACAGAATGTACTTGAAAATGCCAAAATGATTCTTAATGCCAACAACAAATAAACTACATTGTATGTCATTCTAATGAAGTCCGTCATTCATTTACAGCCAGTCTCACTTCAAGCCTTCATATGTGGTCTACAGCCAAAAGTACGTGTGCCCTTTGACCCTTAAATTGCCCAGAATCAGTTAATACCTTTTCGATCTCGTAGGGTACATTAATTGCACAAAAGAGCAAAACAGCGTCTGTGTGCTGGGTGCTTCTTTTCTCACCATCTGTTACTCTGCTTGATCACAGTTTGTGTCAAGAGTCCTTTTGTTCCTCTTTGTCTCCTTTTGAATCGGAGGCAATCCATCAAATTCTCTTGGGCATATTTTTTGGTCATATCCCACATCCATCTTCTCCTCACCCCCTCTTCTTCTGTCTTAATGTGAGGTTAAATTTAGCTGTCTCAGGACCTTGTGTACACTTTGCCTAAGATTCTCCCTGCTATGTTTATGCATCACCTGTACATGGGGTGTCATTAATTTTTGTGTTTTGAGTGTGGGACGAAGCCGATAGAGAGATCCTTTCAAAGCCTCATATGAATCCGCTGTGGTTTAACCTAAGTTCTGATTGTCATTGACTGTGTAATGAAAAAATTTTCCGCCACTGACCATGCCTGACATGTGTAATTAATACCAATAAATGGAGCAGGGCTACAGGGCTTCAGTTAGGGGGGATGTGACGTCCCACTCTGTCAGCTTTGGTTTGTGATTTGGATTGATGATGCTTGTATTTTACAGAAATATCTTGGCTAGTGTGGCTCTAAATCTCATTTACTAATAAATGCGAGCTGATGAAATAATCCTGGTGCTGTTAAGGTTGCTGGTAAAGGAGAACTGGCACTACTAATGTTGTTTTCTCTCAGGGGATGAGCACATTTCACTTTATCTGACAGGACTGATCAATTGCCAGTTCTGGCAACTACAAGATGGACAGCGCTGATGGAGGAATCATTTTGAAGCATGAAGCATAGTCACCCACACAGAATCCTTTTAATCACAACAATTTCAGGAGTCTTTTTTTTTTTTTAAGAAATGAGCTCTAAGTTTTCTTATTCTGTGCCTCGGAACAAATGACTCATGAGTCAGAACTGGGCATGACAGTCTGCATTCCGCTGACTATAGATCAGCTTCTTGCTCTGCATTGGTTTAGTTTTTAAGGAAACCCTTTGGGCTCAGGAGCGGAGATGTCATCAATCATAAAGAACACTTAAACCCAGAAACTACAGTGGACTTTTTTGTTCCACTAGAGTCAATTCAGCAAATTTATGGTTTGCCACTGGATGGTCTGCATCTCGCATAGACAGTCAAAGAAAACAAAAGCAAAGCCTCCCTGGAACACACTGTCTCTAAACACTACAGCTTGCTTTTGAAGGTGTCTCTGTTTTTATACGCCAAACTATGCTTTTAAACTAAAGGAAAACTATTTTGGTACTTGAGGGGTTTGTCATCCATGAGAGGGTTGCCCGCGCCTTGTCAGCCTGCGACACAACGCTGGTGACAGATCTGTCAGAATGTCACGGATATTCTTCGAGAGGAGGATTTAGTGCAAGGAACCTCCATGAATGTTTGAACACAGACAGAGCTGGTATTTTTATCACTCCCAGTAAGTGCAACGGAGGGAACGACCAACTGCTAGTTAGACAGCTACGAGATATAAATATTTAAATAGAAATGCATTTATTTCAGAGAAGGTGAAGATAGATTTTACAATATAATCCCATTAATAATATTGTAATATGTAATCTGAATAATGAACGAATCAGGATGGCCTGAAATTCATAGCGCTCATTTAATAGGTGTTCCTACATTGTACCAGTAACTAGTCATCTTATTGCCCTACTGCTTCCCAGGGCCGGTGTAATTCGCCCCATCCTCCACTAGAGGGACCCAAACTCAGAGGGAAACTCATCTTCAGCTTTCTTAGTTACAGCGAAGCGGAGCTCATCAGCCAATGGCATTTAACCAGGAAGATTACGCACAGTCACCCGGAAGTTGCGTAGATTCACCGCTGCTCCAACGTGCTAACAGTAAAGGTGAGTGAAGGCTGGTTTAATAAATAAATAAATATAGGTTCGCTCTCGAAATAGTTAGACGAACACTACGAGCCGACGGAAGCTGAGGCTGCGGTTCAGACACCGCTTCATTTAATGACGGTTTACTCACTGACATCAGTGTTGCATAATTCTACCATTTACCAATCTGGGCTTTTATTACGAATGTTATTTATCGCTTCATATATGAGGTAATTCAAGGCTTCTTGTCGTCGGAACAATAGCCAGAACGAGCTCTATAACTAAGGCTCGTGCACTATTAAATAGCACAAGGTCAAACACAGACAAATTGCTGGAGCGAGTCGTGGAAAGCGGCTTTTCAGTTCGCCATATATGCGACACATCGCTGTGTAACGCTTATTATAAACTATTAACTTTTTTTTGTGGTAAACAAAACACTTACATGCCTTCTCCGTCTGTATGACCCCGTTTGCAGCGTGAAGCACCCGGGAGCTGCAGCCTGCAGACATGTGGCCTGTTGTCTGGACAGCGATGAGGACCTATGCGCCCTATGTCACCTTCCCTGTGGCGCTTGTGGTGGGAGCGGTGGGCTACCACCTGGAGTGGTTCATCAGGGGCACCCCCAGCACCCGAGAGGAGGAGAAGAGCATCCTGGAGCTGAGAGAGGAGAGGAAGCTGCAGGAACAAGCCGGCATGGACAGCACACAGGTGCTTAGCTTAAAGGACAAACTGGAGTTTACACCTAAAGCCGCTCTGAATAGGAATCGGCCGGAGAAGAGCTAACGAGTGGTGGTTTGAAAGACCACTGTTTGGCCACTCTCAGCAACGGGACGATGCACTGAGGGCGAAAGGAATGAACCAGAACAACACTGATTCTTTCCACACGTCATACTTCCTGCCCGGCCACACGCTTCAGTATTTAGTAGTTTATTTAGCCAAATATAGCGTCTGTGTGCTGCATGGGAACCATCCACTGATGCTGCCTTTTGGTACATCGGTCTCTAACTGTTGAACATCTAGTTGTTCGGACTTTGACTTGACAAGGTTTAATGCAGTCCTGTTGTAATTTATCCTCTGGATTGGGAATTTCGCTGTGGTAGGTGTCACATTGCTGTTAAAACACGTTCTTTGTAATGTCACAGGTGGTTTCTCCTGTTAACTTTCATGTTAAACAACGTCTGATTGCCAACATGAAAGTGGAGGAAGAAAGACACGTCTTTGCTGCAGGTCTCGTATCACATGTAATCTTTGATGGTATGTGACAAAGCCAGCCAGCAATGTGGGGGGTCTCTCAGGACGTTTAAGCGGCTTTGTCCTATCGTCTGAAACTTCTTTATGGTACTTTCATTAGCGAAAGTGGAAAAAACAAATATGATTAAACCAGAGTTACACTACAAGTAATAATAGGAAAAATGCTCACTTTTTGTAATTCGAGGTTAGAAAATTGCAGTTTCATGTCTGAAGAATTACCTCACCCCTCTTTATTGTAAATCAATACTGTTGCCAAGGATAGAAAATGTCATCAAAGGTTAAGGAAGGAAGTCATGACTGGGCTCATTCAGCTTCTAGAAAGGATTTCACAGTAGACAAAACAACGACAGATGAGGAAGTGACAAATGTGTTCACCTTTGTGCTCAGTAACGATTAAAGAAATGACTGATCCATTCATAAAAATAAAACAGATGTCATTGTTGACTGCTTGGTATGAGTTCTTGCTTAACACCTAAGTGCTTTATTGATTGACAGTAGTTCAATTAATTGTAACATACATTATGTTCATGCAGAATCAGAGGAACAGGGCTTATAAATGCAGCATAATAATATAAAATACCTTTAGCATTTAGCAAGAACTTAGATTTTAAGAGTTTGAGGAGGTTTTTATTTCACTCCTGCAGCCTTTCCGGTGTGAAATAATGAAACCGTAAGGGCTGCCTCTCTCGCGCTCCAGGAGCACTCTTAATGGGTGATAACCTTTCAAACGTGCCAGGATACGTTCTGCTGCATTACCCTGCCAGCTTGTGAAATGTGGAAAGATTACGAGGCCCAGATTTACATTGGCACCAGATTGGTAAATGCTGCCGCGTTATCGGCGGTGATCAGCTTCAGCTCGCCTCTTTCGCTTGCTATCGCTGGAATGACCTGCTTCACTTCGCTGACCCCATGTGCTCAGAGTGGCAATTACTTGGAGCTGGTGGACGTTTCCATCTGGAAGCAGTGAGCAAGGAGAGGTTAAGGTGAGGTTGCAGCTAAATATTACTGACAAAATGTCAGTCATAAATCAGAGTGTCCTGTGTTTAGGTGTGTGTGATTTACCCCTGGGAACAATCAGTGGACAAGTTAGTGCGCTAACAATGGCTCCGCTCCTTAGACCTGGACAGCATTGTGGGAACCGAGGCTCGTGGGAAAGGACAGCGGGACATTGGGAGGTGCTCATTGTTCGTGTTGGATGATAGGGATAATGGGTGTGGGTGATGCTGGCTGCTCTTTTTTTTAAAGGTCTAGTACAACATCCTGAGTGGACAAGCCGGAGACAGTGTTCCCTTTGCTACAGAAACAATGGAGCTGTCTGCCTCCTGGAAGGGCACCACATCCCCCCACGCACACACACACACACACACACACACACACACACATACACACACAGCACAATGTTGATGCAGAAGAGTTGGCCAGAGTTATCGCTTCAAAGGTAGGAGCAAGTCACGGAAAACCTGCTACACCATCAGAGCCTGTGACCGAAGAGGCAGCGTTGCAAAAAAGCTTTGTGTTTACGTGGAGCTGTCGAAACAAGATGCGAGGAGGAGCACTTCTCAGAAATGAGTGCATAGTGCCTTTAAACCCTAGAAATAAACATATGAAGCGACTCACGGTTGTAGAGCGATGCACAGATGACACCAGTATATTCTCACTAGGATATTTCTAGAATAACTGATGTTATGATCTGATACCGATGACTCAGTTTATAGCCTCCACAAATGTAACTTTAAAGCTACATAATTTGTCCACTTGTAGAAAACAAACACACTGACATTATAACAGTGTAACGATACAAACGTGTAAAACAGAAACCAGGTTTGATGAGCTTGGGTCCAACCAAACGCTGCTGAGGAAAGTACCTGCCTGTTTAATGAGTACTGTTGCCCACCTGGGCCTTTTTAGTGAAAGTGGAACAAAGACGAGAAGCTAAGAAATATTACGATTTTAAGCTGATAAATCATAACAAGAACGAAAGATGAACAGATGTGAGGCCAAAATGCTCCAGTGAGTTTAGCTGGACTGCAGTCAGGTGACTTTTGGTCTAATGCAGCTTTGAACATTTCCAAGCAAATTATTTTGCAGGACCATCAGCTAAATCAGCACAAGCTACTGTAATAAGCCCCCAACCCCCAACCCCACCAGCCTGTACACACATAAAAATCTCTGCAAGCTATTAGTGTTACCAGCCCTCTTGATTGACTCCAGACGTTCAGCCAGCGCTTTGCCCATTTTCCTCATCCTGCGCTGGCCTTTGATGGGGGGGGGCTGTGACGTTAGGTCAACTAAACACCGGGGAGCTGGCACAAAACAATGCAACAATACCCACCGCAGCCCCATTGTCAGGGCGAACAATCTTCAACCACCAGTCCCTGGAGAGAAACAATACTGGACCAGGAAACAGATGCAGGCCCACTTCCTGTACGGAGTTTAAATATAGAAGCTGCTCAAAGCTTTTTTCGTGTTGTTTTCTTTGAGTAGCACAAATGCCCAAATTAAGGCCTGGGTGCCTGGACGTGACATTGTTATGGATACAGAGAAGGTCGTGTGTCGCTATTGTGTTTGTGTGCAAAGAGAGAAACAAAGGGAGCAGGCACACGTAACACCGACAGACGCTCACTGAGCCCTAGACAGTGGACTCTGCTCTGAATTGTCAATGCATTGGTGAAGCGAGGTTTCATTAGTCAACCGTAGTTGCTGAGAAGTGTGACATCGATGTAACAGCCCAGGTTCTGTCCATTCATCCATTCATCCAATCAGACTGTCTGTGTATCGATCTTTGTATGGACACTCGTTCACCATCCTTTTTGGTGTGTGGTCTGTAGCTCTAAGTGAGGAAACGCAAACAATGTCAGGAAACGCGGTCAGAACGGCTGCCTGAAAGATGATGGTCTTTCCCCGCTTCCATTCACTTTATTAGCTGACGATAATTCACTGTAAAAACAATGCATGATTTTATTGTCGTGAGGAAATAGTCCAGATGTAAACAAACGGGTAATCAACGAATGACTGTTTGAACAGATTACTGTCCGGGTGTCTCTTCAGAAGGTTTCTATGGCGAGCACATACTCAGAGTAGGTGAAACTGGCTGTTGGAGCAGTAAATAACCTGCACTCACTGTTGTTTATATCGAATTCAGAGAGGTTTATACGTGCTTCATTGAACAGGAGGCGAGAGTTGACTCAGCGGAAAGAATAGCAGAGGGCGTCGGGCTTCTCTGCCTCGATCGGCCTTAAGGAAGATAAATGTGACCGGGGGCTCAGCTGTTCCTCCGCTGGCTTTGGTTGGCAGCAGAGGGCTGGTACGGGGTCGCCCTCATGCAATCTGTTTCATGACCCACTAGTTTTTCTGTGGAAACACATGAACACTTGGACGATCACGTGGACGTACACACACTCAAACACACATTTGGACCAACCGGGACTGAGATAACAAGACAGCACAGGAACGCCAGCCAAGTCCACATGAACAGGCTGTTTGGGTTGTTCTCTCAACGTTATCTGACCATAATAGCAACACGTTTGAGGACTGAGACATAGTTTTCATATACAGTGTACAGCAGTTACTATTTTAATAACAACTATTCCTATTATTCAGTTGTTGCTCTTCTTTTCCTGCTATAGATTATTGCTCATCATCACGGGGACAGTTCTGTAAATTGCTGGAAATGAGCCATATTTCAGAGCACTGCACCTACGTCTCTGAAAAGACATATGCTGTAGCTACTGTGTATGCTTTATTAGTAGCAGCGCCAGGTTCAGCATTGTATTCGTTACTGTCCTTGAACACACCGTTACCAATGAAGGCGCTGCAGGGGAGAGTCTGCGTTAGAGGCTGTTCGGCCTTGCATGAACTCTTAGTGGTTGTTCAGGAGAAAAGCATATAACGGACACCTCTCAGTGATCCTGCACGGTTCGTCCATACTGTATCTCCACACCTCAGAACCTTCTCGTGTCCCCAATGAGATCTATCTTGAGTGATTGAGCGTCTCCGCATTGTGGTATTATTTGAGAAGCGGACGGAATATGAACAGAACAATATTTGCGTTACCAACAAAAACTAAACGGCATAAAATCCACACAAGACAGAAATGGAGTAGCCTCTAAATGGTCGTCTGTAGTATATGTTGTATAGCCTGTGGATGGTAAGTGCTAGTAATTTTAGTAATAAGTGAACTGATTCTTGCTTTGCGTTAGTTTAAGCTTTATTTTCTTCAATATAATAAATATGTCCACTGGTGTTTCTTCCCAACACTTCATACATTAAATAAAGTCACCACATAGTTAGTCATTTTCTTTCATTGACATCTCTGTACCGCTTTCAGTCCATTGCATGTGCAATCGCCAATGCACTTTGGAGTTCAACAGTCCCGAGACGGTTTGATTTTCAAAGCGGATGCTTGTCTCTGCTGCATTATTTAGCTTTCATAATGAATCATGCAGCGACCTCTCTCTCCCTCCCTCTCTCTCCCTCCCTCCCTCTCTCTCCCTCCCTCTCTCTCTCTCCCTCCCTCCATCTCCCTCCGTGTCTTTGTGGCTAGAATCCCATGGTTAGTGGCAGTGCATCACGCGCAATGGCAAAATTCCCACGTTCCCAGTTCACATCCGCCGCCCGAGTGACCAAACCTTACTGGGTTAAAGGGGAAAGGCGCGTTGTGTGTGCGTGCACGGCTGCTCTCCCCTTGGGAGCTGAATGGGATCTAGAGAGCAGTGCATTCCACAGCGAGGAGAGTGCCACGGAGAGGGGAGGGGGCTCCGAACAACTCCAGGGGGGTTACAGTGCAAATCTTAGCGGAATATGCTTAACAATTCCTCCCACTCACGACTAAACAGTTTTCCTAGATTTTCCATAGACTCGTCTTTGTTGTGCTTTTTACTAGCGTCACATTCTGGAATGAGAGTTATTAAAGTAACATGCAGGCATCTTATGACTGCAATCTTTTCTTTTTTTTTATACAGGCGCTTCATTTTTATTGCCTGGGGGCAGTGTTCTTCAAATGTTTTATGTTGAATAGGTCGATTTAGTTGGTAAATTTCCACGTCCGCCTCCCTTTAAGAGACAAACTTCACAGTGCAGTTGTTGTTGGGCTCTCACCGTGCACTCCTGAGACTCACGTGTCTCAGAATAATAATATGGAATAAAAAGAGGATTTCATGGTCATAATCAACCGTCTGACATTGTCATACGTAATGTTTCAGCTTTGAGTGTCCCTTATGGGCACCCTTTGAGTTCTTCGCAGTGTGATGTGCATGTTTTTTATAATGGACTCTGGGGGAATGTGACGTCCTCATAGCCTCCATGCAGTTCATATAACTGGGAAGCAGGTCAGTCCCAGCCTCAGCAGAAGCCCAGTTCACCTCTATCGTAAGGTCCCTGTAGCTCTCACAGGGGTTGGGGTAGCACGTCGCGTCGCCCTGCGCTGGGAGGCTAACGTTGCTGCTGGCGGCCCCCGCGTGAAGTCCTGGAGCTTCTCCCCTGACCGGTACCTGCCGAGACCGAGGCAGGCAGACCTGGTGTTTGATACGGTAGCGCTTCTCCAGGTGGTGGGAGGCGGCCAGTTGGAGCAGGTGGAGGAGCTCAGTGAGGTTGAGGAGCACCGAGATGGCAGCGATCACCTGAGTGTAGATGGTGAAGATGGTCTTCTCGGTGGGCCGAGAGACAAAGCAGTCCACCGTGTGAGGGCACGGGGAGCGTTCACATTCAAACTTGGCTACTAAAAAGAAGCCACCATAGAGGAACCACAGCCCGACTATGAAGCCAACTTCTAGGAGCACTTTTAACAGGATGCTGAATGCATATGCACACAGCAACCTGCCTTTCAGTTTGGGGGAATCTGGAGACTTGTCTGCTTTTATAACTTTTCCCCCAACCTCTTCTTTCTCTTTCTCAATCTCCACTGAATTATCAGTCACAACTCTAATGTCTCTTCTTATCCCCGGTTCATCTTTTTTACTCCCACCTCCTTCTTCTGCCCTTTTCTCATCCGTTACCTCCCCAGTTTTCTTGTCCTTCCCGAACTTTATAGCCACATATCCAAAGTAGAAGATGGTCGGGGTGGAGACAAAGATGACTTGGAGGACAAAGTAGCGAAAGTGGGAGATGGGGAAGGCTTTGTCGTAGCAGACAGAAGTGCAGCCAGGTTGTTTGGTGTTGCAGACAAAGTCGGCTTGCTCGTCATCCCAGGCGGACTCGGCAGCAGTTCCCAGTACCAGCATACGGAACAGGAAGAGTACGGTAAGCCAGATGCGGCCAATGCCCGTGGAAAACTCCTGGCCCTCCTCCAGCAGGTGCTCCAGGAAGGACCAGTCAGCTCTGGACATCCTCTGCTCCTACAAGGGACAGTTGAAAAGAGCTTTTTTAGAATTTTAAGGCTGAAATAAGTTTGAAAAGTTCATCTTTTGAGAAGCTACATACAAACTATAAAACACATGAAGAAGCGTGGATTCCATTATACCTGCTGGTAAGTTAGCTGCTACAGGTACCTTTTCATTAACTACAGTGATATGTTTCATTTCTATTTTCACCCTGTTAGTTCTTCCATGAGCTCACATCGTTGTTGGACGAGCTCCAACTCAGCAACATGTGAAGAACAAAGGCCCAATGTACTAAAATCCATTAAGCCAAATAGAACCATATGGAAATAGCACATACTTAAAACACATAAGCCTCCAAGAGAGGCCGCTAAAGTTTTTCTATTATCCATTAGCATTTACACAGCCACATGTTTTTAATATAGATTTATGAATCTGAGTAGATAAAACACTGATTTTGTAATGTTCTAATGATTTATTATAGGGAGGACATGTTTGTCAATGGTAAATGACAGAGGTTTGTTAAAAAGTGTGCACCCATGCACACGCAAATACAGTAGTCACACAACTGAATAAACATCCTGTGTGGGGGAGATGGGGCATTGCTGTGACACTTGACTGTTTGTTTAGACTGTTTATGTTTTTTTTCTGGTATTTCTTCTCCACTAAGAAAAAAAAAAAAAAGACTTTTCCTAATTGTTAAATGACAAACTCTACCGGCAGGATGAGAGAAGACAATGGCCTCTCAGGGACTGTGTTTGTCCCAACAGGAACAAAAAAAAAAGATCATTGTTATCTCCACAGAACATGCCACAGAATCCCAATTAGTAGACTCCCTCACCAAACTACACGAGAAGACAGACAGAAAACTAAAAGGTGACATTTTACTAGAAAATGACACAAACACTGTTGAGTAAAGTACGTCACAACTTAAACTGGTTACCTGCAGTATTTCCTGTGGTCATAGTTTGGATTCTCATAGTTTCCATCAATGAAAGCCTCGTCACTGACAACAGGATCCTTGGGAAATGTATGGAACCCAGCAGCCGGTTGACTTACTGACAACCACACAAACACAACTGGCTGTGGCGCATATCCGGTATTAATATGTCTTTTTTCCACAATAAGAGATTCTTACCTTGCTCTGTCTGAACTTGGATTTGTCTCCTGGATGGTTTAACTCCTCTCGGCGCCCAGGTTATTACTCCAGCCCCACTCTTCGCTCCGTACGCTGGATCGAGTCCACCGACACTGATTGAGTCCGTGTTTCGCCGTCTTTAAAAAGAATGGAGGTAATCGGAAAAAGTGGGGAGAACTTTCCCAAGCCTGCGTCCACGGCCCTCCCTCAGGAAATGGGATGGATGGACTCAAAGCAGTTCTGCTTCGCTGCGCTCGGAGGTTTAACCTTATCATTATGGCATCTGCACCAGGTTGCATTAATTACACCGTTTTCCGTCGGTTAGTCAATGATTATAAATGGGTGAGGTGGAAAGATAGCGAGGCATAAATCGACAAAAAAGGGGGGGGGGGGGGTTATTAAATTACCTAAAACTATTCTATGTGTTTCTTCATTCTGCGTCGTCTGGGTCAGTTTTATTCTATTTTCCATCACACGTTTACATGACGAATAATTCATGAAACAGACTGTAATGTCGCGTTGTGCCACACTATGGCGCCACTCACCTTATTTCAGAGACGCGGTGATCCAAGAAGACCCGTCGGTATGTCCCACTCCCATGATCAGATCAAATGTGACCTACTTAGTAGCAGTCCATCTTTTTTTATATACACATTTCACCCTTGGCCGATGAACAACGTGTCTCACAACCTACTGCGTCTGTTGCTCGTCTGTCTTGAGTTTGGAGTTGTTGGAGTCTGTTTGGGGTTAATGCAAACCTCAGCAGTAGCTACGCTGATTCGAAACAAATCCCTTTTCTTTGGAAGATGTTGCCTGTTGGAAGCCTGTCTTCAGTCCGTTTTGGCAAGAGCTCTGCTGAACACGGCCACAAGCACGAAATCCAACGGCAGGCTCACAGTATCAA
The DNA here is from genome assembly GCA_030770545.1 of Macropodus opercularis. Taxonomy (NCBI): domain Eukaryota; kingdom Metazoa; phylum Chordata; class Actinopteri; order Anabantiformes; family Osphronemidae; genus Macropodus; species Macropodus opercularis. Next base: position 7,266,426 of record JAUCMP010000029.1, on the reverse strand, counting down.
AGAACTGGATCCATCAAGCCTTTATTTAAATGTGTGTACTGCATGATAATACAAATTCATAGCATTTCTAGTTATGCATTTTATTTATTGATATCATATCACGGAATCAGCTGTACCAGTCCAACAACTAAGAATTCATCTCCCCCCAGTCATTTCCAATCAGGCCTGTAACATCATCTGTGTCTATATGAGGATTGTGAACATTTTTAGGAGAGTGGGTCCATCTCCCCAGCGGCAGCACAGAGCCGCTTTATAAAAACACCACTAAATTGACAGTGAATCGTCCTGACAGATGAGCGTCCTGCTCTTTTCTTTGGTCATTACGGCTATAGATGAATGGCGAGGCGGGAAGTGAGGAGAACCGGCACAGAGTAATGGAACTGTTCCAATTCAGGGGACGCGTTTGTGTTTTCCTGTGTCTGGTGGGTTTCTCCCAGCTGCTCACCGACCCCGTATCACCAACACCACAACAGCGTACATCAGTTAACAACAGTACCAGTGGAACATTTTAGTAGTGAAGGACCTTTAAACTCATTTTCTCTGTTATCATGTGGTTCACAGCTGATTATGTAAAGTGAATCGATCAAATCTATATTTTAGTAGTAGTGTTTTGTTGTCTGACATTTTGGTTTAAAGATACATCACACATCACTTAATGATACATTTTTCCTTTTATGTAAGGCATTACCATGAGTCTGTATTTTCTGTGGCCGTGCATGAGGCAAACACACATCTGTTACCGTGACACGATCGTGGTGTGTCACGTTAACAGAGCTGTGTGTGCCTGTCAGCGATGCCTGGTTAGTAATGACGTTAAAAACAGCTATGAGCTAATGTCTCCACAGACTCGTGTGTTGTATAAAATATGCACGGCACTTGCAGATGTGTAGCTCTTCTGAAGCGACGTGTATATATTTGTAAATGAATCCCTGGAGGCTGGTGGGAGAAGGGTGATATCACACTGCAATTACAGTATCTGTAACATCACCACTGTGCTCACAGAAAAGTATGGCTATCACATATCTAGTCTATATTAGATTTCTCCTCTTAGCTGCACAATTGGCTTTTGTGTATACCCTGACCAATCATTTTTTTGTCGTATCCTTACAGTCTATATCCAATCAGAGTGCTGCCTACACTCACCCTCACCTCTATGTACTTACCATGTGCCTCCTTGCCTTATTACACTTACCTACTGCTTCCTGACAGCTGCTATTGATCCCAGGCAGCTTGGAGCAACGCCATCAAAGTGGCAACATTGTGACACTGGCAGCTCCTGACAGCTTTATTAGAAAAGGAGGACGTGCTGGACCAGCAAGTTCCCCCCACATCAACAGGCCCCAAGGGAAGGAGCCATGGACAGAGCTCATCACATATATTTGGGGATCAACCGAGAGGTCATTTTTGAAGGTAATCACTTGTTTTGTCCAGCAGGATTAATACACTCCAACCACAGGTGCTAGACTTAAACCATTGCAGATGAAAAACCTTGTGGCCCGATTTGTAAAACCTTAAGGAATGAATGGCACGTTGTTTGTGGATTGTTATAAGTATTTTGTAGTTAATACAAAGCTGAATGAACATGGCTGTGAATTAATAAGATTCATACAGACACAATAGCAGAAAATCACTTTTCCAAACATTTAAGACTCACCATCTCTGGAGTCCTGGCTTTTTGACATTTGGCTTTATCGTTGGGGTGAGTGCTAATGAAGATCCAAACAGATCTGCAGACAGGCTGTGAAGCAGGTGGCATGAGGCCGAGCTGGAAACGATTTTACCCCGGTGATGAATGTCCTGCCACATACATGTGGAGTAAGGGTGCGTGATGTGCTAAGTTGAAAATGCAGATTTTACACCTTGACCCAGTGAACCAATAAATATTCATTGAGCTGCTTTCCATGAAGAGAGAGAGAGAGAGAGAGTCCTAAAAACTCAACGGGCTTGTTAAGTAGGAAAATGGTGTGTCGTGGTGGAAAAGGAGTCTAAGTGAGGAGAGAAGGGGAGACCACAAACACAGTAAAGCTAAAGTGTAATTTTCCCCTCATACTTTGCATGAATAAATCATGCATAGCAATGCTTGAAGCCCAGTGCTGAATATTTATGCACTACATGTCAGACTAGGGGATTTATATGTTCAATATCATAACCTTCATCAGTCTGTTTTTGACAGTCACTGTTGGGGTTAGAGTCATAGCAGACTACAAGAAAACAGGCGCCTGAGAGCAAAAGAGAACAATGGAACCCAGCCCTCCCACAAAGAGGAGCCTTGAACTGATGGTTTTAGACGTTTTTGGCCAGCTTTTAGTTTTACAATTTGTGGTTTTGGTTTTCTTCATATGCGACTGTCAGCAAATAAGAGCAGCTACTTGGTACTGAGGACACTAGGACTTCAGGTCCAGGCAGGCCCAGGGCCCCAAGAACGTAGGGGGTCCCTCTGTTACATAGGCCCTTTTATCAGTTCATCTAGGGTTATATATGGTATATAGGAACATGTGTATATAGTGTATATAAGAATATGTGTTTACACAGTGAACAAATCCACATTCTCTCAAATGTTGTAATGGGCTTTTATTAGATCTAATTTTCTGATACTTTATCTCATAGAACAGTCAAAGGCAGATATGGCTAAATAACGTTCAACGTGACAAAGCAGTGAAGGCTTTGAATATGACAGTAGCCTGGTGTGAACAGTTCAAAAGCACATAGACATGCACACAATATGTTCAGTCCTTCTCAGTGTCACTGACCATGGTGCTGAAACTAACATGGTCCGTGACACTGCAGCTCACGAAGCTGCTCATCTGTCTCAGCCGTCACTGTTATTATTAAATAAATGGGACTATTTTAGGCCAGTCATGACACATTATCTCACTGGTGAAAGCAATGATACATTTGCATAATGCTTCATATACTGTAATAAGGTTTTTGGAGCAATTTAAAAGATGCTGAATTGTCATCAGCTGCAGAAGTAAATTAGAGCATGGGTAAAATACTGTTTGATGGCCAGTGGGCACAAGCAAAAACAGTAAAAAGAAACAGCAGTTCATTATGTTTTCAGAAAACAACTTAGTTCTACACCCCAAAGTTCATTTTAGTTGAAAACCACTTTAATGTAGCATGAATATTTATCAACGCTGAAAGGGGTAAACTCTGTTTTGCAAATTAAAGAGGGGGAGACGCGTTGGGGTATTTTTAAGCATAAATCCTAATTCACTGGCCAAATGAGAGAAGGTGTCGTCGCAGCTGCTCTTTAGCAACCCGGATGTGTTCTTCTGTCAATGTGATGATTGTTGCAAAAATCATTTGTCTAGTCTAGTCTAAGGAAACTGAAGACACGCTCCACATGTCCACAGCCATAGTCTGTGTGTCTCCCTCTTCTCTCTCCCCCTCTCGCATATTGTCTTGAGACGCGTGGACGTCAACTTAGCATTTTTTTTTCCAGCAGTTGAAAAAATTTGACTTAACACATGTCATTGTGTAGCTTTGTGACGCTGAGCTCCTGATGTAGACTGATACTCGGCACTGAATGAGCGAGCTGTCTAACAACGCAATGGGATAAATAAATCTAGGTCATTATTTGCATGTACGCCCATCTGGTATTCAGTCGTACAATATAATACTCAAGCAATCATAAAATGCCCTCAAGGCCTATTGCAAACGAGCCTTTTCCCTCCATCTCCTATGTGTGCGCCTCTTACACTCTCCCGTTCTCTCTCTGTTGACCCATTTACAATAGCTGCCGTCTAAGTTAAGTGCTTGATGTGATGACATATTCGAAATGGGCGACTATACGCCGCCGAAAATCACAGTGGAAGTTTCTGATTCACATTATCGAGCGCTGCCCTTCAATGATGTTGTGGCTCTGTGTCAGTGGATGGTTGTTAATTAGACTGTAATGAAGTTGATTCTTCAGAACATTGTACAACATATACAGCAAGAGTCCCGTAGCCTAGTAGCACAGTTTCACTGAGCCCCAATTACCAACTCAGCAATCAGTAACTAATTACTGTACTTTTGTAGCCTCGCTCCAGGATGTCTCCCTTGTAAAATCAAGTAAATAATATTTTAGGGAGGTTGGACCCTGTAGTCAATTAAGGAGGTAAAAACAAAGATAAGCGTAAAATCTAAACCCAGCACTTGATTAAAATAACCCATAGATCACTCGTTCATACTGGTAGTGCAAAAGCTGGACATTCCGCTAAATGGATTTTCGGGGTGATTTATTTGCAATGTGTTGGCCTTCTCGATCCCCGTCGTTTTGTTTGGCCCCTCCTATAACAAGGAAGAGGGGCCACCGAGGATCCTATGAACCAATCAGTTGCTCGTGATGCTTCAGTGGGGAGTCTTGCCTGTAACTCATAGAGATGGAGAGAGAAAGAGAGAGAGAGCGGACGCGGCGCCGCTGCTTTTCGCTGCTGTTTCTCCATCCTCTACACACGACCGGGGAGCTGCGGAATAAGCGCGCGTTTCAGTCACTCCAGCGCAGATTGCGTCCAGTGGGACCCTCGTAAAGAAAGGCTCGACTTCAAGGTAAGAGGGTCACGAGGCTGTTGAATTGGAGCAAAAGGCAGAAGGTGCAAACGCTGCCTGGGCGCACGCGTTCCGCGCATGTCGTGCATGTAGGGCTGTCATGTGGCTCTTGACTTCTGTTTGTAGCCTGTTGTGGCGGAATACGGAGTAGTTACTGGACTGCGTCGCCGCGTTGGTCCAGCAGAGACCAAGGGCTGGTTGGTTTGCTGTCAGCGGGGATCCCAACGTTTCAACTTGAAAATAAAAGAGGGAGAGAAATGGAGATGGAGTGAGAAGTTGCCCCCCCCCCCCCCCCCTCCAATTCATCTGCACACACTCGCGCGAACGCATCGCATTGTCTTTCTGAATCCATGTGCAATGCAAATGAAAACGACTCCGAGACGCGATATCCGAGTTTCGTTCGTGCGTAAACGTTCGCTGACCGTGAAAGCGCGGCTGTGCGTGCACGATGTGCGGCGTGGACTGCGTGTCCCGGAGAGGAATGCGCGCTGGCCGTGGAAGTATCGCGTTTACCCTGCAAAGCAGAGGTGCGCAGCAGTTTAATTAATCACAGGAGAGTCGCGTAGAGCGAGCACAGCGCATGGGACAGCGCGGAGGAGATGATCCTCCAGGACCACCCCGGTCCTAGAATCCTCCACGGGGTTCTACTGCTTCCAAGGTGGTTTAGGATGCTACACAGTTACTATTCTACCTGTGTGCACTAGAACATTTGAAGGGAGGAGGGCGTTACCAGTGTAGCCGTGAACGTTTGCAGCCCTTTGGAAACATCTGGCTTTACATGAATTAATTCAGTGCCCGCCCATGTCAACGTGCTGTGCCTCTGCAGTACAGTATTTTTTTTTTTTTGGCACCACCTAAACATGTCTTATGTTATCAGCTGCTATAGATCTTGGCGTGTGATGTAAAATCACATGTAAAGGATGTGTGGTTAATACAACCATGAACTGAGTAGTAAACCTGAGCAGATTATCTTCTGATTATTGGTTGTGTTGGGTGTGTGCATGCTGGTGTGTGTGTGGGGAGGGGAGGCAGCGGAGCGAGGAGGGTAATGCACCAGAGGGCCTTGATGTTATGTGATGTGCCTTAAATAAACCAACTGCATCCAGACTTCACATGATCAAAACCACATGGCTCTGATAATGATGTGGAGAGTTGTACATACTGTAGATTAGGTTACAGAAGAATTTGAGGCCTCATCTGTGGATGAAACCTCAAATACCCCCCCCCCCCCCCCCCAATTAGCCAAAGGTAAAGATATGATGGGTGAACGCGTCCCATCCAGGTGATTTCCTCTCAAATTCCCTTAGTTTCCTCTTGAACTGTTCGCGCCTCTTACATCCAATTTGCAGGTGGTGCTCTGCTGGTTTCCACACACCCTCAATCAGTTGCGGGTTTCTTCCAGGGATCTGCCAGACAGCATGTGAAAGTGTGACAAAACCTCAAATGAGCACCATGTCTTGTGCTGCAGAAGGACCTGCCCCTCATTTTGTCCCTTCAATAGAAAAGTGACAGTGAACAATTACGCAGACAAACATTGTTATGGCAGTCGAGTGAGGATATTTCTACTGTACCTGGAAGTCTGTACATGGATACATAATATATTAGATTTGTATCTAATTACTTCATTTGAATGTCAAGTTCAGTTGGTGTTAAAAAGCCCAATTGCAAATTAAATATTCTAGATATTTGAAAGCAGCTTTTGGAACAGTCTCAACCCTCCTCTCTGTCTATTCAAGTCTGCTCCTTATTCGCAGCACAATACAGCATGTTAAAAGAGCAAGATGCTGTCAAAACGCTGGTTCAACGTGACTTATCTTGTCTCATTCAACCTTAAAATTGATTTTTCCTTTCATGAACCAAGCACAACAAGAATGTACTACATGGGATGTACATGTCTTTGCAGTGTGTAGGGTTCAGTTTGCCAGAGCTCATCTTGGTGCAACAACACGCCGCCTTGCACAAATCCCATTATTTCCTTTCACTATCGCATAAGAGACTCGGTAATGATGCTCCATCTTGATGGGCGCATGGCGATTAAGGGTTCGTTCTGGCATCTGGTTAAGGTTCCTGCAAAGGCTGTGCTGTCAGAGGGATAACTAATGTCTGGAGTGGGCAAAGCGACACCCATGAGGTCTGTATTAGTGCACAACAACCAAGCTGTATATGTTCATTATAGAGCTTACACCATAATCATTTCATAAACAAGTTCTGAAATGAGATAATGTTCAGTATCTTTTAACATTTAAGGGAAACTTGTGCTTTTTAAAAGGTTAGTTCCTGCTTAATGTAATACACCTGTCAATGGTTTGTAGACTGTCTCTGATAAACATGAATCAGATTTCCCCACCATTAATAACTGCCTTGATGTCAAACCTTTCAGATTCATCATTATATCGCCCCCCCGCCCCCCCAATACAAGCTGGCAATGACAGACTATCCCTTTGCAACAAAGCTCTTTGTTACCATCTCTACAGCGTATAAAGGCTTCGTGCTAAAGTCCTGCAGTAGTGGAGAAGCAACTGTGGCCTGGATGACGAGAGGACGGGCTCTCAGCGTTGTCAGATTGTTAGCCGACTGCAGCCTGGAAAAGCAGAGCCTAAACCTACAGCGTCTCTCCCTCCGTTTGAGTCCTGACTTACTGTATGAAACCGCGCTCAGTGTTAAACCGTGAAGAAGCCATTTTGCATATTGCATATCAGTACAGAGTATTCAACTCCAGCTCTGGGGGAATTATTAGGTTCACAAGCTGCACATCAACAGCCGTGCACACACAATGTAGACGCACAGCGCCTGCCTCATCATGTTTTATCCGGGTTCGGCTAAAAGATTTTGTCAGCTGGTCGCCTTTTATGAATATAGAGGCAGATATTTATGTATTTTTTACCACATACACTATCAATGACAGATGTGAAGTTAACTACACTCTAAGTAGATGAAAGTCAGATGTGGAGTGGAGCGATGAGAGGCATGGGCGTGGTGCTTTCTGAGTAATCAGGGAGCAGATAATCTGTCTATTGTTACATCCATCTCAGGTTCTGAAAGGGCGTATTGGACTCGTTTGCTAACACTAATTAACAGTATAACATTTACCTTTGAGTTCATCAGCGGGTGTAACATTAGTAATTTAAAGTGCTGCCTATGCTGCCGCTCTCTCGTCCTCTGCAAACACGAGGAACGACAGGATTTGCTGTGGTTATGAAACGCAGGGAGGGCAGAGATGAGACGATAAGCTACTGCAGATGCCAGTGAAGCTAAAATAACCAGGTACAGTCGTGGGTTCAGTATTGGATAAAAGCAGTTAAAAGCCCAACATGCTGCTATGTCGAGTTTGTCATAGTCAAACGCATCAGCAGAGGCAAACCGATGTAGTGGCATTAATTCCAGTTATACAAGTAGAATGAATCATGCTAATTATGTCAGATTCCAGTAAATGTATTTTTCCCTTCCCACAGAGACACATGCTTAGTGAGCTGTAATGAGATGTGCAATGTCCTATTTGGTTTTCCAGAAACGCAGATGACATCATCCATATATTTTACAATGTTTTAAAAAATTATTTTGATATAGCCACAACACACTTTCACCAGGGAGCGGCCATAGTTTTTGGGACTTGAGCCACATTAGTGACCGAAAGCCAGCTGATGCGCTCACTGGAGGTGAAGTGAGACAAATACAAATACAATCATTATTTATTATAGGCTATATTGTTTATATCATCATGTCCCCTTTGCTTTGGAGAAAACATGACACATTCAGGGGATCACAGGCTGATTTAGACTTTTTTACATCTTTTGTTTTGATAATTCAGTGGGGATAATGTGATGGCCGTGAAAACTGTTCAAGCGCTGCATCAGGGGAAAAAAGAAATGAGAACGAACGATTCTCATTCTCTCAAAGAAGGATTCGTATTCTTTCTATGGCTGCAACTGATAATTATTTTCATTGTTGATTAATTTTCAGGTTATGGCACCAGTGCGTTGTCTACATTTCATAATGTAAAACCAGAGAATAATAAAAAAAATGATAGAAACTGTGAACGATTTTGATAAAGTAATTAACTGTCAGCTGATTTAGTTGAATGTATAACATACATACATTGTAAATTGTGTATAGATTTTGCGAGAGAGAAAAATGACAGATAGTCGTCCTACTGTACTACTGTAGCTTTCAGTTAGCTTCATTACTCGTGAAGTTAAAGGCGCACAATTAATAGAAAGATTGACTTTTAGAGGATCTTATACAATGACTATGAGTCATTGAGCAAAATAATTCATTTCACTTTAGTCAATATCACAGTTTTAAATAGAGGTTAAGGCTCCTTCAATTGTTCATAATACCGCCCTGACATTTTCTAAGTGTGATGCCGTAATATTAATGCTAATCTTTACTCCTGTGTCAAAAGGGCTTTATCTTCCTTTCTCTCTGTTGGCAGTCGTGGCGTGTTGGCGACTACACAAACACTAATAAAATAGGCCAGTATTGTAGATGTAGTTGAGGTGGGCAAAGGGTGTCACACACACACACACACACACACACACACACACACACACACGGATGCTCTCTCATATCCTTCACGCGTCTCGTTTTAATTGTCATCTCACCCCCTCACACATTCATACGCGCTGTTGTCATGATGGAGCTGCTCATACTGTGGCGTTAGCGCCGCAGTTTGACACATTTCCCCCACGATGATGAGGATTCAATCACACTCGCTGTTGGAGGATTACTAGTCGACCCAAACTCAACACACTCATGTTCCACCTAGAGACGCGTCGTGGTTGAACCGATGCAATGCAGAGACAGATAACCACCCAACTTTCAAATACTGTGACGGAACTGTCTCATGGATGGGACCTGAAACAGAGCTTGCAGGCGAGCGACGAGGTTAAAGAGGCGAGGGGTAATTGCTGTAACCTATCTGGGTGGAAGAATGTTTGCTTGACTTCCCAGTGTCCTCTTCTGTGATGCACTTGGGCATGAAATTGTTCCCCTTTCCACCCTAGCTAGCCCAACGCCCAAGTCCACTGCCCACCCCTGGCCGGGCGAATTGGCTTTTCTGCATGTGTGTCTCTGTACGTTGGGTTTTTCATGATCGCCCGTGTGTGTTTGTTGAAATGCGTGTTTGCGAGGGGTTGGGGGAGCTGTTGGGCGTCAGCTGGCCCTCTCCATTTCACTCTAAATGACAGAATAAGCGAGCGAGCGCTGCAATGATTATGGGCTGCACGGAGAACTGCGGCAGAATGATCAGTGAGTATTTCATGCTAAAATCAGGCAAAGAGGGAAAAGCAGAGCGAGAGCAAAGCTGATTTGAGGATTGTGACTCAAGTGTTTCTGGAAAGGAAAGAATTAGCATATGTTCATTCATGCATTGATAAAGGAATATGTGTGCGTGTGGAATTTGTTTTCATCGTTGTCTTCATTCATGATTGATGCATGTCACTGTGTGATACTGCCAGACATTTATTACATTTGAAGCATTAGAGTTCAACAAGTCACACGACTTCATGAATGTGTGTACGGGTTTCTCTGTGTGAAAGCCTCGTACCATGGGAAAACCATAAAAGCCATCTTGCTTCCAGTTGTGTTTTGTGCTTTAAAAAATGCTGCGCAGGCCAAATGTGTGGCACACATTGGTGAAAAACATATACGTGTGTACAGTATATACAGGACCCTTTGTTTGAAATTGCTATTTGATTGATTTATCATGACATAAGCTTAAATTAGTTTGTTGTTTTGCTAAGTGCTAATATTAATGTCATAGCCAAAGTCAGTCAAGTTGGTCTGAGCTCAGTTAGCATCAGCAGCGCGATACAATCCACCGTTAAGCATTTGTGAGAAAGCGTATATTTCTTTTCATATCCCACAACAAATTGCCAACCACTTCAGCACGAGCCATTAAGTTGCGAGCGTCCTCATTTTAACGAAGGTCATCATAAAAATTATATATTTTTTCCAGCATCTAATAAAAGCAGAGCGCTCAGGAAATGAAGCTACACTAAACCGCTTCTTTCAGCAATTCAGGCTTGCTAACATTAGCATTAAATTGCTTTCGCTTTCGGTGAGGCTGAATACAAAAGAACGAAGCATCGCTGTCATTATGACTAAAAATAAGACAGATCAGTCAGCGTCAGTCAAGGAAAGTCCTTGAAACAAGCTGATTGATTGGCTATAGAAAGATCTCTCCCCAGTGGCAAGTAAAGGGGAATGACATGAGAAGACTTGATTGACTTGTTAAACCGGATGTTTTTATGGTTTAAGAACTTCTTTCCCCCGATGCTGGCACCGTGAGGTAACCTAGAGATGATCAGAGGATGAAGAAGCGGGAGGAAGAGAGCGAGAATAAAAGAGGCTGGGATGATGGCCTAATGGAGTGGATGATCAATCGCATCGATGACTCACGATGAAGGGATGGTAGTCATTTGATGAATGGATGACGAAGGGTGAGTGAGGTGGGAGCGAGAGAGATATGAAATGATAGAGAGGAGTAGTCTTTAAATACTACATCATGTAGTGGCTGTTCAATCCATTTGCCCCTGGTTCGTACTTGAAGGTGCACCATGTTTTAAAAATTTGCTCATGTTTTTCTGCCGTTTTTCTTAGTTTCAGTATCTCGTTCCTCCGTTCATCTCCTTTTTTTTTCAAACTTCCCTTCCTGCCTTTTCTGTCTTCCCTATTCCACATCCTTGCTTTTATTTGTCACATTCCTCGCCTTTCACAAATCCTTCTTCCTTCCTCTTTCTTCCTTCTTCCCTTCTCTCATCATCTCATTCTTCACCCTCATCCCCAGTCTTATTTTCTGCCTATTTCCCTAATGCCCTCTTAATATCTGCCTCCATCATTTCATAGCCTGCCTCCATTTTCTTTGTCTTCCATTTTAGTTTCACTACATTCGTCTCACCTCCCTGACGTACGCTGTCATGCTTAATTCCTTCCCCTCCTTTGTCCTCATCTTCTTGTGACCTTTATCTTTCTGCTTCTTCATCACCCCCACTCTCCACCTATCTAACGAGAACATTTCTGCCTTCCCATCACTCTCTCTCTGCATGTTTTCCTACCTCTTTTACATCAAGATGTCCCTTGCCTCCTCTCGACAGCACTCTCTAACTCTAAGCGGGGCAGGTGGTGGAGCGAGCCCATGCTTTCAGTGGGACATGCCTGCGCTCAGATTTAAATAGATAATGGCAGAGCCCGAACGCTTGTCGGGCTCTCTGAATAATGCAGGAGATCCTGAAGGCATTGTTGCCAGGCATCACTGATGGCAACATGCATGCACCAGCTCGCAAGCTTGCAATATTGATACCGAAAGAGAGGCGGGGACTTGATGGTAGTTATTTTAGTTTTTTCCCCTCCATTACGCTCTTTATGCGTAACTTTTGAAAGGTCGCTGGACACGGTCGCGCCTGTAGCAACAACACTGTAGCGCAGAATTTCCTCGCTTTATTTTTTCTTGAACCTTGGCTGAATTTGATCGCAAATGAAAAAGCCTTGGAGTAAAACAAGAGCTGCAACTAGGCGGAAAGTTAAAGTTAAAGTTGGAGTTGTTGCTAAATTGATCAAGCGATTTGACACTGAGGGTCAAAGCGAAGTTCAAACCAAACAGCGCGTCCTCCCGAGTGAAATGACAGCACACAAATTCTGATTCTGAACTGTGGTAAATATTCAGCAGGCTACTGTGCCGCAGGAGGAGGGTTGTGTTGTGGGGCCTGGCTGTAAAGCTGTGGCTCGAATCGTTACAGAACTACCTTTCACATTTTCTAATGCACACTGCAGCTACAGCCCCGCACTGATGTCTGCACCGACTGCCAATCCGCCGTCCTCACTCGGTCGCTTCTCCCTCCCACACCCATCCGTAAAGAAAAGGACAAAGCAAAATGGATTTCGCAGTAATAGCCGTAGTTCTGGAAGGAGGGCTTTGATGGTTCCTCTCCTCTGAGGGCAAGCGAAAAACCATGAATGAGCTCTTACCCATCAACCCATGATGATGCTGGTTATCAAACTCACACTAAAGTGCTGCATGGTGCATTAGATTTTATTCTGATTATCTACAGAGATGTTGTGGGAGCACAGGAGATAGCGCCCTTGGCGAATTTACCCATTAACTCAAGTGAGAAGCTATAGATCACCAGGGATAAGATCACCAACACGACCCTCTTTATCTCATCTCTCGCCTCCTTCCTCTGGTGTCAACAGGGCTGATAATGTCATTTGAGCTCACGCTCATAAAGCGCAGTCATAGGGGTGGTAGTTTAGCTGTCGATGGTTCTCAGAAGCTGTTGCACTAATGACTTTCAGTGTTATCCGCTCTGTCATCACCACTAATCTGGTCTGCTGAGCAGCTCATCGGAGATCGGCTGGTCTATCAGGCTATTAGCCTGGAGAGTCGTGATTTGTAACACCTCCGGACAGTTAAGGGAATTATGGAAACAGTGGCTTTTCAAATGTAGGTGGATTTATTAGCCCAACTGTCAGGTGTGACACAACGGGCCTTTTGGCTTTAGGGACAGCCTGGTAAGCAGAAAATAAAAGGAGATATCGTAAAGGCGAAATAAGTAAAGCTGTAAAAAAGAAAAATGTGCCCATTGTCTCCTGATATCCTTGCTGCGAGCTGTGCACTGGTGCTTGATGAAAAAGGAAGATAGAAAGAGTTGAGAGATCTTATTTTCTCTCTTGCTTGCTATTCACTACATTTTCTGTAAATCCTTTTCCTGGAGGGAGATTCTTACTTTTCAAGAATGCACAGTTGGCCCCTACGGGAGGCATTTTAGGGGAGATGTTTGTGTGTGGCTGCCTTCTGCTATCAAGAAGAAGTTGGGCCGGGGAGGGGGGGAAGGCACATAGATTGAGATGGAGGAGAGGCGAGACTAGACGGCGTTTGATCAGTGGGATGCTGAGTCACACTGGGATGTGATGGAGAGATTGGTGCTTTGCGACAGGAGCACAGTGAAGAGAAGCGGCGATAGTGACAGACTTAATGAGAATGTTGAGTTGTAAAGCCTCAGCGGTCTTCGCCCGCCATCAAGGTGTCTTTGACAGAACAAACACACACGTGCAGACACATATGAACAACTATTTTCTCTCTCTGTTCCCCCTCTTCCCACGCGTCTGCCTCTGTGGGGATCTGTCGGCGAGTTGAAGTGTAATCTGTGAGGCAGACGAAGACAAAAATCCCGTCATCTAGTGTGTTTTACCGTCCATCAGGGGTGTGGTGCATTGTGTGCAGAGTGTCGGCTGTGTTTTTTTTTTTCCAGTGCGCTGACAAATGCGGCCCTAAAAGCTCTACTTTTACACCTCCGACAGGACTGTGCGTCCTCTAGGGGGGTGTTGTAGTTCATATTCACTGTGCATATCTCAAGAAGAATTTCCTTTTCCGTCAGTGCTTATTACATGTCCAGTAAAATACATTGTGGGACAAGCTATGAACTTTCCAACATCCTATAAGACTTATCTGGAAAACACTGTGGAATATTGACACCTGAATTTTAATATATACTGTATATTTTAAGCTGACATTAGCTTTTTAACTTACAAAACTAAAGCTAAATAAATGCGTGCTAATAAATTCACAACAGGCTTATTTCATTTGCCACTTTTGATTATTTTAAATACTACACTTATTTAACCTGTCTAATTGTCCGTCTTAGCAATTAGAAAACGCTCTAATTAGTTTGCTTGTTTTACTGGGGGGGGCGGTTGAATGAAAAAGGGCTTCGCGCACAATACGGGTGACGCGGCGCGTTTAAATTTCAGCTGTGTGTCGTGTCATCATAACAGCGCTGCTCCCTTCCAGTTGGGGCCAGTTTGGGTTGAGCGTGGCTCATTTGGAGGAAGGCCAGAGGTAGCAGCTGCTGCCAAAGGGGAGAGCAATAGGGGCCCACAGCTGTCACAGCCCTGACCTGACTGCATACAAGGGCACAAAGGTCCAGTGGTCTGACATGATACTGTAGGGGCCTGGATCTCTATCTGGGATGACAGCTAATGAGGACACGCGCTGGATATGAATATTAAGTCAGTGACGGGAGGAAAACGCAGGTGAACACTTATATCTGTTTCATATCTCGTACTATACGTGTTGTAGTTGTCTAACACGCAGCAGAAGTTGGGTACCGTGGGTAAATTACACCGTCTCTGACCCCCTGTTGCGCGAACATTTGTGGCGCATGTAGTGACACCGTCAGGCAAATAAACAGGCGACACACAGACACACACACGCGCGTCAGTGTGACAGTCGGCTGCATGCGCTGGATCTCCAGAGGGCTGCAGGACCGAGGCCATTAGGGAGTGAGCACAGCCAGGGTTCGGGTTCCTACAGCACCCATTAATGGAATACATTTACCATTTCTGCGAGGTGTGTGCGCGTGTTTTGTGGATTTGAGTGCCTCTATGTTACTGGAGAGCAGCACATTCGGTATATGTGTAAGCGTACAGTACATTAAACCTATGCCCGAATGCATAAATGCATATATACGCCCTCATTCCTGTCATGCCACTGGCTCCCAGCTCATCCTCAGCCTGCACTGACGACAGCTCATTTACATTCACTGGTTCACCTTCGGGTGTGAGGGTTTGCTGCTTCGCTTTTTAGACTGTTACGACTGTTCACACAGAATAGGCCCGTTTGAAAACTCCTATCAGCTTTGGAAACTATAATTGCCATATTGTGACATTTTAAGCAGTCAGTGGGGAAAAATAATTGAAGTTTATCGTTCACGTTATCTCCAGAGGGAACAGTGGTCTTCATGCAAGCTCGTCTCTGTACTCTATTAAATGCCTGGCTTGCTTGTTTGAGTTCTTCCAAGTTTTAAACTCGGACATTTCTCACCTGCAGCTGATCAGATACAGCGTTTAGTAGTGACAGTAGTCATAGTACAGCTGCCAGACATGAGAGCAGCATAAAGAGGCCATGAGCTTAGTTACTTGAATATGTCTTCCTAAAGCAAAGTGGAGTTTGAGATCAAGAGACCAAGCGGGACGTGAGTCATGTAAATGGATGGAGTGTTGCTGTTCCCTGGCCCCCGAGGCATGACTCACGCCACTGATCCTGTCCACTCAGAAATGTAGTTGTTACCTAGGAGAAAATTCTTGGAACTCATCAATTGTTGTATCACTTGAATGCCAAGTGATGAAGCACCACACTTCCTCCAGATTTTGTGCTCATGGCGTTTGTGTTTGGCCCCTGATGCAGATCTGAGCTGAAGCCCAGTGTGTGTGTGTGATAAGCAGACTCAGATACCTGATGCATTATATGGACGCTGAAGCTCATTATGCCCTGGTTTCAAGATGGCCTCCTGTCAGCAGAATGATATGGTTCATGCGTATTACGGATATAACGTTGGAAAGCTTCAGATTCAGATTCAGTTCAGCTTCAAAAAGCAATTAAATGACCTGCTGAGGTTAAATAGTGTTCACTGGGCTCCGTGTTGGATTTTCCTTTGAGTGAACGCAGCTAGGAATTAAGAGGAAGTGTGATGGGATTATGTTTTGTTGTGTGTGCGCGCTTGTCTGGGTGTGTGTCCACTGAACACGCAATGCTTTGCCCTGGGCGGCCAGTGTGACCATTTCCTTTGACAGCTCGTGTGGAGTGATGCTTGCATTTGTCAAGGTTTGTGTAAATGTGGGTGCATGTTTGTTTCTGTCAAAATAAATCCCTTAGCTCTCATCCAAACATGTTTTCTTCTTATATATATGTATATTTTGTTATATAGATATAATTTATTTTAGAATTAGATGCATAACGTCTCTAGATGTGCTAAACTTTAAATATATTTATGGTTCAAATGAGAGTTACATGCTCTCCTTCGTAGTGTCTTTTTGGAAGCGTTGCTGGGTTTGGTACAGAGACCTCACTGGCTCCCAGTGAAACCCCTGAGTCCCGCTGCTAACGTCAAACAAATTACATTTTGGTGAAGTAATTGTTTAAGCCTCTGTGAATTCGAACAGGCACATTTAAAGGTAAAGGCCACATAGAGTTTGTTTGTTTGTTTGTTTGTTTTATTATTATCATTGCTTTTTTCTTTTTGGCAGCACAATAGCACTTATACAGTGGCTTCATCCTCTTGTTTGATGTGGGATCAGTACATTTCTAAACCCTTAGATGTGACATCATTTTTCATTGATAATGCTGTATACAAGCTGCAGTCATTTATTCTAGCTAAAACGAATAAACATATTCATGTGTTTGTTTTGTAGATGATCACCCTTCACACGATGTGTTTATGCCCTGTCCTCTGAAACAACACTGTCCACGGTGTAGGTCGTCCCTCCTTGTTTCCACTCTGCCCTTCTCCCTCCTTCATTCCATATTCAGTGCAGCCATTCAGGTCAGTTCTAATTACCGGCGTCCAATTGGAATTGGCTTTTCAATTTTTGATGCTGCAGTGGTGGAAATCGCAAAGTACCTGTCCGCCCACCCCGACCCCCCCCCCCCACCATCCCACCCACCCGCTCAGCGCCCTCCTAGTACGACTTTACATTCACCTCGCTGCACCAGCACTTTCCATTGCACTGCGACCGTGGATGTTTCTGTAAGAGTGCGAGTGAGGGGAAGAAATACGAGCCTATTACTGTAAGTCGCCACACGGGCGGCCACTTTGTGCAGCGAGACGAGCGTGTTTGCACGGAGAGCATGCATGTCTGGGTGAGAACGAGGGTAACTGCGTGTGTGCGTCAGCGTGGTACATTGACAGAAAACAGCAGAACGAAAGGAGAAGGCATCTCTGAGGGATGGGAGTGGCAGAAACACCCCGGGTCTCTCTCCTCTGTCTTTCTTTGCGTCCGCAGTGCAGGAGAAGAGAAGATTAAAGTGGAGACGCTGCGTTTGAAGTTGGGCAATGTAGAAGAAGCTGCAGCGGCTACGTGCCCGCATAGACACTGACGTGCAGAGCGGCTTCTTCCTCATAGCCTAGTAAAGTGAGGGAATATCAATGCTGCTCAGACTGCCTTTGATTCAGAATGCCTTTATGTGATCCCTCGCCCACACCACCAAAAAAAAACGTCCTACTGAAAAAGAAGAAAAAAATCGAATCCCATCCCGTATTTAAATGAGAGGTGATAAAGAAGTAAACTCGATTAACTCCTGACTGAGTTGTGTTTGCAGCCGTTGTGGGGATTTGCAGCCTGAGTCCACGCAGATACACCGGCAGCTCAAAGCTCGCTCTCTATCAAAGCTGGAGGTGGAAATTACAGCTATAAATGTTTGCAGTGGCGCTAAATAAGTGGATTAAACTTAACACACACATATGCGCGCAGGCACGATGATAGAGGCCTAAATATGAGTCTGACGCAGAAATGTCAAGAGGTAATTGTAGAGTAATACTCCGACTGGTGAAATGTCAAACTGACCCTCCTATTAGTGAGTAGTCTCCAACCTGCCGCCTGATGCTATTCACTGCAGGCACGTGGCCGACGGTAAACAACGATCATCGACCACTTTGCCTGAATGATTGCCTTCGTGTTGTTGTGTGCTTGTGTGTAAGAGTAACCATCTGCATGCCTGTCACTGTCAGGGATTGCACACCTACGCACAATTTTGCATGTGGGTAGTCACGTCCACTCTTGGCTTTTCCAATCAGTCGGGTTTATGGGCATCAGGCTTATGCGATCACTGGGATTGTAGTCAAGCGCCCATAATGACAAGTCCCAAATAATATTGGTGCTGACACCCCAGCAGAGATGTCTTCTGCTCATAAAGCGACTGAGAATAACCCCAGAAATCTTCAGGCCCCAGAATATGAATATATTGAATTTTAGTGTCAAGTCTAATGTTTTCGTATTTGAATTCTGTGGAGGGTGTTAGAAGCTCATTGCTTAGTTGTGTTACATGGCCTAAAATACCCTTTTGCTGCATGGGAAAAGAAAAGGAAGTCTTTCTTTTTGCATCAATCCCTCTCCAGCTAAAAGATTTACCCAATTTATTCACAGTATTAGGCTGAACCTGCGTCAGGGTGCAGTTATTACCTTTTTTCTGTTTATGTACCGCACCTTGAGTAACTTTGACTGTCACAAATTTGTTGTTATACAAACTTTTTTTTAGTAAAAAGTATTTGTCACTGTGTATTAGGTTACCGGGCAAATATTACACAGTTAACACAAAACTAATCTCAGTTAACGACAAAACTAATCTTAGCTTGGCAATACATAACAAGTTCAGACTGAAATGTAAGAGGTATATGAAGTATAATTTTGTAAATGAAGTGAAATGAATGTATAAATCATAATTAATGCTATTTATTTTAATAATCTTCTACCATAATGTGATTTTCAGAAGACGTGATGTGAAAGATTCTCTGACTGGATGGTGCCACATATGTTTCCTAGCAACTGATTTTATTGAAGTCTTTACTACCTAAGACGTCCTCTCACTCACTCACTCTATGACACACACAGGTATCTGTAGTGGCGAATGGGTACATTTTGTCCAGTGAACATAGTTTTCAGTGTCAACCAAGCGACAAACACACAGGAATCGTGCACACAGTTCACAAATCTAACATCTCTGCACACACTCCGACCACAGCGACCACACATACAATATAAATACACACATCCATCAGTGCGTTTCTCCATCTATACACATGCAGAACACATTCCACCAACACACACGTGCGACACACGCCCATGTGAGCACGCGCCGTTCCATCAGAGATGCTCGAGCTTTCACGCCCGCTGTCCGTCCTGCCTCACATGCAGTTCACCGAGAGTAAAAGCTGCTTGAATTATTGAACGCAGTGCGAGAAGGATGGTGAGTGAACAGGGAACTTGTGTGGAATGAGCAAGAAGTTGACAGGCGGACCGAGACAGACAGACATAAATGGAGAGAGGGAGGGAAAGACACATTGGGATGGACTATACAGTAACGAAGGGCAAGGTAGAGCGCAGATGCTGCAGGAGAGAGAGGAGAGGAGACGAGAGGGGAGGGAGGGAAGGCTAAGTAGAATGTGTAGTTTTCCCTGTGGCTTGGTTGGCTGCTGATGTAAAGAGGAAATGGCTGGATTAGTGTGGGCTTTTACCTACAATGAGTTTAACTAGTTGTGGAAATACACGCATGCTTTACACACACACACACACACACACACACACACACATCAAGTCCATGCCCCACAGGACTGAAGGAGATGAGGGGAAAGAAAAACAGACATTGTGCAGTAATGTCTTCTTTATGCTCAGGTTACACTGCTCAGTAGATCTGCAGACGCCCTGGGCTTTTTTTTTTTTTTTTTTTGGCGCTTTAATGCTCATGTCACTGTTTATGTGCGCAAACTTTTGTGTGTCTGCGTGAGTGGAGAGAGGCACGTTGTGTACAACTGAGTGGAAACGCATGTATGTGAGCAATAAACTGAGAGACGGGAATCAGAAGGCATCAGGGCTCTGACTTCCCCTGATGCTGGATTTGTTTCAGCACCCAGCGGAACATGGCAGCAGATCAATGTCATCGCCAACACACACACACTCACACACACACACACCCACTTTAACTTGTTTACAGTTTAAACAGCAGGTGGCACAGATAACAGACACTTAATCTGCAGCCATTTGGACAACTGAACGTGATGCACAAAAAACATTCTCTCTTCTGTTCCCCCAACTCCTCTCTGTCCATCCCTCGCTTTTCACTGTAGCTGCAGCAGTTACAACAATGTACAGGTGTGTTACAGGACAGTGTGACACAGAATGTGGCTACAGTTGTAATACTATGAACTTATGAAAATGCTTATCAGTGTGGTGAAGGTGAGAAAGTCAATCATTTATTGTTTCATACACAGCCAGTTGGTGGTGAGGTGACTCGCTGCAGGGCTTCCTGGTCCTTCCTAGACCCACGTGTCTGTATAAAGTACTGTCTGCTTGCTTTGACAAGGTCATGTTTGCGTTTGAAAGATTCCTTTTTAAAGCACTTTTAATGAATACGACAGCAGCCACAAGTTTGTTTTGGTCCAAATTTCATGATGCTTAACCTTCGTGGGGCCTTCGAGGGGTCATAACGACCCCACTTTAAACTAGGGGGCGCCAAAGCTCAAAAACACACACATGGGTTGGATAAAACAGCCTTCGTGGGTGTTACATCCAAGCAATGAACATGTGTGGGTCTATGATGAACAAGTTCATCCAACCGTTCATCTAGATAAAGCGTGTTGTGATTTATTGTCTGTCTGCGGCTGTTTTATCCAACCCTTGTGTGGTTTTTGAGTTTTAGAGCGCCCCCTATTTTTCATTTTGACCCCTCCAAGGCTGCACGAGGGTTAAACACACATATCAAAGGTAAATCCCCATATATGTTTCCCATGATGCTTTAAAAAGCATGTGAGTTGAAGCAGAATGTCTTCTCCACTATGTGCATTAAAAGTACATCGGGAAGGAATCTGCAGCGGGAAATCTGAGTTTCTTATCCAGCTTGATAAACACTTAAATGTCCTGTCACCATCCAGAAATCGACTATAAGCAGTTACCACTACAGACATGCTTTCACAGTTTAAGCACTGTTGACCTTGAGTAATATTTTAAGGTTCATGATTCATCAAGGCATTTTCAGTCCATTTCAAGGTTTTGTGCAACCGTTTTTTAATTTAAATTAAAGGTGAAGTGTGGGAATGTTTGTGTGAGCGATAGCGTTGCCTTTTCAGAGGACGTTCACTCAACAGTCCATGCAGTCCACCATTCAGCTGCTGCTGCTACAGCAGAGGCCAGGAGAGCCGGACGGCTGTGTGCATGGGGGTTGTGTCGGGGCTCTGTGTGTGTGTGTGCGCGTATTTGTGCACATGCGTCCATACATGTAAAGTGTTTATTGGCGAAGCGTTCTCCTCCCACATCTGCAGATCATCTGGGAGACCTCCCCCTGCTTTCATCTAGCCGCTTTGAAAAGTGGGGAATAATTAAGAGGTGAAGAATGTGAAGTGGGGAATTACAGACAGGGTAGGAAGTACAGTCACATGACAGAGGATGAGAGAGGGGAGATGGCGAGCGATCGAGCTATAGCGAAAGTAAGGAAAGGAGCAAGACATGTGGCGCAGTGAAGGCTCTACCGGTCACCATAGCAACGCTTTAAAGGCAGATCCCCAATGCAATTAGGGTGGCTTTGAGGCAGCCAGTCTCAGGGCAGAGTATGAAAAATAATGGTAAGAAAGAAGCTACACGCTAAAGGGAAACATCCCAGCTCAATGAATGAAAACCAGCTATTTGGGATCAAGTGTGTCAGTAATTGCGAAGGATAATTGCGGGGAGGTGTCCGTTCTTCTGCTCTGGCTGTGGGAATTTTAATAATGAGGACGCCTGTGGCAGGGCTCATTTACAGGCTCGTACGCAGGGGTGTGCAAGCGTGTGCATCGATGACTTTGTGCGTCCGAAAACAACCGTTGTAGCTTTGAACGCATCATCCAAGGGCGAACACCAACTTACGCAGCTTAGACAGTGAGAGAGATGAGGCAGAGGTTTGATTCGGTGCCGAGGGATGAAAGCTTAGGCTGGGCTGCCAAGGTGATATTATCAATGAAATTAAACCTCAGAACTCTGTAGTATTATTACTTGCAAGCCTCTTAAGTTCTGTATAAACCTATTAAGCACAAAAGCGTACAACATATCCACAGAGACGTGGATGGTACAGTAATTATTTTTAAAATAACTAAATGACGATGACACGTTACTATTGTATGATGTCAGTAGTTACTCAAGACATCCTTTACTCAATTCATGTCCAAATCATGGAAACTGTACAGAATGAGGATTTTTATTTGATCAACATAAAATGTGTTTTAGACTGGAATCCACTGATGCGTCCACCAAAATGCTGAATCTCTAGGAAGTTTTTTACTTTTTGGTATCGCTCTCTGTACAAAATAACGCTGCTGCTTCATTGGTCCTTGATCCACTTCCCAACTCAATCTGACTTGTGGCGACTGTGGGGTTGATGATGTGCACACACCATTCTCACTGGGATAATAAGCCAGCGTCGAAATCAACTACAACAATTTCCAAAATGTGTAAAATATTAGTTATTGCAGCTTTAATGTTTAACTGAAGCAGCTTTCGTTGAAATCCATGTTGGCTATTGCTATTCCGGGCTCTTGACGATGGTGATATGTGGAAAGCCTCAGCTTCCCACTCGTGCTCGTGACTTGAGGTCAAGGTCTAAAACTAATTATGTAGTAGAGTAAATACCACATGACGTGGACGTGGCATGAATGAAGTAATGAAGCTGCTCGTCAAGGACGAAAAGGCCAAACAGTTGTGAAACGCGTGCGATTTGAACGTGTACGCAACACTCAGGCATTCAGAACATACACAGTATAAACACTGTGGACGGGGTCGGATAACATTTCAAATGATCTATTTGTCACGGGCTTGTCCAGAGCGCTGCAATCATGCACCCGGTGACGCGAACCTTTCCCTCTGCAAACGTCCACCCCCTGTTAAGTGAACATGACAGAAATGTGGCCGCGTTGTTGAGATGGAAGAATGACTCTGCCACAACACCAGCTCTGCCCGCTGGAGCAGGGGAAATGTCTCATCGCGAAGGGCAGCGTGAAATAGTCTGGATGCCGACCTTATGAGACGTAAGCTCTGCTGCCTGTACACGCAGTGAGTCAACAGCGGCTCCATTCATGTGGGAAGCGCTCGGAAAGGAAGCGGTGGGGATATTTTTCGGTGCACATCTAGGGCAAATTGACGGCTTGCGTTGCAACCATAGCCCACTGAGCGTTTATAATGTACTATTTGCACTCTAATGCCCAGATCCCACAACCCCTCAGAGGGAGCAGATTTCTACCATTCTGCTGCCCTTTCATGTCTAAATCTCCTCCTTTTCTCCTATTCCATCCTCGTTTGGTTTTTTCCTCCTACCCCTATGCTCTTTCTTCTTGTACTGCTCTTTTTTTTTTACACACACACACAAATGTTTTTATGTTCCTGCTCCGTCTTGATCTTTCTTCATCCTTCATTTAATTTGCCCTTTTGACCCCTAGCCTCCCTCTGGCTGTGTTGCCATGCCTGCTTGTTTTATTCCGTATAAGCCTGCATCTCAGAGGCTCTAGCTCGCCTCCGCTTCTCCGCGTTAACTTTCGTCACTGTCACGCTGTAATAATAATGTCTGCTCTTTCCCTTCTCTCGGTGTTTACACCCTCCATCTGTCTAATCACTCGATCATCTCCTTTCACTCTTGTCGTGCTGTTTGTCTTCCCCTCTCCTCCTCTATTCCTTATTTCCTGTCCCTCCTCTGTGTTTGCGCCTCCATTGCCAAGTGTTATTCCTTCCTCCTCTTCTCCGTCTGTCTCTGTGTACTGGGTCCCGTCCTCAGCCCACAGCTTGGTTGACAAATGAATTATCTCTCGGAAGACACCACGTAACGATCTCCAGACCTCTGTGTTTAACCAGCTACAGCTATTTTATAGCTGTCATTTTTTGCAGCTCGCAGCTGGCAAGGTGATGCCCCTGACAAACACACATGCACACGTTTAGCTGCAATTATTCAGTCCTTTTCTTGACGTTGCAAATCTTTTCATGTGTCTTGTTGTCACTCGTACTACGTTGAATTTAAATGCTCATTACTGCTCGTACAGTACTTGCTGTCAGCTTAAGTGTAGTTAATACCAGAACCCCATCTCATGCAGAGTTCAGATTGGAAATGTCAAATATTGAATTATATCAGTCTAATTATCGTATGCTCTGTTTGATCTACCTCTCAATCTTTCTTCTGTTGCTCTAAAAGACTAATGTGAACACGATCCTTGGTGGTCCCCTGGTGTTAGAGATACATTAGCCTTGAAGGAGGCTGAAAGGAAAGTAGTGCAGGTTGTGGGAATAGTGGACAGGTTGAGACAGAGGCTCGTCACTAATATTTCTCTCAGGATGTTACGTCAACTGCAGCGCGGTGAACTTTAGCCATGAAAACAACTGGCCTGACATTTGTCACAAGCTGCAACAAAAAGATGAAAAGCAGACGTAATGAAATG
Source organism: Macropodus opercularis (assembly GCA_030770545.1). Classification (NCBI taxonomy): domain Eukaryota; kingdom Metazoa; phylum Chordata; class Actinopteri; order Anabantiformes; family Osphronemidae; genus Macropodus; species Macropodus opercularis. Next base: position 7,241,959 of record JAUCMP010000029.1, on the reverse strand, counting down.
AGTCGCTTGACCTTTGCTCTTCTAATGACCTGGTGCTTTTGTTTAAAACCTGTGTGTGTGTAGATTGTGTAAACAATAATCAGACATTCATACACGTTAAATAAAGAGACGTGCTAAACGCTTTCCCACTTTTCTTGCTTTTGCCGCCACACACTCAGTTACTGTACAGTCGACGTTGGCGACTACAGCAGTTAGTCACCGTAAAACAAATACTAAGTTATGAGCTGACTACGTCCACCAGCCAAATGTGTAGGGAGATAACTATTGTGTGTCTACGTTCTTACTGTGGACGTGTACAGTATGAAAAGCATGGGCTCGGTTACTTTGAACTGATGCAGTTTAGTCAGAATGTTTGAAGGTTAACTATTCAAATTATCTCTCACCTTGATGCCATGGTTGCGCTATAGGTTCTGTATAAATGATATTGTGAGGTGTACTGTATAAAAATCAAGGCATCCTTGAATGTGTGTGTGTTTCTCTGTCTCTCATTATTACATATTGCATGTACAGTATTACAGGGTGTGTGTGGCATGTCACTGTGAGACTCACATCCCAGGAAGCAGACTTCAGAGGGCGAAAGACGGATGAAGCGATGGTGAGGAGGGTTTGAAGGGATGGGTGGGATGCTGTAAGATGGGACGTACAGAGAGGGATGACACATGTGGCCCAGACAGGTGCCGTGGTCACAGCTATAGACTGAGTGAGAGACACAGACAGTGTGAAAAATTGATGTGCCCTACTTACAGCAGCAGAACAGAGGCAGGAGAGGGAGGGTGGGAGGCTGGAATGATGTTAGATTTTAGAAGCCAGCAAACCGTGCTGTGTTTTCTTTTTCCCCCTTCTTTTGTGCATTACATCACGCCAATTTGTTTCTGGGTGTGGGTGTGTGACTGTAACTCGTTTAGCTCCATGTTCAGACAACATGCGGCGCCTCTTTGTTGCTGTCCCTTTAACATCTGTGTGGTTTGTTTTCAAATCAGTGCTCTCATGTTGTCGTCGCCCTATTAATTCTACAAGCCGCGCCTCAAACTAGCCAAAACGAAAAGTCTTTCTCTGTTCCGGACACACGGGTCTGCGCGCACACGCCACTCAGCAGACCTCATTAGCCCTTCTCACACTCTTCGGCACTGCTTGACCAAGTGTGGCCCTTTATCTTTTTCGTTCCTATTTAAACGAGTCGGGGAGAGGAGCCGGTCCCTGAAGGCGTCAGCAGAATGGAAACCGTTGCACGTTAATCAACGCTCCAAAACTCCACACAGGAACAACTAAGGAGCTGCGCCGCTTTAGCACATTTACTCCAAGGAATATCTTAACGACCAAAAAGGATTTATGGAGGGTTATGTTGCAGGCCACACTTGGTTTTAGTATTTATGCTGTTCTCAGCAACTCACTTAATGCAGTGTAGTGACCATCACTCACCAAAGGGCTGAGGTAACTGTTAGAGAAGTTCATTGTTTAACTCTCGTCTCTATTTGTGAGGCGAATGAATTAATATGTGAAACTGATGGAGTTTAAGGAGCTTCGGTGATTTTGCCGCGGGTAGAATCGACCTTTCACCCCATAAACAGGACCCGCCTCCTCATCGCTCTCTACCAGTTGCTGCTTTTATTCAACTTTTCTGTCCAGAGCGCCACAAGTGCCAGCATTTGATTGACAGCCCCCGTTACCACGGAGATGATCTCACAGATGCAACAGCTTTTTATTATAGCATATGTAAAATGGGTCCATGCGCAGACTGTAATGCATGCTGCCAGATGCCAACAGTACCTCAAACTTTATGTGACGAATGAATGTAATCTTTTCGTCGTAATTGCACAAATTGAACATATGAACTGCAAAATGTAACACACTGGCAACTACTGGCTAATCTTATAATGGAGAAATGTGAACACTGGAGGGTGACGGGTGCTTGGCTGAGTTGCTGTTTTGTAAAATCCCCACTCCTACGGTAACAAGCCTTGTTGTCTCTGCTGCTGAAGTGTATGTAAGTAAGACGCTAAATCCCTGCCAGCACCTTTGGCCTCCCAGGGAAAGCACGCTAGAAAATATCGATCCTCTAATGGTGTAGGGTTGTCACGACTACGTGAAATGCAAAGGCTGTGATGTGAAGTGTGTGAGCTGTGAAGTACAAAATAAAAGTTGCTCCTTAATCTGCAATTGTTGCTGATTTCTCTTATCAAAGCACCAGATTTTGCAGTTAATGAACATATGTATCAAAAGTTCAGCCCGTTAACCTAAACGTACTATACGCAAAACACTCCTGATGAGGCAGCCTCCACTAAACAGGCTTGACATAAGCTCTGTGAGTAAAAGAACTCAGGTGACTGAGAGGATACTTTTGGCACCTGTCGTCTCTTCCTGGAGTCTTTACTTGTCCATCTGTCTCTCTTACGCAGCACTTCATTGAATAGGCTTGTTTCTCTAAGCGGGCGAGGCATGCTGGGTAAGTGAAAAGGGGGGCAACCAACCCAAGCCAAACAGATGGAGATGTAGTGTTCACAGAGCCCGTGTGTGAGCAGTGGCGTCTGGCAGGAGTCAAATGGCTGTGGAATTATCTATCAGCTCCCCGTGAAGGCCAAAAGCTACGCTTGCCAGAACCCAACGCCCCTGATTCCAGTATTTCTTCTTCCATTTTTAGTCTGTGTTCGTCTAAGTGTCTGTTTTTTGGCAGATTCTCTGTTTCATTGTTTTCGTCCGTGCATTCATTTATCCCTCCATTCCTTTGTAGCGTCTTGAATGGACTCTGTTAACATCACATCTCACTCCTTTCCTAACTATTCTTCTCTTTATCCGCTGTCCTCACATCTTCCTGCAGGCTTCATCTCCCTCTTCATCTCTTTTGTCTTTGCCATTGGCATTCTCAGTACAGTGACAGATGCTGGGCAGAGAGAAAAAGAAGGACACACTTACAGTAGAGGAGACGAAGAAGAAGAAGAATGGATAGGGATGAGCTTGTACGCTGCTGGGTGCTGTGTGTCACTGACTGTCCTGCGTCCGTGTGCCTGTGCAACCACGCACACAAACAGAAGCACACTGGCATTTTATTCAAGTCGCTGGAAAACGAACGCTGCGAAATGCACACTGCAGAATCGCCGAACATCTCCCCCTTTGGAAAAACGACGGGCTGCGTTTGTTGCGGCCGTATCGCCAGAAAACCCTCAGAAGAAACCATTTCGTCTTTGCGTCTTTTCAAGCTGCTGTCCTCTCCTTCACTGCTCATTTAAGGATTAACAGGAGCTTCTTCAAGGCACAGAGGAAATAATCCAGTGTTTCCATAATCCTCCGTTGATGTGCTGTGCAGTATGCACTCAGCTGGCCACTCTGTTATACACACATGCACACGTCTTCAAATCTGTACAGCAGCAGACACACATACCTGCTGCAGGTGTCCGCCGTGATTCCGATAACCTGCGCAAATGGTCCCGTCAGTGTGTGACAATCGTTTCCCCTCTTTATTGTGATCTTTATGGCAACGTATGTACTGGGGAGGATTTGTCGCCTGTGAACTGAATCCTTGATGGTCTGGTGGCTTTTGAAATAGCCTTGAGATCTGTTGGCTGTTTTATCCCCGTCAGAAAATGAATAGCCTTGTCAATCAGCCTTAGCCGGCCACCTGGAAATGACGCGATTATCTCTGAAATTCTTTGTAGCATCACTTTGTACTGCGAAATGACTGATTGGAATCAGCTGGTTTTGCAGTGAAGTACTGTCAGGCAGTATTTTTCTACGCTGAGGAATAACACTTAGCATTTTGACTCCCGAATGCCCCTGAAAACTCCTTTGAATTTTGCCATCGTCCTCAGACAGAACGCGAACTTGTTCTTTCCACTTAGTGCAAGGTGACTTTTCTTTCCTTTCACATGCATAATTGTGGTTAAGGATGAGCCATTTGGCATCACAAGAATGGGTTTGCTGTCTGTCTGGAGATTGGCTGAGCCTCATGGAAAAGACTTTGTATGAGGACAACAAAAAGGCCAATATGTTTTAAAGTGACTCCAGAGAAAGACAAAGACATAGGATATGAACAGACCTCCTTTATGCCTCTATTATGCCTTACTGCACAGGGATGGAGGCAGGGAGAGGCAGAAAGTGATTTTTTTTTTTGTTGTTCCTTGTTTTGCTGTCTCATACCTTTTAAAACTTCTGCAGAGTCAAAGAAGAATCCATCCATTCCCTAATAGAAATGGCAGGGTGTTATATCCTGAGCCCACACACACACACACACACACACACACACACACAGAGTGAAAAATACCCTAGATACTTTAAAAAGTGTCAGAGTTTAGAAGTTTAATTGGCCAATGTGTCAGTGGATGAACAGGGTGTGAGAGAAGTGTGGACTGCAGAGAGAGACTGCACCCCCCTCTCACCGAAGCACTTTCCGATTTACGCGTTAAAGCCCACCCAAGATGTGTTCCTGTCTGCCGGCCTAAGCAAGAAAGGTGTGTAACTGTATGTGGGGCTGGCTGTCTCTTCTGTGTGAGGACACTTCTGGGTCTGTGACGCCTGAATGCAGTTTGTGTTCCCACTTTCTAGTCAAGGCTTGGTCATGGTAGCTACTGTATGGAGGGTCCGGTACCTGCTCGGTGCTGGTCAGCTATACTTCCCCGAACTTCATTGAACCTGAAACCACAATGGGTTAAAATACGTATTCATAATTATAATGTATATTTTAATAATAACAATAACTGCCTTTTTGCAGCTATTGTGACTGTGGCCGTGGGTTTTATGCTGTAGCTGTGGGATCTTTGCTATTCACACCAGCTTGTACTCACCCACCTTCATTAGCGCTGCAGAACTGTGTGCTGCCCTTAAGAGCTTCCTCTCTGTAGGCGGTTTGGCCCACAAATGATTTTGGATGGGAGAGAAAAATGAAAGGGACCTGCCTGCGAACGGTTGAAATGCAGTAGCGTTGTTCGCGTCCGCAAGCCGCTGGTCGCTGCGTTCGCGCGGCAGTGCATATGCCTGGAAAAAGGCTGCTCTGACCAACCAGTGTGTTAACATTAGGTGAAAACGATCGCAGGGTACTAATACAAACCCAGTTTTTGTGTGTGCGTGTGTGTGTTCGTGTTTGTGTGTCTGCGCTGGTACGAAAGGATAGAAGAGCTCCCTGAAGGAACGACCACATTCCGAGGCCCTGCCTGTCGATATTACTGCTACAAATCAGACCTCCCACACCGCTGAGAGCAGCAAATAGTAAACACTCACGCACACAAGCACACTCACACTGACTTCATTGACTCTGGGAAAGTTTTATTACCAATCTCTGCCTGATACTGCTCCCCTGCTACAGTTTGGAGTGTTGAGGAGCAGTTCCGATGCTCTTCGCCTTGTTTATCCGCCGCTGCACAGTGGCCGTGCGATGGGCTTATGCGTGCGCATGTGGGCTTGTGTCGTTCTTTTGCTTTTGTTTGTGTGTGTGTGTTCGCGCGTTTGTTTTGGTAGGTTTATTAATATCCGTGTGTACATGCGGCCGCTGGTTCGGCCTGTTTGCTCAGTTGAGAAAACACATTGCGCCGTGTCTGGACAGAGATGTGTGGTGTGGTGGTGTAGCAGCAGAGAAAACAAAATGAGTCTAAATCAAATGCGTCAGCCTGCCATCTTTGACACTGGTGCCATTTACAGAGCCTTTAAACCTTGCAAAAATCCATGATGCATTTCTAATGCTGCGTGTGACCTTTTCTATATTTTGCTTCACATTATCACGCTCCAAACCCATAATTTTCACCATTATGTCATTTGTACCTAAACTACAGGTACCAATGTGTAGTGGCCTTTACATTTCGAATGAGATTTTATTTTAACCGTCTTTCCGTGCACACGTTCACTGACTATGCAGATTAATAGACTACGTAAACCAGTTTCCTGTAATGCGGGGCCGTGATCAGCTCATTAAGCCAGGTCTCATCTGGCCATTGGATGATACTGGACCGACTAAAGCTCCACTGCTCGACCAGGGCGACAACAAGGCTCTTAACCTTCTTAATCATCGCCCATCGGCTTATTGCTGTATGTCTGTCAAGAGGTGAATAAGAAAAGGTGAGAGAGAGGAACACAACCGAGTGTCTTCCTCTCCCCTCTGTGGTAGTGTGACATGATGGACGAGGTGTCAGACAGGCAGATGTCACAGTCATGTCCATCACGTGACATTCCCTCAAAGCTGTGAAGGTGGAAACATGACGGCGCGAGTGTTCGAACATGGAGACGCGAGCCGTAATTACAGATGCGAAGAATGGATTTTGCTCTGCGAGCAGCAGCTTAAATATGGAAATAATATATTATTTACTTTTAAACAGTTTCCCTCACAAATGTTCAAACTACAAAAAACCCTCCCCTGCCTCACTGGCCACTTTTTGTTTTCATAATAGTTAATTTGCTATTAATGCATTCAGTTAATGCCCACACACACTCTTTTGTTCTGTGCTTGTATTTAAAAATTCATTACAGTTATGCGCAGAATTGAATGGTTTATATTGTCATATTGATTCACTTCCAACACTTTTTGTTGTTCCCTGGCCATGAGAGCGCTTCCAACAGTATTATAAAAGAATAATTTAAACAGAATAATTCATCAGTCAGATCACTGCCTGTTTGTTGACAGAAGCCTGTGATCCTTTTCAGCATGCAATGTTTTTATAAATACTTTAGTACCACTTCTCTCTGTAAGTGTGAGAGTGTCACACTTAGATTAACCTTATTAAATTTGCTAAACACATGAAAAAGCACTTCACAGCCCCGGGAATCAAAAGGAGGAGACCCCACCATGTTCACTCTGGAAAACCTTGTCAGTGGAGTCCAGTAATTCGTCCGTCAGCCTCGTTGCCTCGCCGTGGCCGGATCCGTGGGGAGGGAGCTGAAGTTTGGTGTTGCGACGGTCTTCCTCGAATTGATTTGGCTAAGTGGCCATTTATTTTAATTAGCTAATGAATAGACTGGTTGAATGGGATGGGGGCAGGGGCGCTTGACTTGATCGCATTTAGAAAGCGGCAATAGAGCCAAGTTTACCGGAGAGCGGTTCCCCTGTTGCATTGCATCAGACGGAGCACCCCACCGGCTTCCTATCGCAACAATACAAGGTGGATGCAGCTGAATGACAGCAAAAAGTCAGACAAGTAAAAGATGAAAGGAGGAGGTAAAACAGCGATGTTTCCGTCTTTGTGGAGTGAAGGATTCCTCTGTCTCCCAGCGTGTTCTCTCTTTTCATCATCATGTTTCACGTCCATTTTTACACCGTTGTGACCATATCATATTAGAGTAGAAAGCATTGGGCTAAACCCGTTTGGTGAGTGGCGAGATTCCAGTAATAACCTAACCATCATAAGAGGTCGCACCAGGTCGTCAAGCTTTGGGCTACTCCACATGGTGTATGTGATAAAGGTGTTATTAAAAATAATAACATCCTGTACAGCCGTGACAAACCACGTTGATGGTGAGCCAGTGTTGGTTGATGGATGAGCATCTGTTCCCCTAGTTTTTGTGGTGGACTCTGCACCGTTGGCACTAGTCAGCAGCTATTCAGACAATTTAACATGTTAACCTTCGCGGACCTTGAGAGAGAGAGACGGTGATTGGTTCAGCCTGGCAAATAAGTGCATAAGAGGAGAAACAGAAGTGGTCTCTCCCTACTTTACATTTCAAGGGCTGACAATGTCAGTGCCATTCTCCGAGAATTCATTTATTGGACATAGAGTGTCCAAAACATGGACACCGTTATTATGCATTGTAGTTCAGCTGCACCAACCACTGCCACCAAATGATACAGGCATGTGTGCTAGTTTGTTATTGGCTGCTGCTGAGCTCGCTGTGTTTTCCGGCCCAGATGTAGGTGGCGTGAAGCGACACAGCAGTTGGCCTCCAACGCAGTTTGATGATGTGGGCTTGGTGTGTCTCTGTTCTAGACTTGCACCAAAGGCGAAAGAAAAGGAATAACAGTTTATGAAGACAGTAGGAGGCAGTTTCATGTCTGCTCTGAAGCCACTCATTTATTTCTCCTGTACTGTAAGCAGATGGTCGACAAAACAACGGGTTGGCACGATTTGAGACGGATCATCTAAAGCAAATAACAATCTATACTACAGCAACGCAGTAAATAAGGCAACGTTTCTATACATCAGTCACATTAGCTAAGCTTGTATGAAAATGAGGATGCTTTGAATTCAGGGTCGGATGGGCTAAAGGAGAAGAAAGAGACCAGAGAGAACGCTGGAGTTAGGAGAGCAGATGGTTTCAGCGTTTGTGCCCAAGGCGCTCCATACTCACAGAGAGCACTGTAAGGGAGGAGGGAGCGATGTGTTTAAACAGTAACTACACATCTGCACTTCCTCGCTTCCTGTGCTTCACAAGGGTACAGAGGATAGAAGGGAAGCTGGAGGAGTGTTGACAGGCATCATGAACACTGTGCTGGGTTCAGTAGCCTCAGAGTTCAGGGCACCGTTGGCACATTCACCATATCATGAAAACAACTGTTATACAACACGTATATACAGGACTATTTAACATTTATATAGGATAAATGTTGATTGATTTCTCTGCACCCTTCAAAATAAATGTTATGATTCTGATGATGGTTCTGTCATTACGGTGTCTTTTACATTTCAGAGCTCATTTTATTCTGCCGAAGCAGGAAGTTCAGTAGTTTAGTGCAGCACCATTACACATCGAAAACATGGCTGAGCTGAACATCTAAAGCTGAACTTCAATGTGTGAGCCCATGTGACAGCCAATCTCCTCCGTGTCACATGTAGACTCACACACACACACACACACACACCCCTATGTACTGCCTGGCTAAATGAAAAGTGAATGATGCATGTGTGCGAGGCTACGTAGTGTCGCCATCTGTTCCAACACGAGACACAGAGAACGAAGGGCTCGCGGTTCATCGAGCTTGAAGCCGGTCGCAGCATTCGGTTCACCTACATCCTGCACTGACACCGTGGTGGATTTGTGCGCGACTGTGTGAGTGAAGGACGGTAAAAGTGACTGTTGCTCAACCTGCTGCGCGATCGTCGTCATTCATGTATGGTAATATGTCGCTGCATGAATCCACAGTGAGATGTGAACCTCTACTCAGAGGGGGATCACAAATCAATGTACTCTGTTTCTTTTCTCGCTCAAAGTCCCTCAGCATCGCTCTACCACCAAGTCAATTTTCTCTGACTGGGCTGTCTTTGCCTCCTTGTGCACATGTGCCCCCTAACTGGCTCACTCCGTCTCTATTACACGCCCTGCCATTCTCTCTTTACACCGTGATAGTCGCTCTAAACACAATTGCTATCGATTGCTTCATTTCTCATGTTTGCTTCTTTCTCAGAGTTCAGCTCAGGTGGGGGGAGAAACCGAGAGCAAATTTCAGTTTAATTTCTTTTGAAGACTTCGCTCTGCCCTCACATCGGTGACTCAACCGCCAGCTCGTTCCCAGAAACATCACACTCAAGGGCAGCCGCAGAAAGCCGCGCTCAGCGCTCTGTCGGCTGTTGCGGTGTTTGCGTTTGTGACGAAGCCTCCGCCGCTGCTTCTCCTGACGACTGGAAGGTTATCACAGGGGTGTCATGCCCGAAAGCCAGCAGACAGCTTTGCCCTTTACAACAAAGTATCAGTGCTAATTAGAGACTATGACTATGTCACTGGACTTAAGCTGTTGTGTGCCTCACTGCAACCAGCCATGCATGATTCTATTGGCCTCTAATGGTCAAACACAGCAGCATGATCACTCCACTCATCACTTCAGTGGGACTTTTGGGATGTGATCCTCCGGGTGGCTGTGCATGGCCCGAAAACGTCAGTTGTTCATCGTGTGCGGACGCAATTAGTTTATTTAGTTCGGATCAGTCAGTCACCTGGTCCACAAACACAAAAGATTATTTACTTGTAAAGGTTTTTGAGTGAGGCTTGTCCTTCACTTACAGTAGATTGGTTTGGGAATTTTTATTCAGTGTAATCTCACAAGACGAGTAGTTGAAGGACTGGGCAGAGCATGGCAGAGCGGAGAGAATGCCGGGCTGAGTGAAACGGATTGATTTTGAGTCTCACGCTGCTGCGTCTTTACGAAAACGTCACATTTTAGCTTCAATATTACATACACGACTAAAAGACATCCCACGCTGTCGCCAATGCTCTATCAAATAGATAGAAATAGAAATAGATTATAGAAATGGTAGAGTGTAAATCTAAGTAGATCTAGTGTTGTCGTGGTGACTGGACAACAATGATGAATGTGAGCGATGGATTGTTACTATGCATGTCTTTTGCTTTTCATAATAGCTGTACACCATTGCTTCATGCCCGTGCATTTCATTAGGGCTTAAATACATTTGTACCAAAGGTGAAGCAGTTCTGATTTACATTTTCATCACTTGAAATCCTTACTGTATATTACAAGAGTCCATCATCAACCTTAAGGCAAGTGAGATTGAATTAGTAATGGAAATACTGGCACGTTCTAAATGTTGCATTGTTCTTTGTGGGTGTCAGTTTCCCTTAAGGTGCCTGCCTGTTTCTATTTCACCTGAGTGATGTGAAAGCTTGTTGAGTGCTGAGAGTCTCTGCACTGAATACTCAGAACCTCTAATGTGACCACGCTGTTGTTCGATTCTTCAGTCAGTCTTTTGACCGTGCAACAAAACTATTTGGGCCGATATAGTGATGATGAGAAAAAAAAAACCTTCCAATAGGCCCATCAGCTCAACGTGTGGGTGGTGCTTGATGAGGTATCCAGGGTTATGTAAGAATACCTTCAAGTAGCATCCACAGCGTCCTGGCTGAATGATAAAAATCCCTTTTGGAAACCGTGTGAAGCCGCACCCTGAGCAAGGACTTTGAATGGCATTTACGGATTTACTCTCCCAACTGACTCTCTCCCATTGTCTCATATTTTTCCAGGTGAACAGACTGGAACTGTTTTGTACACCCACCAAATGCGAGACAGATTCTCATTTCATCACGCGCCTGCTCTTACAAGGAGCCACTTTGCCGAAATGTTGCGCGAACTCACCTCATCACGAGCAACCTTCTCCCAGCTTGAAACTTGTGCCGGTGAGATAAAAGGAAAACTGCTGATGCTAAGACAGAGGAAATACACACACACACACGAAAAGGAAGCTTGAAAGGCCGGCAGGCAGAGACAGAGGAGGGGATCAGAATCTGGTGAGTCTGCAGCAAGAATGAGAATAATCCAATCCAGACATCAGCTTCTGTGAGTGCAGATTTAAAGGCATCATTCACTGGAGCATTGGTCCATAATATTATACACTATCAAGACCAGAGGGGAGAGAAACTTAGCAACAAGAAGCAGAAAGAAGAAAAGAATCCCGAGTGTGAAAGTCAGAGATGAGGAGATTTCTACCTACAGTACCGTAATTGTTCAATATGCTACACACTGTTTTTTTTTTCCCCCTGTAACCACACGCTCGCTTTTTCTTCTCCTCCTGGCAGTAGCTCTCTCCTCCTTCATTTAACCTCCATCATTACCGCTGGTGGATGACTGTGAGACGCACGCTGAGTTTAGGCAACGTCCCCCCCCCACCTCCGTTCTAGTGCTCCTCTCTCGTGCTCCTCATCAGATCAGAAATAACTGCATTTGCTGGCTTTGTTGTCGTGAAAGGAACGGCGGGGGGAATGTACCTTTGCTCTGGTCGAGATGCACTGCAGCCGCGAATTATGGTTTGTGAGGCTTGCAGTGATCTGATTATATGAAGTCCTTAAAACAGAAGAAATGCTGCCACCAGAGCTGCAGAACGCAGGAGCTTAAACTCCAGTGTAGTTGTGTGCGAACGCCTGCATCCGTGCGTGTTTGTGTGTGGTTCCCAGAAACGTTATCATGCAACCAGTTTATCACCGCGTGTGCGTGTAAGAAGTGCATGTACAGCAAAGCAGTACCGCAGTAATGTTATGCGAGGATCCAGGTCATTTACACTCATTTAAGAAATATATTGCAATTATTTTGTCTCAAACTGCTCCAGAGAAGTTTTTGCTGGGACTGAGAAATGCATGAATGTAAAATAAGCACAAACACGCACAGATGCACACATCGGGCACAGACAGAGATCAAGTCTGACAGCTTTCTTTGGCCAAATATACATATTTTTTCATGTTTTTTGGGAGAGAGATAATTCATATTCCATCCCACGCACAAACACACTCCTGTGAACGCAAACACACACATTCAGCTGCATACACACGTGCGCATCGTGTCAGGCAAACATGAATAGCTGTGAAAATCATGCCCTTAGTATATTCATGAAGATTGTCAAGTATGAAAAATAAATTAGTGCGATGCCACGTGTCATCATGTTGGATACCTACGGCATAAATGGCTCCTCGGTGTGAGTGACACATCCGGAGAGCGTGCTGCTGCGTGCGTGTCTGCGCGTGCGTCGCTGTGTGTCGGCGCTTTGTTTCCGTAGAGTTGCTGACAGTGTGTGGATGTTCTGTTTAATGAGCAGATCTCAGGATTAACACCGGAAGATAATGAGATACAGCAGCGCAAGGAAGGGACTCGGAATGTTAAAAGCGTTGCTCATCGTTTGGGCATCCAGCGAGTTCTGCTGCACGTCAGACATGTTCCCATTAGCCCGTCCTGGTTGTATTCGTTGCTCGAAGCATTGGACAGTCTTGAATCTGCTTGGTACACATGTAAATGCCCTCTGCTGTGACCACATAGAGCACGAGTAGTTAGTGCTTTAAAGTAAGGATTTAGTCATTCCAGCCATAACATGACGCTGAATATAAGCACAATATTTAATTTGACTAATGTCGTCCTGTTTCTCCTCCAGTGTAGAGTCTCCAAGGAAAAACAAACATTTAAGTCGTGCTCCACGTGCTTCGTGCTTCGTACAAGGTTGAAACCACAGCTCCTCTGACAATACTCCTTAAGACAACCCCCACAATAGTTTAGAACGATTTATATAGAGCAGCGAGTCAGCGTATTGGAGCAAACCAAAAAATGACGAATCACAGTCATTATGAGCATGCATCACCTAAACCATCCTGATTTAAAACTGCTTACTTAAATCCCTGCAATTGATGTCACAAAGAATGAGAAAAAAAAAAAAAAGATAAGCACAGACAACATAAACAAATTCAAATAAAGCAACTGCAAAATGTCCATGTTACTAAGTAACTGGAGTGAGATCCAGCGTTCAGCTGCGTCAGACAGAATAAATCCCTCAGACTCACCGCAAACACACAGACAATGAATTAGAGTGACTCACGTTGGTTTTCAAGCCTCTTAACATGTAGGTAGAAATATTAATTTATACTCTGACGTAGATATTGATTCTACAGCACAACATAAATGGCCAAATCCTGAAGAAATCATTTCTTTTATTCTCGTCTGTTTTCATTGCTCCTCAAAGAGCCTTCCCACAGGTCTTAATGCATCAAGATAAAGCTGATCCCTTTGGATCACAGCCACACATTGCAGCAGGAGTCTCCCAGGACAGATTCTACGCCAATCTCTGTATTGCTTAAGGGGGATGACCCAACAGGGAAAGTGGATGAGTGCAATGCCATCTATCTGTTTATTGCGTTTCACATATATGTTATCGTGATGAGGGGGAGCAAAGTTTGAAGAAAGGGGAACTATTATATATACGACATGCAGGCAAGTCCAAGAGCAGTAAAAGAGAGAGTGAGCGTCTTGTGTGAGTCATCAGTGTAGTCAGTGTAGTTTAATGAGACAATCTCCTCTAATCATGTGGTCAGTCCCCACCTGAAGGACAAGCACAGTCCCCACACGTACGCACACACATACGAGATATTCAGAGCCGCGGCAGCCAATTAATAAGGCGACGGGAAAGACGGTACAGAGGGAAGGGAAAGGTTTGGATTTCCACCGTTTTTCATTGTCAGAACTCTTAGTGCTGCTTTGCCCCATCTGCTAATTAGTTTCTTGTTGTCGCTCACTTTCGCCTTCTCTTTTTCTTATCTGCTGGACTTTCATGTCTTTTTGACATTTACAGTGCAATTCTCTGGTCTTTTCAGCGCTTCTCTGCTGCTAATTGGTTTAAGCTGAATATAAAACAGGGTCAGAATATGGATGTTTAAATTCACTCCCCACATGCGTTTTACCGTGGTTGAGCTTTACATCAGTAAATAAACAAATTCGGTTCGCTGTATCTTCTTTTACGTTTCATTTCACGCACGCGTTGGCAAACATATTCATGCAGGACCAAGGGTCGCCTCCGTCTGGATGTTTACAGGAGTGAACATACAGTTTATGTGGGTGTGCTGTGCGTGTAGCTAATACGCGTAGCAGTTACCTAGAGACCCACAAAGCAGCTGTGATGATGCTGGCCTTTAGCAAAGCTCCACGCGATGGAGTGTTTTACATGATCCCCTGATAAGGTGAAGCATCAATCTGCAAAAGCAATGCATTACCCAGGATGACACTCTGGGTGTGCGCGCGTGGTTTTTCTCCTCCCTTCCTCACTTAAAGGTCACCAGTTCACTCGCTTTGAGAAAACATGCAAACACATAAACACAGAATCATGCGCGCGCTTTCCAAATGACTGTTTAGATCAAGATCAAGATCCCAAGCAGGAGCGATATGCAAGCAATCAATTTTGATGCTCATTATAGAGTAATTAGACACACAAACCTATGTGCATTATGCAAACAGGAATATGCAAATTGTAGCGGAGGCAGCCAGTCCGTGACGAATGTTACGCCCAGTGGCTCCTCTGCTCAGCGTGACGACAGGTTGATGATTCAAGATAAATAAACTCGTCTCTTGTTTGTTTATCGACGTTTTTTCTCGCTGCAACTTTCTGTCACTCATTTATATGAAACGAATTAATCAAAAATGTAAATGACGATAGCTCGGTGGGTAAAAGAAATAAAAATGCGCTTATTTCCATCTTTGGTGCCTTCGTCCCTTCCTCTTCCTCCCTGCATGCTCCTTAATGCTTGTCATTGTAATGTGGCTGTTTGATCGTACAGTTTTTGATGATGTGTCCTCATCCATGAACAGCATCTAATCACAAGTGCTCTGTTTCTTTGAACGGCTGAATTTTTAAACTCGATTAGCACTGATGCACGCGTGCACGCGCACTCCGAGGCGTACAAAAGCCAATTTGGTTGCACTCACACTGGGCACTGACACAAATTAGACTGTGAAGCGTGCACACACACCTGAGTGTTGAAGCTAATTTTCCAAAGCAGACCTGAGTGAAAGGAATAATGAGGCTTTGATGACTTTACTTGAAGAGATTTGCTTCACCGTGACATCATCTGCGGCCTTAACATGACCCCTAGTCTGTGCTCTGATTTATTCATTCCCTCTGAGGAAACGGACACCTCTGATTGGGTGACTCCAAATGTACCAGATAGATTGAAAGGTGGACGACTAATGCTGCTATTTGTCACGACACTGTAAACTGAGATTAGGAAATTTGGAAGATAATTTTCCATAGATAGTAATTAAAGTCTGTACAGTGTATAGAATACTGTAAAAAAGATGCAGCATATTGCAGTATAATAATATTTCATATGTAAAGCAGATACAAGAAGAAGCATTTAGTTGTGCGTCAGCCGTCGTTGCTACCGTGACCTAGGGGACCTGAGCTGGAGCAGACTTGGGTTAGGATGTAGCATCACCCTCATCCTGTTTCATTTTCCTATTGGCTTGAGACACCAGTCTGCACAAATCCAGACACACACAACTGTAAGTGAGCAGATTTGGGCACATACAATAGAGCAAAGCTCTATGCATCATTTATTTCTGTAATCAACGTGCCGTCACTATATTTGTCCAATGATCCGTAATGTATTAGGACCTTGGAATTGGGTTTCAGTTGAAAGCACGCGGATGAAAAGTTACATAGTGCATACATTGTGAGTATGTTCTAACACCCACATAGACACCAATCTTTTGGAGGTCTGACTCAGAATAATGAGAAAGATATTCATTGTCTGAATGCTCTGGGGCATCAGTGCTACTGCTATTTTCACCAGCAGCACTGGAATGAATTAATCATAACTTTAGTCATTCTGCAAATTGCAAACTGTTTATGAGCAAGGGAGGAAATAACAGGGGGCAATATGAGCCTATGTTTAAATCAGCAACGTTTTTATTTCAAGGGATTGTGTTTGAAATGTCTTTTACTTTGTTTTGTGTGGTTGTTTTGCATCGGTCTATTCTCGCGTCCTTGGAGAGCCAAGTCATTAGGAGGAAACACGAAGAGGACAGAGAAATAGCAGTAAAAGAAAAATAAAGCCGGGCACTGATGTGGTGGGGGAAGAGGAGCAAGCTGGACGGAATAAAAGATGGATAGAGAGAGATTAAAAATGTGAAAGAACTACTCACTTTCTGTATCCAGCTGCTGCCAAAGATTGACCTAACGAGAACCAAGAGATCTTCGAGAGTTTGGGAAGCGAGAAAGAGAGAGGGAGGGAAGGCTGTGAAAAATGGTGAGCTGTCAGGTGAGCGCTGGAGAGGGAGCTAAGCTCTAAGCGTTTTGCCCTGACCGCAGAGAAATGTGTGTGTGTGAGTGGGCGCATAAAGCTTCGTGACCGTGGAGCAGCTGCAGCTGTGCACCAATATATACATATTTATTCATATACCGTAAGCAAACACACACACACAGGTGCGAAAATAATACGGAGCGCAGCTCTAGATTGAAGCAATAACTCTGCGGCATCTTCGTGAGCTGCCCATTGACTCATCATTGTAAAATATTGGTTATCACCACTTTGATTGCGCATTAACTCCACGTAATTAATTCCAATTGTACTGTTCACCTCTCTATGACTCATCTAGCTTTCGCTGCCTGTTAATGCTCCATGGTTGACTGCGAACTGGGCCCGATCTCTTTTATGGAGCAGCGCAAACTCAAGGAAAGTGTAACATTGATGAAACAGAAGTAATATGATACCTTTGCCATTTTTGGACACTGATTTCAAAGCTCAGTGGTTCCCCCACGGTTTGCGATATCAATAAATGCACAAGGTTTGTGCTCTGATACCCTTTTTGTCAGCTATGCCTCATCAGAAGTTAAAGGTCTTGTTTAATTTAAGCTGTCCTCTAAAGTATCTAACTATTTTTACATTTGCCATCTACTAGATACTAGGAGACTCTCCCACCCCTATGTTTATTCAGTTTTTTATGAGAAGTCCTGACCTACACACTGTCTAATCTCTTAATTGAGCTTGTTTCAGCTGACAGGCCGTGTTATTCCTTTAATGTACACACACTGTCCTGCGGATGTACAATAATTAGCACGGTACAGTATCTTTTAAAGCCATTACACTACACTCTATGCCTTATGTCGGTGGGATCTAGGGGTTATCACACGCTGCATGACATACTGGAGTGAAGGACTTCACAACAGTGAATGCTAACTATATGGAATGCATACATGCAGCTGTTAATAAACTTTCTCCCCTCCGTTAAGCTGACAGAAATCCCCTATAGGGTGTTTGCAAAGCTGAAGTCAGTGTTCTGTTAATAGGATCTAATTGGAAATGGTTGGTGTTAAGAAAGTTGCTTGGGTTGTCGGAACCTAATCCTGTAGAAATCCCTAAGAAGTTATTAAGAATCTATGTGCTACGTCCTAAATGTAGGACATACAGTGGTGTAAAAGCAGAACTAAGCCTTCAGACTCTGTGGGTTCAGTAATTGCCAGGAAGTTAAGATTAAAGTAATGCAATGCATTTGTCAAATATTCATTTATGGAGGAATTGAGAATATATTGAGCTGTATGTCTTGTTTGTCAAAGTACCAGCCAGCTGTTAAATGCAGCTGTGGCTTTAAGCCCTGTATATGCGTCGGTGTGCTGCTTTGATGCTTTGCGTGGCTGATGGTTGAGCATGTGTCCCATCATTTGTAATCAATTGTCAATATATAAAGCAAGATATGTAAAAGGGGCAAAGTAAAGAAAGCTGCTTAAGCTGTTTTTTAATACAGTGTACTAACTGCAGGAAAATAACAAGATGCCAGGTCACATGATCCTCACTTTCTCTACCATCCTCTGATTCAGGACCAGGTATAAGGACCATTACAGCTGAAGCAGGACTGTTTTCTATTGCTGTGCAGCATTTGTTCTTCCTACTTTCTCATTACTTGTGGCCGCCATCTTTAGGGCAGACCTGTCCTCTCTCGGCCCGGTGTGAACCGGCCTTGCTGCTTCAGTCCTGAGGGGAATCCTTGGCGCATGTCTAGTCTTAATTAATGCCCTTACTGCAGTCTCTTGTTAGAGTGGGAGACAGAGGGAGTCAGTAGCGATGGGGACTATCAAATATTGATTGTACTGTATTTGCATAAATGGCTGCAGCTGTTTGAAGGCCTGCGTGACCCTTCTTGCTTGCTCTGCACTCTCAGGCCACGCGTAGAGACAAAAAATAAAGCGAGGAGGTGATTAGACTCAGGAGACGGCTTCACCTGCAATGCGACATAACTTAGACCTCTCAGTCAAGCCCTTCCCAAAGGCTACACTGCTACTTGTTCACTTTGTAATTTGCACCAATTGTTGTTCCATTAGTGAACCCACTGTTGTTGAGAAGAAAGTTGGGGGAAAAAAAAAAAAAAAACACCAGAGGAAGTAAAGCAGTCGCTTCAGTTGTAGAAGCGGTGCAGCTTAATAAATGTGGCCTTTGAAACACAGGGGCAGCACGGTGGAGTGTGTGGAGAATAAAGGAGACGATATTTGTGTTTTAGCTTCTTCGACCCCACTTCATGTACATCATTCAGTCCCTACACGCTTTGGCCCAGACCCTCCCTGAGGTCACCGCTTACCCGCAGTGCTTATTTGTGGGTCATTGGGAAACACATGATCTTCAAAAATGCTGTGGTGGGACAAAGAGTGAGTTTGAATGTGGACAACTCTGTCTACACATGTGTGAGTAGCATCTATGATGATATTTAGAATTTACTGTAAACCTCTTACGTCACAGTGAAGAATCTGTGTTGATTATTAGGCACGTGTTTTATAAACATATTTATAGTATCCATTACACTGTGTAATATCTAAATAACTCTAAACTAAATCGCCAGTGAGAAATGGATACACTCTGACCGTAAGACAGTCAAAAGCAACACATCTCAGTCTGGAATTGATTTTGGAACAAGTGAATACATTTGCATTGACTGTGTCGGGTAATGTTTTCCTTCTGCAGTGAGAGAGCTGACGTGAAGGATGAGTTTTTCTGAAGCCGCACACACTGACCGTCATTAACGCATAGTGTGCGTTCGTACCCGTGTTTCTTTGCACACGTTTAACCGCTGCAAGAGAACTCGCTGCATGTTTTCTGTGTGGGAGAGCTAGCAGGGCTGATCAGTGTCCATGCTGAGGGCTTTGTCACAGCTGACCTATATTAGATGAAAGCAGCTGGATCTGCGGCCTGCAGGGACAGCAAAAGAGTTGTGTTCTAATTATCTCTGCAGCTAGCGACACGTCGCGCACGCGCACACACGTCCAGCGCGTACTCGCTTTCCTGCGAATCGATGGGAGCTTGTGCGAGCATCTGCTCCGCTCCGCTTGACGAGCGGCAGATCCTCTGTGTAGGCCTCGCGTCGCACAATGCGTATCAAAACCCTTGTGATCGCACGCGACGCCCTTAAGGCCCGAACGCCACAACTCGACCGCACTCAGTAAAATCTAATTTACAGGTGGTTAAAAAAAAGAAAAAAGAGCATAATTGTCTTTTATTATGCCATGAAGGTCAAACAGCCGCTGGGAGAATAGAATGACAGCAAGAAAAAAGCCCAGGGAGCTAACGCTAGCAGCTAATAGCAATCACTGAACTAATGCTAAGTGCTAATGGGTGGGTAATAAACTGTGTGGAACCCTGTGGCCTCCTCCGCTAACCGCTCAACCTGGACGGAAGCACAATGCCATCTCGTTTTTTTGCATGTGTGCCCACATCAAGTGACGCACTCCTCAGCGGGCGAGGTTTTTTTAAGTGATTTCACACATTCCACTACCTTTAGGAGCTAATTGGACGCAGCACACACCCAATTAAGCCG
Source organism: Macropodus opercularis (assembly GCA_030770545.1). Lineage (NCBI taxonomy): Eukaryota > Metazoa > Chordata > Actinopteri > Anabantiformes > Osphronemidae > Macropodus > Macropodus opercularis. The sequence goes on along the minus strand of JAUCMP010000029.1, from coordinate 7,221,996 downwards.
TTAGCCACTCAGTCACCCCTCGCCTCTTCCTTCTCCTTTTTTATTTATTTCTTTCCCCCTCGCCATCCCTCCCTCCGCGGCTCCAGGGCCTAGTGCTCCGAGCAGGCACAGCCGCACATTTTCCACCACGCTGCATCTCCGGCACCGCCAGGGACTCGTTTACAGGTCGGCGCTTATGGGGGGGTGAGCTTTCCCCACAGTGCAGGGATGTACAGTAGAGAAATTAAATCAAAACACAAACGAGTGCTTGCAGAAATCAGCTCGAATCCTTTTTGCAGTTTGACTTCCCTGATGTTTTTCTTGCTTTGTTTGTCTCCTTCCTTTCCACAGAGTGATTGACGGTGATTTATTCAGACAGTCATTTCTACCCAAAGACATGGAGAACCATTTCCTGATGAGACTCTGGTAGGTACACAGTACACAAACACACACGCACACGCACAAGTACACTTCCTGTTGCAATCTGTCACCTATACCCTCACATATAAATCCCACTTCTGTCTTGAGCGTCCTTGAAATCCATCCTCTGCAGTTCCCTGTGGAACCTCTCAAGGATTAACCCACGTCAGTGAAGCAGCTCTAAGAAAGCGGGGATCAGAAGCATGGCAGTAACTCTGTTCTCTCTCCGCGGCCCCCGGTGTTTGATCTCACATGTGAAGCTGTATTGATTGAGTTACTCCTCTGTAGATGTTGTTCTTTTAAAGCTCGCAGTCCACATTCATCGCTCCGCAGCTTGAGCCGCGCAGTCCCCGTTGGGCCGGGAAGTCGGCGCGTTCAGAGGTCGCAGAGCGCGGGTGTTTGGAGGAGATTGTAGATGCTGATGGGCCAGAGGTTTGGGAAATGACTGACGGAGAGTCACAGAGGACAGACAGACGACAGACGAGTGCTGGGAGGCACATTAGTAATGTAGTAAATTAAAAAAAAGCAGGTCTGGCCTGAGGTTGCACAGCTATTCTTAGTCTCAGTGTCCTCCCTCCTTTCTCCTGAGTTTTGTGTTCCACGGTGACATCAGCACTCTACAGCCCATCTGGTGGTAAAATCTATAACTGGCCATTTAATCGTCTTCTATCCATCTAGCTCTCATCTATTTGTCATTTTGTTTTATTCACCTATTACTATTATCCATCACCAGCTCAGCTGATGGTGCCTTGCATCGCTGTTTTTTTTTTTTCTTTTGCGAGTTGGATTTCCCAAACACAACTGAACTCTGATGATTCCTCTTAATTATAGAGATAGTGCCACTTAAAGTGCTGTGTGTGTGTGCACATGCATTTAGGACGAAATAGGTTGTGATGTTCTGCTCAAGTTCAGTCACGAATGCATGAAAATGTTGCTGTACTGAAAAGCCTCTTCATCTTACAGACGAAGAAGACAAATCGAAACCTTTTAGACTTTTCCGCATGAAACATCCTGTTTAGCCCCCTGCTGTGAGATTTAAGATTCATTCCGTGGTTACTTTTCAAACGAATAGCTTTTAAAAATAAATTGTTGCGATAAAATGTGATAAGGGATTGTGACATGATTAATGGCAAAGTAAAGGTCAAAGTCACAAATTTGCATTTTTCTCGTGTTTTTTTAATACAACTTCCTCTTTGAGAGTAAATTTATTCAAATGAACGAACTCCTCAAACCAACTAACATTTTATGCCTTTATTATGTGTAGTTTAAAAGACTGTTACCTGCAAACATAACCATACAGTAGCAGTAAAAGCAGTATGTTCAGCTATTAAGCAACTTAAAATGAAATAATTAATTTCCTCCAAGCCCCCAAGCCATGGAGTTCAGTTTGGGTGTGAACTAGTACATGACAGTACTATGACAGTACATTATTTTCTGCATGGCTCCTGACTACAGACCCATTCAGACTGGATTAACAATGACTCAGACCCACTGCTCTGCTCAGTTATTTATTGTTCTGGAAAGCATTCAACTGCAAGGATCCGGTCTGAAATAGACAAAAGCCGGAAGACCAAACGAAAAGCCTGCACAGAGCAAAGCAAAGGAGAGAAGGGAATACATGCGACATATAGTGAATTAAATTGTAATTCATTCAAATCTTCACATACAAACACATTAATAACCAGAGAGATTTTCAGTCACTACTAACGTCTTCATTTCGTTTGGCCCAATAGTTAAATTCCACTGAATTTATCTTCACGATTCCATTACGTCAGTGAATAATTTCCCATACATTCTTGGCTAGACCGCACACAGGAAGTGCTGTTATGTAATTGTGTATGCGTGAAGACAGAGGAACAGGGACAGGGCTCTAAAGAAGTTAATGTGCAGTACTGTGCTGACGTTTTAGGCAGGTGTGATAAAATGCTGTAAACAAAGAAAGCTTTCAAAAATAGAAATGGTGATTGTTTATTTTTGTCAATTCACAAGATGCAAAGTGAGCAAACATATTGATTTGATTTACATTTCTGATTTGTTCATTCACTGCATTTTGTTCATTTATGAAAATAAATGTTTAACACTTTCATTTTTAAAAGCATTCTTTGTTTACAGCGTTTTCTTTAACACCTGTGTTGAACTTTTGCACAGTACTGTAAAGTCTACAAAATAGACGAGCAGCTTGTGTTTAAAAGACAGACACACTAGAAAAAAAAACACTAGACATTGCTCCAGGCAGGATTTGACTTGGATGTAAACAAGGTCCAGTGTATTTCATTCTTTTGTAGCATGACTTCACATGCTGAGCAGTCTCTGGTGTTTTAAAACTAGTGGTGAGACTTTTCCAGGTCCTTTAAGTTTTGGTATAAACTCCTGAAAATGTTTCTGACATTTACTGAAGTAGTGAGGAGAGACGTTATTGGACATTCCTGGTAATTAACGGCAACATTTCAGGCAGCTACCAGAAATGTATGAGAACATTTCTTATAAACGATCTGAACCTGGTCTTACAAAATAAAGCATTACTAGATTTCTCTCGCCACAATGACACATCTTCTGAGCAGGCTGGTGGAGGAGGTCTTCCTCCAGCCTGATGGTGATGGAGAGAAGAAGCTGTGCCTGTGGTGAGAGGCATGTTTCATGGTGAATATGGGTACACTGTGCTTCCTAGCTGTATTCTATGCAGGCGAGAGAAGAGCAGATGGTCCTTTGCTGTTATGTTTACTTTTTGTTGTAAGGTCAAAGATTTTGCAGCTGCTGTACCAGTGAGGTGATGAAGGTAGATGCTCTACCCAATCCCTTTGTGTCTTGCTTTTTCCAGGTGACATAGAAAGTGCTGTGCTTTTTTTATATATACTGTATAAAGTGAGGTCCAAATGTTATCTGCACCTTCAGGAGTTTCACGCTGAACATAAAAGAATAATGCACCTTGCCCAAGTCTTTGAGCGCAGGGAACGGCTCCACGCTGATGTCACGTGCAATTTGTATTTACCAGAGATGAGTCACACACTGACATTTTTCCCTTCACCCGAGTGAGTGTCTGGAGATATGGGTACATTATTATTATTGCTGCACATGTGTGCCTGTACTTACATGTTGGCATGTGCATATGGCTTTGTGGCTCTGTGCCAGCTCTCCCTGCTGTCAGCATATGGCTTCAGAGACAGTAAAACTTCAAACAGCAGCTTTCCGTGGCACTGAAGGATGGCGTCTTAGGGAACACATTAGGATTTGTAGTTTACTCTGTGTAGCCATAGGAATCTGACAGATACAATACAATAGAATACATTTAAAGAGCATTTAGGGTGTGATGAGGATGAGACAATGTTTTTCTTTTCTTTTTTTTCTTAGGAAAGTGTTTAAACGCAATGTACTGAAAGGTTGTAGGAATCTATGATGCTGATTTTTTACGATTCGGAAGGGGAACTAGGATAAATGAGTGGAACTATACAATAAGAAATATAAACGTATAAATATAAGAATTATTCATTCAGTAAATCACTCTTTGCAACTTTTGTTGCCAACCAGAGCTGTTGAAATTAGTATTTATCCTAATCAGTAAATGATTTTGTGAGTTTTTTGTCTCTTCAGTAATGTTAATTGTTGCTTTTGTGGTACAGATCGTTTCAAGTTAAATGACAGAGATGCAACGGCAAGAAAGCACAAACAAGTTCAAATTGATTACACTTCAGTAATCAAAACAATGCTACAAATCGACAGCAGTATGAAAACAAAGGATGCGTAAATGTTACATTGCTCCTGTAGATTCAGTCCGACAGGTTCTTCTATGTGCTCTTTTAACCCACTTCATGCTGAACTGTGACAGCGCAGTGAGCACTGCAGGAGAACAGGTCATCAATTGAGTCTCTTGAGCATCTGCAGGGCAGCTTATCACAGCAGATAAGAGAATTAGGCCAAGAACTGTTTCCTCAGTCAGCCTGTCACTTCCTCTTTTCAACAACTTAATGTCAGATTATTATTCAATTGAAAACCTTCATTTTATATTGTTCTCACTGGTACAAAATAAACTTTATGTTTCTTATTATTCCAGCAGCATTCTTTATTTTTTGTGATAAAAATAGTAATTTACTCTGCCACTTCATCTCCAGGCTGCATGAGAAAGGGGCAATCTATCACTGTCAAAACCTCTAACTACTGCTTTGTATTATTGACAGGAAAATAGTCACAATAAAAAGAGCTTATAAAAGTGCATGTAAGAAATGTGTTCTCTGACTGTGCCACGGGGCTCCTGTACACCTTTTAAAGCCGGTGTTGTTAAGTTCAGAGAAAAAGCAAAGGCTTGGAATCAGCAAGTGGCTGCAATTATAGTCAAGAAAGGCTGCAGAAAATGTTCAAAGAACTGTCCTCAGAAATCAGGAGGGCCCTGTCAATCGAGGACACTGCGTCTCTGTCTCTGCTTTTGTCTCGGATTCTCCTGGTGTCACTCACCAGCACCTTCTCTCTTTCTCCTGCTTTCCCTCACTTCCAGATGATCTACGCGTCGTTTATCAGTCTTGAAAGCAGGGCTCATCTGTTCTGAGCTCCTCTGGTTTTCATATTGAACAATAAAAGCAACAGTAGAGGAAAAGGGACGTCAACCCGCAGCGTCTGTGTTTGTGCGACAGAGTAGGCGAGAAGAGAGGAAAAAATGGAGACGGACGTGGTGGAGGCAGTGACTGTCCTACCTTTCATATGATTTAATCAAACCCATCCATCACGTTTGCATAATTGGACAGCAGCATCAGTCGCATGTGTGACCACACACACACTCACAGCAGCAGTAGAGGAGAGTCCCAGCGCAGTTTGAGGTTCAACACTGTCACAGGCTCAGCATACTCTCAGGACTATCACTGTAAAAACACCTTGGCACAACATTCAGACATAATCAGTCAGGGACAGACGATTGGGAGCATTTAGAGCCAGTCAGCCTACGTTGGGCTCTGTCAGTGTTTGATTGTCTCATAAGTGGCAGAATTAGTGCTGGCGGGCAGAGAGTGGAGCACAAAGCTCCCTATGACCATAGTGCAGGGCCTGCGTGCAGAAAATAGAAGCAATAGCCAGTATTTTACATTACATCTGTATCACATGACTGTCTAACAAGGAAAGTGGTCGGTCAAGATGACAAACAGATGATTATTCCCAGATTCTACACTTCCCCTCAGCTGAGGGGCATTTTGGCTGCCTTTTAGCTCATTGTGTTGTTTTTGTTTGGTTAGCATTCAGGGCCTTAGCAGGCAGCTGTTTTCAGCAAACAATACCATAGATCCACTCTCCACCACCCGCCAAGCCCCAAACAACAGGCAGAAGTGAGGGCTGAAGCATTTAACTGCATATTAGTCTCAGGACATAAGAAATGGTCCAACTGCAGTTTTATCCCATTTCATTCTACTATAATCAATAGCATCTATTGTAATTGTGGAAATCGCAGCCACTAATTAGAGAGAGTTGTCCAGCGTGTTTTTCCATGATGGAACGGTCTGTTATTATCAGCCAGACAGTTAAACAGTAATGGCCCTAAGAATGATCCTGGTGAAACTAATATGTTTTCAGGTGTCTCGTCGGGATTAACACAGGCAACATTAAACCTTTATCTTTTCATTTGCATGTGTGACAGGGTGGCAAATAGATGCAGCAAACCAAATACGTCTACTCCAACTCGAAAATGTACGCAGAGATTGCACAAGAGATGGTAAATTATCAAAATACAGTTTTATTTAGACCACAATTCAATATTAAGAGAACACACACACACTGTTAGTAGTTTTAAACACTAATCAAATTAATCTCACACAAAACACACCATGCATGGGTTAACTACTGGAAAACAAAGCAGGAAAAACAGGCACCGGTCCACATCCAGGGCCGGGGCGGCAGAACCCAGGCCGTTTCATGGCAGCTGTGCCGTGAGATGAACGTGAGCCAGAATAACAGCGGCGAGAGGGAAGCCGGTTTGTTGCAGCTCTTACCAGTCCAGCCGATCGCTACTATAAAAACACCAAGTCAGGGAGAAGCCGCCCATAAGCACTGTACGTATAAAACCTGACAAAATGCTCAATTCAGGGGATGAGCAGACACACACCTGGACTTAAAAACACCCGTCCGACCCGCCTTGATCTAATTTAATCATCGGCGACTGGGAGGGTGACCTCCACTCAGAGCCTTTGAGTAGCTGACATAGAAATGATAATGCCATTGATCGTTCCAGTAAAGACCCTTTCAGTACGATGCTTACCTCTAAAAACCTGGCTGGTACAAATCATACATATTAATGCGTGAATCATAACTGTTCAACTGTGTTGGATCCAGACTCTTATTTCTAAATACTGGTGCAATAAGAGCCCACTTCAGGGCGTTAGGAGAGATCTATTTAGCAGAAGAAAGGTTCAAACGGTGCAGAAAGCAGGCAGAAAACAAAACAAGATCATGTTTGATGGTGATAAATATAGCAGCAGTAAACTTCTTAAATTACACAGAATGTAATAGCTTTCCACCATGTTTGGCCTGATGGTGGATGTTTGCAGTTACATAAATTACCATAGTTCTACTAGGCCTCACTGCTACTGTCATCGTCATCTGGTCACTCAGGATGAATCCACAGCTTTTAGCCGCTGTCTGTGGACACCAATAGTACAGGTGTAAAGGATCCAAGCCATCGATGTAAACGTCCTTTAAGTGAGCATATCTAAAAATGTCATTTCTAGGTTATTTCTTCATGTGAGGTACTATATGTCCTGTGACTTGCCAATATAAACAGTTTCACTAATGTTCAGCCCAGCGCCTAGTCCTGTATCCTGTCCATGCTTAACCTGGAATAAAGTGGTCCAGACGTGTTTCTCGGCTCCAACAGACCCTTGCTGTCATGTTTTCTGACAACTCAACATTGAGGATCGAGCCCCTGTGGTTTTCTATCATCTCCTAATATCGCAACAATGATTATCTGTCTCGGTTCCGAGCTTTCTAAAAGCACTCGCTGCCTGTATTCAGACGATACTTGTAAAAATGAAAGGCAAGAACACTTTGAATGTCCTCTATGAATGAATTGCCATATATAAAAGGCAGTTATTAATTTTTCAAATTACATGCAATTACAGATTAGCAGTAATCCTGCTAAGATGCTATTTTTCCTATTGTCTTAGCTCATAATGAACCAGCAATGCTGCTCTTGCGATTCACGCAATCCTGTTTTAATGGGACGTTTGCATTTACGTTGATTTGATGAGGGGGCGTTTATTGGGTTTATGGGCTCTCCAAGGATTTTTAAACAATATGGACTAATGAATGTGTGCACACTCTAAGTGTTGATCTTTAGCAGGAGCAGCAGTATCTTTGTCGCTTTGTGTTCACCGGGAGCAACGATACTCCTTCTTCTTTTCTTTTTTTTATTCCTCACACCTTCATATTTCATCATGCGACAAGAATGTAGGCTTGAGTTTTTCAATTTAGTGAAAACTTTTATGAAAACTCTTTTTTTTTTAACCTTTTGTCTTTCAGCTCCGTTGCTGCTGCAAGGTCTCGTGTTTTTTTTTTTTTTCGCCACGCTAGACAAAAATCTGGCTAAGGAAATCACATCCTCATTTGTCTTCATCACCTTATGTGTGCAGTTGCAATTTTTCACGCCGCATTTCATTCGCGGTTGCGACTGAGTTGTCGGCACAGGTAGCGAGCTTCCACGTAAACCTTGGATCAGATCGCATTTGCGGCAGACAGAGGCTGGTAAAGTGAGGAAAGTGGATTTCTGACTGTAAAATTCAACAGATTTAAGTGTTGTGAGCCTGTGTGTGAGTGTTTTTCGCACACGAATGACTGCGGTGTGTGCGTTTTGCGTCCTGGGGGAAATGAAGGCTGTTGGATATTCTAGTCACTCGCAGCATTTATGCTCACACAGTGACCTGCCCTGCCAGTCACAGCTGAAACAACATGTGTTCGCAACACCACAAAACGCACACACACACACAATACTGTCCCACAGTAGCATTGATCTTTTATTAGTGTCATAGTCTCATTGGTAATTTATTCACTGATAAGGGACAGTGATTACCGACAGGATGAGTGGGTGAGACCTAGTGTGTAAAGCGAGACATTGGTATTAGGTTAAAAATGGCATGTGCAGATCTGGTTACCATGGAGAAAGCAGCCTATACAAGGCAATCTGTCGAATGAATGCAGAGAGGAGCCTGTGGTTGTTGCCTTGAGCGCGTTGCATATATAAATGTATTAAAGTGCATAGGCCAAGCGCAAAAAAAAAAACAACCACGTGCTGATCATGTGTGAAAATGTGCGTTAAATGCAGATCATAGAAATTCTTGTATTGATTGACAGACTTACTTCTATTTGTGCTGTTGTCAGGTCAATGCAGTAGCGCCGCTTCACATAAAGTTAATGAAAAACGTGTTATTGAGTTTACATCCGTAAATGACCACGTGTAGTGTGTAGCAGTTAATTGCAGGGTTATTATTATGTGAGAAATGAAATAGGGAGACACAGGAAGGGAAAGACATGGACAGGACACATGACAGAGAGGGAAAAAGCGTGAGGCACACAGAATGCATCAGTGAGCAGCCTGCCTCGCTGACACTCCACTTCTCCCTCTCTTATTTTACATTCCATCCCTTTGTACCACCACCACATTTCACTCGTCTGTATCCCAGCGTTCTCTCCATCCTCTGTTTTTATCTGCGGTCCCCTGACTGTGCCCTGACACTCCAAAGCTCTGCTACCCTCATTAACTCTCTCTCACGGGGCTGCCAATGACAATAATTGGTTTGAAAACAGGAGACAATGAGATACATGGATTATCCCGACTCACACCCACCTCACAATGACATTGCTTCTCTACATCCTTCCCGCTACTTCCTGTCTGTCATTTCTGTCGACAGCAACTCAACTTGTTTTGGTGTCTTTGTGTTATGTAATTGTAATGTTAGTTTCCTTCTATTATTTTTTACTACTCTTAATCTTAAAGAAGCCTTTCATCTTATCATCTAACCCTAACTCTTATTTTTTTCTGAGAGACCTCACTCCCTATAGGGATAAATCTTCTGTTCCTGCTAAGAGTGGAAGTGACATTGCTGTTGCACAGGAACACACACACACACACACAGAGAAAGAGAGTTCTGTGAAATGATAATGACGTTTGATTAAACACTGTGACTAATGTGATGCCATCTTCCCAAGGAATCCATGAACCTATGACAAAATGATGGAGGAAAAGTGGAACAGAGGGAGGGAGAAGACGGAAAGGGATGGGGATGAGATGAAAGAAAAAAAATACTTAAGGAGAGAAAATAAGGGAGAAAATAAAAAACAAACCCCAAAGGTACGCGTCACCCAAGTTCACCTCATAGCAAGTGGCGGAGAAATGTCACGAGTTGTCGTTCCACTCGTTCGCACTGCTCCCCCGTCACCGCGTTTTTTCCCTGTCACTCTATCTCTGCATCACCTTCTCCCCCATCTGTTTTCTCCTTGCCTCCGTTTGTCCTGAAGTCACTCCGACCGACCCCCCCACCCCCGTTCCCCCCCGCTCTTTTTCCTCCACTGAGGGCTCTCGGGTTTCGGCTGTAACTGCTTTAGCACAAACGATAATGGCTTGTACAGTAATTCGGTCCCGGCTCCTCTTTGATGGAGTGGAGATGCACTCGTGAACATGCAGAGAGAAGTAATCTGTGTGATGTGTGTGTGTGTGTGTGTAAGATGAGAGTCAATAGACTGTTTATCACCTTGTGAGTTGCGCTACCTGTGAGTGCATGAAGCTGGACGGGGATCGAGTGATGTTACGTAACAGCATGTCAACGTTAAGCGTGTCTTCCATGCAGAGATACTGAATCCACACACTCATTGCACAGAAACTAGGGAGGAACCCCCCCACCCCTTTCTAGTCTGGCTCTATAATGCAAGACTCCATAACTCCACCTCACCAGAGTCTAAATAATAGAGCGGTCCCATATGTGTCATATTGTAAAAGTAGATCACCAACTGTGGGCCTGAGGAAGCCCGATTTGCCCGAGGGTGTCCCGAGGCCTCCAGGGTTGTGGGGAGAGCCGAGTGGCAGGGCTCCACTGTGCAGAGCCTCACCTCAGGGCAACAAGAAGAGCGGTGAGAGGACCGGCCCGGGTAAACAGGCCAGCAGCATCTCAGAGTGCTGCACGCTGTCCTTCACTCACTGTCAGCCCGGTGAACGGAGACTGACCTGACATTTGGTTTGTGTTCATCATTCGTGTGAGGCATGTATGTAATTTACCACCACTACTACTACTACTACTACATTCTCAGCCTGTGGAGCAGTGGTTACTGATACGAAAGAAAAACAAAGTATGTGTCCAGGACAAATCTTCACATTCAAGTTTATAGTAACATACTTATACAAAAGTGAACTTTGTGGCACAGCTGCCATAAAACATCTGTCAACAGTAAACTCCATAATTCACCGTTCACCACACATGAAACTCAAATGAATCAAGCAATTACGTTAAAGAACACTGATAATAAATTGATACTAAAGACTTGACATGTGTTAGCCTTCCTCCATTCTACCTTCTTGAACCATGCTGTGAAAACTAAAGACTAAATGTCCACAGGGGCCAATTTGAGCCACTTGAGCTATTTCTGTACTTCAATCATTGCATTTCAACCTGCAGATGTCAGGCTGCCTGTCACTGGACGCTCAGTGTCACTTAATCTAAATGATGTTCAGAAAGACTAGGTGCTCTCGCGCCGATGTGAAATGCAGAGAGTCCTTAATGCGGCTTTGTCTGCCTGACAGAGTTAAACCGAGCATACGGGTAACGCGGCCGCGTCAGGTTTTATTCAGAACACGTAGGTCTGCTTTAAATAAAGTGAGCAAACGTTCCCTGGGCTTGTCACGAAACAGCAAGAAATACATGCATCCGCTTTCATATGAGCCGATCAATAGTGCTTCTTTATCCGTGTGCTAAATATGAATCCAGCCAGCAGCTGAACACTGATGAATGTCAGAGTGAATGTACGCACACTCGTGAAGCTGCTGTGAGCTACTCTCATGTTAACTGTTTGAACAGTCTTTTCTAATTCTTAGCATGGACATCAGTAGGTCACACACAGCAGCAGTGCAGCAATCCAGCAATCACACCAGATTCTGGAAGGCACCTTGGGAACGCGCAGCACCGTGACCATGTCGTACAATAGCGTCCTGCCTCCAGCTGCTCCACTGCACTTTTGATTTAAACCCCCAGATTTTCTTTCCAACAGTTAGCGAACTTATCAGGGTTTGACATGGGCGTGTTGCCGCTGTCACGCTGCTGGTCCATCCCTCTGCCGGCAACAAGGTGGAGAGCTGCTTTGTTTGGCGAGATGTGCTCCGCAATTCAATTTCACAGCTCCATCTCAGAGGAGAGCTGGACGAGCGTGAGGCGAGAGGGGACAGTAATTGAAAGGCAGCGAAGCTCATCCTGTGCCTTCTTGTTCTACTTTCCTTTCGCTTCCGCGCTCGTCCCTCTCGTGTTTGCATGCGTGTGCGTTTCCTCTCTTTAACATCGCCGCGGCGTGGCTGCAGCAGTGGCCCCTTCCTGGGTGCTCCAGCACAATAATGCATTAAAAACACATTGACACGGTGCTCGCCCTTCCTTTGTCCTGTCACAGATTTGTCCCACAAAATGCGTTTTTGATCTCTGCCTCGCTTTGAATCAAAGTCTCGTGCTTTAATCAATAATTGAATTACCTGTGCGACAGATAATAATGTTATCCACATGAAAGAATCAACATTTGCATGAAGAGGCACAGTGTTCTATGCTAACCTGGTGATCTTTAACACAGTTGGTTAGTTCTGGGATTAGGTCTTTCTTAAAGCTCTAAATGGGAAATTGTAAAAGTGTTATCAGTGAAAATACAAGCTTCTGTGATGTCAAAATACTCGAATTTTCATATGAAAAGCTCTGTAACCATGGGACGAGTTTGCATTCTGATCCATTGTAGATGGCACAAATCTAGTCAGAAGGAATGCACAGTGCCTTCACAAACGGACATTTGCACTCTTTGGTAAAAGGGATTTGAATGGAGTGTAACTAGGTCTGAATGAATGTCGTGGCTGGCTTTGGCCACAGAAGGGTGAAGGGGGGAGAGAGGGAGGCAGTCGCAGTGCATAATTCAGAGGGGATGGGAGATTATGAGCCATCTGTGTCCATATCCCTGCGGCCCCGTCAGAATTGATCCACAACCCTTGACCTTTTCAGATACTCCGAGTGTTTTCCACCCGCTCTGTTGTGCGCTGTTTGCTAGCGTGCGGACATGTGTGGGTGTCTGTATGTCTGAGCATGAGTCAGCCTGCTGCTCGCTAACCTTTCCACTGGATTACAAAGTGCGGGCCAGATACATGCGAAGACTTGTTATTGTCTTTATTTTGTTGTCACTCACATCAAAGGTCAGCCCAGAGTATGGGAAATACCGGTGCTGAATACACGACTTAGGTTTGTTATGAATCGGTTTTAAAGAAATCAAAAGAACCTCTGACAAACTCAGAGTCACTGTGTCTATGTGAGGTCTGTGATATATGAAGCTGGAGCGTGTGCTAAAGGCTAGAAACAGTATCCTTGACTTTATTGAACATACCTTTAACAAACTTGGACTAGTTACTTATAGTACGATGCAAAATGTGATGACTGAAATGAATGTTGACAAACTATGCTGTCAAATTTTCTTTCAGAAGCTGATGTAGATCACAGACACTGTGTAAAAGAGGTTCTGCCATTGATTTTGGCAACTGTCCGATTCTGGACATCCATAGTGGGCTGTTTTCACGTCCTTTGTATTTATTATCACATGTCTGTGTAAAGATATTTTTATGCTGGCTGTGAATAGCTGAGCAGCTTGATAAAGCTTTTAGTGTCAGTCTATTTATATTCTATAATATTATATAGTCTATTATAAAGTAATTATAATACAATTTGTGATACAGTGGATACATTGACTTATTGCAAGTTGGGCTTTTTAGGTAAAATCCACATCCAGGTGGTTTTTAGAAACTCATTTTCTTCACACGTATTGTGAAGTGTTATATTTCAGATTGGTGTTGAGCTCACTTTCAATCATACTCATTTCTCATCTTAATGATTTTCTCTCAGAAATTTCCCCACAGGCTTTTTGAGGAGACAAGGCCCGAGTAGCCTCTCCGTGTAGTTATTATTTATAAGGATAAATAAAGCAACTGAAGATCAGCAGAGCGGTGTGAGATCAGCTGAGTGAGAGGCGTGAGACAGGTGTCACAGATGACATAGTCCCTGTCAAGCCGAAGCTGGTGCTGCTTTTTAGTGGAGCGACTCTGTCTTTCAGTGCTTCTCTGCTGTCACTGTGCTCGATTGCTCTCCTTGCGTAGCAGGTTAATTAACTTGCCTTCATTGTAGATGTGTCATTATAATGGCAACCTGGAGCCATCACAAATCCACTGCCTGCTACGACAGAAATATGTAGGCTGTGCCGTGCGCACGTAGAAATATCAGGATCAGGTTCTCCAGGTTTGAGGCGAGTCATTCAGGATTCAGTCTGTCTCAGAGCTAAAAACAGAGCCAGGCTGATGATCTCATACAGTATCAGTGTTACAGTCTGGAGCTCTCGACCGTGAGTGGAGGAGTGTCGACTGAATAAAGCTCGGACCTTCAATAAGCAGAATTCAGAAAACAATGTCAGTTTAAAGGGCAAATAAACGAGTCCTCTGTTCATGGAATCGTACACTATACTATAAAATGATACTTGGCATTTCCCATCTTTTTCAGGCTTTGAAATGCAGTTTGATGTCTTTTGCTTGAAATGGGCAAAGCCTTAACATAACCACAGTCGAATGCGTCTGCAGAAGCAAATCGGGTGTGTGATGAGCTTGAACTAAATGCCTATCTTACAGTAATTCCCGCCAGGGTAGGGAAGCTCAAATGCAAAGTATGACAAAAAAGGCCGGGAGGCTCGCCTTTCACGCAGCAGCACACATCAAAGAGCAGACAAGCGGGTGACACCAAGCTTTCCTCTGATCCTCGAGGAGTCAAGTAAGGCGACGAGTGGTTGACAGCGCTCCTTAAATTGCATCATGTGCCTTCCCGCGCCTCGTCTCGCATCCTCAGCTCTTATGTCTTTCTTTTGACTGAGTCATGAGAAGGGAGCGTTAGTAACTATCTTCGCGATGAGCTCAAATGGTGACTTTTTATACCTTGAAGAGACTTGAGGTCACAGTGCACACACGCTGCTCGCCTGTCTGGAGCAGCGCGGGTGTGTGCGGCATGTCTAGGTAGCGCTAATGTGTTGTAGATTCCTGTCTGATTGTGATTAATTAAATGATGAGGAGTGTGCGCTGACAAGCTGCTTATTCTGATTAGAGAGACGAGCTTCCTGTGAGAGGCAGAACTAACGACGCGCCTGAACCTCAGCGCCGAGCTTTCGTAACACATCTGCACCTCGTCTGCTTTGGTTTTCTGACACAGTGCGAGCTCCCTGCTTCTTACTACATGGATACATGAACATGTTTTTATAAAACAGTAGCTCACATTCAGTAACTGCAGTGTTATGCTGATTCCCTGGTGGCTCACTAAAGAGCACTGATATTGTATCTTTGAAGCAGCAAAAAAAGACGATGCAATTAATTAATGTGTTGGTGGGTGTTTATAGAAATATTACCTCTGCAACACTACAAGCTACTGACACTTGAAAACTGTGAAGCTCAGAGTGGACTGTTGTTCCCCTTGTGTGAAGACTTGTGGCTAACTTGTTCCAATTATGAATAATTATTATCAGAACTAACTCCGGTTCTGAATTACAAGTGGACAAAGCACTGACAGGATGATGGGGTGATTGGTGAAATACATACAGGACAATGTAAAACGTGCTAATCAGTATTTTCCTCAGTCCCAATAAAGATCTAGAGCAACAGGGACTTGGCTTTGGGGAAGCTTTGACCTAGTTGTTTAGAGTTGCTCAGATTCTTATACTAGGTCATTTTTCCTGATGTAATAAAGCAACTTGAAGGACTGACCATTGCTGTCCAGTATATTCCTCCTTCCCCATATACAGGTGCCAAATAGTGAACGGCCTTCACTGTGACCCATCAAGGTAATTCACAATAATAACTTTTGAAATGTTTTAACCTTCTTGCTCAAAAAACAAGATTGTTTACTGGGCTGAAACCAAACACAGTCAGTCATACACATATCTGTAGCAGATGTGTAAACCCTTGTTTAAATGTGTAACTTTGACTCAAAGTGGATTCACCCTATATTACTTTGCTGAATATAGCTTCTCCCTCTGTTCAGGAAGGCTTCTCAGCCGTAGCCGTCGAGCTCATCTGTTTTCCACAGATGGCTTGTCAGTCTCCAACTCACAGGAAATCCAATCCACTCCTCAGAAAGTTGCTCTAAGTGATCCCAACTCCCTGGGTTCCTCTCTGATTACGTATATTTCTCTAAGGGCTCATAGCTGCCTTCTGTCGTCTCCAGCGTCGATGGGTGATGGGTCTGTGAAGCTGCATGGCTTAGGAAGAAAAGACAAAATCCTATAGCACACAACACAGCTCATAGGACAATAGGTTCAAAGGAAGGCCGAATAGTGAGCAACCCTGCAGCATGCACTGCACATACACTATGTGGAAACTCACTAATCATTGCTACACTATCTTTCGTTAATTCAAGTCAGACAGATAATCAGGTGACCGTTTCCATATGTTCCCTCCTCATTAGCATTCATTAAGGTCTCACTCTCCTCTCCAGTCTTTCAATGATGCTGATTATCTGTGGATCTGACGTTGGCTCCACGAGCACCAACACCAAGAAACAACAGGCCTCATTTATCAATTGTGTGCACAGCTTGAAAATCATTATTACACTCAAATGTTTGTTTTTTTGTACTTTCTGTCTGTATCTGTATGTCTGGAATTATGGAAAATGATGTTTATTTAAGTTAGGAATAGGCTCAGTCACACAGTGACGACCCCTGCATATTTTGCGCATGAAGATGTATTTGTGTGTTTATCTTAAAACAATTTTACTCTCAAACCATAACATCATTAAACACTAGTTACAGTACGTGCCATTAATTAGGCGTATTCAAGTTTATGTGGTTTTTCACATCAGTGCACAACCTGTTCTTACACTAAATGACCTTTTAGTGTGATGCATGGCACATAACCCAGACCTGTCATTTCTTTGATCTGCATTCGGTGTTTTCATTGTCTGATCATTTATTTCATTAATTATTTATTTATTTTCTTTATTGAACCAGCAGTTTTCATGGCAATTAAATTAAAAAGCCCAATGAGCCGGGATACACGTCTGCATTCGGAGCTGCTCGCTCCACACCACTGAACTAATGGGGAATCTAATGCTGTAAGTTTTACCAGTGGTCGGCAAGTGAACGCGAAGATTTTTAGATTCCAGCCCAAACCTGCTTTTCTTTCAGTGTGTGATTGCTCTGCAAACTGTTTCAGTGGGACGGCAAGTGGAAAAGTTTCCACAATCAGGCGTTTTAAGGACATCTCAGCAGTAGAGATTGTATTGGTTTCAACAATGGCGTAGTAAATGAGGACTCGTATCAGCGCTGATTAATGAAGTCTTCATTATCTCCTGTTTTCCCTCTTCTTTTCAGTCTCACTCTCATTGTTGTGCCTGGTTAGATTGCCCTGATTTTGTACTTCATAATGAGACGGGGAACAATAGCGGAGTACGTTTCCACTTCTCCTCCTTGGCGATACTTGTTCTTTTGTCCCCGCTCTCTGCGGATGACTTGTGAATGTCACTCTTTTCTTTACCTCTCTTTCTCTCCCTTCTCATTGATTGTTTACTATTAATGGTACCTGAAGCCAGGTGGGAGGAGGAGACCTTTCTATTTATGACATTTAACTCTCTAGAGTTTTTTGGGCAGATCAACCCACCAATTTATAAAAATCAAACTCTTGTGCAAATGTGATTTTGAATCACTTGCTAAATGTCAGACTTGGTGAGCGCTGAACTGTGACTGTAACGCTGCAGTATTCTGATCACTAGCATCTATTACAGAAATGAAATGACCCTAAGTTCATGTGATTTGGATAATACTGGTCTAAGATCTGTGGTGAAGATGAACTGGGCAAACAGAATTATATATATATATATATATATATATGCAGCTGCTGGATATAACTGTATGTATTTGGTGTTTACTACCGTAGCTACTGTACCTGTGGTGTCTGGATGGCTGTGTCAGTCTGTTGGGCCACCACTGGGTTTTAAATATCACAACAGCAAATTAGATTGGTTGCCATGACATTTCCTTCAGACGTTCATGGCATTTAGACAGTGAATCCTAATGACAATGAGGATCCCCTGAACTTTAATCGCCCAGCATCAGGTCAAAATTTCACTGACCAAATTTCATGACCACATTTGCAAAACTGGATGACATTCTCATTAGCCTCAGTACTTTGTCTTGGCTTTAGCGTGGTTGGCTGTAATAGTACAGTAACAATGGAGAAACTGTACTGAAGTAAAAGTGGCTGTGTAAAATATACTCTAATAAAAGTATACGGACCACACATGAAACTGGAGAAAGTTCTTCTATGTCGACTTTTTTCACTCTTGGAACATTATGACCATCTGGCATGAAACAAGCTGAACGGTGTAAACACATCCCGTTTAGCCAAGACGACTGCTAAACTATTTCTTTCACAAGATCAGTTTTATTAAGCCTCCGCTAGGTATTGATGTTAGTTGCAGTGGAAAGAGGTGAAGATTGGAAAAAAGGAAAAGTGAGATAGAGATAATAAAGAGTAGGAAGTGGGGTATTTAAAGTAAGAGGGGAAGTTAAAGAACACTGTGTAATCACTGCAGCACATTATGCAAATATGCACATATATCGTGAATGTACACTTCATTTGCATTTCAAACACTCAGGTCCAAATCTGGCAGGATCAGAAGTAGACTGAGGCTGATCACCATTAGTGATCCCTTCTATGCCTCGCACACACACACACACACACACACTCCTCTCTGATGGTGTGTGAGCAATGCGCATCCATTTGAGATTCATGCAAATATTTTCTACATGTAGTAACCCAGTTCACAAAGTAGCCTAGCAACACTAGAGTCAGCTGGTTAGAAGCGCCTGTCAGCCTGTGATTTGCATCTGTGGACACAGCTACTGCCTTTCTCTGGGTATGTGCCGCGCTAGTGAGGAGTCTGAGGTGCCTGTGGGGTGCGAATCTGCGAATCGGACAAAGTCGTAAGTTGTAATAATTCGTCGTCCACTGCATGATTATCCACTACCAGACTGTGTCTGATCTTTGGTGCAGTTTCACTATCTTCATATGTCTTACAAATTATGTCGTGATTAGATTTTCTAACTGTTCTGTTTATTTGGAAACAATCATAAATGCACTGCTAGGACTTGTACAGAACATATTGGCGAATCAGACATAATGAGTTAAGAGTATGTATAGAGTGAAACAATGAAAAATCATCAATCGTGTTTATAAACTGAGAAACGCACCAGGAATAGCATCTGTCTATCAAGACACTGATTGATCAACGTAAATTAACTCAGGTAAAAAAAAAAAACCCAACAGTTGAAAAACTACAGAGGTGGCGCCGCTGTAAGGCGAACTTTATGAGAGTGGGAGAGTGTGTCGAGCTGCTGTTCGGAGTGTGTTCCTGCGTGTGCGTGCATGTCTTGATCCTTCCCTGAGCTGTACTCTGCGCATCTACCTTTGATTTTCTGTCAAGAGACTTTGTAATACAACACAACAGGAGCGACACGGGAGAGAGAGGGAGATACGACTCGCTGAGAGAGAAACAGAGGCGCGTAGTGACAAGGTAAAAAGAAGGATGGGAATGAAGAGGAAGAAAGGTGATGAATGGGGATAGAGAGAGGAAACAAAGGAATTTAAAAAGGCACAAATTTACAAAATACATAGAGACAGAGAGAAAAAGTAAAGCCAGAGGGATACTGACTGTATCTGTGTTTAATTAAGTCAAACAAGTGCATGAAAGCTGTGGTACATGTGCGGAAGAGTCCTCTCCCACAGAAGGTTAAGGCCTAATGTCTAATGACTGACTCTCTGAATGAACATGTTATGTTATTCTCTCATTGGCTTTTATCTCTGTTTAGCCCCATCTAATGTCCCCGTCTGTGTCCTCCCACACTATGAGAGGAAGAGAACGGAAACGCGGCCCAATTACAAGCGAGCAGCACTCTGCAGCACTAAGTGGTGTTGGTATTTTCCTGCTCATTAAGTCACAGTCAGAAACCCTCTCAGGCAGTTTTCCATGGCGTAAACATACATCCTTATGCTAAACGTGCTTCTTCATCACGTTCACTTAATCACACTGATGAAAGTTACATTATGACGAGAATTTTTTACAGTGACAGCGCATTTATTTTGGTGGGATCCATTACATTACTCTCTGGATGCCGATATACAGTGAAACAATGCTTTGCATGTAAATGATGTCAAGATGACTCAAGTGGTCAGGTGGTAAAATATTATCTAATTTTATGACGCTCACATTCAACATGAATAAGTTTCCACATTTTAAATATTATTTAATCACAAATGTCACACAGCTTCCTCTAAGCACAAAGAATCATGGTCTTGGATTCCCGTAGCAACACGTGGCAAAGATTTGCTGCTTCGTAGCTTGAAAACATAACTGAAGCCAAATCTAAGTGTAAGCATTAAACTGCTAAACGCGATGTTCCTGTATACAAACTGTAGGAGAGTCTCCTGCCTTGACGAATCAGGGTAAAAGGAGCCAGCGTGAACTTCGTCAGAACCAAGGACGGGGGGACTCCTTTAATTCCTGCTGGAATAGTTATTTCTGCTCAAAGACTTTGTCAGCAAAGGAGCAAAAGTGGATGAATGGGAAATATGGAGAGTAGGAGGTAAACTATCTCTTTGAAGAGCCTATGGGAAGAATGAGAGGTGGGAAAACAGGACACGAGGAGGAGACTGCAAGAGCAGGATAGTGGAATCGCCCCCTAGGCACGCTTCAATTTTGCCCTTATGATGGGAGCATATTTCCCCTGTGCTGTGCCATCATCGTTTCTCTCTCTGCTTCTCACTCTTTGGTTTCCTCTTGTTCCTGCTGCGTTTCCCTCCTCTTTGTCTCTTCTCTGCTCCTCATAGGCATCTCAAGGTGAAGTCAGTTGTCAGACGCCTATTTTTGCTTGTAGATTCAATTCTCCCAGTTACAGTATGTCGTCATCCAGAATAGATGTCAAACTGTGCACGAGGCCAGCAGGTAGGCTACCCGGCTTTTTTTTTCTTTTGCCAGAAGCCATTGTAATTTTTTTTTTTCTTTGGATTGCTCCGCTTCGTCGTATACACAGAGCTGATGAGCTGAAGGCTCCTGGCCCACTGCTGCTCTCATATTTTACAGGCCTTGTTTTACGGGTCACCCCTGAAACGTTCCACCCTCCTCATCATCCTTGATTCTCTCTGGATCGTGATGGGTTAGCTACAGCCGTATCCTGGCTGCTCAGAGAAGCGGGCGTACGCGTATGTGTGTATGAATATGAAAAAAAAAGACAGTGGGTAAAGTGATGAAAATGGATCATTCATGGCTAAAAGCTGAGAAAAGCAAATCGGTCCTTCTGCCAGTTTCCCAGCATGCCTGTCTCTCTGGCTGGCGACAAAGGAAGTGCACGCCAACTCACATCTCAGCCAACCCTCTATTATTTCCCATTCCCAGATTCATACATTTCACTATTGTTTGTCCCACTTTCCATTATGGGTGTGCTGAGCTCTGGCGGTTAATAGCATCTTTGAAGTCTACTGTACTGCCACATATGGACAGATACCAGACTAATGAAAATGTTGTCATTGTTTGACTACCATTCTATAAGGGCTCTGTGCAGTTCACCTTCTTGTACTCTTAAATGAGTCAACATATCTGCCCCTGACCACGATGGCGCTTGGCTCATTGTATCTGCAGTCAAACTAATTCAGTGCTCAGGCACACAATGCCCACTGCTGCTCAGCATTAGCCCATCCCCATAAAAGCCAACACTACTATTGTCCCTTTTACAGCCTAGTAGCGAGAAAATGTAGAAAAAAACATTTTAAAAGTTTAAATTTTGAACAGTGAAGGATTAGTTCAACGTTTTGGTTTGCGCATTGATTCTGAGAATGAAGTAAAGTAACCAAACTGTTTCTTGCTGACTAGTTGTGTTTCAGACTTTATTTAATTTTAGGACAAAAAAAGTCTATTTTATGTGAAAGTAGTGCTTTTCTAAATCATATAAATGATTTAAGGACATAATTTTTATTACCCTTACAAGAAAATGATCCATGTTTCTCTGGTACAATTTTCACACGTGGAGTCTAATGAAAGTTTAATTACATCTTTGAGCGATGCCACATCCAGAGAGATGGGAACAAATTTACTGCTGGTATTTGAAACCACACTTATCATATCAGGTATTGAATCCACAGCGCTTCAGTGATGTGAAGGACCCTTTGACCCAACACTTGCAGAGATGGGAGAGAGCGAGCAGACTCAGCTGTTGGCAAAGTAGGTCAGAGCAGCTGCCATGATCGCATGAATATTTAAAATGAAACAGCTCCACGCTGAAGCTTCTGTAACAATCATTGGTGCCAAGGAGTGTTAAACAATGACAGCGTGTCGCACAGCTCCAGCCCCCTACTGAATATTTCTACCGATGCAGACAGGGAGGGATTCAGGGTTTTGACCAAAAAGGGAATGACAAAATAGAAAGCAAACAAAAAGTGACGTATGAGAGTGAGGGGAGTACAGAATGTGGGCTGAATCAAACAGTGGCAGTGCATTGTGATTTTCATTTCACGAGCTCCCTGAAAACATTGAGGCGAGGTAATTGGAGAGAAGGCTGAGAGACAACAAAAGAAGCATCTTGAGGGTTCCAGTGTATTATTTGGTGATGAAAGACTGTGTGTGTATAATACTGTAATTCCTCCATAATCTGAGAAGAAATGAAGACTGGAGAAGATTGATTGACAGCATAGGAAAGGCCAATAAATGCAAGCTGAAAAAAAATTTGCAATTAACTCGACAAAGAGAACTACTGACAGGCAGCGAGCCAGACATACTGACAGGTACAAAAAAGAAAGCACCAAGAAAGAACAGAGGGACGGAGCGACATGACTGGAGGATGGATAGAAGTAGGTCACAACAAGAGAGAGAGACAGACAGATAGAAAGAAAGGAAAGATGGCAGTGCCGTCGTTCAGCTGCGTCTTTTCTGCTTCCATCTTCTCAGTTGTCTGTCTCTTTGTATGTGTTTGAAGCATGTGCACACACAGCCACCCATTCAAACGTGTGTGTGTGTGTGTGCGTGTCACCGAGATTGACAGCTCCTAGCAGGCAGCCGGCTCCAAAGCCAAATACTTCATAATAAACAGAACGTGGTTTAATTTACTCCTCCAGGCAGAGCAGCACTGCTCGCTTTGGGTCTATTCAAAGACAGGGAGACACACTTGTAAGTACAAAACGCTGCAAAAAATATCTGCCTCAGCAAGTGTTGGTAGGTGCTCACACTTCTTGAAACACGCATCTGTGTGCGTTACATGTATTTTTACTCTGGGGAAAAACAAAGTAACAAATAAAGTATATGTACAATTTTAGTTACATATGCTTTACTGCCCAAAACCTGGTCTTTGTTAAAAAAATAGGTTATACTCTTAAATAGAGTAAAAAGAATTTATTTAACTTCAACTCTTGTGATTATGTAACGTGTTATGGGCATTTTTTGGAAACAAAATGAACATACACACACACACACACACAAACACAGTTAATGAGCAGCAGGCCAGTCCACGCAGGTGCCACGGCTGTCTGAAATGTGTCCATGGTGGGATGCTGATTCGGGGAGATGCCCGTCGTCACGGCTACACCAATGACACGGCTGGATGTGGGTGAGCTTCCTGGGTGGCGGCTCTCATTCGGCCAATCAAGACAAACAGGCCACGCTCTATTTAATGATTATCCCAGCATCTGTCCCCTATCTCTCATCTCTGCATGAGACCCAGCAAACACAAGCACAGAGACACTCACTGGAGCTCAGTGAATCCCATCCAGCCGAGCGCTTTCATTCTGGCTTTCATCAAGTAATTTCTTTTCAATTTAATCAACTCTAGAAATGACGGGAAATGCTCGTGCGTTATAAACAGCCTGTGTGCCTGTGATTCATTATGTACTTAGCAGAGAATGTGGATAATACAGGATGTGATTACAGTAGCAGCTATTAATGCCAGTCCAATAAAATACATGATTACCACATTTGGAAAGTAATCTTGGTTGTTTTCCTGAAAAGTAAGCCAATACAAAGATATACTTTAACTTGTTTCCATAATGTTTACTTTGATTTACATAGGAACACAATCCTGCTGCAAGGGCATTGATTTCATTTCCTGGCTTTGTTTCTTAAAAAGGATCCCAAACTATTCTGCTTTTTTCTTTTCCTGACTCCTCACCTGGATATTTTGAAGGTGGTTATTGTTCGGCGGACTAATTGATAGGACATACATTTGTTAATGCGGAATGCTTGGAGCTACTTGCTACTTTAGGATGCAGATAATCAATAAACACGTTTTTTTGTTTTTTTTTCATAATGGTAAATCACGAGAACGCTCAAAGACTCTCTGTGGACATGGGAGGAGGAAAACGAGGCAAACAACAAGAATGGCTGTGCACATTAATATATTGTGATGATAGATGAGAGAGAGAAGCGAGAGGTGCTAAATGGGACTTTGAGAAAAAGAAAGAGGCTAATATTCAGAATTTATTGTCCGACTGGGATTTGAGGTGACTGACGATAAGAAAGCTGGCTGTAGCTGTTTATTACAGCCTGCAGGACGAATGCTATTGTATTTTTTATTTTTTTGCGTTCACTTAAGGACAAAATGAAATGCAACATAATTTACAAAAAATGTTCATGATATAAATCACATATTGTATCACACCACTTGACAGGAGAGAGAAAACAATCTGGACATCAATCTGTGCTCTCTGCTGCTTTCTGTTGTGATTCATTCACACTTTACTGCACCTCCCACCGTTACGTCCCACACATACAGAGCAAATACATCAAAAGAGGTTTTTAAACCTGTTGTCTACCATGGTTTTTCTGATTAATCCAACAATAATGAACAGTTATATGGTATTTCCAAGAACACTGACCTCTGTCTCTGAATGTGACTCTTTCCATCCCCCCAGGTGAGACCTGTGCAGCCCTGTCACGCCCACAGCGCCCCCTTTCGGCCCGGACCGCCCACCACGGCCCGGCGCCTGTGAAAGGGTACCATGTCAGCCGAAGCATGTCCCAGCATTCCTCCGGTGGTGGTGGAGGAGGACCCTGCCATTGCACCCCTGAGGACTGTGACGGTCCAGGCAGAGAGTACTATCAAAGTCACACTGATGGCCACTATTACCCTTCAGGAGGTCCGGCCGAAGCGCTGGCGTTGGAGAGGCACCATTCTCATTCCCATTCCCACTCACACAGCCACTCTGGTGGGGGCACGTTCCCTCGTTCCCACCCTAGCCAGCACCCAGCTCTACAGTCGTTCGACTCTTGTGAGGAGTGCCTGTCCTCAGGCCATGGAGGGAAGATGCACAGGATTCCCCCAAACCTAATGGATCAGTTTGAGAAGCAGGTGCCCTTTCATCCTGATGGCTTCCATACGCTGCAGTACCAGCGCACGGCAAGCGGGGGCGGTGAGCAACGCAGTGAAAGCCCCTCCCGCATCCGTCACCTAGTCAACTCCGTACAGCGCCTCTTTGCTAAATCCCATTCCTTGGAAGCGCCATCCAAACGTGAATACAACGGCACAAGAGGAGGTGGGGAGTACCGTGGCGAAAGAGGAGGAGGCGGCCACAGGAGCGGTGGGGAGGATGGCGGAGGCCACTACTCGGGCCACCAGTCTCGCTCCACCAGGAGGAGCAAGTCTCGGGAGCGTAGCAAGAGTGGCGACTCACGGCATGAGTCAGGCAGGCGCCATCGTAGCAGGACAGCAGGCTGGTGGAGCTCTGACGACAACCTGGACAGTGACAGCAGCTTCCTGGTGAGCGGGGGCAGGCGTGGGTATCCCACGGGTCACGAGAGCCTGGATGCTGCCATACAGGAACTCACCATGAAGAGGCCCAAGGAGCGAGGTGGTGGGCCAGCGCCTGGGGAGTGCATGGCTTGCACCACAATGGCTTTAACTGGGAGTGAAGGAGGGGGGCACCACGGGCACCATGGCCACTCCCTGAAGAGGAGCACCTGGTCAGCCATGACAGTGAGTCAGGCCAGGGAGGTGTACCCTTCCACCAGGGGAGGAGGCTATGAGAAAGCTTTGGTGCCCATAGAGAGCAAGCTGAAGGAGAGGACCTTTCACTACCTGCAGGTGTGTATGCTCAACCGTATATATCAACAAATGTGCATGTGTGTTAGTGAGAGAACATAGAGGTGACATTTCTGAAAGTAAGAAACAAGAAGTTGCACTTTCCCTACACACTTCCCACATTTAGGGACAATGTGCATTAAAAACAACCTCGCTTAGCTACTGTATGTGTAAAAACTCACTTCTCACAAAGGCAAACAATGCCACAACTTTAAGTCCCATCAATTGTTTTTTTCAGTAAAAGTGACAAAAATCATAAAATGAAATTTGAATCTAGAGCAAAAACAGCCCAAGGTTTAGTGGTTAAGCGTCTACCTAGAGAGACTATACACTGTTCCTGGTATTTTACTGTGAGTCACAAAACAACGATTCTCACCCACACAGAGATTATTTAACATCTAGCTCGTCTCCCAGTTCCAGTCACCGCGCTCTTTCTATGAATCCAACACACACACACACACACACTTTTTTTGTTTTGGCCTTTATCTCCTTTTTAGACATGAATTCCCTAAAATGAAAAGCTAATGGCTGTTATATTGGACGTGCAAAGACAGCTGAGCGAGCGCACACACATCCACTCACACAAACACTCCAGCTGTGCTGAGGTAGAGCCGCCACGCAGGCTTTGTTTCTACGGAAACAGCAGGTAGCCGCAGGAGTCCCTGGTGTTTTTCCAACCCCATATCCTTTAGACACAGCTGAGCTCTGCTGATAGAAGAGACACAGAGTAGGGATGTGCGTTAGCGTATCCAGGGGACAAACCCCCGAACAGTTTGCCTCTGCCAACGCTCTCACACCTTGGAGCACGAGCCGCACTTTCCCACTGCGTCTCTGCAGGTGTCACTGGCGGTCGCGTTACCGTGTTCGGGGAATCGGCGTGTGAAGTGCATTCTGTGCTGCGTTTAGGTTGCTGAATAGTCAGAGATTAGTGCTGAAGTCAGCCATATTGATCCATGGGTTTGGAGGAGACGGCTTCCTGGAGCTGCGGGTACAGAACTACTGGGACGTGTTCAACCACTGGTGCCACGGTGGAGCAACAACTCATGTAACGCTTGCTGCCACACAAGTGTAAATAATGTAATAAACTTTATTCCATATATTCTGACCTGTAGTTGGTCTTTTACTCCAGAATTTCTGCAATGCTCATTGGTCATTAGCTCTCCTGGCGTCATTGCCAGTCAAGACGTGCAGCATCAGAACCCGACGCTCTCCGTTCCCTGAGCCCGTCCCCTCCACCCAGCCTGTGGCTATTAGATAAGGCAAGATATAAATGCGAATACGGAGCAAGAACGAAATAAAGGCAAGGAACAGCAAGGGTGAGAGAGACAAAGATAGAGAGAGGAAAAGAGCAAGGTTGCGGGATGCAGCGATAGCAAAGCAAGCCGAGACAGAAGAGAGATAAAGGAGGTGATGGTAGCCAAGGGGCGAAGCGAGAGGAGCGCTAGAGCAGGATGGGAAAATGAGAGCGATAGTGGAAGGCCAGGGGGATCGGGAGATTAGGCTGAATCATCTTTTAAGTGGTGACCTTAAAAACACACATTCAACGGGGATGCCAAACCCCCACGGCCTCGGCTGTGTGTGTGGGTGTTTTCACTCGGTCACGTGTGCATTTGCAAGATCTGGAAGATCTGTGAGCGTTTCAGCATCAGCAGCAGCAGTTGCTTCCTTTTTGATGGTGTAACGCTTTCATCATTCTGGAAAAGACGTGGGATCAGATGGTGCACACACACACACACACACACACACACACTGAGTGGTCCACCACAATAGTAACTTGTAAAAGACTGATAGATTCGTATAGAGAGAGACTTTGTGCTGGAATCACATCAGGGCGAGCGTCTGTTTTACCAGCTTCTGTAACTTAGTGCAATCTCCAACTGAAGGCTTTTATCAGTGCTCCATGGGTTCAACCATGTCCATCCTAAGACTATTTGGCGTCTTCTCATTGTCACAAATGGAAACATTTCTTCCAAGTTTGTTTTTCAGTATACACATCAAAACGTACCTGGATCTGCCTCCCTCTACTCTAGTGTAGAGGCCAACGTGATGTATATTAACGCTGCACTATTCAGTGTCTAATATATCAGAGCTTTGCAGACAGCTGTCACACACTGATAGATGAATATTTGTATGAACAGTATAATATCTAATAATAGTATAAAGAATGTCTCCTTAGTGCACTTTATAGTCTTACTTGCCACAATTTTTAAAACAATAAGAAACAAGTTAATGCAGCTGTGAAGACGCGAACTCTGTTCTGTTTTGTTGTGTTTGTGTCTGGCTGTCATTGATCAGGTTCCCCTTGAATTGTGACTTTCAATTAAAGTGCCGCACAGTGTTTCAGGTGGGGAAAGTCAAGCATTTTCATCACTTCTTGATGTGAGTCACGCAATTTTGCAAATAAGTCAGAAAATATTTCACATTTCCATCCGCTGAATGAGGCGTCATCCTAGGTTATTACTGAGTAATGAAGGCATTCAAGGCTTAGTCTTAGAAGTCATGTATTTGACACGAGGCCACGGTGGGAACCTGTCAATGTAATGTTTCCAGCTGCATTTCATTGCTCCTCATCAATTCTCCGTGTGTTGTATTTCTCCTTATTTTGTTGTTGCTGTGTTTATCTTTATGTTTATCACCTAACTTTCATGCGTGTGCTCATCTACTGTATCTTCCCACTCTCTGGACACTTTTATCCAGTTTCGAGCTTTGTCACCTTGTACGTTGGTCTCTCTCTGTCTCTGTTTCTTTGTGAACCGCCTTTTCCATCTGTCGGTCGACATTTTCTCTGTCTACCTTGTGTATTTGTTTATTCGCTCTTTCGGCTTCTGGCTTATGCTTTTTTTTTTCCTTCTCTGTGTCAGTGTTTCTCCAGCTGTCAGAGTTTCTCTCTTTCTGTAAGTCCCTTTGTCCCTTTCTCTCTTTCTCTAACATTATTTCCTACTGTACGTATGCATATATGTGCATTTGTGTGTGTGTGTGTGTGTGTGTGTGTGTGTGTGTGTGTGTGTGTGAATGCTCTCATGGTGTGCATGAGCATGTTTGATCTGTGCTTGTGTGTTTGCTTTACAGTCACAGACTGGTTGCATGTGTGCTGGGACTGTATGTGTGAATCACCAGTCACGACGGTCCTTCTGTTTGAGGTGTGAAATATTTTTCAGTGATGAAATATATTTCTGTTTTGATTATTTTTGACTTTGATAACAGATATTGAGAAGAAGCTGCCAACAACACGGTGGAAACATCTTCAATATCTCAAAACTAATTAATTCACATTGTGATTAATTGTCTTTTTCTTAACAGTCGGTGCAACAATGCATATTTACTGTACGTTTGACTTTTTTTGACTGTGTTTTACCCATTGATAGAGAATCTTACTAAACAAACAAGACCATGTGTCCGCTACACATGGTTGTCCAGTACATGTCTACTCATAACCGAGTCCTAATCATATTCACGCCTTACGTACCCATGACCATGTGGCGCTTCACTTCCCAGGTCCCCTCGGAGGACTGGGGGGGTGGCTACGGCGGTGGTGCTGACAGCGGAGGGGAGATTCCCTGCCGTCGAATGCGAAGCGGCAGCTACATCAAGGCCATGGGTGATGATGACAGCGTTGACTCTGACACCAGCCCCAAAGCTTCTCCCAAATCCACCCTGATCGCGCAGAGGGATGCCTTCAGGCGATCCATCAGCATGGATCAAAGGTCACATGTCAAGACTGGATTGTTTAGAATGTTTAGGTTTAAAGAAGTGCACTGCTATACATACTATACTTTTTACTTCCTTGTATTTCTTTAACTGGTAGTTTCTTTAAGATTCGCATAACACTGAATGATTCATTATTATATATTAAAATCCCTGCGAATCCCTACCTTTGCGTGCGGCCTGTAATAATGTATATTACGTTTGTGTTTAATCCAGGTACTCGTGTAAACAGTGTACAGATTCCTACCCTAACAGCCGGACTACACCTAAAACCCACACCCGCTCACGCAGCTACACCCGCTCCCTGACCAGCTCACAGGTAACAACCAGTACAAAACAAGACGTATTAGAACGAATTTACGGGGGGAGGTGTCCAGAGTTGACCGGAGACTTGTCCTCGTTCAGCTGGGAGACTCGTTGAATCGTCAGTTCGAGGCCGTGTGTGAGACTATGTTTGGGGAGGTGGAGTCTCAAGCCGTGGAGGCTCTGGATCTACCGGGCGTGTTCCGCACCCGCAGCCACAGCTACGTCCGCGCCATACAGGCCGGCTGCTCCCAGGACGATGACTGCCTGTCTGTCTTCTCCATGTCCGGCCCCCAGGGAAGCATCAAGGGTGGGGCCGGTGAGTGTGCGAGCGCGTGTTATTTGGTTATTTGTTCTGAGTCTTAGAAGGATGTGTGGTAGATGTGCATCCATAGTTTTTTTTATATTTTTATTGGAACAATTGGCTATTTTCTTCGTGTATCTTTGTATTTCAGCCCTGCCTCCTCTGCACCGCTTTCCTTGTTTATATATGTGTGCAGGCAAAATGCATAGGCCTTTGTGTACTGTATGTGTATGTTCTTTGTTCTTTATCATCCTACTCTTTTCTCTGCATCTCACCTCTCCCATCAGCCTCCTTGTGTGTTCTCAGCCTCAGTAATAGGTACAGGAACGCTTATGATTATGATGATAGCTCACTGTCTCCAGCTGCTTCCTTCTGTCTGTGTCTCATTTGCTCCGGCTCGTTCTCCATCACTTTTAGTTGTTTTTTGTTTGTTTTTTTGCGGAAGGAAAAAAGCCTCATATGCAGTAAACCATTTGAACTGTGTGTATTTGCACGGTGGCGACACGATGGTACCTTACGTACCTCGGATTTCTAAGCACAGACAAGCTAATCCCCCTCTGAGATTTTTAGAGCTTCTGTGAAGTGTCACATATACTCTATATGTGACATGAACTTGATTGCGTATATATCTACATACACACACGTGCTTTTGAACGAAACAAGCATTGAATTAAGATGTAAGGTAGGGGGACAAGAGCAAGGAGGAGGCGGAATTCTCTCAGGAACTAGTTTTAGTAGTCTTAGTTTTTCTAAGAAGCAGA
This sequence comes from Macropodus opercularis, assembly GCA_030770545.1. Lineage (NCBI taxonomy): Eukaryota > Metazoa > Chordata > Actinopteri > Anabantiformes > Osphronemidae > Macropodus > Macropodus opercularis. The sequence goes on along the minus strand of JAUCMP010000029.1, from coordinate 7,191,195 downwards.
GTTTCGTTAGCTCAAGGAAGTGGTTTTCTCACGTTTGTCTATTCCGCTTCGCCTCTCACTGAAACTGAACACCGCTGACGGTATTTTGGTTAAAAGATGCTGCGTTTCATCGCCACACCGTCTTACTGATTTTTTGTTTTCTCTCTTCCTCTTCATATATCGACAATTACCCTCTTTTATCACTTTTCTCTGTCCTTTTACCTTCGTCTTCCAGTCTGTCCCTTTTGTAAGTATCCACCTCCCTGCTCCCTGATGACATATGACACTTTTCGCTTTTAACAGCCTACTGTGCTTCTGTTTTCCTTTCTTCTGTTCTTCTGACACTTCAGTCTTTCCTTACCGTAAAGGTGCCCCCCCTCCACTCCCACCTCGCATGTCCAAGTCTTCACTCTCAGTGCGGGCTCAGAGCAGCACTGAGTCCACACAGGATGCCTACTTCCAGAGCAGTGGACAGCTGGCCTCGGGCTCAGGCCCCGGGCGCGCCAAGCAGCACAGCAATTCTGTGGACCTGGGCAGCTCTGACGGGCCTTCAGGTCGCACCTCCAGAGGAGGCTACTACACCACAACAGGCCCAGGGCGATCCCGACAGCACAGTAATTCAGCGGAGAGCCTAGATGGGGTCAGGGCTTCACGGGAGCTGGTGCCATACGGAGGGGGTCCAGGAGTAGGCGTGAGGCCCAAACACAGCAGCTCGGCAGACAGCCTACTGGAGGGGCCGCCGAGGCCTGCCAGGGAGAGGGACAGCAGGGCGGGGGGCAGCCTGGGAAAGTCGACCTCTCTTCCTCAGAACAGCATGGTGCTGAGTAAAGCTGTAGGGCAGGAAGAGCGAGGTGGGAGAAAGTGGCGGCCATCCATTGCTGTGCAGGTGAGAGGGGGCATTGATTTGTTTGTTGTTTTGGTGCAGATTAATTTAATGCTGAGTGGAGTTTAGTCGACGAAGCGTCTAATCTAAAACGTTTTGCTTGTAGACAGTAATTTAAACATAAGATTTATCCATCCATTATCTTAATAATCATAATTAAAAAATCACATATTTTAAATACTCTTAAAATCAATTTCTGGGTGTGTGCAGCAACCACAATACTAAACTCAGTCAATCCAGTATATGCACACCTCCATAGTGGACAGGGCCAGCTTACACAGTCCTGTTGCGGTTTTCAGGTTACTAAGGCTCTAAATAATGTAATATTACTTCATAGATGATACGACAGTGGCATGGATGTCTATGACATTGTGACTTTTCGTGTTGCAGGTGGACAGCTCAGAGACTCTGTCAGATTCAGACACGGAGGGCAAAGGTCTCACAGAGGTGCACTCAATAGGAGTCCAAGTTGAAGACGACAAAAGGTAATAGTGCAACTAAAAAATCTAGTATTTTCAAATTCTCTTCCCAACTTGGTGTTTATTTTGCCTGACATTTGCGTTTGCTTAATTATGAACACAAACTTGCATTTGTTTATGTGTATTTGTTTACGCGCTTATTCATCTTTGGGCCTAAATCTGTGGCTTCATCAAGGGTTTTCGGTCTTAGAAGCGTAATTTATGTGAATAATTTTAATATATAATTTGAAAACGTGTTCATCTCCCGGGCGCCCGACGGTGCAGCCACCTATGGTTGATTTCTAGGCGAGATCCTATTATTTTATTTAACATTTCATCAGACATCACAGCTTGAACCCAGTAACACTTTGTTCCAAGAATGCCTTGTTTTTCGTCATTAGTGACTGTAACCATGACTACAACAAATCATACACTCGACATGACTTTCACACGTGATGTAGCCCTTCTCCTAATTATATCCAGCATCACTTGCGGGTCAGATTTCCACGCCTGAATGCAGGCATCACATCCTCTGGAAGCTCGAGCCGTATGTGGTCATGCACCTGTTAACAATGTCCCCAGCGCCCGCAGGGATGATAGTATGACGTCAGGGGAGAAAACAAGACTGTTAGAATCTAAATGTGAGTAACTGCTCACCCTTCATCAGACAGCAACGGAAGATGAGGGGAGGAGGGTTATAAACACGTAAAAGCATGCACTCGTCACTAAGACGTGACATTTACACATAGTTGTGCGTCATATGTCAGAGGATTTAGCAGGACTTACTGTATCACAACCGAGTGATTAGTAATGACTGCACCAACAGCCTGACTGTCCCTGCTCAAATAGCAATGCACCGTTATTGGGAAAAGAATCGTGACACATGCGATGCTCTCTGCGGTTGCCTTCGATGCAGGCGAGCTCGCTTTAAGCGCTCCAACAGTGTCACGGCAAGCGTGCAGGCCGACCTAGACCCTGAGGGCTTCCTAGGGCTCAGCATCGCCGTGCCAACGCAGGACAAGAGTCTCCAGTTCGGCTGTTCCTTCCAAAGGCACTCGTCAGAGCCTGAATCTGCTAGCCAGTACACAGAGTGCCACCGCACAGTCCACACACAAGGACAGTGGGCCTACAGAGAGGTTAGTCTGCGAAGAGGCTCAATGTAGACTCCATGTAAAGCTCGTGTTATGAGGGTTTTCTATGAAATGAAATGAATAATTAAAATGTATTTTATATTATCCCAGGACTTTATTCAGGGTGGCTACAACACTGAGGCCTGCCCAACAGATCCACGATCCCATCAGCACCCACACTTACCTCCGCGGTCTCACTCCCCGCTGCCCATCACCGAGCGTGCTTGGGCCGGTACACCATCCCTGGAGGGTCCCCGGAGCCTGCCGGACTCGGGCCGAGCTTCGCCCTGCATGAGAGACGGGGAGTTCTTCCTGCGCCTCCTGCAGACGGAGGTGGAGAGGATGGAGGGCTGGTGCCAGAACATGGAGAGAGAAGCGGAGGAGAACGAACTGCCAGAGGAGAGTGAGTTTGGGACGAAAACATTAGTCAAAAAATATGAATATTTCCATCATTTCTAAAAGGCGTTATGTGCTGTTTGCTACTTCCTAGTTCTGGAGCTGATTCGTAACGCAGTTGGCAGCGCGCAGATGCTCATGTCTCAGAAAGTCCAGCAGTTCTTCCGCCTCTGCCAACAAAGTGTGGTGAGCATGTGACACATAAAACCGGGGCAAAACACATCGGTGCAAACACACAATCCTTGCATGAGTGTGTCAACCATCACATATTACGTCGTGTCTCCCAGGACCCTTCCGCCTACCCCCAGCCCACCTCTCAGGACCTGGCAGCTTTCTGGGACCTGCTCCAGCTCAACATAGAGGATGTCAGGGTCAAATTTCAGGACCTTCAGAGGCTCAAAGACTTGGGTTGGAGGCTCCCGCCTGAAAAGAAGGTGAGAGGCTGGGGGGTTCGATCAACCCTGGTTTCCCCTCAGCGCTCTCCCAGAGCTAAGATGCCAGTGTGCAGAAGAGTAGTGGAGACTCCCGTCCCTTCCAAGCCTGCGCGGGCTGTGAAAATACAGAACAGCAAGAGGAACTGAGCTGCCCACAAGAAGGGGAATTCATAAACTGCTAGAACGCATTTTGTCTGACTCACTGTTAGAATATCGAGTTTAACAGTAACACTACTCACTGATTATTGTCCTTATTCTAGATAACGAGCTAACAGTTGTTTCTCTTTTCTTCTTTTTCTTTTCTTTGTTTACCTTTCGTTCTCCCATTTCATTTCCTTTTTACGCCGCTCGATGCCAACGCATGCTGAAAAACGTGTTGCTGATTTATTTATTTCATAATTTCCTCGTCCACAATTGTTCCTCACTTGATCGTCTTGACCCTTTCCCTTGTTGGCTTTGCCCTTTGGTTTTTCATTGTCTATGTTTCTTTCAATATCTCCCCTTTTGCATGGGATCCCATACAAATGCATTGTCTTTAACCACCCGACACGATAAATCCACTGTCTGTTTACATCTTATATCTGCATCTCACTATCACCGGGCCAGGAGGATAAGAAGCTTCCTCCTCCCTTACCAAAGAAGCCAGCAGGCGGAGTGAGTGGAAGCCTCCGGGCCGATAGCGTCGGGGATGGGGGCACTGGTGTTGGTGGAGGTGGGTCAGGGGGTCTGGTGGTGCCTCGTGTCGGTGGACACACCCTACCCATCAGAGAAAAGTCCCTAGACCTCGGCGACCGCCAGAGGACGGAAGCGCGGCGGAGGCTGCTACAGACTAAGAGAACCGCTTCCTTCAGACAGAACTCAGCCACAGAGAGCGCAGACAGCATCGAGATTTACATCCCTGAAGCCCAGACTCGCCTCTAAACTCAAGTCTGTCCCCCTCCTTGCTTATCCCCCGCCCCTGCCACGCAGACCTGCGAGTACGTTCCCACAGGTTGTTGCTGTATCACTGCTACAACTTCTTCAGCATCCCATCAATTCACTCTCCACTACTGCGAATTCTGTTCTTTTGCTCATTAAATAAGCAATGAAAGCCATTTTAGTGTCTTGAAATTTAGAAATTGTATTGACACGGAAACCTAGACTTGAAATGGTAGCTGGTTGGATTTGAAGTAACTGATATTGTTTGTTTGTTTTTTTTTATTTTGGCTCATAGCGGACATATTTTTTTGTATAACAGCAGTCAGCAGAGGTTCACGCAGTAGTAGCATGCCTGTGCGTGTTCACCCAGCACCTCGCCATCACTCAAAATAAAGGGCTTTACAGGCACAAAACCTCTGGCAGAATCCCCCACTATGGAGCCGTGACGCCATTTGCAGTGGACTCGCCATTATATATATGGAGCCTCTGAATCACAAGGAGTGGCCATAATTTCCACTGATGCTACCACTGTGGGTGAATAAACCTGGATGAATCTCACCATCGGTTTAAATGCCCTTAAAGTCAGATGGCTGGCAATCCCCAAAGAACATCCTCCAAGCGTCCTCGGCCAACTACAGCTGGCACCTTTCGCCATCTGTCCGCCCAGGCGCTCGGTCAGCTAATACGAAACGTGTTCTTTCCCTCGTTCCTCCGTCCTACAAGTCCAGCGTATCCAACGAACGTAGTGTCGCCACTCAGGTGTAGCATCGCAGCCTTGACGGGTGGAGACGGTTTGCTTTTTACGTCGTCTCAGAAACGTTCCGGTGTGGGCCTAGCGAGGGGTTTTAGGGGAACTTACTTTGGTGGCTTTTCAGGAGCTTGCTGAGGAGACTCCTTTTTCACTGTGAGACTGCAGCACCACCAAGTGGTCCAGAGAGGACCCAACCAACCCCAGTGGTCTGCAGAGACTTCTTTCCACCTCAGCCAGGAGTTTGGAGACACGCTAATGAAACATGAAAGAGAATCTGTTTCTTCATTACCACTTTTCTCTGTTTCTTCCCCCGACACACAGTGTTTCTCTTCGTTTAGACACCCGATTGAACTTTTCTCATGATTTTTCTGCATAATTAAAGAGGCAACGAATCCCATCGCGTGAGCTGCCTGATCTTCAGCAGAGTTCACTCCCCTCAGTGTCGCCCACTGCTGAAGAGACGACGCAGCGTTTCCGTGACGGAACAAAACCTAAAGGAGTCATATACAGTGTAGCTCCTCCCCAACCCTTTCCAAAGAGTCATCAGAGAGGACACTACCTGTGAAATGATAGAAATGAAGCAGACATTTGATCAGTCACGAGTGGAAGTAGACTGTATGTTCGTTGTCTGCTTTCCCTTCGTCCTCCAGACAGTCTAATGTTTTCACTGAAGATGTAGAACAATTTTTTAAACAGTATCTCATCTACACATTTTGTGTCAGAACACAGATTTCGTGTTGAAGTGTTTTGTACGGCTAATTTGCGGCGTGAGCGTGCGTTGGAGCCCTAATAACACTAAAACGTCCCAATTAGCCATTTGAAAGACACAAAAATCACAGAATACCTGAATCTTAAGCATGACCTTCATTTCTTTTCTAACATTCGGATGGAATATGTTGTTTAAATGGGATATTTTAATGGGAGATGTATATTTTATAGTATAATCTACGTTTCTAGATTAGTGGATACTTGAGTACAATAACAAAAGCATATATCAAATGTGAAATACTGCAGTATTATTATGATAGATTATAGCGTTGTGTGATGCTACAGCTGTGTGAGCATATCCAGACTCAGTACATATGAAAAATGATCATTATCTTCAGTTTGTGAGTGCTGGGTCAGGTTCACAGGGTATAACTGGCAAGTGTGGTAATTGCCAAGTATGATGCTCCTTAGGCCTCCTGTATATCGTTCTGTGGTTCCAACAACGTATACTACTGTACCCCTGCTTTGTATTTCCTCTTAGAACCAACTACATGTGCCTAACCAGCTATATGTGGAGGTTTCCTTTGAACACAGTTTACAGTACATATAAATATATATAGCGAGAGACCGATATGTAAATAGAAACCTATAAAATCTGCAAAGAATATTGTTAAAGAAGATGTTTTATTGTATTGACATGCAATCCTTTGTCTCCCTCATTTCACTTGCAATACACGTACAAGGTTGGCAGATTTTGTTGCTCTTAATACTGCATGCGACCTCCTTTGAAAAGTCTGGCAGAATTCCGTTTTCGATAAAAGAAGAAGCTAATTTTGTAGCTTGTAAACCTTTTTTTTTGTGTGCGTGTGTGATTGAAAATGACTGACAGGATTTTTCAATGCGGTTATTTCAACGTGTCACTTCTTCGTATACTCTAAACTTGGGAAGGACAGCGGCAGCCGGGAAACCTTGAAGGAACAATCAGCGTTTTGATTTGACTCTCAACAGATCGATTCAACAGCCTCAGTGTTACACAAGCTGCTCTGGAGAAGGCAACAAAAAAAATTAAATTAAAAAAAAAAAGGGCTGAGAGTTGAATTTGCAGCATGTGGGTTGCAGAGCAGCCTCCTCTCGTCTCTTACCCTCAAACTTGACAGCATCTCAGCGGCGTTTGACACAGTCCTCATCGAACAAAGCACAACGACCTGCTTTTATACTGTTACTCCACTGTGAAGGACTCTTGACTCCACCCTCACAGTCCTCAAAATGTACACGCAGAGGGACAGCAAGGTCTTTCCATTACGAGTCGCCCTGGAGGGAGACGCCAGGACTCACAGAGGCTTTGTTGGATATGTATCCACCGTAGCAACTACTACTTTTCCTTGTATTCTCACTGACTTTCTCCTCTGTAACTGTAATCACAAGTTGAGGTGTTCGCCGGCCACCTTGCCTTGCAACAGGTCCTTTGTAAACACACTTTCGGTGGTTGTGAATTCATAGCTTTTGTTCAGTGCTTTACCCATCCAGCTGTTCCTCGAAACATCCACACAACCAGTTGTATTAAGTAGTTGTACAAACACGATCCAAGCACTGACCAACACACAACACCAGACAGACGACTATTCAAACCCTTTCACCTCTTTCTAGAAGTGCAAAAACCCTGCGTGGACGTGCCGGACGGACGAGTCAACTCCGAGTACCTCAGTTTCTAGCAGCAGTGTCTCCAACCCCGACCCAGGCCTCTGTCCTCAGGAGATTCTCAAGCACCACAAAACAACAGACCCTGAACACGCAGACCCGGAGCGGTCCTGCAGCAGTCCCACAGGAATGTTGACCATAATCTCAGAACAAATGTGGGGGTGGGGGGCGTTTGTGTGAGCCCATGTTCTCTAGTAGCCATTTATTGAGACTGGAGAGCGGTCGAGTCGAAGGCAGCGGGTGAAGTGGTGACTGTAGCCGATTTTTGCGTGCGATGTGCACCGTGCATCTGCGGCAAACTGGTGCAAGTGGGATGTTGTAGCAGCAGATTTGAGTTTTAGTTTGACATTTCACAGAGGCAGAGCTGCTCTGGAGGAAAAGTTTCCCACCCACTGAGTTTCCACTGGCAAGCTTTGAATTACAGCATCTACTATAACTAACTAACCCAGGTCTTTCCATCTCTGAGGTGACGATGTTAACCACATTGCCTTCTATCCTGTCCATCTACAGCGTAATGTCCAGTTTCCTCCCTACAAAAATATTAAACAGTGCAGTTCAATCCCAACTCCAGTGCTATTAAAGCTGTTATGGTTGGATTCAGGCACATTGTGTTAAGGTCAGGGAAAGATTGTGAGCTGAGTTAAAACAGAACAATCCTACCGTCACCTCACAGACGACATCAGCACTGAACCTCAACAAAAACACAATCTTTCTCTTACCCAAGTGCCTCTCTCACCGAAACCCAGCGTCACACCGAAACTCAGGTCTGCGGTCTCTCAAATTGTTACCTTACCACAAAGGTTGGTTCGTGGTGGGATGGTTCAGTTTAACACAATACCTTTAATCTGTATACTTGACACTAGATGTGCTTAAAGTGTATCTTATCTTAGTCAGAGACGCTGTGGTTCCCTCCGCCTCCAGAGCAGCTCAGAGCCAGGACGATGTTAAACTGAAACTCTAATGTGCCTTTAACACTGAGGTGCAATTGTGTTTTTACGTGTGTAGGTGTGTGTGTGTGTTAACACTGTAATGTTGCTTTACAGTACACAGGTAACTCATGTGGATCAGACTGAGCAATTACTATGTAATTAACAAAAATTATATTACCCTGCCACGCTCATGTTTACAGAACTGTTCATACACATTGCCAACGTACACTGCTCCTCTCAATATTACATATATTGTTACAGTATGATTATTATTAGTATGATTAATGACATTAAAATGATTAATTGTTGCCATCACTCTCATTATTATAAATGGTGTTGTCAGTTATTAGCTATGGGTAAACATTGTTCTGTATTCAAAGGAGAGTCTTGTGTACAATAACAAAAAGAAAATAGTAAATTAACCTTTGATGGAAAGTTTAAAATCGCTGCTACTAAGGAGATGGAGCAGAGAAAAACGCAAACTGACAATAACTCTGGGAAGACATTTTTTCTCTGGGATGAATGACGGACACTCGTGTGAGGAGTGAGCTACCGCCACATGAGGAAAAGTGAGCTTTGACCAGACGGACTGAAGGGAAGATCCAGACATTAGATCTTCTTTCTCCTCGTGCTTTTGCCGCGCTCTGAACTCTCAGCTGTGCCAGAGAAAGACAAACGCACGGACATCAACCTGACGCAGATCCTTCTCTCTCTGTATTCTACTCTGCAATGTAGCAAAACCTTTATAGCCCCATCTCTGTCTCCACTGCCGTCCTCTTCGCTCACACCATTTTAGCCACACGGGTTTGATACAGCGAGCTTTTCTGTCTTTGAGCTCAGCTTTACGTTTAAGTTCTGTTGTTTTATACACATTTGATTCAGTGCCAAGACAGCATATTGTACATAGGAACATTAACTGCTTTTGTTTTTTTCCTTTTACAAAACAGCATATAGCAATAGAGATAATATAAGATATGAACTTTTCATAATGTCACCACTGGACACACGCAACAGTTTAAATTTGTGCTGGATAACAGTGAAGGGTGTTGCACAGTAAACGTGAAAATCATGATTTTTTTTGTGTTTGTGTTGTAGTTCTGATTGTTTTTTTTTACATTTATTTATGGATCTCGTACCTTTCATGGGTCTAGATGTGTCCAAGAAGCACGTCTGATAGCGCTGAAGCCCAGAGAGATGGCACACTGTGACGTGGTTTACCCCAACACAGAATGTAACACTGTCGACGTTGTCAAAACATTTTCTAATGGCTAATATTATTACTATTAATGATTATTATAAAGCTATTTTAGCGAGTTAAAAGGGGAGTGTTGTATCTTTTGTCTTCTTGTGTGAATTTCTGACTTTATTAACAGGCTTTAAAAGCTGAGGAAGCACCAATGTTCAACTTAAAGTTAGTAATGTTGCTGTGGCAGATTCAGTCCATATACTGTGCACAATAAAAACACTTAGTTCTGATGGTTGTGACACGTGAGCCACAAATGAGCCAAGATCACCAAACAAACCAACTCTGCCACACTTGCCAAAGGGTGACTCACATTCCAGCCATATAGATCACTCCAGACTTACATCCATGAACCTGAACAGCATATGAGCCATTTTTGCAGTGCAGGCAAATGCACCAGGGCAATTTCATTTCATTTTATTTACTTTTCTCTATCTCTCTGAATTTGAAATAATAAGCAGACCATATAAACCTAATATGTAAGGTGAAAGGACAGGATTGGGCTGTTTCCCATGGGTGTCCTGCTCTCAGCCTGGCCTGAACTTGGACTGACTCCTTCAGAGAGAATATTTTTGACAATTCGAAAACCAACCTCACAATTATGCAGCTGCTTCTGCTACTGAATATAAAGTACCCAGTGGAAATTGTGTCACACAGTGGCCCCCCCAAAGGTTTTACCATTTTAAAAAACCCTACAGACTAAGGTCAGTTGAAGTGGACATAAGATGACAGTGCTTAAAGTGCTATTTTATTCCACGCATTCAAAAGCATATAGTAATTTAATGAAAAAGTGCATTTTCAAGCAAATCAAGCATAAGAAAAAACATTTACTCAAGCTACCAGAAAAATCTCACAGCTTTGGTCCTCATAACAACAGAGGAATCATTCGGGAGCGGTGCTTAATTCCTTTCAAACATTTATGTGTATGTGTATATTAAGTGTTATCCTTTCATCCCTAGCAAATATCTGGGAGAAATGGAGAAATATTGTGGCCAGTCGACATTTCACTTGACATTTTCCATTTTGAGTGTCCAGGCCTGAGCAGGCGTGTCAGGCAGCTCAGGCAGCTGCACAGTAAGACCCCCACTGGGGCCGAGCGGAGACCAAGATAAAGGCTTAGGATTCCTCAACAAAGTCACCTGGACAAAGAACAAAACAGTAGATTTAAAAGAATTATGAATAAATAAAACATTGCTAGTTTGAAAGAGAAACACAAAATGTGACAGATGAGCGCTGACAAATTTTGCAAAGAAGAAGCACCCATCAAATAAATAGGAATAATGAACGGTTTGTTTAATGTCTCCTGGAAATGTGTAACATCAATGCGTTTTCTTTACCTTGGTAGCTGCTGAGGTCTTGGGTTCCACCAGCCGCACCATGTGTGTGGGAGGTTTGACTGTCATAATGGCATAGACAGTGGTTCCTTTAGAAGTATACCTAGGAAAGAAGAAGCCTGTTAACCAAGAATCTACATCAACATCACTATATTAGTCTCTTAGTGATCTTAGTAGAAGTATTTTGTGTTATTCTGCAGTCAACACTAACTTGTTTGACTTGTGGCTTGTGTGTATTGACTTTCTGAAAACTAGACTTCCTTCCTACAGAGAAGCACAAGATTAATTTGCTCCCTTCTTCTCACCACACTGGTATGGTGCTGTTCTCCTCCTGCACCCTCCAGGGTTTAGATGCATAGACAGCCTCCCCACTGGTCTCTAACCAGGCTCCAACACCCCTGAGCCTCTCCTCAAACACTGTGGGGATCATCCCATCAGGTGTGGGGCCCACATTGAGAAGGTAGTTACCTCCCAGAGCGACGGTCTGGACCAGATCCTGTAATAAAAGCAACAACAGAAGTGACAGTCATCGTAGAACGAAGAAAAGATTACCCTGGTTCAAACACCGTGTACTGTACAACAACAGAAATTATCTGTATTTTGCAGATGTCAAATGAAAGCGTCATCCTCACCCCTATGATGCTGGGTAAGGACATCAGTTCACTCAGCCTCATGTTCCGACGGTAACCCCAGGACAGCGTGTCCACAGACGTGCATTTCTCCCACTTGTGCTTGGGCAGCTTGCCTGGAGTATACTTGTCCTCGCAGTTATAGTAGCCGCCGTGTTTACAGGCGCATCCGGCTCCCCATCGGTCATTGGTCACTACGGTGTCCTAACAAAACAGAGGGCGAATGCTTAAACTGTTGATTGTTGAGGTGATTACTTAAATAAGACCACACCGCTGGAATAAAAACGCTTACCCGTACAGGACTGTCATTGTATAGCCAGGCCAGGAACTCGGTGGAGTTCCAGTAGGTGTCCGGTGCTTCCCAGTCGCCATCGGACCAGATAACCTCCGGTTTGTACCTGAAAGGCAACAGTTTCAGGGATACGTCATGTACCCGGTGCAACTCTCCTTGACAGAATCATTTATTCCAGTCAGCTGATGCAGTGGTTTAAGCACTACAGACCTTACAACCATGTTATAAATCTCTGGCAGCAGTTTATGCCTCACAAACTCTTGCGTTTTAAATCCGCCCTTCTTGTCACTCAGGTAGAGAGGGTGGAACCACTCGTACAAGGAGTTGTAGAGTCCATAATGCAGTGATCTAGAAGGAAATGATAAAGTTTAACATCACACTGTACAAATACCACTGGTTCAGCAATACTTTATGCTCTGTATTAAAGTATCAGGTGTGAGCCATCTGAACCTGAAGCACAGGGATTACTAAGAAAATTACAGATTACTGCAAAACACCTGTTGCGCACGGCCTCGCCCAGGTCTCCCACCAGATCCCTGTGAGGTCCAGTGTCAACAGAATTCCAGTTCCAGGAATGCGGAGACTGCCAGTTAGTGAACCCTTCGTGGTGTTTGGCAGTCAGGACGACATATCTGCAATTTAACGGACGCGTGAGTGGACAGGCGCAAACGGCACCGGGCGCGTAAATGCGGGGTCATAAGCCGAAGAGGTGAACTCACTGTGCGCCAGAAGCCTTGAATATATCCGCCCACTCATCCGGGTTGAAGAACTGGGCGCGAAGCTGCGGGGCAAACTCCGGGTAGCTGAACCCAGGCGGGTAGTTCTTCGACATGAAGTCCACACACTTCTGATCCGGAGGCTGCTGACCCTGCCAGTGCCACCAGAACCACTCACTGCCGAACCCAGGGACAGAAAACACGCCCCAGTGGATGAAAATCCCTAGTTTGGCCTCGTCGTACCATGAGGGAAGTGGTCTGGCGTCCAGGCTGGTCCAGTCGGCGGTGAACCGAGCCGCAGTGCGAGGAAGCGCAGCAGCAAGAAGAAGCAAAGCCAGCATCATTTAACCCCCGGGTCTGTGCGCGCACCTTGGTGCCACAAGGAGGCGAAGTCAAACAGTCTCCAAAGAGTCTCGACACTGTCAAAAGCTGTATTTGAAACTTTACTTCACTTCCCTGGAAGCTTCACATGTTCATTGTGACCCATACTTTTCGATCACATGACCGTAATCACGTGAATCGTCTTCTTCGTCGTTTGATTCTATGATTTCGAGGATCGATGCCGCCACCTGTCGACGCAGGACGAACCACTTCATCCAACCAGGCCTTTAGTGTCGCATTCAGAACTTTTATTGGGAGGAAATTCCGTTAAGGTCCATGTGCTGAATAACATGCTTCAGTTAATGCAGCCTTTCACATCCATATTTAGGACAAACCAGCATAATGTTTAAAAAAAAAGACACCTGGTTTCCAACTGAACATAATGTGCGCAGTAATTATGAGTTTGTAAAATAATACTTTATGTACAGTCAGTGTGGATCTAACATTTTTGTTAAAGAGGCCACAACGTAATAAAACATCTTGGACTGGGACTCCTTCAATGTCCCTCTGCCACTATGCATCTAATCATATAAAGATTTAGATGCATAGTGGTAGTGTAAACACATTTATTAATTTGAAAATACCTAATGTGTTGATTAAATGTACTGTGTTCAAAGCACATGTACTGTCCCGCTTTTTTTTAAATCTAACATGTTCTGGCTCTTGAGATTATTTCCTGCATATAATAGACATTTAAATTGAAATACACAACATTTTGGAGCAGGCGTGTGCTGAGGCAAAAGAAGATCAAGCCTGCTTTATTTAGTCACATGGTCTAGACATGTAGGTTTACTTCCACGTATATTAGTTTCCTCTGCCTGTAGTCACAGAGTTCAGTGGGCTTTGGAGACAACACGGTGTCATCGGGGACCAATCAAAGATCCAGTTATTCACTACACCGATGGTTCCGGTTAGTTCTCGCCGTTGCATACAGCGTCCGCAGAGGACTGAGTCTCTGGATCCGAGCGACCCTCAGTCCTGCCCATAGTTTCCGTGGACGCGTCGACCTGCCCGGGGCAGGATGCGTAAGCAGCCAGAGCTTCCAGCCCGGCCAGGACGAACGGATCCTGCCGCTGAGCCCTGCGGCCGTAGCCGAGCCGCTTCAGGGTCCGCCGGGTCGTCGTCAGTGAGATGGGCTTCTCCTGCGCGCAGCTGTTGTACAGAGCCTGGATCTGGACACTGGTCGCCTGGTTGTTCGCTTCCACCATCATCTCGAGCCTCCTCTCGCCGGTCTCATCCACCAGGCGCTTTCTCCCACAAGACCCCCGGTGGCTGGAGGTCTTTTGCTTCTCGCACCATTCCCTGTAGACCCGAGACACGGCGGTCTTTGAAAACCCCAGGCGTCTCACGGTCTCCGAGATGCTGCAGCCGGCGTTTCTGGCTCCGACGATCATGCCCCGCTCGAACTCGCTTAGGTCCCTGGACTTCCCCATGTGTCGCGGGTCACTCCGGCCGAGAAGATGCTTTACGGACGCGACGTCGCCGCAGATATTCGCCTTTCTGCTGCAAACAAAAGAAAGACATAGAAAAAATAAAATGTGTTCTTCTTCTGTGGTTTCCTGCCACACGAGACTCATGGACGCTTATTGTCGCCCTCCTCAGTTTGCTGCCTGGCGTCTCCTTTCTGCGCAGCTACTGATATTACACCAAACTTGTTTTGTACAGACACACGTAGATAGAAATTTGAAAAAAAAAAATCACACACGACGACATTTTAAATGCTAATAAATGTGTTCAGTCATAAGTATTATCAAATCAGATGTGAGGCATTTTTTATTATATGGCGAATAACTGTATATATACAATTATTACACTGAGGATAGCAGCAAACGAGACACTGCTTTTTCACAGCTGCACATGTAAACAGGGATGACAGGTCCAACATTCTGTAGTCAAAAATACGCTGGTAACCATGAAAGGCTCTACAGTCCAATAGGAAGTTAGAGCCCAGGTGTCCAGACTGTTCTACTGGGGGAGAGGTCAGGCGTCACAGTCTGCTTATTGAGCAATAACACTTCTCTGGTAGGTGCTTGAGCACTAGAGGGCATCACAGGACATTTTTCATTCACAGAGAAATAAATACACGTGTGATTAATAAACCTTTGCGTGTTGAAAAGCTGCAGGAAGACACAGACATGAGAAGAACAAACAGCTACACGGCACATTTATTGCAACAATACCTATAGAGCTCATATGCGAGTTCTTAGTTCAAACTGTCTCAAAACATGTAGGCAGCTATTTCGATTCTTCTGCAAAAGGTCAGAATCCTACAACTTTGCGAGTCAATTTCAATTTAAGCACAGCACATACAGAGAAGTTTGGATTTAATCAACTGTGCAAAACCATGGACATAAATGTGCACGATAATAAGTGAAACAAAAACCAGTGAAGATATTTACATTCAGGTAATTTACTGGAGCACAATATCCGAGTCTCAAAACAAATACTGTGGTTCCAAATTAGTTAATAAATAAATTCTGAATACAGCCATAATTTAACATTAAGTACAGCTTGCCCACAGTTAAAGGAATGATACCATAGGCTACAACTTCAGAGTGTGATCTACATCAGCGCAGACAGCCAGCTGCCTTTCAAGCATCTGTTTCTCCACCAAGTCCTCTACTCTGCCAACCTCCACCTCATCTACATCATCCATAAAACTGGACCAGTCCGTGCCTCCGTCTGCCCGTTCCATGGGTTCTTGTTGGCCGGCGGGGTGAACAGGGGCAGAATCATCATGAGTGGTGGTCACACAATTGCAGCTTTCGCAGATACCAAAGCGTCTTAGTCCAGGAGAAACACTGGATCCAGTGAAGGTTCGCCTGCAGCTTTTACAAGACACTGGCCAGTAGTGTCTGTGGACCTGTGGATGGTTTAACAGTTAAAAAGACAGAGAGAAGCATGTGACTTATTAGCAGCAACAAAAACTACAACTTGTAGATAAGTAAATGTATTTCCAAATTATTTACTGGTCTCCTTAAAACTCTTTCAGTGTACACAGGACACAAACACAATTATTAAGCAGCCTCTGGTCTTTGCCACTCACACATTCTACAAATCTTTTTTTTAGCAGGCATTAATTTATTGAGCTTACTGATCTGGAAAATAAAATTATTCATTACATGATTAATAAAACACATTTACACTAAGCGCGTGGCTGCGAAGGTGCTCCTGTCTTGTGAACCTCTTGCCACACATTGGACAGGGGAAGGGTCTCTCTCCTGTGTGACATCGGATGTGCCTCTTCATGATGCCTTTCTGCTTGGCAGTGTATGGGCAGAACGGACACTTGTGGAGTTTCACTGGCACTACTAAACCATCACCTACAGGGGGAGAGAAAGACCAGAGTTCAACTCTACCAGAAGGAGAAAACAGCAGTGTAGAGTCTTCCTTCTCTCCTCTACAGTTTACTGTGATGTGTTGGTATTTATTTATTTAAAAGAAAATTAATATGTATTAGCCTGGACCATTTGTACAGTCTTTGATTGATGCTTCCAATTACCTGTATCCTCTCCAAGCCAGTCAGACTGGATCTCCATGATAGATGACCCCACAAACCCTAAACCTTCATCCAGTCTGCCTCCTCCTGTGCTGCCACTGAGTCCTTGAGTAAAACGCTGCCCCATTCTGTCTCCAAGAGGACTGGGGCCCTCACCCCTGGCTAGCATCTCCATTAGCTGCCTGGCATTAAATGAAGGGCCATATCCAAGGGGGGAGCGCTCGTTGGAGTGAGAGGGACTTGGGGGAAGTAGCCTGTTATGATGAGGATTATGCATAGTGGGTCCTGAAAATGTGGCCAGTTCCTTTGTTTCAGGGGACTCCATTAGCTCCTCATCAGGGTCGTACTCTATTTTTGGGTTAACTAACTCTGGGGTCAAAGCAGAAGATGAGGATGAAGACAGGTTGGTCTGATCCATGTGTCCCTTCTGTCCTTCACTCCCTGATGTAAACTCCTCCCTGGAATGGTAGTCACTGTCCATATCCCTGCTGGTTCCTGGAGGGGTGGTGGCAGGGATAGACAGGGGTGTCCTATCAGAGGTCACAGACTCTGAACTTAACCCAGATCCTCTGTCTGCCTCTGCAACCAGTGAATGAGGCTTGGCAGCACTTGCACTGCTGGACATCTTTGCAGCAGGAGTACCACTGTCTGCTAGACCCGTACCTCCATCCTGTGCCTCCTTCTCCGCATTTCGCTCCTTCTCTTTGCTGCATATTTCTAAAGATGAGCGTATGTAGCTTTTACAGAAGTTCACCAGGTCAGTCATCTGCAGGTAGCTGGCTGCTGACATCACCTCAATAACGTTGTTTCTGTTTAAGGCCAAGCGGCCAGAATAGAGGAAGTCCAGGATAATCGAGAAAGCATCGGCTGTTACAATGTCCAAAGACGCTGTGCTGTAGCGTTGCCCACTATCCTGAAAAGAAAATATAAGAGTTGAACAATTTCAACAATCAAAGGATCAGAAAACACTGGACACCACCACTATCAGTTCCTCTCACCTGCAGGTAGTGAACCAGAAGAGCCCGGAAGTAGCCGCTACCAGCAAATAATACATTACGATGAGCCTTGAACACACGGCCCTCGACAAGGATGCTACAGTCACAGAAGAAATCCCGCTTGCGTTGCTCATTGAGTTCAAACAGCAGTTTGGGCAAGTAGCAAGGCACTTCCATGTTCACACCTGTCAGTAAGACAGAGGGATTAGTTTCACTTATCATATACAATAACGACACACACTAAACATGCACAATGAGGTGGGTTGATCAATGACTAGTTAACTAGAAAGTGAAGTACGTAATAATAAATAGTGTCAACAATGAATATCATCCAAAGAGAAACTGTGTGTCTGTGAATTGTACATTCATTACTGAGGCATCTTAGCTATTAAGCAGTACACGTGTGCAGGTGTAGCGGAAAATTTGGAGTCACACTAAACGAGGACGCACTGGGGCTTCTCCACACAAACAACCACTCCTACACGTTTATCAGGCTGGACAGAGGAGGAAGACAGCAGCCAAAGAGCTCTACGGTGCGTTTCCCTACAGCCTAGCTAGCATTACGCTGCTAGCAGAAAGTAGCAAGTTGGCAACTGACTAACAACAGCGGCTGCAATTTACGAATTAGTCCAACGCACCTTCAAATAATAAAAGCTACAAATAGCATCGTCTCACCCGTCGAATTAAGCGTTTGAATCTCGCAAAACCTTTATAGAAACCCAATGCTGCAGATTAGCGCTACTTAGGCTCGTCCTCCAGTGAACACAAACCCATGACTTCCGCAGTCGGTAACAGTGACGTTATTCGTTTATCCAATCAGAGACCGACAGAGGCGGAACCGCGCGCGTCCGGCAAAATATAAATAATACAATTGAAAATAAAAGTGGGTGTGGTGGTTAGCGCTGTCGCCTCACAGCAAGAAGGTCCCGGGTTCGATTCCCGGAGGCGACCGGGGGCCTTTCTGTGTGGAGTTTGCATGTTCTCCCCGTGTCTGCGTGGGTTTTCTCCGGGGTCTCCGGTTTCCTCCCACAGTCAAAAGACATGCAGTTAGGTCAATTGGTTGGATGCGTAAATTGCCCATAGGTGTGAGTGTGTGTATGACTGTGATTGTGTGTCTATATATGTGGCCCTGCGATGGACTGGCGATCTGTCCAGGGTGTACCCTGCCTCTCGCCCAAAGCCAGCTGGGATAGGCTCCAGCACGCCCGCGACCCCTTCGGGGAAAAGCGGAAGAAGATGGATGGATGGATGGAAAATAAAAGTAGAAATTGTGTAGAATAATCATTTTCACAATACCCGTCAGATGTGTGAGTTGCTGATAGTTTTGTTGCAGAACAATTTAATTCAGTAAACATTCTTAGTTATTTTTTAATCCGTTTAGTTTTTCTATCATGATTTAATACTTCTAATTAGTTTTTATAAATATGTTTTGTAATTAACACAAAATCGCATTAGCTACAGAATGAGCTACTGATTAAAATATGTCCTCTCAAAAAGCAGAAATGCTCAGGTACAATACTAGGAATTACAGTAGTACTCACACATAACACATAATATACATGTTTATATATTACAATATTAATAAACCCAGATTTCACTCGCAAAATGAAGGTAAAGATGCAATATAAAATCTGGTAGATTAATTTAAGCTTTTATGTAATAATATCAGAAAAATATCTGAGCTGTACAACAGCACAGGGATCTCAAGCGGCCAAATAAAAATAACTTAATAAAAATCTAAAACAAATATTTATCTGCTTTGATTTCTGTAAAGTCTGACTTTCTCCGCTGACTGTAATGACAGTAATTCTGATGGTTGCGATGTTTTGGAGGAGCCTCAAAGTGTCGCACTCTTTCTCACACCAAGTCGAACATGCGGCTGCACAATCACAGGCAGCTTGTGCCATTGTCTGCTCAACAACGCTTGTTTATTCGCCTTTCACTTCGGGAAGAAAATAGTTCCTTTTTTATTTTTGGACGTAGCAAGAGTAAACAAGTAGTTCCTTTAGTTTTGTGCCACTCCCTCTCAACACAATCCACAGCCTTTAGAAGTGTTTTTACGCTGATTGGTGCCGACCAGGCAACTTATTTGTTTCAGATATTTTCCCATGGCAAACACGGCGAATACAAAGGCTTCGTGGTGGCCTGGAGAAACCACAGGGTAGGCGTACATGAGCTTCCATACTCACCCTCTTTGTAAAATGAAATTTACGGCACCTCATAAAATCTCTATTCATGTGTATGAGCACTAAATATAAGCTAGAATAAACCAGCAGGGTTTGACTCAGTTCTTGTAAACTTGACCTGATGGAGCACTGTGTCCGGCTGAAGGCCAGTCAACCGTCAGTTGACCCGGCTGCCCAACCCTAACACGAGCCTTGTCCCATAACAAAGCTGAGGCAAGTTGAACTCAGAGGTGGCGCTGGTTCCTGACCCTCTTCTCACTCTGACTCAGGGAAACACAAGACCTTTGTTTTGGTCATCTGTTGACATACGGCAGGAAACTCCCTATCCACAGACTGTTCAGAGCCAAGCAGTCGTACAATACTGCCCTATATGTGTGGCAGTAACGCTGGTTTACACCCAAAAACCCCTTAGGAACAAATAATATTTAGAATTTATGACTGGGTTTTGGTTCACGACTATGATTATGATGGCATATGATTTAATGGAGCCCAGTCTAAAAAGTAAATAGATGTATACGACTGTTATGTAAGGCTGCGTCCAGATTTGAGACCTCACTCATTGTGTGTGTTAGCCACTGTGAGACCCACAGCTGGCACAGAGGGCTCCAGCAGCACCCCTCTGGGTCCCTGTGGTCTGCGCCTCAGCACATAACAGCCACTTAGGCCGGCATTTTCCCAGGCTGAGACAACACACCACGGTGGCAGCGCGAGCCACAGACAGGGCCTGATTAAAGAGTAGAGACAATGGAGGGAGAGAGAGCCGGGGACCGTGGTGGCATTTTCCATCTCCGCCACTGTCTCCTGGGGGGGACCAAGTATGTGCCGTGAAACTTTTGAATTATCCCAGAATCTCTGGAATTCAGACAGAGGCACCGCGGAGAGGACCCTCGACCGGGGATCAAAGAGACTCGAGAGGAGTGCGGTGGACTGGTGGTGGAGTCGAGTACATAGGGGAGAACGAGTGTGTGTGTGTATGTGTGTGTCAGAAAACTGACTTACACAAGATAAAGAGAATGTTTGAATTCGAGTCATATATACTTTTATGGCAACACGTCTAAAGATGTTTTCACAAAAGTCATGTTTGACTTCTGAGGAGGCATTGATCACTGAGCAATGAAATACAGCCATGTGGTGAGAGCGTGTGTGCGTTGCTGTCCTTTTATCCCTCATAGGATCAGATAATGCAATCATGGCCAATCATTGGGAGTCTAATACAGCAGGCGCCCCTCTTTAGTTTAGAGACGCCACTTTCCTCTGTGGTGACAGAGAAAAGGGAAGAGAAGAGGGAGAGGGGAAACCTCGTCTTTCTCTTTCTGTCTATCTCTCTCTGTAATTATCACTTAATGTTCTTCAGCGATCTGAAGACGTCTGCCTCCCGCTCAGGCCTTTCTTCGCTTTCTGTAGAGCCAGTGTGTTGCAGTCTGAAATAAATCTTCCAGGCTTTTTTAGTATCATGTGCTCAGATCCAGAACAGAGTAATAAATGGAGTTGTCCCAAACCACAAGCTTCCGGTAGCGCAGGGCCTCGGCGCTGGCTGGCTGTTTGTGCCACAGCCAAGTCCAAAGATCAAAGCCTACTGTATACAGTTAGCTGACCTCAAGCAAGTTCTCGTGTCCGACAAAAACAGGGTTAGTGCCTAAGCTACATGCAGGCTGTACAGAGCTGGTCCTTTGAGTGCATGTCATCTGGTTACTCTTAGGGTTGTAGTCTTGGATGGTGTGTTCCTCATCCAGATGACATCATGTGAACTAGATAAACGCATAGTTTTGTAACATCACAATATTACAAATTTTTGTCAACTGGTCAACATAGAGCCAGCTCCTATACACCACAACAGATCGTGTTAAGTTGTAGATCTGCTCGAGTGATCCGGTGTCGGATCCAAATGTTTTACAAATGTTGTGTCAGTGAAATAAAGAATGTAGGCCAGCTCAGATTTAGTGATCATTATTTTAACAGCCCAATAACAGTCGCTGTGGAGACTCCTCTGTGGATGGAAATTATGTTCATCATTACTCTCATCCTCTCCGCATTAAAGTTTCCTTTCTTTCACTGAGCACTCACTGTAATCCCCTTCTGGGAAGACTAAAAAAGACCCGGCCGCGTGGCAGCGGCGAATTTTCACGCCAGTTTTCATGCGCTAACGCCCGCCCCTCTGAGCTGCCATCCGAACGAGGCGTCGGCAGGATGCCTCCCTGATAAAGCTGTAATCTTAGGTGTAAAGTTATAAGGGGGATTTGGGAGAGCGAGAGGCTGTCAGAGAGCAGCATCACAGGGTCAGGGCAGCATGAAAGAGGCATGGAGCACCGACTCCTGGGTTTAGCATCAGTTCATCCAAACTTCAAGGTTGTGTCAGTCTCATATATATATATACAAAGTAAATTGTATATATGACATGTAAGATTATGAGTGGGAATAGAAAGAGCATTATATAAAGGTTCAGCAGATGGGTCAGCTTCACATTCTGTGCCACATTGTGTGAGACAGTTTTAAACGAAGAAAAATAATGTTTTTCAATGCAAGATTGCAAAGAATTTAGGTTTCACTATTTATAGTTAGATCTAGAGTCTTATACAGTGTGATGAATATAGCCAGATATTGCAAACATCAAACTTCAAATCAGTTGGTTTCCTAATGATGAAAATGTCAGATAAATTTCAAATGTTTTCTCGAAACCAACCAACAAGTATTTGAAATTTGAAGCTTCTACTTTACTTTAACTAAAGCTGAAGTGTCAAATGACTCCATGCAATAAAAAGTTTCTATTGCATAAAGCTGAATGACAGTCAGCTGCCAAGTTGGAAACACAGCAGCTAAATTACTTTCAAAGCGGCTAATATTAGCCGAGCATTAAAACAGCCCCTCCTCATCAAATCAGGCACGTTCGCATGCGCGGCTGAGGCGGAACGCGGTGGAAGTTGAACTCTTTCATTTTTCACTTTCTCCTCTTCCTCCTCCTCGTTTTCTGCGGCTCATAAAAGATTGCGTACTGTGTGTGATGTGGCAGAGGAGTGTAGTCAGAGCGAACTGATTACGGATGCGTGCCTTGGAGTCATGGCACCGAGCGACATTCCTCAAGCACTTAAAAATAGTAACAGTTGGCTTTTTTCAGGTTTGTTTTTCTCACTGGAAGACTTTGGAGCATCCTCTGTTGGTTCCTTTGGACACTTGAATTATAACCAGACTCCCTCCTCCTTATTCTTTCAGGTTTATTTTATTGAGAGTTTGTTTAATCTTGTGAAGAAAATTGGCTTAGCGTGGGAAAGCCTGAATTTTTTAGGGGTAGGTTCTGTTGTTTTAGAGTTGTGCGTTTTGTTGTTGTTGTTGTTGTTTTTTTCCGTCTAGGAAGAAAAAGCTACAGTTTGTGCCAAAACCTCATGAAGTACAGATAAAAAGGAGCTGAGTGAGAGGGAGGCCACAACACCACGAAAAAGATATGGGCTGTCCAAGCAAAGAGTTTTACAAATGACGATCTCCAGGGGAAAAGGAGGGGAGAGGGGACACGGCATAAGGGAGGAAGGGAGTGGAAGAAAAGGGGGGAGGAAAGGAGGAGAAACAAATGTATGGGCATTGGGGGGGGGGGTAATGCAGAGCAGCGAGAAGGGAGGGGGGACATGAGAGGGGAAACATTCCCCCTTGCCCACATTAAAGACATAAAAAAGAAAACAAACAGAAAAACATGTCTGACATAAAGAGGCTGGTTTCCGCGGCGACAGCACAATGGCTGCCTGTGGCTCTCGGGGCCCTCGCCGTCCCGTCTGGGGCCCGGCACCAGTGAAAGTCACCGCAGTCACAGGGCCCATCAGTATCTGTGTGTTTGTGTGTGTGTGTGAAACATGGTGAAATGTCATCACGGGCCCAGAGCTGTGGGAACCGCCATGAAAGGGACCCCACTCGGAAGCTACAAAAGCTCCTTTCTGCTCCTTCTCTTCGGCTTTTAGCCTCTTTATTTATCTTTGTGCAGGGGAGCCGGATGAGGAGGGAGGACTCGGTGTGTCTCTCTCTGTGTTGCCTGTCTATGTCCCTCGCAGCCTGACAGGCAACACGACCCATCACCGCAGCCGTACTGTCGTCTTGACACCTCACAGCGGCCACCGTCTCAAACACGTATACTTAACAGCGTCTATCCGCGCTTCGCTCGGGTTTTCCTCAAACCTTACGTCAGCTCAGTCGGATTATAAAAACACTGGAGCAAATCTGGTGTGTCCAGCAATGCCAGGTTATTCTGAGTGAAGCGTGAAGACATCCAGACTGACTGTGCCATGGGTCTCAGGCTTTCCCTATGCGTTTGAAGGGTACATCATTTCCTCATGGGTCCATCCCGGTCAGAGCCGAGCTACCTCGGTGCCAATTCCCATGCCAGTCCAATCCCGACCCCAGTCACCAAGCACCCAGACACAGGCTGGCTATTGTAAAAGACCTATAACAATATGGAATCAACTGTTTTGCTGGGATATATGTCAGCAGCGCCTGCATACAGCAGGGCACCACGCAGGGCTCCTTTCACCACATTTGGCCTGTTAGAAATTCTCTACAGGGCTTCTAGACACTGTTTTGTGCTTTTTTTTTTGTAACTTGTTGCCGTATGGTTAAACGCATTTTTTATGTTGTTGTCTCAGTGTAGGAAAGGTTGGTATACTACGCTGTGTTCTCTGTTTTCACATTTTGCTCCCATAGTTGGAGATTTTCTTTTACCAAAACTTTTTATATAGATAAATTGAGAATTGCTTTTTAAACATAACATAAAAATAAATTCCACTGAAATAAACTGGTTATTTTACCATCAGTATTGTTTGTGCAGTTTTGCGATGAATAAAACTTTGTAATGTGTATTCTGGTGTTTAATAACTCACTCAAGTTTTTATTTTATTTTCAACACGTTTTCCCATTTTTTTGACGGCATTTTATTCCATGTTGTGTAAAATAACTTACAGCCATGTGGTGAGACGTACTGATCAGTTATTCAGTTCAAGATGAACGCAGACACAAAATCATAAACACCAGATCTTGCTGAGCCGGTTCCATCTCACAGACTTTCAAACAATAGCAATAGTCATGCATCAGGAACAATAATTGCAGCTGAGTGTTTGTGTCTTATAAATTGTGGGCATGCACTGTCCACATTAGCGTGAGGTTAGCTTAGCGTGAGCTGCATGTGTTTGCGTGTGTGTGTGTGTGCGTGAATCATTTCAGTGCCATGTGTGAGTGTCCGTGAGCGTTCACACGTTCATATTTGAGTTGCTCATGTGTGCGTGTGTGTGCAAATTGTGAAAGTATGCGCTTGTTAATTTTAAGAAGGGACTTTGCCTTGTTGTGGTTTCGAGGGATGGGAGGGAGAGGACTTGAAGTGGCCGACCAAGATCGCCAGAAATCTCCTGGAATTTCATCCTACCATCAGTTCCAGCTCTCGCCCTCTCTCTCGCTGGCTCGTTCTCTCATGTTTCTCTCCACCAGCCTTACTTCATACACCCCCACCATGAAACCATTTTCATAATGAATTTATTTATTTATTCGTTCATCTTCTTAATTACTTTCCACTGTGTGTATGTGTGTGCGTGTGTTTTATGCAACATGCCTCATCCTGGAACAACTGGGAGGTGTGGTCGCCCTAAAGCAGAGTGAAACGGGAGAAAAAAGTTCATCTTTAAAGAGAGAGAACAGTCAGGGACGAGATTGAAGCCTGACTTCATACATGACTCTTTTCTTTCAAGCTCTTTTTTCCCTGTTTTTTTGATGCTGAAATGAGATCCAGAGCCGAATTAAGGAATGATTGGTAATGAAAGGATATGTGGACAGGGGGTTTGTTTGGAGGGGAGGAGGTTGGGGGGGGGGGGGGGGGGGGTCGAAGAGGGACTTCTCTTCTCTTCTAGTCCTGACTCACATTCACCACATTATAAGCACCACTGCTGATGGTCACACTGATTACTGACACTTGGGTATTAACAAACACACGCACATGCACATGCTTTCGGTTAGTTTATTGCTTTACGTGTATGATATGACAAAATGCAGGCAGGCGATCACTTACAGCTAATGCGAGATCAGCTACAAATCCAAAAAAAACTTCTAGAAATACTAGAGAATTTAACGCAACTCACAGGGCTAAATAATACACACATGCATTGTAGTGTGTTTGAACTACACACCCTTTCAGTCTGCCAGGCAGGAAGAGACTCACTCAGCTGGGCATTGTGTGCAAGGGGGCATGCCACTTGGCCTCTCTCCGTCTTTCACACACACACACATATGCGCACAGTGCTGCGTCCGTCAGCCATCGCTCCTAACAACCGGCGCCTGTGTTTCCATGGCAATCTGCGCCAGCAATCTTCCCACGGTGGTAGCGGAACAAGCAGAGAGTGTTGCAAACAGCCATGTGTTTGAGTGACAAATGTTTTTTCTGTGTGTGTGTGTGTGTGTGTGTATGTGTGTGTGTGTTTGTGAAAGAGAGAGCGCTATCATATGCTGTGAAGAGCCCAGATGTTCAGACACTCACTGGGCTGATTCCTCTCTTGACCCCTCATGTGTCCTCGTGGCTGCACACACTGACGCACGGCGCTGACTTGAAACGTCTGGAAAAAGTCAAAGCTGAGTTCTAAAGTTTTCATGTCACGATTTAAGAAAGTATTATTCTCAGTGAGGTAGAGATTGTGACTGAAAAAAGGGCAGCAACACAGTAAGAAAATCCATATAATGAGGTATAAGGGTATTAAGAACCATTACCTAACGGTAGAATAAAAACATACCAACTTATAGGACGCTGAAAAAGTCATTAATAGTTATTGAAGAGTTGAAGTTAGAAAACTGTGAAAGGTAGTGGAAATGTCTCATGGTAACATGTGTAGTGGCAAAAAGTAATGATGATGAAGTGATAACAGAAGTAAACTAATCAATAATTAATCAGTTCAATGGTTTCTGATTTTCCTACACAAAGCTAAACAATTAATGCAATATATGGTTAGTAGCACATATAGTTCACACATATAGTTGTAGCAATAACTACATTTCCAATTTGTAATTCAACAGTGCTAAATAACATTTAGTTTAACGTTTCTAAGAATGATTGTACTACGGCTGACACAAGATAAAAAGGAACTGGTGTAAAGGCTAAATGACACCTGTTGCTGACCTTTATCACGGCTTTAGCTCAGTATGTCCATTCTACAAGTCACCTGCAAGATCGTGTGAGAGTAAAGCATCATATGCCCTCACACAATCTACTTAATTGTAGATGATGGAGTCCTTTAACAGTTCATAATTCCCACAGTCCCCCACTCACCCCCCCCCCCCCTGCTGCCATTGTTCTACAAACCAGTATAATTAAAGGGGCAGAAAGCAAAGAAAGGAGGACAGAACCAAGGAAGGAAGGAGAGCAGGATGAGATTGGAGGCTAATTGACTGAGGATGACTGAGCAAAGGGGTGGAAAGGTTGGGGGGGGTAAGAGGGAAGGAGGGTGACAAGCCAGCGGAGGGCAGATTAAAGGATAGAAGGAGGGACAGGGAGAGAAGGCGGGGGAGCCAAAACTGGCAACCCTGCCCCAATGGCCATAGTTCTATTTTGTCATTGGGTGGCTGTCACAGAGAGAGGGAGCCAAGAGAGAAGTACCAGAGAGAGAGAGAGTTAGAGACTATGATTGGATGCCAGCGATAGAGTAAAAGACTAAAGCAGCTTGGAAGTTTTCTTAGTTGTCATGGGCCCTTGGGGGTCGATCAAGTGGCACCGCTGACTCACAGAGGAGAGGCCCGCAGACACATGAAGAAACAACAAGGAGAAAGCGAAACAAACACTGTGCGACTGTCACAACGTAACTAAGGGCAAGACTTACAAATCACAGCTCATCAGAGAGGAGACGGACTTCAGAGAGAGAAGATCACCAAAAAGCCGTCCGTCCAGAAAGTCAGCGAGGAAAGGAGAGAGCGATGAAGAGACCACACGACTACAGCTCGCCAGACTCGGACACCGATGAGTTTATCGATGTGGGACAAGAAGACAGCTACTGGTGAGCAGCCGCCAACACCTGAACTTGTAACAAAATGACATGACGTGTTTCCAGAAATGGTCTGTAAAATCGATCTTCACGGTGAGATGCAGAAGAAATTTGACACACTGCATCACACAATCCTGCAGAGAAGAACTGCAGGAAAAGTTTTCAACGCTTGCAGACATCTTTTGAAAACTAGATGGTACCTACTATATATATATTTGTTCTTTTTCTGCAACAAAGTTATTTAGTTAAGTAATTCAAGTTGTTTAAAATTTGCAGTTTTGACTCAACTTCCTATAAAACCTGTGCTGGTATTTTAAGGTTTAGGCCTCTGGCAGCACATTCCCTTCATTTACAAATTCAGAAACATATATAATTTCTTTTTATGCAATACTGTGATATTTCCTTGTCAGTTGTCAGTTTAAAGTGATGTAAGTATCAAGCAGAATATGGCACAGTATAAACATAAAGCGGATTATAAAATGTACTTAATGTAGATACAAATGTTTTTAGGAGTAAGGGTTATGATTCAAAAATTACATTTCATTCATAAAATAATAAAATAGTTGTGTTAATTATATATTTAAAATAACTGTATATTTTTGGGATAAACCTAAATGTATTTATATTAACAAATTAAATAGTGAAATTGGTACTAATAGAACTTTATTATTATGTTACGGTATTGTTAATACACAATTTCTGCTATAATTCAAATATGTTACTCATAAAATTGTATTTTTAGTCATCATCATGAATTGATTCTTGCTTTTTCCTTTTCAACATTATAGTAAAGATCATAAATAAGAAATGTAAGAGTTGCAAAATTTTGTTACATATTTATGTCACCTGATTAAACAGATTAAAAGTATTCATAATTAATAAGGTAAGACAATGTGTTGAAGGAGTAAGATGGCAAATGCACAATGCTTATATTTGTAATTTTAAAATTCCTTTCACACTCTAAATGCAAACGTGACCAAGAAGCCAAAAGGTTTGGAAGCAGTTCACTAGCTTGTTTCAGTGTTAAGGAAAATATCTGACAAGGAAAACACTGACGATTAACACTGCACATTATATTCCCGTCATTAGAAAAACCCTTTGAGTTGCCGGTACGGAAATGTGGATTAAAGGGAATATTCTTCAGAGACTTAGTGCGTATACAGTGTACAAAAACACGTTCAAAGCATTATTGGTTGCATCACACGCACTCAGCAGCCAGTAACACTAAAGAGGGTTTTGGATAAATCAAATTGCCATGTGACGCGCAAATAGAAGACAGCGCTGCCTTTTCAAGTCCACCCCATCAAACACAAACCTAAACAAAAACACACAGTTTAATTGGCAGCCTTCATGTTCAAATCTAATAGAAACGCAATAAGTCACTGATGGGGCGGCTTGAAGGACTCTCCAAGCTGTCAGGCTCTTTCAGGCCTAGGAGACGAGAGTTCACAAACAAACACAACCCATATTGAGTGACTGAGCTCGGGAGGAGCTGCATGTCGGAGCCCCACGCGAGCGGACGCGTCGCCCCGCGGCTATATAATCATCCTTCTAAAAGTGCTTTCGCTCAGATGGAAAGGAGAACAGCATGTCATTTCGCTGAAACTGATGTCCAGAAACGCATTACGACAAAAACAATACCATCTTCTTCATCTCCTGGGCACTTCTATGTCGCTCTGTGCCCAAAAAACAAATTAGATTGAAGAGGATGATGTGCCATCCTGCTTCTGTGTCATATTAAGGAGGGTAATGATAACAATATGCAGGAGAATCAAAGTCACCATGTTTTTCTCTGTGACCCCCCCCCCCCCCCCACACATCTCCCCCATCTCCCTCATCTCCATGGTGCAGCCCGGTCACCGGGTCCATGTCTCCTGGTAGCGCCTCGCAGATTCTGGCACGAAAGAAGAGAAGAGGGGTGAGTGGATTACAGCTTTGGATCTCAGCTTTGGTCTCTTTCAGTCCGGTTGTTTTGCTCAACACCAACGGTTCCCGCCGCTCGTCTTCTTCTTCTGCAGATCATAGAGAAGCGGCGCAGAGACCGAATCAACCACAGCCTGTCAGAGCTCCGGAGGCTGGTTCCCAGTGCTTTCGAAAAACAGGTAACAAAATTAAAAGCAAGAAAGTGTTTTTCAAAGAAATGGGCTTCGTGTGACCAAACATTTCTCTGGCTGGCTGTCGCAGGGTTCCTCTAAGCTGGAGAAGGCGGAGATTCTGCAGATGACAGTGGACCACCTCAAACTGCTGCACGCCATGGGAGGGAAAGGTGAGACCAAGACAAATATGATGGTTTTTGTAATTTCTCTGAACGGGGGAGGATGTGCTGCTGTTTTCACATGACTAAACTAACGCAGTTCTTTTTTTCTGTCAGGTTATTTTGACGCACGAGCGCTGGCAGTGGACTACAGGACACTGGGCTTCAGGGAGTGCGTTGGGGAGGTAGTGCGGTACCTCAGCTCTCTTGATGGGGAGTCCACAGACCCTATAGGAGCCCGTCTGGTCTCCCACCTCTCCCACTGTGCAAGCGAGCTAGACCCTCTTCTCCTGCAGTCGCCCCCGGCCTCCGCCTTGGGTTTCCCTCCTTGGCCCTGGGCCTCCTTCCATCAGATTTCCCCCGCCTCACCTGCCTCCTCCTCACCGGCTTTCGCTAGCGGAAGAAGAGATCTGGCCCTGCTGGGGAGCTACTCCTCGCCCGCGTCCCTGCGCCTTGGCCCCCTGGCCGGGTGCCAGCAGGGCGCACCACCGCTCCTAGCACCTACGGCCCTGGCTACCGTCCACAGAGTGCCTTCCCTTGCTGCATCCCCATCCCTAGCCCCCTCCAGACCGACCCAGCCGTCCCCACACAGCGCCACCAGGGCCTCGCCTCTTCCTGTCCCCACCCCTTCCTCTTGTTCTCCTTCTACCTCCTCTGCTTCCACTCCATCATCTTCTGCCCCACCTCAAGTCTCTTTCAGGCCCTTCGCTCCGCTGGGGTCTCCCACAGCTCAGCGCAGGGGCTTGAGCGGGTCGGCCAAGCCAGCCAGTGGATGGGGGACTGAGATCGGAGCTTTCTGAGGTTCATCTTCAGTTGCTCTTGCAAATGCACTCTGTACAGTGGACATGGAGCGGCCGTGTGCGCTATGTAGCAAATATGACACCTGTGGAGGAAGAAGTACTGAACCTTTGATGATCGTCTCTGCTTTGCAGCGACTCTAAAAGCCATAACAGACCATGGGTTTTAAATAATCACAATCATGTAACGGAAGGACGGCGCATTTGAAGGTCTGAATAAAATCATGTTCGTGGTTTTGTCTGACAGATACACATTGAAGCGTGTCCGTCAGAGCCATATATATATAATGATGCTCAACAGAATGAAGTTGTGCTCTTGCTGATGTTTCAACTGTGATATTTGTTTTATTATTTTCCCCCCGAAAACCTTTATACATTTGATTGCATCTTTCCACTTCGCATTTTAAAGAATGTTTGACAAGAATTTCTATAAAGACTAAGTGCCTTTAACTTGTTTTTTTTTATTGCGTTGCTTCCGTACTGTACCAGCATGTGACGCTCCATCGATGTGATCTGCTATCAGCATAAAGGGAAAAGCAGAGGTTGAAAACTACATGTTATCCACTTATGCATATTACCCATGTCTGCAAACACTGCGTGCACGTTCCCTAGCCGTAACCCCTTTGGTATCTAAGCTGTCTCCAGTGACGGCTGATGGGAGCTGTGGTCTTGTGGCTGCAGAGGATAAACATGGTGGGAGCTGGTGATGTTTTTGGGATGCCGCGGCGAGGCAAACAGACCCATCGCCTTGCCCTCTAATTGGCAGTCCCCTGTAATTACCTCTGCCCGCATATCAGTCTATGTATCTTCCTCCCCTCTGCTGTCTCGTTGCCATTCTTTCTCTCCAATCTTGCGGTACGCCAGCGGATATCTCTCTCTCTCTCCCTGTTTGTCTGCGCCCACTGTCTCCTCAACAATGGACAGACGGCAAAGAGGAGAGTGAGGAGGGAGAGCGGAGAGCGGGGAAAACAAAGAAAAAACATCTGAAGGGCTGTGGTCGGGTGACTGATTGGGCGTAGACGTTCAATAACAGGGTAGGAGGGAGACGGGACACAGGGTTAAGGGGAGATGAGAGGGATTCTGGAAGGTTTTAAAAGGACAGGAGGAGAAACGGTGTGAATCGCAGAGAGTGGGCCTGCATGTTGAGGACGCGCTAGAAGCCGCTGAACAATGATGAATGACAGTTGCAAGGAGTTGTTTCTCGAGAAGGTCAGCGTAATTATGCCGTGCTTCACCAAAACGGCTCCACTGGGATGAGAGAGCAGAGAAGAGCCTTGTGTGTGTTTACTGCTCGAGAACGCTTTGATCTACTTCAGGAGGCAACGTCTGTGGCCTGTGGTCCAAAAATGTGTGTGTTCCGCAAAGTGCATATTGTTTATTTGAGTGAGTGTGCTAGTGTGTGCTTCAGCCAGCTTCACGTGTTGTGCTGCCCTCTCTGTGTGTTTGTCTGTGCCTCACTGAGTGTTTTGTTTATGTGGTATTGAGTGCACACATGACTCTGTGTGTGTGTCCGTGTGTGTGTGTGAGTAATGTGAGTCTTCAGGGCTGGCGTCAGGACTGAACCGCGGTGGCGGCGTGGCTCTCGTGCGAGGCTGGCCAGCGGTCGGACGGACGGTATGGTGGTGGAATGTTTGTGGAGGGTGCATACGTACACACACACACACACACACAGGCACGCAGACAACACACAAACACAGACACACACACAGCCCGGCTGGCACTATTCTAGCCTCTGAGTAGCGGAGCCAGAGTCACCACCACAGCTTCCAGGAAGGACAACCACAGTCACACTGCACTGGGTTTCCCACGGGGGAGGGGAGGCTGGCGACAGCAGACAAGACGGATGGAAGGGAACGGTGGAGAGAGAAGTGCAGCAGTGCAAGGCCAGAGCAAAGCTGTGCTTCAAGCTGAATCAGGAAAAGAGGAGGGTTCAGTACGTAGACAGGCAGCAGTGAGAGGAGACTTTGGAATCAGGAAATGAGGGAACGTTTCTAAGTAAATAACCTCATCGGCACAGTAGCGACGCGTCTTTTTAGAAGATCCACAGAGACAGAGCTGAGGAACGTGTTCCCAACAACCGTGTTTTAGGTGCCAGCGCACGCATCAGAATTGACTCAACTCTTTATTCACTCTTTTAACTAACTGCGTTATAAGATTTATATTTGCAATAGTTGTTAAAAAGGAATAAACTATTCCCACAAAATGTGATTGAATACCGCCCCCTGGTGATTACAATTAAAAACTACACGTCAGGCTCTGGTGCAGCTGCTGCTTCTTAAATAATCAAACACGATAAAAACAAACAATCAAGAAATATGGAGAACATCTTTTATGTTTTGGTCCATCCCACCAAAAATATTAAAATTCAGAGAACCAATGCTTTAGTGAATGGTGGGACAAACTTGACCCTCAACCAAAATTTGCTATTACAGCTAACAGAGCTGGTGGCAAAAGGACAATTATCTTTATCAGTGTTCAACAATATTTTGTTCTTCTTTGTAACAATATAGTAAAATTGGCCTGACAGCACGACTGCATGTAATTATTTCCCCTTAGTTGTTCTTAAAAATGGTGAGTGACTGATTGCTCACGTGTATTTTGAAAGTAACAAAAGCAACAAATAACCTTAGAACTTGTTTAAAAAATATTTTTATATAAACCACGATTTTCCTGAAAGTAATTTTATCAGGGTTTTGTTAAGGGGTGAATATGTGTTGCAGAGACAAAAAACCTGGTGTTTGCCGCTGGGTGGGGTTACATCAGATTTGAATTACACACATTAAAACTGTATT
The DNA here is from genome assembly GCA_030770545.1 of Macropodus opercularis. Taxonomy (NCBI): domain Eukaryota; kingdom Metazoa; phylum Chordata; class Actinopteri; order Anabantiformes; family Osphronemidae; genus Macropodus; species Macropodus opercularis. The sequence continues at coordinate 7,157,808 of JAUCMP010000029.1, read as the reverse complement.
ATAGTGTAAACAACATAATTTTTCACATTACTTTTTATTATAGGACTTATTATGATACGCTATTTATCAAGTGTATTTGAATTAACAGTTAGATTTTTCACCAAAAAGCCAAAGTCACCACTGCTACTCTGGTCTGTTGTTCCTTATTCTCATTATCAAAATGTGGAAGGGTTGTTTAATGTTTTAACAATTAACAAACATGTAATTCATTCAAAAGCTTACTTTTCATGAAGGTAGACCTTATAGATAAGTGTAGAATAGGAAGTGGTGGATGTCACAGAGATTTTTGTGGTTTTTACTCAATAGTTCACAGTTGGATTATGTCAGAGGAGTCTGGTTTGTGGTTCGTTTATAGTTCCCGTTCATTTAGCATCACTGACACCTGCTGCTCTTTGTGGGTCTTCTCTCAGCTGCAGATACTATGCTTTGGGTCGTTGTCCTGTTGCATCACTCATCCTCTGTTGAGCTTGAGTTGACAAACAAATTGTCTTAGGTTTTCTTGCAAAATGTTTTGATAAACTCTGGAATTCATTTTCTTTCAGTGACAGCAATCCGTCCAGCAAGGCTGCTTTACTGGGGCCTGGCAACCCTCCACCATGTTTTACAGTGGGGATGAGGTGTTGATGTTGGTGTGCTGGGCCTATTTTTCTCCACACATAGCGTTGTGTGTTCTTTCCAAACTCAATTTTGATTTCATCTGTCCACAGAACATTTACAAGTAGTACTGTGGAGCATCCAGGTGCTCTTTTGCAAACTTCAAGTCTGTTGCGATACTTTTTTTGGATATCAGTGGCTTCATCCGTGGTTCCTCCCATATTCTCCATTCTTGTTGAATGTTTTCTCATTGTAGACTTGTCAACAAAAGTGTGAGCATGTGCCAGAGATTGCGCTGTGCTCTTGAAGTCATCTGTACAGGACGACCAGGCCCAGGGAGAGTAGCGACAGTGCTGAACTTTCTCCATCTGTGGACAGTCTGTCTTACCGTGGACACGTGAACATCAACACGTGTGTGTGTTTTTATAGGGCAGGGCAGCTTTAACCAACACATCCTATCTCATCACATTGACTGGACTCCACGTTGGCTGACTCCCGGTTTCCACGTAGCTCTTGGAGAAGTTATTAGTTGTTTTAGTGTTTACATGTTATGTTCAATAAAAACATGAAAACATATAATGTTTGTGCAGTATTAGTTTAAGCAGACCGTGTTTTTTTATTGTTGTGAATAACGATGAAGATCAAAACACATTTTATGTATGTTTTGTATGTATGTATGTATGTATGCAGAAGTGTGCCAGAAGTCCAGTGTGTGTATAAACTCATCCACACAGAATAAGTACTGACATGTTTTTTTTAATCACTCTAGAAACAGCCGCGCAGGGAGAAACCAGATACAGCATTGTCCAGTTTGCTAACTTGAGGAGGAGCAGGAGCAGTGATGGAACGCTTGAGAAAGCAGCGACGCCTAGGACACAAACACACCTGTCGTCAGATTCTGAAGTGAATCCAAGGATTTTCTGATTAAGTTCATTGTTTTACTCTAGTAAATAACAGTGTTTGTATGAATGCATTTTCTATTCACGAATGAACTGTACCTGAAGTCTTGTAGAGGGAAGCTGTCAGTGGTGTAGGTGTAGAACAAACAGTTAGGATCTGCAGTACAGGTCCTGTGACACGTGCCGGCATCATCCATGGGCTCGGAGCGAACGTCGGAACCGATGAAATCTACTCCTTCATGAGTCTCCGTCAGCCAGGCTGAGTGAGAGGCAGGGGGATAACAGGATGCCACGACATTAGTTAGGAAGTTAGCTCACAGTCAACACTGGTTAAGCTGTTTAATGAAAAGCTGGCAGCTTTAGCAGTGGTGGACGCTGCGTACCATTGTCTAGGTTACAGAACCGTGCCGGTATCCCAGATGTTACCCCGTCTTGGCTTTTGGTCACCAGTTCATTTGAATTATTCTTCAGGAAACATTTGAAATCACTACTGGAATGAGAAAAACCAAAACAAATTGAGCAGACGTGGCTGAAGACATTTTTGCATTTCTCAGTACGCTGTATTGTCTTTTCAGACAAACCTGGCATAAGAGAAGAAAGTACAGCGCGGATTTACGGAGCACAGGGCCAGGCAGTGTTGAGGAGAAGCTGCAGGCAGGTTCTCAGCATCGCTTCCGGGGATGTCAGCGTTCGGAAACAGTCTACCTTGACATGCTGCACAACACGCACGTAGCAGAGTGAGACAGAACGCACAGCCCGGATGCTTCACCAAACCTCCGTCTGTTAGCTTACCTGGCTTGAAGAATTCAGTGATTTGTATCGTTTCAGAGAATCCAGAAATGACACCAGCCTTTCTCTCTATGTCAGGAATCCTCGGTGCTGTCAAGCTGAATTTAAGGTGACACCTATACCTGCAAGCAACAAAGCAAGAAAGGGCAGCGTTATGAGACAAACAAGCGTATATCATCATGCTCAACTGAGTCTGGATGCAAAATAGTTTCACTGAACACTTCCGTGTCTCTTTTTGCCGACTGCTGAGGCCTCTTTACTGAGTTCGGTAATATTGCTGCTCAGAATTACCTGATTGCCTCTAATCTGAACGCCCCATTTACAAAAGTAAAGAACTGGCACGTAGGGTCCTGGGTGCAGGCTCTCTGACACTCTTCATAATCTGCTGTAAACAAGAACCTGTAGTCTGCGCCGAGGAAGTCCACGTTCTGGTACACGTCAGACAGACATGACTCTGGCAGACACAGACGTGGAAAGACAGAGTTCAGGACACCAACACCACTAAGAATTAAATGCTTCTTGTAATGGTTTAACTCCATACTTGGGTCTGGGTTGCAGGGCTTGAGAGAAAAGCCAGAGGTGACACCTTGCAGTGGAGTCCGTTCACTGGGATTCCCAGAGGGGTCAGTCTTGAGGAAGCACTGGAAATTACTGCGGAGAGAAGACAAATCAAAGCTACCGCTCACATGTCCAGCAAAACACAGGCAAACACGATTAATTATTAATTATTAATTATGAATGGCTTGTGGCAGCGCAGGATTAAAACAAGACCGTCATACCGGTTATCTTGGGTCCAGTCAGCACGAACAAAGGAAAAGAAGAGGCAGGACGGATGCTGGGTGCACAGCAGCTGACAATGCTTCGCATCAGGAGAAAGGACAACTGTTATGTCTGATCCTGGAAAGTTCACGTTCTCCAGAAGCTCCTGAACACATTCTGGAAAAAAAAAGCAAAAAAACACACGTTACATATACAAGTACACAGTGAAACGTCCTCCCAACTAACTAGAGACACAAGCGATAGTGTATTTATTACCTTGGCTGAAGGAGAGGCTGCAGAGGGAGAGCAGACCTAACATAACCAAACGGACGTCCATCCTTTCAGCTTCAGGTCTGCAGAACTGGACTAAACTCGGTCGAAGCGCAGCTGAATATAAAGAGGTGGTGCAGCAAACAGAGGGTTTTGCAACGGCGACGTTTGCACACTGGATGTTTTGCAACAACCTCTGTACAGACATCTGAATGAACATTCATCAGGAGTTGATAAGAGCAAACCGAACAGCTGTCAACAAAGTGATGTGTGTGTTTCAGAGTACATATTAATAAATAGGTAGTTAACTAGTTTAGCTACCTGCCCTGTTCTATTGCTATAGACACGGTCTGTAAACGATCAGTAACTCAAGCAACGTACACATGTACAAAGGTTGAATTTCTACACGTATGTACCATCATGGAGGTGCCAGTGTTATGAAACCGACTGCAACCACAACGATGAGTCGCATGTTTTATCGATCATTCCGTTCAATAAGGCAACGTGAGTAAAATGTTATTGTACTGGTTATTGAAAGCTATGCCCTGCTGGGTAACCTGATATCTACGGCTCGGTTATTAAACGTTTCAAATCATTGAATAACTGATTTTGTATAACTCACATGAGCGTAGATTTTACACAATGACAAGTAGTACTGTCATTGTGTAAAGTAGTACTGTGACAATGAAATAGGAAGTGGTGGATGTCACAGAGATTTGCTTTCCTCACTTTCGTGGTTTTTGCCCAACAGTTCACAGTTGTGGTTGTTTCCAAACCATGGTTCCCCTCAGTGTAACAATATAGGTCGAAGCCACACCTAAACTAATTTGTATGTAAAGCGTTAGTTTGCTAAGAAGCTGGTGTGGGTAGGACTCTTTATAACTGAAGGAAATAAAGCAAATAAAACTGAAATGTATGTAAAATTAGAATATATATTAAGACACAATATTATCAGTGTAATAAATTGACTCTTTAACTTTTAATTTATTGATAATTTATGCTTTAATGTGCCTTTAGGATGGTCAGACCCACTGTAGCCCAGCTCTCTGACAATCCAGTCAAATATGTTTCCTGTTGTTTAGACTTTGCTACAGACTCATTTATTAATTAACGTTATAAGATCGCCTTAAAACCGTGGTGAACTTCCCTCTAGCGCTGAAGACCTGCGGGGAGACAGATGATCGGTGGCTCAGTTGTCTGCAGGAGGCACCTTCCCCGTGTCTCCAGCAGAGGGCGCTACATACTCACTGCACCTTTATTCCTCACTGTGGTAAAATGGATTCGTAGATCACACGGGCATCATCATGATGAGCAGCCTTTTCTTGCTGGAGTAAGTCAGAGGATGTCCCTAACACTTTAACCTGAGTCTGTTGAATATGCAACAAAACACAACTCGCATCCCTACTGTTATTTATAGATGAGAGGCCAAGACGGGAGAGAACCAGGAGGAGACATTGCTTACTCCTCCGGGTCACCACATTGCTGGGTCTGTATGGGCGTTTGTGGGGGTCGTCGTAGCAACAGCCTCTCGGGGAGAAACCAGATACAGCATCGTTTGGCGTGGTAACGTTAGGAGGAGCGGGCACAATGGTGACGCTCCTCAGGACAGCAGCGACGCCCAGGACGCGAACAACACAAAGACAGGCTGTCGTTAAGTTTTAAAGCGGACTCACCGTTGACTCTGACGGGGTCACAGCTGCGCTCGACGCTGCTCGACACCTGACCCTGGAAGTTGTTATAGTGATGATGAACCAACGCTTAAATTATCAATGGGACAACACAGGCGTACAGAAAGAATCCCCAAAAATAGAAATGAAAAAATCACCGGATCTGATGTCATTACTAACTAAGCAGGCAAATGATTTTAAATAATCTTTTATTGAATCGCATAATGTGTAGCGCAGGTCATCACACTGCGCTCTTTCTCTGTTATAACCTATCTTACCCACAATAAAAAAGATAAGCAATGACTGGATACACAGACACATCAGCCAGTGAGTAGAGTTTTCCTGTTAATAAAGGGCCTGGTCCCTGGAAAATAAAGAATAAAAGAGTGAGATCACATTAAGCTCATATAAAACTATAAATAAAAAGACTTCTGCAGGTATCCCTCCCACAGCTGCAGCTCAGCAGTCAGGGCTTCTCTGTTCCTCTTCACAGCAGAGTCGTGTCTCTCTCCCTCTGGGACCTTCCAGGTGTCAAAAATAGGAATTCAGTCTCAAGATGGTGGCAGTGAGAGACACGTTAATAAAAAAAGACACAGCAACACCCATTGCCTCACCACAACTACAGCAGATGTTGCTCATGTTGAGTTTGAAGCAGCCAGGAACAAATGGGAATGTTTAGTTCTTTCTTGGAAAGGTCTCATGACTTATTGCGTCGGTCTGGCCTGAGCATGTGACCCACGCGATCCCCACATGACCTCTCTACATCACTACGTCTGAGGGGCCACATGCACCACACAGACCCACAGCACTGGGCTGAATTATGTGGCTGCACAGCTCATTAGTGCAGAGTGTTTTGAGCCGCTCTGGTCTACTGGGGTCTGAGCTCCTCTGAGGAGACTGACTGAAGACATGGAGACAGGTTGGTGTCTGATGTTGCCAAGTGCAATACAGTTCAAAGTCCCACGGGCAGATCTGCCAGAGCATCGTGTTATTACTGGGAGAAAGCCACATCTAGTCTCAGTAGCATCGCTGAGTGCATTTACACTAGTGAATATTTTGTGGCATCGTGTTCTAAAGCACAAATACAAATACAATCAGACTGTAACAGTTGCATCAGAATGAGCTCATCCGATCAGTTTGGGTCCCTGGGACTTGAACTGGCTCTGTTGTTGCATGAGCAGTGGAGTAGACGGAGTGAGCTCACCTGACCCCTGGGATTCGTGTCCAGAACCTGCTGGGATTTATGATCCTTCTTTTGAAAGAAGAGCTTTACACTGTTGTAGCCCTGCAGGTACTTCTCCTCCAGAACGATCATCACCTTCCAACAGGTTGCAAGATACGAGTCGTATCCTTGGCCGTGGCTTCAGATGAAGCGGCAGTGGATGAGAAACGAGTGGACGGAGAGTGAAGTTGTGTCCTGGGATTAAATCCCATTGTGTTTTGTTATCGCAAACATTTTGTGACTTGTATCAATATTTGGACATAGTTTACACCCTCTGCAAGCAAGTTTAAGTCACATCTGATGTTAAGTCAGCATCATGAAGACATATTAAACTTCTGCGTATACAAGTTGCATTTATCAATCATCTTAAACTGCTTTAAGTCTTCATAGCTACAGGTTTACATATAAAAGGGATCCTACACACTTGCTATTACCACTGGATCCCCGCAACACATCTGTAGAATATAAATATAATATAAATCTATGGGAATCTGTACCCATATTAATTTGGTTTGTTGGTTTTATAGCTATTTCAGTAATGATTTATAGGTTCTCTGTTGCATGTGTGCTTCTGCAGTTTGAATCCTGTGTCTCAGCACTTTTGCCAACACTGTTCACTCTGACTTTGAACTGTGAACATATTTGAGCCGTTGCCACTGTCAACATTACAGTGAGTAAAATAAGCCACGTGACAAATTAACTCACTTCTATTCTGCCAAGTAGTTAACACCAATGATCTAATCTTTACTCTGCAGTGAATGTCAGAACCAAACACATAACAAAGAAATAATGTGATGAGAGTAATGTGACCAGCTAAAAAATATCCACACACACAGAAGAATCCACTCACACAAAAACAAACTGTATGATTTTTTGGGTTTTTTTATTAGGCCACGTGTTTGACACCTGGTCCAGATCTGGTCTCGTTATACTTTCCACACTCAGGTTGAGGCATCAGCATCACTCCACACCGACTCAGATGATGGAGCGGTGTGGACCACGGCCGGGCCAGGTGCCGGTAAACAGAATGTTTCTCAGTTTTACAGTTTACAAATTCAAGCAGAGGGTTGCAAAAAAAAGTACTTTCACATCACATAAAAGCAACAGTTAACGTGCGTTTGACTCTCAGATGTCTTTCAACACGTCTTGTCCCTTTGGGTTCTCCAGCCAGGTGGGAGGCCAGGTGGCCTTGATGCTGGCTCTGTCCTTAAGAGAGTTGTAGTACGCTGCGATTTTAGGGTAACGCTTCTCGCACAACCTACGCAAGGGAGACGAATACATACACACACGTTCAATCAGCAAAAACTCAATTTGTTGTGCAGCTAAATTTTTCTGTTTAGGAATAATTCATCTCACCCGTTATAAAAAAGATAAGCGATGACTGGATACACACACACGTCAGCCAGTGAGTAGTCTTTTCCTGCTAGGAAAGGGCCTGGTCCCTGGAAAATAAAGAACAAAGCAGTCGGATCACATTAAGCGCATATAAAACTATAAATACAAACAACTGGCATCAAGTTACAGCTAAGGTCACAAATATGGAGCAGTGTCAGCTTCAGCGTCTGGGTTCACCTTCTGCAGGTATCCCTCCCACAGCTGCAGCTCAGCAGTCAGGGCTTCTCTGTTCCTCTTCACAGCAGAGTCGTGTCTCTCTCCCTCTGGGACCTTCCAGGTGTAGTAGATAACATCGGCTGCAAAGAGTCAGAAATGAGAATTCAGCCTGAAGATGGCGGCAGCGAGAGACACGATAAAAACAAGACGACACCCACTGCCTCTGTGCGACTAACTGCTGCCGCTTCCTTCTAGCTGCAGAGGCATGACTCCATTATGCAAACTGAAGTTGCATAACTAAGTGTAGACAGTAGAAGTTGCTCAGTGCAGTTCAACTCAGTTATTAGGAATTTATTTCTCTTCTCTTTCTTGGATCTCAAAAAAACAAACTGTTATCTGACCAATTATCAAGACTTACCAAAAGTAAAAGCTTAAATATCATATGTCAGTATTTACATACCCATTTTCTGTTGCAGGGTTTGTCCTTCGTACATGCGCTGGTACATCCGTGCCTGCGCACCACCACACTCTGGGATCAGTTTGGTTCCCTGGGACTTGAACTGGCTCTGTTGTTGGAGACATGACACAATAACCATTATGAAACAATGCATGCAGCTCCTGTTTCTCTTCCTCTGCAGCTCCAGCCTGTCTGCCCTAAGGCCTGACGCTGAGCGTGTCCACTGATTAACCCTTTAGCTGCATAAAGAATTTACGAGGGTCCATTTCAGCAGCTCGGCCAAAGTTCCTTACCTCCAAGTAGCAGCAGATGCCGTTGGACTCATTGATGATGCGGTCCCCGTGTTTGAATGAAGGAAGCTTTAATGAAAAACAATTTATTACTCAGCTGAAAGTGGACTATGTGAAACTGGTGCAAGCTACAAATAAAGTCAACTTACCTGACCCCTGGGATTTATGTCCAGGACTTGCTGGGATTTATGCTCCATCTTTTGAAAGGAGAGCATTACGCTTTTGTAGCCCTGCAGGTTCTTCTCCTCCAGCATAATCTGCGCCTTCCAGCAGGGAGGAGAGCCGGAGCCCCACAGCAGAGTCATATCCTTGGCCATGGCTTCAGAGGGAGCGGCTGCAGCGAGCAGTGAGCGAGAAACGAGAGAATGGAGAGAGAAGTGGAGAGAGAAGTCGGGAGTGAAGTTGTGTCTTGACAGACGCCTGGTTTTGTAACAGCCACCACTCCCCCTGATCCTGATTGGTGGGATTGGGTCCCATTGTATTTTAGCACAAAAGTGACTTCTATCAATATTTCAGCATAGTTCACACCCTCTTTAAAGTCACATCTCATGTTATACGTCTTCATATCTACAGGTTTGCATATAAATAATAGTCACTGGGTAAAAGTTCAGTATGTTCTGGTTGAGTTCCTGCAAAACAGAAATGCAGGAGTTGCTTTGTTACAGGATTCACAGGGATCTTGTGTATTTAACACACACCTGCTATTTCGACTGGATCCCCACACAAAACTCCTGTAGAATATAACGATGATGCAAATCTATGGGAATCTGGTTTGTTGGTTATTTCTGCAGTCATTTGTAGGTTTTCTGTTGAGCTGCTGAATCTTGAAAACTCACAGTGACTCAGCACTTTCATCAACAATGGACACTCAGTGTTCACTCTGACTTTGAACTGTGAACATATTTGAGTCGTTGCCATTGTCAACAGTGAGTAAAATAAACCACGTGATTGGATTAATTGATTACTATTCTGTAGTTAACGCCGTCCACACCAATGATGTCTCTTTACTCTGCAGTGACCCTTAAATGTTAGAGTTAAACAAATAACAAAGAAATAATGTGTATTTTCACCCTGTACACAAATTACTGCACATAATCTCAGTGACAATATGCAAACTCACGGTGAAGTATAAAGTCTTTTATACAGTGCATTTCACCCACTGACTCTCCATTTAGCTGCAGGTCAGTATTAGTGTGTGTGTTTCTGTGAAGTTTGACAAGTTTGACATCTGCATGATTACAGCATCATTTTTTGCATCCTCTGCAGTTTAGTAAAATGCGTGATACGTGTGAGGATGGGATTAGTCGTTTAAAATCAAAGTCGTTGATCGAAACTGGAATATGAACGACTTTATTAATAAAAACACCAACCGCACACATGGCAAAACAGCGTAGGTGAAGGTCACGAACTAGTAAAATAAAATGCAAACTCATGCACATAATCTCAGTGTCAATATGCAAAGTCACAGTGAAGTATAAAGTCTTTTGTTTAAATAATTGAATAGTTATGTCAGTCAGACAATAAAACACATGGATCATGTGTTTTGTGTAATGATGTATTCATTGCTTTTGCATCTAACCACAACTTGATTATGTGACTCATGGACTTATTCAGTCTATTATATGTCTGTAGATTTATTATACTGGTTTACAAAGCAGTGAGCAATTTGAAGTCTACAGGACGTGTTGACGGATGGATGCGATTCCCAGAACACTGCTACATCCATATTCATTTGTATAGTGACACTTTATTTTTTGTTCTTTGGAATTGGAATTTGGAATTATCACTAATACTGTATTTACATCTGGTTCCGATACACACAAATCTTTCATTAAAGTTAAAGCATTGGAATGTGTGACTGACAGAAGGTGACAGGGCTGTAAAGTAAGATTCTAAAACAACTGTTCGTAACAACCTCCAAAGGGCAGAAGTGAAGGTATCACAATCTACTGTCAGACGAAAATGTCATGAACAAAACCAGAGTCTGTGGTGAAAGTCTGGTGACGTGTGTGGGTCACAGGCTCGATGCAGTAACTGCAGGCAAAGAATTTGCAACTAAATATTAAGACTTATTCACTTTAATCTATTTGAAGTCGATGTATTCTAATACTTTTGCTCATTCAAATATGTGGGTACAAACAAATGTCGCTGTCTTTCAATTTGTGCATCAGGTCCAGATGTAAACACCCAGAAATTAAACCTGGTTTTCATCTCACATTTATCACATGCACCATTCAGTATCAAAAATAAAGGCACTGGCCTCGTTGTAAGGTGTCTGTTGGATAGTTGAGACACAAAACAAACAGCAGCAGAACAAAACCAAACAGGAGACAGTTCTCAGAGTCAGATCATCCAAATGTAGAGATACAGCACACAGACGGACGCACAAACAGGAGGCGATGCAGAGAGAAGTGACAGAAAATGAGCGACAGCAGGAAAAGCAGTGACATTTAGATGCATTTTAATTATGCTGGTAATTCAAAAGCAAAGCGCGAAGTATGGATGGTTAAGCGTTCGGACGGAGCAGGCTCCACCAATAGCCTGCACATCCACTACTGCTACAAATGAAAGTACCAGTGTGTCAACATCACCACCTGACCCTCAACCCAAGCCTGTCTAAGCCATTAGTAGTAATTAGATCAGACTTCTTTGTTCAGCTGAGATGGGTCTTTGTAGCCCTCTGCTCACTGTGGAGCGATATTAAACCACCTAAAGAATATTAGATATATTTAATGGTTTTTACACCACTAACTACTTTAGTAGTTTAGGCAATTAGTCATTCTTTGCTTTGCAGATCAGTAAATACATTACAGATGAAAAAAATGCTAATGTTCAATTTTTTTTATTGAGATTAACAAGTGGTCTGCGTTATAAAAGGGACACACACAGACAAGGAAGCAGGCGGCATTTCTGTGGAGCAAGTCTTGTAATCTAACCCACAGAACCGAACAAGCAGCAGCGGTCGGTCCAGGCACAGACTCTGACGTATAACCTTACACCTTAAGGCGTAAGACAGTAAACAGCATTTTACTCAGTTTCAGTCCGTTCAAGCAGGGGGCTGACAAAAGCACTTTCAGATCACAAAACAGAGTTAAAAAAAAAAAAAACGTGGTGCGTCTGAAGCTCAGATGTCTTTCAGCACATCCATTCCCTGTGGGTTCTCCAGCCAGTTGGGAGGCCAGGTGGCCTTGATGCTGGGTCTGTCCTTCAGAGAGTTGTAGTACGCTGCGATTTTAGGGTAACGCTTCTCACACAACCTACGCAAAGGAGACAAATCATCACAATCAGGGTTATGCAAGAATAAAAATAAATAAATGTTTAAGCATCTTACCCTAAACGAAACAGAAAAGCAACATTTGGAAAAACAGTCACATCAGCCAGTGAGAAGTCCTTCCCTGCTAGGAAGGGGCCTGGTCCCTGGAACAAACAAATCACATTTAAGAACAGTCACCACTATTCATTTCCATTTTGATGAAAGCTACAGCAACGTCAATAAACCAAGTGAGTTTTGACTTTACGTTCTGCAGGTATCCCTCCCACAGCTGGAGCTCGGCGGTGAGGGCCTCTGCGTTCCTCTTCACGGCAGACTCGTGCCGCTCCTCCTCGGGGACCCTCCGGGTGTACGTGACAATGTCAACTGAAAAGGCAAAGCAGGCAAACTGGTCTGTCAGGATGTTTGCACTAGGACTCGTTCTGTCAAGTTCAACACAGCTGCCATAAATGTAGTTCTCAGCAACAGCGGTTTGCAAAAATCAATTCTTTAAAGTAGACGTTGCTCATGTTGCGTTTGAAGCAGCTGGGAATAAACGCGAATGTTTAGTTCTTTCTCTCGTGACTTATCATCAGTCTGGCCTGAGCATGTGACCCACATGACCTCTCTACATCACCACCTCTGAGGGGCCACATGCACCACACAGACCCACAGCACTGGGCTGGATTATGTGGCTGCACAGCTCGTTAGAGAGTGTTTTGAGCCGCTCTGGTCTACTGGGGTCTGAGCTCCTCTGCCAAATAACTAAACACAGCTGGGGCCGATGCTGTCAAGGCTGACTGCTGTCACCTGATAGGTTACCAGCAAGAGCCCGCATTACCAGCAGCCACTCGTAAAGCGGATGAGCCTTAGTGTTCGTATGCTAACTTACTCAGCTTCTGTAGCAGTGTTTGGCCTTCAAACATGCGCTGGTACATCCGCGCCTGCGCGCCACCGCAGTTGGGGATCAGCTGGTTTCCCTGGGACTTGAACTCGCTCTGTTGGCGGAGACGTGAAAACGGGGAAACGATTACGCAACAACGCACGGAGCTCGGCTTCCTCTGCGACTCCTCTGCTTTGTTAACGGGGGTCAGGTCTCACCTCCAAGTAGAAGCAGATGCCGTAGGACTCGTTGACGACGCGGTCCTTGTGTTTGAACGCAGGTAACTGTGCGTGAAGAAGACACTTGTTAAGGGAAGACACGCTTGCGCACACGTGGGATCACATGCGGAGCAGATGGAGGACGCTTACCTGACCCCTGGGGTTCACGTCCAGGACCTGCTGCGACTTGTGCTCCTTTTTGTCAAAGGACAACAAGACGCTGTTGTAGCCCTGCAGGCTCTTCTCCTCCAGAGCGATCAGCACCTTCCAGCAGGGAGGAGAGCCGGAGCCCCAAAACAGAGTCATATCCTGGGCCATGGCTGCACAGACGGACGAGAGGAAGCCTGGAAACTCGGAGTTAAGCTGTGACGGGAGCTGCTTTATAGCAGGAGGCGGCTGCGCCCCCCCCTCACCCGGATTGGTAGGATGAAGGTTGGTGTGGTTTGTTTTTTTGTGTGAACATATTTCATACCCTCTCTTTAATTATAGGTCAATAGACTTGGACAAATTAAGGAAGTCATATCTCAAGCGAGTAAAAACTAATGGGTGCGTTTATTCAGTATTTTCAAGCGCGCTGTGGTTTGAATGTGAGGAGGAGTGACTGCTCCTGCTTTGTTAGGAAAATCTTTGATCTTGGTTATGGCGCTTATTAAATACGGGCTAGTGATGACGGTACCTTGACCCTTAAGTAATAAACATAAACATAACCACAACCAAGAAGCTGTTTATCTGCAAGCTGCTAAAGCATAAGCCAAATATCAAACTGTATTTAAGCCGTGTTAAATAATTAGCAGCTCCTCATTAGGATGGAGGCTACTGTCTTTATCACCATGATAATATGAGTCTAGTTTATTGTTTTTCCTCTTCATTTCAGCTGTTCTTCGTAGTTTTTTACTTTTCGTGTCTGATGCATGTACTCGACGCTTGAAAACTCAGAGTGACTCAGCTCTTTTCATTCACGGGCTGAAAAACCAGCTCATTCACTTGCTGCCATTCAACTGAAACAATTAAAACCAACTAAATGGAAGTGACACCACACGTTTAATTAATCTTTACGTGACATGTGTTGGCTCGGGATAGAAACCACGTAAACACACGCACAGCTGTCTTTCTTTAAGGTCGATTCTCTGCTTTTAAGACACTGAACTGTGAACACAGTTGAGCAGCTGCCAAGTCGGAGTCATGTCAACGCCACGTTGAGAAAACGAAACCATCGCACTGTTGTGCAGTTTATACAGTTTCACTGAGTATTTGATCCTTAATCTGCCGAAGCCTTAAAATGACAACTTGCTAAGTGTTTGCGAGCCAAACAAATCACAAGGAAATCATGTGTTTTTTTGTGAGCCCTCTGGCTTCGCATTCAGCTGCAGACCCGTGTTGTTCTGCAGAGTCCTGCAGAACTTTGTATAGGTCTACAAAGTTTGTACAAAAAAAGCCTAAATATTTCTTGAAAGTTTGACAAAAATATTGCATCATCCCTTCCTCCACATTTCTGGACCCCCCCAGAGTTTAGTGAAGCCTGTTACTGAGAGCATGCAACACTAGCATCGCCTTTATCACTGTCAATATTATCATTAACATGCATTTAATTCACTTGGTGTTTTTACACATAGTTTTGAAAACTCACAGCGACTCCCTCTGTGTTTTGCATATGGGCGCACGGCCCATATGCAAAACACTGTTAACCTGCTGTACCTGCAGGACACGTACAGTAAATACATGTTCAAATCAATCGGCGTTTTGTGGTAAGTATTAGAATATAAATAAATCACTGCTAATCATTAAGGACATTTATCAGCATTTGTGTTAGAACCAGTTTCTATCAAATTAAAGAAGGTTATGCACCACACCTCCATCTCTACTCTACTGTATTACTCTCAACGTAATCTTTTTCTTTATATACAGTATAATATGTAATGCAAGACCAGTAGGTGTCAGTAAGACACTGAGAAAGTCAAAGTGAAAGCAAATGCATGTTCACCATAATCAGGTTAACTGATTATCATAACCTCGCTCTCACATGTCTTCTGTTTTTTATTTTTGTTTTCATTCTAGCTTTTGGCCTTCGTATTGATTGACTTTAATTCAATTACAAGCAGGCGATACAGTATAAATATGAACTGACCTCTAGGCAACCACGCATCCGAAAATGAATGAAGTTGATGTTTGATAAGTTGTGTGTATAAACCGATTAATGTGAATTAAAACTTATTATCATGAGCATCAGCATCTTTTTATTTGTATCGAAAACAATTAAAGGATCATATCATATTGGAAAATACTTATATGTCTTTGAGCGTGTCTTGTCCCTTTGGGTTCTCCAGCCAGTGAGGAGGCCAGCTGGCTTTGATGCTGGGCCGCTCCTTCAGCTGAGCGTGGTACGCTGCCAGCTTAGGGTAACGCTCCGCACACAGCCTGCACAACAGAAGGTGGGAAGATATGGGAGAGTCCAGTCATACGTCTACTGGTCAGAGTAACGTCCAGACGGCGTTTCTGACCTTCCCCACTTACCCAAATCTGAAAACAGTAGCAATGGTTGGAAAGACGGTCACGTCTGCCAGTGAGAAGGACGGTCCAGCCAGGTAGGAGCCCTGGCCCAGCTGGAGAGACAGAGGTGAAGATGCGTTACTGCTGGTGACTTTGTGTGTGAGTACAGGTGTTAGACTTGGTTTCGTACCTTCTGTAGGTAACCCTCCCAGAGTCCCAGCTCAGCAGTCAGAGCCTCCTTGTTCCTCTTCAGGGCAGAGTCGTGCCTCTCTCCTTCAGGTACGTACCAGTCATAGTAGACGACCGCATCTAAAATCATTCATGTTCACAGCATAAACATGTTTCCACGTGTGAGGCTGAGGGGCTGTTTGGATACATCAGGCTTCCAGCAGTTCATGCTGTCAAATGTTTGAATTATCAGCTGGATTTGATTGAGACCAACATCAATTATAAACAACGCAAATACGAAGCTTTTATGACAGCGTGGCAATAAACAAATAATCCAGCTGGATACTGTGACAGTTTTTAGGTGACACACTCCTTTAGGGAGTGATTGAATTTGTCTTACTGAATTTTTCGTAGAAGGTGAGTCCCTCAAACATGCGCTGGTACATCAGCGCTTGTTCTGCTGTGCTGTCTGGAATCAGCTTGTTTCCCTGGGACTTGAACCGACTCTGCCATGAACAAAGACCACACACATTTAAGCAGGTCTCACACAGAAAGCTGAAGTTAAAGCCATTTGTATTTCATTTTATTTATTTACAGTTGAACTGGTTCACTCACCTCCAGGTAAAAACAGGCTGCGTAGGACTCATTCACGATGACGTCTCCATGTTTTAAACAGGGAATCTGTGCAATCAAACAGAAATGTATCAGGAGCAAGTGAAGAAGTGTAGAAATCTGATCTTTGAACTTGGATGTAAAATCAGTCAGTGTTGCTTAAATTGGCTGCATCTGTGGTTTCTGGTGCCTTTGTGTGACACTTGAATAACATTTAATTTAAAATGTTGCGCTCATTGGACTCTGGGAGGAAACCGGAGAAAACCAACACAGACACGGGGAGAACATGCAAACGCCACACAGGAAGGCACCTTATGCTATGGGTTAAGGTTCTGCAAGTAATTCCTACCTGCCCCCTGGGATTTAGAGCAAAAACCTCTTGGGACTTAATCTCGTTTTTGTCAAAGGAGAGAAGTTTTTGGTTGTAGCCCTGCAGGTTCTTCTCTTCCAGGGCGATCATCACCCTCCAGCAGGGGGGAGAGCCGGAGCCCCACAGCAGAGTCAGGAACTTGGCCATGGCTTCAGAAGATGCAGCTATACCCAGCAGTGGATGAAGCAAAGGCTGATTGGTGAAAGATGAAGTTGGACAAAACATACGTATTTTATACTGTAATTATTCATTGCTCCCTTTTTCCTGATTGGTGGGATTAAGTTTACACCCTCTGTAGGTAAAAATCCTCTCTAATATTAGGTTAACATCATGATGTCACATGTCAGTACGTAACTGCTGTTTGCACTGATTAATCATTTAAAGTGGACTTTGGCTCTGGTTGCGTTTATGCACAGGTTTTAATGAGGACACTTATGAGCAGAAGTGACGTCTCTTGCTTTGTGTTCATACTCTCTGATCTCAGATATGTAGGTCATATAATATCCGGAAATAAAACCCAAACAATAATCAAGCAGCAGATGAACTAGGTGTCAATCAATATCAAACTGTGAAGGTTACCTGGTAGAACTAGTGACAGAGTCGGTGCAAGCCGACGACTTACAGTACATCTCGTTTTATCTGAATTTAGCAGGAGGTAATTATGTGTCATCACACATTTTACAGCAAACCAGCACAGGTCTATTATGCACATAATACAAGCATACACATACCAATGAAAATGTGTTGTGCGGCTGTGTACACTGTTAAACGATTGACGGGTGAAATGGAAAGAGAAAAGGGAGAACAGCCAAGAACGGAGCCCTGGGCATCTCCCTGTGTCATATCAGGAAATGTTGACATTGCATCGCGTTACACAAAGTGTGATCTGTCAGTGAGTGAGTAATGATTTTAGCCAGGAGGGATCCAATCTGGAGACACCTGCTCTAAAAGACAAAAAAGAAAACCAAGAGATTGTTTCCTCCTTCTGTCTGAGTTCAATCTCAGCCCTACACAGTTATACAGTAATAGGTGAACAAGGTTATCGTTGCAGCTCAAATAAAAACATATCATACAGCAAAATACACAAGAGTTTCTTAAGACAAAAGCTCAGCCAACCATAGCAGTTGAAAGCAGCTTCACTACAGGCAAACAATCAAAGAAAAGAAAGTCAGCATCACCAGACGTCAGGCAGTAACTGTGCTTGTCCTTATATTTCTGTTATATTTGCTTGTTCCATTATTTAAAAGGCCCCAGAAATGGTGTGTGTGTATAACAACAGCTGTAATTCTTCAATGGTTAATGTGACACTTGCGCAAAACCTTTAATTTATGTTGAAGGTTCCTTAAATGCTTCCTTTCAGACTGAGTACGAAAGACAAGTTTCAGGCAACACGTCGTCGTTGCATTACTTTGAAAAGTCATCCTTTCCTGTCGCTGTCAGTCTGCTTCAACAATTCAGACTATAAACAGTTTGTCTGATGTTATTTATAACTGCTGGCTGTGACTCAAATTGCTCTGTGGACACGATAAAGTTACCTTGAACCTTGAACCTTTATTAATCTGCAACTCGCTAAAAGACCTAAAAACCCAACACAAGGATTACTATACAGCATGTGTTTATGATCCTGGTTCATGGTTATTGCTCTTGATTCGTAGTTTTTTTTTCCTGTTGCATGTCTGCTGCATCTGGATTTAGACTCTCAAAAATCACAGTGACAGGGCATTTTTCACTTGCACGCTACAGAACCCGCAAAACCAGTTTATACGAGTCTGACTAAAACGGACCAATCAGGTGATTCAGTGTAAGCGACAACCTGTCTGAGTCCTTTACTATACGTTTCAGATGGCGACAGATTGAGCCACAAACTCTGACTTCAGGGTACTGAGCTGTTTTCCCAAACTAATGACTCACAATCATGTTTTTTCTACCCTGTTTAATGCATCTATGAGGTCTGACTTTCATTATCGCTTCCTGATCATTCAGCACAGCCAGCATGTACACAGGCGTGTGCGTGCAGTACATTCCCTAAGCCTTTATCCGTCTCCATCACTATGCAGACGGCGGTTTGTTGAGATTGAATCTTTCCTGTGAGGGCGTTTGCCTGATCGCTATGAAAAACAACCCTTCACTGCTGACTACAGTGACTGATGCTGCTTTGCGTGGACGTTCTTGTATGCAAAACACATCAAACTGCTGAACTGAGCCACTTTCGCTAACCAGTACATGAATGTCAAAGAAACAATACACAACCATTCCAAGTCTTTTTTAAAGCACAGATTCAGTGGGTGAAACAAGTTCCACAATATTACACCAAAACAGGTTTTATTTTTAATCCTCCAGGAATCAGTTTGATTCCTAGAAAGCAAATGTGAAGCTTAAACAAGCTTATTGTTTTCATAATCCTCATAGCGTTTGAGCGGTTTGGCTGGATAAAAACAAATGAACTGCTAAGTCATGCACATGATATAAACCTATCGCTCTGATTATATGCAAAGTCACAATGAAGTGCAAAGACTCTTGACCGACAGGTTTATTGGCTATGTTGTCAAACACACAAGCTACTGTAAATCTGTCTGTAGGGACTGAATCAGGCCACTTGGATCTGTATGGTTTTATGAGGACTACGCAACAACGCACCACAATAAATATGCAGAGTAACTGTGAGACTCTTCCCACTACACCATCAGTACATGCACAATAACACAACTGTATGGTATCAGCTTTAATAGCGTAGTTTGGTAAAACACCACTAATTCAAATCAGATGGACCTTTCTACTCCGTTTACACTAACTAGCTTCCTTGTCTCTTACCACTAAAAACACATGACTCCCTGCTTCCTCCCTGTTGACCTTTGCTGCGTGAGCAGAGTTGACATATCCATAAATAAACAGTGCTGGCCCACAGCAGGAACAAATACATAAATATTGACATTTCTATACTATACTAGCAGATTGGCCACCTGTATTTTCATTTCAGTCTCATCCATTTACGAAAAAACAAAACATAACCGGTCACAAAATTATTTAACACCTCCCCATTAACGACAACTTCCAAGGACATCCAGCCTCTGGATCCATCCTACTCAGCAACCAACCGCTGGTAATTCAAACCGTGGTGTTGTAGATAGGTTGAACTAGTTTACAACGCAGTCTGCAATTTAAAACCCTTCTGGACAGGTTGCGTATATAAAACAAACAGATCCATAGTTAGATGGACAAGTAAAAGGACAAAATGTGAAGAGATTTCCTATGGAATGTGCTGTTAAATGCTGTGATTTAAAGCCACTGCCAGCAAACAAAACACCACTAACCTGAATGAATGAAGACGTAAACACAAGTGAGGAACTTTCTGCATCAACTGTCACGTTTATTAATCAGCAGATGAAGAGTGTGTTAAACATGGAGGCCCAACATCTGAACAACAAAGCTGCCTGAAGCAACACTTTCCTCAGTGTTATAACTATAATATGACTGTTACTCTGCAAACACGTTGTACAGGTAAAGATAAACTGTTTTACTACTGTAACACCGACATGAATTCACTAACATTTAGGAGATACTGGTGTCAACATCTCAATACTTTGTCTTAGTTTCAGTAATTAGCAATAGAAAAATAAAGAGATTATGTCATATTTGGCATATTTGTTAGTCAAACCTATATGAAACAGAAGCAGAAAAAGCCTCAGAGAAACTTAACTGAAATATTACATTTAGTGCACACGTAATATCAGATGTCTTTGAGCGTGTCTTGTCCCTTTGGGTTCTCCAGCCAGTGAGGAGGCCAGCTGGCTTTGATGCTGGGCCGCTCCTTCAGCTGAGCGTGGTACGCTGCCAGCTTAGGGTAACGCTCCGCACACAGCCTGCACAACAGAAGGTGGGGAGACATGTGAGAGTCCAGTCATACGTCTACTGGTCAGAGTAACGTCCAGACGGCGTTTCTGACCTTCCCCACTTACCCAAATCTGAAAACAGTAGCAATGGTTGGAAAGACGGTCACGTCTGCCAGTGAGAAGGACGGTCCAGCCAGGTAGGAGCCCTGGCCCAGCTGGAGAGACAGAGGTGAAGATGCGTTACTGCTGTTGACTTCGTGTGTGAGTACAGGTGTTAGACTTGGTTTCGTACCTTCTGTAGGTAACCCTCCCAGAGTCCCAGCTCAGCAGTCAGAGCCTCCTTGTTCCTCTTCAGGGCAGAGTCGTGCCTCTCTCCTTCAGGTACGTACCAGTCATAGTAGATGACTGCACCTAGAAAAAACAAATCAACATTAACAGTATAAAACAAAAACTATAGCAGCTGTTAATGCATTATGCTGTCAAGGCTACTTTGGGGTTTAAATTCGTTTACCTTACCCAGTTTTTCGTAGAAGGTGAGTCCCTCAAACATGCGCTGGTACATCAGCGCTTGTTCTTCTGTGCTGTCTGGAATCAGCTTGTTTCCCTGGGACTTGAACCGACTCTGCCATGAACAAAGACCACACACATTTAAGCAGGTCTCACACAGAAAGCTGAAGTTAAAGTCATATTTTTGTTGTTGTTGATGAACTGGTTCACTCACCTCCAGGTAAAAACAGGCAGCGTAGGACTCATTCACGACGATGTCTCCATGTTTGAAGGAGGGAAGCTTAAAAACCAAGCAGAGACACAATTGTTTAGCTTGAAGTTAAGTCCAAACAACTGGATTGTGTTGATGCTTCAGGAAAACAATTAAAATACTAAACTAAAAGTGTCACTAGTCTTTAATCGGTGTGTTATTGTGACTGTACGTATCTTTAGTTTTGGTTATTCCAGACTCATGAGCTAAACCACATTAGAAAACCGTTTTAATGTGATCTCTCGTTTGACATGAGACCACGCCTGATAAGTCATGAGATCAGTTTTATAGCGACGCTTCAAGGATTAGCTCAACTTTTCTGCAATAGGACACATTTGGTGAACTGCGTGTAAGCCGAACCAAGTGCGTTAAGGAACGTGACTTGTGTCGTTAAGCGTTTAACAGTTAGCTGATAATTGTTAAATGTCTGAAGGTCTCACCGCTTTGGGCCGCAGCGCATTTGCGGTGACGCAGCGAGGACATCGAGCATTTCCACCGAACGCGGATGAATTACACTTAGCTAAAGCTTAGCTCCTAACAGAACGGGGCTTAGTGTTTTGTTTGTTTTATTAGCTGTGGTCGTAGCGGGGCTAACTCGTACCTGTCCCCTGGGGTTTATGTCTAACACTTCTTGGGACTTGTGCTCCATTTTGTCGAAGGACAGCAGTTTGTGGTTGTAGCCCTGCAGGTTCTTCTCCTCCAGGGCGATCATCACCCTCCAGCAGGGGGGAGAGCCGGTGCCCCACAGCAGAGTCATGTCCTGGGCCATAGCTTCGGATCCGCAGCCTGTAGCCTGGACGGGCCTGATGTCGGAGTTACAGCGTGGACTTTGATGTTGCGTCTTCCACGCGTCGTGCGCCTCTCAAGCTTTAACGGGGCGGTGCTGCCACCTACTGGCCGGGAGCCGGAATTACCACATTAAGTCTGCTGTAACTGATCTTCCGCAAATTGTTTTGTTTCTCATTTAGGTATATTTGAACAAAACGTCAAATGAAAGTGTACAGTTGTAAGTATGCATTTATTACAAGTGTGTCTGTGAGTGATTGTGTCCACAGAGACTACACAGCTTGTTTTACTGTGTATTCAGGGGCTCAAAACACACACATCAACCCTTTCGCTCACTGTTTTTTTGTTTTTATTGCAGAACGTGTATACACAGCATCTCAAGTGAAAGTGTACAGTATGTAACCATGGTTTCATGTTCAGCCCACGACATGATATTCATGTAGCGACGTTAATTAAATTATCCAGACTGTTCCACAACCCGTTCAAGTTCGTACAACGTGGCCACAGAGCTCAAAGCAAATGTCCAAACAGCCTCTTCTCTCTCTTCTCTCAGACTATTATACAGATTTCTACAGAAAATTACAAAAGTAATGCACTAAACATGCACACTGTAGTACTACAGGAACTAGTACCTGGCAGCTGACAAGGGCATTTATATAACCTATGCAGAACCTTCTGCATAAGTCTGTAGTGTTTTTTTTTTTTTTACAATTTACAAACAGTTCCTCTGAGAGAAAAGCTTTTGTTCTGTGTTTTGAGTCAATCGTTCGTTTCGGCATAATTCATTCAATGCCGAATAAGGTGCAAGTTGTCAAAAGATCTGAAAATAAATACAGAGAGGATGAAGAACTTGTCGTCTCTATGACATCATCTTTGAATGTGACATCTGTGAGTCGTCTGAGAAGTAGGAGATGAGCAGCACAACTGAAAACGATAGTAAAAAGGTACAGCGATGTCCCTTTTGAAATGAAAGGCACATGTCAGATTCTAAACCTTTCACATTTCTACTAAGCACAAATACAGTCGTCACTTCCCAAACGTGCAGCTGCAGAAGCAAACATTCGCATTTTCACACAGGAGAATTTCTAGTAAGCCTCTTTGTTTGTGGTGACGTCTCTGGGTTCATTCAAACCATAGAAGAAAAAGATTTTACGAAATAAAACAAAAACTAGTCCAGTTGCTTCGTCAATCAAAATTCACAGCTTCAAAAAAGCGACAAATGGTGAAATCACAGCTGTTTAAAGTAATAAAACCATTTTATATTCAGTGAAGATTCAGCATCACTGAACTGAATCTTTCTTTTGGAAGAATTATCTTTCAAGAGATGCTGTCTTTATCTTGGAACAAAGACAAAACCATGGCTGCAGATGGATCGCTCAGACACATCAGGCAAAATTAGCAGCTGGCAGAAACTTAAAGGGGTGCGTGACTGGCGTAGTATAACTCTGTATGAGGTGCGAACAGGCAGCTGGCGGAGACGTGTTTGGGTTCAAAGCTGCGTTTCTGCAGGAGCGAGCTGGAGAGTCACATTTATGGATCGGGGGAATCGGTTAGTCCCAAAGCCAGAGCTTCTTCTGGGGTCAGGCCGTTCTTCAGAGTTCGCCTCACTGCAGGACAGCAAGAAAAGAGATTCATCACATGGTCTCGTTGATTGATTGGAAGGTTATGTACAGTATTTTTATGTTCTGCGTGAGGTTTAGCAGCCCGGCCGTACATGACTTGCGATTGGCCCTGGATCTTCTTCTCTCCCGGGGCTGAGCTCTGCTTCCCGGACCCTGAGTGGCCGACCTCACGATGCGCTCCATGATCTCATCCGCGGCGTCGTCTCCACAGATCTGAGCGTCCTCCACAGCTGGCGTCCATGCCTGCACACTGCGACCTGGTCGAATCAAGCACAGGGACAAATGCTGATACATGAACTAGACGGCGTCTTTACTGGTTGACCTCCCAGTGGGACCTCAGGGGAAACGCCCACGTCACCCTCACCTCCTCTTCCAGGGCGAGATCTCGTCCGTGTCCGAAGGCCTGGAACCCCGCTTCCATCCTTATCACAGCCGCTGAGGCTTGTTCTCAGCACAGCTTTCATGTTCTCATGCTCTGCAGCGTCCTCCGCATGGCCCAGGCCCTGAGGCTGCTCTATCTCCTGGCTGCCACTAGGGGCGCTGTTGTTGCTGCTGGAGCCGCACCTCCCACCCTGAAAGGAAGAAACACAATAACAGACCATCAGGATTTAGCTTCTACCTTTGACTCATACATGCCAAACCTAAAAACAATTTCACTGCTCCATTAATGTGAGAGGGACACTTTGAGGTGAAGTCGTTTTGTTACAGTTAGTGGCTTCATGCACACACACTAACACACACACAGGTGCAGACAAGCAGCACGCGTCTATACCTCACTGTCCTCTTCATCATCAGACTATAGGAGAAAGAAAGTGAAAGTCAGAGAAACGAAAAATGAAAAGCTGCACGAGAAACGGAAAAGAAAGAGCTGGATGAAGGGTGGAGATGATAATCTGACTTTGTTGAAGAAAGCCACTTTCTTGCTTGTTCTACATTTTACAATTCTACTGATCTACTGAACAAACACTGGACAGCTGTAAAACAAGCAGCGCAGTGGCTCTCAAGAACCAGGATGACCCCCACCCCCCCTCGGTTTAAGGGATTGTGTCAGTGTGACACTTACAGGAGTGTTGACCTCCACGATCATCTTCCCCCGTGTCTTGTTGCGCTCGCGGTGGTCGGCCCGTTTCTGCTTCTGCTGCAGCACACGGTCTCTGGTGGTTCGGTACTCCAGAGCAAACTCGCTGATGATTTTACTGAACCTGTGGACGCTGATCTCCCTCACACTGTAGGCTGGATGGCCGAGGAACAGCAGAAATGAATGGAACCTGAGGAAAAGACGAACGAGAAGGCTTATCACCAACACACTGTCTGTCTTTCTTTCTTTCTTTCTTCTCAGTGTGAATCTCATATCGCTACCTGTTAATGATCCTGCGGTGAACGATTTTAAGGATGATAATCCTCTCAGCACAGTCTTTAAGGAAGTCGGACATCTTCTGCTTCAGCTGCGGCTTCATCTCATGCTTGGCGATTACCTTCAGATGGTCCCATGATGCTTTGCAGCGGCGCTCCATTTGACACAGGTTCTCCTGCAGCTGGTCAAAATCCACCTGACGGGAAAGGAGAGGGGTCAAATCCGGAGGGTGATCAAATCAGCCACGCTGCAGTAAATGGTATCAATCACTTTGTGCTTGAGGAGATTACTTTAGCAGAACGAGTGATGGCTCCGATCTCGGAGTAGAGGTCGCTGCTCTGGGGGAAGTTCTCCACCACTACGGAGCAGACGTGATGGAGCAGAGACTGCTTATGAACAGTGTCCTTCACCTCTGGAACCTTCTCCAAGTACGTCAGCTCGAAGCCTTTAGCCTGGACACATTAACATACCACAACTTTACCAAAGACTGTGGTTACATGACCTGACCAATGTTTAGCTGCTAATATGGGAAATAATCTTAAATCTATAAATTATAGACTCGGTTGACTTCGCTCACACGCAATTGAAATGACCTGCCTGTAATTACTAGGAGACAAAGACAACAAAGTAAACTTGACCATGACTCACGTTGGCATTATTGAGGAAGTTTCCGATTGAGAGTAATGTGGAGAGGATGTAGCGTAGAGTTTTGTTCTTCTCCAGCTGCTCCATGCCTTCCTTCAGATCCTGCAGCGGCTCTGCCACTTCCTGGGAGGAAGACACCCACATCATTACTAACTGACTCAATACTCATTACTCGAAAAGCACGTTTCATTAGACTGGGTCACATACGCAATGAACAGGTGTTTACCACCGCAAATCATCTTGGTCTTGTCTGAGGTCACGGGAGGTTGTTTAAAGGTCTCTGTTAATCGTGCTTCTCTTTCTTCTCTAGTGCAGCAGGTTCTCTCCTGCGTTTTTGTGAGCCTGCGTGATATGTTGCCCGCAGTTAAGCATCTCACAGAGTCGGCAACGCCGCTCTGCCGAATGCGGCGGAATAAAGCCTTTAGCGGGGAGATTAAAGACAACTGCATCCTGGAGAAAGTCGTAAAATTTACAGGACTGCAGCGGAGAGGTGTGTTTCTCATTCGCTGGCTCTGACTTTGAACTTCCTCTCCTGGACGCATTCTTTCCCCAAGTAAAACACGGTGTGTCGGGGTAAGAAGACGAGGTTTTGGTTAATAAGCTTGCATATTTTGTCATGATGTTATGTTCCAACTATGCTGATGTTTTGCGGATGTTGCTTGCACTAAAGGGATGTTGATACTGACACACACATGCAGAGCACATTTCCTCAGCCCTTTGTAGTACAGGGTTCATTTAGCTATGTCTGCTTCTGCTTTAATAAAGCTGTATTCACTTGCCAAATACCATCTTAGAGTGCATTTAACAACGGTGAGGCTTTAGCCCTCCCTCCCTTTTGATTGCATGGAGCGATGTCCCGTATTTCAACTGACTTTCTCTGTTGCCTCGTAGTCCATCTTGAAGGCCCAGAGCTGAAGTCTGGCGGTGAGCTCGCTGATGGAGGACAGGGTGAGGAGGAACTGCTCTGCGGAGCCCAGCGGGACATCAGGGTTGGCCAGCTGAGCCTCCTGGATCTTCTGCTTCTCCTCTTCCGTAGGGATCATCGTCAGGATTTTCTGAGGGCAAAGACAGATGTGGATGAAGGGGACGGCAGGGTGATGGGGACGTTCCGCCTGCCTCGCCATCGCTCACCTCTATGCCCTCCTTGTTGAGCGCGTACTCGTCGAAATTAAGGATGGCCGTCTTGATAGTGCGAGGAGGTGGCAGCACAGTCAGGCCGATGTTGATGGCGTTACTCCTCTTGGAATCCAAAACGATAATCTCTTGGCGCTTGCCGTCTGCTGCTGTTTTCTAAGACACAGAGCACAGAGAGGGTGACTGCTGGACCTCCCTATGGCGCCGTTCCCCTCTCCTGCCTCTGTGTGGTCTGCTTTAAGATCTAATGATTAAATGATTAAAGGGACCATCGCTCAGGTTACACTGACTGCAGCTGTAGTAACTATGTGGTTAGCAAGTAATACCACCATATAGATCTACTGAATGTGAGTTTAAGTGGCTGTTTACATAATGTTACTGTACAGTATGTGTGGCGATGACTTCACCAGCACTTGAGGCCATTATAAGCTATTAAAGCAAGAACACTGCAATGTAACACGACATCAAAGAGGCTCTAAGTCCTGGTTACAGCCACGGTGGTAGGCTTCCAGCACGTTACAGTACAACTCTAACACTATTAGACGAACATCTTCCACAGGTTCGCAGGTTAAATGTTACAGTATTTCTAGTATAGCAATACAGCAACAATGGTTCTGTTTCATGGCATCCATGAAACACAATCAGTTTTAAACACCTGCATAACTATGAAATAGTTATATGAGTATGAATAGTTATTAACAGAGCAAATTGGTTTGAACCTTGCAATCTCACAACTTTAATATGTATAATTTAATATATGAAAGGTAAGGACAACAACAAAGGAGAAGCCTCCATTTGACCTTTGACCTCCGAAGGCTTTAGTTTGCTGAGGGAGCTTTTAAAACGTAGCTTCTCTCATTAACATCCTCGCGTGAGCTGCTTCAAACTCAGCTGCAGACCTCAATCACACCCCTCAAATTAAGCCTAGGCCCGAACTCACTTACTGGTTTGGCTTAAGTGCAGTTTCTAAAGCAGCAGCTCAGGAGTTCAAAGTCTGAGAAGCCTGGCTTCAGCTCCACGTCGTAACAGGCCATATTTTTGTTATTTATAGGTTTTGTGGGAATTTCTGATCACGATTAAAACACACATGACCTTGTTTAACTCTTAAAACATCAGCTTTCGCATACGGGAGATAGTCGACTCACCTGAGTCCTATAGGATTTGTGTGTGTGATAAAGCAGCCTCTACAGTATAAGGTGAGGTATAAGACTCCTGGTAGTCTGCTGCTTGTATGTACTACTTAAATAGCCTGCTGAGTTACCTTTGTAACTGGTATTTCTTTGGACTTCGACTCAAACAGGTGTTCCAGTTTAGCTGTGTCCAGCTTTACTGACTCCAGTTTGGACCAGAATGAGTCCCCGCTCGCCTTGTACTCCCTGTACTGAGAGTCTGTCGGATGCACCTGAACACAAGGACAATGAACTGTTTTAACCAGAGACATGTGGGGAAAAACTCCCATTTCCTACCATAAAAAAGGCAATTAGGACACAAACAACCACAGCAATAGGAGAATAGGAACATGTCAAGTGAGTCACTGTTTGTGTCGACTTTCATCTTAACTGGAAAAGCCAAAAGCTTTATGCTGTTCCTGCCATAAAATGAGTTTTTTCTTTACCTTTGTTTTTAAATATGGCACCACGTGACACTTTGCGTATTATCTTCTGGGTAATTACACAGTATGGGTAAAACCTTGATGATTGATTTACAGTACCTCACTCCAGAAGAGCCTGATCGTCTTCTTCTTCTTGTTGAACATGGGCGGCTCTGGAGGAGGAGGCACAGGAGCTGAGGAGCTGAACGAAGGAGGTGGGGGAGGCCTCATAACCCCTATCAGTGGAGGAGGTGGGGGGCAGCTGCCTAAGATGGGTGGGGGTGGAGGGAAGCGGGGGATGAAGGGTGGAGGCGGAGGCGGGGGTGGGAGGTCACCGAACCCTCCAGTCATAACAGAGTCCAGTATGTCCTTGTCATCGGCCTCCGTCAGGTCGGTGAAGTTGATGTCCCCGATGCGCAGCTCTCGAGGGCTGGCGAGCAGCTGGTCCCAGATCGTGTCCGATTCCTTTTTCGGTGGAGGAGGAGGAGGCTCGTTGGCTGGACTGTCCAGTTGTGGGCAGGGCGGACCGAGATCCTTGATCAGGTCTCCAAATCGTTCTGCAAATGGGCGGATGCTGCCTCTGTGATCTGATTTGTCAGCCCTGGTGTCGCTCTCCTGGGCATCCTCCTGCTTCCTGTCGCTCTCCTCCTGGATTTCTTTGTCCTCCCCTTGTCCCTTTTCTTTCTCCTTCTCGCCATCTTCCTCTTCTTCCTCCTCATCACTGGGCTTCTTGTTCTGGGAGTACAGCATGTCCAACATGAAGAGTTTGCTGTTAAGAAGTTTGCTGCACTGCTCATTTGTTCCTGCCGCCTTCAAGCCTGAGAACGAGAGTTACGGGATTAAGAAGAGAAATGTGTTTAAGATGCTTTTAAAGGAAATTAAATTTCTTTTGAGGTTTAATTCAACCAGTTTTGCTGGAGATCAAATCCCTTTTTCACACAGGCTACAAATCAAAGCTGACAACAATCAAAATAAAACGACCCACCGTTCTCAGTGCTGCCCCTTTCCTCTCTCTCCAGAGTGCTGCTGGCAGAGGAGATGCTGGAGGCCGAGCAGTTGTCCTTCTCGTTTACTTCCTCGTTCTGTCGTTCCTTGTCGCTCAGGATGCCACTGTCCTCTTCCGCCTCCTCTCGCTCCTTTTCAGGTTCCTGCTCGGGTTCTTCTGCTTCTGATTCCTTTTCTGCCAACGTTTCCTCCGGCACGTCCTCCTCTTCCTCCCCCTTCACCTCCTCAGCCTCTTCAGTGGTGGCTTCAGCCTCTTTATCCTCTGTGTCTACACTGGCTCTGAAGTCATCAACCTCTCCTGTCACGAAAAAGTCCAATTACTTCTAACATTAAATTAAACACGATTTAATTCAATGTGTATAACTTATCAGCGGTGTTAAAAACACACATAGCTGCTTCTGGTGTAAAAGGTGTCTGACTTTAGGTTGCACAGGAAATAGCCCCACACAATATCAACACACATTCACCCACCAGCAAGAAAAACACAAACTTGTACGTTAATGTAAACAATGTGGCGGACACACAAAGCCAGGTTGTCACAGGGCCAGGATATGGACAGGAAATGAAGATTTAAGATCCTGTTTACATCAAAACATGCTCATGCGCCTATTACCCACACGTACAGTTGACACAGTGATGCAGGCGGGGTTAGAATAACACGACACAGTGACGCCTCAAGAGCTACAGCACCTCAGCTCACGGCTGGGCACGAACGCCAAAACAAGACCTTTCATACTGTATTTTCAAAAAGCTCTTTCAAACGCCTGTTTGACCCTTTCACCCACATGCTCTCTCTGTTTTTTTTTACTCTTTTGATACTGTCCCTTCTCCTCCCTCACTACTTTCCACTACTTGTCCCCTCTATCCCTCTTCTGCTCAACCCAGGCTTGTTGCATAGTTAAAGCACAGCAAGGTAGATAAGACATTTACACTCATTGATTTCTAACAACCCATAAAGACATATTAGGAATCCAGTAATGTGGCTGTCACATCAGCCAACCTTCCTCTGGACTTACCAGTCTCAGGCGGCGCGTAGGTGATGGCAGGGCTCTCGGTTTCGAGCTCAGCCTCCGCATCCTCCTGGGAGGCGAAGGAAGATGGGGTGCTGCTGCGTGATGATGAGGGCCAGGCCTCCGATTGTTCAAGGGTCAGGCTGACGTCAGGGCGAGCTCTTGAAACCCGGACACGTTCCTTCTCATACTCCTCTGCCGCCAGACGCTCCACGTTCTTATATCTGGGAGCGAAGAGGGAGGAGAATCACATGAAACAAAGCTCCTTCTGTCCGTTACTTTTCTCAGCGTTGGCTTCCGCTAAACTGCTGCAAACTAAATCACCAGGTACCGCTTCTTGTCAGTCATTACATCTGTTCCTCTACAGCTACTATGCCAACTCTTCGTCCATCTACTCGTCCACTCCCCAAATTAAAGAATACATCAACATACATCAACATAATTTCCAGTAGTCAAATGGATCATCATCCTGCTCCTTTGTTTCATCACCAGCCCAAAGGCAAACATCAGAAGAACAGCAAACATGTTTATGTACCTCTATCAGTTCTTTGGCTTTTTCCACTCCTTGTTCTCCTTTTGTGTGTTACTTATCTCCTTTGCCGTTCAGCCACTAAACAGCTTTAGGGGTCTGGTTCAACCCCCCTTTCCCCCTCTCTCTCTCTCTTTCTGTCTTTTTTAACACCCCCTGTTTCCCACCGCACCATGAATGTGTGGAGCCCCTGTTTAGAGTTTATTAGCATTGGGCTAATGGATACTAACATATGTGTGTTTGTTTGGGCTGTATGTGCAAGTGATTAGGAGGGAAATTATTATGCTGTACAAAAGAAGTGTTGAGGGATCATTTGATACACTAAACCACTCAAACACGTGCTTGTTGTGGTAACAAAGCATGTTATGGAGCAATGGAGTATCATGAATTGCAGTGTTTAAACCAATCTGATACTCAGTAAGGTATTTGCTATTAAATAATTGACAAAATTATCATCTAAGTAGGTTTAGCACGTTGTGTTGTGAGTAAGATGCTGTTTCAGAGACTTTCACAAACCGAAACTACTTCAGTGCTCATGCTCGCTTCAAGCCCCTTTTTGTTATCTGTCATTAAAATCATCATATTTCATTCACGTCCTTTCTGTCCAAGTGTGCTGCATTTTGTCAAACGCATCCTTTTGGGAGGTGACCTGGCGTCAAGACTTATGTTTTTCTGATAACCGTGATGCCCAGATGCCCCATAAATACATCAACATTCTCCCGCGGATACATCTCCCACATGCTCCCTCAGCAGCTCATCTCCCGCTCTGGTTCCCTGTCTGCCTCGTGGCCGTTTCCTCCATCTGTTGCTGTTGTCTACTGTTGTTACTGTGGCTTTCTTTCTACCTCTGTGTGTTTTCACTCTGTTGTACGTGAATATGTGGGTTGCGGTTATAATTGAGAGAATTGAGATGAAAGACACTTGATCCTAAGGGAACAGTGACAGCACAGAGCTGTACATCACAAAAACGTGAAGCAGTGAAGCAGGCGTACATCCATTTAAAATAATGTGATATGGCTTTTTACAGTAGCTCTTATGGCTGCAACGAATTCGCCGCCTTAAATCTGGCTGTGACCTCATAGAGCCTCTTGAGTAAATATCTCGCTTTCTGTGGATCCAATCTGCACACAAACAGATTTATTAGCCTCATGACCTGTTTTCCTTGTGTGTGTCTAAGTAAAAAAAATGTGTGTGTGCACTTGGTGTGAAACGCTTGACGAAGCCAGGGATCCGTTTTCTCACAGCTCGCAGCCAAAACAATCAGGCCCTTGGCTGAGTGCGGCCGCTAAAATACAGCCCTGAAGAGAGGAGAAACCCAGCAGACAGCAAAGCAAAC
This sequence comes from Macropodus opercularis, assembly GCA_030770545.1. NCBI lineage: Eukaryota > Metazoa > Chordata > Actinopteri > Anabantiformes > Osphronemidae > Macropodus > Macropodus opercularis. The sequence goes on along the minus strand of JAUCMP010000029.1, from coordinate 7,125,723 downwards.
CCGTTCACATTCGCCCCCCAGCCTCTGGCAGCAAAGGGCACCTTTTAACCTGAAAACAATTAAAGTATTGGTGAGCCTCCCGAACCAGAGGCTGAAACATTCCCCAAGGGTTCAGCTGGTCTGTGCGCGCGTGTTGTTTTGATTTAGCACACACTCACCTCTCCTCCCGCGCAAGCCTGGCCTCTTCCATTTTATCCACATAGTCACGGCTGAGGCACACAAACACAGAATTTTAGAACACAACAATCAAACCGTTTTTTAAATCCCTGACTTTATTATTAATAAACTATTACATTTATATTCCCATTTTACTGTGTGTACTATGCAATTTACAACTGCCACAATCATTAAAGGAAAAGTTTGAGATATATTTTGTCTCATGTTGTTTGTTGTTGTTTTTCTTTCTCCCTCACCCCATCCTGAGCCTTTTACTATATATTTCTATATAGTTGTTGTGATTTGAGATGTATCTTCTTGAGAGAAAGATGAGTCAAGACAAAAGAGACTTTTTTTTCAGATCCTAAACCAGCGATGCTTCACCTGTGCTTGTTCCTCTCCTCTCGCTCTATCCTCTGGAGTCTCTCCTCTCTCTCCACACGTCGGCGCTCTCGCTCGGCTGCCAGAGATTCCTGGTGTTGTCGATAAGAAGAAGACAACAGGCCCCCGATCGCATGCCTGAAGGAAGGAGCGAGAACAGACATAAAAGGTTTCAATACACTGTACGACTACGGGCAGTCAAACGTATTGCATACTGTGATTATCAAAGCAACCAAAATGTTTTCTCAAATATTTATTATCGTGTCTGTAGATGTCAAGACGTGTTCACGTGCGGAGGGATCCAGGTGTAGGGTCCTCTCACCTGGGGCTGGTGGGTGTACTTGGACTACCAAGCGACGATGAGGACCTAAGGCCTCCACTCCTGGATGAGAGAAGTATGAGAAAATGTCACGCATCTGTAGTTATCCTGTTGTTATAAGAAAGTGAAACGAGTGGTGATGTACTGTAGTTAACACTAGACAAACCCTTAAGCCTCAATTACTTCTAAATCTAAAATAAACAACCATTTTTTTACATTTAGCAGGCGACACCTTCCTTTTAAGCTACTTTATGGTTTTATGGTAGAACAACAAAATAAGCCAAATGAAATATTCTGCACATTGTATCATTAAATCACATCTGCATGAGGACACACTGAGCTCTGCAGTATTCCTCCTAGAATAATCAATATATACATATGTAATATAGGCAAAGATGGCTGTGATACTGTACATCTGGATGTCACAGCATGCGTAGGTAAGGTCACTGATCAAGTTAAATCTTTCATCCAAAAATACAGTTGATGGTAAAAGAAGGGATGACAAAATGATGGACGTTTACTGAAGTAAAACAATAAAATGCAGTATCAGAAAGGCATCTGTGAAAGAACTGCAGTACTTGTGCTGGAGTCGTTGGGAAGAGAAATGCAGTGGCAGTGGGAAACAGCACGAGGGTTTGCAGTAAGCGTGGAGGATTATCAGACGGTGGCGCGACTAATAAAGACGTGAAGGAGTGACACAGTAGGTGATAATGAGCTTTGACAGACTGGAGGTGAGAAGCTGTGCAGTCAAGTGAAAGAAACTCGAGAGAATGAGGGAGGTGATGAAAAACAAAAGTGGAAAAAGTAGATCCAAGCTGGTGCCAGAGTAAAAGGCAGAACACAGAAATGTGAAAGAGAAAAAGAGAGAAAAAGAAACGTTTCCTGTGCTTCTTGAACTCATTGGAGGTTGAGTTGTGCTGCCCCTCTGACCTGGGAGGTGTAGCTTCAGGTGACTCCTCTCTGGGTTTCGCAGAAGTGGGAGGTGACTTGTCCTCATCGAGGTCGTAGGAGAAGAGGTGAAAAGGCGAGTGTGGGAGGTAGGGCAGGCGGTCGGGAGTAGGCCGCGCGCTGCCGCGTGATGGCGGGCTGACCTCCTTCGTAGCTGGGACAGTGACAACAGACCTCTTCCTGGCCAACAGGGTGGCCAGGAGCGAGGGCTGGGCTGGGGGACCGAGAGGTGAGGAAACAGGAGGAGATGAGCCGGGGATACAGGGGGAGCGCACGGGTGACGCAAGTGACTCAGTCCGACTCCTCTGCTCTTTTATGTTCTCCTTTCTGGAAGTGATGCTGATGGACTGGATGGTTGTTCTGTGAATGGCGGATGGAACGTCCCTAGCCGGGCAGGAAGAAAGACATCGAATCAAAGGAATAAATGGATGAAAGCATATAAGGGCAAATCACCTACAGCAGGACACCGTCCATCTGAACCCAACGTAGCTCTAAACCAACAACTACATCAATGTCATCACTACGTCCTAAAATACCTGGAGGTCTGAACAGACACAGTTTCAGCCTCCTCCTGCTCATCTGAATCAGACTCAGTCACTGGAGCCTGCTCTTCCTCCACATTCTCTATCTCAGCCTCCCATTCCTCCTCTCTGCGGGATGGGCGAACGGATGGTGCAGGGGGGAATAATTAACGAAATGACGCGACACATAAGATGGCATGTGACTGGACAGCAACGCACAATTGAAGAAACAAAAGGCAGATGAGGCTAACGAGTGAAAATGCAGGCGCGCTACAAAACAGTGCTCAAAGACAGCAAACGGGAGCATGACATCTGTTGCATCAGGTGAAGATCAAGTGAGAGAAACAACCAGAACAAAAAAGGTGAACCTGGAGCATCTCGTACCTCCAGTTACACATGTTTACATGCACATGAAGGCAATGCAGACGAACAGAAGAGTATACCTTGGTTGAAGATGTGGCTTACCATCAGTCAGCACACGGTTTGTCTAGTTGTCTGTGAACTGAATGTAAAGTTGGTGAGTGGTGCCAGGTGATACAAGACCAGAGCCACGTGTGTGTTTATTCAAGGGACGGCCACTAAAAGTTGCTTAATAAGGAGCAGGGCACAGCGGAACAGATGACGAGAGGAGGCACGTGATGAGAGTGAATTCATTAGAATAGGAAAGAGGACAGAGAGAGCAACAGATTTACCTGTGTAACCATCTATTTGGCTCTAAAGTCCCCTTTCTTGTGCCAACACACACATACACACAGCACGGAATTAAGGTTTCGCTTTTAAGGTGGAGGCTTCTATAATAATTACAAACCCTGAAGGATTGTGTAGCTGCAAAAGTCTGCGACGGTGTTTCAGTGCAGAATAAAAAACCCACTCACAGTGTTTCATGACACGAGACACACTAGGTGAAACAGCACGAAGTGAGCAGCAGCGGTGGCTAGTAGACGACCTTTTTTAGTGACCTTTGAACTTACATGGACGGAAGGAACCCTGACAGTGCTCTGGAGCAAAAGGTGGAAGTGTAAGACAGTCAGAACTTCTCCTTGAACTCAGGCAACATATAAGGGACGGTATTTGACGCCATAATAACTTCCCTCTGCTTTACAACAACTATTAAATCTATCTTCGGCATTGTTTCGTCTTCCCTCTTTCTCACCTCTCGCTCATGTCCTCAGTCCTCTGTACGCTGAAAGGCTGGAAGCCAGCTCTCTGTGGGGACGCAGGGCTGCAAGGGGAGGCGTGACCAGACCGGCCCAGAGAGGCCCTCCGGCTCCTCCTTCTCTCCAGGCCGCTCTTTTTGTCCCCGCCCCCGATGCTGACTCGCCGGCGGTCCCGGCGGCCCGTTGGCGGGGGCTGGCTGTCATCGTCACCGTCTTCATGCCGTAAGGTCATCTGTGGAAACCACTGATTAATTATGAAGAGTGTGCAGTGCAGTAAACTACATTTGCTGAACATGAGCAGCAGTTACTGGCTTCAACTTAATCAATATAATGTTAACAACATGTTTGTGGCTCCAACCTCATAAATGTTGAGCTGCTCAACTAAATCTAGATCAGTTCCTTTCCGCCCTAGATGTCTTTGGGATATTGTTTCCATTCCCTGTTCCTCTAGGCCATCCACCATATCATAGAATGAATCCTGGTCAGGCAGTGCTGCGAGTGTCTGCAAATGACAAAGAAGACAACAATGCTGCATATTCACTAATGTCATTTTAGTCGGTGTGAGAAGAATGCAGTGCACAGCAACACGGGGAAGACGAGTATATCAGGAGTGACGGGTAGTTTCTGGCCCCCTCAAAACAGAAATGGACGGTACAACTACTCCCACTTGCTGTATAGTCACTGAGCTTATGGTCAAATTTGTTATAATCTAAAAATGCAGGGGGGGGGGGGGGGCAGTCAGTACATAAAGTACAGCTGTGAAAACCTTGTTGATGAGGGTCATGGCATAGACCAGCAGCTCTGTGTCCACCCCATCCTTCTCGTGTAAAATCTCCATTGCATTAGACCATGGCTTGCAACCTGCAAAAGACAAAAACCAAAACATGCCTTAGTTTCTATACCGATGAACAAACACATTAGGTAAATACAGAACGATAAATAACAACTTGACTGGCTTCTTATTATTCTCTACCTCTCTTGGTGTCCACAGAGGCGATGGCTTGTATGAGCAGCGGCGCATTGGACTCAGAGTACTCCACAAACACTAGCAAGAGCTTCAAAGCGGTTTTCACCACCAGACGGAACTAACAAATGCAAACAAACGGCAACAAACGCATTACGATCATCGAACCACTTTACATTTTTGTTGTTGCTTAGTGATGGTGCCCTGTGTGTTACTGGAGTTAACCGTGATGTGAAGTGTGCATGGCTTTTACCTTTGAGCCGACGAGAGTGTACAGCCACTGGATTGTCTCGGCGTGACCGGTGACACCGTTCATCCCGTCGACATACAGCATTATCTGCCCCAGAGCTGAGAGCACGAGGAGAAGCAAAGAGAAACTAAAGGTCAGACACGAAGAACAAACATGGTAGATGAAGCACGAACACAGAATGGTGTGTAGAGCATAGATCTGCAGCAGCTACAAACAACAAGGGCCAGTTGGCCAGTTTGAATCTGAGGGAAACTGAGGGACTGTACCTCTTAATATGTAGTTCTGGTAGTTCTGGTCAGCTTCTGCTCCCACTTTAATGAGGCACGTCAGACCTTCAGCCATCACAAACTCATGGACCAGATCTTTGTCATCCTGACATAAAAAGAAAGAAAGGAAGCGCACGTTGGTCTTTTGCTGTCACACGGTGGCAGTAACGTGCTGGATCAGGACAGTCACAGTCCACATTTCAACATCCACGTCTTTTGCAATTTGTTGCTTTTGACATATGATCTCCAATAACAAAAATAACACGATGACGAAAGGTTTTAAGGTAGTGGGTCCTACACTGACTACAGGTGCAACCTGACGTCTTTGTGTGACCTTTTGCTCACTGAGGAGCTTTAGTGGATAATAAGCACAGAGCTTGAGGGAAAATCATGTCATTGTTCCATAGATGCTTAAGTGTTTACGTATTTGCCATCAGGTGCCGACATGGCGTGAAATGAAGCCTGCTACAGTCTAAGCAACTTAAACGTTCTCCCAAATCTGCTTTGCTTGCTGAACCATCTGTTACTATAGTTAGTTTTTGTCCACGGGCTCCAGAAAAAAAAAAGCCCTTGTTTACTTCTCTCGTCTGAAAATAAAGATTCACGCACAAAATGGAAACACACTGGGAGCCACACGGATTGACACACGGGGGGAGAGAAACGCCACGTTGATGGAGATCCCTGTCATTACAAAAGAGCACGACGGCCACAATAACCAGCTGTGTCCTGCAACAACAAACTGACAGCAACTGCGTGTGAAATATGTGTCTGTGTGCGTTACCTGAAAAATTTGCTTTAGCGAGAACAATGCCCGTCTCAAGTCACGCCCGCTGGAGTTATACAGCCGTTCTGAAGAGAAAGGGAGACAGAAACATTTGTTTTATGTTGAGGACATGGTAACTGCATTTATAAGGGATGAACAATAATAAAAACGTGTTTCCACCTGGCTTTAGGAAATGTTTTGGACATGATCTGTTTGTTTATTCCTTTGAATCTTTCATCTCTCACCGCTGATTCAAATGACTCGATCAATAAAACCGGTTGGTGAAATGACTCTCAGCTGTGCAATAGATGCAGAACGGCCCGAGATGTGAGGGGAACGCTGCGAGCCGACGCAGCCAATCACGTTGCGCCGCTCAGATCACCTGAGGCGGGCACTTCATCACACACTCTCACTGCGTACTCACTCGCCGTTGAACATGTGCATGGCCTCTCTCTCTCACACACACACACACACACACACACACACACACACACACACACACAGTGCAGTGGTGATTAGGGCTGTATTGGAATGTTAATGAGCTGCTGGCCCAGGCTTCAGCGGTGAGGTATTCAGGTCACGACATGGAAAGCAAAGAGAACCGGCAGCTCTTATACCCTCACACTGAAACTTGGCCTTATGATTTTGGACATATACATATATATATATATATATACAGCTGGGCCTTAGAATGTTTATTATGAGTGTGTAAACTCTCCTCCCGCACAACAGAATCAGTACAATAATCCTTTTCATTGTTTATTGTCTTTGTCTCCCATTGCACAGTACCTCAGTCTGCATGTACATACCCCTACAATGGCCAGACAACAAATCATTTCCCTAAGTGCACTGCATTAAGCTCTGAGTGTAATATCCATTTGTGCGAATGAACAGTTTTTTTGTAAGTGTGTGCCAGCAGGGGGTCTGGGAACCGTGTTGATGACTAATCCCCCCAGACCATCAGACATGGGATGTTGGTAAAGGTAAGGGCAGGGCAGGACATTGAGCACACTCAACCCCCCCCCCCCCCCCCCCCCCCCCCCCCCGACATGGGCCCAGATGCGAACTACACGCTAACTAGGTGGTCACGGAGCCGGCCGGTCTGTTCTGCTGTCTGGAGCTCAGTGGTAACTGTCACTAAGCTAGACGAGACTAACCCAAGGCCAGGGTCAAAATCATTATCATTCCACACACAGATGAAGAATTACAGGCTTGTCTGTCTTTCCATCTGCAGGGCCCTCTCTGCGAGGTCAGCAGCACACATGAAATGCATCTCTGATAGCCTACGGTAGATAATGAAACTATCTAAGGTCATTAAATCATTCAGAAGATTAGTGCTCGCAACAATAAATGTGAGGAAATTTTCTATAAAAGAAGATAGAACAACCATCTAAAGTTCCCACAGGCTGAATAGTAGCATCTGACTGGAGGAAATGGGCCATTTGCTTCTGGGTAATGAAGGCAGAGGAGACATATGGGAGAGACGTGGAATTTCCCCTTTAAAAACACCACGCGCTGTGTTTTCAGTGAAATAAGAGAGAGGAGAACAGACTGGAAGTCGCAGGTGCCACGACCGACAGCTCACCGGCAAATCACGGCAGATGTCAGGCCTCCGCTTTTCAACGAGCTGCCTCGGTTGCGTTTCTATAGGTTTCTACTGGTTCGCATGGAATCAACTGCGAGTGTCGGTGGTTCATCCATCGCCACGCCTCATGTCCTTTGTCAAGTCAGGCGGGCCTGTCAGGCAAACCTTTATCAAACAGTCTGCTGTGCCTCCGGAACATGTCGGCAGCAGTGATAAGGCTCAAACTTGGCTTTGGCTCATTTTAGTGTCCCGCTGGTTTCCTATAAAAAGACTCTCAGACTTGCAGTTGTATTATTTTGAGCAAATGTTTCACTGAGGTGCAGTAGCTCCACCAACAACCCAGCTACATGTACAATCTTCTAATAAACTCTAATATAAAACCTATAATAACTTTATACAGCAACACATTGTAGTTTTATAGATGGCTGCAAACAAAGTAAACCTTTAGTGACTCCTCTGCATCAAACCATGTTCCATGGAGCAATGGGCTCCAGCTGTCATGTCTAAAGTGATGGTGCTTTTAAGTTGAAAATAGTTCAAACTAAGCAGTTTGACCTTTAACCATGGTGGAATACTGAGTGTGAAGCAAAAGATGAGAAAAAAAGAGAACGGATGGTGTCTGAAGTGAGTCCACGTGTCTTTCGCTGGTCATTTTCCTTTTTTTCCTGGCGTTACATTTTATTATTGTCTCAAGAAAAGCTCGAACACTCACTGGGATGTGTCACTGTGGCTTGTGGACAGAGTGTGGGCGTGTGATTGCATACATATGTGAGATTGTGCGCATCCATGCGTAAGCCAGTTCCTGTGTTTGCTGAGTGCAGACGGGCAGATGAGGAAAAGACAGAAAAGCACATTTCATTTATAAGTTGGCCCTAAAGTTTTACTGTTTTGTTTTGGAGCATTTGCAGCTCGGTCCGTGGTTTCACAGTGATCTCACATGCACTGCAGCGAGGCTGCCTTAAAGCCATTAGGCCCATGTTCCATCTTAAAAATGTCATTATCTCACAGCAAATAATGACAAATCACCACGAAACGTAATACCTATTTCTGATGTAGTCCCTAATGCTTACTAATTAGCTTATTATGGAGTAAATGATGACACCTTAACATCATTCGTTTCAGAATCTAGCAGCTACTGTTTGTATGTGCGTTAGTTTGTGTGGGGGCGTCTACAGAGGAGCAGGGATTCCCCCAGTGCCAAGACTGTCTGCTAAGTCGCTCAGGAGTGGTCAGATCCCTCCTTTTCCTTCTGCCATAATGAGATTAGTGCTGTGACCCTTCAGCTTTGACTAATCCCTCAACATTTACTGTACAATCTACACATCTCCAAACAGCAAAATACAGGCTAGCTTAGGTTACACAAGGCCCCATCCACAGCAATTACACTCAAAACCACACTGTGTGTTCCTGTACTACAGCATCACAATCCCCAGTTGACTTTGGTCTAATTCTGCTTAGTTGGCCTCAGCAAAGGGCAGCGACAATCTACTACTACTATGCTTAATCCTCAGACTTAACAACAGGCAGCCAGCTCAGCACATGTTTTAGAAGCTAAGAAGACAAAAAAATGCAAATGCAAAGGCAGAACCCTTACACAGAAATCTTTCCATTAGAAATTCTGCAGATGAGCTTTCCACAGGGTCATTAAGTTATTTATGAGCATTACGCTGGTGACTCTGCTAAATCGGCAGCGGACAGGGGTCAGTCAGAGGAATATACGGCGGATTAACATCTGTACAGATATGCGGGTCATAAGAGGCAGATTATTTTAGTAAGAACGAGACTGTGACGCCTTGGTTGTGCATCTTATTACAGGTTCTGTCGGAGTCCACCTCTGCAGGATACCACACCAAGCTAACAGTCTGAGGTTTACTCCGAGGCTGGTGAGGAAATGCTCTGATTTAGCTGCTTCAGAGTGAACTCGCAAACAAAACACAGAGAGAAATTTCCAGTTATTAGTACACATTAAATGGCAATGACCCTGTTAGATTAAATTCTGAACTAACCAGTGCAACCTGTCTGCCCACAGCATGTAAACCCGATGCACGTGCTTTGATCAGATATTTACAGACAAGCACACACTGAGGTCAATCGAGGGTAATATTTTTCAGGATGGTACGACTGTAGTGGGCTAGATGAGAGAAGGGGCGGGTCACAGCTGGTGGTCCTGCATTTAAGCTTCGGTTATAACCGCTGACTCGTGTTTCTGCAGGATTTCATTGCACCCCTCTAAAAGCGCCCCCCGTGCGGCTGTCTGGGCCAATCAGCCACATGGCTTTTAAATTGCGTCTTCAGTGGCTTCTAAAATAAAGAAGTGAGAGAGCATGAGGTGTCATGACACGCCGGGGAGCTCGGTCTAATCCCAGGAAGTCTTTCCCCCTCTGCACTGGTATCAAGCTAAATATAGGAGGGTCGGGTATCAAGCATATTGTGGCAACCTAGGGCTCAGGGTTCAGTTTTGTTTAGGTCATGCAGTACATGTGTGCTGCTCTGTAGCTTGTTTCCAGTTTCAGTTGTGTCTCCTGATGTGAAATAATTACATTTCATGTCAAAACGTGCAGCTGGATTACACGTCCTGAATGGCACCGTCTTTAATCTGTATTTACATGAATAAAATAATAAATACTCCAATCAACGGTTATAATCACCTCAAGAGGAAAGGCCTGTCTAGAATGCTGAGGATTACTTGGATTTGTTGCAGTGCTTTGTGTGTGTGTATTATAGAGAAAGAGGAGACAGGTTAAGTGAGGCCTCCAAGGTTTAAAGCATGGTGAGACATCCACAAGCAGATACAGTCGAGCAAACACACTGCAAAAGAAAACACTTACTGTAAGTACAGTATGAACTTCTTAGTTAGTTCACTTGTTGTGGTTGCTCTGTCACAGCACACTTCTATAAAGTCTGACCCGATTTTCTGCAGCGAGGCCAGACACAAAGGCTGATTGTGCGCAACCCTGCGACTTGCAATCCCACATACAGGTTTGCACACGTGAGACAAGGATTCAGTGATTCCCCTTGTCTGGCTCTCTCACGTTTTACAGTTTGATGGTGTCACTGTTAACTGACTGGACTCACTGGGCACGTGCGGCGTTGGTGCGTGACAGAAAAATGCACAAAATATTAAACGGAGATAAGGAATAAGTGTACTGCAAGTTATTCGATTGTAAAACCATTCATTCAGTTATTCCCTTTTAATTTTCACATTTCATGTAATCAAACACCCACCTGGATTCGTTTTCAGCAGCCAAACCATGTGTAAACAATGTTTAGACATAGAAATCTTTTGATATAAAAACATTTTGACAGACAGGGCCACCGGAGCTAGTCTGACCAAGATCAGTGTGAGTAAACAAAGAGGATCTGGGAGGATATGTGCTGCTTGCTGAGTGGATTAGTGAGGGAAATCTTGATCTGACTCACACCACACTTGCCTGTTATTATACTCCTCCCATGTCTGTGTGTGAGTCTGTCAGTGTGTGACCCTGATACAGCAGACGCAGTCACATGGTACATGGACGTTAGGTGTATTCAGAAAGGATTCTACCGCTGAGACAGGGCCATTCAAGGCACGGTGCGTCAGGACACTTTCTCCCTCCTCACCTGCAAGTCAGCAGAGCTGTGACATAACCGACAGAGCGACTGCACTTGCCAACTGCTGCTGCTCTGTCTGGCAGGTGCGTTTTCTCCCCGCTTTGTTTTTCCCTCGTGTTTCCTTCCCTAATTGATTTACCGTTTCCCTGGAAGTCGTCTCTGTCCCCGTCTCCCGCCGCACAGAGCCTAAACCCATCATCTCCAAAAGCCCACAGCTGGATAAGATGCCAAGCCTGCAGATTCTCCAGTTCGCGTTTAGCTCAGGGTAATTGTAATGTTTCACTGCATTATGTAACAGCTTCGCAACGATTAAAACAGACCAGCCACTATGCAGGCACACTGAGTGCTTCTGTACATGAAAAAGTGCATGCGAAGCGACGCTGCATCTTCCAGTCAACACAACAAGGCCTGGGAGATTAAAAAGAAAAACAAGGCTAAACAAGCGGGAGCATTCTGAGCCACAGCGCAGCACAGTTGGGCGGCACAACCAGGGAAAACCCTGCCACATCCACAGAAAGCGCAACACTGCGACATGCAACACGGGAGCCACCACAACGAGTGATCACCGTGACACCAGACATGCACAGCTGCACCATACAACCGGATTACACAGCAAACCTATAAAAGCCTGAAATAATCGCCTTGTGGTTTCACTCAATTGTATTTAGAGTCGTTCAGGCTCGCGGCCGAGGGCACTGCTGTTGCTTTCCACTACAGTTGACTGCAGCGGGAATCAGAATAACTTTGGTCGCCTCCCCTCGCTCACACGATCGTCCGTTCTGAAACAGACAGTAGAGGACGACGTGCTACTGCAGTGGGGACGGAAAACAGCTGCAGGATAGATGTGTGCTCCACAGCAGCTGACGGTGAAAAGTTATTCCACCACTTCTGCTGCTCTACACCTCCATCCCGAAGGCCTCATCAGCAAACTCTCCAGCTCCCGCAGTAAGTGAGACACGACTTCTCAGGATGTCAGCTGTTGGGATGATGAGACGGTGAAAGCAATATATGGAAACATGTGCGCAGAAGATGAAGATATGCAGAGATTAAAAAAAACAAACAAACAACGTGTTAATTACCATGCAAACGATTTATAAACATCATAAGGCAGAGCTCCAGGTGTCTATGATAACCGTCACTCACAGGCAGAAGCTGAGCAGAGTAAATATAGACTAAAGCAAGCAGGCGGGTGGTTAAAGGACAGCAGTGAAGTGTGTTTGGATGGAACCAGTTAGGAGATGCTGGGGAAGTGAATTTGGGACAAATGGAGAGTGCAGAGCGACGTGAAATAAAAGAGGATCAAGGGGAACTGACAGATTAAAATGAAAAGTAGTTAGAGCATGTTGTCTGAGAAATTACAGGGCTGAGCGTCAGCAAAGCAATATGATGGGTCTGGACTTTCACGACGGCACAGCACCCAGATGTCCTACTGAACACTGCCCCCTCTGAGTGTACCCATTTACACGCATGATCTCCTGTCACCATTATCAGGCCTGATCTCCCACAGCAGGGGGACAGCAAGTCAGTGGCTGTCAGAGTCAGCTGGACTCATCAGACCAGACAGCTGCCACTGCCAGTGACCAGCAGGGCCGCTTTGTGACTAGCATGTCATATAGTTTAGTAAAGTTTCAAAATAAATGAGCTTTTCATGGTATTGACAAAAAGGGATGAATCCTGCGGTGGAAGGGAAAACTAAGAATAAACAGACAGAGCAGTAGTAATAGGAATGATTACCAACGCGCTTCACTTTTTGACAAGCTGCTAATTTGTTAGGTAACAGCTCAACTGGAGAAAATCAAAGCAAGTCAACCTTCAAACTACTTCAGGTCCACATCCGGTCCCTGCCTCTCATTGCGGTAATGCTGGGGTAGAAGTCAGGTGGTGGGGGTGCAGAAGAAAAAAAAACCTGGCTATATTCCAGAGCTCAGCACCAAGGGATTGAACCAGCTCCAAAACACATGCAAGGTCCTTTGACTCACCTGCTCTACCCGTCAGAAAGTGCACCCTCACTGCATCCGATTACCTCAACTCCAGTTAATTACACTGACTTTTACTTTCTGGAGAAGCTGTGACAATGAGGCCACAAGGGAAACAAATGCTTTAGGACTTAGACCTTCTGTTAAGTAACAGCTCCTGCTCAGCCAGAGCAGCTTTATATGTGGTTTCATCATTTATCTGAAGTGTTTTCCTAACTTTGGTCTGTCAGGTTTTTAACATTTTTCACTCAGTAAGTATCGCAGTTCTTCAGAATAACTAATTTATGGCTATGTTATGCCTGTGTGTGTATCATATTGTTATAGTTATAGCTTTTTCCAAAACCGCCGACTGTCCTGCCACCAGCCGTAGGTTGACAGCCATGAATCCTACCGGGCACATTAAGCAGCATTTATGTGCAAATGTTGGACACTTTTCTTATTATGTAAACGTAGGAATAGCAGTGTGCCAGCCTGGCCATAAGTCACGCCATAAAATATCAAATATACAAATCACAGCTCTTTGGAGTATTATAGGCTCGTGTTACATACTTTATCCACATAGCAACACAACAAACTCACATGTATAATAGATCACTGTCTTTATGTGCCGATGTTCTGGAACGCACTGAGCGTCGATGCCTCTAGGTGCCACTAATGTTTCTAACTTGGGTGTAGAGGTCTCGTGGTGTTGCACAAAACCCATGCATATTGTAGCACATGCAGGAAAACCATACATTAGGAGCTACAGCTGGATACCGACACTCTTCCTTCCATTTCTCCCCTATATCCCAAAATGAATCACTTTCAGCCTTCTCTCTCCCCGTAACTTGTAATCCGGTGGGCAGAGGAGCTGTGCAGCCTTCCCGCATGTTTCTGTGCTGTCAACGCTTTCTAAAGATAACACCCCAGCCTCACCCGCACCATTAAACCAGCTCTCTGCACCGGGCGTCCACGGTGCACAATTAAACAAGCAGTTGTGATTGGCAGCCTGACTCTGTTGCAGGGCCATGATGAGTAGATTTTGACAGACAGAAATTGCAAAACAAGTACAGTTGAGAGACTGCACGATGAAGAGCGATGGATGCTTAAAGCACCACAGAAGCCTCCCCAGAGCAGAGAAACCTAACGACTGAAAGACGAGCGCTTACACCAGCAGACAGAGTCTATTTCGTGTCTTCTTCTACACAGACAAATGTCACATGGTCACACCTTCACCTCCACATACACAGATGACAGTGCATCCTTAATCCCAACTTGGCGAGCCAGCATGTCATTTGATCTTGCATTTGCTCCGATGCCACGAAATACAGAGGAGATCTGAGGTCAAAAATCCTCTGAACTGAGCAGCGTTTGCCTGAGTATTGTCTCCAGCAGATGCGTCGCTAGGTGCACATTATGTTCAGAAACTTCACCCCTGAGCCACAGTTTGGTTGCCATCAGGAAAATGCAGCAGGTGTCAGGTACATGCTCTGTATCAACCTTGCAACTATGGCTAATAACCGTCTGCGTGAGCCATGAAGAGCACAAGCTGCATTTGTAATGTTCAAGAACACATTTAGGCCCAGCAAGATTAGGGAGGTCTCTGAGCAAGTGATTCTTTCCTGTGCTTTAATCACCAAAGCTAAACATTAAGTCGTGTGTGGCAAAGTCAGTATTCAGCGCACAGCACGCAACCCAACACTACTAACAAACTAATTGTGAGTCACACACGCTTCACTACACAATCAATCTGCAACCTTAAATGTGAGTTTAATTTAGTGGATAATACACTGACCACTACTCAAGCGATTTTAAGGTCAAGGCCCCGAAGGATTACAGAGCAATAAACAGACGGATCCACGGAGCCCGAGATAGAAAATAGTCAGCGGATGCAAAGTGAAGGGATCACTCTGGTTTTCTGCCGGTTTAATGCAGCAGACTTACAAACCTCAGAAGAACTGAATATCAACACCAGTAAGACGCTGGTCGCTGCCCAGTATCTGTGCCATGCTGAATAAACCACACTCTATAATCAAGCACTGGCACTCTACAGTATCAAATATAGCCCAGGAATGGTTTTCTGCAAACCCAGATGAGCCATGGGACGATCCCTTAGAAGTGTGTGGGTGTGTGTGTGTTTTTACTGAGGGGAAAGACTTAGCCTGCATCATTTCACACCCCCCTCACTCAGGCCCATTAGGCGACGACGAGAGACAAGTGCTTTTAAGCCTGCGTGTACTGTATGCTTTCACTAATGCACATGTTTATTGATGTGTGTGCAGTGACCCCGCGCTTGCAGCAATTGGCTGCAGGCTTGAGTCGGTTCTCATCCCTTTAAAATACTGTTTGTCTTCTAATAACACCTCAAACTAATATTCAGAGCATGTGAGATTGAATGTTGGTACAATCTCATAAAAACGTTTGTATTATAATATTTTCACTTAACTGTCACCTATTCAAATATAGATTAGATATTAAATAATATAGATAATAAGATTCAGATTTAAGTATAGCTATTTTAAATGTTTCGCTCTATCTTTGCTCTAGATGCACTTTTTCTCTCCCAGTAAAGTTTCACACTATCAAATTCCCAACCAATCAGTCCCTGACCCGTGCACCCAGAATTAGCAGTGCTATCACCGGCATGGAGAATGTCGACCACGCAGACAGCTCACGAAGAAGAGTGGAGATGGATATGACACCAACACTTAAGGGTGACAACAGACAGCAACCAATAAACACATCCTATGGCACACGAGACGAAAAGAAGCACTTAAATGTTAAATATTCAATTTGTACAGTTTATTTTAGACCTACACTACTGTGGCTGCTTTAATCTAATGGGCCAGATGGCGTGAATAATAAGTGACACAAGGTCAGAGCTGAAATAAAAATCGCTAAATAAATCAGCTAAGACTGATGGTAAAAGCATTTGTATAGGACTTGTTTAATCATAAGCCAAAATGCTTGTTTACAAAGACAAATAAGTTAAGATATGAAACAAGCTTAAAAAATGATAAATAAAATATATCTACATGAAGTAAGATGTTTATCCAACGTGCCCTGCCAATAAAGACATGTTGTAGTGAGTGATAGAAGATTTCTTCTGGTGTCTCTCGACTCCATCTCCTATCGTTTCCTCGCCTCCTTACTCTCGTCATGTGTTTTCTTTCTCTAGTTTGCTTCTAGTTTGCACTGATGCTCTCAACTCCCCCTAAGTTTCGTTCGCCGTCTCCCTCATCACCGTGGGGACCTGAGACACAGGAGGAGTCTTCAACGTAAAAAGAAAAAAAAAAGTCGAGGCTACACTTACATTCAACATAAAAAGCCAACGGAACCCTTTCAGTGTAGTGCCTGACGTGATCATAACTTACTAAGACCAGCAATCCTGTGTTTCTGAGTGGGAGGTCTCCACGTGTAGCCCCCCTGGACAAGCCGTGTGGGTACAGCGTGTTCTGTGTGTGTGTGTGTGTGTGTGTAGGGAGAAATACACGTTGAACCCATATATACGCACATATATATAAGATGTCACAGCACTCACCAATGCAGGCGTGCACACGCACAGTCAGCTGGGTCCGTAAAATAACACTGTGCTTCTTCCCCCTGAACCTGATGGAGAGAGTGGAGTCACAATCAGAGAAGCACGCGGGAATAAATCAGCTGTTAATGACAAGAAGGGAAAATGTTTTGAGACGTTGTGTACGGTGGAAACCGTGCTGGGAGTGGTGCAGAGCGGTGAACTGCATCAGATTAATGCCCCTGTGATACAGATACAGATCTGAGCCTTGAGGACAGACACCACAACTGCAGGAGCAGACACAACACGCACGCACACACACCTCCACATACGGGTAGTACTGCACGGCCTCACCACCACAGCACAATTCCAGTGGGAAAACGCACACATATGAAGTATGACGGTATTTTGAACGCATTTTAAACAATCTCTCTTGACCTCAGCTCCCATCTGTAGGAGGTAATCACTGACTTCCATCACTAACACGCTGACAGTGTGAGCCCAAGCGGAGAAGGCACAGATAACACACAACACTGTGAGACAGTACCATTATGTTCAAGCAAACAAGGGAGCAGCTTCCTCTCCTTCTGTAACAGTTCATCATCTGCGCAATGTGTTAAACATGATCTAGTGAGATGCTGATAGAAAAAAAACGTTCTTCTTGGCTTTTGATAATCCGCTACGTGAGGGTGCCAATCAAAGCACACACTAAGTAGGAGTCTGGAAAACACTAGCTGTGAGAGAACCCTGCAGGAATAAGTCAACTAGGGGGGGACTACAAGCTCGCTTAGCTATGGAATCAGGTCCTATTTGCCTCATGGTCATGGCTGAGTGTAACTTAGTCAAAAGCTGTCACCTGATGACAGACTGGTCTGACTGATCCAACCAGTTCCCACAGATCAGTCAGCACCTGCCTTTTTTTTTTTAAAAGCTCTAGGTGACAATGCTCACAAAGGAGGACACAGCTAACTATTAAAATAAGGACTCAGCTATTAAAATAACTAATAATGAATAATAAGGAATTAAATTAAGGGGACATGCTGAGCCCTGTAGCAGTTCATTTGTCTTGCTTGCAGCTCGGAATTGAAGTTAATTCAGTAGGTCTACTGCTACAAACCAATCAGAAGCTTGTGAGCAGTGAAATTTCCTTTCATTTAATTATTGCAAAATTCAAGTGAGAGTGTGTGCGTGTGTGTCCCGCCTTCCAGAGAACTTCATACTTTCCATGAACTTGTGATTCCAAGAAATCCATATCCAGAAGCTTGTGATACTTCATATATTTATTAAAATGTGTGTGTGTGTGAGAGAGAGAGAGAGAGAGAGGAAGGGCATTGCTTTGAAGAGTGAAAGTGTGTGTGTGTGTGTTGAAGGTTGTGAGTCAGTCTCACCCTGTGTCATCCTGCTGAAAACCCTCCAGCTCGTCCCTTTGCTCCGCCAGAGAGGACTCCAGATCCAAATAGGTGCCATTGTGGGAGAGCTGAAGCGCACAGTCATCAAGCTGTGGAAAGAAAGTGATGTTTTTAATACACACGAGTAAAATAAATCGGACCCAATGTACTGGATGAGAATCAGCTGCACCAAGCTGAGCAAAAAACGGTCTCAACACTCGACTGGTATTTATATCTATGTATATTAAGGGTGGAAAATATGACTGAGCCCTTGGATGTACAGACTGGCATGTGAACGCTGCCTGGCACTGATGCACAAACATAAAGCACCGACAGAAACGACACAGGTCTCTCCACACAGCATTTTGTTGGGAATATTGCTCCCTTCCCTTCGTCTGCATGTGTTTCACACCCCTTTTAAAAACAATCTGAGCCTGTACAGTAAAGCTGGTTTATGGGGCAGGGGTTTGAACACGAGTGTGTACAGTGCAGCGTGAGTAGAACGTGGCGGCGCTCGGCTTTCAGCTCTACAAAGCTGCTCCAGGAGTCCACTAATGGAGACACTGGCCCGTAAAGGCTGCAAACGTGAAACTAAAACTAAATTTAAAAACTGGCTGTGAAGAAAATAACACTCCAGTCTTAACACAAGACCCCATAGGAGGATCAAGACGTTACAGTTTGAGCCCGTTCCACACGTGGTATTGATTTTTGTGACCACAGTCACTAGACAATAACAGGTGCAGGGAGCTGTTGTGCCGGCAGCTCGTAAAAAACCAACAGACAGTGCGTGATGTTGCTGCAACGCTTTACAGCTTATTGTTTGAGCTGCTGTCGCATGAGTAGGTGAATGAGATCAGAGTCATGGGTTGAATTAGCACTTAGCACCTCTGCGTCTGTGGGTTTGCGACCTTGCCTGGCCTCTGGTGCGCGGCCAAACGTCCCCCTAGATGTGCTGCACGGCTAAGCTTAACTGACCAGCAGAGGCCGTGGATCACGAGATCGCCGTCTGCCCCCTCTTTCACTCCGGGACAGAGATGGACTCACTGCATAAATATAACCCTGCTATATTTAGTCTTCCCTGAGGCAGCATGCACATGGGAGCTCAGGGGTGGGTGTGTGCACAGGGGGTGGGCATTTTAGGAAGGACACCAGCCTCCGAGTGTCACAAAGGAGAGTCTGACTCTGTTAATGAACTTCACATTGCTCCTCTGCTTCCTTTATCTCCTCACAACATTAATCCACGATGGCGGAGCAACACACATAAATACAATCGAATCACTGTGGAAATCCAGACTCACTAAACAATAAAAAACAAATATTTTTGTAGCTGCGCCGGTGCTGACACTGTCACGTCAGCGCAGCATGTGAGACTTGGGGGATGGAGCCAGTAGAGGGGGTTAATCAGGCCTTGTCCCACTGCCCCCAATATTTGGTAGGGATAAGACAAAAACATGTCAAGCGCCCAATCTGTCAGCCTCCAGTCAGAAATTCAGTTGGTTTGCTTGGTTAGGTTCACCTGTACAGTCTAATCCAAGACAACGAGCCGCACAGACGGGCGGTGAGGGCTCACCCTCTCCACACTGTGCTTTAGACTCGTTTAATCAAATTCTCCCAGAAGTAGCTGTAAGGGAGTAATTACTTCCATGTTAAAACAACACAGAGCCTGCTGGCGATCATGGCGGGCTGGTAACGATGCCCTTACGTAACCGAGACAATGGGTTTTTGAGACGTTTGAGTGTCAGGCGCTTCGCAGGGTGCGCTCTACACGGCTATTAAATCTCCCAGCGTTGCTTTAATGGGGACCCTTTGGTAATGAAATAAAAGTTGAGCTGTGAAGTCTGGGCTCTGTTTAACTGAAGCTCCTGCATCGAGCGAAGGGAGCGTATTTAAATCCTAAACTCAACTTTTGGAGTCAGATCAGTGCCGTAAGTTTAATAAAGTTAGTAGATCGGGCCCCTTGACACTTGTGGCCCATTCTAACCTCACGTGTGCTTCGATTCAGCAAACTGCTGCACGGCCGGCGAGGTGGAAGGAGAGAAGGAGGAAGAGGTCAGGAAAACCACGGCATCCAGAGTGAGGAGAACAAAGTGTCGCAGGGATCCAGGCCTCAGCCACAGGAATTCTGGGACAAGTGACCTATACTTTGCGAGCAGCCCAGCCAGCCATGCAGAGCTCTGCCATCACAACATAATCATACATTAGGCTTTTTTTTTTTTTTTCCTGAGAGAGGAGAGCAGCACTGAACGTTAAGACAAAAAGAGTCAGATGGCATTTTAACACAGAGGCTCAGACGAACCACCACACCCGACTCAGCACCGCCAATAATATCCTAATATCCTAATATTTGAATATTCAAGCCTTTAAAGCAGACGATTACAGATCTGGACTAACTGCTGGGCAAATTTGCCATGGTTACATTCATCTCTGTGATCTAAGAGGAATATCCAGTTGCCGTTGCGCACATGCTTCCCCCTGGAGTGAACGAAATTGCAAACACAAACGTGGGCTGCACCATCTGTCCGGGTATAGGTTGTAATCATAAGCTTTTCTGTGCTGTGGGCCATTTTTCATTTGTTTTGTGGCTTTTAAAGACGGGGCAGCAAAAGATCCACTCGGTCTGGAAAACCACTTTGCTGTCGAATGCCGGTTTGCCGACGAGCTTGTGTGCCAGCAGTTAAAAATCGCTTTCTTTCCATCTGTCTCGTTTTTATCTTCGGCTCAACTCAAATCTGCATTTTCAGCTGGAAATGGGAATGAATATGAATGAATAGAAAGAATACGAGCGGCAATAGATACCTGTAACCTTTTCCACACACACACCCAGTGCAATTGGACACTTCACTAAACTAGTTCATCTGAGATTCAGGGCCCTTGTTGAGTTCTGTGTTGGAAGGCTGTGGTTGAATGAGGCAGCACACGGACGCTGCACTAATGCCTCTGCAACCACCTGTCACTGTGACATGCAAAGCAGAGCGCAAACAGTACAGAAATAGGGCAGGTTTAGTCAGTTCAGCCGCAGATCTACGAGGCACCTCAGAGGTTCCCACGTTCCCGTCCTCAGCTGAGACTTCAAGCGTGGGTCTGGTAGAGATCAGACAGTGGGTGATTACGTTTTGATATCTGGTTTCAGAAAAAAGTGAAGTCAGCCTTGTTGTTGTCCCTGTGACTTGGATGCAAAAGCCCACAGCAAACTGTTTTCAGTCCGCTCAGGACGGAGAGCCAATCACTTGTGCTCCGTCCCAAAATAGCCAGTGACTGGTGGGTATGGAAGTTTATTTGCAGGGAGCCTGAAGTGAAGAGCAGCAGTCCTGAAGGTTGCAAAACAACCTTGTGTGAACCTGATTTTTTTTCAGTTTGTACAGGAAATGAGACTAATACAACCCTGAGATTGATTATTACAATTATTACAAGCTTTGTTTTCTTAAACAACTCATTGGTGCGGAATATATAAATGATTTCCCACAGTGTTATGGGGCTGCCCGTGTCGCAGCATCAGCTGTTTAGCACACTGCTAATCCTACCTTGTGCGGAGCCTTGAGGAGTCTGTGGACGCCTGCTAACTGGTTAATGAGGGGGATGTCCTCTCTGAAGGTGTACACCGGTGGTCTGGTCGGCTCTGGAAAGTTTGTGCTGTTGAACGGATCGGTGTCATCTAAAAACTGAACCCTGCAGACAAACGTGGCCATGGCGCATCCATGCAAGTGGCTCCTCTGACGGGGAAGCCCGGTTCGAAGGGAGCTGCCGTGAGCTGCGCTGCGCGCTGCGCTCCTGGTAACGACAACAAACCCCGGGTCGCCAAGTGCGCTCTGCGCGCAGCCTGCCCCGCGGACGGACGCGGTTCGGACGGAGCCGCTCGGCACCAACTTCTCGCGTGTCCTTGGCCTGGCTCGGCTCGCTTCGTGTTATTCTCGGAGAGGCAGGTGGCCAGTGGTAAAGGGCAGGCAGCAGGGCGACTCCAGCTTGGTGCCCGAGAGTGAAGGATCAGCGCAGCTTGGGACAGCCGGTCTGCTGTCTGTCTGAGTCCCACTAAATCCACCCCCACCCCCTTTCTATTTTCCCCCGTGGCTCATCTCTCCCTCCACCCCTCCTCCCCTTTCTCTGCTCCCGGCTTAGCTCTGGATTCCTATGGTCTATGAAAACGAGCTAATCCTATTTATTTATTTAAAAGAGCCATAGAAACATATAAACTAAATGCAAATGAGTAAAGGTTCTATTAAACACGTGAAACATATTCAGCGCCGTAAATTAAAAAAAAAGCTACTGATGTCTTCATAAAACTACAGATATGTAAATATGTATTTTTACACCAGCCTTAAGCATGATGGTACCAAGCAGATGAGTAAAACTTCAGTAGACACAACCAGATGAGGCGACTCCACGATTGGGTGCAACCTTAGCAAGTGGCGACCTCTTGTGGCCAGAACATGTGATTGCATTTAGTGAGGTTTTCTGTGTACACCCACAGCTTTTTCCTTAAAAGCCAGACCATCCAATAAACACAGAGGTGGAGGTTTGATGGAACATAAAACAGGAAGCACTTTAATAAAAGTGCTACTGTATTTATATAATACAGTTTTTTTCTTCTTCTTCATTAAGCAGTCAGCTCTTGAGTCGCCTTGATTGTGCCTTAACACAAATTACTCTTAAAGCTAAACTCCTGAAAACATCACTATTTTTAATCTGCTATTGGAGGGAATTTGCTCCATAATAATAACGTTTTGCTTTAATTCTTTTTTTTAGTCTATTGTAATGTCACAATTTTTGTTGTGTCCTAATATATTTTTCTCATCTTTTCATTAGTTTGTGTGCTTTGAAATGTCTCTGTGTTTAAAACGTGCTACTGGGTTGGAATAAAGCTGCTTTCGCTAAAGAGCAAAGATTTCTGTACACACCCTGACGACCGTTCAGTTCTCTTATCTCTATCTCTGTAGCGTTGTCCTGCAAAGTGAGCCATGACCACCTCGCGTTACACTGAACTCTCTCTGATAACCACCTCAATGTGTCTTGATTTATTTTATGTTTTGTAGTCAGCAGTTTAACAAAGCTAAGTATGTTTTGAGGGGGGTTCCGGTTGAACCTTTTCCATTTCCTGCTACTTCACACTTCACTTCATTCACTACATTTTAGAGACACCTTTACACATTTATTTTAATACCACTAGCAACCCTTAAGAAGACAACTGGTTCAGAAAATATAAATAATTATAACATAAAACACAAAATCACCATGAAACCTACGGCATCCACAGTATGAAATAGAAAGTACTATAACACTGAAGGATGTGAAAGAAATTGACTCTACATTATCTGAGAGATATTGCAGACTTTCACTCGTTTCTGCTGAGTCACATGTAGAGTAGATTTATTCCTATGTGTAATTTTTTGAATATGAACAACTGTCTCTCTTGGTTTATTAATTTTAATATGTAAAATCATGTGTTAAAGCTTTGAACTAAATCAATCAATGCCCATGTTTACAGTGCTCAATGTGTCCTCAGGCTTTAATATAAAATACATAAATAAAATAAAAAAGTCCAGAAAATTATCATTTTCTGAAAACCAGAGTAAATAGTTAAAACTGAACATTTAGTTAGGTCAGATTTAGTGAATCCATGATAAATCTACACAGATGTGCGAAGGTTTTAATTTGCTGACGCATGCTGATACATGGTTAATTAACAAACTTGTTATTACCGCCAAGGTCTTTTATGACGGCAAACCTTCAAGATGCTGAATGAAATGGAAAGATAATCTCTGAGGTGAGATGAGCTAAGAACAGTCCCACTAATCAGTGCTCGTGCTTTACGATAGCAAGCAACACAACGATCAACCCTGCCTCACTGCCTGAGGCTGCAGCGCTGAAGCCTGGTTAGACTCCACAGACACCATGAGACTGGTTCTTCCCAACCGTGGACTTGACGACCGGATCCCCTCGCATGAGGATCTGGAGAGGATGGAGAAGGAGGAGGCTGGAGACAGGCCCAAATGGGACAACAAAGCCCAGTACCTGCTCACCTGTGTGGGCTTCTGCGTGGGACTCGGCAACGTCTGGAGGTTCCCCTACCTGTGTCAGAGCCACGGAGGAGGTAAGCTGTTCTGATCCGCAGCTAACAGGTTTCCAATAGATCCAGGAACTACTTTACTTGTAAAAGTCTGTGTGCAAGTAAAACACAGGCATAATTATCAATTATATTATTAAATAAATAAAATGTTGTGATTATATCTGAGTAACCCTGATAAATAAACATGACGTGAACACTAGTGTGACAACTTTGTTTAGGACAAGAACAAGAACAAAACAGGCTGGTGATCTGAAAACTCAAAACATACTAAGCAAACAAACTACAGCTGGTGCGATAAATGATGCATAATTTGAGCTTAATATTTGCACTTAAAGCCATTTAGGTTAAAAATTAACTGGCTGTGTTGGTATAAAAAGCTAAACTATCCATTAGCAAAGATCTGCAGATTACTGTACATTTAATGGGAGATTTATTTATTTATTTGTAATATTTTAATGTAAAGAAAATGTGTAAACTGTGTGACAAGTCTCTGCACTGGTGCTGGTGCTTGTCATACGTTTAACCACATATACACACATAGTAAACATGGTCTCGTGTTGAGTGTGCATAAGTGCTGTTAGAGTATATCACACTTATCAAGAAAAACCAGCATATCTCAAGTTAGCAAACACAAATTAATCAGTAGAACAGATACTGGACCCATTCATAAAAGCAGAGCAGTCATATATGATCTGTTTCGTGCATATCATTTTTATATACATCTTATGTATCACAACAGTGTAATGAATTGTCCATCTGATGACATGTGTCAGTGTGGTCTAAAGTGTATCAACAGATTGATTAAAACATTATACAGTGGATGTGTATTTCCATCGCTGTTCTGCTTTAAATAGATCATAAACCATAGCTGGGCTCTTCTAGGGCCGTCACCCTGCTTGTTTCCCAACTATCTCTGCCCTACTGCCGATAACCTTTGAGTTCAGCCAATCAGAAGGTTGAACACACCACTTAGTCCTCCCAGACTTCACACCCAACCAAGCCCGTATCTTCCAGCTCCTGATTAACTGTGCGCATGTGACCCAGGTAATGAACAATGTATAGGGTGGGTACAGTTGGAAAACAAGATGAAGCCCTCAAAGACAAGCAGGGTTGATACACACAGAACCAGAATGACAACATGATTCCTCATGATGGATAAAAAGTCTTCTCTAATTAATAATGTTAATCTTTATATGACTAAAACCTTATTTTGAAAACCTGAAAGTGGCAGATCTGGCTATTTCAATTTCCTGCCTCACTAGTCTGCATTTTCACAAATCTTCTACTTCATTTTAATCCAAAACATACTTGCAGTAATAGTTTTAAAATCATAGCGTACGCTAATGATAATTGTTTGCGGCTTCCTGTCCAGCAGGTGGCTGCAAACACAGCTCTACCTTAAGACCTTTGAATTATGATTCATACGTTTTACAGTCTGTCACATCGTCCAGCTTCCCCATGTCAGCTGATTTAGATCGCTGCTATCGCAGAGCGAGTGAACTTTCAGCCCTGATGCTTGTCCACGTGCAACGTCACGCACGATAACGAAGACAATAAAAGCTTCCGTCATAAATACTCGAATGAATTATGACTGTTACTTGAATTAATCGAATTGAATTATTACTTGACACGTGCTCGAAGAAGTTTACAGATAGTGTCAGTGAATGGAGACGCTGAGAAGGCTGATCTGCGCACTGGTAGTAACGCACACGTCTATGTTCCCGTGTCCTTGTTTGTCCCCAGGAGCTTTTATGATCCCCTTTCTCATCCTGCTCGTGCTGGAGGGCATCCCGCTGCTGCACCTGGAGTTCGCCATTGGCCAGCGCCTCAGGAAGGGCAGCGTGGGAGTTTGGTCTGCTATTAACCCTTATCTGACTGGTGTTGGTGAGCACACGCGTGGATAGCTAATGGTCTAATTAAGAACAAAATGTGACAAAAGCATGTGGGACCCACAGCCGTTGTCTGTTGCAGGTATTGCGGCCATGACAGTGTCGTTCTTGGTAGGCATGTACTACAACACCATCATTGCCTGGGTGATGTGGTACTTCTTCAACTCATTTCAGGACCCCCTGCCGTGGAGCCAGTGTCCTCTGAATGCTAATTTCACAGGCATGTCACCGGCTCAGTCCTTTAACCTTCCTGCCCTAACTAATCAGTCGTGACTGACCTGCTGCGTACTGTACTCCCCACAGAGCCCGTTTCAGAATGCAAGCGCAGCTCCCCGGTGGACTACTTCTGGTACAGAGAGACGCTGAACACCTCTGAGGCCATAGAGGACGCCGGAGGGCTGCAGTGGTGGATGGTGGTGTGTTTGGTCACTGCTTGGAGCGTGCTCTACGTCTCCTGCATCAGAGGGATCGAGACCACAGGCAAGGTGGGACATCTACGGAGCAACGCGGTCGTTAACCACAGTCAACCCGTCGCTCCACAGCGTCAAGTGCTCGCGCCACCAAATCGTATATATGACCACAATAAAACTAGTATGAGTCTTGTAACGTTGGCAGAAAGATGAATACAATTATATAACAGACACTGAGGCAATATAATTACAATAAAAGTCTGAGTAATGCTGAGTAATCAGCGCTGTACCGTTCCTCAGACAGACGGACGGCTAACAGGCCAGACTCACCTTGTAGCTGCACAAAGTCACGGCTCTGCAGAGCAGGATGGCAGAGTCTCGTAACGTTGCTTGACATGCTGTGAAAAAGAAACCGTTTTTACACGATTATCCTCAGGATTTCAGCCTGTGACAATAAACCTTTCCTTTCATTTTGAAAAAGAAATGAATGTGTTTAATGATGCATAACAACCTAAACCTATAACTTTATAACTTTTCCAATGTCTTCTCTTCCTCAGGCTGTGTACATCACCTCCACGCTGCCATACGTGGTCCTCACCATCTTCCTGATCAGAGGGCTGACTCTGAAGGGCTCCGTGGACGGAATCAAGTTCCTCTTCACGCCAGACGTGAGAACAGAACGTTGTTCGGTAAGGTTGTCTCTGGCGGAAGCACACTCTGCTAATGCTGGGATTGGTTTGTAGTTAGATGAGCTGAAGAACCCGTCGACGTGGTTGGATGCGGGAGCTCAAGTCTTCTACTCCTTCTCTCTGGCCTTTGGAGGCCTCATCTCCTTCTCCAGCTACAACCCTGTTCAGTGAGTACACGCTACAGTCAATCTACAGTATATATAGACTACATTCTACCTAATCTTATCAGTGCTGATAAATGGAATAATATTTCTGCTTGTGTTTAATATGTTTACAAGTAAACGGCCCAAGAACTACAACGTTTATTTTGAATGCATTTCTTCACATGATCCACTTTAGGTATGAAAATATTCATTTTTTTTATTTCTTATCTTTCTAGTAACAACTGCGAGCAAGATGCTGTTATCATCTCCATTATTAATGGCTGCACTTCTATCTATGCTGCCACCGTTATCTACTCCATCATTGGCTTCCGTGCAACAGAGCAGTTTGATGCCTGCCTTAACGAGTATGTGCTTCCCACTCACCGGCTTGAATTTGTGAAGGCCAGGAAGATAAAAGCCATAGATTCACTCTCCGCTCTCCAACCTTCTCTCTCAGGAACATCGTGATGCTGCTGAATGCGTTCGATCTGCCAGAGGGGGTCATCACAGACAGCAACTACGATGAAATGCTGCAGAATCTCAACAGTACGATAGCAGGGCCAGAGATCATTCAAGGGCTGGACCTCAACACCTGCAACCTGAGGAGTTTTCTCAGTGATGTATGAATTCTTCTGAAGCGTCATGAAGTCTCTCTGCTCTTTGGTCTGTTGAGTGTTGCAGGTGGTCAGTCTGCTCTTGTTTTCCAGGGCGTGGAGGGAACGGGCCTGGCCTTCATCGTCTTCACCGAGGCCATCACGAAGATGCCTGTCTCACCTCTTTGGTCTGTGCTCTTTTTCATCATGCTCTTCTGCCTCGGCCTCTCAACCATGTTCGGAAGCATAGAGGGAGTCGTGGTTCCTTTGCAGGATCTAAACATCTTTCCTAAGAAGTGGCCCAAAGAGGTGCTGACAGGTAAACCGCCGCACAGACACGCGGGATAAGGATGGCGATTACGCTCAGCAACATTTGTACACTCACGTCACATGTGTTGTTTTGGATTCTAGGCATTGTGTGTTTAACGTCCTTCTTGATTGCACTCATCTTCGCTCTGCGGTCTGGTAGTTACTGGTTGGCGCTGTTTGATGGATACGCAGGCTCCATCCCGCTGCTCATTATTGCCTTCTGTGAGATGGTGGCTGTAGCCTACATATACGGAATGGACAGGTAAATAATTAGTCCAGTCCACTAGATTATTACCCTGGATGTCATTTATTTGTATAGTGGCATAAGTATTGTTCTTAAATGACATATATTCTGAGTCAGATCTATTTTCTTTAACAGGTTTAACAAGGACATTGAGTTCATGATTGGACACAAACCAAACATCTTCTGGCAGGCCACATGGAGAGTGGTCAGCCCTTTGATTGTCTTGGTCATCTTTCTGTTTTACTTTGTCAGTCAAGTCAGTGATAAACTCACCTACATCGCCTGGAATCCGAACTCGGTATGTTCAGTATCTGCTCTCATTCACGGCTCCACATCATCCTATTCAGCAGGCTATGTTTTCATTTTGCATCTCCCCTTTGGCGCGTTTACAGCCCAACTTCCCAGTCATGGAGACGTTGTCGTATCCCAGCTGGGTCTACGTTATTATCTTCATCCTGGCGGGGGTTCCCAGTCTTCTGATCCCTGGATGTGCTCTGTACAAATTATTCCAAAAACGCTGCTGCAAGAAAAGAGTCCAAAAGAAAGAGCTCAACACCGTCTCTGCCAGAATCGACATGCACGACTCTCCAAGACTGTCATGAACCAAGAGGAGATCCGTTCTGTGCTGCCTGGAAGATGTGAATTAAAAGTACTCAAATAAAAACAAGGCACACGTAAACTGTATCAGCACAAATGTGTTTACAGGCTAAATGTACGAACCAGTGCATAATACAAAATTATTTATTGGATGGTTGGAACTGCATACGCATTACGTTGTTTAAGTTAAGTTCATGTCCTAATAAATGTACACTAACGTATTGTTGATGTATGTTATAAGAGATTTTGCCAGTGACTGGTTTTTACATTAATCCATAAAAATATGTATCAAAAAATAAACAAAACGTGACATGTCAGTTTTTCCAATGATTTAATTTGTCTTATTATTATTATTATTAATATATATTATATTATTAAGATTGTGCAGCTAAATATTCACAAAAGCATAGGATTAACATAACGTGAACATAATTCTTAACTAACTTGAAGAGAACCTTAAAGTAAAACACATTTAGGATAAGACAGCTTTCAGGCAGGTTTCCAATAGTCGACAATGTTATTCGAGCTGAAAGTTTTGTCATAAAAGCCTCTTTTTCCAACAAAGCAAATCCATTTTTTAATAAAGTCAGTGGTAATTTTACGGCGATCACGGATCAAAAGTGCCATCGTCAATGTATATGGCGAGGTTGAAACAGCTGGTAGTTCTTCTAACCATCAGTCTGAAGCTTTCATGTCAAGTCGTGACGAACGTTGAAGCTTCATATTTAATTGTCTCTAAAATGTTGTCAAATGTTAATGAAACCAACATAAATGTTCGCTGGATGTGCAGACGTCCTGTTTATTCCCAGCTCGTGTTCCCTGTTAGTGTGACAGCCTTGATGCAGCTGATACTCAGCTGGATATGACAGTTACACAAACACCTGCCTGTCTTTAGTTAATGATTGCATTCGAAAAAGAAACACTGATAAGATTTACAGGATTTAAAGTACATCCGCTCTGAGCTGCCTAAGAACTACGCATTACGAGAACCACTGCACAAGAACACTGACAAAACCTCCTACCATATCGACATTTCGTCTCGAATATGACGATTGGCGATAGCGTTTGATATGTAAGAGTAATGTGTGAACTAATCATGTGTTTACAGTCTGAAACAACTCAGCTGCACATTCAGGTGCAATAAATGTCAAGGACTTGAAAGGGAACGGCCAGATAGTCAGGATAAGGTTTGGTAAAAACTATTTTATCTTTTTCGCATAAAGTTACTGTTAGTTATACAGGATGTTAGTTATTAAAGCATTACTGCTCTTAACATTAATCTACATTTCTATTTTTATGATGCCCTATTATTCTTTTTGCGTCACAGACACGTTGCACCCTTTACAACCTCATGAATAACAAATGCATCAGTCAGGAACGTGTTGAGGATGACACCCCTTGTGATGCATTAAACATTATCAAGAAGGTTGAACCCTTTTCCTTTAAACTCGCTGACTTGACACAATACAACACAGGCTGTGACGAGGTCATAGCTGCAGTTGCCTTGTTGGATGTCACTGAACACACCTCAGCATCCCTTTGACTAAAGCGGAGCTGAAGTCGTCAGTCACCAGAGAATCAGCCGCAGGGGAAACAACAGCTTGGAGATTTGAGTCATCGCCAAACACGGCTCGACAGCTACTTCTCCACTTTTATATGATCATTGTTCAAGTTTATAATAATCAGCCATGAAGCTAAAGATACCAAACCCAGGACTGGACAACAGGATCCCCTCTCATGAGGATTTAGAAAGGATGGAAACGGAGGAAGCAGGAGACAGGCCCAAATGGGACAA
Organism: Macropodus opercularis; assembly: GCA_030770545.1. Lineage (NCBI taxonomy): Eukaryota > Metazoa > Chordata > Actinopteri > Anabantiformes > Osphronemidae > Macropodus > Macropodus opercularis. The sequence goes on along the minus strand of JAUCMP010000029.1, from coordinate 7,095,232 downwards.
CAAAGCCCAGTACCTGCTCACCTGTGTGGGCTTCTGCGTTGGACTCGGCAACGTCTGGAGGTTTCCATACCTGTGTCAGAGCCACGGAGGAGGTAAGAAGGGACGAGACTGGAGTCTCACTATACCTGTATTAAACACTGGCACGTTCACACTGGAGATCTAAACCTACGACGGCATCTCACGAACATGAAATAACGTCCCTCTACACGCCACGGCAGGAACAGACTCCATCCATGTGTGTTGGAAATATATTTTTTCTGCCACAGATGGATTAAAACCCTCAAGAGCAAGCTGAGAAATGAATTTGATCTGTTTCTCAGTTCCTTTCCAGAGCAGTCCAGATTCGTTTTTAATGATTTCCAGATAAGACTTCTTGTGTTTCACATGACTATCAGACTATCTGAGATAGTAAAATTACTCAACTTGGCTTCTTGGCAACTGACATTTTTAAATATTTTCCGTCTTCTAAAAAGGTCCAAACCAGTTTTTATGCTGTCAGAAATCTTTTCTATAGCCTCTTGACAGTAAAGCTTTATAGAAACATTTCAAATGAAGGTGGTTTGTGAGTGGAATGTAAAACTACTTTATTTCTCAGTGCGTTTATCCACATATGAATTAATGTGTTATTGTCTGCATCATATTACTGTTAACTCTTCATTTGTGTTTAAGACTCCAGAAAATTATCTTCCAACTCAGAAACTTTCATTTTCTCATCATGCGCTAGAATAGCTGAATATGGTTCATTAAAGCGATGGTCGAATGCTGCACTTACAGGAGCGTTTATGATTCCATTCCTCATCCTGCTGGTTCTTGAGGGAATCCCACTGCTGCATCTGGAGTTTGCGATCGGGCAGCGGCTGAGGAAAGGCAGCGTGGGAGTGTGGTGCTCCATTAATCCCTACATGACTGGGCTTGGTGGGTAACGAATAAAGCGTGCCCGCCTGGCTGTGCGTCTCTTTTTAGCAGCAGGTCCTTCCACTGTATAAATAATGATTTTATTTTGTCACAGGCATCGCATCCTTGCTGGTCTCGTTTCTGGTGGGCGTGTACTACAACACCATCATGGCCTGGATCATGTGGTACCTCTTCAATTCCTTTCAGGATCCTCTGCCTTGGAGCCAATGTCCTCTCAACGCTAACCGGACAGGTACCACAGGACCTAACGCAGTGAGGATGGTAAGAGAGACTGGAACACAATCCTCACTTCTCCTCCTTTTGCAGGGCTGGTGGAGGAGTGTGCACGGAGTAGCACTGTCGACTACTTCTTTTACAGAGAGACTCTGAACATCTCAACAGCGATCGATGAGTCTGGAGACCTGCAGTGGTGGATGGTACTCGTCTTGGTGGCTGCCTGGATGATGCTCTATGTCTGCTGCATCCGGGGAATCGAGACCACTGGAAAGGTCTGAAACTCAGGCTGCATCTACTCCAAAATGCTTGTGAGACGTACAGTACAAATACTTATATTACACACTTTACCTACTCAGGCCGTGTACATCACGTCCACGCTGCCGTATTTCGTCCTCACCATTTTCCTAGTCAGAGGACTGACTCTCAAAGGCTCTGTGGAGGGAATCAAGTTCCTCTTCACGCCAGATGTAAGCACTGCTGTAACACACCACCCAACATGCTGATTTGCTTTCTTTCCTTATGATAAATGCTATCAAAGTTAGTAAAGCTTAAACAAGCTTCGACAAAGAACACGGACCTGTTTTCCAAACCTCGTCTGACCCCTTTGCAACAATTATCGTCTTCGTTAGCAATAAACAGATAAACACAATGATTGTAAAAAGGGAACGTGGAAAGTTGGAGGTTCTGGATTAAGCTTCAATCAGTTGACTGCTGATAAATGCTGATAGAGAAGCTGATATCACTGCCAAACGACCAACAATAGACAGGCAATCAAGACTATTTCTATTCTCCATGGATTCATTAGTTTACTTATTTATTATACACTGTGTAACAAAAGATGAGTCCTACCACAGGCAACTATGAACAACTGCTCACCTGCCTCATGCAAAATTTGTTAATTTGCTTTTAGGTAAATGAATTAATGAATCCAGCAACGTGGTTGGATGCAGGTGCTCAGGTTTTCTACTCCTTCTCCTTGGCCTTCGGGGGTCTCATCTCCTTCTCCAGTTACAACTCTGTTCAGTGAGTAAAAGCCTGAACACAGCCCCACAGGAAGACCTTCTAATGGTTCTCCTCACATGATCTTCCTTCATCCTTTTCTTATAGCAACAACTGTGAGCAGGACGCCGTTGTCATCTCCATCATAAACGGCTGCACCTCAGTGTACTCTGCTACAGTCATCTACTCCATCATCGGCTTCAGGGCCACACAGAACTATGATGACTGCGTGGGAGAGTGAGTTTCAAGCTGGTCAATAATCCTACAGATAAATATGATCAAGCATGATGAACTGAACTCATCTCCATGGGCTGTTTTTGTAGGAACATACTGAAGCTGATGAATACCTTCAACTATCCCGAAAACAACATCACAGAAAGCAATTACCACGAGGTTCTGACCCACCTCAACCAGACAAGTCCAGACATCATCCAAGGGTTGCAACTACGGACGTGTGACATAAACGCTTTCCTCAGTCAGGTCAGAAATAAAATCTATTTAGTTTAGTCTCAAAGGAATAATTCAGGAGAGCCAGCGGTTTAAATATCGGCATTTCCTCCTTCAGGGTGTGGAGGGAACAGGTTTGGCCTTCATCGTGTTCACAGAGGCCATCATCAAGATGCCCGTGTCTCCTCTCTGGGCCGTCCTCTTCTTCGTCATGCTCTTCTGTCTTGGCCTCTCAACTATGTTTGGGAACATTGAGGGAGTGGTGGTTCCTTTGCAAGACCTCAAAGTTTTACCCAGAACCTGGCCCAAAGAAGTCCTGTGTGGTAATTACTGATTTTCAGGCGTACTGTAACCGACATTTCCAGTTCTAGCCCTACACACGTGAGCGAGTCCACTTATCGGCATTGTCTTATTTTCCACAGGTCTAACTTGTGTAGTGTCTTTGGCTCTTGGGCTCATTTTTGCCCTGCGCTCTGGAAACTACTGGCTGGCTCTTTTTGACAACTTTGCCGGGTCGATCCCTCTTCTAGTCATTGGATTTTGCGAGATGATTTTTGTGATCTACATCTACGGTGTGGACAGGTGAGTCTCATTAGTCTGGTTATTGGTTCAATTTCACATTGACTGTCCAGTCACTAGTTTTGTAACATATATTATTGACTTATTTACAGACGCACACAAGCACAGTGTTCTATTTTAATTTTATTTCAGGCTCCGTCTAACTTTATTGTCACTGTGCAGTATATGATAACATTGTCCTTGTGAGCATGTGACCAGACTTACATTAGTGTTTACTACAGGTGATTCCAGGTCATTGCACATTGTTGAAACGAAGCAGGAAGTACTCAGCACATTACATTTTGACCTTGGAACAGAGATAATGTCTCTCAGTCACCACAGGAGAGATAAAGCAATACACATTATGTGTTGTGACCTAACAATGATGAGGATGATGACATTTTTTTGCTGTCACCTAAAAGTCAGGAAAAGGTCACATTATGTTGTGTTTTTTATACAATAATACATTTTATTTATAAGCTGCTGAACTCACATTATTAGCTACACGGTTTTCTTTATTTACTGCCAGTAATAAATAACAGTGTTTCGTTTTATGGAGGCTTTCGTACACGCTGAGCTATTGTGTCTTCCTTTTATTGCTTCCATGCAGGTTTAACAAGGACATTGAGTTTATGATTGGCCACAAGCCTAATCTTTTCTGGCAAATTACATGGAGAGTGGTTAGTCCACTCATCATGATCTTCATTCTGATTTTCTACTTTGTTACCGAAGTCACGGAGGAACTTACATATCTGGTCTGGGATCTGGAGGCGGTGAGTATGCACGTCACAGTATTCTGTGGACAACGAAATAAGTTTACGATTTAAAAAAAATCATGATAGTTATTATGAGGCTGTGAATTGTAACACTTTCATTGACTCTGGCCATAGGAGAACTTCCCCACCCTTGAACCGCGTCCTTATCCTTCCTGGATCTATGCAATCATCTTCATCCTGGCTGGGCTTCCCAGTTTGGCCGTCCCAGCAGTTGCCCTCTTTAAATTCATCCAGAGGAGATGCTGTAATAAAAAGGACCACATAGATGACACAGTGGACACAATCTTCGCCAAAATACAAATGAGTGAAAAAGCAAAGCATTAGGACGCTTTTCTTTTTTCAATACTAAAATAAGCTTTTTATTATTTGTATATAAGTTTGTTGCTTTTTCTTCCTCATGACTGTAGTAGATTGTGAAAAGCACCAGTCAGTGGCCTTATGCTTTCTACTACTGTATGTATCGAAGTATCTATAAAACCTTAAAACATAGCTTCCAGCTTGCAAATAATACTCAGAAACTACTACATTCATGTAACCAGTGCATTTTAGCACACTAGGTTCAATTTGCTGAGGTTAGTTCTGGTTTGTTTTGGTATATTGTAAAAAAATATGAATTTACTTTAATGTTATATGGTAATGTTGTCTGCATTACACTGACACTGCTAAACACTCTAATTTAGTGGTTACCTTTTGAAATGTGCTTGTTCAAAACACTTAATGTTGCACTGTAATGTGTGGCAATTACCTCATTAGAGCCAAAGAAGGTATAACAAGCGGATGAAGGTGAACAAATTACATCCGACAAAAGCAGCTACTAATTACATGTGTGACTTTTCAGACTAAATCCGTCGGGGTGTTGAAGGCCTTTATGGGATTTATGATGTCTTTTATATGTGACTTTCTCTAAGGGACATTTGCAATGCAGTATTTAAAGGAGACTACAGCTATAATTACAGTTCTGAACTGTGAACTTCACCATTCTGCCTTCAGTGGCTTAACTGGTCCTTTGTTCCTAAAGCAAAACAGCAGGTTAAATATATTACTCATTGATAGAACCAGCAGAGAAGAATTAAAGCATCATCAGTTAAAAGTAATGATTAAGGATGAGTAACAGCTTCTGAAGTGATAGCTAACCTGGAGCGTGATGTGTCCTACCATCAGGTGTGTATGGGCCCCAAGCTGAAACGCGTGTTAACCAGGGATGGTCGTTTTCTTGGAAAACCACATATTGTACAATAATGAGCCTGACAGTTTCTAATAGCTGACTATTTAAAAGGAACAATATGTTTTTCTGTAATGTGTTTATGTTAACAGGTTAAATATTGTGACTCTAAGCAAATAAAGGCAAAACAGCCCCAATACAGAATTTAAAATAATATTTTATGTTCACTTAGATAAATAAAACCTATTAGACTAGTATACGGTGACTTGCATGAACTTGGCCTTTGACCCTTTTATATAACAAGCCTTTACATTTATGTTTTAGTTAATACATAACTGCTCTACTGGAAATTACTCTTATCAGCATTGTTCTGGCTTTAACATACATACAGCACAGTACTGCCCCACAGCCTGTATAGTGTTACCTTATCAAGCATGTCACTTCAGCATTGAGTTTTAAAGGCAGAGAGCTCAACAAAGTGACGAGGATTGAGATTCTTCATTTACAGACTGAAGAGGCTACTTCTTGAATCGCCTATGAGCAGATAAGATGCTCTGCTATGACTTTAGACGAGTAAGATGCTTACGTTTGTGAAGCACAATGCGTTTTACACGTCGTTTAGTGACCTGCTAGTGATGCTGCTATTACTGTATCTCAAGTCTGAAAAAAGGGGGAATCCCGAGTTAAAAACAACAAAACATGAATTACAAATAGGCAATGATAAAGAAACTAATGATAACAGTCCTAATGATAACATTAACAGGGTTCAGAGTCACTTTGCACCCAAACAATCAGTATTTCTCTGTAATGGTGTTGGTAAAGTTAACATGCTAATGAACTAAAGTCTGGCAGGAGGGACGCACTGACCTGTTACAGTAGCGGCCTGGATGGTCAGCGCTATCTGTTGCAGGCGTTACTTGAACCCTTAATCTTTGTGTTTCGTAAACCTCACCTTTTATCAGGCCCCTTTCCTGCACCTACGAAGCTTGCTCAACATCTTGCACAACACATTTACACTGATAATGGTTCTAAAGCAGGCTTTTCTCTTATGACCTGTGATTTAGCCGGATAATCCGTGTAACAAGCTGATTTTTCCCGCTGGTACTTCATACTCTGCCCCTGTATGCGTCAAATAGCTACCATAAAAATGATGCATCTCATGAATCAGAATGTGGGTCTTGAAAATTTAAATTCTTTGACGCTCCTACATATTTGTGGAAAACAGACAAATTGTTATGTCCCGTGTTTATTTTATTGAACATACCTGTAAACAAAAAGTTTAGAAGTTTTTAAAATAAGATTATGACACTCTTCAAGATGGGGCCTTGAGATTATATAATATGCCAGGACCTCCTTCAGGACCCTTATCAGGTGATCTGTGTTCAGTCGTGGGTGAACTAGCACAACCATTGGTGATGCAGTACAGAGTCTCTGGGGGTCTCTGGGGCACTGGGACAGCTGCCCATTCAGTAATCCAGTCTTTGGTATGTGAGCTGTAATTTAAAGCTTATGTACGCACAGTATGATCTCTTACTACAATAAATGGATTTCACCACATGAAAAAGTAGGTCAATCACAACCTGATGTAAGTCGACCAATGCAAAACTCCATCAAATGGCAGAAACGTACAGAAATAAGTCAACCTGATTTTAAAAAGTCCCACAACACTTACTTTTCTCTGAATAAATTCATAAATCCAGTAAACATGAAAGCGTTCTTCTAGGTGTCTCTGTAGTCTTGTCATTGTCCAGGTGTTACTCTAATCAGCGAGTGACGGCCTGGGCTCTAAAGTTAAAGGCAGATCTGTGGACCCTTCATTCAACAGTCCATCAACATCTCCTGTTAAAATATTCTTGGAGCAACAACTGTCACCAAGACTGGTGGTATAAAAATAGAGGTATAGAGTGTGCAGAAGCTAATCTCGTCTGCAACAGATACTGTAAAAGAGCAAAAACATGTCTCAACGTAGCAGGGTGCATACACTAAGCCCTCACTTTGACTCGGAGGGCCCACAGGATAGACGTCTCTGCTTTAGCGGCCTCGTCATGAAACTGCTCGTTCCGAACCCGGGGCTGGATCTCCGGATCCCGAACTATGAGGATCTGGAAAGGATGGAGAAGGAGGAGGCCAGTGAGAGGCCCAAGTGGGACAACAAAGCCCAGTACATCCTGACCTGTGTGGGCTTCTGCATTGGGATTGGCAACGTGTGGAGATTCCCTTACCTGTGTCAAACTCATGGAGGAGGTGAGCTAAGATAAACCTGGTAAATAGAGACGTACATGTATAAACGGGTTATTGATGTATGATTTTATATCTAAAAGACTTGTGATTGTTCGAGCTTGTATCTATGCTCAGCTCATGGATGCTTGAAGTGGGAAATGCTCCCATGTTTGCAACTTGAGCGTGATCACCTAGTTGGAGAGCAAAGAAGGTCACTGCATAACACAGGAAACATGTAACCCAGTATGCACATTTGAATTCTTGGATTTTCAGACACTTATTACAATACATAGATCCCCAAGACTGATATCAGAGTCATTAGAAGGTTTTTCCAGCTGCAATTACCTGCACATTTACAACACGAGCATGAATGTTATTTACAAAAGTTAATCTGCCACCGAAAAAGAAACGACGCAACGTTTGAAGCCTTCAGCTTTTTCAGTTAACTTGTAAGCTAATGTTACTCCAAACATCTTAAAATAGTTAGCAGAGTTACCAGAAGTTTCCGGGAAGCTGAGACTATGACAGTTAATTTATGTCAACTTTTATGCGGTGCTATTTTTGGCCTGTGGCAATGGAAGCCTTGGGATTTTACTCAGTCCATCAAAGCTAATGTGGTTGAAATAATGTTTATTCATAGCTGATAAAACTAGAGCGCACACATAAAACGCAATAACTCCAACTCCATGTGGAAAACAGAGCAGGTCAAGTAAGGGGAGTAGGTAGAGGGTCAGCGTTCATACTGTTCCCTCTGGAAATCTCTTTACTGGTCAGCATTCACACTGCAGGTGTTATTCACTATGCTCATTTTACTACTTGAGAAGTCGAAAAGACAACAAAGATAAACAAATTATAACACAAATCACACAGCGTAAAGTTCCTTCACAAAGGATGCAGACCCCTTCACGTACAATTCCTCACTCACAGGCAAACACGTCCATATGCAATATGATGTTAAAATACACAGACCAGCATAAAAGTCCAGAAGGTCCAGGGAACCATTTGTAGACATTAAACCTGAAGGTGCCTGATTAGTGAGTTGGCCAAAGTGACCCCACAGTCACTTTAACAGAGACTGAGAAGGAGGACAACAAACGCAACACGGCCTTCATCACAGATGCATGACTTCAAGCCAAACCAACAGCTTTGGTGCCTGCTTTACAGCATGTCCTACTAAACAGTATCCCTATGGTAAAGCGTGGTAGGAACAGATGAAATCTAACACTGGGTGGATGGTTCAGCTTTCAACAATGACCTGAATCATAAAAGACAGGCAACGATGCAGTGAATGTGTCTGTGAGGGGCCCAATTCCAACTCAACACTGGCCTTAAAGAGCCCTTCACAGAAGCATCTCACACATCACCCCCGGTGCTACTACTGTACACGCTACCGCATTAGGGGCTTGTTTGAAACTCTGTAAATGTTCCAGGTGCTTTTTTGATTCCTTACCTGATCCTGCTGGTGCTGGAGGGAATGCCTCTCCTGCTGCTGGAGTTCGCCATCGGCCAGCGGCTCAGGAAAGGCAGCGTGGGAGTGTGGAGGACCATCAGCCCTTATCTGACGGGCATCGGTAAGTGTGACGTCCATCCAAATCTAAAAGGGAAATAACGTTTTGTTTGCTGTGGGTGTGATATCAGCTCATGATGCCGTCCCACAGGCATCTCCTCCATGCTGGTGTCCTTTCTAATTGGACTGTACTACAACACCTTAATAGCCTGGATTATGTGGTATCTCTTCAATTCCTTCCAAGACCCGCTACCGTGGACTCAGTGTCCCCTCGCTGACAATGGAACAGGTTTGAATTATCGGCACATTTTAAGCAAATGTAGCTCCCGCTCTTTACTCATGTTTAATATTTACAGAGGACTTTGTCTGCTTCCAGAATTTGTCCCAGAGTGTCAAGAGAGCTCTACTGTGGATTATTATTTTTACAGAGTGAGTCTGAATAGTTCAGCCTCAATATCGGAGTCCAGCGGACTCCACTGGCCCGTAGTCGTCAGCCTGCTGGCTGCCTGGTCAGTCATCTGTATCTGCTACATACGGGGGATCAGAACTTCAGGCAAGGTTTGTAAAACGCAATAACCTACTGAGTCACCATCATCAACGTCATAAGCAGCGTTTAACATGTTGTCATGACCCCAGGCAGTGTACGTCACAGCCATCCTGCCTTACATAGTGCTGGCCATCTTCCTGATCAGAGGACTGACTCTTAAAGGTGCCCTGAGTGGACTCGAGTTCCTCTTCACACCAAACGTATGTTTTAAACTGCTTCTGTAAAACAGAATAACACTACAACAAACAATACCACAGTATGAACAGACCATGCCTTCGTCTCTCAGGTTGATGAGCTAATGAAACCAACAACTTGGCTGGATGCAGGTGCCCAGGTCTTCTACGCCTTCAGCATCGCATGGGGAGGCCTCATCTCCTTCTCAAGTTACAACCCTGTCCAGTAAGACACATCTATACAATCTGTGAGTTTTTAAGCCCATTTTAGCTGTGGTCAGACACAACGCAGCCTGATGTCTTCTGTTTCGCCCTCTTCTCTTTGTTCCGCAGCAACAACTGCTTGCAAGACGCGATGATCCTCTCTGCTGTGACTGGCTTCACCTCAGTCTACGCCGCCACGGTTACCTACACCATCATTGGCTTCAGGGCCACGGAGAAATATGACAACTGCGTCAGTGAGTAAGTAATCACAGTATGTGGGTCTAAGGTTCACACTACTCCAATTTCCTATGCGTTGTAAACCCACACAAATATATTCTAAGAAGTAAACCTTTTATAATTAATAAGCACAAACACTGCTAATTGTCCATCCATGACACAAACTCACTCAGGAAAGTGAACCCACATGAATCTACATGATTTGTTATAGGGCTAAATAAATGCTAAAGAATATGTACTAGTGACTGAAGTCATGAACTCTTTCTAATCCGGCACATGTTGTTCCTAGAAACATCATGACGTTAAATACATTAGATCTTCCATTTGAAGAGAACGTCACAACGAGTAACTACGAAGCAGTGTTCGATCGCCTCAACAGCTCCTACCCCGATCTTGTTCTTGGATTAGACATCAAAACCTGTGACTTGCAGAACCTACTCAGCGAGGTAACTACAGCATATTACAGAATCTAAGATTTACGAGTTACTGTCCTTTGACTTGCTCTGAGCCTCCTTGTGTTTGCTCAGGGAGTGGAGGGAACAGGTCTGGCCTTTATTGTGTTTACAGAAGCCATCACCAAGATGCCTGGAGCTCCAGCCTGGTCTGTCCTCTTCTTCATCATGCTTCTCTGCCTGGGGTTGTCAACCCTATTTGGAAACATTGAAGGAGTGGTGGTCCCCTTGAAAGACCTAAACATGTTTCCTCATAGATGGCCTCAGGAAGCACTTACTGGTATTTCTACATGGCAGCTTTGCAGCCACAGATAAACCCGTGGCCTGGCTCCTGTTAGTGGCCTCCTCCAACTCAAGCTCCTTTCTCTTTGCATGTCTTAGGAACGACGTGTGCTGTCGCCTTCATCATCTCCCTGCTGTTTGCGCAGCAGTCAGGGATTTATTGGGTAACTCTCTTTGACAACTTTGCTGGATCCGTTCCCCTTCTGACCACTGGCCTGTTTGAGATGATTGCAGTTGTTTACTTCTACGGCATAGACAGGTTAGTGTACAACACAGCCTAGAATTACCTCATCAGCAGCCACGCATTTGAGTGGTTCAGTAAATGTAAAAACAGAAACGCAACAAAATGCTCCAGTAGGTTTATCTTTGATTAAATTAAGTTGCAAAGCCTAACTTAAAGTCCTTTGTGCGGCAGGTTCAGCGAGGACTTGGAGTTCATGATCGGACATAAGCCCTCCATCTTCTGGAGAGTTTCATGGAGGTTTATCAGTCCGCTGATCATCCTGGTTATCTTAGTTTTCTACCTGGTGACCCAAACACAAGAGGAGCTCAACTATTTGGTCTGGGACATCCATTCTGTAAGAACACAGCAGCCTTCGTGCCTATCGTTTCTCTCTAAGCCTGCTAAACCTGTCTTTACTGTATATTTTGTGCTTTGCAGGAAGAGTTTCCATCTCTGACATCGGTACCATACCCTTCATGGATCAATGTGGTCATCTTACTTTTAGCAGGAGTCCCCAGTCTGGTGGTCCCGGTGTATGCATTATGCCGGCTGGCCTTTGTTTGCTGCAAGAAAAAGAACGTGCCCACAGTGCAAATGAGCGAAATTTCTTAAAGTGATTGAAACACGATCAAGTTCAAAATACAACAAAATGCATGAATATTGATTTTGCTGTATTGCCCTGATTTGAAGAACACAGTTTTTTAAAATTCATTACTAGCTTCTTGTTGCTTTTCTATTAGAGGTAAAAACTTTACTGTATAGTTTTCATTTATAGCTGCTGATTCGTTTTAGTCAGTAACATACGCTATAGTTGCATTTTATATAAATATTTCTTGCTTGTGGGTTTTGCCAATTCAGTACAATGTTTACTCATGTTGCATTCTCCAGAATTAGAAAGGAGCAGGAGCTCAGGTCTGTTTAACTGGACCAAACCTGCGAAAGACACAGACATACATGAAATAATCCGTCATAAATAACTGCTACCAAACAGAAGCATTTCATTTTGCTTCCAAACACGGACAGTTATGACAGATATCAGGTCATTAGAACGTTGATTTGAGATGGCAGGACCAAAGTCACCAAATACACTTTGACAGTGAAGTGATGCTGGTCATTTATTAAGCCAGGTGTGGACAGGAGGCTTGTCTCCAGTGGCAGTGGAGTGAATGGAGTCTGGAACTCGTGCCTTTAAACCAGTCCTTATCAGAGACAACGCTTTAATGAGGGAATTGCCTCATTTTGCTGAGATAAGACCTCCCACGAAGCCCAATTCCACAAGAATCTATACGTTTTAAAGGGAGCCGATGGAGCACATCCATGTGTGCTGGAGAAATACTAAAACACACTTAACACAAGTAACAATGCAAAATCTTACTTCAAAACCACGCGAAGGGACCTGCAACAAGGAATCAGGCTGAGCTGGAAACTATGTCAGCAAGACATGTACACATGCAGCTTGCTGCAAATTGTGTTATATCTGTTATATTTCTTTTAGAAATTTCTGCACATTTCCTTTGTGAAACTGCTACATTTAACAAGTATGTATATTATTTGTTGAAATGTGTTACTGTAAAAGTTCATAATTAAGATGTGTGTGTAAAAACACACAAATACCAAACTACTGTACTCTTCACTTTAAACCTGCATTAGGCCCTCACAAGGAAAAGGCAATGTCCTCACAATGTGAAATCTACTTTCTGTCCCCATAATGTCAGTAAGAAGTGCTACAGTATATACCTGTCATGTCGTTTTGTAGTTGTCGCAACTAAATGCACCCTGACCGCATCACTCGAACATGCGTGTGATCACTCACCTCATGGGGACTAGATGCTGGTTCCCATAAAGGAAGGTGAACCTTAAACTGGAAGCATGTAAACAGGTAGCGATCCCTGCGATGTGAGTAACACATGAGACATGAGGTTCACATTACCACCACTAGGTGGCAGAAGAACTGCATGGAGTTGTCTCATTTCATTACAGAAAGAATCGAACTGTCAGCCATGAAATCATCTCTGTTAATACATGCATACAGTGCATATAAGACATGTAGGCACCTTTGCATAATTCCTCCTTTCAAACTTAAAATTTAAAGTGGCACCTTCCGTTTGGTCCATTATTGATACATGCACATTTGATTTTGTTCTGTCTTTAAGGTCAGGTGCCCATAAGCTACAGCTATGGAAGATATACAGCATCTATACATATTAAAAAAATCATTCCTCCTGTTCATGGCGGTCTTATCCCTAATGTGTTTTTTAAGGCTTTCTATTGTGTGAAATGTGTAACATGAACATTGGATTTGTGTGCAATCAAATATAATTGTTCCTTATTGATATTACCTGAGAGTTAGTTAGGATTTGCTCAGGTGTTTTACATATCATTAGATTTGCAGTGGATGTTGTTTAATCCAGATATAACGTTATATTTCTTCAGTAAGAACAAACATAACCTGCGTGCTCAACAACAAATATTGTAACCAGTTATTGAGTCGTTATACATGACGTATTTCAGGAGCACTTCTCCTACAGCTGTGCACGACCGCAATTCTCACCTAACTAACAATCCCAGACTGTGGTTATTGATTCAAGGATTCAAGGAAGAGCAGGAAGACGGTAAATGGCCGTAACAGGAAAGAAATGAGGGCATGTAGAGCTTATCATTACTGAGCTGTACTTTCATTTCTTTTTTAATCTAGAGATAAACAAAAATCACTTTTATGCTCTTCGGTTTGCTAAAAGTAATTTTAAATACACTCATTTTAGATGATCTCAAAACATCTAAACCAACATCAAACAGTAAGGAAACTGTCTAAATGTCTGAATCGGAAATTTCTGATTCTTCTATATCCTTGCATTTTAATTAACTAAATGTCCTGTATGTGTACAATTTGATTGATTAAAAAAAAACGATATCTTGGTCCAGACAGAAATGTAGCAATGTTGTTTTTTTCAATGACTCGTTCAACCAGCATCACCAGGTTATCCACCAAACAGTCATTACAACTGTTATTTTTATGGTTATTTTATGGTTATTTCAACATATATATAAAATCTGCTTCCCAGAATGAAACTGCAACTGATAAGACATCAAGTACACTAGGCACACTAGGTGAACACTAGGTGAACACTAGGTGAACACTAGGTGAACACTAGGTGAACACTAGGTAAACACTAGGTGAAGTACACTCCCTACTAAGGAGTCAGACAGAGGAGGAGGAAGGTGCACTGAACATCACTTCAACTACTGCCTTCCACTCAAGGCAGAACTTCTATTATTACAGCCGAGATCAGGAGGAGACGCTTGGACTAAATAAACTCATTTACTGGAGTAAGTGATAGAACTTGCTGGACGCTGGGATTGTGCAGAGACATTTTGACAACGGAGGATGGGCGAAGCAAAACCCTCTGAGGCGGAGGAGAGACCCAAGTGGGACAACAAGGTTCAGTATCTGCTAACCTGCATTGGCTTTGCAGTGGGACTTGGAAATGTTTGGCGGTTTCCCTACCTGTGCCAAATCTACGGAGGAGGTGAGTCAAGCCGCACGTTGTCCTTTTGCACATTTATTTATACTTTCGCTGCTAATGAAAGTACGCAAATTGATGTTTCAAAATATTTTGGAGAATAACTATTGAAATGTAATAAAGTAGCTTTTTACCTGAGTATTTAATTGAGCATTTAAGAGTTTAGCAAAAATCTTATTTATTAGCATGTGCAGAACAAATCTGTGCTCGACTTACATGTTTAGTTATCAACAGTATCAAGCTCAGTAATGCTTAGGTTTTTTATCATAAACCCGGTTGGATTGATCCCCAGAGACCTTAATTTGCAGCTCCTTAGTAGCGGGTTCGTACATTTAAGAACATGGCTGTGCTGAATTCTGTATTTACATCCCCATAGTTCACTGTTCACACATATTTTGAGCTCCAAAGCCACAGATGCAGGGTAAGGGTTAACCTGAGTAAACAGCCAAATCTGGTGAATGTGTAAAGGCTCTATCAGCTTCACATATTGACTCTGAGGTTTCCACAGGCTGCGTTTGAGACACGGCTGAGCCTCTGTTTAGCCTTGCTTTGGCATCTGTTGATCGTGATTTGCTTTCTTATGCTAAGGTGCACATGCAGTAAAGAGTGTTTGCAATGTTAGTTCTGCTTTTATATAGCGAATGATTTTCACAAAATGGAAAACAAAGAAGCTCTATTGATGATCTGGAGTATATTACACATCTTCAAAGTCATAAGAATCTTTATTCCTGCTTTACAAGACCAGGTGTTTTCAGTGTGTGACACTCTCTGCTGAGCGCATTAACAGAACTGAAACATATATATTCTAGGTGCTAATGATTCATCCATAACTGTTTTAGTTGCTTACATTTTAGCTTAATTGTGCAATGATCTGGGTTAATTTCTTCACACATTCCTCTATCCAATGATATCCCTCAGGTGCACTGTAAATCATCACCGGCTATTTTGTGAAATCCTTTTACCTAAAGTACATTTTATATGTTTATTTATTTATTTATTTTTGTACAGTTTCACAGTTTTCACAAAAAGAATCATAACATAACAATCAAATCATAATGAAGTTTAAAGTGTACATGTAATTAAGTTCCTATGCCCATACAGTACATTGCAAATGTTAATTTAAATCTATGTCTAAGGAGAACGCACACCACCTCATTACAATAAGTTATGGAACATGAAAAATTATGCACAGTAGTTTTAACCTAGATCAACCAAATGAGGCATGAATTGATACGACATGTATGAAATGTTTAATCAAGATAACGTTTGGCTGTTTTTAGAAGAAAGAACTGACGTAAATCTCCAGGCCATTCACTCACATTTTCAAGTTTAAATAACAAGTTGTGTTTTACAGTGTAGGCTGCCATTGTAGCATTTAACTCATTGAGTTAAAACAACAGTAGTCCTCTACAAACACATTAGCAGATAATCTAGACACAGATAATTTCGCCGATGTGTAACTGTGAGGTAAATGTTTACTTCGTGTCCTCAGGTGCGTTCCTCATTCCTTACCTGATAGCGCTGGTGTTCCAGGGCCTCCCCCTTCTCTACCTGGAGCTGGCTATTGGACAGAGGCTCCGCATGGGCAGCATCGGCGTCTGGAATTCTATCTCACCACTGCTGGGTGGAGTCGGTGGGTAACCTATTATTAATAAAATGCATAAATATGAAATATTAGATTAGACTGAAAGACATCATTTACAAGCAAAAAGCGGGAGGAGAGATTTAAAGCTGAACAATGAAATGAAATGCTCATTACATGTTTGAGGAGCATTGTGTACAATCTGTAGAATGAAAAATTCTACATTTCTGTGGACTGGAAGGTTTATTATTTGGGATTTTCTTCATGTAGGTATTGCTTCCATGTTTGTATCATTCCTGGTGGGTATTTTCTACAACACCATTCTGGCCTGGGTTCTTTGGTACTTCTTCCACTCCTTCCAAAACCCCCTGCCATGGAGTTATTGTCCTCTCAATGACAGTCGCACAGGTACCAAGAAAACACATCTATCTGTCACTATGGCTGCTCTTGATACATTTATTGTCTCACCCTGCTCCTCCCCACTGGCAGTAAAAAAGGAAAGATACCCATTTTCATATGCATGTAAAATTGTAATGTCGTAATCTTACTCAAACTAGGTTTAACCCTCTGGCTTCTAAGCGACCTTCTAGCTGCTTATGGCACGATAATTTAATTCTTTGTTATTTACAGTATAAAATTATATATCTTAGGTAAAATGGATTTCATTCTAAACTCACCACTTGGAAATTGTAGTGTTTAGTTTTTTCTACAAGATCAGGTCATTTGCCCAATTGTGACCAAAGGGAGGAAGAATAATGACACTAAAACATGACGAAAACAAGCCAGGTTGGTCAGGTCTGATGCATAAAAACTGTTGATAGGAAAGTTTAATTATGTTAAATTAAAGTTTGTTATATTAACAAATGTTATATATATATATATATATATATATATATATATATATATATATAACAGGTTGAAACAAATTAATTTGTCTGATAGCTTGACCTGATTGCTTTACCCAGGGTCTATTGCAATGTGGTAACAACAGTGACAGTAAGAGCAGAATATATAATAATTAAATGCAATGTATAATAACTAAGACTTATTTTGTATAGAAGAAGTAGTCAGGAGTTGTTTTTCATTCAATAACACAATATAATTAACTTTTCAACTCAAATCCATGCAGATCATTTTAATAGAAAGTTAAACATTTCCATGTCATAAATGTTGTGCTTGTACTTTATTATAGAATACAATGTGGAGTGTGAGAAAAGCACTTCAGTGAATTACTTCTGGTACCGTGAGACTCTGAACATCACGCCTGACATAGAGGTCAGCGGCTCCCTGCAGTGGTGGATGGTCATCTGTCTGGCCAGCGCCTGGTGTGTGGTCTACATATGCTTCATCAAAGGCATCGAGTCTGTAGGAAAGGTCGGTTTAACGAAGAAAACACTAAGATGTAAATAACTGGTGGCAAAATAACACAATAACACAACGCTCTGCTGTATGTTTGTGTGTCAGGCTGTGTATGTCACAGCCACCTTTCCCTACCTGGTGCTGACTATCTTCCTGATCCGTGGCCTCACTCTGCCTGGAGCTACCGACGGCCTGCTGTACCTCTTCACTCCCGATGTGAGTTTGACCACATCACTGTCACATCACATTGTAGTGCGTTTCACGAACACAATAACCTAATGTGCGATCTTCATACTGTGCCGCAGTGGGAGATACTGAAGAACCCTCAGGTGTGGCTGGACGCTGCCACCCAGATCTTCTTCTCTCTGTCTGTGGCTTTTGGAGGTCTTATAGCGTTCTCCAGCTACAATTCAGAGAGGTAAAAAACAAACACTTCAGATGCTCCACAAAATTGGAGGACTTGTGTTAAATGCTCACTTTTCTATATTTGTTTTTAGGAACAACTGTGAGAGGGATGCTGTTCTAGTGGGAGTAATAAACAGCGCCACATCTCTGTATGCCTCCATTCCCATCTTCTCTATCCTGGGATTCAAAGCTACCACTGCCTACAACTCCTGTCTACAAGAGTACGTACAATCACGTCACGTCCCTCCAAAAGGGCTGGAACGGTAACCTTACAGTAGTAGCAACTGTAGGCTGTGTATGTTTTTGTTTGTGATACCTTCACTCTTGCAGTTGTCTTAGGATCTTTCTTCCTCACAGTGTTTCTGGTCACAGATTCATCCTTTGTCTACAGAAAAATTAAGCATCCAGCATCACTGTTCTAGTACTTTAAAGGCGAATGTGTGCTAATTTAAAACATATTTCTGGCTTTCTGACATAATTTTTGGTATCTCATCTACAGAAACATCCTGGTTCTGACCAACCACTTTGAGATTTCAGATCAGAACATAACATTGGACAACTATGACCAGTGGTTCAAATATCTAAATGAAACACAGTATGAGGGAGTGACCAGTTTGAAGCTGAAGCCCTGTGACCTGCAGACATTCCTTGACCAGGTACAACATCCAGGTTAACATTCTCTCTACCTCACGCCTTCCTCCCCTGTCCTTCTCAGGTTACAGCACATCCGGTGCTGGTCACGCTCATTATTTTCTGCTTCTCTTTCATCCCCCTCAGAGCGCTTCGGGTACCGGCCTGGCTTTTATTGTCTTCACAGAAGCAGTCAAAGAGATGCCAGCCTCCCAGATATGGGCCATATTGTTCTTCGTTATGCTCTTCAGCCTAGGTCTTTCCTCCATGTTTGGCACCATTGAGGGCGTCCTCACCCCCATCCACGACCTCAAAATGGTTCCCAAGTGGATTCCTAATGAACTTTTAACAGGTAACAACATGTCAGCGTGTTCAAGGTGTTCTGAAATGGCCAGAAATGACTCTTTTTAACTCTGAACAAAAACTATTTTTCATTTCCCAAGGGTTGATCTGCCTAATAGCCTTTCTGACAGCTCTCATCTTCACCCTGGGTTCAGGAAACTACTGGGTGGAGGTCTTCAATGGCTATGTAGGCTCTGTGCCGCTCCTCATCATTGCCTTTTTTGAGATTACTGCAGTGATTTATATCTATGGAATGAAAAAGTAAAAGTTTCTCATATTCTTTTTACCTTTGTAGTATTCTGACAATACAGTATACACTCACTGGCCACTTTAGGTACACATGTACAGTCGAATACATTCCAAAACATTACATAAGCTGGTTTAAGGAAGGCCCACCCATTCCTTTAAAACAATGATGACCACATGAGTGAGTGTAACTTTAATCGGAACTGGTTCAGCATTTCCTCTGATCCCTTGTGTCCTCTCACAGTTTCAGTGAAGACATATATTTTATGACCGGGAGGAAGCCCAACATCTTTTGGAAAGCCTGCTGGATGGTGATTAGCCCTCTAATGCTCCTGGTGGTGCTGATTGCCTACGTGGTCATCCAGGCACAGCAACACCCCAGCTACCCTGCATGGAACCCAGATTACGTAAGCAACCGGGGCAGCTCTCATTAACATTTAAATAACTAATTCAAATATTTACCAACTTCAAAAGAGGAGCTGGTGGTTTTAGCTTCACAATCTTTTCATTTCAGTGGCAATAAACTAGTAAATAAACTAATTTCATAATTTTTTTAACCAGGTTTGTAATTACATGGCAGTGGTTTAGTTGGTAGTGCAGTCATCTATGAACCCTAGGGGTCAGTGGTTATACTTCACAGCTGGCTACATAAAGTATTAACTCACGTCTTGTCCTTTTTCTTTTTAGGAACTATTCCCCCAAACTGAACAGAAGCCGTACCCAGACTGGGTCTTTGCCATTATCATCCTTCTCTGCGTAGTCCCTGTGATTTCCATCCCTCTGGTGGCTCTCTACCAACTCATCCGTCGTGCCATTAAGAAGCCCTCCGCTCGCGCTGAGCCTAACCCCTACTGCAACGACGGCTTTGAAATTGAAACAAATAAAGTGGACTAAAGTAGAGCTTAGGAAATGTTGCGAATAACAAAATGAACCTCGTTCCTCAAGTGAAATGAGCATCCTGATGGCTGTCACTGCTTCACCCTAATCCAGCAGCTGTAGACATAATCGTTAACGCTGAACTCTAATATACAGGTTTGTTGACTTTGGAAGTTTACATCATTTGCAGTATGTGGACCGACATGTGACAACTCAACAAAACTGCATTTCTGTGAAAGCTTTTCATTTGTGCAGTGTACAAGGACCAGAGTGACACACAAAACATTTTCTTGTACAAACATTTTATCACATGACTCACTCACAAACTGTAACAGCTTATGTTATGTAATTTCTCTGAACTTCTTTACATATATATAATTATTTGCAAAGTGGACACGTCATTTCTTAATTGTGGAAAGCTGCATGTTGTAAATCAAAGTCCGGAGAGGTAAACAAGCTGTAAGGCATCATAGGATCGAGTGTGGTAGCGGAATGATTTTCAATTACGAATCTTTGCTGATAGAGAGCCTGTTGTTTTATATGGAGCGTTTATGGCTTACGTTTATGACTTAAGTGTTTTATAACAGACTTGTAATGTTTTCATAGCACCATTTCTTTCATAATATCCACACACCTTTTCTAACACACAAAAAAGAGGTCACTCTCAAGGTTCAGATGAGCAAAGAGGTGGATTGGATTTTGGAGACAAACTGACACCAGACAAACATACACTCTTATCAATACCTCAGCTGCCAAAGGCTGTAAATGGGCCTCGGTGACCTGTAGGTCTACATCTGGATGGCCAAGAAGTCGACCGGCGTTCTAGGGTTAGTGGCCTGTCGCACCCTGGCCAGCCTAAGATTTCCCAGACGTCGCTCCAGACTGCGCTTCCCTGTCATAAGACAATAGCAGAAGACGGGGATTAGATTGGGTTTTTTCTGTTTAACACTGATTAATTATACTGATTAAAATAATTTGGCTGAACATTGGTC
Organism: Macropodus opercularis; assembly: GCA_030770545.1. NCBI lineage: Eukaryota > Metazoa > Chordata > Actinopteri > Anabantiformes > Osphronemidae > Macropodus > Macropodus opercularis. The sequence continues at coordinate 7,074,361 of JAUCMP010000029.1, read as the reverse complement.
ACACATACAGTATAATAAAACATTTATTCACCTACTAAGAGAATTTTTAAAAAGCAACACAGCAACATACTAAAAAGGTTGTAACCTTATGTAAATGGTGCCATTATGATATTATTGATTGTTTACAGTATATTTGTAGGGTTGGGTTCAAATTTCCTCAAGTCCATGCTCGCAGAGATAGCACTGATGCTGTCATATTTGTTCCCTCCGAGTGAGGGGACAGTCTATTTGTTTTTACACGCGTTTATAATTTCTTGGCTCAGCGCATCATGTTTAATGAGCCGGTGTTTATGATACGGATGTGCTGTGCAAATTTGGTGCTCACGTTGTCAACTGCGCTTGTGTTTCCACCTGATCCGATGTCTTTATTGCACATCAGCAACACAGGAAAACACCCAATACATAAAAAGTGTCCGTAACAAACACAGTAACTGAGGCAGTAACACAGAGGCATCAGTTTAAACATTTGGTTGACCAGTGTTTTACACAGTAAGTAACAGAATACTAATGTTTTTAATGTTTTTTTTGTAACTATCATGCGGCACATGAATGATTTACTGCATTTCTTTTGGGTACATACGTTTGTGCAGATGTGGGAGCAGATCCTTATAGAGCGGACGGTGCTGTGATAGCACCAGCAAGAAGGACAGACAGAAAATGAGCTCTACTGCTTCGTACTGCAAGACGCCTGTCTGAGCCTTACTGCCTAAAATCAACCCTGGTGAAGACAAAGAGGAGAAAACACGACAAAACACAATTAGATATGAACTTAGTACTTAACATTTTACAGATGCGTATGAGGGAAAGTTGCCTTTGTTGCTGAGCCTGATGAGCTGATTGGCGTATTCTGCCATGTCCCATATCATCTGGAGGAAGTAAGCTGGATTCTTAGCAGCTGTCTGACCAAAGAGTAAACTCTGGGCACACACATGGAACCTGAAGAAAAGGCTAAATAAATGAAAGACACAATAGGGAGGGCAGCTCTGCCCTTTCACATATTTACACTGAGATAAAGAGCAAGTGAACGGGTTCTCAGCTCAGTGCAGGTGTCAATTAAGAGCCTGCACTATGTTTGTTTTAAAAGCATGAATATCCTTTCAGGTCTGCTCATCAAGTCGCAGTGTGAGCATACAACAGTAAAAGTGACATTTATGGCTCAGGTTCATTAATACTGTATGTCAATAGTTAGGTTGCGCAATGTAAACAAATTCTTAACATATTTAACTTGGTGAAGTCAGACACATGAATAACTCTGCAGCTGCTGTTATTAGTGACATTATCTTTACCTGCATGCATGAAGCAGCACCAGCTTGTAGATGTTCTTGTAGACTGCTTCAACAGAATTGGTCTGAGAAGGAAAAGACATGTACTATTGAACTGAATATAACTACAGGATATGTTGGCCTTAGACACATGTCAGATGCAGTAATGCTGAAAAGCTCTTATTTGTACCTATGTGACATATAGGCAATATGTTGCTAGTAGTACAGGTTTATGCCTATGTCATACAGGTCATATCTAGAACACGGCACAGTTTATTACGCTCCTTGTATGTGTGACAGTAATACAGTACATGCACAGACCAAAAGAGACATCAATCACAACATTAATGTGCTGTGTGTCATCTACTGGTATCTAATTGCAGCAATTAAGACTAAGTGTGGCAAAGTGAGTGATTTTCACAACTGAAACCCACAATTTCCTGACCTTCAGGTCCAGGAACAGGGCATGACATTTGAGCCTTAGGATAGCCATCAGTTTCCTCTTCATTTGCTGCCCAGCTGAGTGGAAAGAGCCCAAAGTAAGACTGTAGCGCAGAGACAGGCCTGCGTAGCTAAATGGAAAAGTAAAAGGAAAACAAACTCTTTGAGATTGTTTAAAGAAAAAAAAAACATTCGCTGACGAGATGTAGAGCATTTTCATCAGGGAAATTAATCATCCATAATAGACTGTTTATGAGAAAGCACAAAGTACAGCACGCAGGTGTTTACTGTAACTCAGCTTACAAGAAACCATAAAGACTGATACAGCTCAATAACAATAACTAACTCATGCAACAAGCACCCTGTAGGCAATAATTCCCAGGAGTAATTACCAATGACAGGATGCCTCACCTGGAATAGTCTTTGTAGATATCCAGTGAGTGTGTGTCCAGCAGCAGCCCACACCAGGGGAAGAGGCAGTGAGGGGGCAGCACACGAATGCCAGGACAAGAACCCACACCCGACACTTCAAAGTTGACCACCACCTTCTGTGGGTTTACCACCAGGCCATACTGTGGTACCCCAGCAAGCAAGACCCTACACATGAAGTCCAAGCGGCGCCATTAACTCAGCGTCATGTTGTGCGTTTGTCCTCAAAAAAAGACTTGAATTGTTGCCCATAGTTAAAAGTAAAACTATCTTGTAGTACAATCTCAGTAGTTAGTTACAGTAACGAACTCTGTGACAACAACAAAACACTTACCATCATCATTATTATTATTATTATTACCGTATCTGTATCTGAAGTGTGTGTTGACATACTTCAGAAAGCTTTGTGCTTCATGCAGCTCTGGGGTGATCAAGAGAAAGTCATCCACTAGTCTCATCAAACGCCTAAAAGATAGACAGTGAGTGAAAGATAAAGACAGTCTGCTTTCAGATGTGGTAGCAATAGCTGAAATACAGAACGGACTGCAGCACCCTTTGCTTTCAGTGATGTCTTTGAACAGGATATTTTCCATGTGTCCATAGCAAAGACAGCAGAGCAGACTAGAGACAACAGATCCCTGAGGAATTCCTCTGCACTGACGATATGTCCTGCAACACAGAGAAGTAAAAATACCTGAAAAAAATCTAGATAGCTAGATAACATTCCTGTTCACAATGAGAAGCAGCACTGGTCTCAAAAGTGAAAATAGAGATCATATTTACTTTTTCCCAAACTGAACAACGCTGCCAGTTAGCATTTGGGTGAAGAACTGCAGTGCCTGTCTGCCATGAAGATCTGAGCAGAAATGCTGGAATAAATGACAGCAATGCAAAGCTAAATTGTGACGGGCAGCTGCAGGAGAAAAAATAATCTAAATGTACATTACAAAATGCAAATCTGACCTGCTCTACCAGTATGGCGTGATGAACTTTGCCTTTTTTCTGTAGTGATGTCACAAACCCTTTCATGTTGGTTGATCCCATGTTGTCATCCAAGAAATCAGCCTATTTTAGCAAAAATAAACAAAAGAATAAAAAATGTACTATATACACAACATATACTGTACAAGCATCTGTAAATGGGCGGTCGGCACCTGTCTAACAAAGGACTTTCTCAGGCCCTCGTGGGAATCTGCCCAAATCTTGGCATAGCGGCGGATGGTCAAGAGTTCATCCTGTACCGGTGACAGGGCCTGACCAATAACCTCAATGAGTTTGTCATGAGGTAGACTCTCATAGGCTCCACTGACATCCACCTTAATCACAGGAAAACAATGAAATCTTTAATAATAAAAAACAAAGCAGTGGAATCAGTTACATGTATTAAACCTACAGTATAATTCTTAGCAACCTTAACAAAGTAGAGGGGTTGTGGCTTGTCCTTCTGGGCTGGAGCCAGAGAGTACAACACCCTGTGGATATCCGTCATCCCCCACACTGTGGAGCCCAGAAGAGATGGAGTGGAACGAACACAGGCCCGCAGAATATCCAACAGATCCCGTACATGTGCACGGTGGATCTGCAAGGAAAAAGGAATGTCTCAGAACATGTGCACACATTTTACACAACAGGACCTATTTGTCAATATTAGTAAAACAATAGTAGTACAGTACCCTTGTTCTGCTATCTGCTCCTATGACTCGCGTGATGGGCCTCATTCCATCCGTCTTGGGAATGAAGCGAAGGCGGGAGATGACTGTAGCTTTGGAAAGGGATGAAATCTCAGCTGGAGTCAGTTCAACCATTTGACCCTTGGAGATGTGACCTCTACATTTAAAAGAAATTGCTTGTCTTGTTTCATGACTGTAAAAATAGACTTTTGCACGTGTGTTTGTTGGTGGTACCTGAAGGCCAGCTCTTGCAGTTTGGCCCAGACGTCCTGTCTGTAGAACCTAAGAGCGTTCTTCTGGCCCACGCTCTCAGTGACATAGAAACAGGCTCTGACAAGACTTACAACATAGCCGTCCAACAGCCAGGCCAGAAACTGACCCAAGATCTGCGTCCGGTATGAGAGCTCACTGGGGGGAAACCTGCCTGAGGTTGAGAATTGTTTTGGGGTATTTTTTTTAAGTTGGGCACACTCAAGTAGGAGAAGAAATACAATTACCACCAATGATGCAATCCTACCTGTCTTACTGATCTTCAACCAATCACAGTCAGTCACTTTCATCTTCCACATCAGCTCAGCCAATGAGAGCCTCTCAAACTTCCCACTGCGCAGGAAGCCCCTGACCCTGACAAAGAAATGTAGTCGGTTGCAGTCTGAGCCCCACAGCTCCTGAGGGATCACAGCCAAGAGGCACTGCCTGACAAACAGGTAGACCCGGTGGGGAGCACAGTGTTGAGACAGGAGGGAGCTCAATTCTACCTGTGCTGGACCTCTCTCCTCTAATACTGGACACATTCTCTGGAGCACTGTGCTGTAAGGACATCTCCTGTGTTGCTTTAACAGTCCACTGAACAGTGGGACCATGTTAAAAAAGCGTTGTGGGAGTTTCTTTGGCTTCCTCTCTAGTCCATTCAGAAAGGCCAATCCCTCAAAGAAGACTAGCCGCACCAGATCTCGTCCTTGTAGCCTTTTAGATCCAGCAGCACTCTTTTTCTTCCTGTTGAGAAGGAAGCTGCGCATGCCCCTTCCTCCATACAGAAGCCCCAGCGTGCGGATAAAACATTGTGCAGGAGGTAAAGGAGGGAAAACACCTGACCTCCAACCAGGCCCTCCCTCCAAGGCAGGCATGGCTGGTTGCGTTTCAACAGACTGTTTAGAACAACTCCCAACATTTTCCACAGGCTTTACAGAGAGCGTTGGTTCCATGGACATATGCTGCTCTTCCTCCACTACTTCATAGCAAACTACTTGAATGTCCTGAGTGGGGTCTTCCTGTCCTACCCGTCTCTTTTTTCTTGAATTCATAATTTCTTCTTCATTCCTCTGATCGGGTTCTCTCTTTCTTTTCCTCTTCCTTATTATTTTCTCTCTGAGACTGGAATTCTCAGCTCTGTGTGTCCTTTTTAATGTTTGATGTCTTCCACACTTATTACTGTTTAGTGTCCTGGAGCGAGGTTGGAGATAAAACCCAGAGGAGGCAGTAGTCATGGAAACCCTGTCATACACAGGAGCACCACACATCTGAAAAACGCATGAAGGTGGGACTGCCACAAACACAGAGCAGCTTTCCAACAGGTACCGTGTGATGTCTGTGCCGAGCCGTAACGTGACTTTCTTCCACAGGTCGCTACCATGGATGTAGGCAGCACTTTGAGTTACATCTCCTTGGAATTTGAAGTGGTCTGCATCTCGCTCCTCTTGAGCCAAGGACAGAAAATTATACCCATGCCCTAAGACGTTTCTCTTCCTCTTCCGCTTCAGGCTGTTAAGGATGAATGCCAGCAGTTCAGGCAGTGTGCAGATCTGTTAAAAATGTAAAATATATTTCATACACTTACAAAGATAGTTTAGATAGACAGACAAACTTCCCACAACACAACAAAGAACAGAGCACTTGCCATAAACAGTGTCCCGATGAGCCTGTTTTACATATCAAGCCACTTAAAGAAGAATATTTTACTTAACACTCATTACTTGGACCAACCCACAATCTCTAAATCCTCCACCAAGAGGGTAGACGGTGTTTTGATTTTTGTCTGTTTTATTATTGTCAATATTAAGCAGTTGTGGTGCAAAACTCGACGAAGCTTCACAGCCCTCATTGTTTATCATTCATTGTTTCTCCTCATCGTTGTTGTTGTTGTTGTTGTTGTTATTATACCAAAACATCAGATGACTATTGGAGGGTGTGAATGTGAGACAGTTAGCATTAGCTAGCTGGGCAGCTCAAAGGTCCTACAGGAGGCTGACTTAACTGTAGAAAAGCGACAGGACCAGCAGAGTTTATTTCTCTGGGGGGCGGAGGGGGACTCACATGGCTACAGCTCGGTACTTGTTGCAGCTCCTTGTCAACGCAGACGAAGACTCCGCGAACGAATGACTTGAAGCGGATTGTGTCCGTCTGCTCAATGAGCACCGCTCTCTGTCCCTCCCTGAACACGATGCTGTCCGCAAACTCCTCCAGTGTCTGTATGTGCCGATAAAGTGACCGCAGGATGTCGAGCACGCCGGTCAGACTTGTCGTGGACATACTATCTGCGTAAACCCGCAGCTTTACTTACAACGCGACACTTGAGAGACTGTTAGGAAGCGGTTTAGCCAGCCCTTCTAACCACCCGCGTCACAGCCAACCAATGAGGGAGCTGGTTATTTACACAGCCAATCAGATGGTTTTATATTCAGTTAGCCAATAGCGAACGGGGGAAGGCATGTTGTCGATTCCCTTAAATGGAAAGTTCATGCCCGTCAAGACTCCAGGTGAAACGAGTCCTCTGATCAAATCTGTGAAGCGGGTGTGAAGAAAACAAAAATAAATGTTACTTCTTTTTTGTTTTTTGTTGTTGTTTGGGAAAAAAAACCTGATGTCAGAATATAAAACCGTGTTAAAGAGAAAATATCAACATTTGCATAGTAAATATAAACATTCTTGGCCAATTATCTCTGATAAGAGTTTTAGTATTGTACGTCTGTGTCACAGTTTGAGTAAACCTAGGTTGAGTTATCACACTGGCTGTTTTCAGGCCTTGCGGTCACCTCATAAAGACACTATACTAGAATTTAGTGGAACTGACCTCACTGACCTGTTCTCTACCTATAGGACAACCTATCTACAGGATGCAGCCGTGTCATTTTGTGGTTGTTGTTGGCTATTTTTGACGTGTCCCTGTCATGTTACTAATGTTTTAATATTTAATTTGAAGGAAAACTGTCATTGTGTGAAGGATTCATCACCATGTGCACCAGTGAGTAACAAAGCTCAGAACATACCTAACAGTGTCATCTAGTGGTCTGACAGTTAAACTTATAACAAATTGAACCACCACTTGCCATAGATTTTTCCCTGTACATCATAATTAAACATATTGAGTCCTTTTGACTGATAGTATCAATCTAAACAACACAGTAACACTCAAGATAACCATTTAAACCTCTTTGCTGTACATCCCAGCTTAAATTTGTGAGAGCGATGTATGATTTCCCTTCTATTCATTAATCCTGTTTGGGGAACAGGGTTGAGCACAATGTGAACATTTGACTGAGAACCTCAATATGTATCTACAGTATTTCTATTAGAATCAAAAACATACCTAACACATGTCTTAATCTACAAACTCACTACTGCAGGATCCTGCAGCTTCATCGTGTTTTAGTCAAGCAGATGTTTATTATTCGTCACACTGTGATCAACCCTGTGTTTCTGGTGTGACGCGTTGGTGCTCTTCTGTCTGCAGAGCTGGTTTACTCTTACTCTGCCTCCCACTGTTTACATCTTCAGCCTTCTTGCCCTTATAAGTGCACGAACAGCTCTCTGGTCTTTAGGCACAGACATTAAGTCATCAGTCGCAACTCAGATTACAAGAAGCATAAGCCTTTATTCATAACAAAAACCTTTCTACGAGCAGAAGTGTCATTCATCTTCAGACTGCTAATAAAACTTGTGGTTCCAGCAAGGGCATAGTGCAAATATAGGCATTACGCTGCAGATTAAAAAAAATATAATTGTAAGCAATAACTTTTTAAAAAACATGATCAAGTTGTCTCTTCATGCTCGTACTCGTTGTGCTCCTCAATTGCAGCCCTGCAAGTACAGTAAAAGGTTTTCATAAATGCCTTTTTCTCACTGATAATGCAGAATAGATGCATCAAATCGTACCTGTAAAGGTGGAGTTGTTTGGCGAGACTGTCTCTCAACCCCTCAGTCTCCTTGGTTTTTTTCTTCTGAATCTTTAGCTCAGTCTTCAGCTCCCTGCTTCTGTCTTCCAGACAGCACACCGTCTCCTGAAATGACAGTAACCACACAGTATCGATCCTGTTCAACTGTTTCTACAGATGACAGCTTGTCTTTCCATGTTCTCGCTCACCTTGTATTGTCCCACTTCCTCTCTCCAGTGCATGTGGATCAGTCTGAATTTCTCCTCTAGACAAGCCTTCTGGAGCTTCAGCTTCTGGACCTCCTCTGTAAGAGGTCCCAGCTGTGCCTTCAGCTCCTGAGCCTGGTCTTTGGCTTTAACCAGTGCTCCAGCTGCTGCCTCTCTCCTCTTAAGCAGTGCCAGCAATATGGGTTCATACCTGGTCGATGCAACCGTTAACAGTTTGATGAGTTTCTAGACAAAACTTGTACTGTATAAGAATCTTAAACGACCTCAATAATTAAATAATTTTGCACCTGTCCTCCAGGGCTCTCAGCCCGCCCTGCACATACTGCTGGATGTCCCCACAGGAGTGCCTCCTGCACTCAGTTAAGTCCTCCAGGGTATTGGGCATCTGACTTGAGCTGTGGGCATGAAGCTGTACTTGTAGTTCTAAGACCAGTTTTTGTTGAGTTGTCCTGATCTGGCAGTTTTCTTCTGCCAGCTGCAAAACCAGGGCCTGCAGCTGTTCCTGGGACATTAGAAAAGAAAGTTGTTGTTTTTTTTAATGTCATTAAAACCACAATGCTCAAATTTCCAAACATCATTCCAGACTATACCTCTTCTGTCTTCAGCAGCTCCACTGCACGGTGCTGGCTGTTGAGTGTAGCCTGGTGGTGAGCACAGTCTTTGGCCACGGTGAAGAGCCTTCTCTTCATCTTTCTCAGCTCATCTTGTAGCCCCTGTCTCTCCAGGTTGACCTTCCACATCCTCCTCTCTTCTTCGGCTCTCTCCTCCTTGAGGTTTTTAATCTCCCTCTTCCTCTCTTCCCTTCTCGCCTCTTCCTCCTTCTGCAGTATCTTCATCAGCTCTGACACTTTGCTATTTAGTCCTTCTTCTGTCTCCTCTACCTTCTCAGTCATCCCTTCTGTGACTTCTCTGTCTTTATCCCCTCTTAGCTCCAGCACCTCCGCCAGCAGCTCCTTCCTCTTCTTCTGTAGCAACTGCACACCTTCTATGCACTCCTCCATCTGAGTCTCCAACCCCCGTAGTTCTTCCACGCCAGATCTGAAATGGGTCACGTCCATCTTGACCTCCTGTTGAGCTGGTTTTCCAGATATGTCTACCATTGTGTCTGCGCCTACATTGAACAAATATTCTGTCTTTGTTCCTTCACAGCACATTGGATCATTTTCCTCATTATCTAATGACTTTGAAGGCCCAAAAAATGTGAAATGTGGCTCGAGATCCCTTTGGTCTGTTTTGAAACCTTCTGACCTTTCCACTAAAAAACCAGAGGGGTTGTCATAGGCAAGCAATTCTGACATTTCGCTTCCAATGTTCTTGGAAATGGTATCATCATCTGTATGTTCTAACTGCATTTGCTGGGCCTCCTGATTCTCTGACCTCTCTTGCTGAAGTGCTGTTTCCCTGCAGATGTGCACATATTCTTGGCTTGTGTCTGTAGCCCAGTCTTGGGGCTCAAAATCCATCGCTGTTTCTTCCACGGAGCCGTCCAGCATGGCTAACATCCCCAGCAGCTGGCCTTCGTACTCCACCATAGTTTGACTCAGTTTCTTGCCTGCTGACGTCAGAGGCATTTCTGCCTGGCGAGAAACCGTCGGGGTCACATCACACCTGTTGATGCAGCTTCGTGACTGGAATTGTTCTGCGTGGTCGTGTGATCCAGCTCCGTCCATGTGTGTATCAATGTAGCTTGCGGAAGGATATGTCTGGGGAGATGCGCTCATTCCTGTGTAGCTCTTCATTGTCACCTCATCAGTGTGCTGACTTTCTGAGAAGCGAGAGGTGAAGGGAAGACCAGTGAGCTCCTCACAGCCCTTCAGCAAGTCGTCCATCTCCTGTAAGTATGGCCTAATTAAAGCTGATGGATTCAGCGGTATGTGTGGAAAGCTGAGTCCAGATTGGGACGTGTTGCGTTCTCTTTGTTCCAAGACGCTTCTACTTGACTCTCTATCATCTTCTTTAATGAAAAGAAGGTCAAAGCCAGTAGAAGAAGCGTCATCTTCCATGTCCTCCATTCGTTTAGCCTTTTTCCTCGTTGCCTTTTGTTCTAGAATGTCCCTTGACGGAAGCAAACGAGAACATTAGACAGATTTCTCAACGGCTGAGTGTACATCCACAGAAGAGCTGGGTAAACAGTCTGGCCAGACTTTTTTTAAAAGCTACGTCATCGGCATATGTGGGCATCTAGAGCATGGCAAAGGTGCAGTGTAGTAGAGTGTTGACTTCTAGCAACTGGACCATAAGGCACAACAGCACCCATCAAACAAGCTTACCCGTGTGTTAATACTACTACTGACAGCTGTGGCATTTCAGAGACAGCAGGAAGATCATCATAACATGTCTCTGTGCCAATGGATGGACGTCTGCTCTCTGATGCAGCTGTAATTTCAGTCAATACTCTCCAGAGACTCGCTGAGAGTAAATTGATCAAATTGACCCAATAGTGAAAGAACATTAAAGACAGGTGTAACATTTAGTTCATAGCTGCTTTGGCCAACAAAACCGCAGATACAGCAGCAGTGTTTGCATGAAAGTAGGTCATAAAATACAAGGACTACCACGAAGTACTTGAGAGTGTCCCCGGTGTGTGGACTGTTCAGTGTGGTGCTATCTGTGGCTGATTAAAGCCCTGCAGGGGCATGTTGGTGACCAGCTGTCTTGTTGCAGGATAATCATGGGCGCATAGCACATTCTTTCAGAGACTCCACCACCCACTGATAGCACTGACCTACATTTGCTGACCATTATAAACACAAACTTTCTTCTCCAGCTTTCTCTCAACCTGTCTATTTCTGTACATATTTAGTTTCTGTTAATTTCATAAAATGTGTGACCATGAGAGACAGTCTTTTTAAAAAGCTATGGGCTCAGTGAAGAGTTAATAAAGTTTCTTTTTTAACTAAGTTAAAGTTTCAAATCAACGCGAAATGCAGTTGAACTTACTTGTCAGCGTATATCCTCGTTTTCTCCGTGCTGCTGAGTCGTGCAAAGCAAAGTGAGCGGCAAAGAATGAGTGGGTGCGCAGGGATGAAGGGGGGTAAAGGCAGTTGAACCCAGCCTCCTCTCTCCCTGCTGCTATGAGACCACGACTACATCAAATGTGTTTAGGTTTATAAATATACAGTGGGCAGGGAGAAAGACGAGCCACTTCGACCCGAGAGAGAAAAAAGGAACCTCTGAGAATCAGACCCACGCCTGGCACTAATATTAAGTCTGTTTTATTCTACACAATGCAATGTTTAATTTAAAATGATAATCATAGTAATAACACAACGTTTTTCTCCAAAGGGTTGCCTATATTTCTAGTGCCAGACTAGAAGCTTTTCATAGCATTTCACTCTAAATCAGTAGTTGACCCTTCCTACTTTGTATTTGTCTAATGTTAATAAAATAAAGGGGCTGAAGAAATCACAGCTGGTGACATCGGTTATGGCTGTTGGGGGTTTGTGGGTTTATAGTTGTTATGTGTTTACGACAAAAGAGAACAGCTCCAGGATTCAATCCATGCCTACTCATTATCGAGAGGTCTTTAAATAGCTCGTACTGTATCTGTCCACTTCCCATGAGAGGATTGGTTTTCACCTAAACTTCTGACCCCAACAATCCATTCTGTGCAGCTTGAGAAAGGGAGGAGAGAAATGAGAAATACTGAATGTACTGAAGTTAAATAAATTCAGTGTTTTTTAATTGTACTGTATTAATTCTAAATCTACATAGACTGATGTTATATTTTCCATATTTCACCACTGTCGTTACACGCTGAATCTATATCTTTTTAAAAGTGCAACATCGTGTAACAGACCGCCACCACTAGATGGCGCTACAGGACAATCAATGCTGCATATACCCTTCTGATAAATCAAAATATAATCCAGATGGTAAAGGAATTATGTCATATAAAACCATCAATGAAGTATTTAGTGCAAACTCCACATGACCCTTGGTTTCTAATTGACTTTTATTTGCAGCTAACACCCTGTGACGTGTTGATGTTACTCTTCTGACGTTCTGCTGTTTTGTTGCCATGACACACTGATGTACCTTGTACTGTACTGAAGCAGAGATGTAATGTTTACCTAATTCTCCCCCGTTGACCACTGTGCCTGTGCTCTGGCAGGTCCGAGCTTTGGGAGAGGGATCGTCAATTGCATGACGTTATGTCCAGAAACGATCTGCTTCAGCACATTTGCAGCAAGTGGAGAGATCTGAAGTGTGTGAGTGTACAGTTTGTGTGTATGTGGGTGCAGAGCGGGACAAGGGGGAAACCAAATATTTCAGGGGGCGTTGTGGTTTAGGCCTGCGTGTCCCGCTGAGATAGACCATATGCTGGACATTCATTTGGACCAGTCTGTTACTGTCTGCTCCAATATACAGCAGTGTCCAAACTCAGCAGAACATCCCGTCGGCATGTCCTCCTCTGCCTGCTGATTTTCTCCATCTTTTAACTCTCCTACAAACATCATTAAATTGTGTTGGCGGTTTCATTTGAAAAGATGTTTATATGGTACTGTAGAAATATGATGTGCTGTTGAGTGTATTCTAGTGGGAGTATTAAGAATCCAAATCTGTTCTTCTGTGTTCTGCATATCTGCACACGTTTTAAAACGCTTTAGCTGATGCATCAGGCTACTTTCCTGAACTGGAGCTCGTGCTTTAAATGCATCTGCTCTGCGAACGTTACGCCGATTTCTCATTGTGGCTAAGTGTGTTGTAATGACAGTGAACCTTACTGAGTGTTTGTTTTAGATGGAGTGGCTACACCACAGAATTGTCATTGGTCTTGCTCTTATCAGCCACACAGCGTTTGGGCCAAAACACTTTTTCAAGGTTTATAGGGATCACTTAATACAACTAAGTGTGGGCTCTCCTTTACTGTTTTTTCCGCTGTTATGGCTAAAGCTTGTTTCCTCCATTTAAAGATTTAAAGAACGACCCACATGGGCTGTAACTTGTTCTCACAGTGATGTGCTGTATAAACAATACTGATGTATATGCTGTACGTGTATGTAACCAAAGCTTCAGCTCTTGTCAACCTAGGCTGCATAGAGTTTCACGCTTGACAGCAGTTTCTGAGTGTTTTCCAAATACCCTCATGTTAAAGCGTTAGGACAGAGACCAGCTTTACAGTATTGCAGTAAGTTTGCCACCTTTACACAGTTACAACCAGTTCCCACGAAGAAGCGACAAGCTAGTGTGTTCATGTCTTTACTTGCTGTCGACCTATGATTCCTCTTAACAAGGACACTCATCTGATAAGAGGTTTTGAAATCTTTGACAGTTTCTAGTAACTGAATTGCATCAGTCAGTGTCGCAACCTAACTTGTCTTAGGATCGGTAGTTTTGTGTCATCCTGGAGATTTGATGACTGATAATGACCTGATAAAAACATTGCATGGTCGATGTGCAATCAATTTGCACATGATATGTAACAAATTAATTGAGTCAGTCTCTATAGGTCTTTGGTCGTCTAAGAACAAATCTTAGACCTTTTACCACAAAACTTTGCGGACACCAGACCTGCCATCTTAGAATAAACTACTGCATTCTTCTAGTTTAATTCATCTGCCTCTGGCAGAGGCCCACACGTCCCTTCCAATAACCATCTATCACAAAAGCTCAGAGAAGACAGTCTATTTATCTGACGCTTGTTTCTAAACTCAAGTGTATAAAGGTTACAGGTGATGTAAACTTGATGTTGTGGCTGCTCTTAGTATTTGGCTCAATACATGGTTCAACCACGAGTGTTTGCAGCCTTTAGAGGAGCTGTGATCTTTTTGTGTCTTCTAAAAAGTGAATAACTGGTTCCTTGCACAATCTGAAAAGAAAAAGATATGTTCTTAATCCCTGTTGTTTTCACAAATGGTTTCACAGGAGAGAATCGGCGCTCACTCTGTTTGCAGTTGTCTTAATTAGACACTGAACAAGTGCCAATCCTGTTATTTTAAAAAAAAACCTTAGGTCACATCAGGTTTCCTGTCTGACGTCAGCCGCCCCGTTTAAATGACCCCCTGGAGAGACCGAAAACAGTTCTTCTGCAAATTGAGAGCGGGAGAGACAAAGAAGGATGGATAGATGGAAAGCTGTGGCCTGTTTTCGTCCAATCCTAGACAACACAGCAGCGACCACACCCTCTCAGGAATTCCTGCTGCAAAAATATTCCATGTTTTGCTTTTAAAGGAGCAGTTCAGCCAAATCAAAACGTATTCAGTGTTTTATTTTTATCCGAACGGTTCCCACTTTGAGAAGCATTTTCATCGAAACAATTATTGTTTCAAAAAAGGACAGAAACACATATTTATCTATTTAATAATGCATTTATCTTCTCTGGATTAGTGCACAATATGTGAGACGTCAATAACGTGTAGCCAGGACAATGTTGAAGTCTCTCTTTCCCTGTGGCCTAGCAAAGGCGTGAAGAAAGCAGTTCCTCCGTCCAGTCCAGAGTGGCTAAGCTCAAGATGATTTGTGAGGAAGATCGGCATAAAGTTATCAAACATGGTCCACTTTACTGTCTTCAAATCATGTTTTAGTCAGATGTCAAAAACTGCAGCTTTGCTCATTTTAACATTTTAACATAGCATTAGGACTAATGCAAATACTTCTGCAGGGTTTGTATTTGCAATAACCGGATCAATAAATCTGGTGTGTACCTTTCTGCGTGAATTACTGTGTCTCCATACGCAGTCAGTGTGTTTTGGCTCTGAGGAGACTGTTCACTTTGACTCCAAATATCAGACATGAGATACTTTGTATGTTTGGTCTGACTGTGTTTTATTGTTTTACCTTTCAGTTAAAGTAGAGCATGTGCAGTGTATCTGGACATTATGGACATGTACATGTTTAGCGACTAAGAAAAAGGCAGTCGCTCGTTGGCAAAACTGTTTCCCAGAGGCATCATGAAACTCAAAACAGCCCAAATAGTCTCTTCCACTGTCATGTCGCCCACTAACCGACATAACAGTGGTTCTTCTACCTGCTCCTTTTGCTGATGGAGGGATGGAAACTCCTCCTGCCCTATAAGTCTTTCTGCGTGTGTGGTCTGAGGAATGTGGCAGTGACAGTGAGGGTTGTTTCCCATTTGTACTTTTGTTTGCACCTTTTGACTTGGTCAGCTCGTATATATTGCTTATTTCTCCTCCAATTCCAACCATAACTCAGTGCCAACACACTGAAACATCTTTTCTAGCTGTTGGCTGGTGAGACAAAGATTTCTCTGTTGCGCTGTGGAACACCCTCGGTGCTTTACAGCTGCGTATCAACCTGCGACCCCTCCCTTTCCTCTTTTAAAACTATTATTACACGCCATAATTCTCTCCACGTCCACACTTCTCTCTCCCATCCATTTCCATCCCTCACATTCTCTCAGTTGGTCGATGTTATAAATAGCGGACTGAGGAATGTTTCGGAGAGTTTCATTCGTTCCCGGTGCTTTACGTTACCCGGCGGGTCGTGCTAAATGCTTTCGGAGAGTGGTTCGGGCCTGTGTCGGTGTTATTCGATGCAGTTTCAGTGTTTGAGGGGACTGGCTGAGAGAAGCAGTCGGTGCAGAAAGAATGCGTCTGTTGCAGGACAAAGGCAGGTCAGGAATGATAATGCTGGTCAGAGAGAGCTGAGCTTATCCCGACCGGCAGTATGGATTTCCTGCCTGCAGTCACGTTTGACACAGTCACACACAAACACACAAATTCCCAAAAGGTCCATGAAGCTGTTTTGACTGTTTGTAGGTGACTGTGCAGTGTTATTTATTGAAATCTGTGGGTCGATGGTCAAAAAAGATGATGTCTGCTATGCCTTTTGTGATTCACACACTCAGCTTGGTGATTTGGGGGATTTTGCGTGTATTGTACATTAGCCTACACGTTCATGACTCCCACAGGATGAACCGTGGTAAATTTGCTACCTTTTTTCAGTGTCATCATCACTTAACAATTCTATGCTGACATGTGCATGGCAACATGTGCAACACATCAGCACGTTAGCATTCCCATCGCAAGTTGTCACGCTGACATCAGCACTTGGCTTCAAGAATACGTGTATATAAACAGCAGCGGCGCTGCAGAAGCGCGTTATCGGTTAATCTGAGCTGATCGGTTGACTGAAACATTAGCACGTGGGCATTTTATGTTGAAAACTCGAGATGAAAACACGGAGGGGGAGGATGGGTGAGACATTCCCCAGTGGACTCACAGTGTTCTAGTGGTTAATGATTGTGGGCCTCGCACGGACACACAGCAGCTCCCTCACAGACATACTGAAAGTGGCTGTTTTCTGTTGTATCGCCATGGCAACGTTAAAACATTTCAATCTCTAAACACGAGTCAACCAAACTATGACTCATCCCAACCCCTCCCTGCAGACGCACATGTACACATATACTGTGTGGATGTCCCCCCACCTCCCACGTGTGCATACACACACACACACACGCGCCAAACAAAGTCAAAACCTCATTGCATGAATCATTTCATAGTCATAGGTCTCCTACAGCTCATAGGTGGAGAGGGAAAAGCAAGTTAGGGCCTACATTTCAGAAGATTACAGGCAATCTGGAAAATGCACTTTGACAACGTGTGTTCCAGCTTGACATAATATTTAGTTTGTTAAGTGAACACTAGTGGTACAGGCCTGGCTCGGGTTGTTATTTTTACTTTTGCCTGACAGTGATACCTTTGGGTCGTGTGTCAGATTTAGCCCTGGAATCCCGACAGGCAGGTAATTCAGCTGGCTCATCTCAGGAGCTAAATGAAGGCAGTGACCTGTCTCTCTGAGAAGGTCCTGGAAGTAGAGCAGCCCTTGTGGATGTGACAGTGCAAACGCTAGATGGTGCGTCACATAACTATTATGATAGTTAATGCTGTAAAACTTCCATCTCCATTTGAGAACGGTTCCTATGCAATATTAGCTTTAAGCCAGTTCATGATGTCTGATGTTAGGACTGTAAAGTGCGCTACAGTTTCCCTTATATCCCATCATTCTAACCAGACGAGCCACTCCCACGACACATCCACATCAGCACTACACCAACTTCAGACAACCACCACCCACCCACACAGTGATGTCATCTTGTCTTGTCCCCGCCGCAGTGCAATTTGAAACTGGCTCCGGATTTCAGTGGCAAAGCTTCTACGCGGAGCGAGCGCGAGTACAGGTGGACGAGGCTTGAGCATTCCCTCGTGGCTCGTCCTACCTGTGTGTCTACCTGTGTGCATGTTTAACGGGGGGGGGGGGGGTTGATCAGGTTTCCACCTGGCTGCACGGTGACAGGAAGGAGCCACTCCCCTCTGTCTGGAGAAAAACAGCTCAACCTCTGCCAGGTCACGTTCCAACACTGGACTGATTAGTGCTGTAGTTTCCTACAAAACATCGTTGGGTTTCAGTCTTATTACATCACTCTTCAGAAGTGTGTCTTGGTCCTGTTGGTCCAGATGTGTTTTAACCGAGGGTTCTTCCTCTCAGGGACACATGACCTGTAAACAGCTGGGAGGACAAAGTAAAAGGGGACCCAACGATACGAGGGAAAGCTGCTAATGGCCGACGCAGATCAAAAAAAAGGACGCAACACTGGCCTTGTTAAATCCCAGCTGTTTGGTGTGTAGGGACAAGCAACTGGAAATGTGTGGCTAAATCCTGACAGCACTGTGGGAGGAGAGGCTGTCTCTCCCACAGAGGGAGGGACTGAATGTTCAGAGAGCATGGAGCTTCATTCACTCTGCTACACACACACACACACACACACACACACACACACACACACACACACACACACACGCCTCACCAGGCTGTTCTCAGGCTGAGAGAAACAAGGGGAGCAGTGGAGACGACAGCACGTTGAGTAAGTTGTCTCCAGTTGTGTCTTTTTGGGTCGTTTTGCATTGTTATATGAAAGAAACATATATATGTGCTGTATATACAGTATGTATGTGTTGTGTGTGCATGTGTGCGTGCGTCAGTGTTGTGTATTCATGGCTAATGTAAAAGGTACAACATGAATACTGTTCAACTGCTAGTTTTATTGGGTTTAAGCCACTTTCACTGTTCCGGTGATGTGAACCACATGTCACACACTGTATGCCTACACACACACACACACACAGACACACACACACACACACACACACAGACCCTGCTGAGGTCCAGTTGTTCTCCCTGGAGATCCTCCTCTACAAACACAAAAACAAGGGGATAGAAAAAGGGGGAGAGGGGGCGGACAATCGAAGGGAAAACTTTAGTAAGACAATGTGGGCACGCTCCGAACACATGATTACAGACGGGTACGTTTGATATAATTATGCTTTTGGTCTGCGGTTGACAGTTTTGACTTTTTGTAATCCTACATGTTGTACCTGTTATGAAATTTGTCTTCGTCTTGTCCTTGCTTTTCCTCTTTCCTGCCTTTTTTCTCTTTCCACCCAACTCATCTTATCTCATTGTTGTCCCAGGTGGTGACAGACTAAAGAAACGAGGCACTAAAAGACGGGCCATCGAGAGACATGCTGTGGAGTTTCATCCAACTCTGTAAAGAGAGAGAATTTCAGGGTGTGTGACCTATTTCTAGAGTAAGACACTGAGCAAGTGGAGATAAAGGTCCTGAGCTCCCAGGACCGACCTCCAGGATGTCCCGGAGGAGGTCTACGGGTGACTTGGTGCCCAGGGACATCACTGAGATCTTAGCTCGAGAAGCGAGGGCTCAGCGCGGGCAGAAGAAATCAGGAAACTCCCTGGGACATGCTTTCAACTGGTTAAAGGGCAGCCGCAGAAAGAAGACCGTCGGAAATGGGCCGACTCGAACTGGCGGCTCAAATGCCAAACTGGGACTTCAGAACCAGGACCCTGCAAAAGGTACAGTTTATTTTTACCCCTATGTTTAAGATGTACTGCATCTTTAAGAAGTAGAAGTTTAGGCAGATTGAATGTTTTTTTATCAAGGTTGAAAGTTGGAGACAGTCAGAGAATTAAGACTATTAATTGTGCCGGTGTGACAATCCTGTGTAATCCTCACTTGTTTTGTCTGTACAGTCACCAAGCGAATGATCAGAATGTTTTTCCAGAGAAACGTGCTGGGTTTCGGATTAAGATGAAAAGTTGAGAGACACCAGTCTGTGCATTTACACTATAACCAGGAACTAGAGGCACGGACACATACATTTGTGGACAGACACTGGGGTCTAATCCCCTCTTCTGTTTACAGATGCGCTCGCTTTATCGGGTGCGCAGAGATTACCCACAATCCTTGTTTCCTGTTTTTGTTTTGGTCCAAAATCCAACAATTTCTCTTGTGCATGCTTGTGTTACTGCGGCAAATACCAGTAACTTTCCAAAAAACTATCAGAAACTCGAGATTCACAGTCTTTGTGATATGAGTCTTGTGGTTTTTGTTTCATGGTCCATTATTAAGTCTTACGTGGCAGTTCTGTGGAGTCTAGGTGGCCATGACGCCAGCCATAATGAACACAGAGCTTGTATTCAGTCATTGCTTCACAGCCTTCGTGGTTCTGCTGATCACAACAAACCTCTTGATTGTTTTTTATTATGAATTTTAGAGGAAAATGTCCGAAATCGAAAGTGGAAGGTGAACTCTGCAACCTCTCCTGAGTTTCCTGTGAACTGTTGACTGGAGGTAATCTGCTGTCATTGTCGCACTGGAGGTCTACAGCCCGGGGGGGGGATGCTGATCTTACTCTAACAAAAGGAACAGTCATGCAGTAGAGACAGTGATTGTTTTGTGAATTCACGGGCAGGAACAGTTGTCTTGTCTCCGTGCGTTTGAACAAATTGTGCCGTTTTGGTCGGCACTTTGATGCGCGCAGAAAGCGAAGGAATCCTGATTTCCCACCAGTAAATAATTGGGGCATTGTACCTGTCTTTCCCTCTTGCTGTGTTGAATTATTCCCCAACCCGCTGGGCAGCTTTGCCAACCTGACAAAACAAACCATAAATTTGTTACACAAACAGGCATCAGACACCAAACCTGGCATCAGTTGTGCACATCTACATGTAGCTCTACACGTACACGGGCTGCGTCATTGCTGAAGGAGCTGCTTGTCCGTGGCCCAGAGCTGTGCAGATCAGCTCTACCAAGCTGCTATATTGTACAAATCCCCCCTCTATATATAAAAACTGTCTTTGAAGTGCAGAATTCCTGGGAGCGTTTTTTTTTTTGTTGTCTGTGTGTGTGTGTCAAGGTCTGCCGGCGCGCACGCGTGTGTGCGCGACAGCCTGGATGCCAGATTGGGCCTAGAGTTATGCGATGGAGGGGAGAGATTACAGCAACTCACAAAGCACCATTCAGCCTTGAGAGGACTCTCAGGGAGCAGCCTCTCAATGCTTTTTTAATTAGAGCGAGCTCTCAGGACACATGCACACAAACACGTATCTCTCTTCACTCAGTCTCAGGGCTTTGCAGATTTTTTGCCCATTCATTACCACGTATTACTGTTTTTGATTCGCTTCTCAGGTCACTTAACAGCCTCTGTTCGGCATCGCTGTGAGCGCGTCGGCGTCCAGTGCTTATTATTGCGGAATCAGCGTGTGTTTACGTTGCCTGTGGACATCTGGTGCGCTCGAGGATGCGTTACAGAGTGTATCAGAGGGCATCTCTGTGTTTGTGTGTCTGCGGCGTATTACTCGGCTTAGGGCGGCGCCGAACCAGCGCGAGCACTCATTACATCACCCATACGCACACACACACACACACAGTGTACCTGCTTTGTCCAGCCCAGCCTGTGTTCGGCTGCTGGCTGTTTGACCAGTGAGGTCATGTTGTGCAGTCCCTGGGATTCCACTTGTGTTTGCATATGTCTGTGTGTTTGTAGGATAATCATAATTTCATGTGGCACAAATAAATTCCTTGTAAATCTGTCGCCCATTCATAGAGCCCATTCTTTGCTCAAAGGGTTGGTGCGCGCATGTGTGCGGCTGCCACATCACAAAACACATACAAGGGAGTGTAGATTCACAAACTGTAATGCAGATTACAGACCTGGCAGAGTAATTGAGCAGCAAGCATCTCATTAGACAGGGAACATTGTATAAAGTCTGTGTTCTATTACAGGCCACAACTCAGGGCTACTTTAATACGGCTTAACAGGATGAAGAAAGTGGGTGTAGGTCAAAGCAAGGCATGCAACAGAGAGCGGGAGGCGCGTATGCCCCCCTGCTAACATCACTCACCACTGAGTGAGGTCATTTCACCTGGGTAAGCAGATACCTCCAGCCCTCATCCATCACCACAGACCTAAAGCCAGGTGAGGTAAATGTCTCCCAGGCAACGGCTTTGTGAGGTTCACGTCGCTGTGGCAGCGGCACTGAGGCAACAATAGGGTTTGACTGCGACGCGGGATGGAGACGTTATTGGTCGTTCGGATCACGTTTAATGTGTACGTGAGATGCGGTGCAGAGCAGCATGCATGTGGAGAATGGAGAGAACGTGGGAGGGGGCGCATTAAGAATTGAGGTCATATTCTCCCACTGTTCATATTTCAGCATTAATCACATGTAATTCGCTGCTGAGCACACTCACACATTTAGCAAACCTGGTAAAAGAAATCACTACATCACTGTTCATACGACCCAGGTGTGTAAGAGTAACTCTAGCTTTCTTTGCAGAATATTGATCGCATACTTTTTACATAAAGTTGCAAATGTTTTTAAAATGACTAGAGATTTTTTTTCAGATGAATTGTTTATGGAAAGCGAGCTAATGGGTTGTTTTATAGGACTTGGAGTGTGTTTGAAGTGGAGGAGGAAGCAGCTGGAAGACATCAGAGAGGGACTGAGGGAGTGGGAGTCACACACACCCATATACAAGGGATAACCCCAAAACCTCGCTGTGCTTGTTGTACGCAACAGGCTGTAAGACCTTCACCTGTCGGACACTGTTTACCTGATGCAGCTGCGTGTTCTTTCTTTTACTCTGAGCAGAAAGCGAGTGGACCGATGACAGTGCAGCTCAGGAATTCAGTCTGTCTTGACCAAAGGGACATTCGTAACCATAAACTTGCTGATGGGTTGAAACTTGTAGAGCGTCTTAAAACATGATCCGTGTCACTGCTGATTTAAGCCAATTGGCCTCCTGAGGTCTCACAAACTGCAGATTCGTCAAAAAACTAGGTCCAACAATACAATCAAAGATCATTACTTCATCCAATTCCAACAACCTGACCTTGAATTAAATCCAAATATTTATTTTTTACAACTCACTGTGGATTGACTGAAAATGTCTTTGGCTCAACAAGCGACTGAATTGATTGGTTCAGGTTCAGGTTACTTTTTCAACACCCGGTGGACGACATGAGCATCTCCCTTTTTCCTTCCAGGTGACAATGAGTCGACTTGTACTGCAGCTCCTCGTGTCAGTGCCACTTCACCACGTTTTCATTTGTGATACCAGAGTCTTGCCACAAGATGGAAGCGCTGGGCTTAAGGTGCAGATGACGCCTTCTGCCTGATGCCATTAAAGTCACAGGGGTCAGTGTATTAAATGTGATAGTCTGGTCAAAGTCAGGTCACTAGCGAGAGTCTGCACCGTTAAAAGCGCAGACAAGCCTCTGACAAATTAGACTGTGTGCGTTACAGCCTCGTTTACTGATGGTCACCCCGACAACGACTATTCCTTGTGTTGGTCTACAGAAATCTTCTTTAACGTCGCCGTGCACAGATCCACAGAGAGCGACTCTCTCTTCTCTCCTTTGAGTTCCCTGCAGCTGTCAGATTCAGAAATCTGCCTTTACTGTGACACACGCTTTGATCACTGCCATATTTAAATGTATCTGGGGCATGTTTGACACATTTTAAGCGAAGGCAGGCTGCAGCATCCAGCACACACATACTAAGTGCTCTCTCAATGATAGCTCCACGATACATCAGAGTACTATACCTCCACAAATGTACTGGGTGTGGTTCTGTTAGGGCTGCATTAAGCAGCAGCATCTCTCCCTGAGCGCATTGCTGCAGATCATTTTTCACTTTCCAGTGGGTAGCTTGGGTGATTTCATATCTTCACATGCTGTCATTGCAACCATTTGGATAACTGGTAAATGCTGCAAATCGATTCCGTTTCTTGAGAAAAGAAAACACTGATTGAAGAAACTGAACTGTTTCACTCCTGTAGCTGCTCTTCTCTTCTCTTCTCTTCTTCGTTGCTCCCCTCCCCCGTCAATAAATCAGCTTTTCATCTTCAAGCACAGCACAGGGAGCAGGGGATGGAGAGGCGAGAGGAAACGTGATCAGGGTGACCGCGGTGAAGAGCGGGCAGTCTCACTTTCTTGTGTTTCGTCATCACTCTCCTTTCCTGTTCCTCTCCTGAAGGAATCTCTGTTTCACATGACGGTGGTGTCCGTGTCACTACTGTCCATAAGTTTCCCTCTGACCTCGTTCTGGGTGACGACCATCGATCTCCAGGTTGTAGGAGTAGCGACGTCACCCTTGAAAACCAGCAAAGGTCTCAACATCAGTATAGGACACATAGCACACACATCAGTACATGATGAAGGACTTCATTAGGTTCACTTTTAGAGGCAGAGGGGGAACAGACAAAACATAAGGAATTTGAAAGAGGATGAGTCAAAGTCACAACTGGGGCATTATGGGGAATTATTGTTGAAATTCCCTCTCCTGTATTGTCTTTTTGCTTCCTCATATGTGTTCACCACTGTCTCATATTACTGTCTTGTCGCGTCGTTCAGCAGAAGCTGTGTCGCTTCGCTGGAATCCTCCATCATCTCACCCATCTGGCTCAGCATCTGCATTTCCTCTAAAGCATAGCTGACATGTTCTTGGATCTGTCTGACCCGTTGCGTGGCATGCAACCTGTTCGTTCCACTCTTTATCTGTACGAAGGGTGTAAGCAAATTCAAAAGGTGACAGACAGCAGAGTGACGTCTGTGAGGATCGTCTGTTCATTTTACTCATTGCTCTCTTTCCCATCAGCAACCACCTAAGTGTGTGTGTGTGTGTGTGTGAGAGAGAGACAGAGGAATCTGTGTTTTCTTGCCATTGACAGTATCTGTCAGCTGCTCTCTACTCGCTAAAGGAAGAACTAAGGGAAGGGCTCTACACAACTTTAACTATTGTAGCAAGGTGTGTGAAGATTATACTGACTGTAGTTTTAATGAGGTTGTTTGTTTTTTCCCTCTCTACAACACTGGAAATCCTCCGCTGTGGTAGTACAGCGATCACAGAGGCAGAGAATGAGGGAGGGGCACCTCCTGACGCACACTCACACACTTGGTAGCGAGGATGTCGGTGCTGGATGCTGCCGTTGCTTCAGCAGCTGGATCTATGTGACCAGTCTAACAGTTTGTCGGGGACATGGACTGATCGAAGTGTCTGTGATGTATTTTCACCGTCTGGACCTGCGTGTGGGTACGAGTTGGGGCTGGAGGGGTTTTTGTTTTATAAGAATGGTTTAGTGAGTCTTTAGCCCACATACAACTCACTGTGTTGTGTGTGTGTGTGTGTGTGTGTGTCAGCAGGACTGAAACAGTAGAAATGATTTGACCTCAGGGACTCAGCAGAGTGTTCTTAACTTGGACTCAGGGTGTGTTTACAAGCTGGAGACTGAGCGACTTAAAGGCAGGAAGCTAAGTGTAAGATGATGAGATGATAACCCCCGTTTAGGGGCTTTGTGACTGCCCCAAGATGGGGAACAGCATCCAGAAGAAAAAGAAGCTCCACAAAGAACCACTGTTCCCACCTCTGAGCCCCAGCCAGGAAAAAGCGAAAGGCTTCTGGCTGTTTGGACGTCCAGACAATCTGAAAACAGGTAAGAAGGAAGCAGAGTGTCTG
Source organism: Macropodus opercularis (assembly GCA_030770545.1). Taxonomy (NCBI): domain Eukaryota; kingdom Metazoa; phylum Chordata; class Actinopteri; order Anabantiformes; family Osphronemidae; genus Macropodus; species Macropodus opercularis. Next base: position 7,049,399 of record JAUCMP010000029.1, on the reverse strand, counting down.
AGAAATGCAACCTTCATTTACAGGCATGCGTCAGAAGAGTGTGTGTCTGGTGCTGGCTGTGTGTGGTTGTGTGTGTTCCTGTGGTAAGAAATAAACTGTAGGTGCAAAGGGACAATATTCTCATGCTGACTTCACCTTAGTCAGCATCAAGGCTTCCTGCCTATTGCACACGTATGCAGTAGAGGATTGTGTTTGTGTGTTTTCCTGTGTTTTTCACTATTTACTCTAGTAATTTGTCGCCTCTGTTGACCAGAACCCTGCACCTTGGTTATGGTACAGGTTTATTTTCATGCTATTCACAAAAGTCTATATATTTTGCAAATTAGAGAATTTTAGGCTTCAGAAGTTCACTTGATGTAAATCAAGATTGTAGTGAGTACCATCCACACTGCATGAAGACAGTGTGTGTGAGTTGTTATTGTCTAACCACTTTATCTGGTGAGTCTGAGGTCTGTCGCTGTCTCTCCTTCACAACCTGACACACAGGTTTAACAGCTTGTCAGATAATGTTCTGACGCTGAGATTCGTCTTTGACAAGGCTGCCGTGAACATTTTTCTCTTTCTTACATGTTTTGCGTTTTTTTTTTTTGTTCTCACACGGGACTAATTTTTTCAATTTTTCCTCGTGGCAGATAATTCGGCTCTGCTCGTTTGATGTCCGCATCACTATCTGTTGATGCTGGTGCGTGCGAGTTCGTTAAGGGTTAAGATGTTGAGATGAAATGATGCCAGTGGATAATTTCTAAATTTAGGAAAAAAGTGTTTATAGCTGCCAGTTGCAGATTTATGCAGTTGTGTGTCTTGACAGCCAAACCAAACTGGAACCAAAGAGCAATAACAACCAGGCCAATGTCTAATGCAGTTAGATGGTCAGCTGAGAGAAATACAGCACTTATGCATTGTCCTGTACAAGAACAAATGCCCTCACGTGGGTTTCTCAGTAGCTGACTGCACATCTGGTTGTTCGCTGGCATGACTGAAACTGCTAAATAGCTGACTCCGCTGGCTCCTGTGTGCTTGTCGCTCAGTTGTCGGAAAGAACGTGAAGCCGTCCCATCAAAACCTAACGTGTGTGTGTTTCACTGTGAGGAGGAGTTGGTTTAATTACTCCCGACATATTCAAAAGACCCGTTAGAGGCGCAGATCTTCCGAGCTTTCATGTGAACAGGAACGAAGGGCTGCGCTTACTATGCACCATGAGTGTGGGGGCACACAAGCACATCTTGAGTTCATTTTCTCTCGGGGTGGTCGACGCCTTCGTGGGTGTGTGCGGTGATGGGCCTGTGTTCTCCTGAGTTCATTCATGTGGAGTTTATTCACAAACGTGCGGTGTGAATGCATTCCTGCATTCCAGTCGATCTCCTCACGCATGGACGCCCAGCCAGCAGACAGAAACGCAGCCAGCGTTTTGAAACGAGGCTCTATTCCTGCGTTACCCGAAATACAGCCAGACTGGGCCAGAGTGAAGGGGAAGGAACACACGACGACTGATGAAACATGCCGGAGCTGCACACAGTGACTTGAAGCATCTCCGTATGCTCTTCAGACGCGTGTCATACCTGGGGTTCTGGCAGCGATCCAAACCAGAAACCCTGCCGTGTCCTTCACACCTCAGATGTTTGTTGACGTTGGGAAGTGTTGGGAGGCGGCTGGATGTCACACATGGAATGGCCTTTTCTGCGTTTATAGTCAAGGTCGTCCATTTGCGTGTTGTGTTCTTCACCACGTACTCCCCGTTGGCTCCTGTTTAGACACTGGCCACCTCATTTTAAAGACAGATAACGGTAAAATAATAAAACGAGACGTAAGAAATAACTTCAAAAATGCTACAGTTTTAAAGAACTTTAAGATCTTGAGTTAGTGCCAGTAGCAATAGATGCTAAGTAATGAGTGACAGTTGTGTCTCTACTGGCAGATGAGTTATTATTAGGCCTGCTGACGTCTGTGTCAGGCGGCGTCATGCTTTCAGGTTATCTGTCCTGTCATGAGAGCAGGCTGTCACAGGAACGCCTTGAAGGTTTTTACTTATATTCAAGGATGAACCCATTCGATTTTAGAAGTCAGAGATCACCGTGACCTTACAACTCTCCCGTTCTCGTCATATCTGGAAACAGTGAAAAGATTCAGTGTGATGAAAGATGTAGCCACCAGCTGAGTCACAAAAATACCTAACGATCATAAATAATAACAAAGGCTACAGATGGAAACTGGATCCATCCAAATCTCCCTGAAATCTCCTAGCATTGAAATGAAAAGTCTGAAAACCTGAACACAGGGTTGAAGCACTCGATTCTAGTTTCCTGTCTCATCTCACTTGCCAACAATCTCTGCTTTCTCTCCTTCATGCTCTTATCTCATTAACCTTGGGCTGTTGGCCAGTTAATAATCCCACTTTACAAAGGGGATATACTGTATTTGCACAAGGACACAGTGAGATTTAGACAAAATGCTTTGCTTTGACTGGACTGTGAAAAGACAGAAAATGGCTTAAGGGAGGTGGAAGGATGGAGAGTTGCTGGGAAAGCGAAAACCGATCACAGCTGGGGAAGGAGAATGTGCAGGAGATGACGTTTGCTAAGCAGATGTAATGGGAAGAGAGGAGGAAAGAGTGGAGCGCACTGTGATTAATTCCAGAACCAGGCCAGCAGCAGCCGCTTTCCTTGCGCTGGTTGTGATATTGCTGTTATCACGTTCGCCTAAGCCTTTTGATCTGCGTAAGCGGGGCGAAGGCGGCCTCGTCTGAAGATCTGTTCCAGTGTGTGCCACTGCTCAGGTCCACTGCAGTTCCACTTCCTGTAGGGAGCGTAAGCAACATTAAGCATTTAGATGAAAAGAAGATGAGTTTCTGTTGTCCTGCCGTTTCTCTCTGGTCTGATCTCCTGCAACAGGTGCTCCAGTCAAACATAACATTGAAACCACTCGTCAGTGTTCAAAGGGGGGCCGGTACAATATTAGGCAGGTGGTTACAACGCTATGCCTGATCCATGTACAGTATATCCTCACAGCACCTGTTTGAATCCATGAGGGAGGATGGGTTTTCTTTCTCTTACTGCTTCAGTCCTGGTGCCTGTCTCGGTTTCTCTTTCTTCTATGAACCCAAAGCCCTCAGTACGCTGTCATTCATCACTCCTCTCCTCCTCCATGTGGCCTCGAGGGCAGCACAGCCTGTATGTTTATTTGTCGTGGTTAGTTTCCATCCTCTTGGCGTGTTGTGACCTGTTGCACTAAACTAGAATAGTCTTCAAAGACGAAGGGGGATCATCACCGTCTTCCTCTACTCTGTCCTCTCCTGCCCTTTAGCAGCACAAAGCTTTGTTTTCTTTCTTTTCAAATGACAGGACTTTTTTGCAGCATGCAATTGTGGTCAGACAGTCCAGTCCTAAAAGGAGCATGGGAACATTGCAGCCATTGGATGGCATATCCAGCAGATGAATATGACTTCATCCAAATTTAACTTAAATGGCTACTGGGAAACAAATGTAATTTCAGTCTAGGATCATTTAAATTTAAGCTTTACATCTACTGTTATTACCTGCAGGTAGTGTTACACTGCCTGTCACTTTCATTTTCTTTATAAACCTTGGCCTAATTAAAAAATGTGCACAAGCATAACTAAACAATTAATTATGTATCAGTCTTATCTGCTGGATGTGAAAACAGGCAACTGGCCATGTGGTGGAAAACACCAGTGAAACAGTTATTGTTGTTGTTATTGAAACGTTTAATGAGTTAGAAAACCTTTAATATTAGGATAGTATGTAGATTATATATGTTATATGATATGTAGATTACACGAAACAGCAAATGTTTGTTGTATTTTGAATGACATTCATTTCATGTAACACTTCCTGACACACCACTGTTTATAACATTGTGGAAGTGGCTCAGATGTCCTGTTTCCTGCGTATCAGAGTAATGTAAAAGAAAGAGTTCAGTGTTTGCATTGCTCAGTAATGAAAGTCATTCCAGCGGCTTCCTGCATCACCACCTAAATCGAATTAAAGCCCCAGACTACAGCATTAAACAGCACATACACACACAGAGGCCAGTACGTGACCTCGCTGTTCATGACTCGGGTTTGACAGATATCACGATGCTCGTCACTTTGAAAGGAACACATTTCGTCTTTCATTGCTCATGTTAGGCTGCGTTTTCCAATCGACCTGTATTTTGAAATCTGAGCCGTGTCCTGCCCAGCGGATAGAGACGAGTATGACTGAACTTCACTGAAATTAAGTTATCCATCAATCGAATCCTGCTGTTCTCAAAGAGCTTATTCAGAGCTTTTTTTCTGGTCATGCTCGAAATCTGTCTAGTTTCATAAACTGCATCTATTTTTGGTTTTCTGTCAGACGAAGAATAAATATGTTTGGATAAGGTACCAGAAATAATGACGCTATTTAAAGTTTGTTAGTTATTGTCCTAAAATGTTTAGGTTGCTTTCAGGTGTAAAGAGAAGTGCAGCTTGTCCAGGCTGACGACACAAAGGACATGCAGCAGTACAGTAACTCTTCTAAGGGAAACTTTGTTGCCTTCCACTCTTTGATACTGACCTTGAATCCTCGTTAATTATCGCTAATTATTATACCAATATTTGTTCCTCTTGTAAGTGAAGAGCTTGGACTGAGTCTGGTCCAGGCAGATGGAGTTCGAGGTGGTTTACTTAAACCCGCTGTCGTCTTTTCACTCAGATTCAAAATGGTTTTGACTTGTTTACGAAAACGGAGCTTAGTTCATCGGCCGTGAATAATTGGATTTTCTGAGGAAGAGTGTGTTTCTACGACACACATATGGCAGAATGGGTCGTTGTTCTCATGCACAGGAGGAAAACGCATACACTCACACACACACAACCCTCATTCACACATTTTAGCATTTACATTGCTGATGAACACTGATGCTTTCTGTGTGTGTGTGTGTGTGTGTGTGTGTGTGTTGACGACAGGCTGCCTCTGTTCAGGCCTAATGTGTCCAGCATGATTCGGATGACTCACAGTTAAGTGAACGTGCAGTTGTCAGTCTCCTCACTTGTACCTCACAGCTCGGTGAGGATGTCACAGATGCTTTTTTTTTTTTTTAATCTGAACGTCTCTGAGAAAGATGAAAGGCATCAACTTTTCCACTGTGACAGCTGAAGAACTCCACTCTCAATGTGCAGTTTTCTATTTGCCACCTTTTTACCATCTCTGTTGCAGTTTCTGTGTCTAATCTCATGTTCTCAGGCAGTTAATGGATGAATCACACGCGATTCACCATTATTACACACAGTCCATGTACAGGAAACAATAAGAGACGACTCACAGAAAAGTCCTCATCTTGATGTCTTACATTTTTGCAAGTGGGCCAGTGAAACCTTCCCAAAATGATTATCTCTGTGATTTCATGCCACACCGTGACTCGTTGCCATCGTTACATCGTTATGTATATATACTCTAAACAGCAAAACACGTTTTTACTGAGACTATATACGCGTGTTTGCTTCAGTTGACACCAGCTGACAGAGCTTTCAGACTTCGCGGTAGAGGGATTTTAACTTGCCCAGAGGAAACAGACCTGGGGGATTTAAGTGTGGGTCCCTTATCGTCTTGTCAATCACGTTACATGAGAAAAGACCTGAAATTCCTTGCAGATGTTTTTCTCTCTGTTTTCAGGTCTTGTCCCATTCTGTCTGTCAGTTCTACTACGGTACCTTTACAAGCTCTTTGTTGTAATATGAAGATTATTATGACTAAAGTGAAGTGGCCTGTGGTATTAGGCTGATGATGTCCAGATAAGAAAATCATTTTACTGTTGTCCTACACTTACATCTTTGCATTTCTCCAGACTGTGATTTTTGGGGTCGCCCTCCTCTGCTCACAGTAGGTCAACTGTGTGTCTGCTATAAAGCCTCCTAAGCTGTGACTGTGTTTACTGAGCTCTCAGATTGGCTCACAAAAATGCTTTTAAGTGGAAATGACAAGAAGCAGAAACAGCTCATCCTCCTTGAGGTTAAATACCTTCAATCCCCTTATTATGTAGAGAAAGAGAACGAGCAGGAAGGAGGGTGAGAGAGAGAGAGAGGAGAGCACAACACTATTTTATTCTATTTTTATTCCCAGTGGCTGCTGCAGCTACTAACTTTAGCTCTGTGTTTGTGTGCCATCATTCTGAAGTGATCAGTCACCTCAGCACAGATTTATAAAACAAACATTACAATATGAACCAGTGAGGAACTGAGCTTGAGGTAGTTCAGGTTAATAGTAATGTTTGTAATAATAGCGTTAAAAACCCTGAAATCTGACACAGGGTTTTAGTTTCCTACATTAAATCATGTGCAATAAACTTGATCTGAGTCTATTTATCTACTTATGAGCGTTTTGTGTCGTGACATTTAATGTTTGTATAATCTGACCACAATGACTAAGAACGATTCTTTCTGACAGTCCCTCTATCTCCGTTCCCTCTTCTTCCTTTTCCCTTTTCATCCTTCTGCCCTTTCTCTTCAAGCCTCTCTTACTTTCTTTGACCCACTCAGAGGAAATCAGAAATGCAGGTGTCCTTCTCCGTCTCTCAGTCCTCTGTAGTCCTGTAGTATATATATGTTCTGTTCAAGTGTATGTTTGTGCCTCTGTCGCCTCCTTTTTTGGAGCTGGTCCAAAACTTTTCAAAGCAAAAAATAGCAATAAATATTTTTTTAATGACTATATAATGCCAAAACACTGTTCTCATTGACTTTTAGTGGATAATTTTACACTCATTAAAGTCAATTACTACAACTGCTTGCGCTGAGCGTTTTAAAGCGCAGCCAGGCGTGACGTGGAAACCCTGTAACCGCTCATGGTCCAGGGACCTGTGAGCTCACCTGATACTGATGTTGAGGTTACGACAAACGCAGCCATCGCTTGTTATACTCTCACTATCATCTCCGTTTATCGGCTTCCTCTAACGAGCAGGTGAGCTGAGGACGTGTGATGGGTTTACAGTCACCATGTGGCCAGAGTAAGATTTTCCAATAAACGTGTGTGTTAGTGTTACGTTTGGTCTGCGTTTTACAGTAAATGTCCTCATCAGATGACCTGTTATCAGGGTCGACGTAGCGCCCTCTAGTGGAGACGACAAAAAATGATTCATCACTCCTCAGAGACGATTGTCTGCTTACGTAGAACTGATCAAATAACAGCACTGAAGAGCAGCTTAACGTGTAAACTACACAACCTAAGACAATAAATTATTAAGGTTTTAATTCAGACCTAACTGCCATGTACAGACAAACGTTCTCAGTTCTTTCTTCTCCTATTGTAACAAACCTGTCTTGTCGACTGCCTGAACTCTTTTCAACCTGCTAACAGGTCTGACGAAGTTGATTTATGAAATTATCTTCAGAGCTGCACTACAAGGCTTTATTATCTTCTATATATATTGTCTTCTCTTTTAGTTGCAGTGAGAGGATGTCATCGTTATCGTGATGTCCAATCACAGCATCTTCTTGCTTCTGTAGTGAAATGCAAAGCTGTGGGCACAGAATCAAAGGCATTTGAAGCCCGTCGCTCCCCTCTGCCCTCTCCTCCAAGACCAGATGGTGTCTCTTTAGGCCGCCTAATGAATATTGATATAGGGGGTCTTGGTTAACAACGGGGGGGGCGTAGGCCTGGCCAGACACCCCTAGAATGTTTGAACTGGGGGAACGTTTGGAAGTTGAATGGAAGAAATGTATGTGAATTAGGAATTTATAAATGTGAACTAAGCGTCTGAGTGATGTTGTGCAGGAATAGCTCAAGATTCGATGTGTTGTTAAAGAACAGTTGTTGACAGAGAGCAAACACGTCAGGGAAGAGGGAGTGTGGGGTGAAGATGGACAGGTTAAGCTACTGGCTACTGGAGTTAATCCTCTGGCTTGACTCCCACGTCTCCAAAGCTGCTCTCCTGAAGACCTCAGCTTATTCCAGCTCCTGCTAACCTCTTGGCTGAACCCGACGCCGGCACCCCGAGCTGGGCGTGCTAACCCTGGACGCTGTGCCGGAGAGACACAATGCCCCTATTCATTTTAAAATGCGGAAAAGCCACGTGTTGATGCAGTGGGAGCAAAGTCATTGTGGAAGTATCTTCGAGCATGTCCCTCCAGCTGGTGTGGGTACACAGGCCAGCTGTAGCCCCCTGCGGTGCCACTTCACAGGGAGCAAACATTCATTCAGAGGCCAAGTGGAGCAACGTGCTCATGCGTCTGCATCTGGGAAACAATCATGGATTCCTATGACACAGAATCTGTCCTTTTTCATAGGTCTTTGCAGCCTTGTTGTATTTCATACTCTCTGCAGTTTGTCAGGAAACATTAGCAGGGGAACAGACACTCATCCGCACACACGGCACCATTAGCGATGATGGAGTGAGGCTATGTCATCTATTTATAACTCCAACTAGACCTCAGTGGCAACGAGACTAAGGGGCAGACAGGAAGAGAAAGGCAGAGAAGAAGAAGAAAGATGTGAAGGAAGGGAGACTGGCAGAGACAGAGCGAGAGGGAAGAGCACACTGGAAAACGTGATTCATCAACAGACACCAGGACGAGCCCAGCAGCTTCCTGAGCTGGTGGCTGTGCAGCTCTTCACCGACAGGACACAACCTTTACTGTCATCTGTGGCCCCTGCAGCCTTTAGATAATGACAGTGACAAGCAGATGTGTGATGCTGAAGGCATCATCATTAGGAAAGTGATGATGATGATATAACTATTAACTAACTAGAATCCTAAATATATATAAGAGATTGTAGTGGGTTCAGCTTTTAGTCACAGAATTAATGCCAAACTTATAATACATTTACAAAAATGTTATGGATGGTGCAAGACAATACAGTCAACTTGAAACAACAACAAACACAATGATTCTACAAATTTACTGATGAAACTTTACTCATTGAAAAGAAAAACATTTAATTTAGGATAATTTAGATTATTAAAAGAAGAAACTGTTTGTTTTTCATTTCATTTTTTTCATATTGCAAGTGTCGTGCTATGGACCCAAATGGAGCTAATACGATATAAAGTCCTATTTTATCTTCCAGTGTCTCTAATGTCGTAAAGAGGGAGATGGATCAGTCTAATTGGTCTGAGGGTTCACATGTGCCTGACTAAAGTGGAGGTGGTTGCCTGTGAAAGCCAAACGTTGACAGACGTTTTGCTTGCAGGAGGGTTCATTCTTTGACAATAATGGGGAATTGCAATAGAGAGAGCCAGGGTGAGCGACACAGCAAAACAGGGAGAGAGAGAGAGAGAGAGAGCATAGGGGGGAGGGAACAGGGAATCAGACTCAGGGATAAGGCAGCTGGGACAGGCTGCTTTGGCTGGAAGCAGATCTTATTGTGTATTCGTCCTTCCTCAGACAATCTGTAGACGGAGGAGAGCGCGTCACTCTGTGGCAGGTGATCACTGGTCACACAGACAAATCGCTTCCACGCTCTTTCTCTCCGTTTTCCATGCGTCCACAACAGAGCAGCAGTGCTTATTTTATCGCTACTGGCAGAGCGAAGACTTGTTGGACTTTGTTTTGGTTTTTCCGACAGTATTTAAAACTAGATTGCGTATCTGCAATGGTGCTGGTGTAGGCATGGTGGTCTATTTGAGGAAGAGCATCCACTCTCTGCTGTCGGTCTTCAAGAAGAAGGGTGAGTGTTGACTCAGGCTGTGAATACTGGTTTATGATCAGTTGTGTTCTAAATGTTTCTGAACTTAGTTGTCTGTAAAATGTTATTTTCCTTTAGTGTGTTGATGATAATGAGGAGGACTTTTTTTGGGGGGGGGGGGGTCTCTCTAATGAGATCAAGTATTTAACAGACTTTTTGGCGATCATCTTAATCGGCCCAAAGCTTTAAATGCCCAGCAGGGGTCTGGCTGCATCTCCGGTGAATCACAACAGGTAGCTGCAGCGCCTCATACGTGATTAATACACGAGACGAATCATTCAAGGCAGGCTCTCAGACGTCCCCTCAGTTTCTTAGATTGCAGCAGACGATCCAAGGCCTCACAATCACCTGAGGTTTCCCACGGCCACACACAGGGAAGGGCTTTGTTAAGGCTCTCCCTCGCCTGTGTGAAGCTGGGAAGATGTGGGTGGGAGTTTAATTCGCTTGCACAATATGTACAGCATTAACCAACCAGGTGAGGCTAAAAAGTGACAAAGGAGAGCAAACAGACGCCTCACACTGACCTTTGCTGTGAAGGAACAACAGCTTCACGGGAGTCATTGTTTCTTTTGGCTTGTCCCACAAATCATCTGCACATTTATTAGGCGCAGAAGCTCTACCTGCCTCAACCTTCTCCAGTTTTTCCTGAGCTTGGGCTCATCACCCACAGTGGCCTGACCCGTGCAGCTTCAGTGGCTTTGTCACCACTGGGTGCTATCCAATTAGTGCCCATTTTTATTTACAAGTGTGTATTTTCTGTTCCCTCCCCAGTGGCTTTGGCTCGTCCTTTGATGCTGAGTAAGATCGTCTTGATAGACGACAGGGGGTCCAGTAGCGTCTTTACATGCGGGCAGTGCAGATTATCTAACCCCCTAGGGACTAGTAAGGAAGAGATACTAGCGGAGATTAGCTAAGCAACAGTCCGAGCCCAGGCTGGGACGTCTGCACCAAACAGCCAGGATCTGCTGCGTACGCTGTGTCAAATGTCATCAACACTTATCGAACATGTGGCTGTTGATGTTTCTGTTCTGAGAGAACAAGCAGAGTCTTTTTTAATACACCGCTGTAAGTTCAAGGCCACTGCAGCAACTATTTACTGTCACATTAACCAGTTAGATTTGTCATCTTCCCCACAGCCGGCCCGAAGGCCAGTGAAGACCACAAGAGGTTGGCAGTGCACTACACGACATCGCAACACTACCAGGAGAATGTTTTCATTGAAGGCAGCAGGCCACAGTACCTGGAGGACCTGCACAGCGAGGCTCAGGAGGGACTCAAGATACTACAGCAGGAAGGTCAGACTTATGTAGATGGCCTGTACTATATGAATATGAAAATATGAGGGTCACCAGGGAGAGATATGGTTTGTACTTATTTATTGACCTTTTATGATGACGCTTGAATGCACTATGTCACATTCACAGAAAACAAGAATGGAGTAAACTTCCCTGACAATGAGAGCACTGCTGTAAGTGCACCAGACTCTTTTCCTTCACCTCCTACCTACACAGCAAATAAGCGCCTGCTAATACTAGTGTGTGTGTGTGTGTGTGTGTGTGTGTGTGTGTGTGTGTGTTACCTGCAGTCCACCGCCAGCCTTCATCAGGAGCACGATATCAGCTCCAAGGACAAAGACTGCTCTCCAGAGTCGACATCCACTACCGAGAATATTGATGTCACAGTAACCTCTGCTGTGTCGACAAGGCCTGTGCTCACACGTCAAGGTAAGTGTGCGCGCGTGGTTTCGTTTAGACAAGAAGCATCTGCATCTCGTTCGCTCGGGGAAAATAGGAACCAATTACAGCGCTGGCAAAAGCGAGTTTAGATTTTAATTCCTGCTTTATGAAGAGGCGTGCGCTTACTTAGCATCCCAGCTGCCTGCTGCTTCTGCAGGTACGATGTGAAACCTAAGGAAGGAGAACACACTCACATGCACAGAACTGCCTTCCTTCTATTATTTACCAATCTGTTCTCTGGTGCTGATCTGTCTTTGCGAAAAAACAGCCCTTTTCAAATTCAATGAAGGTAACGTAATCCTCTGTTTTTCAGGTTCCACATTCAAGCCCCTGAACCCAGTGAAAAGGGTCGATAAGAGCAAGAAGAGGAATAGGAGAACCACAATCATGGGTATTCCCAGTCAGGTCCAGAGGGAGCTTGGTATGTCCACAGCCTCAGTCCAGCTTACGTGGATCAAAATAACAGGCCTGATGTTTTTCATGGTAATTAACATGCTATCGCGTTGTCCACGACCTCCCCAGCGCTACACAGGAGCTCCACATTCCAGCCTCTCGTTCCTCCCCAGCCCTCTAATCGAGAGGAAGAGGTCAGTGACAGCCAGTTAGGTGTTGTGATCAAACCGGCGATTGATGGGCGCAATCCAGGAGCGAAGAAGGACGGAGTGAGAGTGAACCTTTCAGAGCTGGAGGTAAATCTTATTCTCACAGAATGCTTTTAACATACACCACGGGTGCTTTTAATCGCTCATCACAGGTCCCCTTGTTCGATCCCAACCAGGCATCGAGGAGTCAGCAGCTGCTGTGGAACCACCTGGAGCTGGTGTATCAGGATGAGCAGCCCTTTACCAACAAGAGCTTTGGTTCCCAACCCTGCCCCGATTCCACTCTCAGACCCAAGTCTGTCGCCGTCCCAGGGCTGACTACTTCATCTTCCTTCTCCTCTTCAACAATGCTTAGCTTCCTCCAGGAACCTCAGGTCAGACATAAATCCTCATTTTAACAGCTCTGACCTGTATTTGACATCTAACTTGAGTCATGCTCATTTTCTAGGGCCCAGTCATGTCTATATCGCCTCAGGCCACCTACATGTCTACAATCATTCCTAATGCAGTATTGCCAGCCTCCGTTGAAGTCATTGGAATTGACCGCAGCAGCAGTCGAACTCGTGGCAGCAGCGTAAACCGTGGTAGCAGTGTCCGCACTGTAAGCAAAAGCAGCCTAGCATCCGCTGACTCGTCTGTCAGCCCTGTGTTGTCCAGAAAGTCTGATGGTGATGTATGTCAGACAGTCGATTCTCACCACACGTCCACACTAATGCCCACGTCAGCTTCAGGATCAAACTGGAGCAAATCACAGTCTTCAGAAACAATTATTTCAAACCCCTCACCAGCTTCCTCTAAGAGAAGTGAACGCAGAAACTCGCAGAAAGTGGATCAAAATGGAGACAGAGACCTTGTCAGTCTTCATAGCTCCCTTAGCAGGATCAGTAGTCCCAGCACCAAGAGTGAAAATGTTACAGAACCAGGGTCTGAGCCTGGTGAAACAGGATCGGTAACTACTGATGAAGACGCAAAGAACAAGCGCAACTCCTCCCGAAGTCTGTCAGTGACAAAGACCAAACAACCCCCAGCCCCTCCGAGGAGAACAAACTCGTTACATAACAATAAGATCAGGATCGACACCAGGGTTCTGCTGGATAGCAAAGACCTAAATGACTCTCTTTCCAGAGGGGTGGCAGCTGATACAGAAAATATTAAAGCAAAGGATCAGATGAAGTTGGCTATTTTAGCCCCCAACCCTGTATCAAATGCTGCAGGGTCTCCAGATTCATCCTCCAGTCCTTCAAGCGCCTCACAGGTTCCACAACCAGAACCTAGCAACACCTCCCCTCAGAAAACTCCCTTAGAAGGGGGGAAATTTGAAAGGACCATGTCTCCTTCCAGTGGTTACTCCAGTCAGAGTGGAACCCCAACGCTGTCTCCAAAAGGGATCTCCCTAAGTTCCCCAGACCCAGAGAAGAAGAAACCAGTCAAACCAGAAAGATCCGTGTCACGGGCTTCATCCTCAGCAGCCTCTCCTTCCTCCTCTCTCACCTCTCTATCGTCTGGTACATCTGAGCCCATCACTCCAGATGTTTCCACACATACCCCTAGTCTGCCTCCTCCAGTCAGAATTTCTGCAAAAGAAATCACTCCAATTAAAAGTTTAAATTTTAGAGCCGAAGTTGGAGAGCTATTGAATATCCCACCACCTCCAAAAGTCAAAGCACCGTGTCCCCCTCCTCCAGAGACCTGGGTCCATAACAAACGTACTTTTGAGCTCCTGTGTGGGCCTAGTCCCAGTGTCATCAGAATAACCCAGAAACACGATAAATCTGTGAAACAGACAGGAACCCAGACTGAAAATAGCAAAGAGATGCAGGTTTTAGCTGAAACGCGGACAACGACAGAAAAGTATCACTTGTCAGACAGCAGAGTAAAGTCGGAGACATTATTAACAACACATAGTGATGGTGCCCACGTGGAGCTGCAGGGTAGAGAATGTCCGGGTACAGAACTAAACCAGGTGGAAAGAACTGCAGAACAAAGCAATGGCACTGTATCAAGTCAAGAGACAAGTCCAAAGAAAGATCCCCCTCCTGTCATGAAGAAGCCCACATCAACGCCATACAGAGGAGAGACAGTGTCAGCAGAGCACACAGCTGATAAGCATCAAGGAAACAAGGGAACAAGCACCACCATCACAGTTAATTTACCTCTGGAGAACACAGCCACTCCTCAGGCTATGGCTTTACTCGTGATGGACAAAAGTGTGGTGGAGTCCTCACAATCCCTTCCCACAGAGGTCCCCATGATTAGTAAAGCCTCACCACCACCCACCCCTCCTCCAGCCTATCATCCTACACCTCCTCCCTCCAGAAAGACTCCTCCATCGTCAGTATCCATGCCACCAGATGAATTACAGCAGGTGCAGGAGGAGAGCCACAACGCAGAGTCCTGCTGGCCGCCTCCTCCTCCTCCTTTAGAGGGGGACCCCGTCTTCGAAGGAGGGGATGAGGTGGACTTCCCTCCACCTCCTCCAATCTTTGTGACAGAAAGTGTGATAGACACTTGTGTGACAAAGGATGTTTTCAAAGGGCCCACGGATGAAGCTGGACAAACGGTTGAGGGTTGCGGTAACACTGGGGAGACTGCACATGGACTAATACCCGATGTTTCACAACCAGCAGTAACTGGCAGCAGAGCAGAGGTTGTGCTGCACGTTTCAAAAGGTGACGCTGCTGAGGAGATTTCTCGCCAACCAGGTCAGAATGTTTTAGAACATGTTCCACCGCCGCCAGTGGAGGCACCACCTTCTACACCGATTAGAGGATCAGAGAACCTTGTCACAGCCTCTGCCTTAATTACTTCAAGTAGCTGCCTGAGGCCAGACTCTATAAAGACTGATGATCAATCTCCCCTCAAGCTTCCAGTCAGCACCCAACTTCCAGTTCCAAGTACAATTCCATTAGCGCCTCCTCTTCCCAGCGAGAATCTAACCCACGGGGTCAACTTCAGAAGGCAGCCCAGTGTAGCAAACCGAGACACCAGGAGCAAGGAGCTCCTGTTACGCCACAGAAGTGCACCCATTCCTAAAGAGGATGCTAACATACCCCTTGTCACCCCATCCCTGCTCCAGATGGTTCGTCTTAGATCAGTCAACATGACTGAGGATCTGGTAAACGCTTCTAATGAGGACGAGACAAGAACCGAGGGGGCTCCGGCTCAAGACGTTTGCCCAGGATCAATCTTAGCGCCTCAAAAAACTCCGCAAAAGCCCGTTCGTAAGTCTTTGTGTCTAAAATCACCACCTCAACCCGTCAAAACACCAGCTGCGACACTGAGCACCCCATCCATGCGTTTACAGGAAGCAATACGTATAAAAACTGCAGCCATGTCCTCAAAAGACGGTCTTCCTTCCCGACTGGGTGTGAGAGCTCAGACTTACAGCTGCGTCAGTGATGCTGGGGCTCTGTCTCTGCAACCACCGGAAGGATGCGACACGAGCCACAAGTCCCCAGCTTCTACTGCCAGCTTTATCTTCTCCAAGAGCACAAAAAAAGCTGCCGGAGAGCCTGCGGCTGCCTCGTCTACCGACGCTCAGGCGAGTCTGAAGCAAAAGTTAGCAGCGGATTTCACGGAGGCTTCTGAACAGTCGCGGGCCGCTGCTTTCGCCAATGGCGGAACGAAGTGTGACAAAGTTCCTCCACCGGTTGCCAAGAAGCCAGCACACGGCAGCGTCACCCAATCACAGACTGGAAATGGAGCAATACAAGCACAACACACGAGTGGAGTAACACCTCCTGAGACGAGTAAGTGCGTTCGTTTTGTTTGCGAGCGTTATTTTCTGTCCCTGCAGGACTATGACAGAAGTCAGTGGTAGCATAATCCATTATTCACATCGCTTTGCCATGAAAACACAAAATGCTAATTCAAGCTTTACCATGATTCTAAACAGCAAAGCAGTTAACCGGTGCCTTAAAGCCGTTTTTCTCTCTACGTCAAAGAGCAAAATACACACACACACACACAGGTTCCACATAAACACAACATATTTTCCATTTGAATGTGTAAACATGTGCATCAGTCACCCTTAACCCTAAACCCCTGCTCACGTCTCAGTAAGTGAATTAGATCAGGACAGAACACTCGTTACATGTGTCCCTGTAACCGTCGTAACGTCTTACATCCTACTGTCTTCCCTCTCGTAGCAACCAGAGTGACGGCGGACACAATCGAAACACTGTTTTGAAAGAGCTTTGTGGTTGTCAGCCAAGAGCCAGACTCATAACAGAAGACCAAGCAAAGACCGCAAGCAAGTAAAAGCACGACTCACAGCGAGGACTGACATTACTGGGAAACATTAAGTGTTGTCGTGTGTTAAGTCTTCTCCAAAAGCCTTAGCCTGTAAGGGCCTTCCTACATATTTATGCAAAAAAAAGGTTTTGCTCCCAGTTTCTTATAATAGCTTTATTCTGGAGTATTTTTCTAAGCTGTAGTTTATCTCTGATTAAAGCCCCCTCAGGGTAAATTAGTGTTCATTGGCTGAACTGTAAATACTTGGCTTGTGTGAGATCACCTCCTAGAGGCTGAATTAGGTAGTGGTCACTGCAGCACAGAGAATTTACAGTTTTTTACGATTGCTAAACGACAGTGAGCACAACTGGAGATACATGTGCAAAACTCTAACTACAGTCTGCTCTACCAAAAGTCACCTGAGCTGAACAGTTCACATCACCTGCAAAACTCATTCAAAGCAACACAACTCTAAACACATGGCTCAAAACAGCTCAGTGCAGCATAACACTATACACAACCGTCACTGAGACAACACACACTGTCACTCAGAACACACTGAGAGAAAAAACACTAACACTAAGCACCAATACAGAAAATACCAACTAAAACCTTTACAGTTGAAAGAATTTCAAAGAAAAGAGAAACATTCTGTCACATGATTTATTTCAATGTTTGGAACATAACAATTCTTTACTAAGGTAAATGAAAATTAGCAGTTTGCTTCAATAGTTGATAGTCATTTATGGAATTACAGTAATGAGAAGAAAAAGGTAGAAACATACTGTACATACTGTAATTTGATCAAATAATTGAGGGGCTGATCCTGCCTCTCTCTAGCATCAGGCCACAGGTTTTCATCAACATCACATCTAAAGTTCTCTCTTGCCATGAATCTGGGGAAGAACCTCATCCATCCCTGGATCCTCTGGACTCGTGTCCTCACATCCGGCACTGTAACTGTAACATGGCTTCCAGAAGAGACATTTGGTCATGTGGGTTGTGATCAAACACTTTCCACCTCTATTGGGTTGAGGAAGGGTGAATATGCAGGCAGGTACAAAACTTGCCACCTTCTCCCTCCACAAACCCGTCTTCCTTGATGCATTTCCAAAATTACTCTTTCTGAGCTCTACCTATATATATATATATATATACATATACATACACACACACACACACATATATATGCAAATATATATATATATATGTGTGTGTGGGGGGGGTGGCACTAACAAGTCTAAAACGCTGAAAACTGCAATCAGCAGTGTTTGAAAGGCTCAGGGTTGAAATCTATTCTGTTTTGAATGTGTGGTTCACAGTTTTGACAGCAGTGTGTTAGCATTTGCAAAAAGTGCTGTAAATCCACAGTGTTGTGCAGGTTGTGGTTAAAGTCATGGGATAAGTGTGTAGAGTTTTGAAAACTGTGTTCAAGCAATGAAAAATGAACTAGAGTTTGGTCCACATGAACTGATGCTGTGCAGACTGTAGTTAGAGTTTTGCACATGTGACTTCAGTTGTGCCCACTGACGTCTAGCAATCGTAAAAAACTGTAAACTTGACTGAGAAAGCATTTCAGTAAATCAGTTTATTGTCTGCTATGTCTTTTTTACACCAGTTATTTGCATTATGATACGTAACTTACATGTGGACGTCTACGGGGCAAAATCAGCATTGCATTACTTCCTTTGCTGGGAAAACTGAGCAACAACAAACTGTTGCCGAGCTGTTTTGTTGCTGTGCAGATACGCATCTGGAAGTAGTTTGCAAACATGGATGTTGCTTAATCATAATATAAGAGGGATGTTTTGTCAGTTAGAACAAAGGCACTTTTTAAATCATTAGCACAGCTTCCACACAATCTGCATTGTGGGACAACAGCGACACAAGTATCCAACTTATTTATGTGTGGTTAGTTCCTCTAGTAGCACTGTCAGTCACCTTTTCTGACCAACATGTAATATTTAAGAATCTGTTTCATCTTAAACCCACTTTTAGGGCCAAATGTGTAATTGTCCCTTGATGATTCATACACTGGAGTACAGTTAGTGTGAGGTCAGTGTTTTTATTAAATTGTTGTGTGTCTCAACTTTTGGGCCCAAGTCTCTTTGGTGGAAAAACGATCCAGCTCGACTATTTGCACGAAGTATTTTTCTCCAGCAAAATCATTGGTGAGTGAAATATACAGACTTGTCAAATTAGGCCAAAAACCTAAATTCTGATCACTATAAAGAAAATTGTACAGTTATTACTTCTATAAATAAAAATTAAGTGTATTAAAAAGCCAGTTTCCTGCATTTTCTTTTTATAAATGCTGCCACTCAGAAGCCCTGATTTTACACATTTCTCAAGACATGAACTCCTGCAGACCACAGAACTGTTTATTTTATATTAGTGATGCATTATTTAGTGATAGATAATGTCAAGATACGGATTTCTGTACAGCAGATCTGATACCACAAACCACAAAGCTAATCATTACTTCCTATTAACTGTATAATAATAAGAATACTTGCTGTATTCTTGTTGATAAGGTTTGGCAGACTGCAAACAACACAGTTTGGCTGAAGTATGAAAACATTTACTCCCTTTTCAAACACCTGAGATCCCCCATCAAGTTACTCAAACAATTGTCTAAACAGACCCAGTTATCATTGATTTGCAGAACATTTAATGCATTTGTACATTTACGTGCATTAATAAAAATGTCACAAAGATGTGACTAAGAAAATCATAGGTTGATTAGTTGATTAGTTAGAAGTCAAACCAAGGAAACAGAATGTGTCCAAAGCGTCTGGGACCACTGATGAAGCTTGAACTTGTTGCTGGCCGGCAGGAGCAGCTTCAGTGATGAAAGTAATGTGTGTCTAGCTGATGTTGCCTCCTTTAAGTGTCTTACATGTGATCTGTCCGAGTTTAGTCATGAATTGTTTGTCTTTCCACTGAGCAACACACTCGTCTGAGATGTTCAGGTCCACCTGAAGGAAGATGTGAAGACTAATAGTTATGATGTTCATGCAGTACAACATCCTGCAGATGTTCTATAGTGGAAACGTACCTGTAGTTTCTCCCACACCTTCTTCTTTGGGTTGAGTCTTTCGTCTGGTTTGCCTGTCTCATAACCATCCACAAAGACCCGTTCTCCTGGCGAAGAACCCTCTGGAGGGTCCAGAGGTTCCACCCTTCTTGGATCCCCCTCACTAGAAACCAAGACGGTAAGTCAGAGTCAAGAAACAGCTGAGACTGAGGGGTGAGCTGTTTTTGTATTAGCAAAGGACACTCACATTGAGGCACACAGCAACATGGCTTGAGACTCGATTCCTCGCATTTTCTGGGGTTTCAAATTACACAGCACCAACACCATTCTGTCCTGAAGGTCCTCCTGTGAGATGTAGGCCACCAGCCCACTGACTACCGTCCTTGCCTCTGCCTCACCCACATCTATCTTCTCTAGGTACAGTGAATCGGCATCTGGATGCTAAAAGAATGACAACAAAGAAACGTCTGAATAGAAAACTATGATTAAATAAAGATTTATTTTTGAAGCGTTCTAATGGGAAATTGTGTGACTATATTTATCTCCTACCTTCTCCACACTGATAATCTTGCCCACTCTGATGTCCAGTCTAGAGGGGACCAGCTCATCATCCTCTCCTCCTCCTCCTGTCTTGGCTCCCTTTCCTCCTGTTTCTAACAATACAGACAAACATAAATAGCTGCTTTCACATGGAAATTCCAGTCTGTACAAACTTTGTTTTTAACACTGCAAGAATTTCAAAAAAAACAGGGAAGTTTTAAAGAGTTGTGTCTCAAGTACATGTGATGCACCTAATTAAGGGCTTGATTGGTTGCACTAGTTATGCTTGAGATAGACCACATCAAATACCTGAACTGGAAAAAAGATTGTTTGATTTAATATTAGAAGTATTGATACGCTAAAACTGCTGCTAAGATGAGAGTGCATCACGCTTGCTGCACGTCACAGCAGTAACTCACAACGTCACTCTAAAAGCAAGAACATTAGATCAAATACTCACTTGTCTTTGATGGATCAGGATAGGCCAAGTTAGTGAGTTTACGTAGCTCGGGCAACTCAAACTTCTTTCTTATTGGCTCCAGCAGCTGGTTAAGTGCACCTTCTACTGAGGCCTTCAGATCTCCTGGGTGGATCATCTAACAAGTGCAGTGATAAGTGACCAGCAGATCTTTAGCAACACTTGTATTTTACAAAAAACAAGTTAGACTACGTGTTACCTCCGCTGCAAAGTCCTTCTCCACCTCTTCAAACACAGTGTAGATTTTGTCTCCACCCCATTTGGGATCTCTTTTAATGCTGAACTCTGGAACCATCATGAAAGATCAACCAATTTCACAATACTTTTACAAGAGAGGCTTAGAATAGAGAAGCCCAGTCAAGCAAGAGTTTTCTACCTCCACGTAAAGGAAACAGGACATATTTGACAAACGAGAGGACTCCATTGTTCTGAATGTTGCCTGGCTCGCAGAAAGCCTTCTTCAACTTTTTCTTCACGTCCTCTTTGGAGTCAAGCAGATCAATCTTTGATTCCTGAAGTCACAGTGGCATAGTGAATTTCTGTCTTGTCACACACAAGACTTATTACAAGCCACAAAGTCCACACAGAAAATAATATATCTGTAACCTTACTTCTTCTGAGGAGCTCATCTTGGTCCCAGTGAGTCCTGGTACCATTGGATTCATCAGATGGGCACGCTTGGCATAGCCAAGAGAGGGCAAGTACTGAAGGCAAAAAAAAAGGTTCATGTTTTCTGAATTGTTAGTGATGTTTTATTTATTTATCTAGAGGAAATATTATAAATAGGGTGTGCCAGTTTTAAATATGTTAAAAGAAATGTATCAAGATGACGAGAGATGGTACCTTCTCTGCCAGAGTGAAAATTTTCCTCTGGTCAACTCCTCCAAACTGGGCATCCACTTTTAAATACTCCTCATCCAGAGCCTGTTAGAAAACACATGTTATTTGCATCATGTATCTGCATATTACTAACAAACGTGAGAATGAATCAAATACATTTGAGTATTTAAATTGTAACTGCGTTAAACACAGCCAAGCAACAGCATGATCAATCCTGTACACACCTAATACCCTTGTTATTACCTGGAGCCCAGGGTAGAGCAGACCACTCAACAGAGGATGCTCCACTTGTTTCACTACTTCTGCTCCAGCCTTCTTGGCATCATGCTCCGTCACCATGGAGGACAGGCGGTACACATCCAGGGTGTATTCTCTGACGTGAAACATAAAAGCATAGTGTTGGTTTTGGTGAGTGTAAAGTTAAATAAGTGCACACTGAGACGGTCTGGAAGCACATCTCACCTGCTGAGCTGGTAGTCAGTGCCTTTGACAAACTTGAGTTTATCCAGAGGTACTCCAATGCTCTCCAACATGGCCTTGATCACCTGCTCATAGTATTTCACTCTGAGTTCTAGCAGCTCCCAGGGGGCCTTCATGTTATCGAGGTAGGCATGCAAGTCCGCAAACAGTATAGTGACCTATTGGAATAGAAGTAGAAGAAAAATCTATTAGTAAGCAGCACAAAATAAATCACATATGATTATCCGTGAGCTGCACCCACCTCACATCCAGCCTTGAGGAAGTCTGCGATCTTGGACATGGGGACAAAGTATGCTACATGGGGTTTACCAGTGGTCGCTGTACCCCAGTACACCTTCAGCTCTCTCTCCTGAAGAACCTGCTTCAGCTTCTCCTCACCGAGGACTTCCTGATAGGCCCACATTTATACGCATGGTCACAACATACATAAAAGCAAGCGAAGACAGATGTTTCCACTCTATGTGCAAGTGTTTCTACTCCACCTGGAGGTTCCTGGTGATGAGGTCAAACTTCTCATCTGGACTCAGCTGATCTGCCATGATGCAACACGCCTTCTGGCTGGGGAGATGGGAGAAGCCTTGCTCTAAATTTCGTTTCGTCTCTCTAATAGATCACGTCTTAAAAAAAACTCACCAGACAGCCATAACAATAAAAAAGGTGTTTCGTAAACTGTACTGTAAGTAGCTGAGCGAGCTACGGAGAATGGTGACGCTGGTTAGTATGTTCATGTGAACTAGCTGTGTTCGAATGAAGACTCCAACGTTTCAGTCCTTTCGTCGAGTATATGTCAATCAGAACAACTTGTGCTACCACGACAGCTACCCAGCTCACATTTTACATGAAGGTACATATGAATGAACAACGCGGCTAGCGGTAAGAAGCTAGCTAGCAATAGAGCCATGTGCAGCTAAAGTAAACTGCCTCCGTCGATTAAAATTACGATCTGTTATCAGCTACCATCTCTGTTCACCTGACAGAGGTATCAGTCTGACACGATGCCACTGTTTGCGAGCCGTGGACTCACCTCAAAAACCTGGCTTCTTACAATGAGACGTGAGTGAAGGAAGCCGGAGGGGGACCTGTCAATGTGTTGCATCAGCGGCAGCTACTGCTCTGCTATCGATTCATTGCTGTATGCAGGGAAGAGCAATCGAGTGACGACTCGGGATAGAGTCTGCATCTTTACGTTTTCTACAGGGGCCAACGCACGGAGCAGTATGAGGTAATGATGAGCTGCCTCATCAGGGTCAGACAGAAGAACAAAGCAAATGTTAAACCATTAAATGTTATGTTATGTTATTTAAGCCTTGCTGCCCACTATATTAAATAGAACTGCAGACTGCAATCTACCTGTGTTTAGGGTCCAAAATGAAAAAAAGACTCGGGAGTTATGATAGTCTACTCTAATCTATAACATAATATGCTATTTATAAGCTAGTTTTGGGGCCTTGTTGGTCCAAGCTCCTGGAGCAGATGCATTATTTGCACAATAGGTATGTATGTTGGTATTCATTGCCTTTCACGTTTTTGAAATGTTTCCTGTTACATAATTTTAATGGGAATCATTTTAAATGTGTTTCTATATTCTACATTCGTTTGACTTTTTCATTTCATCAACACCTTACCCTCTCGCCTGCATCTCAACACTAATGGAAACCACTTCTAACAGAACGAATGGTGACCAGCGAGGGTGTGTTTTTACAGCAGTTGGTGTTTCATGACAGGCTTTGAAAGAAAAGGAAAACGTAGCATACAATTCTCCAGTTACATTAAAAAAAACTAAAAAAAAACAATAGTATTTTATTCTGTGATGGTAAATGGTTCAAGGAGTTCTTACGACATGTTACACGACGCGTTCAAAAGTCTTCTTCGTGTTTAAAGGCGGGTGGGCACAAACTAACAGAAGCCAAACGGCGCCACCTACTGGGCTGAAATGTCGAGTCGTAAATAAAAAGCGTAAAACAGAACATCATTTGTTTGCGAGTTATTGTTCGTGTCCACCCGCGCCTTATTAATCTCAGTACTTGTGGGGGCGCCTCAAAAGTCGGGCTCCAGCCGGGGAAGCACCGGGAGGATCAGGTTCCCGAACGAGGAGTCCTGGGTGATGAAGAAGCCGGACGAGTGGCCGTGAGCGTGCTGCAGAGCGGCCTTCTGCTGCGCGGCGATGTGCTGCTGCTCCGCGCTGTCCCTCGCCTCCTTCAGACCGGGTCTGGACGACAGGGCGATGTTGGCCCCCGGGCTGTTCATGGTCTGGCTCTGCAGCAGCCGCCTCTTCTCCTTGTCCAGCTCCGCCAGGATGGCCACCCGGGTCTTGTTCTGAAAGCCCGGTCCCGGAGGGTTGGCAGCCATGCTTAGGTTAGCGTTAGCTTAGCAGGAAGAGCCGGAAATTAAAGCGTCGCGGGTTGTCTGCTAGCGTTGGCTCTTTACGTTGTGAGCTCGCCAAGACGCGAGTATCACTGCAGTATTACTGTAGAAACACGGATCACAATAAACCACAGGCGAGTTCAGTGTCAGCGTTTCCTCCTGTTTGCTGCTATAGGTGATGAGAATAAAATACTTCCCGTTCGAGGTTTATGCTTTCAAAATAAAGGCGCATAAATTTCAAATGAACCGTAGAATTAAAACGTAAAAGATAAAGCTTCATTCTAATGTGTCTATCATGTACACAGGTTTACATAAAATATCAACATGTACACAAGTCTTGTGTGTCCCTGTGGAAAATAAAGCTCACATATTTGGCTAAAACCTCGAGTCATGAGGGAATTCTACAGACAGCCCGAAACAACAACATGTCAACAAATAAAACTATTATTACAGTTAGGTGGCAAATGGCACCACGTTGGCATGTACAGTATCCAGTATGGACATGGAACAAAAATACTAAAAGGGAAGAAAATATGATTGGCAACCCAGTTGTCAGGAACACAACGAAGATGTAACGGTATGTATAACATATGACACTTTATGTACACATTTCCATATCAACAGATATGAAATATGTCAATCCTCCTTTTCATGACAGGATTGAGATGATGAAAGCATCCTGGCTGTTCCTTCAATAATCATAAAATGTGAAAATGAAAAGCGAAGAACACTGAAAACGAAACAACATCAACTTGACTTCCCCATCTTCCAGTCTTTTCTTAACAGTTCCATGCTTCCCTTTTTAATTGCAAATAGAGGAAAGACAGTAACAACGTGCATTAAAAGATATGCGATTGCTTAAAAACTTGACTCCTGTCTCATTTTGAAACTGATGATTCTGTTGGAATGAACCAAAGCATTGAAGATGCAACTTTAAAGCAAAATGAATTCAAACGACAGTGCAATGACAGTTCAATCATTCAGTACCATTAAAAAAAATTAGAGTTGCAAAATGCATTGTTTTACACATCAGCATAACAAAATCCATCATTAAAATCATACTATATCCCAGATTTAGGTATAAGAATTTGGATTTGTAAAGCTTGGGTTTTTTTTCCAGCATCTTATTTTAATTTAATTTAATTGATACAACATATAGACACAAACTTAATTGAAGGTATGAATATAAATAAAAGACTATGAGGAAATTAAACCCTGGCAGCACTAGATGGCTGTATTGTATAATGAATACTGACCACAAACACTAACCCAAACAGAAAACTGTGTTCTTTAGCAATGTTTAACCAATAGTTTCTCTAAATCATTTTTTTCATTTATCTACTTCTCTATCTTTCTTTTTCTAAATGATATTAGTTTTACTACTTCTGACAACGGACCTGAGGATAAATGTACAACGTTTAAAAAAAATACAAATGTTTGGGGCTAATTATCCATGTGAAATATTTTTATGTATGGAGTTATATCAAGTAAAGAAATGTTGACCTTTTTTTAATATAGTTTTTATTAATATCACTTTCAATCTCATTTTTCCTTAAATAACTACAGCACAAAGGTTCATGTCACAGAGTCACGAATACCAAATGTATTTACAGGTTTACATACAATATTTACATTTGCACAGGAAGCATGTGTACAAGTCTTGTGTGTCCCTGTGGAAAATAAAGCTCACATATTTGGTTAAAGCCTCGAGTCATGAGGGAATTCTACAGACAGCCCGAAACAACAACAACAACAACAAGTCAACAAATAAAACTATTATTACAGTTAGGTGGCAAATGGCACCACGTTGGCATGTACAGTATCCAGTATGGACATGGAACAAAAATACTAAAAGGGAAGAAAATATGATTGGCAACCCAGTTGTCAGGAACACAACGAAGATGTAACGGTATGTATAACATATGACACTTTATGTACACATTTCCATATCAACAGATATGAAATATGTCAATCCTCCTTTTCATGACAGGATTGAGATGATGAAAGCATCCTGGCTGTTCCTTCAATAATCATAAAATGTGAAAATGAAAAGCGAAGAACACTGAAAACGAAACAACATCAACTTGACTTCCCCATCTTCCAGTCTTTTCTTAACAGTTCCATGCTTCCCTTTTTAATTGCAAATAGAGGAAAGACAGTAACAACGTGCATTAAAAGATATGCGATTGCTTAAAAACTTGACTCCTGTCTCATTTTGAAACTGATGATTCTGTTGGAATGAACCAAAGCATTGAAGATGCAACTTTAAAGCAAAATGAATTCAAAACGGTAAAATCAGAACTAATAAATATTTAAATAATGGTATCACTATACCGACACCATTCTCCTAAATATTAAGTAAAGAAAGCATTTAGGTTTCTTCTGTTCAGTAGCCGTTTTTATAAATAAAATGAAATTAATGCATCTGTTATAAATATTGCAGTTACATGTGCAAACTAACTGCTTTTACTATTGTAGTGGTTTCAGTACTATGGTGGAAAACAAAAATGAGCTCTACAGAGCACAGTTGCTGTCTGGCCTCTAGTTCTAACATCACATTATTATGGGTTCTCTAAAAAAATCATGTAAGATGGAAATTGGCCTGTTTGAGTAAACTATAAAGAGAAACTATAAAATGCAAAACTAACGTTTTCAAAACACACACCAAGCCAGTGACTGAAGAGCATGTGACTCTATGTCACTTTGTCAGTTTTGCACTTCCTAACCCACACAAAGGGCTAAAATCAAGGCATCACAGTTCAAGTATCTCAGAACGTTTACGTCTTTGAACTCGTTAGAAGCTCAGTGCTC
This sequence comes from Macropodus opercularis, assembly GCA_030770545.1. Classification (NCBI taxonomy): domain Eukaryota; kingdom Metazoa; phylum Chordata; class Actinopteri; order Anabantiformes; family Osphronemidae; genus Macropodus; species Macropodus opercularis. Next base: position 7,022,622 of record JAUCMP010000029.1, on the reverse strand, counting down.
ATGGTCTTTAATGCTTGCGGTCTGTGAAAGGATGAGGAAGCTGTTGAGCTTCCAGTGGATAGCACCTATAACGGCAGCACTGACAAAACATGCTCCCCATTGCATCATATGGTTTTGTGCAGTTTCAGCTAAGGACAAAATCAGCAGCAATCAAATATTTTACAAAAAGTAAGGCTTCTGAGATCTGACTGCACAAGGAGGAGAGTTAATTTAATGCTGGGAGAATGTCACAGATGAGGACAAGAAGATGTTTTTTTAAAAAGGCTTCAGGTTGGATGAAGCTATGACTCTTGAAAGTCCATCAAGTTTTGGAGATGTGGCACAGCAGCGGGGTGACTGTACAAGGCAGTGTCTGCATGGTCTGGCGAGCCAAGGTCCAATGGTCCCACCCAGTGCAAAATGCCAGTCGATCCCCCGTTTGGTCTTGTGGGTTGTTCTAAAATGTGCTACACAATGTTGCCCATTTCCGTTGACTCACTTTCTGAATCTGCCTCATTGTCCCTGCAGGAAGAAAAAAAAAAGTCTATTTAGTTGGAAATTTCCTTCAAACACAAGTAGAGCAGGTGATTGTAATCACACAGCCTTACCTCTGTTCTTGTAGCAGCTTGCGGTTGCCTTGCCTTATGTCCTCGGTGATTGGATACGAGTACAATATGCAGAGACCGACAATGATCAGAGCTACGGGTGCAGCCGAAACCAGCAGTTTTAAGGTCAAGTGCACTTCCTTTGGTTGAGAGCAGCCTCTGCTAATGTAACCTGCAAAACTAAAATGGCAAAGAAAAACTGTTATGAAACTTGTGTAGCAGTATCTCACATTTTCATGCACTGCAACATGTTCTGCAATTCTAAAATATATATATAACCAGTACTACTATAAACTACAGTAGTTCATTTTATGGCCCACAAAATGGCAAAAGGTCAACTGCTGTAAAGGCAGTCATGAGACGTGTGCATGTCGCTGCAGTCAACTACACTATGAAAATGAAAGAAATTCCTTGCTTTGATGTAGGATTTGGGTACTAGGGGATTTGACTTAGTGTCAAATAAACCTCTCTTTATTGTATTAAAGCACGTTTCCATTGCATATTTTGTGGGTGTTCAGAAGAGTCCTTACTCTAAACTGAGAGTGGAGATGCCCAGGGAGACTCCAGAAGCAAACTTGGTGAAGAAGACATAGAAGGAATAAAAGAGAGCTTCGTGCCCAGTGGACTCAGGGTTCTGCACTTGGAAATCATCCACAACGTCAGGAAGCATGGACCTGAAAAAGAACGTTAGTCAGAATTGTTTGTACGAATAATCAGATCAATGGCAATCTATATAAAAGCTAACCCAGGCCTTTTGCAGACTAGTGTTGTCTTACCAGGGGAGAAGGAAGGCTGCCGCCACACCGACCCCAGCGGCGAAGGAGACAACGTAGGTGACAATTAGGTTACTCTTCACACACACCACCAAGATCATAAAAGGAACCACAGACTGGAAAGAAGAGAATCACATCAGAGCACGGCATACACTGCAGCTTCAGAAATAAATAAGTAATTAATCAAAGTATCTTGATGAGCCGACGAGAACTGGAGACGTTTACCCTACAACAAGGATAATTCTTACAGGCTTCATATGATTGGGCCTTACCAAGGTGCCAGCATAAACAGCTGTCTTCTTCCCAAAGCGAGTCAGAAACCACTGCCAGAAGGGGATGGCCAGCGTGGCGGAAAGCTGAAAGAGAAAAATCAACACGTCTGGTTGAGCAGATGTTTTCTTTTCACATGCATCCACACAGACAAAAAGTGAATCAAATTCCACAAAAGCCCTCAAATTACTGGTCTACGTGGTTTTGGCATTAAATGTAGCAGGACATTGGGTGCATTCCGTAACCGCTTCTTTTCTCACAAAGAGGCCAAACCGCTCTGCAGCATATCCTCTGTGAGGCGAAGAACAACACCTGTTCTACTGCGCTTCCCAAAACAAATCTGATCTCAACGCGATGCTGAAATCCACAGGAGTCATCCTAATACTCTACAGGAGGACGGGCGCATCAGTCAGACGTAAAAGATACACAAAGAATAAAAGATACACAACGCAATGGTAACCTCTAACCTTTCCTATGGCTAGGAGTGAAACACACAGCTTTCGAGATAAAACCACCCACACGGTTATCTTTTCACAAAAACATTAAAAGCCTCTCTGCAGCTCTGCACCCATTACACTTTCATCATCCATTATTTAACATTACAGACACACAACCTGCCTGTACAGACACCACCCACAGGTGTATGAGAGTCACTGACTTATTCCTCAGAAATTAAAACATTACCGGTTTATGTGCCTTTATCTTCATAACAAAACTGATGATAATAATAATTTACAGTTCATTCCTGACAGATCACAACAAATATTGCTCAGCTCTCAGACTCAGTGCTTTTTACTCGTCTAATGCCTAATCACACCAGTTAATGCTAGTCTGATTTGCTTAACTTATCTTTGATGAGAAGATGGACCTGAAATGAACCTTTTATACTTTGTCTCCATAATCCTTTCCATAAAGTAATGGATTAAAGCATGTAGCTTCTCAACCTTCCTAACCCGCTCACTGTCAGCCTGTATAGTTCTGTTCTCCGTGCTACAGAAGGCACATCAGTGGATTAACCGGGTTTAATACCAGTCAGCGTCTGAATGCAGATTCTTTGATATGGGGAAACCTTTTTTGTTGCAGAATTCAGCAGAATAAAGGAGGGTCATGAAAGACAGATGAAAGGAGAAGCTAATCTGGCTCCTCTGGCTTCCCTGTCTGTGGGAATGGGGCAGCACATCATGGAAATGAGCAGCCAGGAGACACTGTTTTCTATCAAAGTACAGAGAAGCTTTGTAATTGTAGACAATTTACGCATCCGCCGTGGGAGGGATGCCTTCGCTGCACTTTGCAAATAAATGGCTTAGCCTCTTTACACAAACGAACCGCCCAGGGTTCCGGATAATAAAGGAAACGTGGCTATTGCTGCAGAAACAGTGCACCTCTCTCCGTGTCTAAAAATGCCAGAGTGCGTGTGTGAGCGTGTACTCACCATGATTACCAGAAGAATGTTTTGGAAGTCGTTTCTGAAACCCAGGGTTGAGCTGCAGAACAGAGCAAAGTTTCCCTCTAGGAGCTGTTGGACCGAACACACAGACAAACCAAATCAAAATTTAGAGCTTAAACGCACACATCCTGAGCCAACCGTGCAGACACCCAGTAAATAACCTGTCTAGAAGCAAAACAAAGCAGGAGGCACTTGACAAGAACCAGTTGAACTCAGTAAACAAATATATATCTGTTAAGGGACCAAGAAGTAGATGACCCAGAAGACACACTAAATAATCCTAAAGGTGTTAATGTGGCATGTGCATCTCTATACTTACCATAAAAGCCAGTGAGGTAAAAAGAAAGACCATGACCAGTTTGGCATATGGTCCATGTCCCATCACCAGCTTAATCCCCTGGAAGAACGACATGGGCTCAGACCTGGTACGACTAGAATCTGTAAGAAGAAATGAAGAAAAACGTTAGATTACATCCATGACATTTTTTTCAACTCTGTGGCTAGATTGATTCATTCATCATGTTTTATTAAGCCCACTGGTCACAAGGAAGTGCGTCATGTCGCACCCAAGCACAAATATGCATCATCTGGATGACAGCAGAACTGTCAATAAAGTGCTGTCACACGAATGACCTGTGTTAATCTGCATTTGGTCACCAAGGTAAGATTTTCTACATATAGTTTGGGATATTAGTGTTTTACCTTTTTTCTCTCTCACACCGAGGAACAGAACAACAGCACAGAGGATGTAGATCAAACTGATCACACCAGATGCGATCATATAGGCCTTTTTCTGTATACAAAGAGGAAATAGACAACAGCAATTAGCAAACATGCTCCGCCGTTGGTGCTTTTGTTGTCAATTCAACAGTAATGTGAACAACCTTTACTACATTTACTTACCGTGTGATCTAGGGAAATGATATGCTCCGAGACATTGAGTCCAGCAGACATTGAGGAGTTGGTCATGTCCATTACAACATCATCAGGACCTGGGAGACAGGGGGCATTGGCCATACCTACAATCTGTCCCTGGATGGCTGTACCTAGGACAGTGCCCATGACCTCCACAGTCATCCCTGCCAAGACGAGTTACAGATGTTCAGTTACAGATAGTGACATACTTACTGTAAAGACATTCACCTAAACATATATTCCACATTAAACTATCATACTCACTGTATGCTGTGGCTGAGTCCCTTTCCTTTTGCTCTGAGCTGATGAACATGGTGAGGGCAGAATACGGCACATGGAAGCACTGGCGTTAAAGAAGAAGACGCATAGTTGAAACATTTTGTCAAAACAAGATAAAAACTGAAAATTAGAAATATCTTTTATATATAAAATATATTTTGGAACTGCTACTGCTTTGGTACTAACCGTTTGAAGAGTTTGGAAGAGGCAGTAGAACACAAGGTACCAGATGACTTTGCCATCCTCGAAGGGAGGAACATACCAAATGAGGAAATAAGAAATCACTGCCAGAGGGGTTGAAAAGACGATCCTATGGGTGGACATGGGCAGAGAGAGGGTAGAGTAATGAGAAGACACAACGAAAACAACAACATTAGCGTGAAACACAGCCTGTAAACAAACTCCGGTCTTTATGAGGAGAGGGGCCGCTTGTTACGTAAATGTGGCCTTTTAAAACGGTCTTTTATTCAGCCTGTGCCCAATTTCCGTTTGTGTTTGTTCACTGGAGTTAACCATTTCCACGTAGGAACATAGTGTTCCCAGTGTTCTCATGAAAGAAACAGGTTGAGCTTGAACTAGAACTCGATCTGTGGGCGCTTGTGCGTGTGCTAGGGATCGCTGATAAGCACAACCACACTCGGCTGGTGTCTTTTTTAAAAATTACAGCAATATGCGTTGTATAGATATTCTGCTTGGGAATCCCTGTGAGGTCACTATTTATTCCATTGGTCACATGCTTCTATTTGTCATTTTCCTGTGGTCACAAAGAAACTTTTCAAACCTTTGACGTGCAGGAAACAAATTTGACTTTCAGAACACGGAAGCCGCCTGGGGCATCCTGTTGCGTTTTTTTCTTTTCCTCTACAGTAATTGTTAATGACTTTTCAGATGACTCACCCTTTAGTCTAGACTCAAAGTCACGAACGCATCAAGCGACATCTTGCCAAAACCCTATGTGAATTTCGCAAGAGTGCTTCTCACCATGGTGCCAGAAACCCACCAGAGAGTTCAGAAAGAGAGCGGCTTCTCCACTAATCAGCTTAATCCAATTTATACAAGAAGAACTATATGAGCTTTTAACAGAGCAAACGCCAGGAAGCATTCAACAAACTCTCTCGTGCTTGTGATGCGATTAACTGTACACTTGTGTGTAGCCGCTGTAGGGTGTACAACTGAGCGGTGCGCAACTTAAAGCAAAGGCTGCTCACGCAGCCGAGTGAAATTCACTGTAATGCTCACTTCCTTGTTGCAAGATCAGAACACTTTTGGACTGTACCTTGACACCGTGCTAGTTCTGGCCAGGTGCCTCCTCCTGAAGTCATTTTAAATGTGCTTTACTGTGGAAGGGTGACTTTTTCTACAGCAGTTCAACATTACAGATGACTAGATACAGATTATTTTGGAGTCTATGAACAGTAAATTTGTTTTCATTCTTTGGCAGCTGACATTTATAATAAGCACAGCATCCAGGCACAGAGAACCTCATATACTAATAGTGACTCAAGAAATCAGGAGGAAAAAAAAAACATACTTTTTTTGTTGAATTTTATAATAATAAAAAGTCCTATGGCTAATAAAACATCTGTGCCTTAACGACAGTGGGTACACATTTATACTTCATACAGTTCTGGCTTGCATAAGTTGTAATACCATCTATTTGGACACAGAACAGCCTGTGTCTACATTAATTAGTGTCTAAATGTGTGTTTAGGGAAGTGCAGGATACCTGCAGTTACTTGTGACTATTCCAGTTTGTCTCCAGAAACAGTGAGGCCCTTTCTACTGATCGGCTGAAACGTGAACTCCAGTAACCTCCACGGTTCCTCAGCCACTCTAACAATCCTTGCAAGGCTTTCAGACACGAGAGCTGACGCACTATTGGCTGAGCGAGGTGGTGTTATGTGTTCAACCAATGAGAAGCAAGCAGGGCTCTAGTCTCCTCTCCCCCCACTTCCTAAGCAGAGATATTATGATGAAGCATTTGGGTGTTTCCCCAGCTGGCTCTCTGCCCGCATCTCCTCACATCTTTACAGCTGAAGTGAGCAGAATGAGCCTGAGCATTCCAGTCATGCCTTCGCCCACGTCTTCGTCTCCTCCCCCCACAGACCCCCCACCCACCCCGACAACAAATGCACGTGATGCTCCTCGCTTTGTATGAGCATCATTTAGAATGACCCACTTTTAAGGTTTCAATTCAAGCAGGGGGATTTTATAGCTGGCAGAAAATTGGAAGGAGCCTTACATGACAGTAAGTTTAGTGAACTTGACTGGGTTGGGAAAAAGTAAGTCAAAAGCAGCGAGTGTGCAAAATAGATTATTTTAAAAACCTGGTTTTGCATACAAATGCAATGGAGATTATACATTTTTGGAGCTTAATATAATAATATACAATGGAGAACAGCTTTTAAACTGAACCATTACAAACTGAACCATTACACACCCAAAGCCACTAATTTACTGCTAACGTAAAAAGTTAAGAAGTCGATTAATGCATTTTGCAAATCTTCATTCCGACCCCCCCAAAAAATGTATGGCACCGCTAAGTAATAGATGCACTGGATGATTACTTATTTGTTCTCAAAATTAATTATGCACGTGTTCTCACTATGAGCACACCTGAGGGAACTTGGTAGACTCTACCTCCCAGTTGTGTACCTTCCTACACAAGGCACATGTGTTTTATGAGCAACTAGGGCAATTATATTTTTAATTGAACAGGCAAGGGATTAAATAAGCCACTGTAAAACTCAGCTCTGAAACTCCCTGTTGTTCCCATTACACAGCAGCCTAGACCCCTGAGACTGTTACCTTGCTTGTCAGTGTCCCTCTCTCACATTTTTGACATTTCTTCCACTGGTCCATTCTGTCCTTTGATCACTCATGATCACTTTGTGTGACACAGGCATTTTTTGAGGTACTAAAGGGGCAGTAGCTATAAAAACACCACGGGCACTGGCAGGCAACCGCTTCCACACCCAGTGGCCCACACAGACACCCTACACCACACTTCTGTCACACAGTCACATGATTTATACCCCTCAGATATGAAGTGTTCACGGAGGACCTGCAAGTTTTGACAACAAAGGAACTGTGAACAAATGTCAACGAGCAGAGTCAGGTTAACCTGTGTTCGTTACTGAGACATTAAGAGGCGGAGATATGGGGGATGGGTTACAAAGATAAAGGTCAGTAAGCTTTCGGGGGAAAGTCCACTCGCACAGCCTTGATGCCACACAGTGACAATGATGCAAGGCAGCATTCATTTCGCTCCAGGCTGTGCTGCCCATCACGGGAAGCAGCCAAATTGCAGAGGTCAGAATAAAAGTAAACCCCCAAAATAGATGGTGTAATTCCTCATGTCAGATGTCAAGCAGCTAAAAATGCCCTCTCTGTTCAGGCATACAGAGTTTGTGATGTACAAGAATTCTTTCTGAAAAATTCCTCAGTAGCAAGCAAGAGTTATATTTGTCAGCACCGTCCCAAAAGCCATGTTGTGCGCAAGACCACCAGCTGGAGTTCTGTACGTTTGTTGGGTTGAAGCTCAGTGCGTTTAGGCTTCAGTGGTTTAGTCTGGACTATGTCAGCTACAAACACTCTATAATAGGTTACTTTAGGGACAGTACCAGTTCTGTGTGAGTATGATCAGGGAAGAGGGAGGGGGCGTAAATGCATACAGTATCTGCATATGTGGACAGTGAAGAAGTGGTACAGCAGTAATTGCATCACCGTGGCCCAAAGCAACTCCTCCTGGGAGGCGGCCCTGAGTCGTGGCACGAAGCTCCACCCCAAAACATTAACAAGTGTACAGAATACAGCTGGAAAATTCCCACTCAGAGCACTGGTTCAGAGAATGACAGCCGCCACTCATGAAGCCTCTACAAAAAAGCACCTGAACATCGATCTAGTCTAAAACATAGATCTGGAGCCTCTAGCAATCCAGTCAAATAGTATCAGACTGGCTCGCAGGTTCCACCTGGGAGTTTGACCTACCAGGGCAGCATGCGTCCAAAACGTGTCCAAGGGCTCCGGGAGACCAGAAAGCCTACTGTGGGATCTGTTACAGCATCCCATGCCCGACCCACAAACAAGATGATTGAGGCGTAGAAGGGGTCCAACTGTGAAAGCAGAGCACACAAATATTACAGAAACTTAAAGTATTGTCTGCTATTTACATTCAAAGTCATCGATGCAATAAAAATGTACTATGTGTTAAAGTGGCACCAAGCCAGCAATTACACTGAATCATTTATATCCATTCATATTATATGAATGGATATAAATGATATGTTTATTATATTACATATAACCATGCGAAGAGTGAAAGTGTCACTTGGCAGCTCAGCATATCATGTCATTATGCAAGACTGTGGAAAGTCGCTCAGCTCTTGACTGTACAGTCTACATCATGCTGTGTCACCAATTAGACTCTCCGTCAACTATCTCGGTGGCGAGACAAAGTGAAACGCCGGGAAGCCGCCGACTTACACGCTATTTTAGCCTTACCCATCAGATTAGTGTCAGAACCCATTAAAGCAAGCCCCTCCTCGTCGTGATCCCATGCCACCCCCCAAAAACATTTTTTCATAATAAGCCCATGGAAGCCCTTTTTTCATACAGTGGAGCCCTTCATGACTTTAGTAATGGAAACAACAACGGACATTTTTCCACCTCCTAACTTTTTTCCGGACAATCAGACCCTTTGTTGCCACAATGTCCTTTATGTGTCCTTATGAGAGAGGTGCTTTGAGGATAATGGAGAAGTCCAGCATGTAAATCCCACCTCACATGTTGTGACTGGATAGCAGCATGTAGGGAAGATGCACAGCGTGTTCCCTTTTCCAGTAAGGTGGTCTTTTAATGACACCAATGCCACAATACTTGGGACATTTGGTGTCACTTTAATGTTGGATTTGTAGGTTGTCAAATCGCTGCCAACTCACCTGAGCTACATCCAAGAGATAGATCTGCAGAAAAAAGCCCAGGGCACATCCCGTGATCTGATACGGCGCTCCACCAATGGCATAGCATATCTTGTTGCAGACTGACAACCTGTTGCCATGCTCACGCTGGAGGAAAACAAGGAAAAAACAACAGGAAATCAAGGTTAATCGAGGAAAAACAAACAAGGATGGAGTCAAACTAAAGAGCACAGGGGACATCTATGTATGGAAATAAATGAAATGTTAAAATTCCCTCGGGCACATTACGCATTCACAAACATTTTACTTTTGCAGCCAGTTGACTAAAGTATTTTTGGCTGCCCACAAAGCTTTTCAGGGCCGAGCTCATGTAATTATAGGAGAGAGCAATTTTGCAGAACCAACAACATACATTTAAACCTGGGTGAGGACAACACAGCAGGACACAGTTATACTTCCCTGGCCTAAATATAGGCAACTTTCTCAAGCCATGCCCAAAGATTTTAATACTGAACTTGTCATTGCTCCAGATTCACCAGCTTCTGATTAGGACATTTTAGCACATTCTATCACGGCTTGTATGTAGTGGAATGTAGTCTAGAATCTTAATCGCCAGAGAATCTTGGTGAAACTCTTCAGAATGCAACTGGTACGGCAGGATTTAATCAAGTGGTTATGCAGCGCACACTCAAATTCCTTTATCCTACATGTGATCGTTTCCCCAAGTCAGACTTTTAACATCTCTTAAATTAGCAACACAACATCCAACATCACCATGGTGTCACATAGTCCAAAAGCCAGGGTGACGGCATCAGGCCAGAGGCTTGAATGGGCTTAACACACAAAAGAGATGTCAGCATGACCAATGTTGTGACCGCAGAGGGATGAGAACACCCCCGTACCCTGACCAATCACAAGGCTGTCTGTGAGACTGGTCTACACTCAACTGCAAGCACATCTCAATGAGGACGGCTCCATCCTGGTGATGCAACATCTCATTTGTAAGCCTCATCTCTGTCCAGTCACAACAGGCAAAGAACTCAACTGAGTCACAATCGCAGGAATGCATCAGAGTGATAGCATCCTAACGTCCCTCGGATCACATGCTTCAACAGTACTTAGTAAATAAACCGAATCCTTCGGGGAAAAACTACAACGTTGTGCCTCCTATTCAGTACATTTAACAAAGAGGCTTAACCACGTTTTATCTGCTTCTGTTATCATCGCTGCTACTAATGATGTGATATTACTGTTAACTGATAACATACTCACAATAGACCAGAAGCGTGTCCTTAGATGACATTTGCTTTGGGAGTATTCAAAGGTGGGTTAGATCTAAACTCAGTAAAGACTCTTGACTTTGAATGGGATTTCAGGCCAATTATCCCGTCTGCTCCTTCCGTGTCTGACACGTCGCCTTGGTCAGACCCTCCTGCTGCGTTCCAAACTATCGGAAATATGGACACTCCCCACAGGATGCGTATGCGAATGGTGATGCGAAGTTACGTTTTTCTGTCACGGCCCCGTGTTATTGCTCATAAGCAATATCACGTTAAAAAAATGCGTATCATGTAAACCGATTGCGTAAACGTAGTAAGCGTAAGATATGCCCTTGAACGCAGCACGGAGACACACCTATCTACAGAGTGAAGCCCACAGTGACATGAAGGATAGGACCCACAAACCACTTGTCACCTCACAAAACCTTGCACTAATAAAGAAAATGCACAACATCCCTAACCCTGAAGTGTTACGTTACCACGTCACCTGCAAAAGGAGAGGAGCAGGATATTTAACGGTAATTTTAGACAACTCGACCATAGACTTATTTAGCGACAACTAAAAAAAGGCTCGACGTTAAATGGGGGGAGAGACCGGCCCGCCACAAACGCCTCATCGTCAAAATGCAGCCTGGAAACATAATTAATACAGAGCGTATTAAATAGAGCCAACGATAGAACATCTCACGCGCTGTGACGGTCTCGTGATATTCAGGAGACCGGTGAGGGTGTGAGGAAAGGGCTCGCGCACGGCTGGCAGAGACGTACTTTACTCTTTATACTATTTTTTTTTAAAGATTCTTGACTTTAATCATCAATTATTTCGTTCGTTTATATTTACATCAGTCACAGCCGCTACATTCTGTTGCTCAACTGTGCTGAAACGTGACAAAAAAGCATCGCGCGCCCTGCTAACGTGAGGTGATTCGTACGTTGCAACGCGTCTCTTCATTCAAAGACGTACGACACATTCCGGTGCGTAGACGCCACTCGCCTCGGATTTGTTTCACCCGACGAGCTAGTCAGCCACTAAACCAGCCACTGAATCAGCCGTTTGAATGGATGAATGAATGGACGTACCTTCCTGGCGAGCTTGACGCTGTCCGAGTCCGGCTTATTGAGTAAACTGGCGTTGGAGTATTGTTCACCTCCTTCTCCTTTTGCCATAGCAGAGCAGCTTTAGCCCGACACAGACACACACACACCAAGTAAATACTCTGATACGGTTTGAAAAATCACGTCCAGTGATGTCCTCGTAGCGCGGAATCTGTTTGAAAACTGAGATGCTGCGGCGAAGAGGGGACGTAGTAGTTTTTGGAGTTCCCCGCCCCTTCCAACGTGCTATTCACCCCATATTGACCCCGCCCCTCTGGGGGCGTGTGCCAGACCGAGCGCCCCTCGCAGCAGCCTGTAGCCTCTGCCGTGAAGCGATAAGAAACCGAGATCCGATGAAAGACGCTTCCTCAGAAATGCGAATCATTTGTTTACGTTCCTCTCGTTCGTGTTATGGAAGTAGCCTTTATCATTTCTTCAGTGTCAATGCCGCACATCGCTCAAGTAAAAGCAGCAAAAACCAACATCTTTAACGTTTTAGGCACATGTGTTTTCCATGATCATATGTGTAAAATGTAAAATTTGTAATCTGCAAAGTAACCATTGGCTTGTAGCTGTAGGATTTTGCTTTCTGAAACACAGTAGATATCAAATACGAAGTAGCAGAAAATGGAAATCATATAACATAACTAAAGCGTTAAGTTACTTACTTCACCAATTTATATTCTAAGATGAAGTTAACTTTCAATAACTGCAAAAAGACAGTATTTGCTCATTTGCATACACAGGCTACTCTGCAGATCTAGCTGCTACAGTGACTTCATTGTCCTAAAGGTGACTTAGATATTGTACTTTGTACAGCTTCTGCTTAACATTTTGGAAATACTTGTCATGATACCAGATGTTTTAATTTCAGTCTCTAAATTCAGCCAGTCTCATCAACATACACAAATATGTTTTTGCATAAATTGTCTATTTTTGCACATTCTGTGGTTCCGTGTGTGTGTGTGTGTGTGTGTGTGTACTGCTGTGCTGCACCTCCTACTGTACTGACCATCAATGAAGCCATTTCAAACCTGCTTTAACGTTTTGCCTTCCAATATGGACACACGTGATAAATGTAAGCACACACGAGATTCCTCATGTGTGGTAGAACAAACAAGCTTTCTCACACGGCAAACCGGGGGGATGTCTGCTGCTTCCTTCGACCCAGGGCTTGATTTGCAAAGCGTCTTCTGCTCCGGTGCTACTCTGTGGATGTACGTGTTCCCATTTTAGCTTAAGCACACACGCAAGAGTATACATGCCTTGTGTACACGCATCACCGCTGGTCTGAATACTAGTCTATGTGGGCACCGCTGGATTGCAGGAGATGTAAAGACTTTTCCAGTGTTTGCTTATGGCCATGTATGCACACAATCCATCCACCTCAACACATTTTTAAACACATCTCGCACAGGTTGAGGCACGCTCACAGTAGTGCCACCGCTCCAATCAAACCCTAAGAACAGCCTTAAAACTGAGCTGTACATCAATTTATTTACATGCGCTCAGTCAAGCAATCGAGCTTCTCCCTAACACATCATTAAACATTTGGTAGATGAACCATGACCTTGCCAACTGTACAGTCAAGTTCAGATCATAGATCACACACACACACACACGTGGTCCGAATCAAACAAATCGATGTGTGTCAACATCCCGCAGATTAGATAAAGCAGAATGACCCGACCAATGTGTTGTTGATAAATTAGACTACTTTAGCTACAAAGATGTCACTCCACACATTCCACACACTCAGAGTTGTCAGCTAACCTTTGAGCTTGTTTCGAGACAATTCAAGGATTTGATGTAATATTTCTGAGGCAGAGTTCCTGTTCTATTGCAAACACATAGTACATGTTGACATATCACTATGTGCTAAGAAAAGGATCAACTGTCTCTAAGACTAGTGTCAAGCAAGGGGCGGAAAAATTAAGATACTGAATGTCTTTGTAGTAAATAATGAGGAACCCAAAGACAGGATACTTTATATACAATCTATTTGTTCATAAAGTGAATCGGTCTCCTGTTTACAAAAACAAAACATTTGACAATAAAGCACATCATTGTTTGGTTCCAGTTAGCAGCTTCAGCCCTGGCTGGCTGGTCTTGTATGGCCAGTTATGTCAGGAAAGCTAATATTAGCTACCTGTAGATAAATATCCACGTGTTGCTAACACAGACAGTTTTCTGTCACTGAGTGACGGTTAAACTAGTTTACATACGGTTTGTATGCAGTCCACAAGTATCGCTCCACGACGCAGTCGGTATTTTCCTCCCGAATGAAATATTGGTTAAAAAAGAGTCGTGGCTGCGATTTGGAGCTGAAATGAATAAATAATAATACAGATTAAGACTGAAACATGCTTGAAAAAGCAGATATAGATACCTTGGTGTAAACATAGCTGGTTATCTTGTGATCTGCAAATAGCGTAGATAATGCAAGTTATTAGCCAATAAAAGTTTATGAGTATTTAATACTGTTACTGTTAAAGTTCCTTTACAGTGATTCCAAATCCCAACCTTTTACACAGTTTTTCCCATCTACACCCACAAAAACACACACACAGACCTACAGCCTGTGTTCATTAACCATTATCTTGACTCAGGCCATGTAGAAAGACTATTTCCCCTAAATGTAAAAGATGTATTAGCAACAAAGGTGGGACACGTCAGATGTCCTGGGACACACACGCAGCAGCTATTCAGTCAACAGGGTTTCTGTGAAAACACGTAACCCTGCTCAACGTGTTCATGTACATTTTTGTGTAGGATTTCAAAGCTACAGTACAGTGACAAAACAACGCCTTCAGCAAAAGTGGGACACAGCTCAAGTTTAGAAAATCCTAATAATACTATAAAAAGCTATTTTAAAACATGGTGAAACACAGCATGATTTCATTAAAATATAATCTTTCTAATGCAAAATCTGGTTGTGTTTTCTTTAAAATGGGATCTAATGATCCTATTAATTGCTAATTGCTTAAGTGCTTTCACTTTTTTTGTTAACGTGCAAACCAGCCACACCCAAAAGGATCACAACGCACAGAAAAAACAAACCGCTCTGTCTTTGTTGGTGTTGTGGCGCGATCATAGGATTAAACCTGTTTTGACTGTGTTCTGACACAGCGTGAAGTTTAAAGGCTTCTCTTCTGCTGAATATACCGTGTAGCCCAGGAGACAGTGTTGGCTCTTCACCAGATTGTCGCAGAGAAACAGGAAACATTAGCCTGTCAATTTAGTTCACTGGCTTTTCTGTGTTGTGCTCTGTTTGATTTTGGAGATTTGGGGGAATAAAGGCCAGTCTTGTTACTGTAAGGAAATACACACACTGTGCTAATGTTGCTAATGAATACACTGAAAACACACTACCCAGAGCAGGAACTAACAATAATCCAAATGCTATTTTCCCATGGATCACCTTACTCGTCCCATTTCCTTTAGCTTGGTTCCTGAAAATGCAGCCAGAGAAGAGACATGTACGTATGACCCTGTGATCAAAGATGAAGAGATATATTTTTTTAATAACACCTTTCTCTTGTTGGGACTGCGTTTGAGCGTGAGCGTACTTTGAGCGTTCAGGGCTATTAACTCCTCATGTTGGCATAAGACCTCGTGGACCTATATTATTCGTGTGTCTGTGTGTGCCTACAGTTTCCTGTGAGTAATATGCGTGAGTAGACTGTGGGTGTTTGTTGCCAAACACGCTGCGTGCAAACGACTGGGAGAGTAACGCTGTGAATGCAGTGATGGTATGAATGTCCGCAGGTGGGATGGAAACTCGGGAGGGGTGGAAATACACACGTGTTAGAGCAGGAGCACACAACACTGCGTGGGGGCGGTTGTCGGCAGGGAGGATTACGTGCTTCTTCTTCAAACACATTCCAGACCTTTGTGCGTCTTTACTGTACAGTGGATTTCAGATGGAAGCGTCAGTCGTTCCCTTTTTTGTCCCTTTGTAAACATTTACCATCTCTCTTTTTTTTTTTATATAGATAGTGGTAATTAACTTTGCATTTAAAGCAACATTCTTCTGAGCTATAAAATGTTTACATGGACGTTTATAAGGTGCATAAACCCTCTCTAACAATAGTTAATCCTCCAGGGTTTTCGTATAATTATAATCAAGACTCTCTCCTCGTTGGCCGGTGTTGACTTGCCTCAGAACCTCCCTCCACCCACACTTGTTACTCCAGTAACTCTAGGAGTCAATACAGTCAACTGGCAACTGACTAAAAGAATCAAACACTGTGCGCAATGTTTAAAGGAAGTTTGTTTCTACGGATACGTGGATTAATCTTCGTTTCTATACCATTAAAGCATCTTTAAGGCAGATGTGCTCATTGTCTTTAATGTACTTTATGTTGTGCTGTTATTAACAGAAACGGCAGATATTTAGATTTTCCAAAATATACAGTCGCTGCACGTGGCAGAACAAACATTAACAATGGATCTGATGCAATGAGCCTGCGTATATTCAACCAGTCCCTGGAACTGGCTTTGTGTTCTTACTGTGAGGTCACAGTGGGAGCATTATATGACACTATTAGCTTCTGTTTTGGGTTGAATTAGACTTTTTGGGTGTACCGGTAAAGTATTTAGGTAACTAATTAACTCTGCGACTCTTCTTCAAGTACTCTAGGTACTCCAAGCTCTTGGTGGTTTAGCTTGTAAGGCCTTACAGATGAAGACATGAATACTGTATGAGGATGCCTTCTGGATGCCAGAAGACCAACCCAACCGTCGGTATGTGGTTTATGAGCAGGAGCATATAGAATATTTCCATAATCACATGCATATGAAACTGGTTCTGCATATAAACATTGACTTTTTGGTTTTGGAGCTAGGTGTTCATGTGTTATGCCATCGTTCTCTTAGGCCCTCTCCCCTATTAAGGAACCTAATTTCAATTTATTTGCAATTATAAATATTTAGTAGAATATCCAGTTACCAACATCATGTCTATTATGACCCATTTCCTACTGCAGACACAACAACCCCTGATGTAAATACACACATTATATTTACTGAGGTGATGGTTTCAAAGTCCATGTTTCTTGACAGAGTGGCTGCAATTGACAGAACATTGATCTCAGTCGTTATCAGCGAGACCTGACTTTGTTGGCATCAAGCTGGAAACCAGACTGGTGGCCATGTCTGCATCTGCGTGTTGCGTTCAGGTCTGTTCAAGTTGTGTTTAAAGAGCAGATTGAGACACCGTCGTCTCAAACAGATTTTCACCACAATACCCAGAATTCATTCAATTCAGAGAGTTTGAGCTGAGTCAAAAGATCCCATCACATCCCATCATGGTTGTGATCGGAGGGTTCACGTCTTTCAATGTATGTGCTTTGCACAGCACGATGAAAAGAAGAGCGAAAGATCCCACAATGTTGTAAAAGACTACCGAGTAATAATAAGGTTCCCACTGAGTGATGTGCGTGTTTTTAATATCAACAGTGTTGAGTGTCTTCAAACCGGAGACATCAGAGAAGCTCCAGGGATTTTCAGGCTCCGCTGAGGGGAGAGACTGAGAACAGGAGATTTGTGAGAAAGAAACCAGGTTGACGTGGAGACTACACACGCACACACATTTCCAAAGCAACCGAACTGCCCTGCAGCCGTTTTAAGCAAATACACAAGTCAGTACACACAGTGTGCTACACACCTTGAAATGAGAGGATCTGGTTGGTTGATTACTAGAACTGTCTACGTACAAGTATGTTCCGTACATTCCTACTGCTCACACCTTTCCCACATTATGTCGCTGACAGAGCAATGATTCATTATGTCGCTTACAGTAAAATGATTCATTATGTCGCTTACAGTGAATTTACTCATTTTAGATGAGTATAAACAGGTTTCTTTGTCTTATACACTGGAAATGTGACCTTCCGTTAAATCACAAACTGTTCGCTGTAAGACCATTTAGACTCCACACTTAATAATGTTTTGTGTCTGTGTCATTTAAAATCTGTAGGTGTCTGGTTCATGTGTCACTGAAAGCGACTCATCTTCTCCTCAGGGAGTGTCCTGTACCTGTTCAACCTGAGTCTGAGCCTGGAGAGGGTCCCGGCTCTGTGGAAGACGTCGTGTGTGGTTCCGGTTCCAACGATACCACATCCCAGGGAGCCGAACCACTACAGACCCGTGGCCCTGACCTCCCACCTGATGAAGACCATGGAGAGGACTGTCCTCAGCTACCTCCGCACCCAGGTGAGCTCGGCGCTGGACCCGCTGCAGTTTGCCTACCAGGCGGGCGTCGGGGTGGATGATGCCGTCATCTACCTGCAGCATCGGGCCCTATCTCACCTGGAGTCCCCCGGAAGCACTGTGAGGGTCATGTTCTTAGACTTCTCCAGTGCTTTCAACACCATTCAGCCAGCACTGCTGAGGGGGAAGCTGAAGGTTGCAGGCGTGGACCAACACCTGGCGGCTTGGTCCATCAACTACCTCACGGACAGACCACAGTTTGTGAGGCTGCGCAAGTGTGTGTCTGACGTGGTCGTCTGCTGCACGGGGGCCCCCCAGGGGACGGTGCTCTCGCCCTTCCTGTTCACCCTGTACACAGCGGACTTCAGGTACAACTCCAACTCCAACAAATGCCACCTGCAGAAGTTCTCGGACGACACTGCGATTGTTGGATGTGTATCTGGGGGGAACGAGCTGGAGTATAGGGGGGTCATCACCGACTTTGTGGACTGGTGTGAAGATAACCACCTGGTTCTGAACACCAGTAAAACGAAGGAGCTGGTGATTGACTTCCGGCGGAAACCAGCACCGTCGCCGCCGGTGTGCATAAGGGGTTCTGGGATCGAGATGGTGAGACGCTTACAAATATCTGGGTGTCCACCTCAACAAAAACCTGGACTGGACCGACAACTCTGGTGCCCTGTACAGGAGGGTCCAGAGTCGCCTCCACCTGCTGAGGCGACTGAGGTCCTTTGGGGTGTGCAGGGCTCTCCTACGGACTTTCTACGACACGGTGGTGGCATCGGCAGTCCTCTACGGCGTTGTGTGCTGGGCGGGCGGCAGCACGGACAGAGACAGAAAGAGACTGAACAAACTGGTTAAGAAAGCTGGCTCTGTCCTGGGCTGCCCACTGGAGTCCATCGAGGTGGAGATCCTTCAGACTCTACAACACATCAACATGACTGGAAAGCATGTTTTCATAGTGTGATGTGTGCCGTGCGGTGTCCATGTTGTATGTATGTTATTTTTTTATTTTGTTTTTTCTTTTTTTCATTTGGCACTTTGCACTTTATGTTTATGTTTAGATGTGTACATTCTCTTTTTTGTATATAATGTATAACATATTTTACTCTTTTTTTGTAACTATTGTAACTTTTTTATTTTTTTGTATTTTCCAACTGTTTCTCTGCTGCTGCTGGGTCACCAGAATTTCCCCACAGCGGGATAAATAAAGTCTTATCTTATCTTATCTTATCTTATCTTGTGCCACATGTGGTCCTTAGCATTTGCAGTAGATCAGATGGTGAAGCTGACACATTTCTAGACCACAGAAAACACATGTGCCAGTAACACAAGCTACACTTTGCAGTAGGTTTTGCACTCTTGCACATTTTCCTGACTCATCAGATTAGAGACATGACAAGCTGCAGAGCACAGTCAGTTTTCTATATAGAAAAGGGAAAACTACTGACATACAGGTTGTAAAGTTTTGGCCAAAGTGATCGCTTTGGAAATATGTTCATACATTTCAGTTCTTGACAAGAGAGCAACTGTTTCTGAGAATTGATTTTCTGATCAGACCCGTTCTCTCAGCTTTTCTTTGCAGCTGCCGTTTAGCTTGTGTTTGTTGTGGGGTTTCGTTGCCTTCAGAAAGTAAAATGCCTGAAACACTGTTGTGGCTTTGCCTCTGTGACGAGGATCATAGATTGTCGTGATGAATGCCAATATTTGATGAATTCATGATTCTATTCTATTCTATTCTATTTCACATACAAGCGATCACAATAAAGCTGAGATTTGGTACAGCTGAAAGCCAAAGTCCGTTTGTGTTGACACTGATGGTTAGCTTTTAAAAACCTGTTCACACAGTCAACTCAACTGTCACAAGAATTTTATTATAACGAAATGAAACTTTTACAACCTCTATAATCACAGACTTTATGGACCTACATTTTAGACTATGCTCTGTATTACAGTGTGGGTGTCGTGTCATCATGCTTCAGTGCCATGTGAGATGTCACTGTGGTGTGACTGTGTAACGATTTAACCGGAGGTTGCTTCAGACTAGGGAAGGTTATTTTGTCTCTCACCTATTTGACTCCCAGGTCAGATAGTAGAAATCAATGTTGGGTCACTATCATTCAACTCGTTCATTTGCTAGTGAATGAGTATCTTGGATGATGGTGAGCCATCAGATGCCGATATCAGCTGTTGAAGAGCTTCCTGTTAAAATATTCAGAGACCCTCTCGTCATGTGGCCGAGTACATGGAGTCAGGAGCAGCTGGAGTGTCACAGCTGACTGTGTCAGGGTAAGCTGACAGGAAGCTTTATTTATGTTTAGACTGGAAACTGTGACGTGAGCGTGTCTCTCGCTGTGACAGTGTCCACGTGTGCGTGGAGTGGCCCACCCGTTTCCACCTCTGCCCCTCAGGGAGAAAATAGACCGGCTCGTTTAAAAGAAGCTGCACTTTTAAGCCCTGTGATCTGGTTTGTGCGTCATTTCTGTCTTTCTGTGTCGCTAGTGTTTACGTCAGTGTGTAAATATCTTATCTTATCTTCAGCGATCAATGCCTTTCTGTGTGGAGTTTGCATGTTCTCCCTGGGGTCTCCGGCTTCCTCCCACAGTCTAAAGACATGCGCTTTGGCTAATTGGCCTAAGTGTAACATTGCCCACAGGAGTGAGTGTGTGCATGTGTATGTCTCTATACGTGGCCCTGTGCAGGCTGTATCCCGCCTATCGCCCATAGACAGTTGGCACAGGCTGCAGCACACCCTTGACCCCGATAGGGATAAGCGGCAGAAGTTGACTGACATTTAAGTACTTTCTATATGACAGTAAACACACTATAGGGTCACTTATCTCCTGAAGGAAGCAATTATCTGAGATCATTAAACAGTATCTTATCCCCTCCTTGCAGATAATGCTTCCTCAATGCTCTCGCTTCTTCATATCTCCACTGAAAGAGTTTCCCTGAAGAGAGCAACTTGTGTGAGATACCAGCTGTAGATGGTAAATTATGGCAAATTATTACACTACTACAAAGTAACTACAAACTCATAGGGTGATGCCTAGGACTGGTTTATCACCACTGCAGAGCTTCAGTAAAACAGCTGCGAGGGAGGAAGGAAGGCAGGAAGGCGTTTCTTTCCTCTGACCTGACATTTGTGCAACGTGACTGCCGCCTGCTGGTGACGGTGACGACGACGATGATGATGATGTGGCAAAACTCTGCCGTCCTTCATCTGAACTGCTTGGAGCTTGTCCCAGCTGTGATGGGCCAGATGCTGGCTATGCCGTGGACAGGTTGCCAGTCTTTGAAACAGAGGGAAAACAACTCATGACACCTATAAGTCACGGATTTGATGATAGGAGGAAGCAAAAACAGAGCAAAAACTAGACACAGGGGAAACATGCAAACTCCAGAGAGTGACCAGGATTAGTAACCTAACTGGAAACATTGTCACAGACAGCGGCTGTTATGGTACCAGAGGTGGTTGTGAGGTGTACATGGTGCGTGTTTGCAACCAACTATAACACATGGGTAACATGCCCTACGTGGCCCCTGCCTGAACAGAGGTGGTAGGTAGTGTGACAGACGTGTGGCTTTGTGTGCAGAAACACAGCATCGCCAGCAGAGAGCAGTAATAGTTAAGATTTCAGCGACATCACTGTAAGGACATGGAGGGAAGTCGTGTGCATCAGCACATAAGGCTGGAGGACTGAAGTGAAAGCAGCAAGTGAAACGTTACAGGAGCCTGGGAACATATGAGGAGCCCAAACCTGTGTCCTACGACAGACGACTGTGATGGAATCCACTTTCGGTTTCTGCAGATCTGTCCACGTCCGGTGTTTGGGTGATTAGCTCATGTGGAAGTGCCAAGGTTGATTTTTTTTTTTAAAGGTCCTTGGCACTTGCACAAACTGTTCTCATGGTCACATAGAGAGAATTCTTCTTCCTGGTCCTTGAGATGACACAGAGTGTTTCTCACACCAAGGCTGTGAGATAGAGGCCTGCTTCTCTTTAACTCTAGATGGTCTGCACAGCATGATTAGGTCCTATGGTTGTTGTTTCTGACACAAGGATATTAATGACATTAGTAATGTGTTTGTTGTTGTATTATTTTCATAACTTTGACAGTTTATAGTGCATTGGACATGATACTGGTATTTTTATAAGACATATGCTTCCTACTGATAGATTATTTTCCTTGTGAAATTATGAGCACATCACATCCAATCATCTGCAAAACCTTACTGTGTTTATCTTGTGTCAAATTATTACCACTATATACTTACTGTTTGTATGTTTTTCAGATTTTATTATCAAGCCGAATACAAATGTTGTCATTTTTATGAATCAGTAATTTCCTGCTCGGTTTATCATCACCACACTTGATATAGTCGTCCATAATCACAACGTGAATGTAAGAGAATGTGAATATGATTACTTCAAGGACTGCTGGGGACACAGAGGTAATTTGTCATCACTTAGCTGACCCGCGTGTCTCTTTAAGCAGTGTGGGGGGAAGTGTTGGATGATGTCACTGCTACCTGTCTGACTGACTGAGTGATTAATCACCAGGGGGCTTGGAGTGGGAGGAGAGGGCGGAGGGGGATCAGATTGGAATGAGGCGAGGGAGGGGTAGAGGGTCGATCAATCACTATGATTGACAAGCTCAATCTTAGGATCAGCATCCCTGGAGGATACTACATCACCACAGTCAGAGACCGAAAACAGGCACATTTACACACGATGCACATAGAAACGCACATTCAGACACATGCATATGCACAGAACTAAACAAATTTAACTAAACTAACACAGACGTAAACATGTAAACTGCCACCACCAGACAACAAACAACATAGTTTCTACCCACCCTTGAATAATGTGTCATTGAGAGAATAAATACACAGGTACGAGATTACTGATAGATTAACACACACGCTGTGATCGTCATCATTTATTCATGTCAGCGACGCATCTCATCACGGTCACCGTACCTCTCAGGACGAGGAGGGGGGGGGGGGGGGGGGGGGGGGGCCCATTCAGGGACGAGGATACACTGTGCAGTGATTTAAACGCCTTCGTGTGCCAACACATGCACGGACCCTCGGAAGAGCAGTACACAGAAAACGGCCCGCATCACATTTCAGCTAAACCAAATGAATATCGACAAGTTCCGCTCTCTCCCCCTGCTCGCTTTCTCCCCTCTTCTTGCTTTTTTACAACCCCCTCCTCTGTCTCTCTCTCTCTCTCTCTCTCCTACAGTAACAGCTGCTGATTAGTGGTCAATTATTGCTGAGAGACAGACATCTGTCAGTAGCCAGCGTTGACACATGGAAGCCTGTTCAGAGCCCCGGGACACGAGGCTACCACTTGAGAGACCACAGGCCACCATCAAAGATTCTCCCTGAGGTCAGATCATGTGACCCATGCCCCCCTCACCCATTTTTATTTAAATGTTTCCATATATTTTCTTAATTCCCCTGCATTATCTATACGTTGATGGTTTTAGATATTACTTTAACAGCAATTATTAACATTTCTCTATCTTCGTCCCACCCCCGCCTTTTACCCCTCACCCCCTCATCCATCCCTTCTGTTCTTCTGTTAAGGAAGTAGCATTACAATAGCAGTAGTGTATATCATTCAAAGACCCACCCCCCACTGTTAAGATGTAACAAGATGCTTCTCAAAGATATCTGATCCTGATCACATCTGGCACTGTGTGTGTGTGTGTGTGTGTGTGTCTGTGTGTGCGTGTGCATGTGTGTGTGTGTGTGTGTGTGTGGGTGTGTGTGTGTGTGTGTGTGTGTGTGTGTGTGTGTGTTGGTAACATGAAGACAGATAAAAACATTAGCACTGATTCAGTAATTAATGTTGTTACTGGTCTACTGACACTGTTTTATGTGTTTATGAACGTAATTCTGAACATGAAGGTTGAGAGCGACTGTGTAGTCAATATAAGTGGAACAAACAGCACTAAACAAAAAGACAAAGAGCTCATGCAGGATTATTGGCTCTGTAGTTCCTCCTTTTGTAAATAACGAGGAGTCGTTTTTCTTATAAAAGACCGAATCAGAGCTAAAAGTGAAGTGAATGTTGGACACAAACACTCTCCAGAATGCAAAACACTTTGTCTAAAAATCATTCAATGCAAACGATGTAGTATTGAATTGTGTACCACAACATTTAAAAAGAGGACATATGAGCAGGCTCCGTAGTAAAGAGTAGTCTAACACAGAGATTGTAATCAGAGCATCAGGAGAAGCAACTATTAGGTTCATGAAGATGTCACAGGTGAAGGTTCTGCATTTAGTGTGTGTGTGTGTGTGTGTGTGTGTGTGTGTGTGTGTGTTGGGGGGGTGTTCATGCAGATGCCCGTGTGTTTTCCTATCAAGCATGAGTGCCTCATAACTAAGCGTTAAAGAAAAAAGGGCGATGGGAAGATTCCCAGTGTGGCTTAAATTCCTTTGACCAGTGACCTTCTGCCATATGCTTCACAGACAATACGGTGAAGGTACGCGCACATTCTCACACAGCCGCTGCCTTGGTTTGGCTACATTTGAGGAGGAGCTGGAGGAGGTATTGTCAAAGTTAACCATTGTGTGTTTCTCAGCAGGGACGGTGAGAGACAATGGTGGAGTGTATCTGTGATCGCATGGGGGGGGGGGTTAAGGAGTTTGCGACGGGTGATGGGAGAACTGCACGTCTTTGTAGCGAAACCAGGACCCAAAGCAATGAATATATGGTCGTCACGAGCAGACTGTGGGCGGTGAACATTCACAATGTGTCATGTGAAAGGCACCTTACGTCAAATGCCCAACAATGAGGCGAACTCCTACAGTTCTTCTGGGCCTTTCCTGACAGATGAGTTACTCCGTCACACGCGCTGCAGTCACATTTTATTACTTCCACACATCACAGTCTTTCGTTCTTGATTAGACGCGATCTGTCATCCTGCACCGTGACATACTGGAACACCGAATGCGACATATCACTTGAGAGTTATTGTTACAAGGCGTATAATCACGCTTTATTACAGACTGTGTGACAGTGGGCTGTATTTTGATTTACTTTGGGGTTTGTATTTGTAAAACTTCTCCAGAAAAAACCCGTTGTTATTCCTAAATATGCCTGTGTAACGTGTCTGTAACGCTAGTGAAGAGGCACACAAAAGGTCAGCAGAGGTTACTCAGAGCAGTTCACCAGTCACAGAGAGCACTACTAACCCTCTGAACACAGTTACGTAATCGCTTCTGTTGCTCCAAAGGAACTGAGGCAGTACTATCCACACACATGATCTGTGTAGACAGTATTGTTTAGTTTTAAATCATCCTTGTGCGTGAAATCCCACCCACGGGGCCAACAGGAATCATTACATGCAATTAATCTTAATTAGGAATAATTATGAGGCGAGGTGGCCTTACAGTGCTGTCATCAGGGCTGATTATTGGAATCACGCCCTCCTCACTAGTGGATAAAACTAAGATGTTGTTTTGTTTGTCCAGATGATGATGATGATGATGCTTAGATTCCTTTTTCCTTCCTTCTTCTACTTCCTCCTCCAGAAAAACACAGATGCAGTCTTTGCTGCTGACAAGCCAAAGCCCCACTCCCGCTTTTGATCTGCTCTTGTAAGTGCAGTAAGTGTGTGTGTGTGTGTGTGTGTGTGTGTGTGCCCATCTGTCTCTGGGCGTCCATCTGTAGGTCACCACACAGCCCTGCCTCTCCTCCCTGCAGGCTGGAAGGCCATCTAAGCACCAGCATTCAGCCGCCACTGAGCACATTCCTCTCAGACAGCAGGGGGTGAATGTTTTAGGTCAAAGTGCACCAGTCGTTTTAAACCGAATTACAAAAATCCTTGTCGTCCTTGAAGACTGACATACCACAGACTTGTTCACACGCTTAACACCAGTGGTTTTGTTGTTTCTTGCTACTTTTGGTCAGGTTACGTTGGAAGTCTTGTATCTTGCATCACCTGTCTGTTTACCATCTGCACCCTGCAGCTAGTTTCACAAGCGCCGACTAATAACTTCAGTTATTTGGCTCTTCATGAGAACAGCACACACCTCTCACCATCTGGAGGCACAGCAGCTACGCTTCCATTCTGGATTCAAAATAAGTGGTGCTTTTAGTCACGCATTTAGCCAACTCAGCGCTTTTCAGATCATAAACATCCTGACTGGGTAACGGACGATTGCCATTAATTAACCAAACCGATGCCCAAACCTCAAACCGTGACATAAAATGAATACACTGAGATGTGAAATGCTGCATAGAACTGAAACATCATGCAACAAACATTCAGCCTGCGTTACACATATGAGACATGTCTTGTGTTTCTGTGTTCACTCTATAATGAGCTGGAAAGCTGTTGGGTACGTTTTTCTAACTTTTAAACCATGAAGGTTAAAACGCGTTCAGACATCGACGTCTGAGTAACATCTTGGTCCTACATTCTCAAAATGAAAATTCAAAGGACCATTTCTATTAGTGTAAGTGTTGCCTATACAAGTGCCACCTCCACACCTTGACTGACTGCCCGTAGGTGACACGCTGAGGTCACATACCCGAAGACTCGATTCCTGTCGCCAGGCAGATCCAAGGCTGCATACTTTAATTATATGTAGTGCTTTTATTCCAATGAACGCAGAACACGCTGCCACTACCTTGACCGTTATCTGCCGCCTTGTGATTCGTGCTATTCATATTTCCTACACGACGTGCAAATCAGCAATAGAATTAGACTGTGCAGCTCAGCGATGCACGAACAAAGAGAGAGAAGCTGCAGACAAAATACAGCTGCCGTCTCTGGCCATTCTCAGCTTCAAGGCCAGCGTGACAGTCGTGTTTGTACTCCAGCCAGAACATCAGGCGCTTAGACACTGGTTCCCACCACTAGAGGTCTCACTACTGAACATTTCCCTGGGTCGAAACAGAGGATGAGAGACGATGTACAAATACATGGCAATAGACACAGAGATGCTGTGAGTTGTTGTTGTTTTTTTACAGCCTCAACTAGAACTATGGAACTTACAACAGGCTGACAAGCATGTTTTGCACAGACGTGATGGTTTATAGCGATCACACACAGACCTGCATCCATCATACTGTACGTCCCAACGGATCCTATTTCCGAAAAGGGTCTGGTGACATCTAGTCACTGTGATTTACCGTAAGAGAGCAGCCACTAAACACTGACGGCCAACGGTGCATCCTTGTGCTGTAGACATATTCAAAACAATCAGCTCAGTGGGTGATAGCACACACACACACTGATAATATCCCAGACAACAGTTACATAACATGAATGCAAAACACCAGACAGTTTATGAGTGGAAATGTTAGCTTGTATTTGTTTACTACCATTTGTATGCATATATGCAGGCTTATCTGAGCTCCTGTAGTGAATGGCTGTACTGTGTGCATCTGTCAGTGTGTGTGTCTATGTGTGTGTGTGTGTGTGTGTGTGTGTGTGTGCAACGCTTCAAGAATGCTCAGTAACACTGCCCTGCCAGATATCTGTTATGTAATTGCATCATTTTCTTCAAGTCTGTTCCTGTGAACTGCTATCGCTTCACCTCCCAAAATCCCTGTCATGCAAAGTTTTTTTTTCTGCCTTCCCCCTCTGGTGCTCCCTCCCTCCTCATCACTCATATGAGATATAATATGCTCTCTAGTTGTCCCTACAATCCTCTCGCCCGCCTTTAATTCACAGCATTGTCGTCCTCCCTTTCTCTCTCTCTCTCTTCTTCTCTGCTTCTCTCCTGCACACACTTGTTATTCTGCTGCGCCCTCTCGTTTTCACACTCTCCACCCTCTGTCTTTACCTCTCTCTCTGTTTCTCCAGGGTACAGCCTGTGCTGACAGCCTGTTCCTCCAGAATTGATTTCTACCCAGAACGCAATAAAAGTCACTGATGAAGAAACAGGATCAACTGAGTAGCAACAGTGCGCCAATCAGTGCTGCTGTCGCTGGGCGATTTTATATGTGCTTATGCAGCAACACATCACACATGCATGAAGTGTGGAACGCTGACTGACCTGACTGATTTGCCTGTTGCTGTAGTTTGATTAAAATCATTTCTCATTTGATTACACATACACTTTTGCAGCGACAACTACAGAAACCTGCCAAACGCTCAATAACAAAAGAACATATACACAAATGATCAAACACATGTTGCAGAAATAAATACTGACGGTAAACTGCACTCTTAGATTTGATTGTCTAGTTAAAAGGAAAACAAATACCTCCCTAAAAATAAAGGCTGAATAAACCTCTTTAAATATGATTTCTCCCTCTTACCATTCAGCAAATCATGCAATGTAATTAAACAATAAACTGCAAAACCTTGGATAACTTACAAACAGCACATCTTGTTTTCACCATAGTTACCAAAGTCCTTGAGAGTCGTGTTGACAGAATTCTTCTTCTTGTTAGGTCAAATCGTTTCCCTACTCATCCGAACAGCTTCATCAGTCGTCAGACTCGAGAAGACGTCCAGTTGCCACGGCTCAACGTGAAGACTCTACCTGGAGCACTGAGAGTCTTCACACGTTGACGGATCAGTGCCGAGCGATATACAAACACGTTTACACACTTTCCCCTCAGTCGTGCTGGACAACATGCTAGACACATGCTGAAAGGGAGGAGGGGAAATGTTGCTCTAGAGTGGTAGGTAAACCAACTCGTTTTAGCATGAAAGATGAAGCTTGGACAGAGAACAATGAATTAGCCATAAATGTGTGTGAGTGTGACTGTGTGCGAGTGCAGCACAGTGTGTAAGAGCTGGATGTAATGAGCATCTGGAGTGAAAGACAATCCTCACACTGTGTGTGTGTGTGTGTGTGTGTGTGTGTGTGTGTGTGTGTGTGTGTGTGGAGGTCAACACCATCCGTTGGGTAGCAGCTGTCGTGTTTCCTCTCCAGTGTTGCAGATTACACGAAGTGAACCTGTGTCCACCCAGACACAACAGACACGCTGATGGGTGCGTCCCAGACTAGGTGTTGATCAGTCTGGAGGGTCAGAGCTGGGTGGAGCCCGGTCAGTCGGAGGGGGGGGGGGTCATTTATCACCTATGCTCATGGCCACAGTGACTCCTTCCTCCACTTCCATCTCCTTCTTGCCTTGGTGCCTTTCTCTCATTGTATTTCTATTCATATTTGCTGCGCTACTTTTCCTCAATCTTTGCATAATAAGTGGGATCGTTTTTATTATCGGCAGTATTCTGTAATACAAAGTCACACCGTGCACTTTGCTGCTGCTGCTGCGACAGCCCCATGGGGATCATTACAGCTTCATTTAATCTAATGTAACGATAAGAAGCGAGCACATTATCTTAAAATGAAACACAGTTCACTGCGCAGTATGTTATACCGCGAGCTGCAGGGAAAACAGGAGAAAAAAAAATACGAATGTTACAACTCTAACTCCAAGTGAGGCTGTTCAGGGTTTCCACTGGCCTACACATCAGCACATATAGCGCTTTGTGTTTTACATAGTCGCACAGCAGCGTTGTGATTTTATATGCAGGCTGTAGATCAACGTTATCAGCCTCACGTTTCCACCACTTAATCGGTCCAGAGTGAGTGATAATGTTTCATTACTCCTGAGGCTGTGTGTTGCATGTCTGTGCAGTATGTGCCGTTTACAGGGATGCAGATCAGAGCTTCACACCACACCCCCACTGCCAATTTTCATGCAAACAAGCTTCACTAATCCAAAGGGGAATTACTGTAAATTAGCTATTTCCCCCATGAGCCACACCACAACAAATCTATCTGAGCATCTGCATTGAAAGAGCGTTTTCTGAATCATATCATATGTACATTTACATATCAATTTAATGCTGCCTTGAATAAGAAACGGTGCGTTTAATACATATAAATAATTAAAGCTGTAAGAACACCTTAAACTGACTAAATCCCCCGACTTTATCTGAAAAGAGATTTCTGGGTGCATTATAAGGAGGCCCCATTCACTTTTGATGATTAATTCAAAGAGAGAAGAGGCAGATTAAACATTTCAAAGTATGGATGACGGCAGAAGATGAACGACATGAAAGCATCAAGAGAAGAAGAGATCAGGAAGTGGACAAGCCAAACGAGAGAGAGTGAAGGGGAAAATGAAAGACTGGTGCTTCTCTTCTCCACTCGGAGTCTCTTTGTTGGCTCTCTCCCGGGAAACTGAGGAGATAAAGCCCTAAAGTCTGCGCGTTTCATGTAGGGTTAGGATTTTTTTTGATCAGGGGTGAATGGGGATCAAACATCAGAAGGAGGTGGAGGAGAGCGGGGAGAGGATGAATGACAGCGGATGAGGCTTCTAGCAATGCAGGAGGTGGGTTGAGGGGATGGGGTGGGGTCATCTGAGTTCGATGGGAAGATGAGGTGCACAGACAAGGATTTCACGCTGTCTGCTTCAAGCCGGAGAGGGAACTTCAGAGGAGCGAAATACAGGACGGACGTTTCCCAATCATCATCCTCAACAATGGCAAGAAACCAAAGGTGTCAGCAGTTGCTGGTGTGTGTGCAGCTGTCGAGGACACAAACACACAGAGATGGCTCCTTTATTGACTCTCTCAAGGGGAGGGTCCTACAGCTTAAGATGCACCGAAGACACCAGACACTGCAGCTAAATGGCCTCATGGAATGACTGTGGCAGCCACGCACACGTCAACAACTTATAGTTATCGCCGTCTTTATTAGTATAGAGCCTAATAAGGATCCTCGCGCATGCTTTGCGCATACGGACATTTTACGCACGCACACACTCGCAGATAATGTTTGCACAGATATTGCAGAACTGTGTCAAACTGTGTTGTGTCCCTCTGCAGCGCTCTGTGGGTGTTTTGAGTGCGCTGCGCCTTTAAGCAGCAGGCGTGGCTCTCCTACTACGACCCGCCTTTTATGCATAATAGCCAACTCTGCTTCTCCAGGATCATATAGTGCAGTAGTCTGCAAAGAAAGTGACCACAGCCAAAGCCCGTCCGGCTCTTTGAGCTGTGGGGATTGCGACCAAGCGGACTCATTTACCTCAACGACTTTTTTTGTTTTGTTTTTGTTGTGTTTTTTTTTTTAAACAACCCGAGCAGACACTGAACGGATCAGTGGGAAATCTCACATTTGAATCTGATTCTTCGTAAGGAATCATTGCGGTCGCTGTTTTTTTTTTTTTGCGGACACTTAAAATTGCGCACGGCGGATCTATGAGGAGTCAGGAGGGTTCTTCACTCGCGACACCAGGTAAAACTCTTTAATGCAATGCGTGTATTCACGGAAACTCCTCGTGATAATTCCAACACGCAGCCACAGGAGGGGAGGCTTCAGATAATACATTTGTTTTGGGGTTGTTGTGTTTTTTCAGCGGGGAGCTGCTGCAGCTTTCCAGCGCGTCTGCTCCCTAATTAACTGATCGGCGCGTCAGAGTCGCAGCTGAATTGTTTGAGCGTGATAAGGAGTTGAACCGAGGAGGAGCTAAATAAACTACAGCTCCGTCTGAACGGGTTTTATTAGCGGGCAGGACGGGCACCTGTCTATCCAATTAGTCTATTTCAATCTAATTTAATGACTATTTTCTGCTGAGCAGCCAGTTGAGCCCCCTCCTCTGCCTCTCTCGCCCTGTCACAGTGCAGCCTACTACTAAAACACTGTTATGTAATGAAACACTTGCGAAACTTGAACTTCTCCGGAGCAAGACAGAGGAGTTTAACTTTAACTTTGTGGTTTTTAAATCGCTAATAGTTACGATTTGGCTGGGAAATCACCTGTGCTGTTTTTTTTTTTTTTTTTTTACAGCCACTCGGATACTGTGACCTCTTAATTGGCTTCGTGCTCTTATTCCAAACAGGCTACACGCTGATAAGGGGGTTTTCTGGCTAAATGCTGGGACATTACTCTCAATATTGAATATGGTCATGCGTAATTGCGCATCAAACGTGTGTGCCCACAAGATAAATATCCCGTCTCCTCAGAGAGCGACGTCTGCAGACGGGGATGTGATTATTTTTGATGTCTCTCTGTCTACAGACCGAGGGAACAGGGAGTGATTCACCCCCCGCCCCCCCGCGGCTGCAGCCCCGATGCCGGGCATTAGCTCCACCGCCCCTCGTTATGAAAACTGGGACATGGAGCACTTCGACCACTACCAACATTATTTTTACGACGACCACGACCCGGACGAGGATTTCTTCAAGTCCACGGCGCCCAGTGAGGACATATGGAAGAAATTCGAGCTGGTACCGACCCCGCCCATGTCTCCTATCCGAGCGGTGGAAGGGTCGGGCAGGGTCGGGCTTCTGTACCCGTCTCTGGGGGACAAGCTAGAGTGGGTCTCCCAGTTCTTGGGGCAGGAGGACGACCAGCAGCAGGACTTCCCCTGTAAGCTGACCACGACTAACGACTCGTTCGGGAACCTGAGCTCCATCATCATCCAGGACTGTATGTGGAGCGGCTTCTCGGCTGGCCAGCAGCTGGAGAGAGTTGTCGGGGAGCGCTGCGCCTCCTGTCCCGGGACGGGGGCGGCTGGCAAAGTCGCCGCCGGGGCTCTGCCTTTCGCGTCCCCGGGGAGGGCGCAGTGTGGCCCCGCGGACGCTCCAGCCCTCAGCGGTCCGGCCACGGACTGCGTGGATCCCGCTGCGGTGCTCACGTTCCCGTTATCCGGCGGATGCAAGAAACAAGTGTCCTCTGGTTCAGAGTCTCACACCGACTCGTCAGGTCAGTACTGGCTGAATACGCATCGTAGGAAATTCCTGTACAGTGAATCATCAGCTTTTCCCAGACTTGTTGTTTGTTTGTGCTGTGTGGTCGTTATTATTTCGTATATTCAAATAATCCGCGTAATTCTCCAGCGACATGTAGTTTCTGTCCGCTGACCAGTTCACACAGGCTGAATTTTACTCTAATGGCACAGGGAGGGTGACTTTGGGCTCATGTGACCTGAAATGTCCCGTTTCCTGCTCCATTTAGTTAATATTTAGCTTTGGTTTAGCCATTGTGTGGCAGCGAGGGTTGGCATGGCACATGATGACTGCATTGCGTTACCTTGGTGCATGCAACACATGCTTTCAAAGCCCAGGGAATGACACGCCCATTGAAACATCTGCTGCTTGGCAGGGCTCCAGCAGACCAGCTGCTTCCTCTCCCTGCTTCTTCAGTCCACGTAGAACCCTGTCACATCCCTTTCACGTTGGATTCAGGAAAGAACGCACCTTTTATTAGAACTTCATCTACCAGGGAGGTGAAGGGGAGCCATTATGTGGAGCCCAAGTTTCCCCACTCACTTGAGACCCCGCTCGTTTCCATCAACCCATATGATTTTTGGGCATGTAGTCCACCATGTGATGTGGAGCTCGGACCCATGCATAATGGTGTGTGGAATGTCACAAAGGGAACTTGTTGCTGCATTCCTCCTGTCAACAGGCTGCGGCGCCAATTGTGTCAGTGGGTGGATTTGGTCCCAGTCAGCCCGGGCTGTGAATAGTGCAGGATTAGCCGTTTAGGAGGTCGAGCCAGGCCTGCAGAATTCTTTGACGCGGCAGTTCACATTGTTTCAGGGGATAATGTGCGCTCGGAGATGAGGGGAGCGACCAATCATAAGCAATAAATGAACGCCTAAGCTCCAATAAAGATGTGCTACACGACTGCTTAAGGGAGCTGGTGTTTAATGCCTTGTAATATGAGATGTCCTCTATTGTCGTATAAAGGCTGTTGGAAATAACAGGCGGGAAGCTTCCCTCCTTTATTATGTCAAGCATATCGAGATTACTGTGCTCTGAGCAGTGAAATCCACAGAGTAGTTATTACTTTAAAAGTGATCTAATTTACAAGAGCATTGAAATTCTCCCAGGAGTCTTGTCGTATAGCAGCAATCAAGTCAATAAGACCTTTTCCTTATGCTTAATATTTTATTCACACTCAAGTTAAGGGAGCCGTAAGTGATTTTTTATTTTTTCTGAACGTGTGCAGTGTTGAAAATGAGTTGGGTGAAAATCAGCAACTGTTGTTTCAACTGATTTTCACCTGAGTGCTTCTAAGGCCAACCTGTCGGTGCCTCTCATGCTCACTTGTCCACATGAATGAAGAGAGGGACTTTCCAGCCAGGGAGCTGACCTAACTCGGCGATGAGTCACGGCTTTAGTGAGAGTGTGTGCGTGTTTGTTTGTGTGCGCGTTTGATCATGTGGGTTTCATGAGGTAATGTGAAGTTAATTTTACAAAAGCCTTTAATTGGTTTTGAGGAGGCAGCAGGCCGAGGTGGTGTGTGTCCAGGTGACGCTCTACCTCCTTTGTGTGCCCTATATTTCCCACCACTTATTTTTACCGACTTAATTTTTCCAGTCAAACAATTAAGGCCTTTTCTTTTGCTTTTTCAGATGATGAAGATGACAAAGATGACGATGAAGAGGAGATCGACGTGGTGACCGTGGAGCACAAGCAGCAATGTAAACCACGGCGGCTGGTCAACGCCCGTAAACCTGTGACCATAACGGTGCGAGCCGACCCCCACGACCCCGGCATGAAGCGTTTTCACATCTCCATTCACCAACAGCAGCACAATTATGCTGCCCCCTCTCCGGACACTCTCCCCCCGTCGGCCGAACCACCTCGGAAGAGGGTTCGACAAGAAGCGACCCAGCCTCACCAGAACTCTTGTTACCACCAGCCTCGACTCGGCCACGCCCCTCTGAACTTGGACAGCAGAAAGTCTCATGCGACTTTGGCTGGAGTCAGATCGGAGTCGCCCGACCCCAGCGCTTCCTCTCCTACCTCCTCCGCATCGCCTTCGTCTCCTCCCTCCTCCTCTTCGTCGTCGTCCTCCCATCCCCAAAGCTCGCCTCCAAAGTCCCACTCCTTCTCCCACCTCTCCAGCCCCCAGTCGTCCGACTGCGAGGACACGGACAAACGCAAGGCACACAACTTCCTCGAGCGCAAGCGGCGGAACGACCTGCGCTCGCGTTTCCTGTCGCTGCGGGACGAGATCCCAGGCTTAGCGGACTGCCCCAAGACCCCCAAGGTGGCGATCCTGACGCGAGCCACAGAGTACCTACAGCAGCTGCACGCCAGCGAGCGGCAGAAGGCCCAGGAGAGGAAGCAGCTGAAAGCCAGGCAGCTGCAGCTGCTGCAGAGGCTGGCGCAGCTCAAACGATCCTGAGACGAGGAGTCTGCTGTGACCCCGACATGTCCACTCACAGAACTGAATGGGGCATGATGGAGAAAAGACACTAATGTTCACTTTGAGTTGGTCACCTTGGAGTAGTGCAGGTGCATTTATTGTTTTGTTTTTTTTTATTTTTGTGGTTTGCACATTAGCTTCTGAGTGAATGACAAGGCCACAAGCTGGTCAGGACAGCGAGTTAGACTGTTACGGGGCATCTTGCAGGTAGATTATTTTGTCCATGGTTACTCAGTCTTTGAAAATGTGATACTTCCCCTTGCTAACATGTCCTAAACCTGTTGCTTGCTACATGACCTGCTGTTGAACTGCTGTATAGTCTGCTCAGACCTCTCTTTAATTGTGATGGACGCACAGCAGTGACGTTTCCCATCAGTCTGTAGGGCCCCAGCTTTTCATAATCCCCTGGTCTGTGGCTTTTAGGACACAACCTTTTTTCATCATGCTGAGCCTTGATTGTGCTTAACGTTAGTTTCTTTGATTTCACCTCTTTTCTCCAAGTCCCAAAGCAACATCTACTCCACTTCTTCCTTATTGGCACGCTCCTAACATTTTGCTTGCTGATAATGGAGATGCAGGGAGCTTCAGCTGGCCTGCGCTGTAGCCACTGGGTGTGTTTATGACACCCCAGTGTCTGTGCCTGCAGGTTTCCAGTAACAACCAGTAGGTTTATTTTGCATTAGACGCTTAGAGAGCGGCACCAGGCCCCCAGATGTGGCCTGCTCTGTAGCATTATTGGAGCAAAAAAAAAATAAAAAAAAAAAAAATACCCACGAAATTGTTGACCAGTGATGATGTGCCATGGAGACCAGCCAAAAGATGAATGTCTGCTTCAATTAATCAACCAAAACCAACCCTTGAAGAAGCTTAAATTGAGCCTGTAAGTCAGCAACAATGCCAATGTTTGATTGAACACGAAGCCCATCGAGTTCCAACTGTAAATGTGTTTCATCTTGCTGTCAGATTATTTGTTACTTGATATAGGTTTGTTTTATTTTGCGTTTGATGTAATGCCTATAGAAGCCTTTCGCTGTATGTAGACTGGTGGACGTCATGTGTATATAGTACTCTTACTGTACAGTCCCTTCTAAACCAAATCCGGAGCGGTCTACTATACTCATCCTAGTTTTTGTTTAGTCCTGTGCTAAACTGGGGCCAAGCTTGCCCGGCTTTTCAAAGGTAACTCAAAGCTTCTATTTTTGTTAATAAAATGATTATGAAAAAAGAGTCAAAATAAAACACTTGCTGAACATCAATCACACTAGCCACTTTGTCACACCATTTTCTTTTATTTTGCAATATCTAATTGTCTTCATTCATTTCCTTGTCAGAGCTGACAAAGTTTTATACTATATTTTCCTACAGAGTTGTTCCACCCTGAGCTAATGACTGTTTTAGTTGTTGTAGCTGGCAGGGCTTTATTGGTGGTTATATGCTGAAAAGTGGCGTGCAAGATCTGCTTTCACCCTCCAGTGAAAAGCCCCTGAATGCTCCCTTTTTCAATTGAATCACTGTAGCTGTAGCAGTCTGGTGTCGGGTAGGAGGTGGTGGACTAAAGAGGATCGACCGATTAAGCTTTTGGATGTTTGTAGCCTTTTAGTGACCTTAATGCTACTGCGTTCTCTCGTTTCTTTTTTTTTTTCCTGCAAGCCTGGTGCTCTCTATCGTCCAGTAAGCCACGCAACAGAAAACACTGTAGCCCTGGATCTGGTACTGTAAATGGCTTGATCACTCAGAGTAGTATGCCCTGCTTGTATCAGCACTCAGGAAACTCCTAAGAAGTCTGCAGTTTCATTCTGCGCTACACCCCTGTCATGCTGTACGTACAAGAAAACCTCTGCACTCAGAGACAAGTGAACACTTTAGACTGAAGGAGTTATGTACTTGGTTAAGCATCTCACCAAAATGTCACCATTTATATTTACTCCTCCTTCCTAAATTAAGTATTTTTCTCTAAATCAATTCAGCAGAACCACCATTAGCCCCTATTCAGTCACTGGTCTCTGTTGATGCCGTTATGGTAGCAGTAGATGTTGCTTTCTTTTGGAAGTTCAACTACAGTGATTTTGGAGCCTTGTCTGAGCACTTTTTTTTCTGTACCTCATAAGCCTCTGTGTATGGAGAATAAGCCAAGAAATTAATAAATTTCATGGTTTGACATCAAATGATTAATTTGTCTTCTCTTCCACATATTGTGTATATATACACAAACACACAATGATATATTATCTGTGTATATGTATGAAGCTACACCTACATTCACAGAACCAATTATAATTTTGCATATTAATCAAATTTCATTTATTTGTTTTCCATTAAAACCACCTGTACGAGTCAACTCGCATCTCTCTCCCCCATACACAACTTGCTCCAAGCAGTCTCCAAGGTAACTCACATTGGCATCTCTGCCATGACAACAAACATTTTTTCCTCGCTGCTGCTCTCAGTTTCCATAGCAACAATCGGAAATGAGCTAAAAATCCTTCCGTAACTCATTTCATAGACGATGTTATGATCGATCTGAGGTGCAGATGATGGCGCGCGTCACACAGAAAGATGTTTAACGCAGCTGGTTGAAAGCTGGTTTGAAAACAGGCGAAGCTGCTGGCACCAGGTGGAGAGTGTGACGAACATCAGTCAGGCTAAATGATTATAATTACAATACATCCCCTAAAACGAAATACGCTTCACATCACTGTTGCCGGAGTAACGGTAGCCTGTTGCCAGGTAACAGAACCCACCTCTCCTCTCTCAGCACCAGTGCGCTTGCGCGTAGACGTCAGCTGGGCGCCGAGGAAGCAGCATCATGGCGGCGTCCACTCGTAGCGTGCAGTGTGCTCTGCGGAGAGCGGTGGCTCCGTCGCTGGTGGTGATTTTAGGAGCTACCGGCACCGGAAAGTCCAAACTGGCTATCGAGATCGGAAAACGGTTTCGTGGAGAAATCATCAGCGCCGACTCCATGCAGGTAGGGGAAGTGGTAGCGCGACAAAAACGAGGAGGAAGACCTTGACATGGCGGCCACAAAGCTGCAGATAACACTCAGCTGTGCTTAATAAATGGAGTAAAGCGGACTCAAACTACAACGTTTTAAAACTATTAGTACATATCCGAATACGGTCTGACAGAGAGTCACCCTGCTGCGCGGAGAAAGGCCGAATCCGTCCTTCCATGCCTGCGTCAGGTAGCATCCGCTAGCACAGGCGCTTGTCTGGACAGGAAAGCGACAGGGAGATATAATGTTAATCAGACGGACTAGAGCTCAGCTCGGATGATTTTCGACAGGAGATGAGTCCAATAATGACGAGGCAGGTCTGAGCCCAGTAGAGAGGATCATTAGTCCTCCCACGTGTATTGCTTTTAATACTGAGCCACCGGGGATCGTCCAGGCGGTGTCAGGGTGATGTTGTCTGTCCGCTTTTGTGTGTGTAGTTTCCTGTAGCCCCTACCACTGGGAGAGCGGGTTTGCCTTGGCTTCGACCCTGGCAAGCAGTCTGGGTGAATTCTCCAGTCTGTTTTGCTTATTTTGGTTTTATACACCTCCTGATTATTATTATTTGGCAGGTTTACACTGGCTACATGCTGCACTCTGTTCTTGCAGAGAGCCAGTGCAGAGGTTGCAGTGTAGAACCGGGTAAGCAGCATCTGAGGCAGATTGAATCCCCTGGCAGGCACAGGGAGAATACAGGGCAGACACTGAATCCTCATTTTTGGTATTTGGGCGATTCTACAGCTGATGCAGTGCAGACAAGCATGTTGGGGGGGATGTGACCTCATCATGGAGGTCAGCTTCTCAACATCCTGTCTGTTTGACTCATCACCTCTTTGGATGACGTTAAATCTCCTGCAGGAGACGTGGCTGTCATGATAATGGAAAACCTAGTTTCTATAATTAGAAAAAAATGCATCTTCTGACATAGATTCCTCCCAGAGAACTTGATCTCTGCAGTGTATATGCATAACCAGGTTTCTATTGTGGGTCAGTGTGGAGTGGAGGAGTGATAGCATTGAACACTGACCTGAGGTCCACAAGCGCCATGTCTGTATGTCTTTCTGGGGAGTTGAGGTGTTGGAGAATGAAGTGCAGTCACATGTTGACTGTATTGTCAAGTGGCCTGTTTGTCTGGTGGGACGGCAACAAGAACTGTGGTGGTTTCTGACAGAGAAATTAAGGTTTTCAGGTTATATGTACATAGGTTGTATGCAAAGAGAAAAATATTGTGGTGACAAGAACATGCTGAAAACAACTTTAGGGGCAGATTGAGACGTTAAAGCTGTGTAGTGTAGCTCTGTGCTAAATAAAGTAAAGCGAGTGAATGCACACAAGCTATTGAGAAAAGCAGTGTAAATGATTTTGATCCAATTCAAACATAATTTTGGAAATATTGCAAGGATTAATATTTGTGTGTGTGTGTGGGGGTCTGCTGTATTAAAATAGAGTGTGAGAGAGTGTTTGTGTGGTGTGTGTGACAGCACAGGGACATTCAGAAACTCTCACGCTTGCGTCTCCTCACTCTCCTCTCACCCCACCCTCCAGGTTCTCAGTTGCCACAGCAACCTGAGGGTGCGCACACAAAAGAAACGGTTGGGTAGCGCTTTGGGTCTAGGTCACACCAGAGCACGGCATGGACACACGCACACACACACACACACACTAACTTCCAGTTAGCGGCGTCCAGCGGTGATTTCTTTGAGGGCTGTTACAAATCACTCTTAAAGCTCCTTTCTGCTTCTTAGCATGCATTGTCCTTGAGCGTATGTGTCCCTGTGGGGAGCGATTCTTCCAGCAGTCACCTGGTACTGGGTAAACTGGGTTACGCTAATAACATTTCAGCCCAGAATATCTCAACGACCAGCACCTCTGGTGGAGAGAAACGGTGGCCTAGTTACAGCACGGCGGCCCCAGCCTATCTCCACGATCCACGGCCTTGTTGCTACCCTCCTGTTGGTGGATGTGAGACACGCAGACTTGGAGGGAGTGAGAAAGAGACTGGTTACGTAAGAATGAGGCTGTGTATAGGCTAGAGCTGGCCTGTGTTGTCTTTGGGATAGGAAACAGTATGGTCTTGTTTTGGAGAAAGCAGTATTGTGCTGAGCTGGTGCATATTCAGCTCCGTGCTATGCCGGCCCAGCAGCTGATAGTGAATGGGCACGCTGTGGCCACTGGGAAGTGCCTATTGTCCTGGGGAGAATTGGTTCCCACACTCCCTAACACTCCTATTGTGTTATCATCACCCCCTCCTGCCCCTGGCCCATGCCCTCGGCACACAGTTCATTGGACATGCATTAAATGAACATGCTATCTATGGCACACACACAGTACTTCACTGTACTGTCATTGAATGAGGCACTGCCAAGTAGTGTAAACTCGTGGTTCCCAAAGTGGGGGATAGCAGCAGGAAGGTGTTTCTCTCCCAAAATGTGGGCATTGTGGGAAAAGTGTATAGCTGTCATTTTCACTGTATATAACCAAGTTGACTTCCAGGCTGTCTACAAGTGTCTCGTTATTCGAGGACTCTAGATCTAGGTCAGTAGTGCAGTACAGCATATGATTTACTAAATTTAACTGGACTTGGTGCCCTTTTACATGTATTGTCCCCTAACTGCTTGATCTGCAGGCTGATAGTTTTATTAATTTCCTACGCAACTTTATATGTGTGTGTGTTATTTTTTTTTAAAGAAATATACTCAAAGATATCTTCCACTAGAGAGGTGCTGCCAAAGGCTCATGTAACTACGACTCATTAA
This sequence comes from Macropodus opercularis, assembly GCA_030770545.1. NCBI lineage: Eukaryota > Metazoa > Chordata > Actinopteri > Anabantiformes > Osphronemidae > Macropodus > Macropodus opercularis. The sequence continues at coordinate 6,981,943 of JAUCMP010000029.1, read as the reverse complement.
ACATCCATGGACACATCCAAGACAACGAAGCTGCAGAGTCTGGCAGCATTTTAGGTAGTGGACATGGAAAAAAACTCAGCAAAGCTCAGAACCAAAGTAGGCAAAGTTGAGGAATATTGAATATGGACAGTGAGAGAGTTGGATTTTGTGAATATTGTGTAGCTGCTGCACGTTACGGCACACAACAATGCATTTCTTGCAGTGTGCGTAAATGTTTAATACTTGCGTACGTTATGTGCGCACTTCACTCAAATATGAGACATATGAGTAATATAGTGGCAAAAACCTACACCACCAGTTAAATTCTGCGAATAATCACACTTTTCGCTCTTCAAAGACGTCATGTGCATGAGCAGATTTCTCACGCTTGCTCATCGTCACGTGTCCAGTGCATTAACTAACAAAATGAATTGTTTCGCTACAGGATGTAAAAAGGGGCGTGGCCTGTGTGTATGTGGGGGCGTGGCTGCAGGGTGTCCTACTAAAGCGCCACCCAGGGTCTCAGGGGCCAATTTAACAGGTCATGCACATGCATGCAACCATTATTTTAGCCTGCGGGGCTTTTGAGAGTGTTGGTGGTCAACGGCCGTTCGCTTTATGCATGTATGAAAGAAGGTGCGGGCATGTTCCCTCTAAGGACAGCGTGAGTGGTGACAGTTGTGACAAAAGAAGACAATTTGTCAGTTTTATTCATTTCGCGGTGAATGAGTGAGATCGGGCTGAACAGCGGGAAAGCTGTCATGTGTCATCCCGCGAAAGTGGAAAGAAGAGGGTCTTAGTAAAACCACCAAGGGGCGGATTTGCCTTTTAAGTCGTATATTTCCAAGTGATGGTCATGAAGGCGACCAGTGGTTTCACTGCTGCGAGAGGCAGGCAGTCTTTCAAAAGGTTATGGTCAGAGGTTGTTATACGCACGGACACACATACGCTAACAGTCACTGCTTATCTACGTATTCAACACATCCTACGCTCCGGAACAGTGCAGCTACGTGTGATATTACCCTAATATGCTCACAGCCTCTCTCTCTCTTTTCCACAGTCCGTGTGCGTGCGTCTCCGTCCCTCCCGTCGTCTCTCTAACTGTCTGCCGGGGCTGTGACCTGTCTGGGCTTTGACGTATATGTGTGTATTGTAACCGAGGCGATGCCGCAGCCTCCCACATCTAACCCGCGATGCATCACTTTAAGTAATCGAAGCCAAAAAAAGAGAGCGCTGGTTAACTTTTTTTTATTTTTCGCATGTCTGTGGGTGTGGTGATGCGCTCACCAATACAGTACAACAGCAAGGGAGACGAGGACAGCAGGACGGAGGAGGAGGGGAGAACAACGACATGAATGATTTATTAGTCTGGCATTACTGGGCCATTCCCCACGGAGAAACTGAGGGAGGAGAGGAAGATGGAGGGATAAATTGTTGAAAGATAATGCCTCAAGGGGGAAGGAGGGAAGAAGTAAAAAAGCAGAAATAGGCGGATAGGTAATCCGTGGTACATGTAACGGACTGAGGAATTAAGAGAGGAGGATGAAGATGTAGACTGAAATGGCTGATAGCTCATAAAAATGAACGGACAATAATTCAGTCCTTGGTCCGAGCTCTTTTAGTTGCCTTAAACAGCCCGTGGCTCTGTTTAGGGCTTATTAAAGATCAGGTTGCTTTAATAGCAGCCTTCAGGTCGTCTGTATTGTGGGGTCAGGTGTTTCTCGGCTTCCTCTTGACAATAGCCCTTAGTTTCTCTGTGGTTCAGTCACCACAGTAATATCAGAGTCGGTAAACCCAGCAGTAGTTTTACCACAGTGAGCAGGTGCGGAAGCCTGCTGGAAAAGGAAACCGGACTCCATAAAGCTCGTCAGCCGACTTTAAAATGTCCTGTTATACGTCTGTGTTGACTCTGGACCTGATTTGATGCCGTGGACCAACAAACAGACACTGGGACCCTGGTTTCCAAACGCAAACGTACTTTAACCACAACTTTGAGCCTTTGAGTAACGGTGCAGTTTTTTTCTCCTTGGCCCTGGTAAGATGCTTGTTAACGTCGCCCCTGTTGCTTGTACACCTCTTCCTACCACACTTCACCCTCCTAGTCAGCGCAGTAGGCTGTGATACAGTAGTCGGCACAACTCTTTCAGCGACAGGCGTCTTTGGCGGGTGTCGATCTTCAGATGGACAGTTGTCAGGGCTTCCCCACCACTTATGTTTTTTTTAAACTGAATTAGACATAGAAAGAAAAAGGCCTGAAATGATTCACCTTAGAAATGAAGAGTGGAGACGAGTGTTTTGTTGTTTTTAACTCCTGTTGCTGCACATGTGGAATGTGGAGTTCGTCGCTGTGCAGTGGGAGGAATAGAAAGCTTTCAAGATGCAGGTTGACCTCAAGGTCAAACAAGAGCTACATGTTGGACCCCGAGGCCTAATACAAAGACTTTTTACACACCAAAACCACAGACATGAAAGAGCGACTACTAACTTCTGCACATGACTGTACAGTGACTGCGCATACATTGCCAAGTCGAATTTTGCAGCTGAATTTGACAATGAACGCATTCACTGGAGAAGCGTGTGCATCGTTTGATCACAAACTCTATGTGGATCAGTGATCGATCCACAGTAACTGTTTATCAATGCTAATAAATTGGACTGATACATCTAAAATGAATTCTACAGGGGATATGTGATCAAAATCAGCTACGGATATGCTTCAGGCACCACAGTGCAACATTTTCCCCACTGTAGACTAATAAAATACCAACACTGACTCCTTTTGACTAGTTACACTAGTTTAACACTTCTATCCTGTTTTGGCCTTTTCCATTTTATGTTTGAATGAGTGTTTGTTCTTTGTCCTTCCCCCCCCCCTCCTCTTACTCCTCTCTGTCTCTCCTGCCCTCTTTCTTTCTTTCGGCCGTGGCCCCCTCCCTTATTTATGTGGCAGGGGAACAGCTGTCTCGTGCAGGGCAGAAGGTTGGCCAGGCAGGCCGGCTGCAGGCTCTGCAGGGCCCGAACACTGAGCTCATTGTCTCACTCACACTCTCGCGCACACACGCATTCCTCTTTTTCTCACAAGCCACACGGTCACATCCATTCACATCAGTTTGAAAGTGTAGGCAGCTGAGCCCACATTAAGCTGGGCTTCCACAGAACCACGTTAGAGTTACGATATGTGCAATTACCACAGCTTAATGGTACGAGCAAGAAGCGCCGCGACGCAGCCTCACTACCACTCTTCTCATAACACATTTGGACATTTATGGAGAAAATGACACAGGTGGACTTAGTGATCAATAGTTTCATCTGTGTGCTGTGAAATACACGACCAAGTCCAAGAAAGGGTGTCCGTGCTAGCACCTGCATGAATACACTGCTCATGAATAGAAAACTGCTAGATTGCTAAGTGCATTTTCTTGTCTGCTCTTCAGATGGTCTGAAATATGACCATCATTAGCAGCAGCCAAACAACACGCTCAGCACTAATCCGTTTGTGCCATAATTTTGTCCCTGTAAGAGCTAAACGCGGTGTCTTTCCTTTAGTCCAGCTGACAAAACTATTACTACGTGCGTTGTATATGAAATGATTACTTAAGAATGCGTTGGTTAGTGATCTAATACGTTTTTTTTTTTTTTTTTAACTGTCGTCTTGTATCCTCAGTTTCCCCCACAAGATGTGTGTAAAGCTGATTATGTGTGTTGATTGTCATCTTTGGTTCCTTTTATGAGGCTATGCTGGAACATCGCAGCAATTTGCAGCTCATTTCCACTGCCTCTACTGGAAGTCTTAATTTCTTTCTCATTTGCAGCTTTTCCTCATAACATTTCTTCTCTTCCTGTCCTCCACTCAAGTGGCTCTCTTCATTTGTACTGATTTGCCCTTTGATGTCTTTCTGCTCGTCCTAGTTAAGGCTAAATTGAAATCATCACAAGCTGTTGGTGCAACAGTCTGACACGCACAGGCACACGTAAATGTACCTTAAGGGGCGGTTGCAGTAACCATGTGCTCTCAGTAGCAGGTAAGGGGAAAGGAGGCTGGAAACAAGCGGGACTAGTTCCAGGACGCCCGTTTCCAGCCTTATCGGCCCGTAACTCTGGGAATTAGGCAGTTTTCCTCTCGCCATTATGGTGCCATCCTTCTGCTACCTATCATCCAGCCACTGGCACGTAGGAGTGAGTTAGTGATTGTGTGTGTGTAAGAGCAGTAAAGACAGGGGAGAGGTGGTGGTGCAATTTTGTCAGAGAGCATCCTGTTCTCTGTAACAAGTACACAGCGCTCTTCTGTCTTCTCTTCTGTCTCTTCATCCCCCCACTGAAACCTTCTCTTTCCTTCATCTGGCCTCCTCCGTTCTCTCCATCCATCCATGCACCCATCCTCCCTGCCCCGGCTGATAGTGGTGTCGTGCGGAGACTCTGTGAATAATTCATCAGACTGGGTTATTCTGCCCTGGCCTGCTCCCCACTTTTCTCTTGTTGTGGTGCTGAAGAACATTTGGTGGCGTACACGCAACCAGCACACTGTCATTAAGGATCAACGGCATACTTGGGCAAAGCATGTTGGTCGGGTTTGACAGTCATATAAGGTATTTAGAAGTAACAAAGTTGGGACTTATTGAAAAAGCTGTGGGCACACTTTGTACCACTAATGGAAGCACTGGGGAAAATTGGATCTAAATAAAGTCGTTCTGTCTGGAACTCATTTATACTGTAGGTTTGGCATTATTATGAAAGGGAAAACTAAAAAGTATACAAACCGATCAGAGTAAAACTGAAACTATAAAAACACAGCCCGTAAGAACAACAAACTAAACTTATTTATAGAAAGTGTAAGGCAAAAGTGAAAATAAGTGACTTGATAGTATCCTGTCTGCTGTGATCAGCTCTAGACTAGTAGCCGTCTTCCTTTCATCTTTCCACTTCTTCGTACGTCTCGTGTCCCAGCTGAACCAACCACACAAAGATTCCAGTCAGGGAAATCTCTAGTACAAAATCTCAGTTTTCCACGTAACATAATTTGTCCTGAAATCTTTTACAGAGGGAAAAGCTCTCAGGTTAAAGTCTAAGAGTGACTAAATTCATTCATTTTTTTTCATGCTGTACAAATAACCCTGGTGTGTTGATTTGGGAGTGTGCTTCAGTTCAGCTGACTGCTTGTGATAGGCTGTATTTTCCGACTCTGCGCGAACAATAGAGCTCTTCACTGCGCTTTTTCCCACCAGATCAAGGCTGAATTCAACTAGAAGTCTCAGCCTACTGGTGAAATTGTTTGGGAAGTTTCTGACATGAAAGAGTTTCATAAGGTTTTCCTGGCAACGGGGCGGATTCACTGTCTGAGCCCCATGCAGATTTTGAATGGTTGATGCTGTGCGGGAGCTGGGGCCGTAGAGGTGTATTTGTGATGAATAAGGGGGGGCGTATTGATATTATGCAATCTACCTGGTGATTATTGTCATAATACACTTGACACTGGCATCTTGGCACGAGAAATGACTTGCGTAGCTGATCACGTCATCATAAAATCCCTCCAAGCTCCAAGGGCTGTTTGAGGGTTAAGCCCAAGTTGGCGACTTAAGGCTTTGGTTACGTTTATGTATTTAGCTATGATGTTGAGGGGTAGCGTATGCAACCAGTGAATGCATTATGTCAATGAGTGTCCTCACAAAAAGTAGAACGTGAGTTCGTGAGAGCGGGTTAAACTGGAAATCGGGTCTACTGTGTGACACCCAGCTGTCACATTCCATGGAGGAGCCCCGGATCCGGGCACTGTAAAAATAGACAGAGGAGGTGTGCATCATAATTTGCAGGAATGGTCCACGTCACGTCGACTTTCGACAGCGTGGCTCATCCTCCCTGTTTAATGCAAGCACACATTCACACGCATCAATTATTGTGGAAGCTCTTCTTTCCCCATTGTTGTCACTGTGTTTAGGCTTTTTAAGGCAAATAATTGCTGTGTCAATTGCCTGCTAAGCATATATTTATTATTATTGTTTGTGTCCCTCTCAGGTGTACCAGGGCCTGGACATCATCACCAACAAGGTGACACCCGAGGAGCTGGCCCAGTGCAAACATCATATGATCAGCTTTGTGGACCCGCTAGTTAGCAGCTACACGGTGGTGGACTTCAGGAACAAAGCCCTGGCGCTTATATCCTTCCCTGGAAACACTTGAAAGCGGCGGAGCAATAATTTCCATACATGTTGCTCTCACCCGGTTCTGTCTTCACCCACTTTATTAGTACTTGGTAACCACGGGGAAAGAATTCAGTCAGTGTCTTGTTTACTAATTGGTCTGCAGGTGTTTGTGTGTGTGCAAAAAAAAAAGAAAATGTGCTGTGTTCTCATTTTGTCAGTGTATGTTGCTGCAGATGTTGCACTGAAACTGAGAAAAGAGAGAGAGAGATCGCTAGAGACAGTATTTATAGACGCGTCTGTGGTGCATCCACACACACATACACACACTTTGGGCAGTCACACCCTCCTGCAGACACCGGCCATCACACAGATGTGGAGAGAGGAGGCGATAACTGGAGGTGGTATTAATAGATCAGGATGACACGCACGCACACACACCAGTGCGGTGGTGGGGGGGGGGATGCGGTAGCTCCAAGAATAGGCTGAGTGCAGCGGGAGCCTGCTGGTGAGAGGAGGGAAAACTGGAGAGATGAACACAGATTATGAGGGACGCAACGAGCTCGGAGGATTTTAAACTACAGGGCAGGGGAGAGATGATAGAGAGGGGAAAAGGGAGGGGTGTGTATTAGCAGGAGAGGGCAGAAGAGTTCAGGCGCGGGATGTAATTATGCATCGGCTTTCAGTCCTTCACTCAACATGCCATTGACATAAACTCCTTCCTCCTGAACCCCTCCTGGTTCTGTTTAACGCTCTCAGTCTACAGCGGTTGTCCTCACTCGCTTTCCTTCTCTTCTCTGACAGTCGTGCAGCCACGTATGTGAGTGAGAGAGCGGAGGTTGGTGACAACGGCTTAATTATCCCAGAGAAGACGAGGAGGGGGACCAGAGGGAGGGAAGAGGAGAGGGAGGGAAGGAAAAGTGCGAGGGGGGGGAATAAGGTGTGGCCCACTCCGCCTGTGTGACCAGTGATGCTCTGGCCTGACGTGGTGGAACCAAACTTACTGAGTTTGTCATTACAGGACCAGAGTGACTTTTCTTCCTGCTGAAGCTAAATATCAGTGTTATTAATAAATTCCACGTCACAACACACCGTTTATTTTTACTTTCCACCGCAGCGTGGACATTACGTGCTAAACTTATACATAAGAGCGTGTGTTTTTATAGATTAGGAGACAAGGTGTATTTCAAGTGCTTCTCTTGAAAAATCGCTTGTTATTGTCACACATACTGCATTAAACATTTTGCAGGTTACAGCCGAATGTCGCGTTTGCTTCGTCACATATAAAACCACTTCAATTTCCTGCTGTTTCCACAGTGATAAAAATTCAAATGTTTGACATAATAATTAATTGACAAATTATTTCAACACCTAATATTTAATTGCAATGATTCTGGATAATAGTTAAACGCATATACACACACACACAGTTCTCCTGAGCTGCCTCTTACATAAAACATAGATGCACATCACTTTCTTCCTTAACCTGCCGCCACATAGACGACATGCACCGCAGAGACAAACTGCCCATCGTAGTAGGAGGAACAAATTATTACATCGAGTCTCTGCTGTGGAAAGTGCTGGTGGACACAGGGGTGAGTGCCAGAACAGTACAACGCAGTGTACTCCCCTCTATTGTCTGTGCTTCTCTCGTTTCATTTCTCCCGTGAGGTGACATATTTCTGTACAATTTTGCAGATTGGGTGGTCTTTATGTAACGCTTCTCTCGCCGCAGGGAAACGAAGAGTCGGGCCACGGAGGAGATGGAGCCGCAAGCAGGAAGTTGGAGCTGGAAAAACTTGGGGGAGCTGAGTTGCACAAACGACTGGCGGAGGTGGACCCCGAAATGGCTGCCATGCTGCACCCCAACGACAAACGCAAGATTGCTAGGTGATAAAAGCTGGTGTGTGCGTTGTACCTAATATCTAGTCTCCATCCCACGCACCCCAAAGTCAGAAAACGAAATGGTGCAATATTTTTATTTACTTTTGTTATCGGAGCGCAGATGTTCAGTGGAAGTTAGCACGCTCTACTTGACTTAGACTTTTGCTCGTATATTTACAGAAGTTTGCAAATCCATGAGGAGACAGGTGTTGCTCATAGTCGCTGGCTGGAGGAACAGAGGGGGCAAGAGGGAGGAGACGGGCTTGGGGGCCCGCTGAGGTACCCAGACCCCTGCATTTTCTGGCTGCACGCTGACATGGAGGGTACGGATAAGGGAGTTGCCCAGACATGCCAATAGTCCCGTAGGAGCCCCTGTTCTGTGGCCTTTCTTTCTGTGACACCCGCTACGTTTCTTCCTCTCTGTTTCCCTGCAGCTCTGGACAAGCGGTTGGATGCTCGAGTAGATGAGATGTTGTCCGCGGGACTGATAGAGGAGCTCAGAGACTTCCACGTTCGTTACAACCAGCAGAAAGTCCAAGATAACGGGTAGAAAACACAAACAATGAACACATCCAGCCAGATATTGAATTTATTTTAAAGTGTGATTTGCATCTTCAAATATTTGAATAATTGTTACACGACTACGAAACATGTCTGTCATGGTTATAGTTGGCCCTGCATTCATTGGGAGTTATGAGTGGGTGGAGGGTTCAGTATTCAAACACCAGGTTCATGATCACATTCCTCTGTCTTTACTCATTCTGGCCTCAGATCCAGCTCTCATCCATGTAACCAGGGCGATAGGAGCGAGCTAAACTCGGCCAAGCAACTGTCCAGTTATTTATCTCTCCTTCCCACTCTGACAGGTCACTCTATTCTCTCGTATCCCAAAGGCCTTGAGACCAGTTTAGATACAGCCCAGATTGTTGCAGGTTTAGATCAAATGGGACTCATATTTCATAGATGTTCAAATAATTTCAGATTTAAACTCCCTTCGTAGAACATTGCACTGCCAGGGGAGTGTAGTGATTAGTGCCTCAGGAAGTTCATCCTTCCTGATTTGGCCCTGGAGCGAATTACTTACACAACTGTATTGTTTGTTCTACTGTAAATGCTATTTTAAGATCATTTGCTTCCTTTTCACAATTACCAACCTGTGTCTGGCATATTTGAAACGAGTAGACCTGCACCAGAGTTCTCGTTTCAAACGCACATGGGAGCTAGTCACAGAAAACCCAGCTGCAGCCGCACATCCTTTAGCCACACGCAGCGACGGGATCTTGTAGGTAAAAACCGGTGTCGTTTAAAATTGGACACCTGTATTGTTGAAGCACTTCGGACAGTTTTTAAGATAAAACCTCTGTGAAATTGCTTAGTTCTTACCACTAGCACAAGACATGACTGACATTTCCACGTACGTATATGCACGCAGCCATCTGAGTCAGCAGCGCTTTATTTTTACTTTCTAGCAACAAACACTTTGTTTGGCAGGAACATCTTCTCCATTATGTCTACCAGGACATTCTAGATTTAGCTGCAGCAGCGACCTACTCACCGTATGGTGAAGTAGAAGAGGTAAATGCGTCAAATTATAAAATCTACCTGTTTTGGGTTTTTTTTTTTTTCATTTTAATATGTACATACTAGATTAAAATGTAGCTTTTACACCTCATTTGAATACGAATTTATTATGCTCTGTAAGTTACTTGAAATATGTATAAATAGCTTCACTAGACTGAGCTGCTGTGTCTGTGTGGCAGCAGATATTGACTGTATGCGTTCGATGGGGTGTGGCTGCAGGGAGTTGATGCATTGGGGGGAACGATGCTCAGGAAGTTGCGAGTCCGCTTCTTTCGTCCCTCCCCATCCCACCTCATCAGCCAGGCCTCCTCCCCTCTGTCTCTCTCCATCTCTGCCACTATTGCCCTCTCAGCAATCTGATCGTCTAAGCACTTTATGCCCCCTCCTCCCCTGACCTCTCTCGCTCGCCCTCCCTCCCTCTCTCTCTGTCTGTGTCTCCTTTACCCTCTTGTCTCCATCCCCAGCTGGCTGCTGCTGTGGCCAGACATCAAGGTCAAATCTCTCCCTCCCTCTCTCTTTCTTTTCTTCTCTCCATTGACTCTACATTTCCTGTGCTCTGTCGCTATTCTCAAATTTCTGTCTGTGGCCATCTAGCCAGATTTATTTGAGTTATTTCCCCTCCTTGTTTCTGTTGCAAGTGTGTAGATTAGGCACCAAACATAATAAATATTAATATAATGTCTGTCCTTGTATATTAACCATATGATATTTATAAATGTCAGGGAATTAGTCAAACATGTAACCAGAAAAGATAAAACAAAGTCTCTGTGTCTGTGTATATTTTTCAAAAGTGTGTTTAGGTTTGTTGTAATGTGATGATCTGAACATTATCAGAATCATAAAAAGTCATTGCGTGGGGGTGAATATGGTGATATTGAAGAAGACCGGTTTTCTAATGGACTATAATCTAAAACACAGAGTTCCACATGCTTTCAGGTGTGTCTTCATCACTGACGATTGGATGAACGGTGCAGGATAAGATGTGCAGCTCATGCAGCTAAATAGCCGAACCACGCTTTGTAATTCATATACGCTAATCTGCTGCAAGTCTGCTTCATCACATACCTCTGCTGTGCAGACGCAAATGGATCAACGGTCAGGTGAAAAGATAACTTGCACCTCAGCTGACCTCTGCTGTTTCTTTACTCCTAATTTGAAAAAGGTTATTAACCTTGCAAGCGTAGATGCACAACACTTGTGGAGCTAAAGTCTTAAGGTACAGCCTGACTATACAGAGCTGCCTAAATTGGTGCGGTCTGCTATGGATGGAAATGTTCTGTCTTCGCTGCCTGCTAACCAGGGGGGGGGGCTTCAGCTCTGACCTTCACTCCAGTCATGCCACTGAATACTACAACCCATGGGCCTCATTTTTATAATGTCATACTGTCAGTCTGTCCCCTGAAGGACCTCACATCTGCCCAGACGTATATGCTTTCTTCTGGAGGGGGGTGAAATGACTCATCACTCGGTGTCTGGAAATGTTGCAGACAGAAATGTTTAGATGGATAATGATTCATCTCTACTCTACTCTACTCCATTCTGCTGTACAGCCAGGGTTACCAACAAGGAATTTTCCAGTCGATTGGTTTTAAGGAGTTCCATGACTACCTGACTGCCCCTGAAAGCCGCACCCAGCGGGAGAAGGGCGCACTACGAGAAAAAGGTCAGAGAAAATGCCTGATCAGAGTCAAAGAGATTAACAGACTTGTAGAATATAAACCAGTTTATTTATTTATTTATCTTTTTGTTTCTCATCTGAACCCTGTCCAGGTATAGAAGCTGTGAAGATCGCCACAAAGCGTTACGCCCGCAAACAGAATAAATGGGTCCGTAACCGCTTCCTTAAAAGTGAGTAACCTTCACCCACCACATCGTGTGTGCCGGTGTTTGTCCTCCACCGTCCTGTTCCTTAGCAATCAGCACTCTCTTTAACGAGATGAGATCCATGCTCTCCATTAGACACACAGTAAACCTCTCGGGCAGCGTCTTGTGTTTCAGGCTGCAGAGCGCAGTGTGTTTGTGTTTGTGTGCACGGCAGGGTTAGGGTGATGTGACTTGAACGTGTGCTGATGCGCGGTACTAGTGTGACTGGAGTTGTAGGTTAGTGGTTTAAGTTTTTTAATGCTGTCCATCACCAAGTCCGTTGTAGCTGAAAACGCATAGCAATGAACTATGGCGGTTGGTGTCCAGGGCCTTGGGCTGGATGCAGACTGGATAAATGGAGGCAGCATAGCCAAGATCAACCGGTGTCTGGCAGGCGCTGATTTCCCACCCTGGCTGCAACCTGTGCAAGTCAGATGTGTTTTAAAATGTAAATAAAGACTCAGTGTTTCTCTGAGTCCCATATGGGAACCTGGCCTCCGTGGGCCTCCAGCAGCATGTCCTGCAGTAACCCAGCCTCCTAATCCTGTTAGGCCCAAATGGCTTAGACCACGCCAGGCCCTAAACCTCAATACCCCTCTTTCTGACTGCCCGTATACTCACCGCACACGCCATATGGTCTTCATCACATGTGTGCGCGCGTCCGCTTTACTACGCTTTTGTATGCGCGGTAATCTGTCTGAAGACGTTTTTGTACATGCATGTGTTTCTGGCTGACTTTCTTGCGAGCTCTGCTTACACTCGGAGCAGTTTGCGGGACAGCTGGCTGCACCATCAGTGCGTTTAGATCATAAAAGCCTGTTTGAGCCAAAGAACCAACCACCACCAGTTTTCACCGCGACTGTCACTTTAACTCTTGTGTGATTGTGAGGCGAACAAGGGAAGGAAGGCATTTCACTTTCTGGGGTTGAGCTGACGGATGGATGAATGACACAGACTACTGCCCTGTGGAACAAGTGTGCGCTTGATTGATCTTTGATTCAATCACGCGTGTCTCACCAGTGGGTAGTGATTTGCTTTGAGATTTGGGGGAGGAGGAGTAAAGACAGGATGGAGTGGATCGAATTCCAGTAACATTTAACAGAAACGTGTGTAAATAGAAAAACAGTAATTTCCTGGAAGACTGTAGTAAACTGCATAACCACCATTAATGACAAGTTGCATTTAGTAGAAAACACTGCTTCCTTTTAACAGATATTATGGGTTTAACATAGGATAAAATAATTTCTCATGTTGACCAATATTTCAGTTTTAGCCCCTTTGGTGTATTTGCCTGGAAGACAGTCATCTTACCGCATCCTCCCTTTCTCTTTAATCCTGATTATCCCACCTTTTCTCTCTCGCATCATCTGTGTTCTTCTCCCTCTCTTGCTGTGACTACTGACCTCTTTTCTCTTTCACACACACACATCGATGCTGGCAGACCTCAGTAGAGCAGGCTAATCTCTCGAAGCATTGCAGAGCTGCCGGGAGTTTGCCCGACCACACAAACTCAGGCAAAGGGGGTCACCGGGGGTTACACGGACCAAGCGAAGCATACAGAGACTATTGGGTCACCGAGAATGACGAACTGGGTCCCAGTCAGACAAACACAATGAAGTGGGTTAGAAAGGCTGGAAAATGACCTGAATGTTGAGTGTACATGTAAGTACACAAGGAGAAAAAGGCAGAATCACACGTCTCGAAGGCAAAAGTCAGACCGAGCCTCACAGCTTGAGCACAAGTGTCGGTGAGAAAGCAGGTGGGCGTAAATACTTTCAGCAGGTTACATGATTCTTGATGGACTGGAGTTTGGTTGCTGTGGGGATTTAACCACCAGGTCAGCCAGACCAAATTAAATCAAGCTTAATTTGTCTGTATGTGGGTGTCTGCTTACACAGTGTGTGCGCGTATGTCTCAGTCTGTGCAGTTTAATTAGTGCGCTTAATCACTCCTAAAGGAAATGGTAATTTGAGGTTATATTAATTTTAATACGTGCTGCACTTTTTCTGCAGAGACAAGTGTCCTTTGAGTTTTCGTTGCAACTCAGCAAAGACACAGACTCAGGATATACAGGTGTAGTTTGACTGAGGCCTCATTAAGTAACAGGTATGTTTGGTGTAGATGTCTTAGTCCCAGGAGCGTGGGAGTGACGAAGGGTGGATGGAGACACGCGGGAGCTGGGTGGACGGAGACGTGGCGTAATTGGATCCAGCTGGGACAACAGGTGTGGGGCGACTTTACACTCTTGTCTTCTTTTGCAATTGCAAAGGGTTTCACAGGTGTCATGTGCTTAGATAGGACCTCCTAAAAGCTATTTTAATTCTAATTATAGCCTCACAAAAAAAAGACGGAGGTGGAAAAGTCAGTTTAATGAGGACAGAAGTGAGACGTCCACCTCCAGCAAAAACCCCATCATATGTAATGAGCAAAAATAGCAGAGTGGTCGTAGTTTGCAGGCGAAAGTGTTGATGCTGGTCCAGACCTTGTTGCATGGCACCATAAAAAACACACAGGGCATTTAATTACATTATTAGGCTTTAATTACAACCATGATGTGGTTTTATCTTTTTACCTTTTATCCTCCGATAAAACGTGCATTTCACGCAGGTTACATCATATTTTCTGTCCTATTAAAAACAGTCACACGTGGAGATGGAAACAAGCAGAGAGACGGAGACACGCAGAAAGTTGTTAGACTTTCGACCTTTAGTTGTAGGTCACCAGCTCTTGTTGTTGTTCTCCTGTTCAAAGTTCTATCAGGCAGAGTTTTTCCTCCTGGTGTGTGGTCATACGTACAGAAATCTACTTGACCCGTCATACTTAACCTGCCCTAGAAATGTCAAACATGAGCAACAGATAACGCAGGAGGTCAGGAGAGGCAATAACTGTAAGACTAAGTATATGTAAGAGGAAGGAGGCTGTTGAGGGAACGGAGGCAGCTGTTACGTTCGTGTGGATGACGGCCAAAGAAACACAGCTGGGCCGGGGGACACCACACGGCGACTGGTGGTTTTTATAGCAAAGCACACACACACATCTACACTCTGCAAACACAAGGCAGCAAATGACTCTTGGGCCCGTTTGTTGCAACAGGTGGACTACTGTTTCACAACACACACACACACACACACACTGGCAGGCAGCTGCCTGGCGACAGGAGATGCCCTTTCTTGTTGGCAAACTGATCTCCCCTGTGTGTGTGAAAGGCTGCGCTTGTTTGTGTGTGTGTGTGTGCGCCGACCACCCTGCTCTGTCCTTTCTGCATTTCTTATCAACTTTCATATAGAGTACATTAGCCAGGTTAAATTTCACCAGATTCCCAGCAAGGCAGGGGGGGGGCTTACGTCCAGCACCTGGCAACCCGTCTTACAGTATCTGCCTTTATTTACCATCGCTGCCCAGTGGGGATTGCAGAAGGGAATTGTGGGTGGGATGTTGTGCTGTGAGAGATAAAAGAAGAAAGTAAGGTGAGAGACGGTGGCAGAGGAGGGCGGCTGGAAGTGTTTAGAAGACGGGTCAGGCCCTGCATCTGGTATTGGTATGCCAGGTGACACTCGCACCACCACCTGCCTGGTATTGTGTCAAACACAAAGGACACACGGAGAACAAACTCGGGTAACGCAGCCAGTGTAACTCGAGGCTTTGATTAACAGTCACTAGTAATAAAAATATTCGCCTTGATAAAATGACGCACTTTGACTGATTAAACATACGTGCAGGACAGGATTTGGGCATCATTTGTGTACACAGAGAAGACGCGCGTTGGGAAGCCAAATGCTGCTGGAGTCTTTGTGTGTTGTGTTTAAGGCTCTTTGTGTTCATTGGGCTTTTGGAGTCTTCATCAGCTATTGAGTAAAGCACAGATGGTTGCGAGGGAAATGCAGTACGTTACGCTTTAGAAAGTGAATCGACGATGTGCAAATTCTGTACCACGAGGAGTTGAAATGCGGCTCGAGCAAGTTTACATAACCCCGTCTGAAAGCTCTAAAGACTCGTTGTTCTCACACACACTCATTCTGTGACAGAAGCAATACTGTTAGATTTACAGATGACCAATTATTCCTCTGTAATAATGAAGCCACAGTGGAGTTGGTAACTCTGGTCCAGAGGGTGTCTGCTGCCCTCGACTCGCAGCTCAGTCTGAGTGCGGAAAGGATTAAGACATAATTGAGTTGGTTAACTGTGCCTTGCAGGTTAATGGCTTTCATTTCTGTAAGAGCCTGTGTTTTACACATAGATATTTTATGCAAAAGCTGCACCACGTTAGAACAGTGTCCAGATTCGTACCATCACTGTTCGAGTCACCCGATATTAACATAAAGCCATACGAGCGATGTCGCTGAGAGCATCCAGACCGTTTGTCTTTTCTGTACCTCCGCTGTAAATTATTATGATCATATACTTATATGTGTCATAATAAGAGTTCATGTCTTGCTGCTGTTAAAATACAACCTCATATAATCCAATTTTTATGACTTTTATGTACTAGAAGTTTATGTTTTGTAGTTTTAGATCCCAGCCACCAACTGTCAGCTTCTTTAAACGATTATCAGCTTCTGGTGTTTGAAAAATCCAGATAAAAAAAAAAAAACCAAACACTGTGCTCTGTCCTTTTTTTTAATCACCAAAGGGTTTTCATAGGTCTAAGCCTCACAGGGCTGCTAGAATATGGACTCTTGGGGCATGTTCACACTTTAGTTGTCTGCTATGTCTGTGTTGCCCTGCACCACCTCACCTCTCCACAAATGTATCCTAAAGCATGTTCTGTGTGTACAGATGAGAGAAAATTGCAATCTACCAATCGAGATATATATATATGTGTGTGTGTGTGTGTGTGTGTGTGTGTGTGTGTGTGTGTGTGTGTGTGTGTGTGTGTGTGTGTGTGTGTGTGTGTGTGTATGTATATGTACAGTTACATCCGTTACAAGTCACTTTCCTCTTCAAGTTGCATCCATCTTAATTTGCCTCAGTCAATGCAGGGCAGTGGTTCATAATGCAGACAGACAGATACACAGCGAGACAAGCAGGGCAGGGACTGGTGCTGCTGTTCAGCGCTGAGGCCTGGCCTGGAGACTGCTGACTGAAGCAAAATAGAAACACGGGGGTGGGAGAGAGAGGGAGAGAGCGAGACGTAGGGGTAGGAAGAGTGAGTGAGGGAAAACCGAAGTGAGAATGATGGCGAGAGAGAGCGAGGGCGCACAAGAGAGCAGGGTGGGAGGAAGAAGGATAGAGAGATGGAAAGACATTATCGAGCCAGTGTGAGTCAGCAGGTTGACAGAGCCTCAGGGTGCGGCTCCAGCACATCACAGCTACTGTAGATGTGCAGTAGAGTCTTTCAGGCTTTTTGATCTACACTCTATCCCTTTACAGCCTAGGTGTCTCTTATTTGATGCCAAATAAACGGGGGAAAGACTGTCACTAGCAAAACTTCAAAGTAAGTAGAAGCCCAAATATGGCAGCGCTCTGGATGTTCAATAAAAATAAACGTGGAAAGCCTGAGTCAAATGATGGTCTTGGAAGGAGAAATTGCATTTTTTGGCTGATTTGTTGACCTCTGGAAGTGGATAATATGCAGTAACTGTGTGACTTTGACCTGTGTGTGTGTGTGTGTGTGTGTGTGTAGGACCAGGAGACAATGTGCCAGCAGTGTACAGCCTGGATGTGACGGACGTGTCGAGGTGGGAGGAGACGGTCCTGAACCCTGCACTGCAGATACTGGAGCATCTCAGTAAGGTGGGGCCTCTGTAGGCTGCGCTGGCAGCTTCCCGTCATCGCTTCTGCGTCTTCCCTTTGTCCCTTTCTTTAAATAGAGCTTATCTCCCATCACTCATCCATCACTTTGTCTTCCAGCTTTTCACACCCTGATTGGTTGCTTTATTTACTTTTCTTCACCACATTTTTCCCTTTCTTATCCATCCTATGTTACGTGTCTCATGTTATTTCTTTCCTCTCCACTAGACCACATTTTTTTGCCTTTGCTCTTTCTTTTTTTTTTCTTGTTTCTTGAGTCATTTTTTTCTCCCATAAGCTTTGTGGGACTGTTTTGCTTCATATTGTGGTGTCATTGAGTCCAGTACATCCAACCTGATCTGTGATTAAAATCATTCTCTGTTTATTGCCTAGTCCAGAAGATGTTATACCCGTCTGTCTAATTTTGAATATGATCATTTCTGCCAAATAATTAGCATTTTACATTTGCAAAAACTTAACTATACGTGAGACAACAGTCATTACTACAGTAATGATAACGTAAATGATTGCTATTGATACCATAGGAGTGATTTCAGGCGTGTTCTAGTGTCTAGACTGTTGTACAAACACTTAATAAAGGCCTATAAATAAAACTTCCGTCTGAATCAACCAGGACGAAACGCCACCAATTCCTCCAATCAGAGTTCAGGGTGTGGAGCCGCGAAACACAAGGAGCCACCACACATGTGACATTTGTGACAAGGTGATCATTGGTGACCTGGAGTGGGCAGGTGAGAGACTCAACAACAACACGGCAATGATTCTATGCAAATGTGATTTATTCTCACTGTGTATTTTATAAACTTTTATAACCAGTAAATGAGAGCACACAACGCAGGCTAAATGTAAAGGAGTTCAAGTATATACTGTACATACAAATACACATTCAGGACACGCTTGGTGTGACAGAGCTTAGAATATGTGGCACCAGTTTCACCAAACCCCGTCCTCCTCACCTGCAGCTCACCTCAAGTCCAGAAGACATTACAGCTATGTGAGGAAGAAGAGGAAGCGTGATCTGGACTGTGACCAGTCTCCGAGCACTGATCCACCTCCTGCCGCTACAGCAGAGACTCCCTCCAAAGACATTTGCGCTGCTGTTGCCCCAGGCTGCAGTGAAGCCTCTCAGGAGTCTCCCCAACACGCAAGGAAGCACCGGTGACATTTTTGGCAACGACGACTGGCTCTTTTGTTCCAGTCCGTAGAAAAGCCCACACATGGGCGTTTGTTTGTTTTTTTTGTTTCTTTAACACGGAAGAGACTTCTGTGAGAGTTTAATGGACCACTGAGTTGCATTCACACCCCTTACCCTTAAAAGGATGAAAGATCCCACAGCCCAGCTGAGAAATCCGTAACTCATCTTTGCAGAATGGATATATTGCACAAACTATTGAAGACGAAGATAAATCCTTGTTGAGATGCTGTTGCTCAGGACAATTGAATATTATGGACTCTCAAAGGATAAAGTAGACATTTTTTAGCGTATGCTGCCAAGTACTTACTCCCCTTAACACTTAACCCCTTTAAAAGCTTGAAGCCTGAAAGAATGTCTTTACTTTACTCGGTAGTAAATTAAATTCATTATTGAATTTTCTTTGCCTTGAAGCACGATACACTTTTAACTTCTTATGGAAAATAAACCAAAACTTGTTTATGATGCGTAAAGGTTTTTGTGTGTCTGCTGTTTTCACACCACATCGTCAGGTGTTTTGACTCGGTGTGGTCCCGTTGGCCCGTTCACGCGCACTGGGCTGTGTTTGCCTGCTGCCTCTATGTTCTGCTGTGTTTTTCTGGCCGATTTGTCTGATAATGACGCAGCGCAGAGACTTGCGCTGTTGCGTTCCTGCCGTGACGCTAGTGTAAACCACCAGCTCGGCCTGTACAGCGGGACAGCGTGTTAGGCCTTTGTTTATCCGTCAGCGTGTCGTCCACCTTTCAAAGCCAGGTGTGTCCGCCTGTTGTAACACTGCTTACACAATACCTGGCGCTGACTTTTTCCTCCTCTCACCTCTGCCGCTCGTTCTTCTCACCTCCCCTGAGGAACCAGGCGTTCATTCCGCGTTCCCCACCGCTTCTCTATCATATCTGTTTTAAGTTTCCAGCCGTTGTGAGTTCTGTTCACATGCTCCCAGTGCTTGACCTCATCCACAAGCCTAAAAATATTTCTAGACATATAATAGCTGGAAGTGTGTGTGTGTGTGTGCATGCGTGTCCCACATTCCCTCATTCCAAACTGGGTCAGGTCTCAAGCTTACTGGGTTCTTACCAGTCGCAGTGATAGCAAAGGTCACTGTGCAACTAGTGTCTGGTTTGTATAAGCCTTTCTTTGTTTGGGTGGTTTGTTTTTCATCCTTTCTTTTGTACCTATTATTTTTAAGACGACTAATATTTTCATACAATAGATGTTGTCTTTTCTTTTTCCTCCTTGTGCCTCCCATGTATTTAGGCAGCTCTGTGTGTGGTATGTTCCTATCTCAGGTGCCTCATCGAGTCCGGCCCGGCGGCTCCAGGCACTGCTGAATCATTCCACATTTAACAAAGAAGAAAGCTTGCGCAATGCAGTGACATAAGGCTCAGCCCCTTGAACTGTGCGTAGTCTCAGAAGTGGAAAAGTAGGGCAGCGTCCACGGTCATAAGGCTAATTAGCGGTTTACTCACCGCAGCGCTTTGGATCGGCTACTGTACGGACACACACACACACACATACGCTGAGTGAACTCATTAGCTGCAGACAGCGAGCACAAAGACTCAACACACCAACCCAGCTTTTGAAATGGGAAACCTGCGACCGTGGCCTCCCACAGAAGCAAACTAAGGCGCTCATAAATGAGAGCTTTGGGCTTTCCTGGGTGTTTGATTTGATCGCTGCTCTCTCTCTGCTTGTATGTAAAGCCGCATCGATCATCAAGCCGCACAATAACCGTGAGCGCTCCCTCCCTTAGTCCAGTCCTGGCTTTGCGGCTCAGGAGCTGCATGCAGTGTGTTCACAGGGCACACACTGTCCTGTACATGGGGCCTAATGTAGGGACTCTCCAAGCTCCTGCGTGTCCCACGTGCTGCTACATATAGAGACGTGTTTTCAATTTCAGCCTCTCGCTCTGCATTTACTTCAGGTACTGCATGTACTTTTGACTAGAAGTTTCTCTATGCATTGATTGCCTTTAAAAGCATCACCCAGTCTGTACCATAAATACGATATGTTTGTTCAATTTAGTTTTGAAATCATCAGTGTGAAAATCAGGAGGTTATTAGTCAAGTACAAAGCATCAGATTTTCTGAAATGGGACACTTCTTGTATTATATCACCGTTAATCGAATGCCTTGTGAGTGTTAGAACTTTTAATGGTACAATCTGAAGGTAAATGTAAAAAGTGTTTTTAGTTGAAAATGATTCATTCAACACCTTCAGTCTGCTGCTCTAGGACGCTCAGCCCTGTTTGTAGTAGCGTGTCATCCAGTGACTGTGCGTCTAGGTAATTTGAAGTCTACATAATCCTAATCTCTAATCCCGTTCCACTAAACATTCCCTGCCATCTGGCCCTGGCTAGACAAAAAAAACATGCGCGTAGACACAGACAGAAATGTGAGCAGCTAATCAGCCAGAGCAGCTGCTGTCACTACTGCCTTCACTACCAAGAAGTTGTATTTATTAAAAAAAAAAAAAAAACATCTCTTCATGTGGGACATGTTTACACACGATGCACAAGGACAAATATTTGCAAAAGACACCACACAGTCTTGCAATCTCTAAGCAGAACTATGTGGAACGTGAAGGACTTGGCTGAGAATGTGCAGATTTGTGTGTTTGTCGGTGTAACGTGAGTAAAGGTCAACTGTCAGGCTGCCAGCTGTTGTGTTTATTTGAGCTTGTTTTCTATTCTAAAACATACAGACATCTCTTATTTGTGATCTTTATCATTATTCATTTCAAGTCTTTTGACGCGTCTTTTGTGCGTCCACCTGCAGCTTCCCGTCGGCAGGGTCGGTGTTTTGCCGTCTGTCGGGAAGAGGACGGCGAATATTTCAAACTTGGCTGTTGCGTAACCCAAGTGAGAAACGCAACACTGTCAGGTGTGACTCAGTCAGATAGGAGAGCATTGTTCCTGTGTGCGAGTGCAGGGGCTTATTAGCAATATAATAAGAAACACATTCATCACAACTGCTCTACTTGCTTGTGTTTGTGCTTCTCGTGTTATCACACACTCAGGTGCGCGCTGACGGATGCGCGCTGCAGCCTGAACCAGCCCAGCGACGACGTTTTCTAATGTACCAAAGCGATGTGGTGCAGACCATCATTTATTGATGTGTGTGTGTGTGTGTCTATAGGGACGACCGAGGTTCAGCGAGTTTGTGCGTCTCCCTCCCTCTCTTCTTGTCCTGCTGTCTGGCTCCTGCAGTGTCTGCCGTATATGAAAAAGCCACAGAAGGACGAGACGTGATGAGATGTGAAAAGCCTTTAAGGACAGCGTCGTGGGTCCAGTGTTACTGTATGCATGGCTTCCTATAGTCGCTCTCTCGCATGTTTCCTGCCTTGTTATGTAATGCGGGGGCCGCTCTCTACTTTTTCCCTTCTTCTACCCTCCCCAGTCCAGAGCATGAACACGCCTTCCTGTTTTTCCAGCAACCCAGTGAACTCTTTTCCCAGGGTAACACTTAGGAGGGCACACACTCACCCACACCAACAAAACACACACACACACACATTCTCTATTGTCACGTATCGTTAGTAATGTGCTTATTTTAGTCCCAGCTACTTACCCTTGATGTATTGTGTCTGGTGGGCTACATAAATGTTATTGTCTCACTCACGCTTACACACTTTAGGATGTGTGTGTGTGTGTGTGTGTGTGTGTGTGTGTGTGTGTGTGTATCTCTCAGCTGGCCTAGTGTGGTGTCCTGTCCATCACTGCTGTCATTTATTTGTCAGCTCCCCTTGTTTTCACCTTTGCTCTCAGGCAGGAAGTGGGTGTGCCAGCTCGTAAAGGACCAGTGGAGCTACCTAACTGTCTGGTGCTGTGTGTGTCTGTGTGTGCGTTGGGATCTCCATTGTCACTGACTTAAGCGCTGGAGCCGGCTTTTTCCCGCCAGTGCAGTGTTTTGTGGGAGGTGCTTGGGCCCAGCTCGGCAGCAACAAAGGGCCAGAGCTTCCCGCCCGATATGCAAATCAGCCTCAAGTAGGCGTGGCCCTGCTGCAGCACTTAACTCTGTCGCTGCCGCGGCCGGGGCCAGCTGTAACTAGAGTACTGTAGCCTTTGAGCGTCTTGTTTCGGATTTCGGTGGAGAAACTGACATACAATAAAAATACACAACACCGAACACAGTGCAGGTGTGTGTATAGAAAGATCTTAACAGTAATAAGGTGGTAAAATATCAGTGTAGCGTTTACAGTTCTACCTCTTGCTCGGTTCTGCGGTTGCAGGAACTGCGGCACAGTCGGAGTGAAGGTGGATGCAAATTTTAAAACGCGTTAAAACCTGCGGCAGTCATTAAAACTCTAAGCTGTGTGTGTGTGTCGGCCACATACGTGTTCTGCAGCTCACTCACGTCTTGCGTATGTTGTGCACCCTCAACCTGACATGTGGACCAACAGCAGCTGTCGTTCTCTTCACCCAGGGCTTTAACAAAGGAGCCTGTTGTGCGAGGCGTTGTGCCTTACGATGCTAACGAGCAGGCAGGGTGGAGCTGGACACGCTCACACACCTCATCCACTGTCAAATATTTCATTTCGCTCCATCACTCACGGTACATGTTGAGCTACACACACACTGTCTAAAGAACAACGTCATCTTCAAATTTCTATTCATATACTAAAAAAGGTTACTACTTGTTCCTCAAAGCCTCCACTCAGCCAACTGTGAAAGACGGAAGCATCACAATGTTGTTAAATTATCACTGAATTCTTTAGCCTGGTTTCACACAAACATGCTCGTTAAAATGCGCAGAGACATTTTGCTCAGCACGGTTGGTCTTTGTTTGTGTGGAGCAGGTTGTGTGGGCTGATCTCCATTGACTATAGGTGTGTGAGAGGGAGACAAACTGTTTGTTGTTGTGTGTGTTGTGTGTGTTGTGTGCGTGAAAGGCGGGAAAGGGAAGCTGGTGGAGGGAAAACCACTGGTGAATGCGTATCGCACACAGTTTGGCTGATAAGTTGTTCCCTCCTCAGGCGGTTAACGGTTAATAGATGATCCGTTTTGGGCCGGGCCCTGGCGCCGCGTAAGAGAGGGAAGCGGGTGACAGCAACGAGGGGGATTTGCAAAACATTTCAGGGGAAATTTTGGATTATCTGAGCTGCGTTTGACTGTTGAAAGACTAACTGAAGAGAAACTGCCTGCACTCAACACTTTGTTTGCTCTGCAGGGTTGTTATGAAGCAACATGAGCTACACAGACATATCACCTTAATAAATACATGCTCACAGTATATGTTTGACTTAATTTTTTAAAATTAGTCATAAAGCTCTTCTTTATTAAAAGGCATCTGTGTCTCTGACTGTTCAACAGGTGTGCGTAAGGCGCTGACCTTTTAACAATGCCACTAGTCTGGTTTTTAATGACTAACGGTTTTAATGTCCCTTCACGGTTTGAGTGTTGTTGCACGACAAAAAACCGTGCGGAGGAAACACTTAGTGCAAGTATATGTTGGCACCAAAGTGAAAGATTTCACTTCATATTCTTCAAAATCTGCTGTAAATCCATTGCCGTGGCAACGTGATCCCTGCTTTTCCCATTCGGCGTTCCGTTAATTCACATTGTCTGCTGAAAGTAAGTCGACCGCCAGCAACCGACCTTATAGATTAATGCGCATCTGAATTTGAATCTGTGCCATTAAGGAAGTAAAGAGAAACATTGGTTCCTTATTTATGACATGACCGTTGGGGCACGAAGCCAAAGAGAGCCCTGCGCACACAGACACACACACACACACACACACACACACACACACCACTCCCCCGTTCAAAGCAAGCAGCATTTGCCTGTTATCTTCTTTGTTTTACATCTGAATCGCAGTTAATTCAGAAGTGTCTTTGTTTTTCCCCAACGACGGCTCTTTTCTCTCTAAGCTGTGGTAGCACACAGTATTTGCCTGCCGCTCTCTTTACCATATGTAACTACTGGCAGGCTCTCCGGTGTCCCCCTGCCCTAGTTTACATCCTCCAGCTATCACACAGTACAGTACGGTACAGTACAGCCGCACACGTACCTGCTCCTGAGATCTACGTGGAAACATGTCTGTGACACAAAGCTCAGCAACGCATATTTAACTAATACATCTAATATAAGTGTCAGAAATACACATTTATTGACAAATTTCATTGTAAATGATTTACAACAGGACTGTAACCATGATATAATTGCATAACCATTACTTCTTGTTAGGTAAAGCAGACCACTAATATTTTAATCCAGACTACTGAGGAAGTGTGGTCGTATGTGCGCAGTGTTTTAATTGGTTTGTTCAGCGCCATCTCTTTAACTGAGTCTGTGCTGCCCTCTTGTGGTGACATGGGGAACACGCAGTACAAGTAGAAGGACAGTCAAAATCTTAAATACCAAATATATATATATATATATATATATATATATATATATATATATATATATATAAATACTAAATACCAGTGATTTCTGATTTGCACATTTCCATCTGATTCAAACATGCCAACGAGTCAGGCGAACTAGTAAAATATGAGAGTGGGTGAGAATTGAATCTGTTTCAACTTTCATTTTTATCATCAATAAAACATTTTTTTTTTTAAAGCAAAGCTAACAAAGTTTTTTTTGTTGGCCACCTTATTATTAATGTCACCTGTTATGTATCACCTAAGTTCCAGCACCACTATCTATAACCCAGCTCTGCCTCTTTCAGTGTTTTATTTAAAATTAAAAGGCAAAAACATATTTGCTGTTGTTGAAAGTAGCTTTTGACACAATCAAGGTTTAATAACTGGTGGACACTTGTTGTCCCACAGACCTGGGATCAGAGCTTGTCAGTGTGAAGCTGTGGCTCAGCAGCAGACACACACAACACCAGTGTTTGAATGTAATAAATGACAAGTTTATTGTTGCACAAAATGTACAAAATAACAAGCAAATGGACAGCCCCTACCCACCCTTGACCACCCCTCCCCTCCCGCTGGTTCATTCGCCATAATGAAGCTGAAGTTCTGAAACCTATGACTATAGCGAGTCCGATGGGCCAAGCCGAACGTATGGTAATTCTGAGAGACAACACATACCCAATTTCAGCATCACTGAACAATTAAAAATGAATAAAAACACCTTATTTACACGTTTCTGTCAGAACTTTTACAACATGCCATCTATATATTTATACAGACTATGCTTGTGCACATACCCCTGTATAGAAAATATATTATAAGATCAAATTAAATTAGACTAAGGGCTATAGACATCCAAAGTACAGTACTTCTTTTAAATCTCCTTTAGATTTTTTTTTAAAGTTTTATTTTCCACTTATTTATTGACTTTATCAACCTCATAAAGCAAGAAGTTTAATTGGATGCAGATGTTGACGTTTGTGTCCTTGTGGACCCAAGCTGACCGTGTAGATGCCTGTGGAGAAATGCCTGACGTATTTACACCAAAACACTTGAACGCCCCCCCCGTTCAAATGTGCATGAGCCTATCTGATCTAACGTCACGTCATCGTGGCTCATTCTAATCCTCGCATGTACCTGAAGTGATGATCAGAGATGTTTGACTTGACTACAGACCCCTCTCCTGGTCCAGTCCGATGCTGTAACAAGCGTAAACCAGCTTTGGCACTGTGCGACGAAGCAAATGTGTGATGTGGTTTCTAAGTACGACTTTCATGTTAAAGCTGATTTGCCCGCGTTTGTGCACTAATGTGAGAGTTTGAGTTTGGACACACTGGCGCAGAAACTGGGAAGAAGAAGCTTTTTTTTTTTTTTTGCCACGCGACTCCTAACGAGCTCGCGCTGCCATATCTGTGATAATTAAACCACCATTAGCACCAAGGAAATAAATAGAACGAATGGTCCACTTAGCTCAAGTGAAATCAGACAACTCGAGATGTTTTGTGCTGGAGCGTGTACAGTGATACAAGGGCACAATATGTGGATGGAAAGGGAAAATATGATGGGGAACGGATCAGAATGTATAAATGGAGGCATCTTAAAAAGACTTCACCTGCTTCCATCAGCTGCACTGACGTGGAAAAAGGAACAAAAATGCAGGTGGAAGCAAATCTCCGGAGTGTGTGTCCATCATATTGCTTCATGGTTCACCTGTAGGTGGAGAGATCAGTGCAGCTGAAGGAGACGGAGACAGAGCAGTGTGTGTGTGTGTGTGTGTGTGTGAGGGGGCAGTAGGAACCAGTTTGGGATCAGGTTTCAGGATAAAAGGAAACGCTTTGTTAAAAGTATGTGCAAAAATACTTGTCAGACTACAGCTGGGACATGGTCTTTTTTTTATGTACATCTTCAGTTTGTTTGGTTTTGACGTAAAATTTTCCAATATAACTTTCTCTTAGATCCTACCTAGTCATCTGCTTCATGTGTTTCACTCCTTTTAATATATATCTATACTTTCTTTTCTGGCTTTTTTTTTCTCTTTGCTTACTTTACAAAATGAGAGACAGAATGATGGACAGCTGACAATATATATAATTATTTTCCTCTTCTTATTATCACCAGGTTGCTCTTAACCTGGAGATGACTTTCTTTGCTCCTTGTAAACAAGCAGGTTCAGCCACTGGCGTTTGTATCGTCTCCTTTGCTTCCCTCCTCCTTCAGGTGCCCTCCCGTTTTCCTCTTCATTGTAGGAGGGCCCTGATTTGTTTGGAGGTGCTGTCATCGTTTAGATGTCGTGTCGTATACCTGAAGAACAAAGTGACAAAGAGGCGCGTTGAAATCAGAAAGCTGGTGTTTTGTGTTGGTGTTTTCTCCCTCCCTCCACCGGACATCCTCAAGCCCACCTCAGTGCGTTCAGAAGTCCCTCCACGCTATTGGACGGCTGCTCTTTCAGCACCTTGATGCAGCCCTTCATCTGCACAACACAAAGACAACACAGCCCATCAGAGAAAGGTCAGCAGCGTCAGGTCCAGCTCATCTCCTGCTGCTGCAGCTGCAGCCAAACACTGACTCAGACGCTTTTATAAAACAAAGGGATTTCAAGCTAATGAATATGTAACAACATGTGTTTCTAGCTAATGAATATGAATATATATGGTCACACATGTGCTGTAGCTCTTAACTACACTTGTGCTGGTCTTAGCAACAAAACACAAAGTCAACTGTTTCCTTTTCCTCTTGAAGTTTTACATAGCTAAAGAAGAAGTTGCTGAATTCATAGTAGCCACTGCTACACATGTCAGTGAAACAATATGGAAAGTGTCTAATAATAATCGGTTTGCTCTGGAAAAAAAACCTCTTTAGATTCATCATGCGTTACTATGGCAACAGCACAACAAGCCTAAACATCTATTACAGATCGACTTCAAATAACCTCTTTGTGAAGGTTTGAGCCACAGCTACTAGACATAATTTCAGCTTTCTGCTAAAGAGGAGAATGAAGCAGCAGCGAAAGCCCCGCACTTGTATTTTTCATGATCAGGCTGAATGTTTAATGGAGTTTTCACTGAAAACACCACCTTTTGTGTTACCAGCTTCAGGACACGGTGCTCGTCTACACTTGTGACCAGACTAGTCATCTTACAATCTGGTTTAACACTCACATCAATTTTGGAGGTCTTGGCGAAAGCTCCCACAGGGTGAACGTGATCGTAGAGGATGATGACACCCACCATCACCCGCATACAGAACAGCATGGTGTCTGTGTTGGTGAACCGACAGCGGTACTCGCTGGGAGGGGGTGCATTACGAAGAATGAAAGGGAAATCAGAAAACAAAACAGGTCAGAGTCAGGACGATTGATTACTTTTGTCATGTAGGGAGTAAGTGAACATTTTAATTTTAGCATGAAGGACGACGGCTTATCTCTTTATTCAGAGAGCTAGTGAATCTGTCTGTTGAGCTGAATTAGTGCAAAACCTCAGAATCCTTCTTTTGTCTCCACTTTGAAAGCGCTATTAACTAAAATGTATTCGTATGACTTTTGGAGAGAAGGACAAGGAGAGTAGGGAATGAACGATAGAGCGGATGGCGTGAAGGGGAGATTACTCACGGAGTTTCCAGCATAACACGGCACACACAGGCCATAGTGCTCAAACAGTCTGTGGTGTCCTCAATGGGCAAGGTCTTATTCTGGAGAAAGAACAAGGAGACAGCACACATGAAACGCCTCCGTCTAAAAATGCTCCACCACCAGGTGGAGACATCTGCAGTGAGAACGTGAGGACTGTGAAGCTCCTTTACTTAAAGGTGATCATGACCTGCATGTACTCTAAATATTGCATGAACTTCAAGTATTTCCCAACAAGTTTTTATTTGCTGCATCAAGATCCACTAATAATGTAAAGTCAGAAAAAGATGCACGGAAACATTCATCAATCAAATATCAGTGCCTTACAAAATAAATGTGTTGTGGGAAGTATTATAAGTTATTAGCGATAGATATATAAGTTATTATAGAAGTGCATACAATCAGGTTTCATCAAGGGAGAGTTTGTGTTTATATTAAACTTCTCTCTGTGTCTTTGTGATATAAAACATTTCTTGCAAGAAGACGACTAAAAACTCCAAGATTTCAAGACTCGCTGGCGAGTTTGTCAGCTAAAAAGCAGAGATGTGGTTGTTTGATGAGGTGGAAACAGAAGAGAGACTGTTGCAATTCACAGAAATGATCTCAGGCACAAATCACCACAAGTTACGGTTGGTTAGTGAAAGGACAAAGGTACCTCTGAGACAAACTTGGTGGTGGCGTTGCTCAGAGTCTTCAGCATGGGCGTTGCCTCGGCGTAGAACAGGGACATTCGATTGGCCATCTCATTGTTTACTTCATTCTCCGCTTCCAGCTGCGCACCGAAACCGAAAGGACATCCCATATTTACAACAGCGTTCATCATCAGTCACACAGACTAATAATCACATGAGGGTCTAATTGGTGCAACTGAAATGGCGAATGAAATATTGATTATGCTTCTCTTGGTGTTGTTAGGAGGAAAGGAACACCT
This sequence comes from Macropodus opercularis, assembly GCA_030770545.1. Classification (NCBI taxonomy): domain Eukaryota; kingdom Metazoa; phylum Chordata; class Actinopteri; order Anabantiformes; family Osphronemidae; genus Macropodus; species Macropodus opercularis. The sequence goes on along the minus strand of JAUCMP010000029.1, from coordinate 6,952,637 downwards.
CCACCTCAGCCATTAATGATTCAAGAGCGAAAACGAAGCCGTGCTGCTTTGACTGAACACTGTGCTCAGCGTAAACGCGTCTCACCTGCTGGTTGTTCAGCCTGTTCCTGCTTATAGTCCTCCTGTAGTAGCTGAAGTCATTCTGAATGGCTGGGTTTGTCATCTGCACAGTGACGCAAGTAGCGGATGTTTAGTACAGTGGTCAGGGGTCAAGGGTCAGCCTGAGGTGGCTGGTGAAAATGAAAACGACTGCCTTCACCTTCAGTTCGTCGAAGCTGAGCGTAAAGTGAAGGATCTCGGCGAACTGCTTGGCCAGGGCCTGCTCTCTCTCCAGGTGCTGCATGGGAGCGTAGGGCGGGCTCGTCAGCGCCTCCAGCAGACTGCGCAGGGCGTTCTCTGCAAACACACACAGACTCACGCATTAACAAAACAGTCTACCCGAGCTAGAGTCTGCATGTCATGCCGCTACTCCCATCTCCTCATGTTCAGATGCCTGTGGTTCTCTGTTATCTGGCCTTTTCAAATCACTTCCCTTAAATGGAACCTCTTCACCGGGTTTTACTGGACACATGTTGGATGCTGCGATTTTACACAGTGGCCACAGCTGTTAATAATACATTTTACTCTACGAAGGTCTAAATGAACATAAAGTGGATGCAATGCTCCACAGGGAACACTGCAGCCGATCAGCCTTAAAGCTACTGTATCAGTGACCATGCACACCCCCCTGTGTCACACACTGGACGCGACTGGGCCTAAGCCTTTCCTCTGATTTGCTGTGTCTACCACATTAGACACCGGAGCCAAACCTCAGAGGCTCCATCTAGTAGTTAAGCCTCAAGAGCAAAGTCTCCCGAGGCCTCGTCCCTTCCTCTACATTAAAAATGCATAAGGGCCTTCTATAAATAAAGCCCTGAAGTGTTTCATCTGAAGGGCCTGGACGGAGATCACACTCCACCTCCTGCTGTTAGCACAGAGCACACTGTCCCTGCGCAGAGCACTGATTCCTGAGCGTGTTTACTAGCAGTCTGGTTAGGGAGGCATTGCAGCTGTTTGTCTCTGGGCAAAACCAGGATAACCTAGCGATGTCACGTGATACCTACAGGATGTCTGGTGGTGTGTGTCTCGCAGATTCATTATCATCAGTTACCAGCTCATCTTCATTGAGCAGTGAGGGGAGAACACAGTGTCTATGAGACTGAAGTATTATTGAAAGGCGAAGCACAGACGACAACCAAACTCTATTTCTCTCTCTCTGTCTCTCTCTCTCTCTACAGTCTCTCGCAGTACTGGACAAACATGTACCGCTGTTTCCGTAGCAACGGCTGCCTGGCTGCTAGGTCAGGATGCTGCAGAGATGGCGGAGAGGACATCATGGCGTATGTGTGACCGCGTAAAGGAACGATGACAACGCTGAGAACAGCACTAGGTGAACTGTACTAGTACTGGACTAAAGGTTTCCTAAGGGATCACCGAAACATTATTACATCAGCATTTGTTGTGCTGTGATTAACATGTGTTTCTTTTAACCGCATTTGTCAGGTGTCACAGTAATGGCTGCCACATATCAAATGTCTCATTTCTGTTGCATAGGTGTGAAAAAGACTAAACTATTGCTGGTCTGATTCTGATCCTGTGAGACAAGTGCTGAATATGCACACAACACGAATAAGCATGACTGTGAGCGATGCTTTCCTACCAGCGTGTACTTCGAATCTCGTCTCCCACTGCTTCTACATTTCTCTTTCTCTTTTCCTCCCACCGCTGATGCTACACCCACACAAGCCTCTCGCCTCCTTGATTTGTTTCTTTAATAACTGACCGACAGTAAATGTTCTTTCTTTCATGCTCACCCAGTCTGAGGGAGAACTCGTAGAACCTCTTCAGCTTGGCCACAAGGGGGCAGACTGCGTTCCAGGCCTTCTCCTGGAGAGCGAGGTCGCCTGGGTTTTGGATGGCCTGCAGGCGAGGAGCACAAGCAGAGGCACAGATGTGACTTTCTGAAAACGAGTTAAAGGAAACACTCCCCATCTTTTCTGTCCTCTTCCTTAAGGCGACACTTCACTTTGGCAAAACATTTTCGTTTTTAACTTTGAGACTAGGTCAGAGTGATCTCAGCTCAGCAAAACTCTGAAATGCCTCAAAGTAAACAACATTTATCGCAATTAGTTCGACAAATCTTGCAAACAAAACGTCAGCGTGGGATACGCGGTGCAGAGAATAGACGGTGCATGAACAAGCTCTCATTCTGTATTACTACCCTATCAACAGTAAGTACTAGGTTATATTTACTTTTTGGGGAACAGGAGCTGGTCTATGCTTGTCTGCATTAAATGCAGCAGGGCAGTGCAAGTGGGAATCAAAATGAAAACAGTGCGGCTATGAGTTAATCGTATCAGTAAATCATAAGACATATTCCTTTACATTATGAGTTACTGTGTTGCAGGTAAGTCTGACCTCTACCTCTACTGGAGTTTGTATCTTCAGTATAGGCTGCGTGTCTGTTTCCAAGTCCTTGAGGATATAGGGACTGTAGAGAAGACACAGTTCAGCTCTGTTTATTAACATGTACAGCGGAGCTGTGCCAATAGCAGCAATCGCTTCTGCTGCAGAGAAAACCACATAGAGAACAAGCTGAGTCTGATCACAGCGTAGCGTAGCCGGTGTTCATCAAGCCCAGATTTCAGCATGGCCTCTACCATGACACTGCCACCAGAATCAGCACGTTGGATGGAACGTTTGTTTGTTTCACACATCTCCATCCCTGCCTATATGAAGAGCGCGCCGCCCGCGGCCCAGCGTGTCCGAACTTCACCCATGTGAATCACACATATCAGCGCTCCCCACATCCGTGCTCACTTCTCGTATCTCCTGGCCCGCGCCATTATAGGACTGCAGCTCGGCCAGTATCCCGTGAGCCTCCTCCAGCACGGCGCTGACCTGGTTCCACACGGCTGTCTCTGCCTCCGTGGGCTGGGCATCTGGGAGGGGAAGACAGAAAGAGAGGAGACGGGGAGGAGGGAAGGACACGGGGAAATAAAAATGTGAGGTTTGGGTAGGGAGGGGAAAAAGGGGGAAGGCGGCATAGAAGTGGGAAGGAAAGATGAATGATGAAAATAAGAGCAGAAAAGGGGCTTAGTGAGGAAGGAAGGAGCTGAGAAGATAACATCCTTGAAGGCCTGATGAAAACTTGAGCTAACTCACTTCATGTACGCGTGAGGTCAAAATCTGGCCAACAATACGACTAATCTGTCAGAAATCTTTAAGAAGAGACCCGTGAGTCATGCTCCGTCACACACTTCCAATACGTTTGATTATAAGCTGTGTTCACTCAATAAGGACCAGTAGATGACAAGTCAGTTTCGCTTCAGAGGATCATTTGGATGCGGACGTCACAGCAAGTTTAGAGACATAAACGTCCCTGCAGTGCACCGCTCGGATAATGAGTCTCCTGAGCTGAGCTGTAATCATTCATAAAGAGTAGGACACGCGTAATAGTCCCATCAGGTTGAGACTATAGTCACATTCATCTTTTTCTCACTTTCAGTTTTCCTCCTGTACTTTTCTGAATGGTTAGAGACATTTCCCCCCCTTGAGGTTTAATTGTGGGAAATGTTAAAACAAACAACCAGCATGGAGGACCACCTCTGGGCATACTCTCTCTTTGTCGTTCTCCGTTTTCACGCGTACACACCCGGGCGCGCACAGCGCTTTGCCGCAGGGTAACTCCCAGTCGCGGCTCTGGTTTGTTTGCCCATGTGGCGTGTAAGGAATGAGGCGTTCGAGGTACACGGTTTAGGATGTGTCCTCGTGAGTCACCGCTGTGTTTGGTTTTGCTCGAGCTCCCCTCTCGATGTGTGACTCAGGTAAGGAGTGGGAGTGGGAGGGTGCCGAGCAGCTCTCTACATGTGGTAGCACCGCTGATTATTTTTTGCACCCTGAGGCATTGCCTCCCTGCAGAGAAATAGTAATCACAGAATCTTTGCTATCCTACACTCAGATGCTATAATAAGCACAGCAAGTGCTATTTTATTGCGATTACTTCTCACTAATATGCTCCTGCATTCCTGTAGTAAACACACAGGTTGTTTTTACAGGGTGAAAATGAAATGGGCACAGTTTGCTATCTCATTTTTAAAATGTTGATAGATTAGTGCTAATCTACACTTACATTCTAATTGTGTTGTTTATAAGTTAAGTTTCTGCCTTGTTACCATTTGCTCTACTGTGATTTGTGACGTGACATGATTCATCGGTGAGTTGGTTCTATATGAATGAAACTGAATCGATTTGATCCGAGTCTGAAGCAAACGTTGAGCGTGTGTGACGGAGGTGAGCGGGTCTCTGCTTCGGTAGAGGAGGAGCTCACAGATGGCACAGAGGCTGGCCTGAGCTGTCTAACGCTGCCATGCCTGAGTCTGACTCAGTCCACTTGCTTTAGAAGTCAAGTGAATCACAGGCACAGTAAATGAAAGGGAAATTCAAGCTATTTGACAGCCAACGTCACTCGCCAGCAGTGAGCTCTCCCTCCTCCGCTATAACAAACAGTAAAGAAGGAGGAAACCAGCTGTTAAAGAGGGAAAGTGGCTGAGGAGGGGCAGGTTATGTTGGATACGCAGCAACATATCTCCATCTTAACAATAATTTAGCCATATATACATCTATACATATAAAGATTATTTGTTACAAACTTTCTGTTTTCAGATAAAAATTAATAATGAAAAGAATAGATTCACTTAGTTTAGTCTGCTCGTATGATACGCTCTTGTTTCTTACCCACTGGTAGTAAAATCAAATGAGTTGTTAAGATGGACATTTCACAAAGCAAAGTTGGATCTGACAGGGAAAATGAGAAGAGGAGAGGGTAGAGATGGCTTCTTTCAGCAACCTCTCTGACGAGCTTTCTTTCAGTTCCTTTCCATCAGTCTCACGGTAAATCATCTTTACTTCAGTACCCACACACTCACATATGTCTAGGTCAGACAGACAATAGGTCGCACGACAGAGAAGGAGGATATGAGGAGGTGAAGGGATGACGATAGGCTTTGTTTTCTTATCGTCATCCCTCAACAACACTGACTCACCCAGGACTGGCATTAACTGTTTATTTCGCCTCCCCTTTTGTTCGCTCAGGAGCTGATATGAAAGCTTCATTGTTGTCGTTTTGCCACAGCGCCACTGTGTCATTGTGTGCGTCCGTCTAATAAGATGTGGCGCCTTATAGGAAGAAGCCGAATGACTTTCAAATGCCAGTCCCAGGAGCAGAAACGACAAGGAAAGGAAGGTGACGAGGACAAGAGCAGAAGAGGAAAAGAAATAAAAATAAGGATAAAGATGGACGATGGTCAGCGAAGATCGATGAAATGAGGGGAAGAAAAGCAAAGGCAACGTAGAGAAAGGGATAACTCAAAAAATAAGAAGCGGATGGTCTCACGTTCAAAGTCAAGGAAAACTATTGGGCCATGCTCAAGTTCGGCGCAAGCCAGCACTTTCAGGAGGTTTCCCATGAGCCCCCTGGAACAGAAAGAGGGGAGAAGTCTGTGGGTGATGAGGGGATGGGTGTCGGGGTTGTGTGCACGTGCGTGTGTGTATGTGTGAGTGAGCTGGATGTGTGTGTGTGTGCGTGAGTGTGTGGTGTGGGAGAAGTGACGGTGTTGGGATGAGGGGCTGGATATGAGGGGGGTTGTTGTAATGACATGGTGGTATTATGTCCTGGGTGAAGCATGGCAACATGGACACAGAGCCTCTTCAATCCCACTCCTGGGTCGTGTTCATAACACACAGTGCACTGGCTCCAGTCCTTCAGCTCAGGGTTCAGAACGTGACTGGAAGTTGATCGCATCGAATCGAAATCTAAAATCGAATGGTATCATTGCCAAGAATGCTGAGCCAGATCTTTAAAATATGAAGTAAAGAATCAGTTTCCATAGCAACGGACCAAATTCTGTCAAGGCTCTAGAAACGATTTCAAAAGAAATAAGTAATAAGGTTCAGAATAATTGAACGTCGTGGGTATAAAAGGTGTTTGTAAACTGCTCTTTCTGGCTTTGTGGTCAGGTGCCGACCCTGTAATGAATCCTTGAGTCACCCGTAACTGAAGCAGCCACACTGAGAGGAGCGGTGAGGTTGGGTGACTCAGAGCACTCGTATGTTTTAATGATCCACCTCAGGGGGTTTTGCTGTCTGTTAATTGAATTCAATATGAGTTTAGACCTGAATGTTGTGAGATTTTGTTTAATACAAAGGAAATCTCTCTCGAAATTGAGTTTAGATTCGTCCTTAACCACTGTATTGCCCTACTCACCATTATTTGCACATCCCTGAGAGTGAGACCAAAGAGCATCTGATAATGACAAACCACACCCACAACACGCCGTGACATCACCAACAACTCAGCAGCTCACGTCCCCTGACCCCATCCTGCCAACATCCCACTCAACACCTCTGCTCCACACGGACACACATGCGCACACAAACACGTGCGCTCACAATTCAAGCACACGGACACGTGCACACACCCTGCGCTCACTTACTTTCAAAGTCCAGGAAAAAATGTGGACAGTTCTCTAAATCCTTGCCAAGGACCTTAATGAGGTTCCCCATGGCTGGCGACCTGGACGGGAGGAAACAACAAAATGCATACAGTACGCAGAACCTGGCAACCCGCATGAAAAGACACGATATGCACATGGAGAACACAGCAGGTTGTGACTGTTTTAGTTCTTCACCCATCTGCACCTGTCTAATTATCCATCCTTCCTCCTCCTTCCCTCCGTCTAAGCAATAAGCGAAGACCATCACAGTTTGCCTCCCATACACAGCGTATGCTGTATTTGATTAGAGCAGGCCCTAAATCCAGTAGTGAATCGTTTAGCTCAGTCATTGGGAGTCACTAGAGCTGAGCAGGGGTTTTAATCCATTTACAATATTATAGTAACCTAATAAAAGCCTGCTATGTAGGGGCTATGCTTGTCTAATGCTCTCCGTGTACAGCACAGAGCTCTATAGATACTGTATGACAAGCTCTTTAAACCAAAAGCCAGATGCCAGCGCTTTATGAAACCAGTGATGCAGGCTGCATTAGATTACACTGTAGGTCAGACGGGCAGGATATAAGCAGTAGGTCTATGTGTGCATAGGTTCAGTGAACTATGGGACTGGAAACACGCTGTGGAACTAGTCTAACACTGGTTTTAATCTTCTATCTTTTGATGGGTAAATATGTGATGCTGACATTGCACAAAACATGTCAAATGTATCCACTTGTGACTCTTCTTAACTGTTTCCTGTTTCTTCGGTAGGAATTTGGTGGCGGCCATGTTTCACTTTCTCTACCCTTCATGTTCATGTGTAATGTTTGAAGGCCGCCCAGCTTCCCGGCGCGCGGCTGATTTACGGCCAGCATTAGTATGTTTACGAGGTGCCGCCGCTCGTTTCGCTGTTACTCAGCAGGAACGGGTGTTGCAATGCAGCACCCGGGCGAAGGGGGGAATAGAGTTACGCCGTCCAGTCGCTGAGACAGCTGGCTGACATTCGCCAAAGTGGCAATTTCGGTTTTTCGATGATGTGAGGCACGTCTAGAAAATCTATGGGGAGACCAAGAAAGCGAGCTGCGCGCTGAGTCACTGTTCTAACCTATGAGCATCGGTCCAAACATGTAAAGCACACCCAGCCTCCTCCTGACTTTTAAACCACCTGCTCCGAGGCGCACGCTGATCTGCCGCCATGAATACAGGAATAACAGATTCATATATTCATCCTGACAAGGTGATTGCAAAGGCGAAGTCACCCGAGATTCATAGTGAGGCTTCCTGACATTTGAATACGCGTGTTAGAGGTTAGCGGCTGCACACCGGCCACTGTCGCTCAAGCGAACGCACATGCACAGTCTGGAGCAGCATGTGGTCCATCCTGAGAGCAGAGCTCGGCTCACGGTTGCCAGGATACTGTTGGCCTGGTAATATCGTCTGTTCGTTGCAGCAGAAGATGTGGAGGGGGAGAAAGAAAGAAAAAAAAAAAAAGCATCCAGCTTGCTCACACTCCGGCTGAGTTGCTTACAAAACGAAGCTGATGCATCAGCCTTTTCTACTCGAGCAGCTTTAAGGTCATATGTACGGAAAACGCAAAGACGCAAAGAGTTCTCAGAACCTTCACCATGGGAAATTCAGACACCACCCAGCAGCCTGTCACGCCTCTCACTTCTTACCCTCTTCACTTCTTCTTTTGTCTTTAGCTCTGCGTCTTCTCCACCGTCCTCTCCTGTCCCCGTCCTGCTTTGCCAAAGTGTTGTTGTGATTAAAATCCAGGTTCCGACCGAAGACTTGACTCTTACTGTGCCTCTGTGAGCTTTTCTCTGAGACATATATAGTATAAACTTCTGCTCTCGCTCACCCCCCCCCTCCACCCCGTCTCTCTGCGTCCACTTCACACTTCTCGTTTTCAGCCATCTATTTAAAGGCCTGTGGTTTTCTCTGTTCGCTGTGTGTGTGCACTAGATGCGGCTTTTGTTTTTGTTTTGTTCAGTTTTTTAAGCTTTATCTTCTGGTGGAAACACAAAACGCTGCGACATGCTCAAGTTATCTAGATTTCTGTTTTCCTCCTCTGGCTGTAGTGGCATCATGTGTGTCTGCAACCTTTCATTTCATTCTCAAACAGGAAACTCCTTCTGGTTTTTTCATGTCTGAAGTCAGATTGGGTTCTTCAGAAATATCCCCTCCAGCCTTCCACTCTTCCCCACTTCTCTATTTCTCCACTCTGTAGTACTAGCTCAGCTCCACTGGCCTTGTCTTGTCACAGCACATCTTTGTCACAATATCATTCAGTCTCACTGGTGGCCCTTAGGTGCAAACACTTCTAAGTGGTACAATGAAGATGAAGACTGGGCAGCGCAAACACGCACTCACCGTTAAACTGCGTCCGTAAGGTACAGCTACATAAGAAACACTGGCTGTATCGAAGGCACAGTGTGCGGCCATTAAGACATGGCATTCTTCGAATTAGGAAGTGTGTTTGGTGTTTCGGTTTCTGTCACACAGGAACACACGCAGGGTTTGCAGTCAGCCGGCAGGAAAGTGGAGCAAAGAGCTTCTCTTATGCAACCGCAAAGCGCACAGCTCTCATCTGTAGTCCGGCAGGAGGAACCAAGCCGAACGGCTCCTCGAGTCACGATAAAGGCACGGCCCAGCTCCCACATGGCGGCTGACAAGCAAACCGGGTCCAGACTGGAAGCCAAGCAGCACGGCGAGGCCTCCGAGTCTCTTTTCAGCTCTCACTGAAAGATTCCCCCTGTTACAGGCGGCGAGCTTCATCAATGTGGACTCAGCGAGCACAGAAACAGCTCTGCTCGCGTTTGCCAAGTCTAACCTCTATTAACTCACCAATAATACCATCTGAACTCCCTTTCTCCATCTGTGTCCCTTCCGCTCTGCCTCCACCCACAATGATCTCTCTTTCTGTCCCACTCTAGCTGACTGGGTCTTCAGTAGCCTGTGAATCAAGCCCATTCAGCAGCTCCACTGTGTACGGAGCAGAAACGGCACCGTCCCCACATGCGACGTTTCCTCTCTAGCCATCAGCTTAACTATCCGTGCCCCCTGCTCCTGACTCCTACCTTCGCTTGTGTTTATCCCTCTGGAACACTTCACTGCATCAACCAGGGCTTGTCAGCTCCGCACAGTGGTTACAGCATCAGCACCCACCACCTGACAAAGAGACAGATGGACAGACAGTGAGAACAAGAAATTAGCATAACATTCAACATTGTGCGAGCAAAACAAGACTGAAGTAAAGTCCTCAGCGAGCAAATAAGTAAGAGAACAGTTATTTTTGTTTTGGTCGCTCTTTTAGCCATTGGACCCATTTTTGGTGACAGCTATGAAGCCAACTCGTCCATGTCACATGCAGTTATTAGAAATTTCATTTAGTATAAAAACACAGATATAAGCCTCTTTCAACATGGGTATAATTATATAATAGTAAACAAATTATGAGTGTTATGCTAATCTTCCAAAAGCTAAATTAGCAAGAAGCCCAGTTATTCATTGTGCGTCTCTCGTGATTCCAGTGTTGTGTTTTCGCCCTGACTGGTGTAACTATTAACACTTCTGCTGCTGCCCTTGCATCATCGAATCTCATCAGGAGAAAGTGCAGACAGCAGAGAGGCGGGGGATTTTGAAGAATAGTTGCCAGGGAAACGCAGCCTCCTATTCTCATGGCAACCTCGTGTCGAGCAATGTTCTGTGTTATCAATCAGGTGTAATGGATGGGTGAACTACACTTTTCTTAATCTTTAGAGTGTGGCACTGAGTTGCCCGGCTGTGGGGTTGTAAACTACGCCGTCCACTCTTGGAATTAAGTGTCCTTATCTAAATAGCTGAACACTAATTGATCCCTCTTCTCTGAGGTGAAGCAAAGGTCAACCATTTGACAGGACACGGGCCAGAACAGGACTTAAAAAAAGACACTGGAGTACAAATTAGACTTTAGTTGAGATTGCTCTTGCTGCTTGCTTGTCTGACTTAACTAGCGCCATCGTTCTGTCCCTTGTCTTTTTGAATAAATAAAAATTGCACTTGTTAAAAACAGCCACTACAGAAAAAACAGCGTATGCTCTGGTGCCCCACCTGCTGCTTTTTAATAGCATCAAATCTAATCTAATTTTACTCCAGCTTCAGGCATGTGACAACACGTTTCAATAAATTATTATCTTTAGCTCTGCTAATAATTGCGTGCTTTAGTTTGCTATTTGAGCTGCAGGCCACCTGTTTGCTGTCTGAGCAGCACCTAATCTGCACAAAGCCTGACTTTCCTCTTTCTATTTGCTTTATCCAATATGCGGATTTGAGATAAAGCTGTAAGCACCATTATCAGTGAAATGGGGGCGAAATAGTGTAACGTAAATAGTAGTAGTAGCATCAAAATGTTGTTTGTTGTAGAGGAATAGACAGTGAAGGAAAAAGGAAAACAGTTTCTGTTTTGTGTTAAAGACCTGAATCCTATATCTTCAGTCCGCTGGCCCTCTGTGTCAGTGGATCCAAGGCCGTAGCAAATGACTCGCTCAAGCTTTAATGCTTTAACCCGGATTTTCTGAAGAAAAGAAAATGTAATCTTCAGAATTACAGTCACATGGTCCTTTTAATTTGTCACATCGCTGTTAATGTTTTAGTTTAAGTATTTAAAGTCAAAGCTAATCAATGCAATTCCGGGAAGACGTTTATATTGATGCTGCCACTTGATGAGCCCCATGAATCAGTGTCATACTAATCCAATGAGACTATCCGCTGACTCCGGAGAGCAGCAGCTGTAGAAGTCCAGCTAAAAGCAGGGACGCATGTTTAAAATCCACTTTATTTCATACAGACATGGTGAGAGAGTCACAGGAAGAAAGCGGAGGAATCTGAGATCACAAAGTCACTCCATGCAGACGGCTGTCTGTTTTGTTAAGATTCTGGGCTACTCAGCTCAAGTTAGTTCTGCTCACTGAACAGGTCTTTCTTTAAAAAGTCCCACCGGTGATTATTCCTGTCTATGCTCCGTCTCTGTCTCTTTTACTCTCTCTCAACCTTTTTCCTGTTTTAGCTGCACACCCTTCTCCCACCCTCTGGTCACCCATAGCCCCTCTTTTATGCAGCCGTTGATTCACTCATCTTCTCGCTGCACGCCCTCCTGACCTCTTCCTCTTTTCATGCGGCTTTTGTATCCTTATTCTATCCTTTGCCTTATTGTTCACGGCATATTCTCCCTAAAGACAGAAACTAGTGCACGCGGCTCACATGCGCATTTTAACAGACAGGAGGGGGGAAATATGAAGTAAGTCAGTAAACACAAACATCCATGAACTCTGCTAATCCAACATTTGCAGATATAAATCTGCAGACAATAGAGTTTAGATTAAGCAACAAGAGGCAAGGAAAGGAGAGGCAATAAAAGAAATAGAGGAAGTAAGTAAGGGAAGAAAATGACGGTTAAGAGAGGAGGAGTAAGAAGTGAAGGAATGGGAAGCAGATGAGTGGAAAGAAGGGACTAAAAGAGGAAACAAATAAAAGGACAGGAAGTGAAAGAAACGAAAAAAGAATTTAGTAGGGAAGTAGTGTAAGGAGAGGATTGTTGCAAAGATAAGAGCAGTGGAGAAAAAGGAGGAAAGGCATCAAAAAAAGAGAAGGTACGAAGAAAGAGGTAAAATAAAAGCAACCAACAGGAGAAGGACGAATTAAAGAAGAGGAAAGGAGATGGGTAAGGGTAGGAGCCAGTCAGACAAAGATACACTGCGCTAAAGCCTGACCAGCGATGGGATACTGCATTTACCGCACATTTATACGCCATCATATAAATACAAGACAGAATAATAAACATCCGTTGCTGAGGTGATGGAGGAGGACAAATGGATGGATGGATGGAAGTGAACGGAGGTTAGGATTTCTTCAGTGTCACCCCTCCCCCCTTCTTTCTCTCACACCAGCTCAGGCTGAGTCCAGAGGAGTGCACGGTGCTTGGTGAAAAGGCAGTTGCAAATGAGCAATGTGCGCCGGCTGACAAAGGAAACCAGCGATGATAGAGACAGGAAGAGAAATGAAGCGAGGGCGATAACACGGCGCGTTTTAGCTGCACTCGAATCTGTTTCTATTGTGCTCACTTGTTTCAGTGAGACAATTTTTCAAGTTGAAGAAAGAAGTGGGTCAACAACAGAGGGATTTACTGGCTTATTTGCCCAGATATGGATGAAACCGAGTGTCGTCTTAATTGTGTAAATATCACGGCGGTTTACAGTGGATCTGTATGCTTCATGTGCATTTACACTGTAACCAGTGCAGTTTAATGATTTTTGGTGGTCTAGTCTGTGATTTCTTTCTTGTCTTCAACACATTGATTAATAAATGCCTTACATTTGATGTAGCCATTAATATTTGAGTATCCCCACTTTCTCTGGGGTTTTTTGAACCCTGGAAAAAAAATACAGCCTAGAATTTAGGCTCTAAGAGGAATTTCCTCTTGGTGTACAGCACAGAGGCCTCCTGTTATCTTTCTTTGTGATGTGGGACGGCAATTAGCTGCTATCAGAGGGAGCGTCATAGGCTTTTAGGGATGTATGTGTACTCACAGGGGGCTCGTGTTGCATGTACAGCGTGTGCACATACAGCAATGTGTGTGTCCTTCGCTATGGAGGCTGTTGCGCCTTCCTTTCTCTGTCTGTAGGTGATAGAGAGAATTGATATATGGTATCTGTACAGACAGCTGCTCTTTGTTCATGATGGACTGATTTGACTTGACTTTTATGGGTCAGCGCAGCGTCTGTGCATGTGTTGTGTCTAAATGCGAAGGTAATTTTGTTGTTGTGATAAGTTGAATTGAATTGAATTTAAGTGGAGTTCTTATAGATTTTATTGTGTGAGCGTATGTTTACCTGACATTGTATTGAATCAATGTCATGGTTTCTGTTTTTATGTGTGTGTGTGTGTGTGTGTGAGCCTGTAAAACAGACAGTGAGCGACAAGGACTACTATAAAATAGCACATAAAGGCAGTTTGAACTCAACTCCCTGGCGTCTTGCTGTCTTGTAATTCTCCTCTGTCCTTTAACTCTCCTTCAGTCTTTCAGGACAGTCTCTGTCTGTCTGATTGCCTCTTTGTTGTTTATTTACTTTGTTCACACATCATTTGTGCAAACCTCGAATTTCCTTCATACAAAGCACATTGTGTCACATAGTGTCGTTGAAATATAGATTTGGTTTTGTACGTACGTACTAATGGGCATAAGGGAAATGGGCAGAAACACCAAACGGTAAAATAACCTTTTTATGCGATGTCTCTGTTTATGTTAACAGTATGTTTACCGTTTATTGTCTTATTATATAAGTGTATTGTATTATTATATAATAAGTTTGGCTTTACCAGGAAAAGCAGTGAAACCATTCAGAACCTTGAATGAAGGAGCATCTTCCTGTGCCTGAGCCAGAAAAATGTGCAATGAAAAGAGTCAGTGAAAGGTGAATTTCTAAATATAGCTGTAGATGTTAATAGACTGATATTTCACTCACTACTGGCCGATTAGAGTAAAATACAACCAGTAGAAGAAAAAACATGAATGAGCAAGTCCATTGTACATAGTGTGGTTTTATAGCCACAGCACATACAGACAGAGAATGAATGAATGCTCTGACCTCTGACCCTGGCCTGGTCTAGAATCTATATTCAGCTTTGTGTAGTCCTCTACCCTCTACATACCAGGAAGAGCCAGCATGTCCTTGACAGCGGCGATGCTCTGCAGTGTGTCTCACATGGCAGAGGATGCAGTTTTGCACTATTCCCCGTCCCACAGGGAGGAGCAGGACAGCAGCAGCAGCAGCTCCTATATGTAATGTAAAGTATAGGGACCGAGCTGGCGCATAGAACGAAACTGATGATATAAATGATCTAATGGAGAGGTGATGTGGGACATGCTGGTGGACCCCTGCTGTGAAAGCCTGAGCGCTTGGCTGTTACTGTGGTTTATTTCTGTCTGGTGATTTATTTTTGAGATAAGTACTTATTGTTTGTTTGATGTAAAAAAGAATAATATAAACGCTAGTTAAATCCTCACTGACGGGAGCTGAACTAATTACTGAGTGCGTGTGTGTACTAAAATGAAAATAACTACGTATAGTCTCACAAGCCTGATCAAACGCTGAACACAGGCACAGAGCCCGGCCTCCTGGTGTGTCCACAGCAGATCTGGTACACACACACACACACACAGGTAATGCTTTATAATTAGGAAATGAGAATGGACCATTCCATTCATACTGGATGTTTGTCGCTCACTCTGTTGAATCTTCCTTTCATAGTTTACACTCTGTTTGCCTCTCAATCACTGGCTCTTTCATAAATGTCCTGCTCTAGTTGGTTGTCCCCAAATCGTACAGGCGCCATAGAGCCAGTGTGTGTAAATTAGCCTTGATGTATCTGGTCGTGTTCAGTCTGTTCGCTGCTGTTTCTTTGCTGAGACTCTTCTCACCAGAGTGCACCTGTCGACTTGGATATATTTACCTAGAGCTCCTGTAACCAAACAGTTGGAAATATTAAGCAGCGGAGGAGCCTTGGCTGTGATATCGTTGCTGATTGCAATGCTTCTCCTCCACTGACCTGCATATATTGATAAAAAATATGACCAAGGGGTCAACATTTAGACTGTATGTCAAGGTTAGTTAGACTGACCGACAGAGTTAAGTCCTGTCTGGTTATAAAGAGACTCAAACAGACAACATTCACTGTTTCTCAGCACCCGTAGCAGCACTTTCAGAGATCAGCGCTTTCAAAATTTGAGCATTATGTAATATCACTGACGATTATCAGACCTCAGCTGCCTTGTCATGGGGAGTTACGCACTTCTTTCTAAATCTATTGTTTCACTGATTTCATAAATCATTATGAAACATGCAGGATGAAGAACTGTAGGGTTTCAATGTCCTTTAAGTGACATGTTTTAGTACAGTAATGTGACCATGTGCACATCTGTCAGCGCCCTGAAAATAAAACAGATTGTACTTTTACTCAAACGGTGTAAATAAATGTATCGTAGGTTCTGTTACGATCAAAGCTGTGTCTTAGATGTGGTAAAGAAACTTCTCTGCCGGTTGCCTGGCAACCTCACAATTTTACCTTTTTCTGGATTTGTGAAAACACTATTTGGTTACATTCAACCCGCAGTTAGTTATGTCTCTGTTTCTGTACCTGCCCATGTCCTCCATCCCTAAACTTGCAGGCCGTGTTTAACAGGATCATCTCTGCTGTGAGAGAGTAATCCCTCATTTCTGACGATAACGGATTAAAAACCACAAGATTACCAGATTGAGAAGCCAAATTCCTGAATTCTCTCATCTGTGGATACAATGCTAGTCTGATCCAGCCCCTGGACTTCAAAGCGAACTGACAGCAGGAAGAGGAGCTCAAGTGACAGACAGATGAATGACAGATGCTGCTGGACAGATGGGTCAGTCACTCAACAAGCTTAGATGTGTTTAGAGAAAACATGGATTGTCAGGCATTTAGAGAAAACCAGTGGCACCACATGGACAAACATATGGGTGGTGTTGCTTTTTTAATCAAAGGATCGAGTGCGACACGGTTGACCATCTACGTCTTTTACTGATTTCTGAGTGCCAGGCTGGTTTGGGATCCAGGTTCCACCAGTTTGTCAACGTAGATGTCAAACCTTCAAGAAAAACAGCTGCAGTAATCTTTCAGAAACTGTCTACCCTTAAGCTAATTAGTCCTGCTTTCGCAAAACAATGTGCAGTAGGTAGGAGCAGATGTCGCTACTGACGTTACGTTCTATTAGTATCTTCACTGTCAAAACACATTTTCACGGACCCTGACACTTTAAGTAGCTGCACACATTCCAGTGTCACTGTATGTGTCGCTCATCGGCCTCATTCGTAGACCGTCTGCTGAGGTTGGAGGCTGGAGGACATCATTCCACATGGCTACACCTGACAGGCCGTGATGACAGGGTGACAATCAGTGGCAGATAACGCAAACATCGCCCCCTCCGTGCCTCCTTTCCATCGAAGCCCTTCTAACCTCACGCTGCCTCGTCCTCTGTCCTGATATGCTGCAGCCATAAGGTTATGCCAGTGTAGCAGTAATATGATACTGATAACATGAACTCACTGGATTGTTGTACACACAGTAAGTTACAGTAGACACTAGATTAAATGGAACAGAATGAGAGAAATTAGTCTCCTCTGTCCTCACAGCCCAACCCCCATCCCTGTCTTCCGCCTTGTCAAAGCTGATCATCTCAATACACGCCAAGGAAGCTAATCAGATACACCTCGTACGGACAGAGGAAATGGGACATATAGTGAGACACGTTGGGCCCTAGTCGTTCGCAAGGCAGCAGGACAGAATGATTATGCAGCGCTGGTCGACACCGTCACATGCTGTCAACACCATTTTGCGCTGAGCGTTTTGATTGAACGAAGGGGAAGGCGAGTGACAGAATGTACCGAGGCGATGAAGACCGGCTGGAGGGACCAGCAATGAAAAGAACTGCTGCGAGCCGGGGACGAATTAATGAGTTAATGATGGAGCGAGAGATATGAATAGAGAGAGTGGATGAGCGGAGGTGCTGGCAGACAAAAAAAAAAAAGAGCGAGAGAAAGGGGAAGGAGGAGAGTGTGAGACAAAGACGAGGAAGGAGCGAGGGGAGAGCAGGAAACGCAGACGGGCATGTTTCTATGGGTGCACGGGAAAGATCTGGGGTGAGGGAATCTTGCATCATCGTGGCAGGCCAATGACAAGGCTCGCTTAAAATGTTCAAAGGGAGTGTCCTAGCAACAGCGGCGTAAATACCATAGCAGCCACCATTCCATCTCAGACAGGAAAAAAAAGAAGAGCAGTACAGTCTTGAGCTACATCACGCAGCTTTGTCAGCGCACCTTGCTGTTCATACATGTAAATGCGTTACGGCCGGAATAGATGGCTTCATTATGCAGAGTATCCATCTTTTCCACATTCACATTGTTACATAATCGAGTAATAATCATGGCATCTTTATAAACCAAATGATTACGTGTGTGTGTATCATAAGAGTCAACGTGGCAGTAGGTCCGTTAATCCACATATGGACCAGAGTCACTAAATCATGGGACGGACAGACGTGGACTGGATCTTTAAATCACACTGCTCCTGTTTGTTTCTCTCTCACCCTCCCACCCAGGAGTACACACACTCAGACACACACTTACTTTATCATGCTTTCCCTTTTTTTCCATTCTATTTATCCATCCAGACCCCCCCCCCCCCCCCCCACACACACACACACGCACAAAGGAGAGGAGACCTGCAGAGTCACATGGCAGCACGCTAGCGTTACCCTTCCTGTTCTCAAACCCGCATCTGACGAGCCCCATGTACCCTATTTAGTCCACAAAAAAAAAGCTTCAACCCCCCCATTCATTTATTCATCATTCATTCATTCATTCATCCATCCCTCCATTCAGGAGTTTTTCTTCCCTCCTCCCTGTTTTCCACGCTGGTTGTGTGCACCCACCCGTTCTGATCAGCAGAGCAATCTGAAGCTATTGTTTTTAGTAGGCTGTGTGCCGACACGGACACACACTGCTCACACTGTGTGTAAAATAAGCTTCACACTAACAACTGTGTGCATGTGTGTGTGTGTGTGTGTGTGTGTGTGTGTCTGAGCTGGACGTGCTATTTACCCACACTCCAGTGCATCGATGCGTTGTTTGATGCATGTCCAGTGATGGTTCTAGGTCACATGTGCACTGTGATCAAACTGTCACCAATCACTGGAAATACAGCACAAATCAACACAAACACACATCTGTGCGCTTCCTGCTGACGAGTGACCGTGTCGCTCTGAGCACTGCGGTGAAACAGAGCAAACCCCAGCTGACCAGCCCCACAGAGTTTGTCAGGTGTAGCCAGGATACAGGCTCCCACCCTACTTCCAGGATTGTGACCCATGCGAGTCCCCGTCACACATCCAGCCTCGACAGCAAAACATTTTAAAGCAACCAGCAGCATCTAACTAGCATCACGGTCCATCCTCTCTCCCTGAGCCTCCACCTCCGGCTCACCGGCTTTATCTTTCAGGTGCATGGGAGGATTATTCCGCCTCTTCTTAGAATCAGAAATCAGCGAATAGAGCGACGGGGAGAGATACATCTAGAGAGCAGCGTTGGCTCATCTTACCGGCTGGGCATGCAGGAGGGGAGGATGATGCCTCTGCCTTCTTCCTTCGCTGTCTCTGGATCGAGGTGAAGCAGAGATGGATGCGGGGGAACAAAAAAAAAAAAGGAGGACAAAGGGCAAAAGAAGGAGGCAAAATGCAGACAGTGGGAGCCGGTGGCTGGGGTGGGGGGGTGGGGAGAAGGATTAGAGGATGCAGAAAAATAGAGGAAAAAGATCCCTGGGTTGCTTTTTTCCCTGTCTTCCTCTGTGAGGATCCTTTATCCTTGTGAGCCAGAGGGTTGTGGATTCATCTAAACACTGAGCACACGCACTGCCTCACGCCACACAGTCCTCCCTCCTCTCTCTCTCTCTCTCTGTGCACTAAAGACAGCATCTGTTGGTCTATGAGAAATAGAACACTATGTCCCCCCTCCCTCTCCTCTTCTCCTCCTACCTCACTTGCTCACAAAGACCCCCACCACACACACACTGACACACACACACACACACAATCAGCATGACCAACACCTCCCCCCCCCCCTTTCACCCCGTCTCCCCACTAGCCTGCTGGCAACAAGAGGAGGGGGCACTCATCTATTTCTGTGTGCGTGGGACTGAGTTGTATTGTGTTTGACATTGTTTCGGCAGCACTGTGACATTTCTTCTGTCCACACAGTGCGAAAGTGAATCATGGTGAGTAAGAATGTGCATCGGGGTATTTTTGCAAACCGTGTGGGTGACTGCCACTGCGCTGCAGAGGGGAAGCAAATTCTCATCATTTGTGGTTACAGACCATTTCAGTGCGAGTCTGTTTGCGTTTAGACCAAACTGCACACTTTCCGCCAACTGAGTATAAATGAGTTGACATTTGTGAAGCGTTTCATGTGATTGTTCGCTGCAACAGGTTGAGAAAAGTGCCGCGACAGGCCTTCACTTCGGGGTCGCAGACTGGAGGGAGGGCACGGCCGAATTGCACTTTGTAAACGTGTCTGCGTGAGTGTTCGGAGGAGCAGAATGCCTTTTGTCTGCTGGCCTTGCACCCGGGTGAGAGCTGAGGGGTTTAGCCCACCCTGGGGAGAGGAGCAGAAACACGTGCTAAAGAGCCAAAGTTAAGTCAGAATTAGGTTAGAGCTGCCCGTTCGCTAATCGAGCCTGTCTGGGGACACACACAGGAGTCCTGTTGATTAACTGTTCTCACATTATAAATATTTGAACAGTTGTATGGCTCAAATGCCACATGGTTGAAATGAGAAGCAGGCAGCCTGGAAGACGCTGTGAAGGCTTCCACAGAGCTTGTGCGAGCTCATCTTTGACTTGACCCGACAGAATAGTGGAGGCTGCATCTTGACGTGTGAAAAACCTCATCAACACTGCAGTTACAGATAAAAGATAGCGCACATCTGCAACGTGGCCTTGTGTGGTCAGTCATGAGGAACAACAGCAGCGTTTGTGTGACTAATAATATAGTAGACACACACAAAGCACCGCTGAGTTGTTATAAGATAGTAGTTCCCTATTTTCACTCAGTGGCCCGATATTAAAAAGATCTTTATCACTTAATTCAGGCCAGAGTTACTAAAGCCTTGTATATAATATTCACTTAAAAACTATCTCTGTTCTGTCTAAATAAAGTAAATGAAAAACAAAGGAAGACTTGAATATCTCATCATACATAATGCACTGATCCTCTGACTGCTTGCTCTGGGACGACTCCTAATCCCGTCGTGCATCTGCAAAGTATGACAGAGGTACAGGTGAACTGCATTAAGTAATTATATCCCGTTGGTTAGTGAGTTAGTCTTTATGAAATGAGACGCGTCGACTGATTATTTATACACTTCCTGAAAAACGTTCTGCAATGTATCTTTAACACATGCTGCCACAGGTGTTTCTCTGCAGAGTGATGTCAGGTGAGGCCAAGGAATGAAGGAGGACCAGCATCTGAGTTTTTCATGAGTCACTGAGGCTCAGTGAGTGGGAGGTTATAGCTGGTGTGAGGCTCATTATAATGATGCACACCTCAATCTGACATTACGTCGTATTTAGTGACTGTATTTGGATCCCAGAACGTGGAACGAGCCTCCCACCGCGCTTACATACGTACATGAATGCTTTGATGCAGACAAGTGGCCCTTCCTAAAACCAATGACATCAACACTAACAAGTTCTACATCTGAAGCTCCTGCCACATACTAACGGTAACATCTGTTGGTTCAGGGGCTCATAAATTCAAACGTGATGGCCTCTTTCAATCCATCAGCTGTGTGACACCTCGGTCTCTCTGTCCTGGCTTATTAATGCGGGTAATCAGTAACTGTTCTGATTTCTTCTTTAAACACAGGCCAGATCGTTTATTAACTCGGTTAATAACTCAACACATCCAAATGTGGAAGGCTTTCAAACAATTAAAATTCCAGCTTCACAGTTGCGGCAAGCATCGCCACCCCTAATGACTCAAACAGGCACAGGAACAGATGTTCTCTTTGAAACAAGAGAGGGTGCTGTGGGGGCAGCTTTCCTGTTGTCTGTGAATAAACATTATCTTTGATGTGAGGCCTAGTATGGAAACCTCCTGACCAACTGAACTCTGCCTAGTGGATAAATAGTTCACATCTCACCAGCCCGTGAAATTCGGTTCTGTATGCTGTTAAAAGCAGACTTGCGCCCATTGTCTTTCAGGGTGTGTGTGATACTGAAGGGACACATGATCATCACCTGATCTGGGTGCGTGGCCATGTGGCTCTGCAAAGACGGAGACCAGAAGATGCCTAAATAACGTGTGTCCTAGGACTCTGAGGGAGGATGGAGAGTAAGGACAGTCAAAGGTTTGCCTCCAGAGAAGCTAATGGCTGGAGGTCTGTGTTCCATGCTCTTCATCCCATAACCACAGTCTCCTCATCACTAAATCAGCTACTAAGGCATTTTCAGTTTTAGAGCCTGTAACGTCCAGAAGGCTAAAAAGGGAACAAGCTGAATTTTTCTAAATCCCACCACAAATATGTGAAGGTTAAGCTGAGTGCAATATAAATATGGAGGTTTTATTTAACTGAAATATTAATACCTGGAGCATTATTGCCGACCAACATAAGGTGGAGCACCTTGGATTATTTATACAGGTCAATTGTGCCATCGTGCTTGCTGCTGCATGAAGTGCACAGACTGTGGTGTATGAGTCGCTGAAAAATAGTAACGTGGGGTGAGAACATTGTACGGCTGAAAACTGATTAGTAAGACAAGACTTAGTGTATGTGTCAGCAAAGCTCATCATTTGCACATGTGAATTTAATTCCATATTTGTTTTTCATGTGTAACAGCAGCAGTGACAATCCATGATGGTGACTTTCAACATCCAGAGTCGGGAAATCGAAGACATAGACCCATGGACGTGACCCTGCCTCGGCTGTAACCAAGATCTCTGTGTGACGACACTGCCTCGATGTAACACTAGCCACTGCAATCATGATCACGATGAACACGCGTGATCAAACTGTTAGCGCTTGGGTTACGTTGAAGGTAATGTTGTCGCCGGAGTTTGTCAAGGAAGAAGAGGGGTGAGAGCAAGTACGTAATGGAAGTGTGCGGCGGAGGCCCGTCTGGGCCGGTCACGTTGCACTACAGATGCCCAAAGTGAAGCCCACACTTCATTCCATGACTCTCACCAGCTAATGTTCTGTATCGATGGCTATGTGGGCAGGCGGTGAGCCGGTATTGTGCAGACACTCCTCAGAGCATCACAGCTGAGCTAATACGAGCATTAAGCAGTATATAAATAGTGTGGACTGACTCTGGTTTTTTACATGGGAGGTAGACGTTACAGGAAGGTGCTCTGGGTCTTATTTCTCATGCCCTCCTCACCTGACTGTCCTTCCTCATGACCCTTCCTCGCTCCAGTCCTCTTCCCCTGTGCCCTGTGTCATCTTATTTAAAGTCTCTGACAGCAGTGTGGCACATCGACAACCCATCACTCCACCATCCACTCCCCTCTATCATCCTTTCGGTCGCAGTCACTGTGGCGTCCCTGCCCCTGCACCACCCCCGCCAAGCTCGCGCGGATAGTACAGTCTGCCTGTGCTCTCTCCTTATAAGGGCAAAATGCATTGACAGAGGCAGAGAGAGGGGGCTGTACCAGCATAGACAGGCAGGTAGGGGGGCAGAGACACATGATGATGATGTAGAGACAGATGAGCAGAGGATGAGAAGATGATTTTTTTTCACAATAGAATTGTTTAGATAGAACAGACAGTGAAGTTCAATTGGAAACAAATAATAATTACATACATTCCTATATATTATGAGTAAAGGCAGTATTAATAAGCTAAGCTGAGTTTCTCAGCTAGAGAGAGAGAGAGAGAACAAGCCAATACCTAGGGATCTATAAAACCTACCTGTATGTACATAAACTCCCAAAACTAAGATTACAGCAGACTGAGAATCTGTGATGTTGCCCTTCAACCTGAAGGTCTTGCAATTTGGATCATCTCATTCTCACTTCACTGTAAATGCCTACTTCCTTCAGACACATCAACCTAAATACATAATGCAGGCTTTCTGTTAAAAGTGTACGTTTAAATGAGCATCACAGGCCTCGACGGGACTAAAACGATGGGCCTGTCTTCAGTCGACTCTTTAATTGTCCTCATAATCTGCAGCAGACGTGATGAGAGAAGAACCTGTGCCAGCACAAAAGTATTTATATACAATAGACTCTATAACACTTACTGTCAAACGTATCACTTTCAAGAATAATGAAAGCGAAGGCATTGTAATTGATATATATATTTGCCTCTTTGTTTCTCTTGCACGCCTGTGTGTGAGTGTGCGTGTTCTGCGTCTGTTGGTTCAGCTGGAGCATTTCTCAGCATCGCACCTCCTGTGCAGCAGGAGGCCTGCTCTGCCTGTGAGGACTGAGCAGGTGCTAATTGGCCCTGAAGCCTGTGAATGGAGCTTCCTCCCATCAATGGACACGAGGGTGTAGAGCACGGGCTTCATGTGATGTGATCTAATGTGTTGTCTGTAAACCGGCGTCAGCATAGCCACGGACGGGAACAAACGCACCTCTCTGTGTTCTGGTAGCTCGCTGTTAAACAGGCTTCTAATTTTGTCCCAGATTGAAGGATGACACCCCTTTGGGAAGGATGCAGGGGGAGAGAGGCAAATCCATTTAGTCACAGGTCCTTGAGTGGAGTAAAAGGAGTTAAACCAACACAACACTCAGCTGCTAAGTGTGTCAGCATCTACGAAAAGAGGCAAGCGGGGAGGCGTTTAATGGTGTGTTTGCGGTGTGTGTTTCTTTCGGCGTATTATCAGTATGAAACATCTGCTCTTGTTAATCTCTACCAACCTGTAGGCAATAGTTCATTTACTCTGAGTAATTCGCCCCACAGGGCCAAAACTCAAACCTCCACTAAAGCCCACGCAGCTGACTAGATCTCAGAAGAAAAATAAAAAAGATATGATGAACAGGTAAGATCTTGATTCAGAGGACGTTCAGAGATACTATCTCTCCTCAGTATATATAGCAGGGAGCCGTCTCTTCCTATCTCTCCATCATGTTTCTCTGCTCTCTTGGAAGGAATTATGAAATCAAAACCTAACAAGAAAGAGATGAGCCTTGATGGTGCTTCCTGATGTGTCGGTTACGTAAAGAGGCGGTGATATAAACCAGGAGGCAAACTGGAGTTTACGGGTTGAGCAGGTTGAAGCATATGTAAGAAGATAGTCACAGATTGACACTAGAGGCGATTTAATGACAGTCACTCCAGTTCAATGTGTTTTATCCATATAGCACAACTTTCACAGCAAGAAAACACCACAAGGCTTCTTACAGAGCTGCAGAATGACACGGTTAATCCTCTCTGAGCAGCATCAAGTGTCAGGAGAGAGGAAAAACTCACTTCAGTGGGAGAAACCTTCAGCAGAGCCAGGCTCAGGGTGTAGAATAGAGAGTAGAAGAGCAACAATAAGCACTAGGGCCCGTGTCTGCACAGAAATGTACAGGTTGAAGACCTGAAAACTGCAGAAAGCTATAGAAAGCTTGAAAACGAAGGGTTGATAACGTTGTTTGTATGTGCATAGGAGCACAGAAAGGTCCTTTAGCAACCGTTTAAATAAAACGATGTATTTCAACTATGTTTTTATAATAGGACTGCAGATGTTTCCAACCTGGGGGCTGAGACATCCAAATAGGTCAGAATATACCTCTAAGGGGGTCATAGGATGATTAGTATAAAATAATCCAGCCTAACTCTTTTTCTTTTTTTCTGCAGTTATGGTTTACGTTTAAGGCAAAACAACCAACTAACCCAAACACTACTACAACAAGGAAAGAGTGAACCAACCGTGGTCGCTCGAAAGATTCAGTACAACGTTAAGATTATGTTCAGAAGTAAATAAGCAAGGCTGCTTACAAATGTGTTGGTTCCAAACATCAGATGTAATGAAGTAACCTTGACCCTTGACCTTTAAACATCAATAACAAACCTGTTCATTCGTGAGTCCAAGTGGATGTTCACAGGAAATCTGATCAAATCTCCTGAAGGAGGGACTAATGCTTTGTTACAGTACGGTAGATACTCGGTTATTCTCTCTAGAATTACTGCATAATTCAACATCTTCATCTGGTTCCTCACACAAAGCATCGTTTGACCTGACAGGTCTGATGACAAGAGTTTCCAAACTTTAGCTTTAAATCTTGACGATCCGGGTTCGTTTTCATTTAGCCTGGCTTCCAGTGGGTAAAATGACATGTGACGCATCGTTGGATGAAACACAGTGACCACAGTTGCTGGGTAAAAGGAAGGGCTAAACACAATATTTGCGTACGTGTGTGTGTGTGTCTGTAACAGGGCCAACAGGAGAGACTGCGGAGTGGGGGGTGGGGTGCCCCAGAAATGCGTGGTTGCCCCTCACCCTTCCCCCACGTTGGGGCAGACACACGGACAGTGACAGACATGAAAAGGAGGAGGGAGGAAAGCACCAGCAGAGAGAGACAGAGAGAGAAAAGTGGAGGGATGCCAGCGTGTCTTCCCCCTGGCACCTAGATGATCGTGACGCTCTGCCTGCTGCACCCGCTTTGTGTACTACATCCATTTGTGCACTATCGGCTGAAAACAGAGCCTGGATTAACCGTGTGTACGTTCCCTTCATAGTATGTAGGAGAAGCAGCTCCCCCTCCTTGTGCCCGTCAACATACAGAAACACACCACACTGTACATCCTGTCACTTCTGCACATGTCTAGACTGGAGATTCCCACTGACCCTCGGTCGCCCAGACCCCTTCCTCACCCCTGGGGCTGAGTTTATTAACAGTACTAGGGAACAACAATGCATAATAATGTAATTATAATGGACCAATGAAGGTGCCCTCTGGCCCCAAAACTCCATGTGATGTTGTACACAAGCCCTGCAGGGACTGGCCAGACAAAGACAAACGCCTGCCAGACTCTGTGGTAATGTAAGTGGACAGGACGTGGACAGCCGGGGGTGGAGGGGGGTTGCAGGTTGGAGGTCTTCATCGCAGCCTCCACACAAAGATGGACAATACTCACATCTTTCTGCAAAGAGGCCAGTTGATTTGCTGTTGTTCGGCCATTACACAACTAGATATCAGGTCCTGGATCACGATTTGTCCCCTTTCAACTCATCTATCACTCAATAAGTCAGTCTGTGCCTGCAGTGTGTGGAGTCTGATTATGGGGAACTGTAAAAGACGGCGCTGACAGCCAGCGGATATTAATGAAGCTCATCTACTGACATTTCTCTCACTCAACCAACTATTTCCACGCTCTCTTCTTCCTTTCTTTCCATTGCTCATTCTCCCACTGATGGATCGCTGCTGTCAGGTTTGTGGGTTGATGATGAAATGCAAACAGAGCATTTAAGACTTGTATGAATTATCTTCCTACATGACTGTTTTGCATATTTACTCTACATATCTAAAACTAATAATCCATTTTCGTGAATTCTAGGAAAGAGGTATCAATTTAATCCCTTCTTTCTATTTCAAAGCACACATTCAGCTTCCTCTGAGACAACAGTGCAAGTTCACCAACAACCACTTTTCACTGCACTTAAAGCTTATGTGACTCTCTCCCATCTGGCAGGCGCTGAAGAGAAATGGGCGCCAAAACAAGTACAAGTGTTTCTTCCCACAAGACATCACACTCATAAACAGTTCAGCTTCGCAAATGTCTCCCCACAGTATCTGTACATCACTAGTTTATGAATACTTAGATGACTACACAGCCTGTGCAGCTATACAATAGTTAACTGCACCGTAGTGTTTTACTGACCCATGTTAAACTCATACACTTGTTATTGCACTACTTTTCTTCTGTATCATTTAATATTCATTGTCATGTTTCCTTTGCATATATGTTTTGATACAACTGTATCATAATAACATTCTTGTGTGATCTTCAAGAAAACCCTCAAACGATTATATTCATAATACACAAGGCACCACCTGATGGACAATTTATGTCATTGCACACTCTCTTGATGAGCTCACAGGAATTATTTGGTTTAGTTCCACACCAAGTACAGATGTCAGAGCCTAGAGCTTAGTGAAATGAGCTCATCCTGAGCCTCCTTACAATACGTCTGAGATGAAGCAGCTCTGTAAACAGGATTGGTACGAAACTCAGCTGCAGTACTTGCTTATTAAAACAGTTATTATTACCACTGCCACTCTTTGTATTTAATGGGTGTTTTCAGTAAAGACATGAAGCATCACAACGATGTTAGACCAGCTTAGAAACATTTAATTTCAGTGAAAACCAGTTGGTAAGTCAACACTGGTCCATGGTTGTAGCAAAAATTACATAACTAAAGATGTCACCAAATTTAGTCTTCAAAAGTGAAAAACATTTGAACAAGCTGAAAGAAACTAATTACAAATACACACGTACAATGTAACACAATGACTCTTACGAATATTGTCCTGTTTCACTGGGAAAAAAACAAAGATCTTCCTTGAGTTCTGTAGCATGTAGTCCCTGTGTTATGTCACAAAATATCAGGAAAAGAAATCCTCCAAAAAAGTATAAAAATTAATATCTGTATTTTGTAGAATAATCCTTAGGCGACACCACCAGACCTCTTCCCTTTCGTGCTCCTCGGTACACGGTTTCAACAATGTCTATCATCTCCTGCTTGTCTTCTATTGTCCAGTTGATCTTGTTGTTGTTACCAGTTCCCAAATCAATCATGATGTGTTTGTTCCTGAAGGGAAAAACAACATGTGAGAGAAGCCCGTGTCGACAATTTAAAACACACTGTGATGCACCGTGGTATAGATGTCATACCTGAAAAAGAACATTACGGTACAGGGGTCGTACAGCTCGTACATCTTGTTGAAGTCGGGCACTTCTGTGATGTCCACCAGGTAAATGACTGCAAAGTTCTTGACCTGTCAGATAGTTCACAGGTACAGTTTTAACTGTTTTTGATTGACGGTGAACGTAGCCACAAACAAATATGCATTATTATATCAAACATATTAAGTCTCATTCTGTCTACTGACAGAGAAATTATTTACATGTACACATAATTTGTTTTGTTTCTATCAAGCCAGGCTATTGTGAATATACCCCAGCTGTCCAGCAGGGGGCGCTGGGGAGCTAACGCCGCTGTAACGCATGGTCTAAATGCTGGGTCAGAAACTGGTCAAACCTTCTCAGCGATGCTGTACAGAACTTCGTCCATCTTCATGCATGTCGGGTCCCAGTCGTGTCCGAAGCGGATCACCAGGACTCGGTCCTCCTCAGACAGTATGGCTTGGTCGACCTGCCAGCCGTTGTGGAGATGCGGTAGCATGTATGACATCTTGGTGCTTTGCTGTCGGCTCCCAAGCTGAAACGCAACGAGTTTTGACTTTATCGTCATTTGAAGCGCAGTTGGAATAAAGGTCAGTAACCAGACAGCGACATCTAAATTGTTACGCAGTATGAACGTAATGTAAAGACAGCGCTGTGGCTGTTACCCTGCTGGGGCTAGCTAACGTTAGCATGCTGAGAAAAGTCTGGGAAGCCGAAGAGTAAAGCGGAACTAACCAACCACTCACCTTAAAAGCACAAAGAAACGCGTATTCTATGACAACCCAGCCGGTCTGCGTTTACCACCAGCAAACCTTTAACCCAAACACGAAGCACAGCTCCGCCGGTTGCCGCTATGTGCTACGGTCTTCGTAGCCGAAACGTTGGCGGACGCGCTACGTCATCATCTACGCGACGTGGTTACGACACGTACGTACGTCTGCAGTTTGTTGTTATTTGTTTGTTGGTTTGTTTGCTTGATTCATTGAATATTTTCATAATCAGTATAGTCATAATGTGCAATTAAAAACATTTATTTTGTGCAACTCATTACAGTACAAATAGAAATACGACAAACGAAGGTTGTAAGGTTACAGGCGAACCTTCCAGTCTATGACATAGCAGCATATTATGGCACTTCTTACAAACATGAATCACCTTTTGATATGTTTTAAAATACGTTTATCTCTACACTACGCAATCACATTACCGTGGTTCTGAATGGTTGCACAATTACCAAAATCCATTTCACATTGCACTATTTGGTCTAGGAGACATGATTGTTTAACGAACGACAGTGATGGACACTTTATTTATTTTCTAACTACCATCAACACTGTAATCATCCCTTAAAGCTCACACATATTCTGTTTGGCTGTAGTTTAACATTGCACAACGTCAGCCTTCTGAGCGAGTCTTTGAACAGACGTCAACCTAAATACCTGGTGAAAAGTCCCTGCGACAAAACCACACCCTGGTTAAGTGAAGCAGGCCATTTAGAGCCCAGGCTGCAGGCGTCCACTTTACGCCAGCAGGTGCCATAAGGAGCATTGATGTATTTTCTGGAGACATAATGACTCCTCCAGTGTTCTTTTAAACATCCCACGATGTTTATACGAAATATATATCCACAGTTCGTCTCTGTTCCGTGAGGCAATGTGAAAAAATCCTGTGTACAATAATGTCACACATCAATTCCCTGAGGAGCGCTGATCCTCGGCTGGAGCAGACAGTGTTGGGATGAGGTCAGGGGACGCAGTCGATCACGGCCATGTGCGGCTGATCGACGCCGTCCTCTTGCTGCTCCTAATCGGCGGGGTGCTCCGGGCACGAGCGGTTCACCTCAAACCATTCATCTATACACCTGAAACACGAAGAGGATAATGGGGAAGTTAAACAAGATGTTTTGGTAAACAATTACAATGGAATGGCTTGATGTTATCAGAGCTGTTACTCTAGATGTTGGTTATAGCAGGTACATTCAAGTGCATTTGTTCAGCTACAGCTTAGTTATGTGCCTTCGTTTACCCTTTATGGTAGATACAGAGGCAGGGAAGTCTGGCAATGGTGTCTCCCTGCTCCAGCTCCTCTAAACAGATGGCACATTCCCCGGAGTCTCTGGACAGGATGTCCTCTGAGAAAGACAATACGGACACAGACAACCTGAGCAAAGGGCAGCCTCGGACGCCGAAGTATGCATCATATGTTCAGTTCAGCCATTAATTCACGCAGAACCCTATTTTAACCTTTGCTGCTAGGATACTTTTTGTCATCAGTGTCCACGTGAGATTTTTGTATTGCATTACAAAGAGAGTAAACGTGCAACATCCAGTGGGAACAGGTTGTGTTTTTGTAGAAATCATTTTACAATCCTACCATGCTTTCTAGTAGCATATTTTTCAAAACATCTGAGATGAAGTAAGCATGAAGTTTAGCTTTCTGCACCAAATATGTATCTGCATATTCAACTGCGTCAAAGCAGAAGGCAAAGTAGAGGCTGACTCAAACAAGCCTGTCTATGTGCACGTACTATAATGAATTCTATATAAGAGGAAAGAAAACCTCATTCAAATGTATTTAAAAGTATTTGAATAGGTGGGAGATAAATGAATGACTGGGTTTTCTTTATTGCATCTGCTGCATGTGATAAGCGAAGATATGCTGCCTCTGAGCTGCATGTGTAATTTAACAGTTACATGGATATGGTCATGGGTGCATGTCAGTTGAAAGCTGAGTGTGTTCACATGAACAAACTAAGAACAGCAGGTACACAGGAAATGTGTGTTTTCCTTTCCTGAGTGTGCGTGTTACACAGTAGCTCACACATATTCTACCCACATTTGTGCGCCTGCTTAAAAATGCAGATGCATTGATCTATTTATTTACTGCATGCTGTCTTAGTGCAGGTGTGACTCTTTGGATTGTAGGTTCTTAATGCGTTTCCATTGTTAACACGTCATCTGAGGGCTACAAACCTTATTGGAATAACTGTGTCAAAGAAAAGGTGAACTGCCTACTCAGCTGAAAAAAGTGACTCTCATAATAATAAACCTTTAACAACAACCTGCACACACATTTTTAATCAACAACCAGACGACACCCATGTGTTGGTGTTTGCAAACACTGATCAAATGGACTAAAGGTGACATTCTGAGTATTCCACTTATTCTTCCTATAAATATCTTTTGCCTTTTTAAGGTTTAGTTTTCAGTATTTCTGCAGTACTGTATGCTCTTTGCAGTTAACCCACGCTGTTCCGTACTACATGTCTAAATCAGATGCTTACTGTAGGTCTGGCCTTTCAACCATAGCTTATGCAAACAGAAATACCTGCACACAACAAGAATACAAAAAAGAGAAAAAAGTACAATTACTCTATGACAGGCTTGTTTC
Source organism: Macropodus opercularis (assembly GCA_030770545.1). Classification (NCBI taxonomy): domain Eukaryota; kingdom Metazoa; phylum Chordata; class Actinopteri; order Anabantiformes; family Osphronemidae; genus Macropodus; species Macropodus opercularis. Next base: position 6,921,259 of record JAUCMP010000029.1, on the reverse strand, counting down.
GCTTTAACTGATCATCCTATAACTATGTAAGCAACTAGCCAAAGGCAGTGACTAATGGTAGACATTAATGTTGAAGTGATTTATAATGATAGTCATAACTATTGTCTGTGTAATGACTGATGGCTGAGAATATTAGTCTGACCACACGTTGCGTTGTCCTTTAATATTTAATATTTGTTATACATAGACATTAGTTTGTGTGTAACTGTACCCAACAATGATGTTGCAGGGTCACAAAGTACGGCTCTACATTAGCAAAGTGAGAAGTTAAAACCAGGAAATATAGGATTGCAGGAGGTGTTGAGTCACTGTTTCCGTTTTATCAGAATACACTGAATGCAGGAATTTAACATACAATTGACTGTGTTCCAACGATGGTATCGTTTTTAAAGTAAATACTTGGTCTTCCTCCCAAAGCACCTCGTCACTTCGTCTAATTTAAGGTAAAGCTATGAAGTAAAACTGAGAGACACACAATGTAAAAGGTCGCTGTGGCCACCACTGGTACTTTATACTTCCACCGTTAAATTCTTCCATGCCCTGTTGCACTTACTGTTGTAGGTGAGACGCGATTTGCTGAAACACATGAGCAGGTGCTTCTCTATTTCGTCTGATGCCATAAACTTGGAGCAAACAGGACAGTGGAAACCTGTGAGGGAAACACAAAGAGAGGGACATGAGGGCCCATATGTGCCAACGGTTCTCCTGCAGTCTTGTGTTGTGATGTATACAGGGCGTGGGACCTCAGCTGGAGGTTGATCGTTTGTGGGCTAACGTGACCTAAACACCTGGCTGCATCTCGCAGCTCTGTGTGCTGTAAACAATCGACTTTCCCTTGTGTTTCTATCCTTAACCGTCACTGCTGACATCTAACGCACTGCCTCACCTTTACCTTACGCCGCCTCGCGATGCACGCAAATTAATAATTCTTCTCAGCAGCCAAGGAAAGGACAACAGACACATTGACAACTGTGGCCAGCAGTTATCTCTGCGTCTGCTGGGAGCCACATGTTAGTGTTTGCAAGTGAGGTGATGAAATGAGATAAGGTGGCGGACATGTCAGAAGTGAGGCGTCACAGTCACATGACACAATGAGCAAAGGTGATTAAGGCTATTGATTATTAATCATTAGATTACTCACTGGAGGATTCAGAATTAAGATATGCTTTTAATAACAATGTGAATAAGGTAGTGACTCAGATATAAAATGTTGGTTTTTATGCCTGTGAGCTTTTGTTTCCACTCACACAGATGGTAATGGTTGTGTTGTGTTACTTGTGTTGTTGTGATGCGGTCTCAAAGACAGCCCAGCAGTTATGAAACATCTAGACGTGTGGATTCAGGAAGTTTGTGTGTGTGTGTGTGTTTAGGCAATGTGTAACCAGCAGGAAACTCTTATCTTCTGACCTACATAACGCACTCTTCTCTCTCAGCTGGAGTGAAAAGCACAAACCGATTTACAACAACGCAGACGAGAAGGAGGAAAAGAAAGCAGTCTTTCGAAAAGTGCAGTTGGGTACAACAACCACCTGTGGTTACGAGAAAAGTGCCAAACAAAGGGCTCAGTCATCAGACAGCTATTACTTCATGCCAGGTATCACATGTCAAATGGAAAATCACTAAGCGACTGATAGCAGCTGTTATGTATACTGCTTAGGGTAATTTGCAGGGCAGCAAACATGAAGTAACATGTTGGCTATAAACACCATAATTACAGTTATGCTGCATGACACATAAATAGAAATATCTAATCCTAACATGGACAATGTGTACTACTTCAAGCAAACAGTCAAATCTGAAAATATGTTACCTGTAGCAATATTTTAACTGTATTACAGTCTTACCTCCTAGCAGGTGAGGGGACAGGTGAGCCGGTAGGGACCCTATAAGCAGCCTGTGGCCCTCAGGGGGAAGCTGATCCTCACCGTCGGGCCCGTCCAGACTTTGATTGAGCACGTGTGACCCTGACCTGCCGCCGGCCGGTATACTGAGCCCGGAGCTGGTTGGCCCTCCACCTGTGTAACGGATCCGGGGGCCATCTGGTCCATTTGTGTACCTAAAACCCGCAATCCTTTCCCCTCCGCTGGGGTTACCAGATGGGAGATCGGAGCTGGAATAAGCCCGAGTTCTGCCATCAAATGCCGCGTTGCTCTGCTTGGCCCCCATGTTGTCTCAGGTTTAGGATTTGAGTGCGCTTTATTTTTCTAAGTAATTTTTTTTAGCCTCGACTCATGATTACATTAAATCCTACAGGTCTGAAACGGACAAAGGACTAACAAGTGAAAAACAACAGCGAGGTTCTCCAGCATCACAAAGTTTTATGGTGCGCTCTGTGCGTAAAGTGCGCACTCGCTGACGCATAACTTAATTTCCAACTGGTGGTTTTTTAAGATTTCTTCCTTATAGAAACTGTTCAAAATATAAACACAAAATCTCCTCGGTTCCGCCACTTCAGACGACAACACAAGCGAAAGCCTGGATCCAAAAGTTCGCCCGGTTCAAGTTTGTTTTTGTGCTCAACCGCGGCCGTCTGGGAAGAAAAATAAAAGCAGGGATTGCCCTCCTCTCTCTGTGAGGCAGCTTCGCCAAACAACACAAGGTTCAACCCATTAGCATGAACTCACCTTCAAAGTAAAAGTATTACATTTATGAATAGCATATAGATCTGGAGTGTTTTTCACTATGCGTCTTAGTGCAATTATTGTTTGAAAACATTCAAGTTATATTTCATAATTGTGTTTCCAACATTACATCTATTACAAATTTCTACTGTCGAATCCATTTAGTGACAATGAAGCTTTAATATTATCCAAAAGTGAATATGTAAGAATTCAAAACAGTGATTTCCTGTGCTTTACGTACTTTTAAATAAGGTGAAGCATCCAGCTGAAGTAAATGGCTAATGTGTAAATCTGTACTCACATTAGTTACTACAGTAGTTACACATGTAACTTTGACAAATATCTTTTTGAATTAAAAAAAAAAGCTTATCCTATATATTTATTATTATATTTATTGTCATTTGGTGGTGACCCATAGTAGAGCATAGGTGTGTTGACTTGGATTGTCGTGTTAGCATTAGTTTAGGTTGCATATTGCAGCTTTCATATGGCAGCTTTAATGGATCATAATGACTAAAATATTAATACCTGTTGTGTAGTAATTTTGCCATAAGGCATATATAAAGTGTGTTAAGCATAATATGTGTTGCATTTAAATTAAATGAGATAAATACTGTGGCATAAAATATGTATTCACCTCTAAAATGTAGTGAAGTACCTCAAATCTGATCGGTATATTTAAACACTGAGTAACAAACAACTAAGTACGTGCTGCAAAATGCAAACTGTAATGGCTCGATTCCAAACTACACCCGCTCTTTGTGCTTTTACTTTGAAGGCCAGACAATTGCATCCTGTCTATAACTCCTCCCCAAGATTGGGTGCGTCAGGTGGTGCGTGACGTCAGCCCCAGTAACACCAGCAGCAGGTCACCAGTGCACTGTGTGAAATGAGCAGGCCTCCATGTTGGGCGTTTTGTGTTCTGTTACCCTCAGGCCATTAAGACAAAAAGAAACATAAGCTGGTGGCAACAGTCAGTTCACACGATTTATTGGACAATTTCACACACGTTGGGAGGTCAAACGGAAGATACACTGCATGAGAAACATTCAAACAGGCAATAAAAAGACAAAACAGTTACCGTACGCCAAAGTAAAGGTAAACCTCGGAAACAGTCTTGCATGTAGATCAAGTGGTGGATGATGGTGGGCAGGGGGCTGAAGCATTGCAGTGCATTGGATGTGACATACAACAACACACCATTAGATCGAGTCCTAACAGGGCAGGCAGAGGGTAGCGGACAAATAGCTTCTCCTCCCTGTCATATCACGCAGGGGGCTGCCTGTGCACTTACTAAATGCGTGGGTTAAGATAAAACTCGGAAGAAGCAGAACGCTAATTGAAAGCAACAAGCACAAAGGAGGTTTTGGCAAAGATTGTGCTGAGGAAAAAAAAAAAAAAAGGGCGAACTGTGAACCACCAACAACCAGGAAGACTTCAGGACAGAGGAGCTAAGGGTGAGTCACCCAAACCAGGGGAGAGCTCATGCTGCAACACGGGCCTTAGTTGTGATGGTCATATGATGAGACGCGTCCTAATAATGTGACTTTAAACTCTCTCGTAGAATGTCTCTAACCAACGTCCTCTGCTTCCTCCAGCTTTACCTCCATACAGTGGACAGTTACCGCTGCTCTGTCCTGCGTCTCTCCGGCTGCCTCGCGTAGCCACAAACCCTTTCATCTATGTAAGTAGGTTACCTGTCGCGTTCCTCTCCAAAGCCACAGGGGAAGTGTGTATCGCAGTAACATCTGACGGTGTTTCTGCAGAACAAAGCCGGCTGAGGCAGATGTAATATTGCTGTGCTGTGGAACTTTAACTAACCAGATGGTGGATGATTATGATACTTTCATTGTACACGACTGCCGCTCACGTAGACCCAATGCGTGTGTGTGTGTGTGTGTGTGTGTCCTAGGTGTTTATTAGGGGGTCAACAAAGTGCAACTGTGTGCACTCTTTGGGAAGCAAAGCCACTGAGACATTCAAGAACATGGTGGTGCATTTTTAGCAAGTTGACTGTAAGTATGCGTGTGTGTGTGTTTGGATAAAAGTGTTTTGTAAGTGTGTGGGCTGATGAGTCGAGGCCTGGGGCTTCACAGCAGCTCCCCTCCAGCTGCAGGCCTCTATGAAGGGCTCGTCACTGCTGGCTGACCCCCATTTGCTGATGGTCGGGCCCCGGTTCTCCCTCCATGTCAGCGTGGTAATGCTCGAAGCTGTCGTCTTCTATGTCTGGAAGACCCAGCAGCTGCCAGAGAGACGGTGAAGAAGACGGTCGTGTTAGGAAACAGACAGTTATCAGTACATCGGCTTCCTGTCCTGTGTGGAGGCGGGTCGGTCTAACAGGCTCAGTCCAATAACAACACCCAGCTCCCAGCATCCCTTACGATCACCAATGGGCTGGACTACTTCTTGGCTGCAGGCTTCAGTCTTTCAGCGTCTGTCTGTGATCACATGTATCGATCTAACCTTTGGACTGATTCAGACCGGCTCTCTCCTCTCTCTTCGTGCTAAGCTACACTCATCAGCATCCCATTATTTAGAAACAGGTTCAACAGTGTTTCTAATGTAAACGAAGTAGTTGTTTGCTCGCTTGCTTTCAAAAGGCACGTCAACGTCAACATTGGTTTTATTAGTTTCTTACAGGCCTGAAGGACGTGAAGACCTTCTCCAGCACCTCCAGCAGAGTCTTCTTCCCACAGGAGGAGATGTAGTCCTGGGCCAACTGGAGGAAGGGAAGGCAGTCCTCGCTCTCGCTCCACACGTGCTGCACACAGAAAAACATCAAGAAACGTCAGTCCTCAGTAGGTGAACCTGTAAAGATCTGGGTGACGGGGAAAGGCAACACAGAAAAGTAGAACTAAGCACAGACGTACTGCAGCAGTACAATCCACAGTCACTGACAGATTGATGTCGTATCAAAACCTGGGTTTACACTCCACCAGGCCTACATTACAAAACCGTTCAGCCAATACGGCAGCGAAGTTGTAAATCTCTGGTATCAGATGCAATACTACAAGTCAAATTAAAAGCAACTTCCTCATTAGCACAACCTCAAAGCTCTTACTGGAACAGTTAGATAAAAGTCGTGCATGGGAGGGGCTGCTGGTGCAGGGCTGTTAATCTGAGGCTAAAGGCCGCTGTGTTTTTGCACTGTTGCGTCTGTGCAGAACGACCCATGCATCATCCACCCGTGTCCATTGTGGTTAGATTAACCTGGTACAGTATTCTGACAGACTTAAGATGTGTTTAACTATATGTGCACGCGTGTCATCTGACCTTTGTCCCAGTGGAGGGACACTCACATGAAGGTGTTTCTGCACTACCCTGACTTAAAATATACAAACAGCTGAAGGCGGTGCAATGGAAATGTACAGTTAGCATGATGGAGCAGAGCTTAGAACTCACAGCGCCCTCTAGTGAAAGGACAGGCTGATGCACTGGATGTCCACAGCTTTAACAAAATCAAAGTGCAGTAATCTCTCTCTCCCTGTCAGACTGTGTGTGTGTGTGTGTGTGTGTGTGTGTGTAGGAGGGGGGCAGGGAGCATGTAAGACACGCTGCTGATATCAGTATTGATCAACCAACAATAACTAGATCTTCTGCAGAGAGACAGGCTGTTATTTTGTGTGTAGCTGACTTGAGAGAGCATAGTGAACTCTATGTGCCTTAGACATGCATTTGATTCAAGGGTTCAATTAATAAAATTAAACTTAGAGCTGATGAACCACAGAGGCCTAGAGTATGTATGTACGTGTGCAACATCTGTTATGTTTGTCTCTATAATGATTGTCTCAATAAGATGTTTTGATCATGGAGACGTTGGACGTTTCATTTTTCTGTCTTTTTCCAGCAGTCACGTAAAGCCCTTGCTTAAGCAGCTGCTGTCTATGGGACGGTCCTGTTTCGTCACGTGTTTGCACGGGTCTGCAAACACAACAAAGGCACGGTCAGCGTGACATAATGTGTTATTGACTGAACAGACGCTCTGGCTCATGGGTCATCTCCATCTGCTCCCCGCCCTGTTAGCCTCTGTCACTGAGAAGGAGGAGGGAGCGGCATGACTCCGGCCTCGGGAGCTTTACGACTCATACCACTGGTTTAGCATATAGCTTTAAGAGCTGTAGCAAGAGCATCAAGAAGATTTGTGCAGGCCTGTAACTACTGAGCTGATATTGTCAAGATTGTTTCTAACCTAACATGTTCAGCTATCACAGACAAACTACGGTGTTTCGATACTGCTGCAGATGCTTAGATGTGACCTTCTAGACAAAACAAATTAAATAATGGCAAAAGGACAACGATATTATACAGTAAATAAAATCAAATAATACAAAAACTATAACTGAACTGCTAATTACATTTTGCGGAAGCCATCAATTAGCATCAACCTTTTGAATCATGTAAGTCAGTAGATAAACTGTGGAAAGACAAATCTGCACGCGAGTTTAGAAGCAGGCGTGAAAAAAAAGCTATAAATAAAAGACACTGCAATAATTATTTATTATTATTTCGATCTTCACGACTAGAAATATTTTTTATTTATCTCGGTAAGCTGCCATTGCATTCCGGAGTCTCTTATTTTGAAAGTCCCGGGCCTTGTGTTTTTCTACCTGCCTGGTGTGGCGGTTCAGAGTGTTGCTGAATGTGATGGAGGCGAAAAACACCATCGGCAGAGAGAAGAGGGGTGTGCACCCACTCTAAAATGACATCATCTCCTCCGCTTCTCGCCCTAAAGCCTCTCCTCCCCTCCGCCAGCTGGAAAACCGGGACCAGCCGGGACAGCCCCACCTCCAGTCCACCCTCGACACACCTACAACTACACACACACACACACACTCATACAGCAGCAGAGGCCCTGCAGAAGCTCACTTACGAAATTGTCGGTGCCGCCGGGACACAGCACGTAGAAGGAGACGCCGGGCTCTGCGTAAAAGTCCAGCCGCCGCTCGTCGTCCTCCTCGGCGAAGATGAGGTCGAACGGGTTACCGGAGCACCACTTCTCCGCAGCCTCCACCAGATGCTTGAACTCCATCCTCTGTTCTCCGCTCTGCGCTGTCCCTGGCTCCGTAGCTCGACGTCGATCTCTCTGTCCGTCACGGTGATGATGCTCAAGACACAAATAACATCTGATCGGACCGCAGCAGCATCAGCAGCCTCCACTACCGCATCTCCTCTAGAGCGCCGTCTGCATGGCCCGGGAGCGCAGATAACACTGTTGGTGCATAGAGCCTACCGCGTCTGGCGCTCATCCGTCCTCAAAGCCCCATTCCTCTCTTCCTCCCCACGTTATGAAATCAGCCCGTCGGTCGCATACATGCATACGCAGGAGGACGCTGGAAAAAACGCGATGACGAACAGCGAGGTTGGGCATCCGTCCATATCTGAGGCGCGGCGCCGGCCTGCATCCAACTTTCCTGTAGCCTGCGTCGCTGTAACGTTTTAACCTGATCGCATCACAGGGGAGGGATATTATTACACGGTGTTACGGTAACATGATGCGGAGAAGGTGGCCAATATCTTATAATTGAGCCAATTCCGCCACGGTCATCATATATTTATACCAATTATTAAATTTAAAGAGAAGCAAGTGAAAACGCAAAACAGTTTCACAAATAAGGCGACAGCCTGTTGGTTAATATTGGTTTAATCCCCAGAACTATTTATACAACTTTTCCAAAAATTATCTACAGTGACAATTTTTTTGCTGGGACTTGTAAGGTCAATAATGAAGTTCTCAGTCCAGAAGAAGAGTTCAGGTCCTAAAGCTTCAACATTAAACATTAAATACTTGTAATGAGACTAATATAAATGAGTACGAATCATTAAAATAATAATAATAGAACGACATTAATTCATAAAGTTATGTGCTGTGCGTTCACATCGCTATGATGCGTAAAAATTTGTAATAATGGCTCGATTTCAGGCGTGAACGCTAAACACGTGGGTAAACAACGCTGACCTTTTGTTTTGTAGGAACCCTGCGTAAGAAGGAAACGCTAAAACACAAATTGACCCGCCCTGAGGCCTGAGTGCGCACCACCAGGGGGCGACAGAAACCACCTCTTAAACGGCATCAAGCTAGAAATAAAAAGCACTAAAATAAGCGGAACTGTTGAACATGTGAAAATAAAATTTCCACATCGCACAGTCAGGAAGTATGCACCACTCGTTACTATGAGCGGCTTTTATTTTTACAGCACACACCGGAAGTAATTGCGTTGGTCTTCACCCTCAACTTGATGACTCTTTATCCACAGTTATTGTAGAGTCGCTTCCTAAGGCTGTGGTGCTCCACAGCGTGTTGGATCTTCCTGGTGCCGGACGTGCTGCTCTGCAGACACAGCAGCGATCTGCACCTTCACAAACCTGGACCATGCAGTGCGCTGCGAGCAGAGGTTAGAGAGGGCGGATCTCTGCTGGACTCCCCTCCAGTCCAGCACCTCTGGGTTGCGCTCTCTCTCTCTCTCTCCCTCTCGCCAGTGGAGACCGTCGTTTTGATTTAGCCAAAAATCATTGTACATTTCTCAAATGGATCCTTTACGAAATGGAAATAAGTATGAGGAGGACCCGCAGAGTGTCAACGAGGAGGAAGAAGAAGTGGATCCAAGAATACAGGTGGGATTTGACACGGGTCCAGATGTTCCACCGCTCAAAGTGACATTGAGGATGAAACGTTGAGCTGAATGTTATGACTTGCTCCATTAGCAGGGACAGTGTTTGGAAGCAACTTTTAACCAGCACATGTAGTAAAGCAATAAGATATTGGTATTATTGTTATAGCCATGCCATTTAAAAGACGTTTTGTGTTTTTCATGTGGGCTACTCATCTACCTCCAGATTAGTTTTAACCGCTGTGCTTTTCCATGTGTCCCGTGTGTCTGTGATCAGGGGGAACTGGAGAAGTTAAACCAGTCCACGGATGACATCAACCGCTGGGAAAGTGAACTTGAGGTAAGTTAACACGCAACACAATGACAGTCTCTCCCTGCTGGGGTAAACACTTCCAGCCGTGGCTGAGCCGCACAGCAAAAACATTCCTCTACAGAACCCAGCAGGTCTCAGGTTTAAGACTATACAGGAGAGAAATCCTGTCTTTTCTGGGCCTTCTTAATGTTTCCACTGCGGCTGTGTGTGTGCTTTTCTGGCAACGAGGTCATTGCTTTGGAAACAAAATGTCTTGCAACGGTGGAAATTTCCTGGTTGCAGGAGTGGCTTATGTGTGAAAATGTGGCAAAAGTGAAGCTGCAACTCGAAGCCCACAACATAACACTGCACTGCACGTAATGAGGGAGAATGTTAAATATGATACATGGCACATTTGGGGAAATCGAAATTCCTGCTGTCCTTGATTCCTCTCGCTACCTTTCTTAAAAAGCCAACTATATCATTCTAAACAGGAACAAGGTTGTAAAACCCACAGAGGGGAGTTGTTGAATATGAACACTTTTCTCTACTGCTGCAGGGTTTACTGTTCAACAAATGTTTTTCTTTTCCTTAACGCAGGCCTCTTCTGTTTCTCATTAAAGCTTCGGTCACGTCCAAACTCTACAAGCCGGATCTAGAGTAAATACACCAACAGACCGAGAGGATCATATTTCTAACCACAAGTCTCAGAGTTGGAGCCATTGTTACATATTTAAGGGTTCAAGAGAGAAGCGGAAAGTTTTTCATAAGGCAGACGCTGAATAATGTGGCTGTGCTGTCTGGAAATGATTAAAGATGAGGTTAAAGTCCTGCTCTAATATGAAATTCCCTGAGCTGCGACCATACAGTAAAGCTAAACCTCTTCTGTGAGAGGTCGAGGATTTTGTACGTGGCTGACAGAGATAAAGACGTGTGCGTGTGCTCATTCATCACCTTCCATTAACGTATGGCCAGTAGGTTCATGCCGCATCATCACAGCGTTACAGGAACAGGAAGTCAGGAAGTGTAGTGATGTCACAGGAAATGGGTTTCCTGTTGCACACTCCCTCCTTTTCCCCCTTTAACCTCTCATTTAATCCAGTCAGTCATGTTTATGAACAGGACACAGCAACGGCAACATATTTGTTGACTGACATTCATAATTTAAAAGCTATGTCAGATTTGACAGCTGAGATATGGCTGTGTGTATTAAAGTGATGCTAAAGTGATGACGAGTAGCTGCTGCTTAAACCACCAAACACTAGGATATGTAATATGTAATACAATAATTTGGCCTGGATAGTTGTAAAATGGCTGTTAGACTGATTTAGCAGCTGGTGGAGCCTGTCTGCCTGGCTGACCTTGACCATGGCAGCATGCATGGAAACGTAGTGTTGTGTGTAAGTAGAGGGTGTTAGATGAAAATGTGTTACAGTGCACCACAGATGTATAGAGCAGTTTTAATATTTGCTCTGATAGTTTGCAGTTGTTGATATATGACACTATTTATTTATTATTTATAAGCTCATACATTCTTTGTTTGTTTGTTTGTTCAGGACTCCCGTCAGCGGTTTCGTGCGGTGCTGGTTGAAGCAACGGTGAAGCTGGATGAGCAGGTGAAGAGGATCGGACGAGCCGTGGATGATTCCAAACCGTACTGGGAAGCCCGCAAAATAGCAAGACAGGTGCTCACACACACACACTCCCAAAAATTCACAGCAGAGGGCCGGAGGGTGTCCGAGGTGAGCAGACTTGCGGAGGGTTAGCCACGAGAAGGTAAGAGAGCTCAGCTTTTATGTACTTTAAGGAAGCACGGTCACGTGATGTCTATTTTTAAACTCAGTCACACGTCTGGATCCTAAGCTAGTGTCAAAAACATACACACACACACACACACACACACACACACTCAGCTCAGGGTGGAACTGCACTTTTAATAGATTTCATAGATTTACTGGACAGATATTTTATGAGACACACACACGTACACACCGTCCAGCCAGTGAGCCAGGCATGTATGAGTCATTCATCAGAAGGCTGGCATCAGTGTGTCAGAGCTGAGCTGTCAAACTAAAATAGGTGTGTATTTGTGTTTGTGTGTGTCCTTGCTTGTCTCTGTTGTGGTATGACTGTGATGATTCTGACCCCCACGCTTTACAATTTTCACAGCCTTGATTATATATCTGGTCATGATTTATGGATGAGTATTTAATATTTCATACACGACCTATTTTAATGGGGTTTTGTTGCTTACACTCACTGACCCTTCCATGACACACAAACACACACTGACATTATTGCACCTACCCCCACCCATGAGTCGGCCTCATCCCCCAGCCCTCCATGTTTCCCCCATACATTCCAGCAGATTAGGACACTGGTGTGTAGGAATTCGTCTGCGCTGTCCTATCTTTTGTCCTTTTCGCCCAGTGTTATTCTCTCCACCCTTGTCTCCTGTGCCCCCTCGCTCACCTCTATCTCTTCAGACAGGGCGACAGTGTCCGACACGTGAATCAAAACACAAACACGTAGACACACATATGCATCAAAAATGCCTCGTGTGCAGCAGGCCTTTGTTTCGGGAGGATAACGGCCAGTTGTGCCCTCACGTTTAGCTTTTTTACGGTGAGTTGCTCAGCTTGAGAATGAGAATGAGAAAGGAAGTGAGCTGCCGCTCAGTCTAGGAAGTTCTACGAAGGACGGGAAAGTTAGTGTGACCCGAAAGAAACCATTGATGGATATACTTCTAGAGCCTGGGCTTTTTCTGCTGCGTGGTTCTTTCTCATCAAATATCCATCATGCTCCTTCTGTTTTGCCTGCACTCCCTCACTTCCCGGAGCATGGGAAATGGGTCATGACGAGGGACAAAGAGATGAAGAGATTCATCTCTGCCAGACTGTCAAGCTAACAGACGACATGCAGGCCGCTGTCTTCCTGTCCACCTCCGGCAGCTCCTCGCTTTCTCAAAGGAGTAAAAAAAATTACAGTTTTATACATTTAGTTTCAACATGAGTGGAAGGTTTTGTTTTATAGCTACACAATAATCCCTTCAAAACAGTCAGGGTGCGAAAAAAAAGCTGCTGCTGCTCTGTAGAGTAACAATACAGCAGGACAAATAAAAAACCACACACTGACAAGATTTACAGCAGTGATTTCAGGACTTTATGGCTACAAAAGCTCTTAATGTTTCAGTGGGAAGCCTTGAGTTGGAAACACTGTAATTAAGTAATTTAGCAATATAGATAATAATGTTTTCTAACCAAATGGTCTCCACTTTTCTGCTTAATGTTGGTGTTCAGCCAGTAAAACGACCTTTAAGTCGCCATTCAGAGAGTGATTGGGTCCACTTATTATGATGAGAATAATCCTCCTATTCACTGTGACTGTGGGCAGGAAGAAATCTCTGACAATGTGTCAGATTTTCATATTGACAAAGCTTCTGTTTGTCTATTGGATCAAGGCCCATTTGTCTTATTGTGCGTGTGTATGTGAGTATGATCCAAGTTCTCTGTTCCTCTGGCTGTCATAAGGAATCAGATACAGCTCCTTCCAGGGAAATGTAGGTCATAAACACACACACACACACACATGCAACCACTGCTGCACTCAGACCGTTTCAGGGCAATTTGGACCAACCTGCGTAGCTGTCATGTGTGCTTCTGTCACACTTGTCACCTTTAATGATGTCAGAACTGGGTAAAACATGAGGTCTGCAGCACCTGGGAGGAGCTTATACCTGTAGTATGATTATAACTCCTGCTATCTCTTAACGGAAGGCCCAGATCGAAGCCCAAAAGGCCACTCAGGAGTTCCAGCGGGCAGTGGAGATCTTGCGGGCAGCCAAGGAGACCATCGCTCTGGCCGAGGAGAGGCTGCTGGAGGAGGACAGTCGCCAGTTCGACTCTGCCTGGCAGGAAATGCTCAACCATGCCACTCACAGGGTATGAACATCCACACAGTGCAGCCATACTCACACACGGTAGCGCTAGTGAACATGGAAGCAGGATTACGCTGTGAGTGAAATAAGTCTCTGGATGGTTCCAGGTGGTGGAGGCAGAGCAGGCCAGAACGCGAAGCGAAGCCGAACACAAGAAAACAGCAGCCAACTACCACGCCTGTATCAGCCACATGAAGCAGTTGGAGAAGAAACTCAAACGCTCCATCAACAAATCCAGGTCTGTGCCTTTGCTCCCTCAGGATGATCTTGCCTCCCTCCCTGCTCCTTTTTTATCTTATTGTGTTTGTGTGTGAGACGGAGAGGTTTCATGTACAGAACGTCATGTGATGAAGTCCAGATGTCTGGTGTGTTGGCAGACTGATGTTGGGGCGTGCTCCCTCTGTAAGGCCTAAGGAATGTGACTGCTCATGGGGGAGTTATTCTTAACACAGTTTCTCCGTCTTTCTCCTCCTTTTCGTCTCTCTGCAGGCCATATTTTGAACTTAAAGCCAAGTATTACCTACAGCTTGAGGTATGTACATTAACCTTTAAGCAGCCTGTCAGTATTTCTTTACATAGTTGCTTATTAGTTTAGTTTCAATTTGTCTAGTATCTACGCAAACAGTTCATAGAGTTTCTTCCTTTCTAGCAACTGAAGCATCATGTGGATGAGCGCCAGGCCAAGGTAGCAATAGCAAAAGCAGAGTACCGCGCAGCACTACGCAACCTCGAAAGCATCTCCGAGGAGATTCATGCCCAGCGACGTTCCCTCGCCATGGGAACCAGGGAGCAGGGTGTAGGCGCAGAGGGGGACAGCAGCAACGATGACATCACTAACTTCAAGGTGGAGTCAGACGGCCTGTCAAGTGAGCGTTTTCTCTCATGCCGAGTTATTTGTTTGTTTGTCTGTGTTTGCCGCATCTGTGTTTGTTTTGTGTGTCTGCATGTTTAAAAGACAAATCTGTGTGCGTATTGTGTGTTTCAGTGGTGTCAGTGTCGATCGAGGAGGAGGGCGGTCACAGTAGCAGCTCAGAGGAGGAGGAGACCGACACTCACTCCACATCCTCATCCCAAGCAACTCCCTCCACACCTTCCTCTTTCCCTTCACATCCTTCCTCGTCTTCCTCCGCCCCCCTCGACCTGTCCTGCCCCTTCACTCCCAACTCCTTCTCCTCTCTCTCATCCCCGGTCCTCTCCTCCTCCCGTCTCGGTGGCTTGGAGTTAGTGAGCCCCTGTAGCTCTCATGACCCAGACTCAGTGTGCGGTTCTGGGCATGCCTCACCTCTCCTGGGTCCTCGCAGCCAATGCAGTGGAGCCTCCTCTCCAGACTGCGACCAAGAGAGAGGTGTGTGTTTATCACCTCAGTAAGGAGTTGACTTGTGTTGTTAATCATCCCATCTGTTGGAAATGTGTATTTTTGTTGTTGAGCCGACAGAAATGTTGAACCTGTAATTTGTGGTTTTAGAAGGACTTACACGCTTGGTAACCAACAGCTGTAACAAGGGTGGAGTAACACAAAACACATCTCTGAACCAGCTGATGCCTTTTGTTGCTGTGTGTTCCAGGTGACAGAGCGGAGGGAGCGGAGGCCACACTAGAAGCCAGTCTGAGCAAACTGACCTTAACGGTTGCACAAGAACAAGAAGACAACTCCAGGAACGAACAAGACGGCCATTACACGAATCCTGAAATCTCCTCCTCCAGCTCGTCCACTACCGTTCTGCTACTAAACAGTGTCTAATGATACTAACCGTGTCCGGCTGCGGGTCTCTGAACCGACGTGTCCACTGTAAGAAGAGAGGATAAGTTCTCCATTCTCTAACCACCCAGACATTACACAATAGATGTGAAATTAAAACAAAGACATTTGATCATCATTATATCTCATAAAAGATGTCAAATACATTGTGAAACCATGGTTGTGGGTCTAAACTAACTAGAGCAGGATGGACAGTGTTGACTATTTTACAGTATTATCAATGACAGTGTTATTCAAAAGCCTACATTTCCCATAAACCTTAACTTTCCATGTTGCAAATCTTATATCATTAGATTTGCTTGTGTGCCATAGACATTTCTTCCCATAACATACAGCAGTATGGCAGGTTTCCTACCCTGGAACACAGTAGTCTGTCTACAGCTTTGAGGTGATGTGTTAAGTCTTATTGATGTTGAAATGCTTCACTTGGCTCCGCTTCCATATATTAATGTGAACAAAGAGCCTCTTTTCTGCCTCTGGGTATCCACGAGGATCAAGATGGGATCGAACAGGATGTCTGACATCGAACTGGTTCTTGCTCCACCTTGACCTTTCAATTCATCCTAAAACGTTTTGACAAATTAAACACGGAGACTATTTGTTGAAGAAACCGGAGCGAGCCGTACTCTGAGCACTAAACCTAAGAGACTGATAATGGAACACTTCACAACGGTCTTCCATTGATTTGTGAATGAGTGAGCAAGTGAATGTATTGAGTGCAAAATTAAATGTGTATGTGTGAGTGATATTTTTAAGTGTGCGTCTGTTGTGTATTTGACAAATGTTCAGCTATTGTCTTGTAGTCCAGATACTCTATATTTATACTCCTGTATTCTTGTATATCAACATTTTGTGTGTACTGTCGTAATTATTTAACACAAAACAAGCAATAAACAGTTGCTTCATGTACAACCCTTGTTCCAAAATGTTGTGATGCTGTTTAAAGCTACAGAAGAATACATGACAATATCATTAACCAATATTTATTCACAACAGAACATAAAACATATTCAGCTGAATTTGTATACAGCATCTATTCACAACAAAAGTCTTGTCATGGCAGTTTACAAAGTAATTATTTTTTTATTTCAACATATCACAGATATAAAATGTTTAAGCTAAGATAAAATACAATTTTAAGAGGTAAAAATATTTTTTAATAAATGGCTTCATCATTCCTTCACTCCATCACATTTTTATGTCTAAATACTTGACATTCCCACTTGCCATGTGATTTGTACCTGCAGCGCAGCTTCTTTCTTACTCTGCCAGTCCCTTCATTCTTCTGCTTGTCTGAACACATTTCTAAAAGCGCACAATCTCTCATTTGTGCTGCATTTGTTTCATTTCACTCTGTGCCAGTACATCCCCTGAGTCAAGTCAGGGCAACACGCTGCCTGTAATATGAGGCAAAATGTTCAGATAGTGACATCTACTGACAGGTTTTGGTTTTGTACAAATGTGTTGTTTTTAATTTCAGATCGTGACAACGTAACACCGCAACATGAAATTATTTATTGCTGGTTTTGATGAATCTAATGGGAATAGCATTATCTTTTTTTTAATACTTATAATACATCATTTATTTCCACAAAAAATATTAAGTAACTTTTTCAGGAGGAACTAGGCCTATGGGCCTGTGGGCAGCTACTAATTTATTATGACAAGTCAGCAGTTTCAATTAATGTATCATGTTTTTAGGATTTAAAATCCACATAAAATGCAGAATCACACATTCTGTTCATAACATCTGGATTAGGAAATGTCTACAAAACCTTATAACCTTTTTAGCTTCTGCATACAAAAAAAAACATGTATAATGTTATATTGTCCATTACTTGATTTGTATTATAAATTGAACCTTGTGGCCTGGTCATGCAGAGAGTTCAGTAAGATGAAGACATTATTTATTTAGCTGAGTTCCAGGAAAACTAGAAAAATACAAGTTGTTTTCAAGGACTATTTTAACGGGTTGTCCAATAAGTTGTTCTCTGTGGTGTGAATAGTCCAGACGAACTGATTTAAATGTAAGCGTTAAAACTGTAAACAGAATATTACATGTAAAATAACTTATATCCTGACGCGCATCGCTTCCGCAGCTCAGTCATGTGACACAAATCACATGATACTAATTTTGACGAAGGCGTTTCTTCGACTCTGATTGGAGGACACTGTTAACGCAGCGCTGTGATTGGTCAAGAGATGATTATATTTATATCTGTCTTGAACTACCTGGACATGTGTTTGTCTGTTTTTCCCCCGTGTCGTTGAACTGGTTTCCCCCCCTTTTCTGTTTTGTTGAGCTTACAGGAGAAATAATGCGACGTTGGCATCTCGCAGTTGTTCTGTTGTGGGCTGTCACCGGTAAGAGACGCCGTTTCCAGCTAGTTACCTGCTAGTCAGCCTCCTGATGCTAGCACGTAGTTCCGCGTTGATCACGTCATCTATAATACTTTCTAATAAACGAGGCCGCAACGTTACTGATAAGCTGCTCCACACTAGATGTAATGTTATTTGTAGTAGCTTTCGTTTTGGGGGGTAATGCTCAGCCAATAATAGCAAGCAGCAATGTTACATTAATTAAATTCGACTTTGGTTAACTTTACTGCTGTAACACTCCCTATTCTGTTTAGCTACAGAGGGAAGAGCTGTTCCCAACCCTCCAAACTTTGGGAAAAGCTATCATGTCAAAGGTAAGCTGTTTATCATTACATTACCTCGTAACCATGCACTTCACCTGCCATTTTAGATAGATTATGTAGTTTCTTTATTCATGCTGCAGATCCAGTGTCCACAAGATGCGTATTTTTGTAGTGTTTACATAGTTTTTACTTTGCTAACCGTGGATTATTTGTCTTCTGTTGTGATTTTCTATTTTCTTTATAATGTTTATGTGTCCTACATTAACTGACAAGAGCTTGACTATGTGACCTGTCGTTTTATAATTATGTGCTTATTTGACATCCATTGCAGGAGTCATCTCTCTCCCCTATGCTGAGATTCACGAGCCATTTGAAGCCTGGTTAGATCTTTCACTACATTCCAGCCGTATAGACTACTACCATGGTAAGAGATCTCCTGACCACTGATTTTTCTTTTTTTAAACCAGACTGGGGTTTTTTTGTGTGTGTAGTTGGGTTAGTGATTTGAAACTGAGAACCTGTTGTGTCAGACCAAAATGACCAGAGCGGAACTTAATCACGGAGAACATAAACAAAGAAGTGCAAAAGAATGAATCAGCGCTTTTGGTGAACCCAGTCTGTTGACTCATCTTACATTCTCATATGACCCTGGCAATGAGTGATAGGAAAAGAGAAAACATAAACTTGCTGTTTCAAATTCAAGGCAATGTACAGTAGGTAAAGGTCTCTCAACCTTTGCCTGAGAGGAGCCTGTTGTGTCACTTATGCGTTACTTGAATCACATCAGGTCAAGTGTCGACGTACCAGCTGGGGGCAGTGCATCAGTGGGGCGTGTCCTTCAAAATCAGCCCCGAGACCACAGAGGTGGAGCAGAATGTGATGAAGTGCTTTCAGGTCAACGGAACAAAGAACGAAACGGTCACACCACAGGCAGCGCTGCCAGATGTGCAGGGCTTCAAGGTGCGGTTGTGTGCTTGTGAAAAAGCATTTGTTTAATATAAAATTTGGAAATGATTTATAACGCTTTTTTCCCATTAGTTCCTAAGGATGGAGTACTACTCTGGTCACCTGAGTGAGGTTTGGCAGAATGTCACCATAGTGGGAAATAAGAAGAACACATACACACTGTGGGTGAGTCGATCGGAGAAAGGTGCCGATGGCAGCGATGCTCCTCCCACACCCCTGCATTATGAAATGATGGGGTACAACACATTGCTGGGCTCCCACTATGACAAATACTTGGTGGACTACAAGGAGTTCAGCCCCAAGGTGGACCCCAAAGCTTTCTCACTGCCTGAAGGTTGGTGCCCTGCTGAAAATAACATGTGAAGTTGTAACCTGTTGAGTCAACACGTAATGTACCCCCCCACTCACACACACACACTGTAGGGATGACCTGTGGGGGGTTTCCTGGTCCTGGAGTGGAGCACCACATGTTGGCCAACCCGATGAAAGAGCTCATCCATACGTCAGCTTCAGGCCACTCGCAGCACGTGTTCAACCACTATAAGGAGAAGTTCCAGCGTGAATACAGTGATGAACGAGAACACGAGAAGAGAGAGCACGCTTTCATTCATAATCTCAGGTGAGAGGCACAACAAGCAAACAATATAACGTTTTAATTGATGGACTGATAATGACCTGGAGCGGGTTCTTGTTATTCTAGGTACATCCACTCCAAGAATCGAGCTGGCTTGTCTTTCTCTCTGTCTCTGAACTCTCTGTCAGATCTTACCATGTCAGAATTGGCTGTTATGAGGGGAAGGAAACGAAGAAAGACCCCAAACAATGGGCTCCCCTTCCCCTTAAAGATGTACAAAGGAGTACAAGTACCCGATTCACTGGACTGGAGGCTTCAAGGTACACATGGTCGTTTGCATATCTAATGAAAATGTTTCTCTGTGGATGTACGTCCAGTTTTAACCTCTGCTCTGCTCGGTTCTTTATAGGTGCTGTGACTCCAGTGAAGGACCAAGCCATCTGTGGCTCCTGCTGGAGCTTTGCCACCACTGGAGCAGTGGAGGGCGCTCTCTTTCTAAAGGTGAGTGTCTTAAAGGCAGCATTATACAGCTATGCTAGTGTGTGTGTATATATCAGATTACTGCGTCATAAAATGTTCAACTGTGTGTGCTTATTCAGTCTGCTTAGCAAATCCATTTCTACACAAAAATACATCTAAAGCTCCTCCAGTTGAGGTGCAGTTGTTTTGCTTCCAGTCAGCTTAAGAAGCAAGTCTTTGTGAGGAACAAGAAGTCCTCCCCTTCAGCAAATCCCCAAGTTGATTCACAACTTCACGTGACAGACTAGGCTGTGTGTGTGAATAAATAGAAGTGAGTGACTGTCAGCTTTGGCCTGCGTCCATCCT
Organism: Macropodus opercularis; assembly: GCA_030770545.1. NCBI lineage: Eukaryota > Metazoa > Chordata > Actinopteri > Anabantiformes > Osphronemidae > Macropodus > Macropodus opercularis. Next base: position 6,901,035 of record JAUCMP010000029.1, on the reverse strand, counting down.
ACAGAGGGCAAAGCTCAAAGACATTCCTTTTCCTGTGTTACCCACCAACTCCATCCAAACACTGAGCTGCTTTTATTTGGGGGGTTAACACTGGGGGTTTAGCAGCCCATCTGTTAAAGTGACCACTTTTTTGGACGCACACGCACAGACTCAGGAAAGGGAAAGTTCACCCGCTGCAGTGGAAATGGATATGCAGTTGTAAAACTCAAATGGTCATTATGCAACTGTGCTTTTAAAATCACAAACAACCCATTAATTAAATATAAAACAATATTTCACCCAGCCAAAGGTAAAAACTTTGCTGTCCAAACAAACCTCGTCGTGATGATAATAATGAAATCAATTAGGAGTAATTTGTCGCAACTCGGCTTTAAGACCTCACCTGGATAAATAACAACCTGTACCTATTGCAGCCATGCCTTTTTAATGTTGAAAGACCAGTGAAATCGCAAACTGTTGAGCTAATTTGATGAACACTGGGCGAGTGCTCTGCTAATTGCTGAATGTAGTGCTGTGAGAACCCAGCAGTTCGTCTTTGTTCTTCTGCTTGGACACAGTTCAGCAGCAGGAAATGTCCCCACAGGCAGCTTCGTAAACAGAGTCGCTCCTCGGGGGCCAATTTTCATTGTACCTCTGTGGGCTCTCACAGTGTCCGCCTGGCAACCTCTGGACAACAGCTGGGGCAAAAATGTTCACGATCAACTTCATGTGCAGATCTTTATAATTTCTGTTTGTTTTTCGTAATCAAACTTTTGCGTATAAATCATTATTTTGAGTGTTTAAAGCGAACGTTTTTGTGACTGTGTTGCATTTCAGGGAGTTTGACCGTGCAGAGCAGTGTGTGTTGATGATCACGGTGCTGATCCAGCTTCTGCTCTTGCCTTTCAGACAGGCTCCCTGCAGGTTCTCTCTCAGCAGATGCTGGTGGACTGTTCCTGGGGGTTTGGCAATAACGGCTGTGATGGAGGGGAGGAGTGGAGAGCGTACGAATGGATCATCAAGCACGGAGGCATCGGCACAACCGAAACCTATGGACCATATATGGGAATGGTGAGTTGAAGTCGCATTTAATTCAGCAAAGCACAGCCAAAACTAAACGATAATATATCAGCCCTGTAGATCTGTTTAGACGTGTATTTATTTATTTACCCCTCTGATCAGAATGGATTTTGCCACGTGAACTCATCCCAGCTTACTGCACGTATCAAGAGCTACACCAACGTCACATCAGGAGATGCAGACGCCCTTAAGCTGGCTCTCTATAAAAACGGCCCTGTTGCTGTCAGTATAGACGCTTCGCATCGGTCGTTTGTTTTCTACAGTCACGGCGTCTACTACGAACCTGCCTGTGGTAAGTTTACCTCTCGCTGATGAACCTACTTGTTACAGTAGTCGCAGTCTATCTGAAACCTGCTTTGTGTGGTTTTCAGGTAATACCACGGATGATTTGGACCACGCTGTGCTTGCTGTAGGCTACGGTACCTTGAACGGCGAGCCCTACTGGTTGATAAAGAATTCATGGTCCACCTACTGGGGCAATGACGGCTACATCCTCATGTCTATGAAGAATAACAACTGTGGCGTCACCACTGATGCCACATACGTCACACTAGCATAGCTGTATTTGAAATAGGTGGTTGATGTTTAATTCCTGTTAAAAACCACTGTCACGTGACACTTAATACTGGATGAGTTGTCACATCGGGCAAAACATGTTTGTAATTGTGTCCCATTCTTGCTGTTCTGAGTCAAATGCTGCACAACTGGAACAAAGAAAACTGCTTCGTTTTCACAGGTTTATTGCTGTTGGCACAAATGCACAGTGCCTTCATTTTAATTGTTAAAAGCTTTTTGTTGTTTGAAAATGCATGTGTTGAAACACAATGGTCTGGAATCAATGTAATAAAAATCAAATTTCCATTTGCTTTCAGAGACATCTGTGATTAGTCTGACATAAATGCAGTACATTACATGTTGACTTAACAGGTTATGTTTATACAGACGAATGTTATGCATTCAAACAATCACTGGCTCAAATTTGTTTGATTTTCATGACCTGCACTTATTATACATGTCTGGAACTTCATAAATGCATTAATGCAGTAATAACCATCAAGAGCCCTTAAATGTGTAAAACATGACTTATTCAGGGATTCATGTAATATAGCAAATCATTTTGCGTTTGATTATACCAGAAAATTCAGAAAGTGATATCCACCTGTACATACTGGTTATAATCACATCCCACATTGTCCACATACAATTACACAAACCAAGATGAAGGAAATTCAAGTGCATGCATTACTAGTCTCACTAGTGTTATCAAAAATGAGGCAGTTGCTTGTTCAGTACAGCATTGAGATACAAACAGTCCAAAAAAGTTGCAGTTTTTATAAACTCCACATAATGTAAAAAACCTCCTTCGGTCCAAACATGAAATCCTAAAAATAGCGGCTCAGCTCTGCAGAGAGGAAGTGAAAGAACTGAACCAGTTTTCCCCAATTCCTCTAATTACCAATATCAAACATCTCTGCGTAATGAAAATGTCACCATTAAAATGTCTAACCAATCCCCACAGTTGGAATAAAACATGTAAACCTCTTTTACTGACTCCTTCAGGTTTTCACCTACTTTTCCTAAAACGATATGTGGTCCGTTGCAGCAGAGCTCAATGCCGGGTTTGTGCGCACACCTGCATCTTGGTTTGGTGGATGAGAAGCGTTTGCATAGCTGTTAATGTGATACTGGTCTGTTTCTGCGTGGAGGATGTCGATAACGGAGCTGAGTCTGTGTAAAATGTGAACAGCGAAGGGCGCGCATGCTCGTTAACGCAGCTATGTTTGGCTCGCTGGATGTCGCAACTCCTGCTCCTCGGAGCTTTTCAACGATTGGCTAATATCCTCACACATCTCAGTGAGCTTCCCGTTGGGAGGCGGCCTGTAGGAGACAGAACACAAACGATGCACAACAGAGTAGCAGATTACGAGCACCTGGATCCACTGGTTGCAAATTCACCGCATACTGTGCCTGAGATCACGCTGTAGTACCTCAGGTCCCAGTTCTCTGCGTCCTCCACTGTGTCAGGAAGAGGCCTGTTAGCAGTTTCAGGCAGCGCTAGGGCGAGGACAGCACCCAGCAGTGGGGATGCACCAAAGATGACCAGGGGCGTAGTCGGGCTGTGGTTATGCAGCATGTTAATAATTGGTGCTAAGACGCCACCCATCCGTGCAAACATGCTGGACATACCTATGCCTGTTTGCCTGTGGAGAAACAAGGACAAGACGTTATACAAAGAGACGAGAATAAAATTCATTGTACGACTAAAACCCAGAGATGTCTCACCGTAGCACAGTGGGGAATATCTCAGCAGTGTACACGTAAATGACCGCAAAGGAAGCAGTGATACCAAACTTCCCCACCATTGCAAGACCAGTCAGGACGTTAGGATGATCTGCATGTGAAAAGGGAAGTGAGAAACTGACAACATGTATGAAAATGAATACAGACACACATTGTCCGTCCTACCTGCAGGAGCAGCGAGCATGAGGAGACAGGCGAGCCCTCCCACCGCCAGAAATCCAGTCTGCGAGAGTCTGCGGCTGCAGGGCAGGACGATCAGCACCAGAGAACGCGCTGGGATCTCAACTAACCCGAACACAAACTGACTCAGGTAGAGGTTCGTCCCCAGCCTGGACACACCCAGTGAGAGGCCATAATAAACCAGCACATTCACAAACCTGGTGAAAAAGCAGAAACGACAGACGAGAGAGAAAGAAAGAGTGAAATACATTGGTTGATTCAAAAAAGCGTGTACATGTACGCAAACATCCTTACCAGAGGTAGAACAAGATGACCGTCCTCTTCCTCATCTGAGGTGTTCGGACGAGATCCAGCGGTGAATGGTTTCGCTCCCCTCCATGTGAAAACTCACACTTGTCAACCTGATGTGTAACATGATATCATAAGCCAAAGGCCTTGGTTTACATGTGTGTAAAGTGATGGTCTTTTCAAAATCAGTTTCTTCAGCCCAGACCCATTTCTACCTTAAGGATATATGAACCAAACAAAACGAACCATGTGCAACACATCTCTGAACAAATTTGTTGTATTCTGACACCTGTGTCACCGTGGGTTCTTAAAAACTAAACGTCATTCTTCTCCTGATTAACAATAAAGTAAAAGGTCTTCAACAGACGGAGAGAATTAACACCTGTATAGCTGGAGGTAAGACCCGACCATTAACAAGCGCTGCCTTGCGTAGGAGTGCAATGGCTTCTTCCTTTCTGTCTTTGGTCAGTAACCATCTGGCAGACTGAGGGAGCACCCTGAGAGGAGACAGAGACAAAAAGAAAAGAACGAAGGCGCAGAGAACAAGCTGAGGATCACAAAGAGGGTATTGATGTTGATACACAGTGGATCTAATGTTCAGATACCAGCTGAGTGTCCCACCATATGTAGAAGATTAGCAGGAAACCTGGGGCTGATATGGCCAGTTGCAGTTTTCTCCAGTCCCGTATCAGATATGCTACACCTGCTAGCAGCATGTAGCCCAGGCCAAAGGCATAGTCGGTCATGATACCAGCCAGCATGCGTCTATTGGTGCATGTCCACTCAGTGCCTACGAAGGAAAAAGAGTAATGAGAGAAGATGGTCCATCATAGGGTTAATCTGAGGTGGCGGTTTGGGGATTTGATGCAGAGGAAGGACTCAATTACACTGCAAGTCTAATATGTGCACATCTTACAAATCAGATGACTGCAGCTAAGGAATGTGTTTGTCATCCGGCTCTAATGCATAGAAGAAGAGAAAGCCCTGCGTACAGTGAAGCATGGTGGTGGCTAAGTAATGTCCTGGGCCTTCTTTGAGTCCTGTGGTACGGGAAGCCTGTTGCGTGTGAAAAGAAAGCTTCAGGTTTCAGGGCATCGTCATGATGACGTTTGGATATCATGCCCATGAAACAACAGGCCAAGATTCCTCAAGAACGCTGCCACAATATGCTGATTGTTATTATGTGGGTTTTATAATTAGCTCACCAGCTTAGTTTAGTGCGTTAGCACAGTAATGTTTGGTAATCAGCACTGAGAATTACAGCATCACAATGACCCAAGGATGTTACCATATAAAAGTTAGAGAGAGACGTCACAAAAGCTGCATTCAAAGCCAGATATGTGATTTTCATTGTGGCGTTAGCAGATAATCCAAGAGACCAATAACATCTGTCACACATTTTATCTCGGGACAGTGTGTCCCTACTAAATTGCTAAGTAAATCATCCATTAGTAGTGCAGTCACTGGCCAACACGCCAACTTTTCCATCCAGGGAGCCACTATCTGAATCTGCTCAGTGCAGTTTAAACTGATCAGGGTACATCACTTTTCTAATTTGGTATGGAATCATAGGAACAACACAGTTTTTGCCTGAATTAAAAAACTGTTTAGTTTCGTCATCTTATCTTGTTTTTCTCAACAGAAAAAAATGCAGATTTGCTGCATGTTTACCAATTACCAAAATCATTATAAAAACAAGCTGTCATCAACTCCCCACCAACAAAGTAATATCAAATTCAGTTCATACTATTTGCCAATTAGCAGAAGGTGTTTGTTGGGCTTTGTTAATACCAAGTACAAAGGCGTTTATGATGACTCCAGATATTGTGGTGCCAACTATGAAGCGAAGCGTTGCGTAGATGAGGAAGTTGGGTGCAAAGGCCACAGCAACTCCAAACACAGTCTGCAGGGCGATGGACAGCAGCAGGACGAAGCGTCGGCCGTACCTTAAACAGAGAGGGAGAGACTAAGAGAACCCGCGTGACTCTGAAAGAACGAGCACACAAAACAACTTTTATAAATTTTACTACTCACAACTTTAATGCCTCATGAACACTCAATGAAATCTCAATGTGTGCTTTTACTCTGTGAATATCTTTGTGGTTTAAGATCGTTTGTCAGTATCCCCTGCAGGAACGTTAAAAACAAACACTACCAATCACACGCTGGATCAACTGTCCTACTTACACAAGGCTCCCATACACCAAGGACTCCAGCTGCGTCTGGCCCTGCAGCTACGCTTTGATGTCACGGCGTTGTGCGACTGCATGAAGCGAGTGGTTACGAGCGAGCAGCACAGCCTACCTGTCAGCCATGGCTCCAAACACCACTGATCCCACCAGCAGGCCAAACATGTAGATGGATGACCCGAGACTGTTCAGACCGGCTTTGTCGCACACCAGGTCCCACTGTTAGCAGGGAAACATGTGAGGGGGTGTTAAAGCAGAAATCACTCACGTGTTTATGTTGGTATATAATCATATGACGCCAGTATAGGCTGAATAGCAGCAGGGCCCAACACACAACTGCCCCTGGACTGCAACTGGTTTTTGATAGTATCATTAAGTGTAACCACTGAGAAAATTGAGGGATTATGCAGCAAATGTATTTCCTCAGATTAGATGAAACTTATTTTGCTATGTTGTGTTGATCATAATAGATTAACCAGATGTTTGGCTGGTTTAATCACTGTAAGTTAGTACATAATTAAAGGTGCTGCCACATTTAAATCCGCAGACTTTCCTGTACCTCTGTGACTGTGGTGCTCTCGAAAGTGTCGTGGCTGTAAACCCATCCGTTGCCACACGGGACGCGCTCAGTCCGGTTCTCCTGCAGCAGGACCTCGGAGGAGAAGCAGGAGGACTCCGAGAGGCTGAAGTTCAGGCTGGTCGTCCCGGAGTTGAACGACTGATTATCGGCTCCTGAGCTCGAGCTGCCTCGGCAGTGATGCGGCGGCGTGGCCCCGGTGAAGATGCTCGCCATCATGTGAAAGGCGAGCAGGATCTGTGGCAAACAGATCCACGTGTATAACAATTTCTGGTATTTGCCGAAGCCACCGACGGCAGCGAGGATCTGGTCGAAATTCATGTTGGTGCCACTTTGGTGATTCCAGCGGAGGAGCCCGTCCAGGCGCGCAAGGCTGGGTGTGAACGCACACTACAATAAATAAGAGGGGAGGCGCGGAGTTGGGTATTGTTCACGAGGTAAACAAAGTAAATCAATCCTCGAGCTCAAGTCCAGCTGCAGTCTGCAAAAACAACATTAATGTCTCCTGACAGCCCTCACGCAGAAAACAGTGGGATCCCCTCAGATGAAAGCAGCTCGATCCAACGCGCCGCAGCTTCTCAAACATTCATTAACAGCCGTGTCAGCCTGGCGCGTGGACACCAGCTGCAGAGCGACCCTGGTTACATCCATACAAAAACAAAAACAGGTCGTTCAAAAGTGAAAGCGTCGCGCTAATGCTCGCATCCCGCTCACGTTAAAGTCAGCTGGTCACTGATGTACTCACGGGGCAGGGTTTGAGCAGCATTTCAAATCTCCCTACCGTCTGCACTTGCAATAAAACGCCACGCGTCGGTGCGCATGGAGGCCCCTCTGCCGCCATCTGCTGCTGGATCCATTTACAGGCCGCCGACTCCAGCTGTGCAGGATGGGGCTGGGTTACCAAAGCATGTTGTCACTGGAATGGAGCTCTGGGCTGTAAAAGTGCGGTGGGAGCTAATTTTATGCACCCAACCTTATATGCTGGTGATTGGTGAGTCTTTATTTCTCCTGCTGTCAAAGAAGCATAACGGACAAGTATCAAAACTGCTTTCATAAACTCATAGATTGCTTTAGGATGTGTCACATTGACCTTTCTCATTTTTACTTTTAATTTAGAGTAGGTCTATTATAAGAAGACTGGACACGGTAAGTAAAGGCTCTCACCCACCCCTTAAATAGAACTCTGATGCTGTGGGAGCCTGTTTTGGTTTAATTGTGTTATTTACTATTTTTAAACGTCTTTGGTCAACTCTATAACTTGTACATGCAACCTTTCATAAGGAGGTCACGGCCTAAGGGCCCCCTAATCCCCTGGACCCCTGGGCTTGTGTTCAGGCTTTCTGGACTGACACTCATTCCTGAAGAACAATGGATCCTCTCCCCAGTCAAGCAGCAGGAAATCACAGCACATTCACGGGAACCATGGGAATAGTCCTTCTGCGGTTTTCTTATGTGCCATTTAACGCTTATGCAACGGCTACTAATAATAAAGTAACAGTAAAAAGTTTTACACTACTAATGACTAGTGGATAGAAGAGCAAAGAATATTTATATACATTTATACACAAACAAATTAGTGAGAGCAATAGGATTGTGTTTACTTGGAGCATATGCTACACTATAATAAATATGTAAATCATGAGGAATAAACTTTTTGGTCTGGGCAGAAAGTGAAATTGAAACTTGTCAAGTGTGATTTAATACGCCTGGAAACACATAATCAGCGCATAAAAATAAAAACATAAAAGACATTTGACTAAAGAATAAGTAATAATAAGAAAAACTACATATTGAAAGTGTTATACAGTTAAAACATGAATTAACCAGTAGAGTATTATATATTTTGATATTCTGCTCAGAAACATTTTCTTTATTTGTATCATTTTTAAGTTTCCTTTAAAAGTTAAAATGTAGGAACAACAAAAATTTTATTTCTGCTTCTTCATGGTTATGAATACAGGCTATTAAAACCATTACATTATTATTCTGTTTCAGTAGGAGCGACTGCTAAACACGACTTTTATTTTGAAAGCGGTAGCCAGTGCTCCTGTGTGTCTTGGCAGCGGTGAGGGAGGCTCCGGGGAGAGTGAGAGACAGAGAACAGAGGCGGAGGGAGATGGCTGAAGGGGAAGAGCGGTGGACTGGGTCAGGATCTGCTTCGGAAGCCAACCTTAGGTGACCTTGTTCACCCAGAGAGCGTCCAGAGCGCAGGCATCCCGGCACCACACCGCTCCGGCCCGGCCTGCGCGGCGCCCACCGGCTCATCTGAGGGACAGTCGGCGACATCCGACAGCTGCCTCCCTGCAGGATCACCGAACCGCACCGCAGACCCGGTCGGATTCTTGGATTTGTGTCACAGCCTCTTATTTGGACCGGTCCCTTGTGTGCGTGAGTACAGATCAGCACCCCGCATGCTTATAATGGCGACGCATGTCGGGTCAGCTGATCACGTTCTGGGATCTATTGCGTTTGTTTCTGGAAGGACAAAATTTACAAAGACCCAGATCCGCATCCGTGACGCGAGCTGCTGATGTAGACGAGGCCACACCCTCAGACCCATTCAAACAACGCTGTTTATGCCCCATGCTTGGCTGAACCCTGGCCTATTTACCGGGGCCTCTGTCATCAGCTTCACTGCGCGACAATGCAGTGTTTGTACATCCAGCCTTTATTTATCAACACCCATCTCTTAGGTCATTTTAACAGGGAGGTGCAGGAATTGTTGACACATAACTGGAGTTGTTGGGGTCCGTGGTTTTGGACATGTTCTCACCTCTCATCCCTTTGTAAACTAACTGTGGAAATGCCGGGTGAGAAGGTGTCTAAACATCTAACGGAGGCTATTTCAAACTGCCGCAATCTGAAAGGCGTCCCAAGGTTGTAGAGCTGTGCAGGGAACCGTGCGCGTGCAGAGCCGTTGGCGTGGCTCCTCCGGTGTGGTCATCCCTTCATCACACAAGAGCCAACATCTACCTCTCTACACACACCTGGCTTCAAAGAAACACTCATGCATATGCGGCACACACCTTTGTTGTGTCTCTATTTATATCCAGGTCCCCTGGCAGCATCAGTAGCTGTTTGATCTGACGCACAAGAGCAGTGTCTGAAGCGTATCTGTGGTGTGTTTGCTGTCTACAGCCTGTGATACATGGATTCCAGCACAATAATGACAGAGGGCTGTGAGGTCACTTAGCGGTGGAGTGTTTACATCACAGACAGGATCGAACCTCCCCAGTAAAATGTGGCTGTGGTAAAAGAAAAGCTCCTTCTGTGACTTAACTGCTCCTACTGCTGTTCAGTAGTTTACTGTGCCTGCCATGTGACCTTCTTCATTAATAGAACAAGAGATGATCATTTCCTTTACCTGGATCCATTAGGTCACACCATCTCTTAATATCATGCTGTTGTCAAGAGCTGCTCTTAACCCTCGTCTGACTTTTTTATTCACTTCCCGGCAGATGAGAAGTGGCGTCTGCCTGTGATTTATGCAACTTGCTGGCAGGCAGCGAAGTGCGGAGTCAGCGCTTGAAGTTAAAGAGTCTGTAGGGAAGGAGGGAGACGCATTGATTCGTTTGGACGCATCCTCCCTCACTGCTCTCGTCTCGTCCACAGGTCGTGTGTCTGCTGACCAAGTGGAGCTGCAGCTCCAGAGGCCCATGGCCCCTGTTTCTCTCCGCCAGTGAGAGGTGTGTCAAGCTGGCCTCCCCGGCCCCAGACCCGGACCCGGACCCGGAACCTGACCCAGAGCCTGGTCAGCGTCGCACCAACGAGGAGCAGTATGTGAGCGAGGGCGAGTCCAGCCAGCTTGACACTCACCCTGCATTGCCCGAATGCAGGGACGCCGAGACCATCACAGGTACGCGGCCGCATATCGGTCAACCTTTTGATGATGTACAGTTTTCTAGGACCCGTATTTATATGCAAACCGAGATGACACATGCATCTGTCTGGCACCATGCTGCTCTTCACATACTACCGGTATAAAACCGATCCTTCTGTGTGTCTCTCCTCAGATGTGTGCAACAGTACTGACCTGCCAGAGTTTGAGATCATCAGTCTGCTGGAGGAGCAGCTGCCGGTGTACCGATTGCGGGCTGACACCGTCTACGGCTACGACCACGATGACTGGCTGCACACTCCCCTGGTGGCACCTGACGCCCGGCTCGACCTGACCAACGAGCAGATAGAAGAGACACTCAAATACTTCTGTGAGTCTGACGAACGCACGGTTTGAATGGTTCATTCAAATGGTTGATTCCCTGCTTCTCAAAGTCTACTTTTCCCCTTGGTTTACTACAAATCAATACGTTGTCCAAAACAATCAAAGTCATTTTATTCTCCTGCCCATATGACCACTCTGTCTAATACATCGTCTCAGAGCATCACTTACAGTAAGAGGTTTAGGGAGCGAGGAGGCTTTGTTGAATAAAGAGTGTTGGGAAACTGAAATGATCGATTTCTTCTCTTAAGAGACAGCTTTGAATGCGATGATAGCGACGTAGAAACATAAAAATGCATTAGTTCATAAACAGAAACATTGTTTAAACCCTTTTTTCAGTACATGTAAAATGTAAAACTCTGACACCAATAAATCTACTAATAAGTCACAGACTTTTAAAGCACCATTGGCCTTTTTTCTGAGACTGTAGCCTTCCTCCACCAGGTGGAGCCCAGCTGCTTTGTTCTTAGAGTCACGGCATCACTGTGATAAATACTATTATGTATAGTTTCAGAAAGTTCCAGCTTCTTTATTATTATTATTATCCTGAACACTGGAAAAAGCAAGTGTTCTACAATATACTACTTTTGTTTCTTCTCTGTTTTCTACTGATCTTAACAAAAGCACGGACTGAATTTTGTGTTTCTACGGCTGTGTGTACAAATTAGAGTTTGAGGCCCTCGTTACAGTCCCCCCAGGTTCAAAGGGATCTTCAGTCTTTGTTTTAAGGTTAGAGTTGGAGTTGGACACTGATGGCGATGGACAACGTGTGGCCTCGTGTTTGCAACATGATCAATTGCTAAGAGTTGGTTTGTGAATGTCCGAGAATGTGTCAGGGGTTTGTGTGTGGATGAATGTTGTCGCGGTAACGCCTGCTGGAAGCACATAGATCTCCAGCAGCTTTGCACATAGCAGAAAAATGACAAAACTGTTGCTCCGATTGGCTTGTACGTCCATCTCTCATCCTCTTTGGTCCAATCATAAATCAGTTTCACAGCAGCTTTTCCAAAACGGATGTGCAGTCTCTCTTCTGCCTCGCTTGCACTCAATAACAGGGTTGTGTGTGTGTGGGCGGAGGCTAATTCAAGCTCTGGACCCGTTATACTGTACAGCAGCTGAGCTGTAGGACTGAGAGACTGATAGAAAGTGGATGGATCTGTGTTTGGATCGGTCGTTGTTTCTGCCTGTCTGTATCTGTGAGGCTCAGGGAGGAGATGGACAGCAAGAGCAGGATGGAGAGATCAGTAGGGGAAGCTTGTGAGCTGGATGAATGGTGCTGCAAAGAGGACAAGAAAGGTAACGTGATGGTATCAGTCTGACTGTGGCCTTCGTTTAGCTCTTTCCTGAACCTTAGTATACCTGCAGAATGGACCTGGGGATGTTTGACTTTTACTTTTACAGGATCTTTTAGTCTCAGAGGAATATTTGCCTCATCATCAAACAGGTGAATGTGAAGGTTAACAAGCCATGACAAGTCATAGTTTAAGGTGGAATTTAAAGGACTTGATACCATAGTTAAGTAGTTTTATGTTGCTTGTAAAACTTAGTGTATTACAGTTGACCATTATGTGCTCAATAACAGAGCACAGTGATTTATGGATCAGCGTACTGGAGTCAATAAGAGCTGCTCCCTGAGGGCAGCACAGCCAACAGCTGTGCGCCATGGAAAACAAGCCGTAACCCTCGCGCTGCCCTGCTCAGTGTCAGTGAGTGTTGCATCCTAAACGCCGCCACCTCTCAGAGGGCAGACTTTAACCATTCTGTGTTACGTCATGTATGTGCGTGCTGTTGTACATGCTCACACATCACACCAGCCGCGAGGAGGAGTCTGTAGTTTCCTCCTTAGCTTAGACGTGCTCATCCTCGCTAGCGTATGTTTCCTATTTCCGCAGTGCTATGTGCAGACAGGGTGGGCCAGATGACGAAGACCTACAATGACATCGATGCTGTCACACGTCTGTTGGAAGAGGTGAGCTGGGCTATTTTTGACAGGTTTTAATCGCTGTAATCACAAAATGGGGCTGCAGGAGGCGGGGATGCTTCACTGGACTAGAGATGAGAGGTGTGATCCATCTTTCCTTTCCAACAAATAGAAAGAGAGGGACTTGGAGTTGGCCGCGAGGATCGGCCAGTCGCTTCTTAAGAAGAACCGAACTCTGACTGAGCAGAACGATTACCTGGAGATACAAGTGGGACAGATCACAGAGGAGGTCTGCGCGCACCGGCGTATATACTCGACTGTGTTTACAGTTATGAGTTATTGTTACACAAACTCACAGTGTCCGACGTTTTCCAGGTGGCCCAGCTGCACCACGAGCTGAACCTGAAGGATGAGCTGCTGCAGTTTTACACCAACGCTGCCGAGGAGAGCGAGGATGAGTCCAACAGCTCCCCAACGTTAGCATCCTTTTTTAGGAGATCACTTCATCTGCATAATAACTATTAAGAGGAACGTGTGGTTTTCCAGTGATTGATGGATAGTTTCATGTGTGTTCTTATCTATTTAAAGGGGTAAGAAAAGTAAAGTGGAAGCAGCTTCTGGGGGCTTCGTGAGCAACACACTCCAGAGGAAACTCAAAGAGCTGGAAGAAGAGAACCTGTCTCTTCGCTCAGAGGTATCGCTACACAAAGGTCCTCTCACACCTGATGCCAGAAACTGAAATTACTGGGCAGCCTTTGTGTCATTGTGGATGTCACTGTGCAGGCGAACCATCTGAAGTCAGAGACGGAAACGTATGAAGAGAAAGAGCAGCAGCTCGTCAGTGACTGTGTGAAGGAGCTCAGTGAGTCTTGTCTATCAGTTGTTGCTTTTTGTTTTTTTTAATGAAACTGTCTCTCATTTTATTCTTGTCTCCTTCTACCATGTTTTTTGTTTGCATATGTCACCTCCACCTAATGTTTTCCAACTTGTCAGGGTTGTCCAGTCTCCAAATCTCTGCCATAGCTGAGGAGCTGGCCCGAAAGACTGAAGATGCCTCCCGACAGCAAGAGGAAATTACACACCTCCTCTCTCAGATAGTGGACCTGCAAAAGAAAGCCAAGTCTGTGAGTTCCTGTCTGCACATACAGACAAATGAAGTATTACTTTCCTTTAATAATAATATTAGTAATAAAACTGTGTCTAGTATGCAGTGGAGAATGAGGAGCTCTCTCAGCACCTGTTGGCAGCTAAAGATGCCCAAAGGCAGCTGACGGCAGAGGTAACGGCCAGACCAACTTTCTTCCCGTTAACCAAGCTGTTGAAATCAGTCTCTAAAATTAAAATGAATGTGCCATATAACAGCTGCAGGAGTTGGAAGAGAAGTACTCAGAGTGCATCGAGATGCTACACGAAGCTCAGGAGGAGCTGAAGAACCTGAGGAACAGAAACTACCCTGCGGGAACCCCCCGACGCTACCACCCCCTGGGACTCTATCCGATGGTGAGGGCGTGCGCGCGTCTGGGCTGCATCTGTGTGCACGCGGTCATCTCCTGTCCCCTCATGAATCTTCATGTGTTGCAGGATTCCCTGGCTGCTGAGATTGAGGGGACAATGAGGAAGGAGTTGAGTCTGGACGATTCCGAGTGCGAGGAGCAGAAGTACGGGCTGTGCAGTTTACACACCATCCAGATACATGTTTAAAGAATCATTTAAAAAAGTGATAATGGTTATATATAATGGTTTATATAGTAACAAATGGTTAAAAATAATAAATATTAACTAGCTTAATACGAACATCAACCAAAAGATAATTCTATATATTATATTTAAAACAGCAAAAAGCTGCATTAATTGGGGAAGAAATGTCAAAAGTAGCCAAAGATCGTCTATATTAGTAATTTCAGATCCAGTAATAGTACAGGTTATATAACATCACTTACCAAATGAAATACAGACCTCAGTCACATACTGTAGTTCATCCAGAGAGTGTGTCTAGTCCAAGTCTGTGTTCACTGAATCCTGTGCCACCACATCAGTCTTAAAATGGGTTTTAGTTTATCTGCAAAAATGTAAGAGAAATCAAATTTAAAAGTTTTTGACAGCACCATCTTTCGTTTATTTTTTTTTCCCCAGAATCCATCGTAAGCGCGTTTTTGAGACTGTAAAGAACGTCAACCAAACTGTGCGCCAGCGTTCACTGACTCCGACCAGCGCCAACATCCCCGGCTCCAACCAGTCTCTGTCTGCACGGACATCGCCCTCGTCGAGCGGCCTCACCACACCTCGTTCCAGCATGTATGGAGGTGACATCACCGGAGACGGCGTTGCCCTTGACAACCGAACACAGAGCATCCTGCTGGAGACGGCATCCAATCAGGATAGGTGAGCAGAAGTGGTTTAATGCAGTTAACCAATTAGAGAGGAAGCAGAGACTAAGCGCGGTTCTTATACCTCAGCATAGACCAAAGAGTGATGTGAAATACTTTTATTTCCCTGGTGTTATCTATAGCATTTGACTGGAGACTGTTAACTTTCTTTAAAAAAAACATCTTTGCAGCAACACAGAAGGCACAGAGAAGAAGATGAGCGGGGCTGAGGATCTGCGGCTGGCCCTGCGGCGCCTGTCTCTGCGTCGACAAAACAACCTAAGCGAGAGACGCTTCTTCGAAGAGGAGAGAGAGCGGAGGCGAGGACACGGTGGATTGCAGGAGGTGCTGGGCCAGGAGAGTGCACTGACTCCCTCTGAGAGCATCATGTCTCTCGGCAACCTTCACCTGTGGGCATCACGGGGGCCCTACCTCCCAGACAAACTCCAGATCGTCAAACCGCTGGAAGGTGAGGGGGAAAAGGAGCACGGGTTGAGTAGCAAGGCTGTAAGGAGGTGGGAAGGTAAACGTCACAAAGGAGGTGGAACAAAGAAAGGGAGCAAGTGGAGCTGGGGGACGGAGAGGGAAAGCAGGAGGGACAGCCATTACAGTCAGGCTTCTGAGCTAGAACGGGACAGAGGGTGGGGGTGGGCGAGGAAGACCGGAGCTAGGATAGCGAGGGAGAGAGGAAGGAGGTGGGCCAGAGACCGAACCGGGAGCGAAAAGGCGAAAGAGACGAAAGACAGGCCCCTGTCGCTCATGCTCTTCAACTCCTTCTGGTCTCTGATGCACCATCACAAGTCCGGCAGCTTTGCATCTCCACACAGCTATTACAAAGACACACAACCGAGGGGCTGGCTGTAGAGCACGCACAGCACACACACGACTACGGAGCGAAGGAATCAAGATCACCTACATATAACTATCCGTGAATACGCAATTATCGCCGCTGGCATCTCAGGGGTGTCGCATGCTTTAAGGTTTGAGCCTAGAGAGAGTCACAGCAGTGTAGCATTGTTCTCCTTGTGAGTCAGTGCTGACTTAACGTAACGTTTGCAATCTGTGAGGCGTTCAGGTCGCCTCTGCTGCCCCCTGCTGGTCATAGCTTATACTTTTTACAGTTCTCCTATCAGACATTCCTGTTATATAGAACCTCCTCTGTTGTTTACATACGTATGAATATGTGTAGTTCCATCTTCTCATTTATTATTTATGTATTTCTGTCACTGTCTGCTTTGTCTGTTATAAAATTACCAATAAAACCATTTCTCACGCTAACAGCTCATTTCATTTCATCTTTTAATTTCATTTACATCTTTTTCTTTTGCTCGTCATCGTCTTTTAATATGCGTGTTTTCTCATGATCTCACTTAGTCCTGATCACTGTCATCACCAATCATTTCTTATTTGTCACATTTCCCTGTATTAAACAAATTTTGTCATGTTTTTTATTGTAGCTGCTAAACATTAGACATTAGAGAAGTAAAAAGCTTTTTAACTCAGTGTGACACTACCAGCTGCTGTAGTTCAACGTTCGGTTCAGCATTGGATAAGCTTTTAATTTTGTTTAATGATCAAAAGTGTCACGTTCAGTGGATGTGTATTAATTTGTGTCCTCCAGGCTCTGCCACTCTGCACCACTGGCAGCAGTTAGCCCAGCCTCACCTCGGTGTCATTCTAGATGCCAGACCAGGAGTCGTGTCGAAGGGCTACAGACCCCTCGAGCTAGAACTGGAACAGGTCTGTCTGTCTGTGTTTAACATTCATATCTGGAGTAGAGATGAATGCATTCACATTAAAATCCCACTCACTGTGACAGGGTACTGTTAAAACCATGACAGAGTTCCCCTGATTGTTTGCAGCCTCTACTAATCCTTGCAACAGCTGTAAAATACTACAGTGCTAGCGTTGACGCTGTGTCTAGGTGTATCCATGGGGCGGTTTCGAGGAGGAAGAACCGGGCGAGCAGTACTTCCAGAATCTGCCCACCTCCTCTGCCTCTGCCACGCCAGCGGTGCCGTCCACGTCCGGCACCGGCGACGCCAACCTCGTGCAGCCAGCACCCAGCCTTGCCCCGCCTTCCCCACCCTCTCCATCACCTTCGCCACATCTGAGCAACACCGATGCCCTGGGTGAACATTTCAAAAGTACCTGTATAAACACCTGCAATGCGCTGTGGGGCTTAAAAATGACGGTGGTCTGTGTTTATGCCACTTGCAGCTGCCTACTACCCAGGTAAATGCATGGCCCACACCAGCTCTACGTACACGTTCACAACCTGCCGGATCCTCCATCCCACTGACGAGCAGACACGGGTCACGCCGAGGTAATCAACGTCTGTTTGATGTGCCAGCATCCATCCACAGCAAAGCTCCGCAGTGGTTCGTCTGTGGGGAGGTTCACGGTTCTCCAACAAGTTCTGTGCAAGTCTGACGTGCTTAGGATTCTTTCGCAGTTTAAGAAGAATCACACTTGTTTTTTTCTTTTAGCTGAAGGCAGCCACATTCAAACAGATGCCTTATTACCAACTCTAATGAAAGTACACTTAGGTGTTCTCCCTTGAATCGTGGATGCTTTTAAAAGTTGCTAAAATGTGCTTTTCATTGCATTCTATATATTCTAATGACATAAATAATTAACTTACAAATATAAATGGTATTCAAACCCATGTACTTATTGTGGTAATGGGTTTATATAGGAGGTGCTTAGGGACTGACTGCTTTAGACCAAGGCCCATGGGACGAATAGAGTCCACAGCCGTTACTGAAGTGGGATTGTGTCCTGGCAACAGCATCCAGTCTGCCAGACAGCAGGAAGGTGCTAAATAATACATCCCTGTGATCATAGGGGGAAGAAACAACATTCCCTGTGCACAATAAATGTCGGTTTTCTGCTTTTGTGTTTCTGATTGTCTTTGTAAGTTGGTTTTGTTCTTCTCCCAGTCTAAACCCAGTCCCAGCATCTTCCTCCTGTGTGATGACCAGCTCTCTGTTGGGCACTCCAGCGGTTACTCCCTGCACGCCCCGCAGGCTCAGTCTCAGGCCCTCTGAGTCTTCCACTAACCTCAGGCAAGGCTGCAGCTAGAACACACAAGATACCTGGACTTTATTATTATTACTTTTCAGAATTAAAGTTAAAGAATCATATTTTCTAGAGACTGCAGAACAGGGATCAGCAGAAGTGATGTTGACCTTTTTCTTTTTCTCGTGTGTCTGCAGAGATGCAACACGCACCACCAGCACCTCGCTGGGGTTAGTGCGCCTTCTCCAGGAGCAAGGCATCTCTGCAGCCGTGTATCACCAGTGCCAAGGCCTGGACCAGGGTCAGAGCAGTGGAGGAGTCCTATTCAGCACCTCCATCACCCCGAACCGAGCACCCAACCCCGACCCACTGCGTCCCTCCACCCCTCCGAACTCTCCGACGGGACAGGGCGCGTCAGCTGTGCCAACCTCTGTGGGCTTCGACTTTAAGAGCCCTTCCTATGACAACTTCCTGGCCTCCAAACCAGCCCGTTCCATTCTGAAGGAGGTGACGGGGGGGATGAGGGGCAGGCAGCGAGGACGGGACTGTGAAAGCCAAACGGATGTTAGCGTGACCGTCCACAACCTCAACCTGCTGGATAAGGTGAAGCGATTCGGTGTGGCCGGAGCTCCGGGGGCCAGAGCAATGAGCCCTGGTCCCATGCTCGGCCCTTTGGGTGGGCTGCGCAGATCCGGCTCCCCCTTTGGGCCCGATGGTCTAAGAAGAAACCGTAGTTATCCAGCCATGGTCGGGGCCAGCATGGCCATGAAAGCCCCAGGGCCCCAGGAGTAGAGTGGACTGTTGGTCATCGGGGTAAGTAAATAAGAGGCTGGCAGCACAGAGGACCGGCTGTGGAGCAGTCACCTGGAACCCAAACACTGACTCACACTGTTCACACTGGACCACGTGGTACTACTGACTGGTTTCTAATCAACAAAGAGGTTTCACACTGACGCTGATCTTTATAGTGCTTCTAAGTAGCAACGACAAAATAAGGATGGATTTACCCAAACTCCAAGGACATAAAATATTTACAAACACATTCATACAAATCTTACTGTGGATAATCGACAAACAATAAATGGTTCTCAGTAAAAATATTTTCTCAGCATTAAGCATGAATATGGAGACAGAGAGAAAGTTGACGTAGCATAAGGATTTGAAGCAGAGGGAAACAGCGAACCGGGCTCTAACAGCTTTAAAGTGCTACGTCTCATTTGTGTAACGTGCACACAAATAACCACTTGTCGTTTGAGTTACATGGTGCAGGCGCTGATTTTTTTTCCACTTGGAGGGAGCCAGTGTCTTTTCTATCTGATACACCTCCAACCTGATTCTCAGAAAACGTCATCATCATCATTTTGGACTTAAAGAAAGACGGTGCACGCTTGTGGCATGTCGACACTGGTTTTTAAATGTTGATATTGAGCTTTAAATCGTGAATTAGCAAAGCTTTGAGCACAGCTAATGTCACTGTTCTGGGAAGTGACAGACATCTCACATTACGGAACAGAGCAAATCAGTTCAGTGTTATTTAACTTGTCATTTCATCTAAACTATTAGAAGAGATCTGCTGATGAATTTTGCCAGATTAAAATCACCAAATCTGCCATGGCTGTGTGCTCACATCCCTGTTTGGAGACTGACTCTGCTGGCTAGATGTTGTACTCCCACTCCCGCCTTCTCTGAAACCCAGAACCCCCCACACACCCAGACGTTGCACTAGCTGTAGTTGCTGTACCAGTAAAACATGCCTTTCTGCAGTCTCACTGCGCTGAGGTTCACATTTAAAACACCAAATAAAGTAAAAAAAAAAAATTACCGGTAAAAAGCTCCTCTCTTCACTCTTGGAAATCCCTCTGGAAGTGATTAGAGGCAGGTCTGAGAAATCAATTTCAACAAATCACTGGAAACGAATTTATGTCAGTATTGAAGATAGTTTTCGTTTAGATTCCTAATTGGCCATTAGACAGGGAAGTTGGCGATGCCTGTACCGAACCGGACGGATCAATACACTGAAGAGGAGAGAGACAGGAATAGAGCGAATCATTGAGGTCAATTCGTGGTCGCGAGCTCTGGGACGTTTTGTGGAACTGAAGCAATATAGTGCCTCGACTATCTGTTTTTGATCCTTTGTGTGCTTCATGTGTTGGGTTATGGGTGTGAAGAAGCCGTCGCGGGCGTTGTTACAGTTGTTCTATTTATTTTTTCAAACTCTTATTGTGCTTTTACGCAGTTTTTCACGTCCATACTCACTGTATATCACTGAAATGTTACGGCACAGTTCTAATGCAACGGTTATGTGAAGCCATGACCAGTCACACATCTCTGTGAGCGTTGCTGAGAGCATGTAATCAGGCGTTTTCCAAATAAAAAAATCAACAATATATGTTAAACGAATATGTTCGTTTTTTCCATCTCTGTTTTTCCGCTACAAGAAATTATGAATCGTTGAAAACTAGGTCCCACACGCGGAATAATCTCTTCCAGCAGATGGCGCCCACAAATAACTGACTACAGCAAATATTATGTGAAGGATATTACGTTCATCCATCTGTCCACGCAGGCAAACTCATCATCACCCACTGACCATATGATGAATATGATCAGGGCAGACTTATTAAACCTCAGGGTGAATGAAAGGTGAACAATAATCAAAAAATGCCACTAGGAGCGTAATTAAAAGAAATGAGATGTTTGAATGTCACTAATGTTTTCATGGTGGAGATTTGTTCTCAGAATAATATGTTGTTAATCTGATTTATCAAAAGATCAAATGTTTGATTTGAACCTCCCTGAGCTGAAAGTGGAAAACCCACAGTCACACTGTTTGTGCTGATATTACATTTATAGTTTACATTGTAAAAATATAAAAGTTATGTCATTTTTTTGCTATTCCCTGGATTGTTTGTTTTGTACGTAACATTTAAAACAGCTAGAAATGTTGGTCCACCTCCTTTGCCTAGGCTCAAATACTTAACACAAGACTTTTGGCTTTTATTCAAAGGGATTCGTCTTCAATACGCAGAAGAAAACACTGCATCCAAAAGCCGCCTTAGGTCTGGGCCACGTGGACGTTTCCTCCTGGGGATGCTTTGCCACAGCAGTTGCTTTCAGCTTTGTCTTCAGTAAGTGAAAGGCTGCTCTGATGGGCTGAGATCATATCGTCAGTGAAGAACTTTCCATTTCTTTGCCTTGAGAAAGTTCTGGGTACATTTTATTGTGTGTTTTAGGATCCTATCAGTTGTGCAGCATCCGTCTGACTCACGGCTCTGTAACCTTTACTTAACCCTGACTTATCATCTGTTTTCAAGCATTGCCGGCGTTGTGGAGCTAGTTCTGTGGACTAGGACAGTGAATCTACCTCCTCAACAGTTTTGCTGACTTGACTACATCGTTTTCCTCACGTTGTAGGACAATGTGTTTTACTTGTTTCAAAAGCATTTCAACATTTATCTGTATGATGCTCTACTTTGACGTGTGCTCTGAAAGCCGGGATTTCTTTATTCTATTTATGGTTGTTGTTTTTTTTTGACTTGGTGCAACTTTCAAGACTTTTATCTTCCCCTGTTCATGCTATAAATGTTCCTGTTTCAGACAGTTGTTCTATCTCTATTCCATCAAGAATAAGAAAGACTAACGAGTTAAATGTACAGTTTTCCTCCGTTGAGTCGTGCTTAAATTTGCTATTTCAGTGATTGCAGTCCTGAGTCTCTCTTTGTGTTTTTACCGTATATTCTACTTCTTCGACTGCCAGCGAAACACCTTTCAACTCTTTAAAGCTGCTCTGCAGGTAAAGGAAGGAACATTTGGAAGCAGACAGTGTGTTCAGCGCGAGCTCGGACCATCTGCTCGTTGCCGTTTCTGGATCTTCATTACAGCCACTCATGGAGCTCATCCTCCTTTCATGACTGTGTGGCTGTGTCTGAGCAGAACCACAGCACTTAGACACGTATGAGTGCTGCAGTCACTTCATGATGGGGGAGGCTACACATGAGCTTTTTCAGAGCAGACACACACACACACACACACGCTGAAGACATTTACTAGTGGTCCCAGTGAAGCTTTTAAACCTTTCCAAAGCCTTTACCTCTGAATTCTTATGACTTCAGTGCTTTAAACAGAAAGTTTGAGTCAATTCCCACCACACGCTCAGATTCTCAAGTCTCTGTGAATTTCTGATTGAAGTGTGACCTCAGACCAAGCCAGAGGCTTCAGTGCCCTGCACACACACGTAAACATACCCCCTTTCCCCCGAGGCTGCCGACACCGCTTCACTGAATAATTCACTGAGGCTGATTTGCTCATCGATCCCTCTTTCCACCTCTCACTCTTACAGACACATCTTTCACTTAACACGCCGGGGGAAGAAGCTGCTTCACGTGATTCCCTGTTACAGCGGTGCTTCCATATAAAAATCCCTTCTACAGGTTGAACTTTGGGGTCTTTAATGCCGCCTGGTTTCGGACATTGTCTGCGTTTTTAAGACGTGTTCAGATAAGTAATGTCGATTCCACGTCATCATAACTCTGATCTGTCTTTGCCCAAAGATGATTCATAAACGTTAACATCACCATACGTATACCTGCCCCAGAACCCCTAAACCTAATTATTAGGATTTATGATGAACCTGCTCAATGATTTAGTCAATATCAGTTTCTCCAAACGCTTCAGACCACTTCAATATTTAGCACAGATTCATAATGATCTTGCTGTTCTTTTGAAGATATTCTTGAACATTCCCCAGCCTGGCCCCTGAATGATGCATTCACTGGCTTTCATCTCCTTTGTGCGGCTGCACGCTGACCTCTTTTCTCAACATCACACGTCTCTTCTTTTCTATTCATCAAAACCAGCATCATTACCCATGGCCCACCGTGGTCCAGCAGATCCCTCAGTTGCCCGAACTGTGCGGCGCACGGTATGTAACACACTGCTGTGTCTTTCCACTGGAACAGCCGTGAGACGAGACCTTAGGTTCAGTACGTCTGTGTCGATGTAGTGTGACAGTGACAAGTACTGTACTTACAGTAAGTAATATTTTAAGTCATTTTGACTCCGCTACATTTATAATAATAATAACAACACATTTTTATCACACATGAAACTCCTGTAGATTTATAAAATTGTTAGAATCAGTTTTAATTTCTTTCCACACCGAAACTTTGGTCTCTTGGTAACTGACACCGTTGTCATTACTATTATTAACACTTATTTATTATTAATTAACATAAGCAATGCTGTGTCGTAATGTTCATCTCTCCAGACCCTGCTGACCCGCCGCCTTGCTGCTTATCCTTTCAGTGTTAGTGAATTGTTAAGAACAGAAAAACTCCAAAAATAATATAATATAAATCAGCAAAAAAGGCCACTTTCCATCTTCTTTTATTTAAAATTCATCCACTCTCATAAACCAGCATTAAAGCATCAGTGAGTGCTTGTGCCTCCTTCTTCATCTTCTTGTGTGATTCATAATACTGCATGTTTACACTGTGATGCCCCGAATAATCCAGTTGTTGACATGACATATAGTAAATGCCAGAATCTAAATACATTGAATCAGAAGAACATATGCACAGAGCGATGTTTTCAGTCTTTATTCAGCCCAGTTATTCCACAGACCCCGACACTATCCTACACCTTTCCACCCAAAAATAATAAAGATAACCGAGAAAACCAGAAACAAACAAACCGTGGACAAGAGCTTTTCTGCAAAATTTGGCATATGTATATTGCATTATTACAGTTTTACAAACAAATGTACAACCAATACATCATAAATAGACTCTTGTTGTGAGACAGTGATGAGCCAGCTTGCGTGGGTTTGTTTCTCCTTTTTCTCCCGTGCCTGAATGGAGCCACGGCTTCCCTTCTTATGAGGAATACTCGTACTCCTCAGCGCTGCGACGGCCGAAATCCATCCAGCCCAAGTAATCTCTGTCTGCTATCCGGTGGTTGGCGCTCAGTCCGCTGCCTCTGCTGCTCGCCGTGGAGTTTCTGCGCACGGATCCTGGGAGGAGAAGTGGGTGGGGAGGTGATAGGATGAGTGGGCGGAGGAGAGCAGGAGGGACATTAGTATTCCTCAGAGAAGCGAGCGCGTGAGCCAAGCCAAGACTTTCGCTGGATTGTGGACCTACTTTCAAATAGTTTCTGCATAGAGACAGTTGGAGCAAACTAGCTTGAAATGTTCTAATTTTGGAAGCAAGATGCAAATGTGCTGCCATGAAATATAAACAACCCCATTCTGTCTTTTATCTGGTTAAATGTGTCAGTTTTTAGATGAGACTGGACACGACGACGCTCCCACGTGGAGCAGTTCAAAGTCCTCTGGTGCTAACATGTGTTTCCAGTGACGGATGCTTTTAATATCTCAGTTCACGTCACTTTTGTAACTTTTCAGATCGGAGTTTTTGCCCTAAGATGACAGAGGTGAGTTCAGAGCCTCACCTCATTAAAGCTTAATGCCTTTTAAGAAGAAATGCCTGCAATATTGGAATCTCTGCTGATTTCAGTCGCCCACTGGTGGTTCTGTCCCTTCTCTCTCATTATTTCTCTGTCTCTCGTTCACACACACACAAACCCACACACACTAAAACAAAGGATGTTCCAAGTACAGCTGGACTTCAGACTGACAACATACTATTACTGTCTCTTCTTCTTTCTCAACACGTTCCTCCATTTTTCTATGTGGTACACAAATGTGCGTGTCCATCTCCTGCAGCCTTCATCGCAGCCTTGTTCCTTCTCCTCCTCCTCACACACACAGACCTCCAGTCTTTAAACCACGTCTGATTTCGGTCTCATCTTTTTTCCATTCCAAGTACAGCGAAGCAGGGTTGCTTGTCCGTTTGCTAATCAATTGAGCGCTCATAGAGAAGCTGTTTGCACTCCACCCACATCCTCCCACGCAACACACACACACACACGCGCACACAAAAACACAGCGCTTTAGTTCCCCGGTGTTCTGAGAAGACTGGCTGCAGAAGGCTCGACAACGACACCTCCCACACCAGAACATACAAGTGAACAGCAAGCGCACAAGCACAGACACCCACAAACACGCAAACACAGTTAGGAGATTAAATCATTTTGCAGAGTCTAAGACTTCACAGACTTTGTGCAGGTCTTATACTGTAATTACTGCAACAGCAAAACATCAAGTTCAGGTTTTAAATATGTCCTGTGGAGTGTTTCAAATTATGTGTGGATGTGTAAATATGGTGTTTTATTGTCTATTGCCCTATTTAGTGATTTGTAAATCGTTTGCTAATGAGGCAAAGATGTTTTCTCCTGAGCAATGTAACCTTTCGTCCAGTCTAACTGTGGAAAACGTGTGCAGGTTTCCGGCTCTAGCTTTTGTTATTCACAGTGGGACACGCACACATTTCAATATCTGGAAGCTGAGCCCGAAAGACTCTCGTCTCAGACACCACGCATGTCCGTGTGTGCGCTGTGCACTTTGGTAGCCCGAAAATTCTTTAGTCCTGCCACACAGCCAGTGAGATCAGAGCGCTGAACATGAGGAAGGGTCGAGAGTTTGTGGTGTCAGCATCAAAGCGAGAAAAAAAAACACAGAGCTACTGGGAATCAGATAGGGGGGAAGAAACGAGATGGTACGAGGAGAGTGGCCGGAAGGCAGCACGCACTAATACACGCTTTTTCAAACCACAAAAGCCTTTCAGAGCTGCTAATTCATTTAACAAAGCTAACTGTTCACTGATTCTAGTAATTAGCAGGAGGGAGTGTGTGTGTGTGTGTGTGTGTGTGTGCGGGGGGGGGGGGGGGTCAGGGAAAAGCACATGTCTCTTTAAATTAATTATTGTGACTTCCAGATGTTTTCTTTATGTGTTCACATGCTCACGGCTTCAAGAGTTTGAGTTTGAAAGAGTCCACCCTCACGACACACACACACACACACACAGACACACACTCACACCTTTCCTGGAGGAGATGAGTCTTGCCAGCAGCTCGCTGAGATTAGCCCGGGAGTCTGGATCCTCATCGGCCACAGGAAGAGCTTTCAGCTGAGGGGCAGAGCGCCTGTGTCGGAGGTGGGGTCCTCCCAAGCTGTGGATGTCAGCCTCAAGGAGAGCTGCTCCACAAAACAAACGCACAAAAGAGCAGATGTCAGCTGTCACCACTCACTGCAGTATTAATAAAAGCGCCCGCTACAGGCTTGACTTCAGTCGAACCTTCGGAGGGAGCGGAGAGAGAGCGCCGGACCCCGTCCAGAGGCTGAGAGGAGAATGGGAGCCCCAAGCAGCTCGTACACAGGACTGCCAGCACGACACACACACACAGCCCCGCAGTCATCTGAAAAGAGAGAGTGAGTTTAATAAGAATGAATTTAAGATGCAGCCCAGTCTGGGACAGCTGAGACCATCTGCCACCTGCCAGACAACTGTCACTTCACAGCACTGAAGCGTGAATCAGAGCAGCATATTCACGCTGTTCGCCAGGGGCACGACACGTAGCACAACAGCTGTGGTCACTCCTGATGCACTCAAAGTCATCTTTCAGAATAAAGCACCAGACATCTCCTGTTTTTTACGAACACATGTGAATTTTGTAATCTTTCATGTGCAGCTGCATGGTGTTATGAAAATCGCTTTTCAGGCTAATTATGAGACCAAAAAAAAAACCCATTCAACATTAAAAAAAATCCATCACAACATACAAATATGGACAAAACTGCTTTTAAAAAGCCTCAGATGTGCAGCGTGTCAAATAATAAATAATAAAACAGGGCAAACCTACCTTGACAAAAGATGTTTCTCGTGTAGAGGAGTGTGTGAGAGTGAGGAGAGCACTTGTCTGTGGAGTTGGAAGGAAGCCCCTTTTATACTCCCCGCTCAGCACAGTGTGTGTGCGTGTGGTGTGTCTGTGTGTGCGTGTGGTGTGTGTGTTGCTTTGGTACATCCTGTGTATTCCTCTGTGTGCCTGTGGAGCCCGACTTCAGTGTATCCACAATACAGCAACGTGCCACACTTTTATTGTGTGTTTGCTCATCGTAAAATTTGGCATCATCAACTCTGTGTTGTGTGTGTTCAGGTGACTCACACAGATAAAACGTATAGATTGAAACTACTGTTTGAATAATGAAAAGTTCCTCCTTTTTCTGGAAATATATATGTATTTGTTAAATGAGAGCCGTTTGCTTCTTATGAGGAGGATGTACATGTGTATGAGTTGTGTGTGTGTGTGTGTGTGTGTGTGTGGGTGAGGGGGGGCAGGCTCTGTGCTCAGGCTTGCGCGGGCGGGCGCATTTCCGCACACCCACACGTGCATTAGATGTCAGTGGATGTTCACACTTAAAAAGTCAGCAGAAGCAGAAATGAGAATTTCTTTCAATTTTACCTCGTTGCACAAGTGATTGAGCTCAAACCGAGACGCGTGTCCGCAGTCCTCGTGCTACCCCCCCCCCCCCCCCCCCCCCTCTAATCACGTAGGATTAGCTCGGCTCATCGATCACCCAGGTGCGGCAAATCAGCCATCTTGAGTCAACAGCTATCGATCAAGTGGCGCGAGTTAATGTTTTTATTAATGAGGCCGGCAGTGCACTGAGGCGCGACAGGATTAGGATGTCTGTCATGGCACCGGAGCTGTCTGTACACGCTGAGATAATGTGGACAAGAAAACGCAGCATCAGTGAAGCTGTTAAGTAAGATTAACACGCACTGGGGAATCATGGGAGGGCAACAGAGGCTTTATTGCTGCCGTCTAATTAGGAGCGATTAATGAATGACAGACGCGAAGAGCAGACGAGTGTAAAGCTCCTCATTCATACACTCCAACACTGTGACAAAGTACAGCAGCTGAATAATGGATGCGTTGGCACATAAATAACAAACAATTACAGTTGCACTTGTATTAAAATCAATAACACCTTGTCAGTTTTCTTAAATTGTTCCCAGGGCAGATAAATGACCAATTTAAAGCACAATCCATTAGATGCATGTCATTAAAAAGGGTCCATTTAAAGCTGCAGCTGCTTTGCAAATGATTTGATGTATTACAGATGCAACATGGAGACACCTGCAAATAAATGGCCGCATAAAGACATTACACACTAGACTTTAAAGCTGGATTGGCTCACACCAAACTTTAAGACCAGCTTTGGTGGACATGCTTTAGAAATCCCAGCACTTTGTTGTGTGTTGAGCGGAGTAGATGTAGACTTGTGATAGGCTGTAACAGAGCCACTGTGCTCATCTGTCATCTACGTGAGGTTACCTGGAAATGGAGACACGGCAATCTGACATCTTTCTTCAAACTGCTCTGTCACACAAGTAGCTCTTGGCTCTGAGCAAATTTGCTTAGAGTATCTCAAATGTATCTTCCAGTGTGACTTGGCCTGAGTGGGCTCATCAGGTGAACGGTAGGAACGCTGTCAGCCCTTTGTCTGGCGCGTCCTCCTGGTGGACGTGTGAAGTGGGCCTGGGAATAAAGGGACAGCAAGAGAAATTGGAGACAGATTGAGCCTGAGGCTGCCAGCTCTTTAGGGAGAGGGATTTTCTACTTGGACGTGTATGGCTTCACTTACGCTCCTCCTGTGATGAAGCTTTGAACGTCTTCACCGCACCAGTAAATGTCACACGCCCTGCATTTATATGGTGCCTTTCTACCTTGTTGGTGACCAGAGTGCGTCTAACGTTGCGCATTTGAGATCCGCCGACTAAGATTTTTAAAAAGTGACTCTAAGTTAAACAAGCTCCTGTTGGAGACTTCAGCCATGTGAACAATCACAAGTGTGTGTTTGACCCTGAGCCTTCTTCAGCCTTCTGCTGCATCTGAATGCTGTCGTGTTGAAGGACTACTTAGAAAATCCAAGGTGGTCCTTCAGTGAGAATTGTATTCCGATGCCCGTCTTCCGTCTCCTTGGTTTCCATGGCAGTGAGGACGTTGTCCACCTCAGAGTCCTGATGGAAGGATGGACGTCTGTGCTACAGTGGGTTGTGGGAGTTAGACCTTGTTGGGTGTAGTCACTGCTATACATACGCTGTATAGAACAACTCACATGGGGAGGAATCGGGCACATTATCACCTGAAAGTATATTCACCTCGCTGTAAGTTGTTAGATTCCTCTAATTCCATCTTCTATCAGCCCAGATTCCCCACAGTTTCAGAAGTAATTAACATAAATCTGCACCTACTCCGCTTGGCTGGCACATACTCCCCCAGCCAATGAGAACACAAGCTAATGAATGATGCATATTCTCTGATGCTGCAACCGCGCCACAGTAATGGCGGTGGGGATGTACAGTAACGCCTCGAAATGAGCCCTGGGCAGGAAGACTTGCTGTGGCGGACGGACCACGGTCCAGCAGCTCCTGAAGACACTGGACACACAGTGAATCGCTACAAAAGAAGTGGTAATGCAACGGTGAATAGATTTATTTAAGTGCCACAAATCTGACATTCACTCTTTTTTATTAGATGAATTTGATCTTGGATACAGTATCTGAAAGAGCTGCAGAGTTATTCTATCTATCACTGGTTAACTTATAGTCAGGAATAAAAAAAAGGTTCTCTGGGCACAAAAGCGTGTGGGAATTATTTCACAGCTGGAATCAGGAAGAATGAGAAAGTTTGCGCTTTGTCAGAGATTCAACCCCCCCCAAAAAAAGAGTTCAGCTATTTAACAGCTGTACCTTGACAGTTCTCACACATCAGTGAGCCAATTATCAACACGGTGCCTCGAACAGAGATTTAAAAGTCACGTAAGTTCAGGTAATTTCATAACTATGGAGGTTTGCTCGACTACAGATCTCTTAATGAGGTACAGCACATATATCTGGGCAGACGTCTCCACTCTGATCTGAGCTATATTTGATATTTTGGGCTGACCTGGTAGGCGCCAGCGTGTTGGAAGCCTCGCCTCTACGGAGATATAACGCAACCCAGCCCCCCAGTGTGTTTACTGACGTCATCTTACACGAGTTCCCGATATTAAAGTCAGCAAAATTTAATTTAACTACCTCTTGCTGCCAGTTCCCAATGTGCCCGGTGAACTTTGGGCCACAACTACCAGCTGTCACTCACGAACGTTGACTCTCTCTCCCTCACTAGCGTTTTTTGAAATTCACAGTCATGGTTTCGCTTCAGACTGCCTGCCTCGCACTCTGAGGGTGCTGTAACGCTTCCTCCAGGCATCATGAGAAGGCATGAGTGTAGGAGGTGAGGCCACGGCCGTTCAAATTAGAATTAATTAAGCATGTGGTGTGGGAGGCGTGTGTGTGTGTGTTTGTCCATTTCTTTTTCTGAGTTTCTACATTAGATATTTACTTTTAGTCATTTGTTCAGTGTGTGTGTGTGTGTGTGTGTGTGTGTGTAACCCTGAGGCGACCTATTGAACGGGATTATTCTCTCACTACCAAGTGTAGGCGAGCAGATATGCGCCTCCCCTGTGGGGTCTCTGTCTAACTAAATGCATCCAACACACATCTGGACTGATAGTTGGAGTTTACTGTAAATGCTTATTTGGGCATCTGATTTCTAACAGTTAAGAGGTTTCAGAGAAAGAAATCAAATCCTAAAGCGGCGAGAGATTCTGTCTGATGCTGCAACTTTGGTACGCAGTTAGTAAACACGCTAAATAATGCATCGCTCTATTAATGCACCATCCGCTGCCTCGCACAAAGAAACACGCACTAACGACAACAGTATTGATAGGAACTCTTTACCCACAAGGCAGCTTTGGAAAGTTCTCGTACATTTTAATTGTAACGAATGCACGAGTTAAATCTGTTCAACGTCTTTGTACAGTGCGTCTACAACAAATGGGCTTCCATGGAAACCTCAAAACACAGAACGATGATAAATAAAAATAAAAAAAAAGGAGACGGGACCAGAACGTGTTGTTGCTGGAACCTCTCTTTGCTCAGGGGTCAGAGCTACTGTACCACAGGTGCCACCGTTGTAGTGCACGGTCTGGAGAGGTTTGTCCTTCCGTGGCGGTTTTTCCTCGGCTTCCTCCTCAGGCTTCGGTAGAGGCGGCGTCATCACGCACAGCCCGCCTGGTTGCTGATGCTGCTGGTGTGTGGACGCAGCGGCTCTTAAATCTCAATGAATTCAGCCTCAAGTGTGCTGTGAAAAAGACACCTGGACACTCGGCTGTGTTTAGAGGAGGATGGAGACACACACACGCACACACACACACACAGAAAGATACAAAAGGTCAAGAAATATTTGATGGTTTTTCTGTTACAGTTGTTACATGGCTGGGATTTTGAAATCTATTATTACACACTATCTTCTTGCAGAGTTGTCTTCAGTAGCTGCTACTTGCCCAGTCCTCTCACTTCCCCATGTTAAAATCATTAATTTGATTTAGTAGAAGCTCTTGATTGGAGGAGTTGAAGCCATTCCGCCCTCAGAGATTTGACTCGTCTCTCTTTTTGATGTGCAAGGACTCATTTGCACACATGGAGCTTTTCCATTCTCTTCGCAGGGCTTCAAGTGACTGTGTCGTGTGAATCAATCTCCCAGGAGATTAAGCAGCAGTATGGACAGGACAGGAAGACCTATAACACCGTGTGCTTCCCATAGATTGTTCTGACACACAGGCGAATGAGGCCGAACTCGTCCCCGCGGGCCCATTGTGATGGAGACGGTCACACGTATTACCATGTGCAAATAGCTCAAATCTTCTTGTTCTCAGAGTCTCCCTCCTTTGACAGACGCGCAAATGAACATTGAAGTGGCAAATATTGTAACATTTAATTCATATTTAACTCACAGCTCTCTCCGAGTGATTTACTGAAAGACATTAAATCGACTGAAATTGAGGACGCGCGAGAAAATGGGAAAAATAAGACGAGAGTGATGCGACTCGAAGGGAGAAGAGTGGAATGAATGATGGTGCAAATAAGGGAGCAGATGAGTGTGAGAGACCTGAAGGAGCAACTTTGATTTAGTTAAAAGCAGGGCAGAAAGTTCTGCTCTGGTAGAGCCCAAGCTTTACAGGACGGTCAGTGCTATCGATCAGGGTTTTAATGAAGGCATTGTTTCATCATGTTCCGTTTATTATTTCAGCCTACATTTGAGCATCTGTAGTAAAATACCATATTTTTATCATGTCACACAAATCACTGTATTAAGTAGTTTCTTCTGTGCTCGTCTTGTTCCCACTCAAACATATCAGCTCTTACTATTTATACTCAGGCCATGTACCTCCTTTTAGCAACACTTTTGACCATCAAACCGAGCTTAGGTCATGATGGGCAGCCTTTTAAAAGTTAGTTTCATGTGACTAATGTATGGAAGCGTCCCCATGTATCATGCCTCCACTACTTTGGGTTTTTAATCCTCTTCATGTCATAACATTTCAGCCGAATGTAGTAGTTGATCCTGTAACCTATAAGAACGCCACCGCTCCAGCGCAGGTCGCCGCGTTGGCACAGTAATTCCAAGAAAAGGACGAAAATTACAGCCTTTAAACATCCACTACCAGCGATCGCATGCAAAATAGGTAATGTCATGCTGGAAGCTGTCGCATGCTACAAATATAGCTTCTCTGTATATACATATATATATAGTCAGTCCTTCTTTTACATCATTTTGTGGGAAGCAGCCAGAAAATAGATCAAACTGAGAAGCACCTTGTTTTGATGCAATAACCAAATCTATTCCATCTTCTGACTTTATCACAGCTGCGCCCACTAAAACTTTAAAACCTTGTGATTTTTATATATCATATTTATAATATTGCCACTTGAAAGGGCTGCTTTAAAGCGAGCTACTGAGCTAGAAGAAGATATGTAAAGATCTTTTTTCAGTGTGATCCTATGCAGGACAGAATTTGGAAACATAAATATGAACATTCATTGGATCGTTAAATCAGGTTTTTACCCTGGGCTACTGCTTTTGCTTCATGAGTTGTTGTCTTTCTACTGTTAAAAAGTGTTTGCGTCTGTGGGCACAATCCCGATGAAGACAACACTGTCTTCATCAGTCTTTTGCGTCTGCTGAAATAAATCTCTGCATCAGGCTGCGTGTTTGTGCAGTGTCCACGGTTCAACAAAAAATATTCCCTTAGCTGCTCCGTCAAAGCTCTGTGTGTTTCTGTTTTTGTCTCCAACTAACTTGATGAAGGTTCATTCAAACTTGAAGCGATTAAAAAGCTTTTGATGAAGAGGCAGCATGAGAGACAGCAAAGTGAAAACAGACTCGAGTTCATCACTGAAGCCGTTCGTGATGCAGCGATGACGAAAGAAAGCTCGGATATCGTTAGCGTAACAGTGCTCGGACGGAGCGTCATTACCTGCACATGCGCCTGCGTGGCTATGCTAACGCTGTCATTAATGGCGCGAGGCCCGAGAGGCTGGTGCGTTTTCCTCCTCGTGCCTCGTCTGGCTCCTCTTGCACTGAATTATAAATGGTGTCACTGCTGACAGAGTAGAATGAAGCTTGCTCCCTCCGAGCATCGCACTGGGAAAAGCTATTCGTGATGACCCTATTGCCTCGCCTTTACTTCATCAGCCGCATTGCAACAGGCTTGTAACAGCGTCTGCTTTTCAAATTCAAGTCATTAATTAAACATCCAGCTGTGACTCTCCATAGCAAAACCTTAATATTCACCCCACAGAGATGTTCAATCAATCAATCAATCAATCAATCAATCAATCAATCAATCAATCAATCAATCAATCAATCAATCAATCAATCAGGATCAGGGCAAAGTAGCTTGTGGGGAACCGAGATCCAATTCAGGGTCCGATCTCACGTCACAGCAGAAAAGCACAAATCCATTAGGCAGTACTACCCATTAAATATTAAACATCCTTCACATTAATAAACACGGCCTGTGTGTTTGCAAAACATTTGTGTTTTTTTGTGAGTTTGCCTGTGATACAGGAAGGAATTGGTCAATTAAAGGAGATAAGCAACCATTATCTCCTAACTGCCAAGATGCCACAAACAATCTCTATTGATTTCTAAAGATGGAAAACAATCTTAACAAAGTAGTCAAATATTGATTGTCATGGGATAAATGATTTAATCTGTCGTTTGCACAGGGAAACAATATACTGAGTGTTACTGTACATCTGTGAAGGACACACAAGCGTGTTCATGTGCGTTTCTGTGCTCGTTTGAGTATTTGACAAGATATTTTATTATGAATATTAAATATTATGCACCTTGTGGAGTTGAGAGTCATGGATTACTGGTAAATTAAAATATGAACTTTGACAGGCAGGAAACAAAGCCGCCACGTTATCAGCCCCGATGGGTTGATGCTGATGAGCTTTGCTATGTAACAGGCTAGAGACCAGATGTTTTGGATTGTGAAGTTGTCTGACCTGATGTTTCAGGTAAATACACGTGACAGATTATGCCAAAGCTGTGATGTTTAGCCTGGTCCTGTAAAATGTAAAATCCAACTTCCCTTAATACCTTTTAAACTGAAAAGTCATATGTGCTCAATTCAAATATGAAAGTCAAGACATCAAAAATCACCTAGTTCAAAGAGCACAGTTACACACTGTTGTTGAAACATGCGTTGCTCCCACCCAGACAACACTACACCAACTAGCAGCCTTAGTTTAGCATAACTGAAATGTCAAAACTGTCTCAGATCTGGACCAAGAAAACAAACGTAGCAGCCTGTGTCTGCTCTGTTATGTCATTGCTGGTCTGCACCACAGTGACTCCCTGCCAGCTTAGCTGATTCTCAATGACCTGGCGTTTTTATTTTTCACCTTCGTATTAGCAAAGACATTTGTGTCAGTCATCGAAAGTATTGATCTCTTGGCTTGTCGTTGATATCTACACTTGTTAAATGCTGAATACACACACACACCTACACAAACACACACACAAACACACACACACACACACAGTCTCTGCCTCCTTCTCTCCCTCCCACAGGAATTATAATTCATTATGCGCTAGTGCCGTTTGGCAGCTCTGGCTCTGTGACTGTTCAGAGCTGTAATGTGACACGAATTTGGCAATTACCTGAAGAAACATGTCCAAGCCGACTCCACGGGTAGACGCGCGGCGTCCGCAGAGGGAGGGAGAGCGCCGCGCTCTGTGACACGGTGGCAGATTACAGGTGTCAGCGATAGACTCGACTGCGAACTCTACGTGCCTGAAAACCGTCCAACCGTGTGACTAAGCAGCACTGCTCTAGCCTCTATCAGCGGCTTTGGATTTGCGGAGGACAAACACTGTCTGAATCTTGGTGACATTTACAACTTGGCTGTGAAGTCGTCCG
The DNA here is from genome assembly GCA_030770545.1 of Macropodus opercularis. Lineage (NCBI taxonomy): Eukaryota > Metazoa > Chordata > Actinopteri > Anabantiformes > Osphronemidae > Macropodus > Macropodus opercularis. Next base: position 6,865,696 of record JAUCMP010000029.1, on the reverse strand, counting down.
GGCTGTGTTTGACAGTGGAAACAAAGTGTGTTTACTCCTTATAATGTCACACTTCACTGTTTCTGAGGAGAGACTCTTTGCCCGAGGGCCAGGTTCCCAGCATGGCACCTGCACATAGTAGAAGCTGAGCTCAGCAGGTGGCCGATGGAGGAATGTTCAATAGTCCGTGAGGACGCCAGGATGCAAAGTAGTGGCTCTGTTGTCTTGTGTGGTATCAAACTGTATATGTAGGTAGATTTACTTTGTATTGGTTTGTCACAGGACTTGAGATTCAATTGTGTTACTGTGAAATTGGTCAAAATAATGACTTTAAACCCAGAGGTCACAGGAGCCTATATTTTCCATAATGCGATCATCTGATATTTAACTGAAGATGACCACATTTCCATCAGCAACCCTGTGATGGACTGGCGTACGTCTGGATGGAGGCATTAGGTTCTACAGCGTGAGCTACAAACACACCACTACCTGTGAGGCATCAGCAGCTCATTAATCACTCATTCCTCACTCTTTAACACACTTTAAACAAACTACACAAGCAACTATCTTAGTAGTAGTAGTTTCATATAAGCTGAGCTGTTATGTGCACAGAATAAAGTACTTGTTAGAAATTATTTTGCAAATAAATAGCTGGAATTTGCTGAGCCTTTGCAGATGTGTAACTGCATCGCAGCCTCTGATTCTGACTGGGTGTCACTTTGAAGCTCATGACAGAAAGTCGTGAGCGAGGTTCGGCTTTTCTCCTTTTACGGAACGAGGCAGTGAGATTGTGTAAGTCCGGTAATGAGACGCTAAATGATCGTAATCAGAGCTGATTTGGAGGAATTAGTCACACAGCCGTGACAGCGGCCTCACTGAAATCCATATAGTCATTAATGTGAGCACACTTGCCACCACACTCTCTGTCTCCTACACGCTTGCTGACAGGTGTACGCGCCTCCCAGCTTATTGCATATGGATGCACAAAGCCTCAGGCCCTGCTGAAATGCAGCATGCATGGTATGTCTGTGTGCTATGAATCATAATGAATATTTCATATTTGGCATGCCTTGTCTGGATAAACAGATGGTACCTCTTCTGCCCGTCTCCAGCGCACCTGGATCCGGTTCACATATTAGAATTTAAGAATGTCTCCTTCCTCTCTCGCTCCGCGTCGAAGCCGTGGTATGTGCTCACTTTCCAGGAAACGTCTGATTAGATATCGGTATAACAGCATGAGATCAGCTGCTCAACCGCATCCGATTATACATCTAAAATAGGACATGTACTTAACATTTGAAGCTTCCATGACCACTTAGTCTAATAAACAACAATACAAGCTGTTATTATTTATCCCAGTCAGCAAACAAGGACTTTCCCTACTTCACCAAAATTGTTTTGAGTTTTTGCATCATATTTATTGATTAATAGTCTGTGTGGACTGGACTGTTCACCCGAGCATGTGCTGTTTTACTGTGGTTTAAAAAACCAACAAGGCTTAATGTTATTCTTGTAAAATAGGAACTTTTAGCCTTTAAACATCCAGTTGAGGGGCAGGAGTAAGAATTCAACTGCAAACCCTCCATTTGTGATCACGTGTACTGTCAACGCCGGCGGCCGTAAACCGAGAGATGTGCTTGTGCAGAGTCACCACTGTCCTTTCCACAGACATCCCATTAGTCAGCCATGTGGTCCACAGGATGCCACACGGAGAAACCAAGGAGAAAAAACAAACCTGAGTCCACAGAGAATCCCACAGAGGCGAAGCCAAACGCGAGAGGCAGCGCTAAAGCTTGACAGACGATGTCGGAGGAGCCAAGACGCCCATGTCCCAGATGGCTCCATCCACAAGCAGTTAGGCGATGCACACTTCCACAAAAATTCCTTCAAAGAGAGCTAACGAAGCTTCTGTCATAGGAAAGCTTGCTAAAAGCGAAAAGGTTAGCAGAAAGGCGCCTTGTATGAATAACGTGTTTGTATGTAGCTCAAATGCATCAGTCAAATCTGTCATTGATAAACTCAACTCGTCCACTGATAAAGATGGAAACTGTTTTTTGTTGTTAACGAAATAGCTTTTTGACCGTTTGACAGACAAAACCAACAGCTTAAAGATAAGAAGAAAATATTTGGCTCTGACAATTTGATATGAGCTTGTTTTCTCTAGTTTCTGGCATTTTGTAACCAAACACAGAATAATCAAACAACCGGAAGCCCTGTGAGGGAGGATTCAGGGTAATTGCTGAGGTCAGACTGTGCTATACTTAAAATATGTTGAGTTGTGTAGCAGTAGAACATTTTCCCCATCCCATCGGTTTTGCATATTAGCACCTTAACTGAGTGAGCGAAAAGCCAAATTACTGGAAGATGTGTTCAAAACCTCATGACCTGATACTGATAGTTGTTCAGCTAGTAAAACACTTTAATCTACTTCTGACAATAATTTGGTTTATACTGTATACAAAAAATAACCTAAAAAAGTGGCGTAGTGCCACCAATCATTAGGGAATTTTCTTGCCTCAGATTGAATGATTTTAACACAGTGTGTGTGCTTGTAAATAACACACATCAATCCATAACTGGATCTTTAAAAATGTCCTGAAGTTCCTCCCGACAGCATCACATCACTTTTCATCATTGCTGACAGCAGGGACAGAAGAAAAGCTTCTAATCGCTTGATCCCCGTGCTCTTCAGCTTGACGGATGCATGCACCACCACCAAGTATTTGTGCCGCTGATGATCAGTGTAATAGAGGGGAGAAAGGGACCTAAGTCAGATCGGCTCTGTATGCCTACTGATCCTAGCGTTGACTTGCGTTTTTGAAGTCTCGCTGGTCTTCATTAGAGTTTTTATTACCGGCTTTTGTTACAGAGACAGAGAGGAAGACGCGAGGGAATAGGGGAGAAGGAAATCGACTCAGGAGAGAAATAACACAGAGGAGATGGTGAAAGAGTCATTAGAAAACTCAGAAGATGATCCCTTCCTATGCAAAGCTGAACTATCACATATACAGCAACGTGACTCCAAAAGTAGAGGCGACCTGAAACTTATGGGCACATATAATTAAATGTAGTGTCAAAGGATGCATAAAACCACTGGGGTGTAATTATCGCTGTATGTCAGACTGATAATCACAGAGAAGTGATGACAGAGTGTAATAATAATGTAGAGGAAAGTGACAAAAAGTAAACCTGTGTTCGAAACCGTTTGCATGCTGACTGATGTCTCTGCTTTCTGTGCCCTTTAAAGACGATCTGAGAAACAACACTGTATTGTTAAGCTTGTGCATATTTAACGAACTCCGCTTCAATATTTGATGGGCTTGGAGGCTTCACTGATCTTGTGGTGTCCGCTGACAAATGTCGGCTTCACAAATCGGGGGAAAAACCTCAAAGCCTCAAAGTTTCTGTGTCGGTTTTGGAGACGTGCCCGTGCGTTTATTCTGACATGCTTGCTGCTCTGCAAAAGGGAATAAGAGAAACGGAGAGATATTTAGATATTTGGAGAGTTACTGCACACATCAAAGTGTAAATATTACACAGATTTAGTTTTCCTTTAATACTTTAAATCTAATAAATGCCAGATATGTAAGTAAACCGTGTCTTTATAGGTAGAGCAGATGGGCAACGTCACTCATCAACTGCTGGGGTAAATATCGGCCTCTTCAGGTGATCACCTTGTTGACTTCCTATTGATTTAGAAATTAATAATTGAATGTATTTACATGAAGCTGTTTGCGCCCAACCGCTTGGTACTGACAGCGTTATTTCCATGTGTTACAGGTCAGGCTAGTTTTTAATGTGGTGTTATGTTAAAATCATCATCAATTCTACCTAATTTGCTATGTTGCCATGATCAAATTAAAAATTAGAAATTAACAAAAGAGATACTGTAGCCTTCCATATTTAGCAATAAAGAAAATTAGTAAATTTGCATTTTATACATTTATAATAAATATACGTACATTTACAATAAACGTTTTATTTATAATTTGATCAAATTCGAATGTAACAGTCCCGCTTCGCTTGCCAGCGCTGCACCACCGCATCGACCTGTTAGGCCAATAGCATCGTGTTTGCTGTGCTTAACTGGTATCGACTACATCAGCGACGCCATTCCGGGTCTTTATCTCACTATCAGATGACTTTTAAACGTGTGCACACGTCATTCACCTCAGCGCACTGTTTGTCTGCACTGCCTCTAAGACCTCAGACTTACCCAGGTGCCCCCTGACGATTACTCAAATCATTAATGGATCCTTTGTTCCCTGTAAGTTATGATGACGAATAAAATGTGACTTGAAAAACCTTTTGCTTCAACGTATCTTTACATCTACATGAAATCTGTCTGTGTCTTTAATTTCGGCTACTTAACTCGAGTGCATTCATTTAAAGCCTGAATGAATCTCTCCACACACTGACGATAGTTGAGATGACTAAAATAGGCCAGTCTTAAACATGTTCATTTATTTAAGCCAATCAGGCCCTCAGTATAAAGAGACAGGCTTCGGCTCCACAACATGAAACAAACTTTGATGCATTTCACCACTGGGGTCTACTGGCTGTCGTCAGAGAGGGAGAAATGCTTTCATTAAAAACAGAAAACTCTATGAATGAGTGGGTGATGAAGGGAAAGACAGAAAAGAAGCAAGGATTGAAACAGAAAGGGAAAAGCGTGTGTAGTAACGTGGTAAATCCTCCTGCATGCAACCAATGCAGAATATTGTTTACATCTAAAATGGAACGGTGCCATATGATAATGTTCTAACTAACGCCCTGCAGTGGTTGGCAGGGCTCAGTGCTTTGACTTTTGGTTTCTTCTGACCACATGTGGTCTCCTTGGACAACATGCTGAAATCCCACAGTACGGCCAAAGCATATGGCAGCCGCACCATCAAAGTCACATGCTCCTTTAGCTGGTCTCTTATTCGAACTTCCTCGATGACTTCTCCTCTCATGCGCATGAAACCCATGACGGGATTTGAACGTGTGGAGGTCATATCGGCGGACGAGGTACGGTGATCCAGTCTGTCTCGTTTCGCCGGGAGGACTCACGGGGTGGATGGGCAGGTAATTTGTGCCAGCGAACACAGCGCCCAGATCAGAGATGAGGTCAATGAGCTCTTACATGGCTCCGTCTTACATCTGTCGCTTTGCATGGTCATCAGTCTCACGTAATGACGGCTCGCTTGCGTACGTGTGCGCGCGCACAAATGAGTATGCGTGTCACAGATAAACCGTTCTGATGCATGAAGACAACAAAGAGTAGTGGTCAGCACAGACACAACTGGAGGTCACGCGGCCGAAGTGAGTCCGTAATCCTGACATTAGTGTGTGGGCCCCCACATTACTCACATTCAATCAAATTCAATCACATTCTGCCTGAAGATGCTGCTGTAGTGGGGTTGCCATGACTCCCTGACAGGAAGAGAAGGTAAAAAATGTCATGATCTAATGCGTCCAAAAATGAAAGTCGGGTAATGCGACGGCTATAAGTGTCCCACCGCTGCTACGTCAACGAACCCCCATCGTTTAAGGGGTTCAATTAAAAGCGATCGTGCGCAGCGTCTGTCTCCTGGAAGAACATGAGCCAAACTATGACTCAGCTCACCTTGATCTGCCTTGGCACAAATCTGGGCATGACGGACAGTTGACTTCATTGTTGTTGCTTATGTAAGTGCAATATCTGATACACAAAAGAGACTCCACCGTGAGTCTAGGTGTGTCCAAGGCTTCCCTCACCTTAAATACAGCTCTCACACACTAATGGGGGTGAGGACAGGGTAGATGTACAGCAATTATAGCTGCTAATAATAACGGCTCGCCGCGAAGCAGTCCGGCATCAGTGACAGAGAATAAACAGTCGCTGCAAGACATAAGGAGGATTTTAACACCTTATCTTTAGCTCCCCGCCGAGCTGAATCTGTCCGTACATGTCGGTCCACAGCTCCGCTCACGATGTGACAACAGGCAGAACAACTCCTACTACGCACATGTACATGGCTCTACACCCTCTGCTGCACGGGGGAGAAATCACTTATGGGAGACTGACCGAAATGAAAACAAGTAATATTCTGCAGACGTATGAAATATTTGTTCTCAAACCCTCAACATGTGTTAAAGTGATGTTTTATGGGTTTTGTTATCTTTCTGGAGGAAAAGCCTCATTATCTCTTGTCCAGGGCTGTGTTCTGGTTGTTTCTGACCAGACAGAACGTAAACATGTCTTGTGAGCTGGACTTAATATGCTAGAAAAAACTTTGAAGTGGAAAGATGGTGAAATACAAGCCAAAATCTGTCTCCTTATCCTCTGCTGCTGCCACATGTCTTCCCCTCTCTTCTTCTTCCTTTTCCTGACACCTCCTCAGTCTGAAGAGTGGTTCTCCTCAGGATCAGGTTTGAATTGGGTTTGAAGGCACCTGGGGGGGGTTAAGAGACTCGACTACGTCACGCTCTCCGTCAGCAAGTGTACGTCAGATGCGTGATGTGCTCTGTAGCAAGCAGGGGCGTCAGCTTGGTTCAGATCCTCCCACACCTCAGTATTTCAGGTCAACGTTAGGACAAGCAGCACGGCCGCCTGTTTATTTCTGACCCGCGTGAATGAACACACAACAAGTGACTCAATTACACCTTCACTGGTTAAAACTCAAAGTTAAATATTCCACTAAACTCAAAAGATAACTCTTAAGGTAAAACTGTTCAAACATCAGTGATCATGGTCATGATAATACTGTAAGTAACACTCCTCCCCTAAACTATGTCCTAAGAGCTGTGTCGACTTGTCCTGCTAAACTCCTACAGTGTGAACATCCACAGACATTCGCTGTATAATGTAGCACTTGTCACAACGGCGCACGTCAGCGTTTGCCTCGGACACCTGGGACTGCAACACTTACGTAGTGTTGCACGTCTCTCGCTCACTGTCTGCTTCAATTTTTAATCTCGTGTGTGTCTGTGCGCGCGTGAATCATTCATGACATGATATGTTCAATATTTGCACATGAATGATTCAGTATTGTCCCTTAGTGCCTCCTATTCGCGCCAACAAATTGATGCCTTGGAGTCAAACGGACGCAGAGAGACACACACAGCTCAACTTCAGCATTTAAACGAAAAGTAATGTGTGTGTAGAGGAGTAAAAATAACTGTCAGCCCTTCAGCAGGCCCTAAAGCCACGACTACCGACATCTAGCATTATTAGTGGTGTTATTATTGCACTACAGTAGCCTGGGTTAAAGTGCTTACATGATTTCACAATTTAGTGTTTTACAACAGCTTGTGACTTTTCCGCTTGTCTAGCGCAGTCAGGTACAGTACAGCTACACCGATGCTCTGACTGACTGACTGACTGGAGGCAGGTTTGTGTCATCACCAGAGCCAAACAATCTGGATGTCTGGGCTCTGTGGCTTCTCCTCAGTCTGCTACAGTTAATTGGCTCCTCTGAGAGCCACGTACAGTACAGCAGACGCAGACACGCAGCGACCGAGGACCTCCCAGCCATCTGCTGGGGGCTCGCACGCGCTGGTGCACCCTGCTCCCCCCCCCACTCAGTTTGAGGTTCCACCAGCCCGCTCCTGTGTTTGATCGGCGACGCCGTGTCGTGGGTCGTCGTTGTAATTGTGCCAGCCTGCGGTTCGCGGCTCACCTCTGTCCTCAGAGTCGCTCATCTTCTGTACCAGCAGCCTCTGTTGTGACCTCGGTTTAGCCAGGGACACACTTCATCGCAGGAGATCATCACACAGGTGCTTTAGGTCCTCTTGATCTGATGAGGGTCAGCATCCTAAATAAACGGTGTATTATACAACAAGCCTACTGACGTACAGTAATTAGCCCACAAGTAACATGCTGGAAGGAAAAGGTAGCAATGCATGTAGCAATGCTGACATCAAGTTGTCAGACAGGAAACTACAAGCAAGTCTCACGCACCTTGTCCCTGAGGAAAATAACGGCCTGGTTCCAGTTTTGTTATTAATAATTAGTAGCACTGCCTATGAATAATAAAGTGCTCATCAAGATGAGATCATTGTTCTTCTCTTTACAGGCCATGGAGTCAATATTGACCTTAGTAGTATTGTATTGAGTAATTTCACTGATAACACACGGTTCCTCATCAGCTCAGCTTTGGCTACATGTTCAATTGTGTGGTGTCCATGTAAATTAATTTAGAAGAAAAGCAACAGAAAAGCAAGTTTTCTTTCACACATTGTCCTTTCAAAATAAAACTTTCCGATCAAACTGACACTTGCCGTCTTCCCGAGTCAAACCATTTAATCTGCTTTTGAAACTAGTTCCTTACCAATATTCTGAAACCACCTCGTTTTTCCTGTTTTCACCTCATTGTCTATATACAAACCAAATTAATGGGCCAGACCTGAATGAAATACACGTAAATACTGTTAAATGGTTTATTTTCAATTTGTGCAGTTTAGGAAGAAAGAAAAAGCAACAAAATGTGAAGTCAAAGAAATAAAACTTTATTTAAGTGTAAACAAAAACAAAAAAAAACTGCATAGGAAATGTTTAAAGTCCACACAGCACAGAGAGAGCAGCAGGTGGCCAATATATTTTAGTCTCCTCTGCCTCATTTAGACTGAAGACCTAACATCTGCATTTCCACTCAGCACAACATGAGTGCGGAGAGATGTGCTTACAAACACACATACACACACGGTTTGACTGACTGACAGAAAAACAAACACAGACACACACACGGCGGCCTGAATGAGGTGCCAGCAGCACCCATCTAAACTCAGCTGGCCACGCTGGCTCCCTCTGCATCTCGGACTGCGAGGAGGATACATTCAGTGGATTTCTGCTCAGACGACACAAATGCTGCACGCAAACAAAAACCGTCTGCTAGGAGAACAAGACACAACAGAAACAGGAGCGTGGGTCGGATAAGACGGACAAACACAAGCCATCTTGGATTATGTTCAGGTGTGGAAACATGACCTCGCTGCTGCATGCTCCACGTGCTGCGTATGCATTTGTTGCCGTGGAACATTTAGCATCCACGCACACGCTCCGCGGTCTCCGTTCTGTCTCGTAACCCTGTCGGCAGCCGGTTGTAGCAAGCGAGCATCAACTAGATCCCATTTAACCCTTTTCTTCACAAAATACATTCTAAAAGGGCAAATGAGCATCAAGTGGTGTGAAGAATTTGTCGAAAAATAACAAATTGGCAAGAAAGAAAAAGAAGAAGTAATCAGCAGAAACTAATCAAAGGCATTATTTTTCAAACTGACAAATGATGTGTTTTTGTTTTTATAATATGTAAATAGACACACAAAATAATTAGAGAAGTACTGAGACGTCATAACACTACATCATCAATCACTAAGAGAACAATGAGACACCAGCAGGGAAGGGCTGCTGAGAACTACCTGAGTTTTGTAAGTTCATCTTTCTAAATTTTAAACTTTTTTTGTTTTGTTTTGCGTATACAATCGTATAAAAGGAGGTCTACATCCTTGCACGTCAACTGATCCAGCTTTACCTTTTTTTTTTCTTTTTTTTTTTTTTAAGGAACATCATGACAGGCTGGGGAGGGATACAATTAACGATCATGAGCTCAGCAGCCATGGCCACACTTTCAAGATTCTTATAAAGATGAAGAGGGAAAATGATTGTGCCGGAAAAAAACAAAAAAAAAAAACAAGCTGCTCCCATCGCAAAGTTAAACTCAAAATGGCTGCCACACGGACTAATCATTGTCAGAAGGAGAAATCCACGATCAGAAGGACGTTTGCGGCCTCCAGAGGTTACAGAGATTGTTAGGATATGCTAATGTGTAGACATATGATGCATATTAGAGGGGCATAAAGAAAATGAAGCACTAATGGCCAATGGACACACCAGCCTTCTGCATTTATCTGAGAACTCGTGTTTCTCCGGGGGGAATCAAGGCATGGCTGTCTGAACAGGAACTTGTGCTCTGCAGAGCCTCAGGAAATACAATCACAAATGTCAAAGGCTAATTCCATCCAATGTAATCCTAACACACACACACACACACATACACATCTTTGGGTATATATTTTGGTAAAACCATCCCCGTAATCAGCTACCGATCCCATCTGAGAGACATCAATATAATATAAGGACTTTTTAAAGCATGCAACAAAATGAAAAACGGTTTAAAATACATTTTTCCTCTTTAAGAGTGAAGACCTAAGGATCTTAAAGATAGAATTCTGCAATCTTAATTAAAACGAAACTGTGTAATACTGAAAAACCCCCAAAAAAGAAAAACAAAAAACAACTTACTGGTGACACTAGAAGTTAGGTTCAAAGCAGCAGGGTACGTGGAATCTAACTGGCTTGCAATCAATGTGCTAATAGCTCCACTTAAATAATAAACCATCCTGCTGTCACCATTAGGCGCAACTCTCTGTTGTATTGGTTTAAACCAGAATTGAGTTTAGACTTGAGGTCTACACAAACATCAAGCGTCTTCCACACTGAACAGTTGGTGAATTGTGACATTAGAGGTAACTCTCGTGTGCTAAAAGGCAGACGTGAAGCTCTTAACTCTTTAAAAGAGGCCTTTTCTAGTCCCCTCAGCCCTTGCGCACAAAAACTAATTATATTCTACTTATGAATAGTAAGCAGAATCTGCACGTTCATCATTGTAATGACGATGATGACAGCCATCTTCATGAGGTAAAATTGGGCCCAGCCCTCTTAAGTGCATCCAACCAGAGAATGAGGATTTATCCTCAGGTGCTCTGATTAAACATTTGTATCTAGGATATAATAGTTCAGTGACATTTGTTGTCTAGAACAGTGTGGTCCAAAGGTCACCCCTGTTTGGCACAGAGCTCTCACAGATCATTTTGGCACAATGCTTCCATCTGATGTATTTGGTTTCTTTATGATAAAAGGCAATTTACAGTAGATTCTACAAACCGACACCTGTTCAGGGTTGCAAGATGGAGTGATGAACGCAATACAGATTTTATTTCAACACGAAACAGTACCGTGATCTTTGGTCCTAGAGGTATGAAACACGTACTACACTGTAACACAGAGTCAAAGAATGAGGTATATTAGTAAGGTATAAATATCTGGTGAGGTATGCTTACAAAAAAGAACAAAATGAGGTATTCAGAAAGAGTAACAAGTTGAGGTATTTGAAGGTTTAAATCCACAGTAGCTATAAGTGACATACTTGAGGTATTCAGGAGCTGAGGTATTTAATAAAGTAAAATGATTGTTGAGGTATAGAAAATTGATCTAAGAATGATTACATGTAGATGAGCCCTCTCCTCGGAGGCTAAAGCTAATTGGTAAATGTAAATTTTCATGGGTCCCAAGACTTTTTGCAAAGCTAAGGAAGTGTCCAATAGAATCATAATTGTATCCCACTCCCCACAATCTAACAAGAGTTACTATCCAATAGTTGAAAATTAGTTTGTGATACAGAAGCCAATGTGAGACGCTGCCTTGAACATTTGGGCCTTCTAGCAATGACAAAACTGGGCCATTATGTAATGGGTAGAGGCAATAAATGCGATGGGAAAACAGCTTTTCTTTGGTGCAGGAGTCTCTGCAGGCAAATGACAAAGGCATCACACACAGGAAGGACTCAGTCTCTGTTCACTATTCTTCCAGCCTAACATGGACAATGCTATGAATTCAACATAGTTTAGTGAACTTCCCAACAGCGACATAAAAAGTATTTTAAGGGCAATTTCTTTTCGTTTATTTATATTTTTAGTTTCTGTAATTGCCAAATCTCCATTTGGCCTTTGTGCAGAAATTCAAACTTTGGTTTACTCCAGTAGTTGGTCTGTGGACCTCCATCTTTAGAGGAGTGGTCTACTAGCATCACTAAAAAGGTGCCCTCTGATCGAACTAGATCCTAGGCCCCAGGAACTAAACGGAGCGGCTTTCAACCACTGTAAATCCAAAGGACTGGAACATTAGGGGGTTTATTTGACATCAATGTCCTCTTGGGTGGCCAAACTATGGGTCTCTGTTTCTTAGGCTGTCGTTACACAGCATGCCTTATCAATGTGTTCATTCAGTTACACACATTACTCTATTAAGATCACTAATAAACACGGAAAGATCGTCATCCTTTGGTGGGTCCTACTTGAAGGAGATGCTGATCTATAGATACTAATAGTCGCATTTTAGGTATAGTCAGAGAAGATAGTGATGCCACAGCTAGTCTCCTTTTCACCAAAACACAAGTTGTAAGAGACGATGAGGGCATGTAAGTATCTACGACCGAATACTTTGGGGTCTTCCAAAGTAATTCATGTCCTGAAATAAGCTTTAGCCGGTGTAGCTGTGGAGCACTGATCATTTTTAAATCAGTCCAATAGTGACCTGAGCTCATTTTGATTCGATCAAGTTTTTGGCATTGCTTCACTTTCTCCCCTTAGGCAATAGACTCTACAGAACCATAAAGACATTAGGGTCAATGCATAATGAAAAAGTATCCTAAAAATATGAAAGGACATTCCTGTACCTTAGATTCAAATCCAGACAAAGCCTTCTAATGCGAATAAATCACGCAGCCACTACAGCGATTATTGACTCAGCTCATCATTTAGGAGGTTCACTTTAACTCGTATTTCCAAATGCACAGCAAGAATTCCATTAATCCTGTGCAAACTGAAAAGTCTATTCCTTTTTGTCTTTCTTAAATAACAAAAGTATAGAGGTAGACCATTCTTCTTAGTAAAACTTCTTGGACTAAAACCTCTGCTCATTGACTGCGAGTACATTCATAAAGAGCTAAATGAGGTAGGTGTGGAGCAGAGGGTACAAGATTTCAAAAAAGTGAAAAATTCCCTGAGATGGATACTCAAGGAGAGCTTAGAGGAAATGAGCAGCTGAGACAGAAGGGAAATATGGTTCTTTATCTACTGATTATCAATTTGTAGAGGTCCCACAATTACCAGAGGTCTTTGATATGAATATCTGAATTTCAATGTAATAATAACCATCTATAGATTTAATTTCCCTTCTTTCAACAGGCTCTGAATCCTCTTGGAACTCTCCTCCTCGTGTCTATTGATTCATTCCCTCTCATCAATTTCCTTCATTCAAAAAACTGCAGAAGGACAAATGAAGACTTGAGAATGCACAAATAAACTTTAAAACTTGAGGATGCGATTATTTCCAAAGTCAACGACCACAATGACTCCATCAGGTGTCACAGCTACACCGGAGGGGCGGTCCATCTGACCAAAGCCGCTCCCCTGTGTGCCGAATTTGCATAAGAAGTTTCCATTGGGCTCAAATACTTGGATTCGATGGTTGCGGGAGTCTGCCACGATGATGCGGTTCTCCTGGTCTACAGCGACGCCCTGGGGACGAAGAAACTGCCCGTTTCCAGTTCCCTCCGACCCAAGAAAGCGAGCAGACTGGCAGTCTGGTCTAATGACCAGGAGCCGGTGGTTGTTGAAGTCCGTCACCACCAGGTGGTCTTCATGGTTGAAGGCTACGCCTCTGGGGGAGTCAAAGTGTTTCCACAGGGCCCCTTCAAATCCATACTTGTTGAGGAAAGAGCCGTCAGGCGCAAAGAGCTGCACGCGGTGGTTCCTGGTGTCGGAGACAAGGATCTTACCCTCAGAGTTGACAGCCACATCCCAAGGATAGTTGAACTGCCCATTCTTGGTGCCCTTCTCCCCAAACTTTAGCAGGAACTGGCCCTCAAACGTAAACACCTGTCAGACAAAGCAAATGTCTTAAAACCCAGAGTGTTTATAAGTGGAATGGACTGAGAGTAAGCACCAGGACGTATGTGTTAAGATAAGTATATTTGAGTTTTCAAAGCCAACATGCCTTTGTAACTTACATAATTTTTCCCATGCAACTGCACTTTGATGCTCTTAAAAATACAATGAAATTCCACATATTACACCAAAGTATGGATGCGTTGCGTTTGTCTCCACTGGCGTTATTACCTGCACACGGTGATTGTCCTTATCAGCCACAATAATTCGCCTCTGACTGTCGCATGCCACCCCAGCTGGACGATCAAACTGACCAGGCCGAGAGCCCAGAGAGCCAAACTTATGGTGAAAGGCACCACAAGGCTTGAATATCTGGAGGTACATAAATGAATTCCAAACATAAATAACAAAAAACATAAATAAATTCCTTAAATGTTGAACTGGAATCCTCTCTACATATGTGCTTTGCTATAAACATCAGGCTTGTTGCTTTATGTAGATCAGGCTTCCTTTTTATGTAGCATTGATTTAGCTTAACCTAATTTTTTTTATTATTATTATTATTACTGAGAATATAGTGTGTGCAATATGCAATTGTGTGCGTTCGTGTTGAAAGCACTTTACAACATTCCAATACAAAGTCCGTGAAGCAGACTTTCTGCTACATAAACATTTCAGCCCAAAAATCAACAGTGTGAAGTTAGTGTTAACTGACAGGTGAATGATAAATTATACATAACTGCTCCAAATGCAATTTAGGTGCAGATGGCTGCATTTATTTGTCAGGCTGAGTAGAGACAGAGATGAGACCAAAAGAAAAGAGACAGAGCTTTGAAATCTCCAAATGCAAAATATACATTTTGATATGTGCTTTAACTACATTCATTTATAATAACTATAATAACTAAACTGGGCCGTAATGAGACAGACGTTCCAAGTTGTGCTCTACCTGTATGCGGTTGTTGCTGCGATCAGCCACCACAACATATCCCTCCTTGTCCACACTGACGCCCCAGGGCCGACACAGCTGACCGTCTCCCTCGCCCTCGCATGCGAATGACGACACCTGGGAGCCCAGTGAGCCGTAGCTCCGGCCTGACTTCACCATCACCTTGAAGGGGCTGCCCTGGATGTGTTGGTTACAGACCAGTATGGACACAAGGTGCTCTCCCTCGTATTTGGGGAGGTAGCTGATGGTGTAGGAACCATTCTGGTGATCTGTTACTTCCACTGCAGACAAGTTACCATCTGCGATGGACATGACTATCGCAGAAACTGCGTCTCCTCCTGAAAGCCGTGGCTCCCCATCATGGTCATATCCAATCACTGTAAATGATGCTGGTTTGCCACGAAGCGCACTTTTAAGACCCTCACCGTGGGCTTTAGTGACGGGGGCAAAGGCTCCACTGCTGATCAGGCCCATGGACTGAACGGCTATGTACAGAGCCTGTGAGAACCAAAAAAAACAACAACACTGAGCTTTGTTTTCCCTAAAACACATGTTTGATTCACAGCCTAAACCAGACATGACAACAACAGAGTTAACCAATATGCAAATTACACCGTGTTTTCACTATTTTATGATAAGACACTACCTGGTCTGGAGGAGTGAACATGAAGCGGTCATCCTCTTGTGGCTGCAGCAAACCCCTCAAAGCCTTTAGCTCATGGATCTGAGTGAGCATTCGTTCCCTGGCCAGCAGCACATCCAGGTGGCGGCCTTCGTCCAGGACCTGGCTGACAGCAGTGATGGTACTATCCAACTTGGTCAGACTCTGGTGCAGTTTCTCCACCTGCAGGTATAGAGACTTGGCCTTCACCTGACGGATCTTCTCCACCTGAAAATGAACAGAAAGCACAGAGAACAACTCCTTACTTGCCTCCAAACGATTTTACAAGTAGAGCTGAATGTGTAGGGACACGCGTCACAGCACGTTTGTCCACTGGGTGGCAGCAATGTGCTGAGTGCAAGATGTCTACCAGTACAAATAACAAGTACTAATACTCTAAATGTGGACATTTCTCATCATTTCATTCATCATTTTATGTCACGTGAACAGTGGTAACAGATGTGACCAGTCTGACTTCCCTTAACTGGAATTCAACTCTACAAAAACTACTCTGTTACTACTAAAATCTCACAGCAAGATAATTATTGTCGGATTAGGAGACCTAATCTGTTATTATAACTATATGATAAGATAAAATAAAGGCCGTGTATATGAACTAGATTATTCAAACGGTTTTATTTAAGGTTTGCGTGTGAACAACTGAACAAGAAAAGTTTGTAAGTAAGAACGTTTTGCTGATTATACAATAATAAATTGTTGACCACACATTTTTTGCCCCCCCTCCTCACGGACTTCTATAGTTAAAAGGACTTCAGACAGTACAAAGACATTCTGAAAGTGACCAGAAGAGCGGGGTCTTTTGTTAATCCTCAACATAAGAGGAACAGCAATTCGCACCTGTGAGACTTGAGTTACACTTTATAGTCTCTGAGGACAAAGGCTGGAGTTTGGCTTCTTCACAAACTACACCGCACAGTTTGAGGAGGAAAAATGGTGACATGAATGTTAGATGAGAAAAAAGCCAAACGAAAGACGTCTGCTGCACTATTCCCAACACACTCGGGACCCACCCAGACTCACACATGTAGCTTTAAGCGTCTCATGTGTGAGTCACACCACAGTGCCTTTGGTGTCATCGCACCAGTGTCTCTGGTTCAGTGACACGGTGCTGAGTCACTGCAGAGCTCCTTCCTGGATTCAGTTTCTGTGTGTTTCCTGTCAGCACAGGTGACTGTCACCGTCAAGTGACGGAGCCTCAGAACAGAAAGCACTAGTGGAGTCATTTCCTACATCATCTATGATCCAAGAGTGATACAGAATCTGCTTTACATGTATTATTCTGACCTCACTGGTATTCCTGAAACTAGAGTTCTCAATGTGTACTCAACAGATTTCAAGCTATGCTTAGTCACCATAACAAATTAAACACGTGCAACAGTTCTCCTTCCTTTGCCCACTTGTGAACAGACACCCTAATTGTTTTTCACATTTAGGCTGGAAAATGTTGAGAGAATCAGTCTGAACACTGCACAGTCGTGTTTTTACACATGTAGCACACAGAGGGATATTGTCCAAGTCAGATGGTTGCTCACATGGGGAGGAACTGCGTTTGATTTTAGTGAGGGGTGGGGACGCCTATGCCGAGCCTGCAGGAGGCATGACATGACACAGTGGAGATCACATTCAGACAGAATAAAATCTGGGCCATCTCAATAGAAGTAGTTTGCACTTGCAGCTCACCTAGTGTCTGGATATGTTCAGGGTTCTGATGCACGTCTGAAAGCAGCTTGTGTGTGTTACGGTTGACTGTAATGACTTTATCAGGTCAAGAATAAAGATTTAGTCCTGCGGCAGTGTAAAAAGGATTTAAGAGGGAACACGGGTAAGTGAAAACCTTCTTAGTGACACTTTGACCCGCACACACACAACGAAGGCACATGATCTTAGAAAGTAAGACACAGGTCAGTTTTTACAATGTTAGTGAGCCTGCTCTCAGGGGAAGGGGTGTAAAATATTCGGAGCCTGGTGGGCATTCAGCTAAATTAACTGTTCCGTTCAAGCCCAAAGCAGCAAATGCGAACATCCACATAAATGCACACACACACACACACACACACTTTACTATCTGCTTTCAGTCGTAGCTCATGGAGTGTAGATACTATGTGTGTGTTAGTTGACTGCTACTACAGCATGCACGCGGTGTGTGCAGTGCTTTTTATGACAGTTATGGGATTTAGATGTTGAGCCTGGGTTGAGGGGCCTCAGATCAGGGCTTGTGCTTTCACCCCAAAACCCCTCTGTTTTTCAGGGCAGCCCTAAACTCGAGAGGCCTTTGCAGATGGTTTCTGGCGCGCAGGCAAAACAGCGAGATTAACAGCTGGCTCTTTGGTTTTGTGTAGTTCAACCATGTTTAATTAACCAGGTGTGTACTACAAGCTCTGCTGAATGCTCAGATGTGAAAGATAATTCATGTAGGTATGCACCCTGGTAGTGGAGTACGGATGGATGTAGGGTACAGCAAATATGAATAATCTAAACATACAAACATTACTGTGAATATGGGTAAAAGAAAAATCAAGATAACAGCTCGCAAAATTTGATTTTGAAGCTCAAAACAAAAGTGAAACGGAAGAAAAAAGCCTACTGTGACAATTAACTAAGATTAATTTAGACAAATGAATGCGATGAGGGCAGCTCACCTTCCACAGCAGCTCACATTCCCTTTCCTCCAAGGCTTTCTTGTGCCTAAGTACGAGAGCCTTCACTTCAGACTGCACCACCTTTGCTTTGATCTCCACCTGCTCTGCCATGGCCTGGACTTTCTCCATGCTTAGCTGGAAACAAAACACAAAAATATGTTAATGGTGCGATCCAAAAACCTCCCAGCTTATTTGACGATGGCAGTAAAATGTAAATATTGATTAGACAAAAAAAACCAACAACCAGATGTAAGCGACATTTTTAGGTTTTGCTCAACAGCTGGACAGAAAGAACATTTAGACATTCCTGGTCAAACACGCTGGCCTGTTTTATTACTGTGAAGGGATACAGGCAGAGCCCAGAAACAGGACACACGAGAGGAGGAAGCATTAAACAGTAAGGACACTGAATGTGACATCTTCCTGGAACACACTGCTGCTCATTTTCTGTGTTCGCGCTCACATTTGGTTGCTCCTTTGAGAGGAAAAGGAAAACCGGTCAGGAAAGAACGTGGGCTGGAAATTTATTTTGTCCTTTTACCAAAAGTCTACATTATGGAGCACTGCATTTAAACCGGTGTACTCGTGCTTTAGAACGAAACTGAAATATTTCAGAAGTGAATATCAAACAAAATGTGAGGAAGGTTCAAATGTTTAAATTCCCAAACTAAATTATAGAGAATGTGTGCTCAGATACAAAAAATAAAATAGTCCTATTGAACAACATTTCAATTACGTCACTTTCGAGACGACTGTGACAGCCTGCTGCAATAAAGCTAATCATAAATACATAAAACAAATGACTTTACGGGACACATTTTGTGTCACATGCATATTCTCCTCTTTGTCTCCCTCCCTTCCCCCTCTGTGGGTTTATCTGGCTTTTTTCTGCAGCATTTTCTGGGAGGTCACAGGGTGAACTGGACCTCACAGGGACGAAGGGGAGGTGGAATAGGGCTTCCTTTGTGATAATGGCCGCAGGGATCAAAGGTCACCAAAACCTTTACAGGTCGTGATCTGCAACCTCTGTCTTAAGATACAAACCCGCCCACCCCCACGGCATCCCTGCAAGAACAAAGCCTGGCAGAAGGCTCCTTTTCTCTTTTGCCAGGCCATTTGAGGTGGGCAGCTAAAGGGTCAATTAAATCAGGCCCCAAGAGAAGGAACAGCAGGGAGGGAATCCAGCAGGAACTGGGGGAGGACTGTTACCAATACAGAGTAAAGACGACTGCATGATGCAAATTTAAAAGCAACTGCTTTTTCCCAGTTGACTCTGCAACATCTGTAATTCATGCATATTTCTAGTCTTTGCATTTATTGATTTTCTTTTGTCTTTGTCTCATCATCTTCCTCTGGCTCCATTTAGTTGTCGTCTTCTTTAGTCTTGCTTATTTGTCACGCTGCATTTTCTGTCCCCTGGTATGTGCGGATAAAGACGACGGAAACGAGAAACCATTCAAATCCATGTTTTTAGGGGAATAAGACGTCCTCTCCCCGGACCAATCATCTGACGTGACGGCCGTTTCTGGTGACATCAGCTCAGCTGGATAAGTAGGATTAGAGCCCTGTGGCAGGTTTTGTTGATTATTACGCACAACAGTGTTTGAATATTGAAGGTTTTCAAAACCTTATTCTTTAGACTTTTTCCAGACATGTACTGTAGCATATTACATGTATTGGTTGATACTAATAATGTAAAATTATTAGTTAATCATAAAAAGAAATCTTGTATTTTGTAACAATTACTAATTAACTTGTGTGCAAACTATATGTGTAGTGACACAAAAAAACCTATAAATGTTTAAATATTTAAAAAGCCACTAGAAAAGGCCAGGACAATAAAAACATTCATGCCTTTTTTAAAATCATATACTTGGTTCTCATATTTATTACTGCAGAGATATTAAAGTGTGTCATCTCGTTCTTGCAGTTGTTAATGTTAAAAAACCCCTAGAACAACCCTGAATTTGAAGACTAGTACAATTTCCTGTTTCAGTGACGAATGATCAAATAAAAGAATTAGGATGTAGCCAGGTCTCCATCTTCAACCCTTTTCTGTCGTTCTCTCAACATTCCCAGAAGAGCGCAGCTTGAAACACAAAGAGGCTCAAACTGACCAATGAAATTGCAGAGAGAAAGAGCTCTGGCCAAGCAGGAGGTCACAAGTCCAGGGTCAGAAGTCAGGGAAGATAATGGATATGGAGTGGGCGGAAATTTCCTACCTCAGGGGATACGAGTGTGTGTGTGGTGTGTGCGTGTCTGCGTGTTTACATATTATCTGGCGTCAGCATTTAGTCCCATGTTGACCTGGGACAAAAGAACAGACAAACATGCACCAAGGACTAAAAGGTATTTCCAGATGGTTTACATTGTTTCTGCTCTGCTGTGTGTATCCTGGTGTGTTTCTTTAAACAAAATATGTTTGTTGATGTAATTGTTGTCAGCTAAAAAAAAAAATAATCAAGTGACTGCTGTGGGACCTGGTTTTAGTTTGAAACTTTCCTATACGCATTTCTTGGCATTTAAACTGAACAGATCTGTGGTGTGAGATGTTGGAATTTGAAGAACACGCCAAAGTGACATAAGTACCGATCCATTAGGGCACAGAGTGTGACCCAGTCACACAAAGGTCAAGTTGAGAAAGGAATAGGTGAGGCACGGGCTCTACTCAGAGGATGTGTGCATACCAGCATGTCATATGAACTCAGTGGAAAAGCTAGTGTTTCATGTTTCAAGCTAGTCTTTAGCAAGGTCATAACGTTGCCGCACCGCTCGAGCAAAACAGTCAACAGTAACATGTGACCAAACAAAGGTACATACACAACACCTCAGGTGAATTTTTGTTTGGGCTTTTCTGTGTTTTTTTCTTAACTTAAATAAAAAAAAGTTTATTTAACACTTATTATATTATTTAATACACAGATATAGCCTAGTTTTACAAAGCAATTTTTCTTAGAAACTGTGATGTAAATCAAAACAGATGGTTATTAATTCACACTGAATCGCAGCTTGCAAGTTCAAACAAAAGGTGATATCCATACATGGATGATAAAAAAAATAATTAGAAGCTAGACTGAGCCAGTTAAATTTCTGTATTCCATATAAATTAATTAATTAATTAACTGTTGCTTGTTAACGTTATGACAATTTAATAGTCACTTAAATAATAATCAATACATTCCTGAAGCCAGCAATAGCAAACGCTACTCATCTGGTGCTTATGAACATGAATAAAAGTAAAGGTAAAAGGTAAAATTGGACTTTTCAGGTGGGGATCAAACTGTAAAACCTATCTTTCTTTACTCATATATGTGTCAATATAATGGGGGGGTGTAGGAAGCTGCCACCCAATCTATAATTATGTAAATGTGGAGAGGCTGTGTGTGGGGGGGTGAGATTAAGCAGCCCGGAGTGCGAATGACTGAGTGAGTGAATAGGGGGAGGACAAAGTGTTACACATCTTTAAAAGAGGAGGGGAGCTTTCCTTTCTCTGAAATCCTTTAAATACCTCACCCGCCCTCCCCCATCCTCCTCGCCACTCCTGCTCCCCTTTGACCTTCAGCCCTGCCCCCGTCCAGACCACACCCCATGCAACCCACCCCCTTCTCAGGGCCAGCTGGACACATCTAACACCAGGCTTCCCAGCAGTCCAGGACCGGTCACTTTCAAGCTGATTATCTCTATTAGCTGGTCGCTCCGTGGTGTGATGGAGGCACAGCTGCCGTCCTTAACTTCAACTGGGTCTAAGAGAGGATGAGTGGGGATTTGTGTAGTTTGACCTCTCTAAGAATCGTCTTTTTATCAGACACTGGAGAATCTGCCCCACAGCTTGTAGCTTGTTTATTTCAGACTGAAATCTGTTTGAATATTCCAGTCCAGGGGAGGGAAACGTTGTTTTCTTTTAATTTGTGTTATGGACCACATCTGACCTTGTTTTCTTGTCTCTTAAATGGATTATATCCTGAATTTCCATAACAAAAGAAGTAAATGAACAAATGGCTGGGAAGGTCGGTTATTTTGTTTGCCCGCTGCGTATGTATTTATATGCGGTTACTGCTCACCTGCACAGCTTGGCGTCCCTGCTGTGCATCTGCCAGCAGCTGGATGGTGATGGCCCTGCAGTCCTGCACGGCATCCTGCAGGTAAACAAAGGTGTGGCCCATATGATGGCCCATGCTGCATTCCCTGCAGATGGGCACTGAGCAGGTTTCACAGAAGAACAGAAACACCTGCAAACAAACATAAGTGGACAAATCAGTTTTAAACTGCATGTGCTTAATAACAAAAACTAGATCATACACAGATGTGGCTAAAAATGTTGCTACCACTTAAGAGAAACTATTTTCTGATCTCATTGAAGCTATTCGAAATTCATTAAAGCACATTCATTGCTTTTAAAATCAGAGTTGAATGAATTCAATGTTTAAACTTCTATGTTGTGTCAGAAACATCATATTCTTCCAAACGGCAATTACTGTTACAATATTGAAATATGTCACCACCAAAAGCTGACGGGAAGGAAACTGGCAGGATGAACACATTAATCACAACGATAAGCTCTCACTCACACATATGGACACAACCAAACAAAGCCAGTTAATGAGAAAAGACCATGGGTGATAAAAAAGTCATCCATATGCATGTGTTGCCATGGTGTCCTGACAGCCCAGATGGGTTCCTCTCTTCCAAAGCACAGAGCCACAAGACCGACAGAAGGACTAAACACCAATAAAACTAAAATCAATTCTCATTCTGGACGATCTTTTAACATATGGAGTTAAGTGCCACAGGGGAGATTTAACTTTTTTTCCCTCAATCTTTTTATCCTGGCTCTGGATTTCATGTTCACTTATTTTAGGTTTGCCTTAAAGGTTAGTTTTTGTTTCTATTACTGTTATTAATTGCCAGAAATTCATGGTGCGATGCTGAAGGGATCAAGTAAAAGCAGCAATGACTGAAGTGAACAAAAATCCCAGATGTCCTTTGGGAAGCTTTACTACAGACCTGTTGTGTAAGAGTCTACTGGTTGTAAAAGAAGACAAACTAAATATGCGCTGGCCGTCACACCCCAAAGAGACACCAGATCAATGGCCTTCAATGGCCAGAGAAGTAGAGTTGATGGGGAGGGTCTGCAACCAATCCATCAATGTATCAATAAAGGCTGGTTCCCTGGGGAGCGGCACAATCTAATGAGATCCACACACCTCCTTTTTATCGGACTTCCTGCTCCTTTCTGCCTCGCCAAAGCTCTTCTCACATTCTTTTTTTCCTCTCTCATTTTGCTGAGCCCGGCCCTCTGCTACACTCTCTGTACAGCTCTGTTACTCAGTGCCCTGCAGTGCTGTCCCACCCCCATCAACATGTCTTAAATTCCAAGGGGACAGGACACACAAAAGTGTGGAATGCAGCGGGACTGGTGTGGAGGGCTGAGGGACAGCAAGATTGATGGTGCAAAGATAGGATGGATCGTAGTAAACTATAATATGTGCGTATCAGCAGCACCCACATCTTAAGATAACGCTCCTCCAGAATGAATGATTGGATGATGAGCGGATTCTTCAATTATTCATTTTTACAGTGACAGGAAAACAGCATTTGACAAAGAAATGCTGACTTGCTTATAAGCCATTTGAGAAGTTTGCGGAGGCAAAGCGAGAGGAGCCTCAGCTAATGGGAAATGCTAATCAGTTTTATTTTACACGACCTGGTAAACACAAGAACACTGTGGCAGGTTGGGTCTAATGAAATCTGCTAATTTCCTCAAAGCTTAACGGCAACAGTTGCGCCGAGTAATACATTTCCTGATACCCTGAAAACAGTGCAGACGTGGCCCTTCAGAAAGTGTGCAACGGAATGCAAATACAGAAGAATAAAAAGTGCAATAATATGTCGCCCTTATGTGTAAAAAAATTAAATTAAATTAAATTAAAAACCTGCCAAAATCACTGGAGTCCTGTTTCAGCTAATTATATTGTTGGAGAAACGGTTCAGATATTTTTAATGCTATCTGTTGCTTATCAACAGTCCTCGAGGTGAAACACACTCATGCACACAAGGCTGTGGATTACATAACATTACACTGGCCTCTTGGACCATTAATCAATAATATTGATTTAAACAGAATACGGAGCTCTCCGTGTAATGATACTGTTCCTTTCAGTCTCCTTCCGTTTGACTCTCGTCAGAGAGGAGTCACGGAGCTCATTTAAAGTCATCTGCCACATATTCTTTCAACAAGGACCTCAAATGAATCTTAATTCGTAGAGAGCCAGTAATACAAGTGTTCCATTACACATCTGCAACTGAAACAGAGAAGGCATTTCATAGTCTATGCCATGTGCTGGACACGCCGGATACCTTCCAGACACGTCCAGTGTGCACGTGAGGTAGAAATGTGAAAAACAACTTAAAAACCGTAAAGTAGGTGTGGTGTCACGCTAAGAAAGTTGTAAATTCCTGAGAGAACACCCCAGAGGGGAGGCCTTCAGGCAAAGGTGACTCACCTATACAATGAATTCATTTCGTGTTAAGATGAGCAATATGCTGACAAAATAAATAAAAGGAGAGCCTGGCATGGAAAGTCCACAATAAAATAAACAACACTGGCACAAAAAGTGGGACGCTGGTTTGATGCCTGGAAGACGGTTGTTCTGGAATCGACATGCCATCACCAGCCATAAAAGCTCTGAGCACCAGGGCCGAGCTACGCTGGGGGAAGTGAGTTACTGTATTTCATTAGTGCACAGGATGTTTCTCATTCTACCTCTCTGCTCATTACGCCAGTCCATTATGAATTAACGCTGAAACACATTTAGGTTAGGGTGGACACCTACAAAAAAACCCTAATTTTTAGGTTTTAATAGAATAGTAAAATCAAAAAATGATCCAATTAATAAATAAATAAATAAATAGTCACCAATTTAAAAAAATTTGTCCTGAAATATACGTCAATGCTAAGGTCATAGTGCACTAACAAAAAACAAGAAATAGTTAATTACAGTGATTTGTTGAATTTGTGTTGCCTAACATCATAATTGTTTAAATAAAAGCTGCCCTTAAATACTTAAATGTCATATGCAATAGCCAGACACAAGCATAATATCATACTGAAATGTTGTGATGACTAATGGAGCACTGACAACACATTTACAATTCAAGCTGTTACTTCTATTTACTATAGATCTGACACATTCAAGCTGAACAATAGCAACATACTGAATAGCTGTGAGCTGCCTGGCCTTGTGTTCACAGGAGCCGTCCCTCCCCGCCCTCCCTTCATAGGTACTGGGAAGTGGGGGAGAGGGCAGAGCTCAACTAGCCAGTAAAACCACTCCATGCAGCATTCGCTGCCTGTGTGCACGGCCGAGCGGGGGGAAGGGACAGGAGCCATGTAATGTCACACTACGGTGCCAGAAAAGCCAGAACTGCTCTGGGAACTGCGAAGGCACGGACACGCCGAGACATCAGCGCTAATTGTGCCCAAACAAAACATTTCAACTGTTTCTGTGCCACTGTTGCAACCTCTTGCCACATTTTGCTTATGTTATTGTCATACATTTCAAAGATCACACTGGTAATAACAGCGTTCCTCAGTTTTAAAATTGGACTAGTGGTACTAAATTAATCAAGAAGTACTTCAGTAAATGTACCCTGGGGATAACTGTGTGGACATGTTTTTTCATACTCCATGTCATCGCCTCAGGCCTTTGTGTGCTCCTACTTGCTACCAGTCAACAGATAAAAGAAGGTCAGAAAGGTACGGCCGTACACAGACATACTGAATGAATATTTCTAGAAGGTGTTGTCAGAAGTTGTGTTTTGTAACAAGCTCATTTTAAGAATATTACGTTTTTGTAATGTGCAATAATGCTCGAACTCCGAGGACCGTTTACATGACTACCTGCAAAACATTTGAGAGATTTAAAGACAAATGTAAAGAGGCTAAATAATAATAATAATAAAAAGAAGAAAGGCTGCAACATCATAGCCCAATAACGATAATGATGCAAACACCAAGTTAAATCTTTTGTTCATAAGTTTAGGAACGACTGGACAATAATAGTATGTTCAGACTGGATAATCCATGGAATATCCAATCCCAACATTCCCAGAAAACCACGTGCCACAAAAAGACACAGTTATTTCCTTTCCTGTCTGTTCTCTCCAGGACTCTTGTACTTCTATTTTTCCTTTGCTCCTGCCTCACCCTTTTGTGGCAACCTCTCTTGGCTTATTGCCACACACACGGACACGCCTGCTGATATTTTGAAACTGTGCCACATACAACAAGGAGGGGGGGCGGTGGCTGCGAGCCAGAGATGCGATTGGATAGAGAAGGAAAACAAACCAGAGTCAGCTGGTCAGCTCCTTAGCCAGAGAGCATGTGACTGGCTGTGGTAACTTAAATGCTTAAGCTGTAAAAAAAAAAAAAAAAAAAACCTAGAAGCATACATCTAACAGATGTATGTGGAGTCGCAATCCAGCTATTTTATGTTTACTGTGGCAGAGAGAGTAATAAAACAACCTGCATGTTTAACATCCTTTAATGTAGATAAACAAACCAACCATTTCCTGTGTTTGCAACATACTTCTGCATCAGTTGAATTGCATATGCATCCACTCAGGTGATGGAGCAATAAATTAATGTAGCAATGTAATAATAGCAAGTCTTTTATTTAGCCAGTGTTATTGGAAGTATCACAAATAGGTTAAAATACACTAGAACTCAAACAAATGTTGTAGTGTGGTTGTTTAACACAATCACGGTCATGCATCATCCTTGACATTAAAGCTTGTCCAAACTAATAACAACTTACCATATTGCTAGCATACTGCACAAAAACGGATAAAATTTGGCACGAAGCTGTGTAATGTCCCAGAAATAGGGCTGAGCATTTTAACATAAAATGTGTTAACAGCACAATCCCATCGAGAGAGGTTAAATAACGGCCAATTAAAAGCCCATTTGTGCCCAGCCACTGGGAAGGAAGTGGCAGGGTCCAGCTTTTGAATGAGTTTTAAATCCTGTTGTCAAGGACCATGTGATAAATGCCTTCCTTTCTATCCATTAAATTTATATGTCCTCGAATGGACATCAAAGCTGGCGCACGGACACAAACGCTTGACCTACATGAAACGCATTCGCAAAACAGATGAAAACAGGAAATGCTCTCTAATTACTGAGCACATGTTGTGCATTAAAACCCTGGAAGTCCAACTTCATATAATCCAACTGTGCTGGCTGCATGGAAGCGCACACACACACACACACACCAAAGTCTTCCTCAGAGAATAACTATCTACAGATGGGAGATGCTCTTGCAAATGAAAACACTGCTGCCACACACTCAGTGGACACTTCCAGGAGTGATGAAATGTAATCATTTGCCCCCGAACAGCAACAGCTGCTAAATCATGTTGAGAAGACGTGCGGCATCTATAATGTCCATTGTCTCTGACACAGAGCAGACGGAGGCTGCTGATGAGAAAGGCAGGAGTCGGCAGAGGAAATACCCAGTGTGTGTGTGTGTGTGTGAGAGTGAGCGAGAGAGAAAGAAAGAAGGGGAAAAGAGAACCCAGGAGGTATAAACTCAAGTTACAGGAATTCCTCTGGCCTTGTATCAGCGACAGTGTTGGGTTAGGTTTCCTTACAAACATTCTCTGCTGGCGAGCTCCAGAAAGTGGTGATCACAAAGTCAACCCAGCATATGTTAAAGCGATATGGTTCTAAGCAGGAAAATCCTCACTTCAGGCATTACCCAACAGTTTCAGTGCAACCTAAAGACAGTTTGTGTGTGTGCACTGATTAGAAGCCAAGCATGTGCACAGGCAGACATGTAGCTCGTAGGCTTAGCATATCATTAGCTGTCTTTTATGGGGAGCTACTGATGAATTAATATGTTGCAGAGTAACATCACAGCAAGAACAGGGCGCTTCCCCAGTGTAATCCAATTTTCCATTTCACACACAGTGTGGGTCCGTCTCAGAAGGCCAGCGCTTCAGATTCTGCTGTTTAAGAAGTGTTCACTCGTCTGCATATTCTCTTAGTTCTTATCAGTGGCAGCCCACTCCCTTTGCTGCTGAAGGGGCCCTTTCCTCCAAATGAGATCCTTTGTTTCAAGAACAATCTAATTTAACCCTTCAAATATATTTGAGGACTTACAATTTCTAATAATTTCTGTTCCCAAATGTGCTCTTCAGGCGCATTCGCAGGGGGGTTAACGCAGCTAAATGATTAATTTATGTTTGCATGACTGGAAGAAAAGTTGAGCCAAA
Organism: Macropodus opercularis; assembly: GCA_030770545.1. Taxonomy (NCBI): domain Eukaryota; kingdom Metazoa; phylum Chordata; class Actinopteri; order Anabantiformes; family Osphronemidae; genus Macropodus; species Macropodus opercularis. The sequence goes on along the minus strand of JAUCMP010000029.1, from coordinate 6,837,483 downwards.
ACAAATAAAAGTCGTACGCCCCCATAAACTGAACATATCCAGTGCAATAAAATGAAATTAAAGCGAGGGACCATGCAGGTACAAGTATTCCCTCACCAACATCATACATAGATCGGATTTCAGAGCTTCGAAGGCTGAATAGGGTTTTATGTCAGTAATGACAATAATTGACAATTGGTATTTCCAAATATCACCATGTTACGTTGGTAACAATGTTTTTATACCATACCTGCATATTCAGCGTCTCCTTAATGTCTTTATTATTTAATCATGGAGGGGAAAAAGCCTTTTGAAGGAATTTGTCCCGTGGTTAAAACCATACATTGAACACATATGCATGAATTTTACAGAAATATCCAAATGGAATGCAGCCATTGTTAACATTTTTTTTTACTTAAAGCTACACTGTGCAACTAACAAGAGACTCCACACCCAGTCAGTCTGCACCACACCTCAGCCTTCATTATGCAACTACAGTGACTAAATTAAATGGGAATAACTGGAATTCTCTAGATGGTTATAAAGCAAGTACTGAAGTAAATTTCGTCTGGGAAAACATTTGAAAAAAGCTTGATACTCTACATCATAGCACAAGGTTACATTTTACATACAAACACACCTTTTTGGCTTTGTTTTCTTTCTGTCTCTAGTAACAGTGGTGCAGCCCGTGCTGGAGAAGGCACTTCTCATTCAAATGTCCACAAAGAGCAAAGATCCTATAACAAAATACTCAGTAATGACAAAAGGTGTTCAAAATCGTAACAATGCCTTTACTTATCATTGACACATCGGTTTGAAACAATATAAACTTTGAGGCTAGAAGAACAGGAGTGTGTCAACACCCAGGCCACACTCAAACCCAAGGTGATTACCTGTTGCTAAATAAACGGATGGACAACACACACTAAGAAATTGTAACTTGTGTGTTTAGTAAACTGCATTGAATAAACAAACAGCGAATTAACTGAACAAAAAAAGTAAACAGAGGATAAGAGTGCAAACACAAAGCTTCCAACAGAAGGACTGGGGGTATGCGGTGTTTAACAAATGATGGATGTGGAGGTGGGTGATAGATAATGACTGCTCAGTGCTCATAGGTAAAGAAAGGCTAGCCTTCTCCTGTGTCATTCCCTCCCCCAGGGCTGAAGCACAGTGAGTGACTGGGAAATAAAGACCTTACTGGAAAACTGAACCAGCCCATTTACTGGCAGTGGATGGGGGGTGCAAGGAGAGTGGGGGCTGGAGGGATGGAGGAGGTTGCAGGGGTCAGGGAAGAAAACTAAATTGGAAATCTGAAATGCACTTCTGTGACTTGACACACAATTCAGGTTCTAAATCCTACAGACAGGACAACGCGTTTGCTGATACATCTACTTCCAACACACACACACACAAAAATATGATACCTGGGTGTTTTACAGAAATGTTTCCAAAAATGTATTTCCCCTGTATGAGAATAAACTATCCTGCTTCCCATGTGCTTGAATTCTCTGCGGAAGTTGCACCGAAGCAACATTTTAGGACGACTGGATGGCTCAAATCTGCAACCACGCTGAAGCTGGATGCAAGCTTCATGCGACAGGCTGCGGGAACCTCAGTAATTACATAATTGTAGCCAGTCCACAGACATGGTGCATGCTTCCTGAAATTTGAAACATTGTGGTTTGCCGTCGTGCCCACTTCCCGAACCTCCTTGACTCACTGGTCTAAGGGAATCCCATCCCTACTTCCCATATTCAGCAATGTTCCAAAACACACCGATACCCAGCATATAAAGACAAGAAGAACAATAAATTAACGCAGCATTATTACCATGACACAACACTTAGTGGCCAGTATGTTGCCCTGTAGGATTTCTCATCAATTTATGACACCCTGAATCTTTTGAAATTCTCTCATATTGCACTAGTCAGCAGCTCTGTGCATGGTCAGCAGAAAATAACACCTTCAGTTTGTTGGACAGACGGTAACAAACGGTCTCTGTGCAAATCTTGTCAAACCTTTATAATAAACTACTGGCAGAGAATTTGATTTATTTATGCTCTTGCGGCCAAGAAGGGAACTGTCCTGCAGCAGCCAGAACTGCCTTTGCCTCCTAACAAAAACCATAAGTAGTTCCAAATTGACATTCCAAGACCCCCTGCTTCTGCTATTTGTTATTCTTCCTGACCATATGACTAAACCAAGAGAAGGCTGGTTTCCTTTTTACAGGCCTTTTATAGTTTAAAACTTCACCTAGGTCACACGGTGCAGAAAAAAAAAAATACCCGAGATCCCCAGTCCCTCCTCGTCTTTCCTATTATGTGAGAAAACCTACATCTCCATTATATTTCCACAGATAGGACTCCTAGAAGTCATAGAAACATGTGTGCAGTTGCTACAGGGGCCTCTCCCTGCCCTGAATGGATGGTGTGGTACAGATTAACCAGACTCTGCATGTGTCTGTGCCTATAAGTGTGTGCACGCACGCAGGGCGACGTGTGTGTAAATCCAGCTCAGCACACGTGCCTGTTGGTCTCCAGGGAACTAGGTGAAGAGCCACTCAGCTCCCTTTGAACCTAAGGCCATATGGCCCCTAGTATGGTTCTATAGTACACACATAATACTATTACACTACAGGAGCGTGTCTGAATGCGAGAGTGCAATATAAAATTACTATGCTGGTTTCAACGCCACAATAAATAGATGATGCATATTTCCGTCGCTGTCTAAAAGTGGTTAGTGATGTGAATCAACATGCCGAGCATCCATCTTTTCCCCAAGGTTGAGGTTTCAGCCTCGCTCTGTGTTCGACTCACCTCATTGTCATGGTGCTGACAGAAGCTCATGCGATCCTGGAACAGCGACAACAGGGCAAAGTTGTTCTGCAGGGACTGAGCGAGGCACACGGACACGCCTGACTGGCCGGGGTTGCTGTTGGCGTTGCCCAGGTGGAGGCTGTCTCCAAGGCGCTCGATGAAGTGCTCCTTGGTCAGCCGGACCCGCTGGTGGGCCCGCACACAGTTGTCACACAGATACTCCTGGCAGTCGAGGCAGTGGGAGGTGGCTGGGTTCTCCTCGTCACAGGAGCTGCACTGAGGCTCTCCCAGGAGATGCGGCTGCAGCAGGCCTCCGTGGGAGTGATGGAAGCCCGAGGAGCCTCCGACTAAACCTCCCCTGTGGTGGTGGCCGTTCTTGTGGTGGATCTGCTCCTCAGAGCTCACCACCACATCCAGCAAGTTGTTGAAGAGGAAGTTGGAGGAAGGCAGTGAGTCCACCCCAGCCTCGGAGATGGACACCTTTTGGTCGCAAGTGGGGCATCGCAGCTTCAGCGGGTCCCCGGGACTACGCTGGCCCTCTAGGCAGTGCCTGCAGAAGGCATGTAGGCAGGGCAGGACGTGAAGCCTCCTGGTAGTCTGGCTAGAGGAGGACGAGGTATGTGAGGAAGAGGAGGATGTAGACGAGCTAGAGGAGATTGGAGCAGAGGAGCCGCAAAGCTCCTTGCAGAGCGGGCACGTCTGCAGGTCCGAGTCTGGAAATGAAGCCATCTGCAGAGCTACTGAAACACAGGATCAGCTTACAACACGCGAAGCGATGAGGTCGAGGTATTCATCTGGGGACGCATCGGTCCGTGGGGCTGCGTAGAAAACAACCAACACTTTGAGGTAGATTCATTAAGCTTTCAAGTCAGTGAAATGGTTCTAGTGGACGCACGGGCTCCTCTCTACAATAAAACAGATCTTCAAAAAAAACTTCTGAGGCAACGAAAAGAACAACACTCCGGCTCCTGGGATCGATTCAGTTATGAAAGGCAGCTTTTTTTTCCAGGAGGAGAAGAGTCCACGTTAGTCTTTCAAACACGGAGAAACGGGAGAAGGATGCGCTTCTCTGCCGAGGCTCATAAAGCAAAGCCCAAACCGGGGTGACGCTGGGTCGGTGCTCCGTCTTTCCTCTCCCGCTGAACAGACAGCATGACTGCGGAGCTCCGCGCTACAGAACAGCACCCATGGGTGCACCGGCCAATTTAGAGTTGGGTTCGTTCGTCTGCTTTCCCAACTGGGGGGCCGTGTCTTCGTTCTTGCCGCTTGGGTCTAGTCCACCATGGGAGCCCGTTCAGGCGGCGTCGGGCGCAGCCAGCGGTCGGTGGGTTGATAGTCGTCGTAGCGCGAGCCTCGGACCGAAATGCCGTAAATTATGCATCAAAGCGCCGCTGTCACGGTGCGCGCTGGGTCGTTGGGGCACCACGAACGAACGCACGGAGGCTGATACGACGACGACGACGACGCCGCGCCCCCCCCCCCCGAGGATGGATTTACAGGTCCGGCTTGAGAGGCCGCTTCCAGGTCTCGTTCAGCCTGTAGGTCGCTCTGCCTCTCCGGCTCTCTGCATGGAGGAATGCGCAGGATTTGTGCTCCGGGAGCGCGGAAAAACGCGGAGCTGAAACCGGAAAACCTCGGTCCCACGACCGGGGACCTTCAATGTGCCCTTTACTTGCTTGCCGTTACCGTCGTCCTCTCTCCGGCGAATTAACATAAACATTAGTTGTGCGCTCTCGTGGGCGCGTGTCGCTCGGGCTGCAGCTCCTCGAGCCGCTCTTATTAGACTGTAAAAAAAAAAATGAAGCCACTTCCGTCCTGGGGAGGAGGGAGGAGGGAGCGTGCGCCGCGCGCTCGTCCCCGTGTGTGCTGACGCGCGTGCCCGACGCGCTCACGCACGTCAATCAGCTCTGAGTGACAAGGTGTGCAAACTGTTTGCCCCTAGTTAAAAATTAATCTAATAGTTTCAACATCAGAATGAGAAATGTTAAAGGAAATGGAACGAAGCTGAATTGAGTAAAAGCATGAGTCGTTTATTTTATTAGATTTACTGGTCCACCCAAGATGTGGAGCGAATAAATTTAATTGTGAGTGATGTTCATCCAATATAAAAGCATTTACTCAGCCATGCAGCTGGTTGAGCTTCGCTAATAGCTAGTCTGCTGAAATTACAGGACAGCTTCACTACACAGATTATTTCATTCATGGGGACAGTCTGGTTTTAAGTGAAGGGGTAAAGAAAAACTAATGTCACACTAATGGACATTCAAGTTCTACTGCATGTGAAACCACAGCTTCAGGACATGCACTATTTTTATTTGCTCTCAAAGTGCCAGACCATCTTTGAAAAAAAATTCCCCCATATTCAAGCAAATATTAACATTCTATTACAAATACTTCATTACACTACAAAAGCAAAAGGCAGCCAAATTGGTGTCTGACTGAATTTCCTCTTATGGCAACTTATAACATAATGTTATAAAATCGCATGACTATCGACTATGCTTGGCATTAATATGTGATTCATTAAAAAAAAACAAACACTATAGCCTACATCCTATTATTTGTATGATTATAATTAAACAAGTTGTTTATACTCAAAGCCCTAAAATCTTAGAGAAAAATCTAAACAGATAAAATGATAATAGCAATGTTTTAGACATTTGGAAAGACTAGAAATGAAAACACATTTTTATCACTGTGACCACCTTTGTGGAGTCATTAGCTTGTAATGTCCTGTATAGTAAAACTCAAGATGTGTACATATAAAACCTTTCCATTGTTGAACATGTCACAACGCACTTACAAACACAGGTTATTGCATAATTTCTGTTGTGTAAATATTTATTTATCAAAATTTAAATTCATTCATTCATTCAAATTTTACAAGTAAACAAAACTACTTAAACCTTTTCTGTTTCGGCTCTACTCTTTGCTCATTAGCCGATTTTGATGCTAGCAAATAAGCTTGTGTAAATGTGACTTCAGCTTTGTTTGACCAGTAGGAGCTGCTCCCCTCGAGGAAGAAACTACAACATCTCTCCAACGTTCTGGCAGAATTGTCAAGAAATGCTCAGTCAATCAAGCACACTTCAAGTTTCACACAAACTTCTATGCTCATGACTCATAATTTCCTGTGGGTCACTAAATTTGATCACGATGGTTATCTCCATCCATAGTTAACACTCACACTGATCAGTAGTGACTTTTTCATCCATCAACATAACATCAATGAACTGTCGGGTCTCTTGACAGTGTTAACATGAAATAACATCTCACTGGAGATTTATGTATTAACCACATGTATGTCGGCCAGGTGTGCTTTCTTTTTACTTGGCCTGGAGCTCTTTAAAATAAAGAGCTAAAAAAAGGTTTTGAATATTTCCAGAAATGAACAGAGCCACAGAAAGCAGCAGCTAAATACATTTACATTATATTTACATTAACTTGTAACTTCACAGCTGTGATTGGTTTTGTTTAATACATTTCAAAAATCAACTTGCTTTACAATATTTTACACTGTCCAGTACTTCCCCCTGGTGGTAAAGTAGCAAAGCAACTCCAGGTGCATCGTTTTTATACTAACCACAAATTGCTGAGATAAAATAATACCGAAGGGCTGAAGACAATACTTAAATGGAAAATGAACGAGGGCTGATAAATTGATTGGTAGGTAACTGAGCTCACTGCTTCAGTTCTGATTTTGCTACTTCTGGCTACACCTTCTATGCCCATTTTATTCCATTTATGAAGAAAACAAAGTCAAAATATTTCAAGCAGAATTTTTTTTATGTATATATAAAAACACCATACAAAGAAAACAATTGTGGGAACAGGTAAAGTAATGACTGGAGGTCACATAGTACATAACATAGTACTGTCAAAGACTAAACACCGTAATAAATATTTACATATTTACACTGACATATTATTTACCATTAAGAAATGAAAGCATAATACCGAACAACCACAGAATGATAGATTTCTTTTGCTCTTTTTCCAAACAATAACAGTAACACTGAGCAATCAGCTAAAATAGCTCAGAAAAAGATAACCTTTAACGCATTTCAAAATAAATCAACAAAAATGTGTTATGGGCAAGACTTTAAAGTTGTGGTGTCAGTCCTTGAGGCAGATTTCAGACTCTCTGCTTCTTAGTCAAAGGATAACTGAAGTGCATGTTATTTTTCCTGATTTCACTGGTTGCTTTCCCAAAGCCAGAAAGTTGTTCGATGTATGAAACACTAGGGAATGGAAAACTCAGTGGGTGAAGGACCATTTGGTTCATTGCATCCACACCTCATTGGCCCACAGATGATTGTAGCGCAGCCATCGCCGAGCTGAGCAAATGTCAAGTGTGAACACTTGCTCTTGTGAGGCGTTCACTGTTGTGTATTGAACAGTTAGGTTTGGCTGAGGGATGCAAGCTGCAAAGAGGAGGCGGCTGCCAGCGGAGAGGTACTCGCTCTCAGAGCTTTGAGTTCTGGAGGAGGAGGAGGAAACAGGGTCTTGCCATTCATACAAATCACATAATGCTACCAAACAAACCCACCTTACCTTTTCAGAGTGATGCTGAGGGACGAAGCGCTGCTGTCTGACAAATGGAGAATGGCTGTTGCGTTAACAGCGATTAACATCTCAAAGGTGAGAGCCAGCTCCACCTCCCCAAGACAACAGGGGACCATTAGAGACATGAAACCAGTGGGAGCAGACACTCCCTGATAGTACCCCATACTCAGACAGTCTACGAAATGCAATGAGTAATCAAAAAATAACTGGTCAAAGCTGGTCACAGAATCTGAAATGATCAATAAATCCAACTTAAGGTGTAACAACCGAGTCCACAGACACTGTTCATATTTCAGGAAATCAGATTAATCATCACAGATATTTATGTATAAAATTATACTCACGCCTGAAGACCTCCCGTGCACGGAGCCAGAGCTTTTGCTTTCCCAGTTTGTGTAAAACTATCTGCAGTAAACTGTGGTCAATCTGCAGGTTCTTTGAGAGCATGAGGTCTATGATGTCTGAGGCCACAGGCAACATCTGCCTGTCCACACACACTTGTAGATGAGAGTTAAACAGAGGACTGTATCTGGAGATGTCTATCGCGCCTGGGGAAAAAATATATAAAGAAAGAGACACTCATTCAAGGAAATACACCTAAACAGAAAATGTTGAAACTTGAAAGATACTGGAAACTTTTTCTTTTGAGGCCACATTGAAAAATCATTTTAGAAATGTATTCTCTCACCATCAGACTCTTTAATTCCAGGGAGATGGCGCAGAACCTCCAGGGTGTCGCGGTGAGAGGTTTTCTCAGCCAGACGCATCAAGACACGAGTCCTGCTCTCCAGATCAGCAGGCTCACATGGCCACGAGGACGAGCTCAGGAACCAGTTGTTCTCTGAATTGAAAGATGCATAAACAAAGACCCTGAATCCGCAGGTTTGTTTTATTCACATTAATTATGAGGCGTGTCAGAGCTGATACCTCGAAGGGTGTTTAGAGCGGCCTCCACGCTGCCGCTCAGGAGGAGCAGCTCAGCAGCCTTAGTGATGACGCAGCAGCGTGAAGCTCCGTCCTCGTTCCCAAACAAGCCTTTCAGTGTCGAGTAGTTGACCTTCGACATCGACAACACTTCCACCACCCTCCGACCCTGCATTCAGAGACACAAGGCAGTCGCACCGACTTTAGTTCATCTTAAATTTCACATCTTCTCAATAGTTCAAGTACATGGATTTTCATTTTATTACACTAAATATAAGTATGAAAAAGTAATTTAAAGAAAAATGTTAAATGTAATTTAACACACCAATTTATACCTAACACAAAGATACTTACATGAGTTTTCAAGTCAACGTTTCAAAATGCAGAATTTCCAATTTATTTCACAGAATAACTAACCTAAAACAGCCCATTTCAAGACTGTACAACCTTTGATTTTTATTAAAGCCTATACATCATGCCAAGTATTTTAAATGCACCCACTCAGCTCTTAAGGGTACCTGGCGTGCAGTAAGGTAATTAGAGGAAGCATGAGAAATATTGGCTGTTATTGGCACCACGTTTGCTTGATTGACAAGCACACTAATATTAAGTTTGGCAGGTCTGGAAAAACACAACAGAATCCGTTTACCTTGGCCCATTGATGCGTTTTGTGGTATCTCAACATGAGAGACACTCCAATTCTTCCTAAAAAACTCTTGATCAGCTCGTCGTCACCTTCACCTTGACAAACTAAGCAACAAAATATCAAATTATTAACAACCGTCTACTGTTATGGGGACACAAATTCAGGTTTCAAGCTGAAATAACCTGTATAATACCAGTATCAGCGAAGGCAGCAAAGGGCAGCGACAGCTTGTCTTTGCTTTCAGACAACAACGCTACAGCAATGCGACCACTGATTTGCTCCACTTGGTTGGGAGGGTGGTTGAACTTGCAGATGGAACGGAAGACCTCCCCCATTCTCTTCCAGTCCTCTTGTTTGGCACAAAGCTGACAGAATAGAAAGGCAGGGTCAGGTACAATGACGCATTAAAACACTTAACTATTTCCTCTTTCATCGTCATTTCTGAGCAAGTCATCAGAGGAAGAACTAACCTCTATTTCCACAACAGAACGCGCCAAGCTGATGTCTTCTAGAGAGGGCTCACTGGTGCTTCATTTTAATAAGATAATGATATTTTATTTAAAATGTAGCTTAAAATAGACAATTTGGAAATAATGTTACTGCTTCATTACTACATTTGATTCCTTCCATCTTATCTTACGCTGAAGCAGGTGAGGCTGGACGGACTGTGTGCTGTAACTCAGGAGCGTTCTTTACAGAGTCGAGGCCGTCCGAACTCAGCGCCAGACCTGAACTGGCCACCTGCCAACACACATCCACACAATTAAAGCATTTATATACAAAATACATATACGACTACCTCACAGAGTGTGTAAGAATTAAAATACCTTGGATGTGAACTGGAGGATCTCAGGCATGAGGTCTGTTAGACCCTTATCTCTCACACAGTTAAAAAGAGCAAGCAGGAACTCATAGCTGGGCTAGCAACAGAAGAAGAGGGAATATCTTCAAACGCTATTTCTATGCCCACAGAAGCACTATGTAACCAAAAGAAATAACAGAAATATAAATCCCCTGCTCTCTACTGGAACACAGCATGTAAAGCAGGATGAGTTATTAAGAGAGTGGCCGCAGCCACACTGACCACTATCTTGTGGGCCAAGCCGACACTGAGGACTGAGAAGATGTCAGACACCATTCCAGCTTTGAGCAAAGCCCAGAGGAGTGACAGGAACACAGGCACAGAGAAATACACTCCAGGCGGGTTGTTCTGGTAGTAGCCAGTAAACACAGCTCCTTTAGTGAGGTGGAGAAGACTCATGAAGAGGCATGGCAAGCAAAAAGCATAAGAAAGAAAAAAGGGGCAGGTATTGCACACGTGGAGAGACAAAAGTCAATTCAATCAATTAGACAAAGGATGAATTAAACACACCTGCTTTCTGGATGCACATTGGATTTTTAGTGAATCTTATCACAGTTTCAACACAGAACTGAAAGACAGGGGAAAAAAATTTGGTTTAGAATAGTCTGTAGCTGAATGTCACCCATCCAGCATCAACACTTACTGAGCGAAGTCTTAGTAAATGCAAGAAACCTCACATTTACAGTTTCAAGTGCTTCATTTTACACTTAATCCGCTTCACACAGTGAAGGGAAATGTGCATTTGTGGTTTGACAAGCTGCTGTAAGCACCGAGCGTTACCTTCTCATCACCATCCACAGGCACGTGCTGAAAGCGACACATCTTGAACCCACAGGACAGTGACTCACTGAAGTACTTCCTGCAGTACTGAGGAGAGACGCAGCTGCATTACTCATTCACCTACCACATGACAAGATTACGCCTGGGAAAGGGAATAAATCTAGGAAGTGTTTTGTGGGGACATGAGGACGGTTCATCATTTGTTGGGAAGCTTACAGCATTCGATTTCTGACGCATAAACTCTGCCAGGTTTGTGACGCTTGACCCTGTGGAGAGTAAAGGAACAAAAGAACAGCTCAGCATTTTTGTGCTCCACCTACTCTGGACATTGAAATTTAAGTTGACATTATGAGACGTTATCCACATCAAGATATTAAACAAGCAGCACATTTCTCCCCTCACCATTTCTTACTGTCAGTGGAGCATTGTCATGTGAAGAGTTGACCGTCTGGATGGGCTGACTTCTATTACAACATATTGACACAATGACTATCTGAACAAGAAAACAAGTACCTGGACACAAAAAGTCATTTCCATTGTCCGATATGCAAACAGTTACCTTCTGCTTATGCGATTGTTGTTGGCATCAGGTTGACGCTGTTCAAAGACAAACAGATTTCAGATTGTGTGCAGATACAGCGTGCGTCTTAATATCAACACCAGTTTGGCCGAGACCAACACCTCTTCTGTGGTACTGTTAGGTCGCTACTTCCGACATGACATGAATGCAGGAGACACAATCTTTGAGTATTTACTGCACGCAGCCAAGTCCAAAGCATTGTTTGGCATGTGGAGTAAGTACTTTTGTTTTGAAGCGCACGCGTCGTCTTGCTTCCTTTGATGTTTTTTATGTTAGTATGCATCGTGCTTACTTTGTTTCACTTGTTCTTTAGAGGGCACAGCGAGCATTACGGCAAAAACCCAGATGGCTTAGTTTTGTGCGACTAAAGGAAAGTTGTGTTGCTGTAGCGTCCAGAATTCTGTCCATGTCGACAGCTACATTACCATGTTTCGTGTCTCCTTGTCTGTGGCAAGACACACATGTGGCGTTTTACTCGACTGAGGTCTCCATGGCCTGCTTTCCTGCTCGTCTGCTAAACACATGAACCCAAAAATAACAATAAATGGACCGTGCATGCGCACATTTCAGTGCACAGACTAAAAAGGATGTTGACAGTGTTTACTATATACTGATACATAAATTTGAATCATTAGCATCTGATTTTCACACAATCAATATTTTGTTTATTGCTATTCAACTGTGGCTTTTAAAGGCTCTGTTGGTCATTTTTTGATAACAAGCCATTCTACTTATCTCACAGTAAATAATATTTGAAATCACTTACCTGTAACATCAGAAGTGTTCCAGTGAAAATTCACGCAGACTGGTGAAAATCTGAAACACAAGCAAATAATTATTAAAACCATATTTGTTTCACAGAATTACTTTTGTGGTAACAAATATGAAGTCTCACCTTTGTTCTAGCTGCACGGAAGCTCCATGCTCTGACAACATTCTCACTAACCCAGCTGGTCTGGTTTTAGCCACCTTGTTGACCCTTACGGGTCCTAGTTTCAGTAGACTTTGCTCAGGGAGGTTTTCAAACAGCTCTGAATCATCCTGGATCATATCGACAAGCAGAATATCCTGTTCATAAGCAGTGAACTCATCCAAAACACCAGGCTGATTATCACCAGGCGTCTCTGCTGGGTTGTCTTCGCGGCCTGCTGTTTCAGACAGACCTGATGATGCTTCTGCAGCACAAGGTGGCCGTCCCTCATTGTTGAAGTCTTCATCATTTACGTCACAGCTGAGGGAAGACTGTGGTTCTGCCAGAACAGCGGCAGTAAGGATTTCCTTTACTTGGGGACCCAAGGGATCTTGTTCAGAACTGCTGCTACCCTGATCTCCATCCTCTTTACAATTCGTTTCATCCTGGCTTCTCTCTTCATTACTATTATTCACATCTCCAACACTGCTTGGGGTGAACAGAGTGCATTCTGAAATTTCTTCATTACAGCATTCTCCATTTTGCTGGTGATTGACATCCTCATCGCAGCTTTGAGGGCTGTCATCTCTGATTGGTGATATGTGATGATCAGGTAGCATTTTATATTTGCTTGGGTCCTTGTTCACCTCCTCTTCACCTGCACAGTCTTGGGTGTGGGACAGGGGGCTTCTCTGCGAGTATCGTTGTGGGGAACTGATAGGAGAGAGAAATGGTAAAATCATAAAGTTGGCTTCTGGACAACGGTCTATGGAAGCATTGTGCTCGTAATTAACAGGACTTGTTTTAAAATAAAGCTGCAGTTTTGATGGCGTTCCATCAGAAAAAACATTTCCATCAATCTCTTGCTCCTCTTGGGGCAGAATGAGGGAGGACTCACATGACTGAGACGAGTCAGAGTAGCTTAAAAGAGCAAAATGACCTGAAGTTGTGAAGGTTTCAAGCTTTTGCAGAGGATTTTGCATAAACTGAGGCAACAATGGTGAAGCGCTTGTAGAATGAGCATCTGCCAACTCAACACCTGTGCCATTCTTGAGCAAAAAAGACGACCGTGTGGCTGAGAGGCTGTTGAAAACGCATCGTGCAAACGGAGATGTCAGTTCCCAGTCACTCAAAGCTATTGCTGATGGGGAAGGAGTAGCCACGGAGCTGTTGGTTTCCGGCTCATTAACTGGTGTCGACGGGGCAGAGAATGTGGCAGTGTGACACTCACTTCCACACTGACTTGGTGTAGAAAGCCCAGCCGAGTCAGAGGCTTGACAGTGTAGTGATTGTTCAGCCTGCGTGGTGTCCGGAGAACATGAAAACGCACAACCGTACATTTTGCCATTCCTTTGAGTCAGTGTGCATTCTCCAGGATCCCTTTGCTTCTGCTTACTCGTCTGGTTGGGTTCAACTAAAGACGACTCTGTAGGAGCGTTGGTCTGGCTGCTCAGCGTACCGGACTTTACTGGAGAGGTATCTGCTGGACATGTTGTACTACTAGCATTTGCTGTAAGCGTATGGCCACTGTTAGAGAAGGGCCAGGGCATGTAGGTACGTGCACAAGAAAATTGTATTTTTCTGATGTAGGCTCTCACACGTTGGCAGGTGAAAGACTCTGGATCATCATCTGTGTTCACCTTGCTCCCTTCACAGCACAACTCTGATAACATTTGTCTGTTAGTTTCAGGGGGTTCACTGCAAGGTTTCTTTTCTGTCACTGCTGATCCAAACACACAGAAGGTACCAAGTATAGGCTTTGGACTTGGCTGACTATTATCAGGCATCCAGCAGCAAGCTTGTTCTTTGCCTACACAGCTGGTTTGTGTTGTCTCGTAATTGACATCTGTTAAGCCTGGGGTTATAGGCAAACCTCTATTAATGCCATCCTCAAGCCTCACCCTTTTGTTTCTGTGCGTCTCTGCTCCTGGGTTCTCCTCCTCACTATCTCTGTCCCGCATGCTGATCCTGTATTCTCCATCAGTTGTTGCCATGGCTTCAGTTGTCCATCCCCTGGGAAAATGATACGTCTCTGCATCTGGCCATTCTCTTATCTTGCTCTCATCTTCAATGAGACTCAGACAGATGTTCTCCTCAGATTGAGCCCCGGGAATTAACTTACTATTTTTAACCGAAGCACACTCCTCTCCTTTGCATTTGTCTTGGCCAAAACAGCCAGGCCATAACCGAAATCCAGCTTTCATGTCTAGTTTAAAGCAATGCACAACTTTGGTTTTAAGAGTATCTGTTAACAAAAAGCCACACTTGTGACTGCATGCATCACAATACTGGGCTACATCACAGAGTGTCAATTTTGGGCGTGAGTTTCTCCATATCACATTCTTCTTCGATGCCTTGGTGAATTGTTTTTCTGTCCCGGTCTTGCTGTCAGCAGCAGACTGGTCTAGGCCAGGACTAATACTTTTTTGTCCCCGTTTACCAGATGCCCTTTGCTGAGGCAAAACACATTTACAGTCACCACAGAAACTACAGCGAGAGGCTCCCACTGCTCTTCTCAAGGTCCCTTGTGAACCACCAAGGTTTGTGTGTGAACTTCTATTATCTGCAAGTGTACACAAAAAGGCAACATTAAAAAAAAACAGTGCATATTAATACTGGACTTGGATAATATAGATATTAAAACACACCTTATGGACCAGCCTGTAGTTGAACACAATGAATTCCCACCAGTGTTAACCCTGTTTGACACATTCTCATGTCTTGTGCAAAAGAAAAATTCAAGGAAGCAGTTGTGCACAAGTGGACTTGCTTTACTAAACTTTAATCTAAGCTACTGATTATAAACCAGATGTGTAGGACAGTCGCTTGTCAAAACTAATCTAAGCCGAAACCTCCAAGTTGTCAGGCTTTACAGGCCGAAGACCGCACTAAACGTGTGTTGACCTTCTGGGCGTTCACCATCATGGCCCAGTTTTTGGCGCCTTACGTATTTAAAAGTGTGTCACGTAATATCTGGCACAACGAACTACTTTCTTAACTTGATCACTGGCATAAAATGTGAAGAAGCTCACTTTAAGCACCGATCGTTAGCTTTGTTCGTTAACACGTGAGTTGGGCGCGGTGTTAGCTTAGCATCTGACGCATTCCGGCAAAAGAAAGCCAAGTTAACTTAATACAGCTACCGACTTTTACCTACTAGGCCATTAACAGTAAAAGAAACGGAAGCTGGAGTCAAACGTCAGCCAGTTAACACCTCTACTGACTGTACATGTGCTGCTTTAAGCGGCCCTGAGCATGGACTATAGCTACGGTGCACCTTACTTGACCGTCCGGCGGGCACAGCCGGAGCTTCCGTTCCCACAGCAGCAGGCCGAGGACCCCACGCGGTGAGGCCGACCTTTGCTGGCCTTCGTCCCCTTTTCCTTCTCTCCCTGTCGCTACCATCTACGCGTGTGGCAAGAGTTTCCTTTCCCGCACCTGAGTTAGGATCAGGCCGCTTCCGGCCTCTGTTGCCGTGTGCAGCCGGGGATGACACGCCGCTCGACCCCACTCCATAACGCATTTTAGCGACCGTGGCCCTGGGTCCCACCACCCCGCTTGACTCTGAGCAGCAGCAGCAGGGGCGGCGGGGCCGTCTGCGCCGCGCTAACCTGCTCCTGGCGTCCGCTCGGCTCAGGGGATACTTGCCTGTAGCGCACGGCGCCTCTTCTTTGAAGTCTCTGCGTGATTCATAACGTTTTCTCCTCTTTCGTGTGTGCGGATCTACCCAGGAATCCTGTGGCACGTTGCTGGCTGTATGCGTCACCTTCTCGGGGCCCACTTGCTCCGTTAATAACCTCTGACGGGCTTTACTACCGTCCTGGACGCAGCCGGCCTCGGTCGCTTGCTGACTGGGTTCAGCAGCGACGCTGGCCGTCAACTCCGAGGCCCGTCTCCGCCGGGAAAGAGGCTCTAGCCTGATGGCTTGGTTTAGTCTGACTCTACTAGAGGACGGGAGCATGGTGGTAATTAAAACGAGTGTGAACGCAGGCTGTACAGGGGGTTCGGTGAATGGCCCGAACCGCGCTTCGCCCTGACGCTCGCAGCCATTAACGTCAAGTTCACCGCGGGGCAAGGTGAGCTATACCCACTGCGCATGCGCAATGAGGTTACCATAGCGACTTATTTACCAGCACATGGCCGATCACACAAGTTTAAATTTGTCAAATATTTGTAATGTTATGTATAAATTATAGGATACACGTTGAGTTATTAACTTTAAATCTGTAGCTTGGTTAACACTAGAATCTATCATAAACGACTACAGATGCTGCAGAAGTGAAGAATACAACCATATAGTGACAGTGGAAATTTAAAATGATTTATTGAGACAGGCCTGGCGTATAAAACTATATGGTATCATTCGAGGATTTGTGATCCCTTCATATTCGTGTTTGTGAAACCAAAAAGACTAACATTATAATGAAAATATACATTTATACAGATAACAAAGCAATACAGTACACGTCAATGTTGAAAAAAATAGCATTGTTGGAAACAAGCAGAATTGGAATAGAGACCCATCATCACCAAGCATTAGTCCTGTGTTAGCGGCACATTGCATTTGCTAATGTGCTACTGCTGCATTTGCTGATCGATCTGAATATGGTAAAGCCATTTGATGTTAGCACGGCTGAAAATTTTTATGGAAAATTACAGCTTACAGAAATGTTGGATTTGTGTGCGATTATTGTAATAATTTATTATGGTCTGTGAGTAATAAAGTGAAACTATTGAAGGATGTGCAAACCATATTGTTACTGATGCTTAGTGATCAAGACATTGTCTCTCACACAACTGTGCATAAACATAAATTGGTGTCGACTATTGTAGTACTTTCTATCACACTGAGTGTAGGCACGTGCAAACAAGCTGAGAAATGTGTTATATTGTGTTCAGAGACTTTGGGTTTGTGCACTGAAGGGACTATTGGTGCAGTACAAACACACATAGTAGACAAACACACCAAATACTCACACGTGAAATAACACAATATTGTTCCTTTATTCTTTGTTTTCATAGAAATGTTAAGCTATGTCTTCCAAACTTTATTTGGGTTTCATGATTTCTGACAATAGAATGAATGCACCAACACTTTAAATTGTATTTATTCAGGTTTCAGTGGAAATGCTGTTGTAATCATAATTATCAGTGTTTTCATTTTGAATAATTCCGCTTCGTGTTGAAAATTAAACGTGGACCAATATGTGGCAGTATAAATAATGACTCGGCAAGACAAACAGATGAATACATTATGTGATGTGAGGGATGATGGTGAGACCCTGGTGTTGGGAAGTAGCCGGTCCTTGGATTGTGGCGGCCTGATTCACAACACCAGCTGTCCCGCCCCATCGAGCCAGCAGATGGCGCTCTCATAGTGACAGTAGCTTCCCATTGGGAAGCAGAGAGCTGGTTCCACTTCATTACGTCCTCACCAGGGGTATAGAGTCAGCTCTCCCTCTTCCCCTCTCTTCTAATCTTCACTACATCTGTGACAGCTGTGAGAAGAGAACATGCAAATTAGAAACTGAGGAAACCATTGGAGATGAGGAGACAGACACTGAGAAATGAGGGAACTTTCCTCTTGTTGAGTTCTCATCAACACAGAGGGATGCTGGGAGTCTCTACCCCACCCCTCTATGCCGGACAGGCTTTTGACCACCCAACAACTCCCTACTTTAGCTCTGGTGCTTTTGCTCTTCACAACTCCAACAACATCCTTTATGCAAATTTTATAATCACGCCGCAGCAATGAGGATGTGTGTGTGTACGTACAGTGAAGAGGGATATAAGCTTTTACTTAGCATATGAAATGAGTTGGGATTAGGATGAGATAAAGAGCAGAGTGAAGAGCAGAGGGAGTGTTATGAGAGAGGTCACTCATAATTTAGCTTCTATGAAGCACTTTAAATCTTCCTGACTGCTCTCACAGGCTTTGGAATATCACGCTGGGTTCGACTGAGCGATAAAAGAACACCGGCAGTTTCACCAATTACTGCACACTTTAAATTAAAATACTGTGCAATATCAGCAGGGAAGAAAGAAGGACATTAAAATCAGTATCAGAATCAGCAACAGCCCTGTGAGCACAAACCTGTGAGGTTTACTCAAGTTTTTAACGTCATTTCATTTAGCCGCAGAATGTTTAAGGCATCAGTTTTATTTTGTATAAATTCAACATGGCTGCAACTGATTATTTTCCATCAAGGAAGCTTAAACAACTATGACTTAGATAATTAATTGTTGACACAACATCAACCTGGCAGCTTATAGTATGTGTCTAAAGGCCTGGCAGACTACAAATACAAAATAAATGTCTGCTCATGTTATAAATGTTTGATCTATTTAATTTGTTGACTTGGGAAAACTAAACTCTATAACCTGAACACTGGGCTAAAAACAACTTCCTTTTTGTAGTAATTTGATGAAAAGCTCAGAATGAAACACAGACATGAAAGAGGCACAAATGATGAGGAAAAAGCTGTAGCACTGTCTATCACTTAGATTAGTAGTTAGATGTTGACTGAGACGTGTGTGAAGCGACGCTGAAATACAGCGATTCTCTCAGGAGGTGGGAGGAGGTGAACGGCACGTTGCTTCAGGTGTACGGCTCCTTACAACCAACCGTAACGACGGAGAATTGTGTGTAAAGTAAGATCGAGGAACGGTTTGTTTGCCCTCCTTCTGTGCGTTACGCATGCAAGGCACCGTGGGTGCACAGCGGTCCTTCCTCTCAGTTTGCCTCCTCATGTGTTGTTGTCCACTGAGACCCCTCTCTGGAGAAAAAAGTATGATAATATGCACCATTACAACACAGTGGTTGCTTGTGCAGATAATTCAAGCATATGGAGATCAACAGAAACATTTCCACTGGTGTGTAACCACTTTGTGCTTACGCTTTCGCACAAATGCATTTCATTCTCTTCATTTCGGCAGGGACCTGGGTGTTCGTATGTTTGCTTTATGGCGATATGACAACATGGGGCGTTCATTTGCTCAGCTGTGTTAGCAGCAGTTAAATCTGATTTATTTAATTGGCATTAGTCTGGAGAGAGGTTGTGCTGCAAAAATGAATACACAAAAGCAAAAGCAACTAATACAGGTTTCTCAGGTAGGAGACGCAAAATCCGACTTCTCTGACGGCAAACAGAACCAATGTTCAGATTCAGAGCATGTAAGATTTGTAAGAAACCCTTCATTTAGACTGTTACTATGGTATTTGTTATTTTTGGCTTCTTTCTCTAACTCAGCCTTAACACCAGACATTAGATTGTAGGGTTGGAACTATATGTGTCTTGCTTTCACGTCTATTTCTTTGTCTTTCGCTGGGCCAGTGTGAAGCTGACGGGAACGCAGGCAGCAGCTGAATTCCTTTAAATAGCCCTGCCTGCCTCATCATATGGTTGCTATGGCAGCCAGCCCCTCGTTTCAAGATAACGTCCACATGCTCAGAGAGACCTCCTCCACCTGAACACTATAGCTCTGTGCCGCTGCTCAGTGAAAGAGAGATCTGCCCTAGCGATGCATCCACTTAACGCCACATATGAATAATATTTTCTGTGTATGTGTCCACAGTGTGAGAAATAATCAATATTTGAGCTATGTGTTTGTGTGCGAGATCAATTCGCTGTCGCCTGAGCTTCTCTTAGTGAGCAGTTCAAGAAAAGAGCTTATTGAATAAAATGACAAGCGCTTGAAGGATATGAGGGAGGAAGAAGAAGGAGGTAGACGAGGAATGTGGTGGAAAAAAATCTGATCTTAGAGGAAAGGGAGATCAAAAGTGAAACAGATGAGTGAACAGCTGGTACAAGAAATGAGGTGATACAGGGAGAAATGGAGAGTGAAAGAGAGGATGAATGATGTGTGACATTTTTTAGAGAACGAAGGAAGTGAAAAATAGCTGTGGATAAGAGAGTTTAACATCAGATGTCATTTTTTCAAAGACGGCTTTGTTTTAAATAACTAAATTTTCCTCGCACGCTCTTCTTTTTGAAACCACCTCTTTCCTACCTCCTCTCCTTCCCAGCCCCCACCCTATGTCTTACGTCCGGCTTCTTCCTCTTCAGTCTCACCCCGGCTCTTAATTAGTCCTATGTTTAACTGAGCATAATCGCAGGTGCATCTACAGTACATGGATGTCGCTCTCAAGCTGACTTTGTCCTGAGTCTCTCACCTAAGTGCACTCAGAAAAACTACTGCGAGGCTCAAAGGTGGAAAATTAATTACAGGCAATAAGAGGGAGAGGCAGACGTTGAGGGCAGCAGCAGGCTCCACAAAGCAAAGTTTAAAAAGCTTTTTAATGCTACCCGGACCTGAATTCAAAAACGATTAAAATCATAAAAGAATTAGAACAAGATCCTGCTAAAACTGGGTTATATCTGACAAATGCACTTCATTAAAAGCGAAAAGAAAATATAAATATTTTAAAATTTGTTAAAAAGACATTTCAGTTGTTTTACATAAATAAATATACTATACAGTATATAATTTAATTATAGGTATATTTATTTATCAGTGTTTCCATTCACGCATTTAGTGCACTTCAAAATGTAGACACATTAAATGAGTCCTTTTAAATTTAAATAAAAAAGATGCTGAATAGCTCATTGTTAATGGTCGATGCTGACTTCAATTAAAATATCTTAAATAAAAAAAAACATTATTATAGATTTCAGTTAATTACTTCTTGTCTCTTGCAGCCAAACTGCTCGTTTTGCAGTATGTGAGATAGACATAAACCACATTTATCATACAGTTTAGTTCTAAAAAGAAAGCCGCTGTAAGCATTTGCAGCCTTTGACTTACCTTAGAAAAATGGAACGTAAATCTTTTGTCTCAAACATCTTCTCGGTCTTCTTTGACATAATGTTGCCTAAAAGAGAGACAAGTCAGTGAAGGCCAGTCATGAATAAAATCCATACGCAGCTGTCCACAGTTTGCTGTGGAAATAGAAACGAAGAAGGTCTACAGCAGAGGCGAAGTCAAAAAGGAGTCAATAACGATGGCACCACCAGTTTCCTCTTAAAACACACAGGCAGGCTGATTGCATTTGAGAGAGCTGGGCGCGCCTCAGCATCTCTTAATGCGTCTGTAAATTGAGTTGGAAAATGACGACGTCTGTTGTCTGCACTTGGGATGGAAGCCAGGGAGGCAAAAAGCTTTGCCGTGGAGAACATCCTCCCCATCTCGTGTGTTTTAGACCCACACCATTAACCAGCAGACCTCCACTTGTGTCAAGCGCTGTTCTCATTATCCCACATCACCTCATGCTGAAGACACAACCTCACAATATTGAATTTGTTAGTTTCCTATATGCTTCGTCTTTTCTCTAACGTTAATCAGATAAAAAAGGACCGCGTTGGTAGAACGGAGGATGGCTGCGCTTCTTTGGGGATTTCAAATGATCTGCGGCAACATAGTGCAAGACTGTAGGGTGTCAGCGAGTGCATAAATAGAAATGACTGTGTTTTGTGTCCATTATGAAGGAGCTGGGGTGGTCAGCTCAGAGTGGCAGCGATAAGGATGCTCACTGAGCATTTGCCAAGCATCCATTTCCTCTTAACTGTGGTCTAAAAGGCTACTCGCCAAACACAGGTACACACACACACACACACACACACACACACACACACACACTGCTGTCCTCATGATCCCTTTAGTCTGAGCTGAACATCAATATCTTTCCAATTAGATAAGGGAAAAAACTGATTATTTCTCTCCTCTGCCCTGTATCTCCCTATTTTGGTCGTATATAATCCATCAGCCTATCGATGAATAACACAATAATCCTACTGCTACTTATTGTACTTTATGGTACAATAATTAGCCGATCAAAGGAGCAATAGTGTATTTTTAAACGTTTACTGATCATTGTGATGATTATCCAGTAAAATTAGTGTTTGATTTTATTTTTAAAGATAAATCTCTGGCCTGCTCTACTCATCCGCATTAAGCGAACAGCTCCATTATTCCCATACTGCAACAGTGGCGCGACGGTGCGAGAGAACACGACAGAAGCGTAATTAGTTTGATGAATAATAAACAGGAAAGGTATTACACATTTATTCACGCAACCTCTCTCGTGTCTATACACACACACCCTACTGCGGGGCCTGTAGTGTGTGAGAACGTACAGCGACGTATCCCCTCACCTCCATGTTTCTGTGACCACACCACTGCCTGACAAACGCAGCAGAGGTTTTTATGTGTGGAAGCCCGAACCTCGGGTGTCGCGTCAGATTCAAAACTCACGCACGCGTTCCCTCACACAAACGCGAGGCGCACACCCACACAGCTGCGATAAGGCCTGAGCGCTAGTCGTCATTTAGTTCAGCTTTGTCTCTTTACAGCGTCTCCGCGAGCAGTCGCAGCATTGGAATTATTAGCAGGAATGCGCAGCTTTAACTTAATCCAGTGATGCTTATAATCTGAGCTGCAGCCTAATAAAAATGTTAGAAAAGTGGATATGTAAATGAGAGAATGCTGCTTATCTTGGTACAGAAGTGTGTGTGCGTGTTTAAGGATGTACCAATCTCCACAGGCTGCTCATTCGTAGCTGCATTATATGGGAATGGTGTCATAAGATAATTGATGTGGGAAAAATTAAGCTTAGAGGACTCGTTGCTCTCTTTGTGCCGGAGCAGAAACAGATACGAGCAGCAAAATTGCAGTCGCTCAATATCTTGTCCAAGATTACAACCAAACTGTGCTTTTGTGCTACAATAAGGCTGCTGCACCCAGTGGATGGTTATCAATCAGGAGCAGTAGCAGTGCTTTACCCCCACCTTTTTTCTTTTATGGAAGTATATTATTTGATTGTCTGGCCTTTGGTTTGAGAGCAGATCTATAAATTTACAAGTTCCTGCCTGATGCTTGCAGATGGTTTTGGCACAGGGGCACGCCAGAAGAGCACTAACCCTGATGACTCCTGAGGGTTGCCAGTTCTGGGCCGGGTTGGGTCGGCCTGGCTGGCCGGCTGAACGGATGGCCGGGTAGATAGCTGGCCGGCCGGCCGGCTGGCTGACTGAGTGCTTGGCTGGCAAGGCGGAGAGCTGTAAAGAAACAACATGGTCAGCTCTTTGGTGGAACACATTCAGCATCTCGGTGCTGGTCTGCGAAAATGTTGACGTTCCGAAGGTGGTTGACGTGAAACTGAAAGGACACTGGAAACTCCCAGCGGCGCCGCTATGAAATACTGAGAGGTCAGTTTTATTTTTGAAATCTTTTTTGTTTGGAAATACAATCATCAGCTGTTACACTAAGGTGGTCTGACATAATGGTTCCTACAGTCTAGGTACAGTATATTCAGGTTGGTAATTATGGATTAGCAGAGATCTCGGGTGAGTGGAGACTTCCCCTGACACAAAGCAGTCCGTAAAAAGCAAAAGAAGGATTACTCACATAGACTTAGCACAAACACGCAGGCAGAACACACACATATACAAACAGGCGCACACACACAGACGCACGCACACAGATGTGCAGCTATACACGCACACACACCTCAGACCTACACACTCTTGTCGGCCATCACAGACAGCGTGCCGAGCGGCAGCCATTTTGCAGGGCTGCTCTAGAATGTTCAATTAGGATAATTGTTGCTTACGCCGCCGTTTTCTCGGCTTTACGTACGCGACAAAGTAGCATTTCAGTCACTGTAGCGATACCTCATATTATCCAAAATACGAAAGGTCCCTTATTTGTGTGTCTTGAAAGTCTTTTCTTAGTGCGGAGGCCCCATAATGTAAACCGTGGACATGTATGACGGCCAGCACGTCAGTCATGTGCGAACTCCACAGGGTGTGAAATGTATGTATGCTGCGTGGCTCATTGTAACGTATGGGCGGGGGGTTGGGGTTGGGGGAACGCCCTAGAGCTCGTCAGTGCTCACATATGGAGGAGGGGACGACTGCGTGTATGTGGGCTCAGAGAAAAGAGAGAGAAAGTAGGAAGGATGAGAAATGGAATAAAACAGAGAGAGAGAGAGCGAGAGGAGAGAAGGGCACTGAATGAGAAATGTACAGCTCGTTCCCGTTGCCACCACGTCTACACACCGATTATGCAGTTTGGTCACTGTGTGTTAGTTTCCGGAGATGCCGTGGGTTGAGAATATGGATTACTTCGATCTCATGATGTACACAATAATCATAGACTGGTGAATAATGACCAGCCGACACCTGTCACGCTCCATACGCTTTCATAACGTAGGACATTTGCGCTGAAGAAACGAGGCGTCGCACCTTGTTCAGATGCTAAATTCTGCATCTTCAGGGTTATTGCACGTGTGACTTGTGCACTTTTAAGTCACGCATGTCCATCCATACCTAACTTAATGTTTCTGTTGAACCAATAAATGAATGGAAATAATGAATAATTGTCAGTTCTTATGGATAACAGGTTGTCTTATTTGAAAAGCGTTTATCTGATATAGTATTTGGCATAAATCAATATAAATGCTCATGGACAGTACTACAAAATACACGAGACTGCACCCCCCTAAAAATATCTGCAATCACATGGGCAGCATTTAACAAAGGCCACATAAGGAGAAGTTGACACAAAGGGGGAATTGATAATCCCGTGTCATATGGATGGAGTTGAGTCAGTCTGCAGCCTTGTGAGGCGGAGGCTGAATACGGTTTGGTGCATGACGGCGGAGAGTCGGGGTGGGATGATGACCAGCTGTCAAATGGGACAGGTTCAATAAGGGCGTCGGGGGGGTTGAGAGGGAGCGAGGAGCGAGAACACGGCGGCGCAATGCGCACATGTGATCTCCTCAGACATGATGACCAGACATACTGTACGCACACGCTTACAGAGCTGCGTGTGCCGCTCAACATACGAGCCCTCCCCCTGCCCACATACGCACGCTCACAGTGTGGTTACACATATGATCCACCAGCCTTTGTCTGGGTTCATCGGTCAGCGATGGCCGACACTTTGGCACATGCTTTTTCTTTTTGCTTCTCCTCTCATGTGCGCACACAGACGCGCACGCATCCACACCAGGAGCCGTGTGCAGAGACGCTGCGCGATCCTCGTGCACATGTGGACTGACTCCATTCTTTTAAAGGTATGCCTGTCAAAAATTACAGTAGTGTCATGACCGCCAATTCCCCTCCCTCCTCCTCCAGCCTCTGTGTCCTCAGAACACACCCCACCCCCACCCACCGGGTTGATCATCTGCTGTGACCATGTCCTCCTATCACCATGAGTCAGGAGTGTTCGACAGCGATGGGTGGTGGTGGCGGGGGGGTGCACGCTATTTGACTTATTTTCTTTTTCTGATGAGACATGATTGCTCACAGCGACAACTTTCTCGCTGTCGGCAGCGGTGTTGGCAGTGCTACGGCGCCAGACAGAGGGGACCCTTTGTCTCCCACCACCACCACCACACTGGGAGGGACAGCGTGCGTACACACACATATACTGTACATACTGGCATGGCTACAAACATACACACACACACACACACACTCTCGCTGACAGCAGCTGTGCACACGCTCACACACTACACTGACACATCAGTACAGTGATGGAATAAGGGATGCACAATGACAACACTGGCATCCTAAAACACATCACTAGCTGCACACCTGTGTATGGAAATCTGTCCAGTACGTTACATCCCTAGGTTTAAGCAACGTGGAATTACTGTGTGTGCATTTACAGCACGTGTGTCACAGTGTGTGTGTGTGTGTGCGTGTCCTCAGACTCACCTGGCGGCACCCCTGGAGCTGGTTGTCGTGGCAATGCAGCCTCATCTGGGGTTGCAGCGCTTTGACACCTGATGTCCCTCCTCCCTCTCACTCTCTGTGCTGTAGTATAAGATCAGTAGCTACACCCTAGCACTGACAGAAAAAGGGGAGACAGAGAGGAGGGGTTCTTATCGAGCCTGGCAGGTCGTACCACCGGCCGCGTGGAGACGAGGGCAGAGCTGGTAGGTACCGTCCTGCAGTGGCTCCATCCGGCTGGCTGTGAATCTCCCTGCTGTCTATGCCGAGATGGTCTCTCCCTGTTCTCGCTGCTCTGATTGGACGGCGTTCTTCCTCCTTCATCAAAATGTAAAATTCCAAGACAGAGAGAGTAGTGCAGCGTTTGTGTGTGTGTGTGTGTGTGTGTGTGTAAAAGAGTGTGTGTTTGAGAGAAAGACAGACAATGCAAAATGAAACGCGTGTGTGCATCTCTGTGTGTGTATTTGTGAAATATTTGTCATGCAGACTGGTATGACTGTATGCATGCGTGCGTGTGACTGCGCGTGTATGTGTGCGTTCATGTTAATGCGTGTGTTTGCGCCTTTGTGTCAGGGAGACGATATACTGGATGCCATTGTCTGTGTGGGCGTGTGATAGAGGAAGAGGTAGTCGAGGGAGAGACACAAGACAAAGAGAGCGAGAGATAGGAAGACATGGCGAACGAGTGTGCGTCTATGTGCATGTGTGTGTGTCTGTGTGTGTGTGTGTGTGTGATAAAGGGGAAGAAAAAGATAGCAGTGTATGGCCCGAGAGCTGTCATCATTAGTCTCTCTGCAGCGGCTGGTATTGGGCTGTAAAGGGGCTTGTCAGTCAGTTTCTGTCACAACATGTCACACTGAACGGACACACACACACACACACGATCTCCCAGAGGAGACCATGTCAAGATGGAGGCCGGTTTGCTCTGACAAGCCGATCAAACCCCCCACCACACAACCTTTCACCCCTCTCCTCTGACTCCTCTGCAGAAGGTGTCACGTGCGGAATCAAAATCCTCTGATCCTGAATGTGGGACGTCAAAAAGCCGGCAGACAGGGCGGAAGAGGAACACAACGAGAAGGGACGAGATGGCAGCAACCCAGTGCTCACACATGGCCGAGCCTCCTGAGAACCAACCGGCAAATAATGCTGACTCACTGTGCTCGTGGGCGGCCTGCAAACATATCTCACACACACATATACACTCGGATCGAGCGTTTAAATCCAGCTAATTCAGAATGCAGATACAAGTCGCTGATAATGTCAGAGCAGGGCTGTCTAGAAAGAAACGCACAACAAACAGCGCTCCGCTCCCGTTCAATCGATCCCCTGTAGTCGGCTGCAGACGGGAGTTTCATGCTCACGTATACAACAGACCATCCCTTTTTCCTGGCTTTTCTCTGTCTCGCTCCTGCTGCCGATTTAATTACCTTCTATATTTATCGGAGCTCAAGATGCTATTTTGGTTTTGAGACTCTTGTCACTGATATCGGGAGGCTACATTATTCAGAGTGAGAGCGCAGAGGGCCGTCAGACACAGAGCATGAGCGCTATTGTTAACCCTACGGAGGACCAAGGGACAAATCGCACTTAGAATATGGGCGACTGTGCGTTTGCGTATGCGCGCGCCCTCTTTCTGTACACCGAGAAGCTGTGATGCTGCAGAAATGTGGCAGACGTCCTCGTGTAAGGTGTGGTCTGTCTCTTTTGAGTCTCCATTTTCCGGCTGCCTCGTCTCGCATCACAGCGTCAGGAGCAAGAACATTATTTGACGTAGAAACACACAGATACAAACGCACAAAGACGAAGCAGCGCGTTATCATCGCGCACGAAGCAACACAACACGAACAACTGGTATAGATCGCCGTCCTCCATATTTGGTTGTGATTTATGATTGCTCTTCAGCAGAGGCCACAGTCATCTCTGAGATGATGGCCATATTGATCTGATAAACAGTTTCATTTGCTGCCAAAGCCACTCACAGTCACACTAACACTCGCGCGGGTGCACGTTTGCGCGCGCAATCACGGCAAAGGCACATAGATTCACAGCAGGAATAACCCAGCTTTCTGCTTCATCAATTCCCCACCTCCTCCACGTCTGCTTTTCTGTTTCTCTGCTCTTTCTCTTCTCCTCCCCCCAGGCCACCTCACCCTCTCCTCTGCTCTCAACGCGCTTTAACCCGTTCCTCTGCTGCCCTCGTTCTCGTTCTTTCCACCGGCGTTCTCTGCCAGTCACCTGGTTCCTTACCAATAGTCTCCTCCCCACACGCACACACACACACACACACACACACACACACACACACACACACACACACACACACACACACACACTACGGCCTTGCGTCGATTTTCTGTTGAGCTCCACATGACTTCATGCAAAGGTTATATCATCGTTTATCAATATTTTCCCGGCAATCGTTTGACAGGAACCTGCAGCAGGTGACTCAGTTTAACCTCACGCACGCATCATAGCGCACGTCCACATTATTTCTAGCCTTAATGTAGCACTCAGACATCACAGGTGCAGTGCATTGAAAGAGTTACTGCTCACGGTACATTCGGCGTTTGTTTATTCTGCCTGACATGTGATACCTTAATAATGCCACTGCAGTACAATGTGGGGAATGGGAAGCAGCATCCATAGTTTGACACAAGCTAATATGAGGCTTCGTACAGTATTATTGGCCAGATCATAAGCTTCTAATCCTCTGGGCAGTCCCCTATACAGCAGGTCCCAGCCAGGAAGTAGCAGAGTTTTCATGTTAAACTCTAACTCAGTACAAATGTATCGCTTCTGGATCAGTACTGAAAAAGAAGCAGCAGTAGGTCTTTCAGCAGATCTCATTAGTCATCACAGCTATAGGGATACGAGGAATCATCATCCTTCGAGGAACGTTCAACGCAGGACTTCAGCGTGAGCGTAGTAAACACATCAACATCTGCCCCTCAAGTGTGCGTCGACAGAACGAGGCAGTGCGTTCTGAATGGTCGACCAGTAGCTTATAAAGACGGCCGTAAAGATTCGTTTCATAATGCCAGCAGTCTCAGCTGCTGTGTTGCAACGCAGCGCTCCAGCACTGTGGTCAAAGAGTGAGTCCAGTAAAATACTGATGCAGTTACCCTCAGGCTCGTCATTGCAGCCGTCAGTGTTAACAAGGGCTCGGCTGTTTCATACGTTAGCAGTTGCGGACTGCGTGTCAGGGTCATCCTCGACAGGACCACATGATTTGTCCATTAGTGCCTTAGAATTTGTATTTAATGTTAATACCGATGTCAGGTTTTAATCCGGTATTAGAAGGACTGTTTTCCAGAGTTTCACTACTGTTTAATTGGTGTGACAGGTCAAACTGCTTTAATTAGCCCTGTGTTAACTCTAAAACGACTGAGAGTTTTAGTGTCTAAACTTTTCCACGAGCAGAACTTCACAGAGCGAATTTTGTGAGCAAAAGTAAAAACTGGGAAATACACTGAATATCAGTGTTTCTGTGTGTGTGTGCGTGCGGATCATTTGTGAGTAAACAGATAATCTTAGAGAAGTGTACTGGGAAAAAACACACACCATGAGTGCACAATGTATTCACACGCACACACTACAAGGCTTTCAGTTTCTAAATCAATCCCACATCCGTAGCTAATGCAGTGCTGGGCCCTCTTCAGGAAGCATTAGGCCTATTAGTCAAAGTGCGTGCGCATTCCTGTGTGTGTGTGTGTGTGTGTGTAGAAGCCGCACACTCAGCAGTAGCCGATCTCAGTGGATCCTGTGGGGTCAGCAGGTGCAACAGGGAATGAGGAACCATCTTAGTGCGTGTGTGTGTCTATGCGTTCCCTCCCCTCCATATCCTCTAGGCTCTTTATCGCTCTAAAATTATCCTCCATTTACTGGAAGACACTTGACAGACTGAGAGGCAAACAGAAATATGGACATTCTAGTGTGAATGTCTTCCTGGATCACTTATGCGAGCAGAACTAAGAGACTAACAGGCTTCTTGCTTGATCACGATCTAATTTAATAAGTGTGGATGGGTTAAAAACTCTGATCGAGGGAACTCTGATAATGCCTCCGCCAAACAGTGGAGACCTCTCAGCCTCGTAGAACAATAAAACATCATGTAGCATGAAACTGGGATCACTTGGTCTGCGTGAGTTTCTACTTCACGTTTCAAATGCTGGTTTGACTCTCGACCATGAAATCTCTTCCAATGAACTGCCTAGGTATGGTGCAAACAGTGAATCCATTCTGCTGCATAATGATATTTCACAATAAGCCTTTGTAACTCCCATGAAAAATATTACTGTGGAGGAAATGATTCAAGCCTCTGAGAGCAACCATCAGCCAAGCGGAGTTTTTCATGTTCTCCCTGTGTCTAGGTGGGTCCTCTCTGGGTATTTGTCTGCCTCCCACAGCCGACATGCAGTTAGGTAACTCCACCAGGTGTGAGCGGGCGAGTGTGTGAGTGTGTGTTTGCTTGCCTGTCTCTTTATGTTGGTCCTGTGTTGTTCCGGGCGACCTGTCCAGGGTGTACAGTGCATCTTGCCCAGTGGCCACTGGGACAGACCCCAGCACCTGCGGGGCCTTTACAGGGAGAAGTGGTTAGAATGATGGATGGATCATTAAAACACAACATGGTCTGATCACACATGATGCACCTGTACACTACTATTACCTAACAGGAAGTTTAACGATGGGCTGACTACTGTTCTATGATCTGCAACCAAACACAATCAGATCTTTTGCATCTTTTTATATTTGTAAAGCTTGCATCAGGCTTTGAAAACACATCTTACTCAAACTCTACAATCACTTGTAATCTTAAATATGGGCCTCAACTTTCCTTTTGTCCCCTTCCCTCACGTGGCCTCCTGCCCCCTCCTCCACACGCTCGTTATGTCCCTGGGGATTTTTCCCCTCCCGAGGTGGGTCAAGTCTCTGCAAATCAATATCATCCATTCATATTGGTGCAGCTTATGCATGATCATGTGAACACACACATTCACGGACACACGCTACATCCGCTTCTACACAGTATAATTAGACGCACTGATGTATGACCTATAAGATCAAAAAGACATGGACCCAAAATGAGTTCTATCATCATTATCAGCTAATCTGAGGCTGATCAGACTCATGCTCATGATGGATGGCTGAGAGAATATGAGGAACACCCATATACAGTAAATGGTGGCTTTTACCAGTGCAGCAAGTACTCCGATTAGTCAGACAGGGCCAGTTAATAGACCCGTAGAGATGCTGAGAACAGAAATGAGGGTAGAGGATGATGAGAGTCAGTGGAAAAGTGAGAGGGAGGAGAGGAAGGAGGAAACTAGTGGAGAAAGCGAGACAGTAAGACTGGCCATTATAAATCATATCCGCTGTTGGCGCCGGCCATGTATCCTAGCAACCAGACAGTCTCTCCGCCTCTCTTCCATCTCCTTTTCTTTCTTCCGCTAACAGCCTGGTCATTCTTATTACCCATAGTGCACCGGGCATGCCCTCAAAACTCGTGGCACAGTGCGGTTTGTAAAGCAAATTCAACCGCATCAAGTTTGTTTTTAACCCTGACCCCAGAATAGTGAGCTGTGCTGGTGTTAAGTCATTAATATGATTTACAAAAGCCTAAATACAATTTTTAGCCAAGTAGCACAAATATCACAATGTCAGACCAGTTCATGTTCTCAGGTGACTTCACTTGCTCTTGTTGAGATTGAGGTTGGGTGTAGGTCGTAATGTTGAATCACCTTGTGGGTTTAGATTTGTTTCCACGTGTATTATGTTGGAAACAAATGTCTCACTGCTCTGATCAGCTGACGCCAGCTGAGCTTTGCTCTGTCGTAGTACACCCGTCACTGCAATACGCTGCTCTTAATACCTGACTGACAACTCATATGCTTAAGCATTTCGTACAGACAGGAAATAATGAAAGACAGACAGAAATAAATAACAGACCTAAATACCATGTGACGTAAAACCAGAGGCAGCCCATTTGTTTCCAATACTTATATTATAGTGAAGGTTGCTGGCTTAATATGGAGTCATCATCACTAGCAGCACTAGATGCATTCTGGTACCTGAGGGGAGATGTAGGCTAGAATCCAAGTTCGGTCAGTCAGATCAGACAATCGGACGATTTTGCAACATACTATTGGCTTGGCCTGTTCTGTGAACTTCCCTTCTGATTGTCCCAGGTCTTATGAGGCAGAACAGGCACTCTGTTTAAGTCAATTTACAGTCAGACCACGGGTTTTTGATTTTGAGCCTAGATAGAAGAAGAAGAGGACCTAGTGTATAACCTCTCTCTAGCATGACTAGCGCTTAGTCGTGAGACACAGCGAGCAGGCTGGCTCCGCGCTGCAGCTTTATGCCGTCTCCTCGCTAAAAGCCTCGCGCGGTTACTGCTCTCCAGACAGCTACTGTCTTATACTAGCCCCGTTCCTCCCTGGGCTTGGCTGCAGCCTCATTGTCGAGCGCCTTATGAAATTTTGAGTGCTCAGCAGAGTGAACGGACAGTAACGCACATAGAGGATGAATGTGTGCATCAAAGGAAATGAAGCACTCAGGAACCACTCAGTCAGCCCATAGTCCAAGAGCCAGCAGAAGTGGGTGGTAGGAGAGGAAAATTGTGTTTGAGAAGTGAATGACAAAATAGACAGTGTGTGTGTGTGTGTGTGTACCGACACAATTACGCCACCTTGTGGAGTAGAACTGTGAGGCCTCATCCTCAAGCTGTTCACCTTTAAGGGAGAAAATCAATCACTACAACTGGAAGGTGTCTTGTTTTGTTCTATGGTCATAAATGATGCCGTGAGATCACGTGTCAAATGTTTGCCAGTTTCTTTAACATCTAGTGGGCATCGTTTGTAAGTAAATCCATGCTGACTTCATAAGGTGGCCTCCAGGTCCAAAAGACACCACTTACCCCAAGATCTCTCGCCAGCATGCACACACTACACAGGCGTCTCTTGAAGGTTGCTCCTGAACTTTTCAAGGATAACGCCTCTTTGAATCTATAAGATAAACCTCCTTTTAAGATTTAATGAGAGCCACAGAAAATGTTGGGGGGGGGGGTAAGATAGCAAAAGTGCCATTCCTATAGCAGCAGGATTACATTGTACAGTAAAGTCCTCCAGGATAATGAGTTAGATTAACTTTTCCTTTAATCTCTGCCCTTATCTTAAATTATGGGAAGAAACGTACGCAGATAAGCATCTGTTTAATTTCTATTCCAGCAACTCTGCCTATTATTAAACTACATATTAGTTTGATGGACGTCAATGTCATCTTCCTTGGTTTGTTCACTGTGAACAATGCGCAAGACACTAAATTACCAATAACACAAAACAACCACTCATTCATCTTAACGCCCTAAAAGCACAGTGACTGTTAATGTCCTTATTGTAACCTGTGTCAAATTGTCGCTTACCGCGTATTTCGGGTGTTTACATGCATTTAGACGATAATTTTCACCGGATGCGTCGTTAAAACTAATATTGGCACAAACAGAAACACGTTGTTTGGCAACGCAACACTGACGATAAAGCTGCGTTTCATAACAGCGATGGGTAAATGCGTGATGCGTTCAATTTGTTCCTCGGCCGTCGATTGGCTGAACGATGATCACATGACGAAATAAATCTATTCTGTTCTATTCTGGTCATTCAAGCTGATGTTGGAGGGTTTTATGACGTTTTAATTTTTAGGTGGTGTTCGCCCTCAAACACATTTCCCGAGTGAGCATATTGTTACACGGAGCCGCAGTGTTTAGCTGCCTTTGCAACGAAAGCATCATTTTTATTGCTCAACAAAATAGAACAAGATAAAAATAAAATAATAATAAAACAGCTGACGAGAGATAAGTTAACGATAAACGCAGTCCACCTGTGCTGATTAGCGGCCGGACGAGCATAGGTTAAGACCGTGCTGCTGCCTTCACGTGCAGTTGGATATGCAAACGTTGATAGACACCGTGAAAAAAAAATCTTTTATTCATTAAAATATATTTTTTACGTATTTATTACACCGTATAATATTAAAATCACACGCAGCACACACGTGTAGTATAGAAACGCGCGTTTGTTAGTAGTTGTAATTGGAACCCCAGCATATAAATGAACATTTGTACGGGGTGGGGCATGAACGCCTCATCGCCAACTCTGTACTTTCTCACATGTTTGCGACACAATCGCCGAACAACATGCGGAGGATGGCGGAGGAGATCCAGCCCGTGAAGGAGCAGGGGTGAGTGTCTTTAAGCCAGTCCTCATGTTTAGCTTGAACTAGTTTGACGCCCAAACCAAACCTCAGCTAACACAACGTCAAACTAACTTGCTTCTCGTGTGTGTGTGTGTGTGTGTCTGTGTGTGTCTGTGTGTGTGTGTGGTCATTGGCCCCGTAGGCAGAAATGTTTTAACATCATATTTAAAAACAAAACCTTTAAATAAACCTCATTCCCTTTTGCCCAGACACTGTTGATAGACGTGAGTTTTGTGTTTAGTTTTAGCTCAACTTTCCCCTATTATTAAACGTAGAGTCCACATTAAATTGATGTAATTTGCGCTCTCGTTGGACACAGTGGCTTAAATTTCCAGAGCTCGTTAAAGTAACTTGAGTTTCTCTAGAAGGTAGATTGATTTAGTCGTGAAGACAGTAGCATCACTGATAACAGCAGGGGTCAAAGTTCAGCTTGTAATCTGTGTTTCCATGTGCTCTGCCTGTCTGGGCTCATGCTGCCCGTCTGAATCACAGCTCCTGGATGTCCAGCTGGCTGCCGTCTTGGTGCCCCACGTCTCCCTCCCGACTCAAAGATGCAGAAGAGAAAATGCTCAAGAGTAAGTCTGCTTTTAAAAAGCTGTTGAAGCGCACAGTAACGCTTGGCTGGTTGTCTGAGTTTCACTGTGTTTACACCTCAGAGGGCTTTGAGTAATTCCTCTAATGACCTTCAAAGAAGAAGGCTGATTGTAATGAAACAGAAGTGGTGAACGACCCTCTCATCTCCTGCAGGCGTGAACCGTCCTTTCTCCAGGCAGCACGTTCGGATATCCAACGGCGATTACCTGTGGACGTTGGCGTTTTCCAATCAGCCACAGACGTGCGCCTCATCTCTCTCCCAGCCTCCTGCCCAGACCAGACCTCCGCTGGTTCTGCTGCACGGCTTTGGGGGCGGAGTTGCTCTTTGGGCCCAAAACCTTGACTCTCTTTCCGGCACCGGGCCAGTCTACGCTCTGGACCTGTTGGGCTTCGGCAGGAGCAGCCGCCCCCAGTTCAGCACGGACGCGGAGGGAGCTGAGGAGCAGTTCTTGGTGGCGCTGGAGGAATGGAGGGAGAAGGTGGGACTGGAAGAAATGGTGTTGCTGGGACATAACCTCGGAGGATACCTGTCCACTGCCTACGCTCTCAAATACCCGCACAGGTTGGTGTATCTCTGTAGGAGTGAGAGGACGCACACCTCTTACATCATTGTTGCGCTGCTTGTAATTGGAATCAGATCATAACATGAATGTCTTTATCCAGCAGTGGTTTAATATGTGTGTGCAGGGTGAAGCATCTGCTGCTGGTGGAGCCCTGGGGTTTCCCAGCTCGTCCAGAGAACCCCAACCAGAACTCCATCCCGATGTGGATCAGAACCATGGGAGCTGTCATGACCCCATTCAATCCCCTGGCTGGACTGAGACTTGCTGGACCTCTAGGTGATCGAACAGCTGTTGTCTCCCTTCATTAGATGATTGAGTTGAACAAATCCGTAATTGTGATGGTTTTCATATTCTCTTCTCTCAGGTCCAATTCTTGTCCAGACCATCAGGTCCGATTTCAAGCAGAAGTACTCCTCTATTTTTAATGACAACACTGTGTCCGACTACATCTACCATCTGAACGCCCAGACCCCAAGGTGAGCTAATGCTTGACATTGACAGATTTGACATATCATCATAAAAGCTTCAATATCTTTTTGTTTTTTTA
Source organism: Macropodus opercularis (assembly GCA_030770545.1). Taxonomy (NCBI): domain Eukaryota; kingdom Metazoa; phylum Chordata; class Actinopteri; order Anabantiformes; family Osphronemidae; genus Macropodus; species Macropodus opercularis. Next base: position 6,801,727 of record JAUCMP010000029.1, on the reverse strand, counting down.
ATTTCCAGCGGTGAAACGGCCTTTAAGAACATGACTATTCCTTATGGCTGGGCTAAGAGGCCGATGCTGGAGAGGATTGGCCAGGTCAAAGCTGATATTCCCATTTCCTTCATCTATGGCTCTCGCTCCAGCATCGACAGTGACTCAGGATATGCGTTAAAGAAAAGCAGACCTGATGTAGAAATCGCAGTAAGTCTGCTGATCTTTGTACAGCTCTTCTACCTTTTCCTGAACATCAGTCATAGCGGTTTCTTTTGTTCGTTAGGTGATCAGAGGGGCGGGACACTACGTTTTCGCCGACCAGCCGGAGGATTTTAACCAGACGGTCCTTCAGATCCTCGCCGGGACGGAGAAGAAAAGTGTGGGCGAGGGAGCGACACCATGAGAGAGGAGCCCTTCAGACTAACCTAGAGAACATAGACTAACTAAATCAAGCTGTCGCACCATAGTACAACTTTAAACCTCCTCATGTTGTGTTGTTTTAAGAAATCAGTCACTGACTGAAGACGCTTGCTCATCGTTCCACTCTTTGGCACTGTCTACATGTTCGTGGGCAAAAGTCAGACGATGCCGCCACGCTCTTCACTCAGCCTTGTGTAGATAGGTTTCGTAAATAAATGTGAGATGCAGTTGTGGCTCGCTTAGCATTTTTCTGTGCTTGTACGGTAAACCTGGCATCAATCCACGTGTTTAGAAAGAATAGAACTTCTCAAGAGAACATTTTTGTTTAGGACTTACTCAAACACACAATGTTCCCTTTCTGACCTTCCACCCACTGTGTGAGATATGAGGGAGAAGTAAGTGGGGCAAAGGGCCGCTGACTTCTCCAGCAGCGCTTCCTCCAAAGACCGTGTGACTCAGAGCAGCCAGTAGAGGGCAGCAGAGCAACAGCACTCACTGCACGGCTGCTCTGGCAGGAGAGGGACAGTGGGTCTCATACAGCGTGGCCTCACGTTCACATTGGAGTGAGTGACCTACTCTAGAGACCTGGACAGCGATGCTTTAAGAGCAGCATGACACTCGGCTCATTGCTAAGTCATAACTGCAGTGACAGAATAGGGTCAGATGTGTGTTAGAATAAAAATAGGCCTTCTCTTTCTAAGGGCTGCAGGAGTAAAAGAAAACACCTAGTTTGTTACAGCGATCATCAGGATTTGTCTTATTGTCTCACACTAAACTTGGAAAGTAAAGACCACAGAGAAAACAAGCTCCTTTTAAATATTGCTGAGATTTGCCAAACCGTAGCGCATTAGGGGGAAAAGCCTGAGCAACTATATGAGGTCTAACGCGTTAGAATACAATACATTTATGAAGCAGGGAAAATGCTGAAGTTAACACAGGTTGTATTTGGTGAGAAATATACAATAAACTTTATTTAAAGTGTCTCCAGCTGCAGGATGCGCAGAGTGGATGTTGGTGCTGTAAACTAATCAGCGAAGAGCAGATATCCAGGATATGTTATTTCTGAGCTCCCTGTTTTCTGCCCGTCTGTCATTTCTGAGACATCAAACCGGCCCATCCGAACTGTCTCCTGGCAACAGGGTAGCCACGGAGACCGAGTCTTTTGGCTCACCGACCTGCAGGAAGTGATGCTGTGGTTGGACGGGGTAATTATGGGTTGTTTGTTTTCTTGAAGACGCTGGCAGCAAAGAACATTCAGCAGGCTCTGCGTGTGCACAGCCTCTCGCGTTGGAACCACATTGTGCGCGGGCCTCTGTTCACTTAATGAGCCTTCAGGCTCATTCATCGCGTCTCCGTCACCCCCTCAGTCACGTGGGCACAAAATCATTTCATGACGAACAAGTCAAATGAGTGAGAAAAGTAACAGGAGCTTTCATACTGGGTTTTCATATATGTATGCAAGCTGGAAGGCCTAAGTAACTGCACATAAAAGGTGTCCATGCACAGGAACACACTGCTGCTGCTATCAACACAGCACCACCACATACAGATCTGTGCAGCCAAAGCATCAGGAGCTGTTTTGATGCACACGACTGATTTTAGCTTTCTCTCTCATTGCACTGACCCACAGTTATAGAATCAAAACAGAAGCTTAATTGTGCTCAGTGCTTGAACACGTTATTTTGCAAACATAAAGTCAGTGTAGCTACAAGCTGTCTTGGGTGAGCAGCACCTGTCAAACTCAGCATATTCCTGTATCCATCACCCGTGTGCAGACAGTTAAGTTCATTTTTCATGTGACAATCAACCGGTGTAATGAGATAAATGCATCATGTACAGGCTGCTCCACTCTCCTTGAGTCTCAGTTGAACAATTATAGTCTGCTTAAGTCTGACTGATGATATTTGCAGTCCAGAGATCTATTTTTACCCACAGAAGTGGCAGCCACACTGACACATGCACAATAGAAAGACACTATGAAGTCTGTGTAACCAATTTTGAAATAAAAGAAACATCTTTTGCTTGTATCTAGAAAGTTCATTTACTACTATGCACTAGATCTGAAAGGTGCAGTTACTTTCCCCGAACTCCGAAATTTCGCAGTTATTATGCAGCGAGAGCACTTCACAGAAACTCACAGCTCTCACATTACACCGAAGGCGACAGCACCTAATGATCACAGCATTTCAATTCTGCCTGAGTGCGTCGGGAAGCAAAACTAACAGAGCCAGAGCTGGAGTTTGCCAGCTGGTCGGTTATTCTCTGCAGGCACGGCACAGGAAAGGCTGCTGATGTGACGGCTTCTCTTCACCTCTCAGAAGGAATGAAAAGCATCTGAAGAGCCACTGGGTCGCTTACATTTAGACTCGTGAGGAGGCATATTATGAGATGCTGAAGTTCTACTGATTCATAAAATCCTGTAACACTCTTCACTGACCCTATTGATTTTAGACTACAGCTGATCCTTTGTCATTAAAAAGAGGAGAACAGTGATTTCCAGGATTGTATTGTTCTCAAGTCATTGTTCTTCCCATATGTCGGTAAACTACTTTCCTCATATCGTCATACTGCTGTAAATTAGAGAAGGCTTGACATTAAAATTGACTAGAATTCATTCAAAATTGTATTTTATTTTAAAGCAAGAGGAAAGACAAGAGGCAAAGCGTGGCCGAAATCAAAGCTAGTTAATAATATCTCACTTCAAAGCTGCTATGAGTGAAGTTATACCAACCTGTTAGTCTGAGATGCACCAAGCACTTGACCTGAAATGTTACAGATTGGACTCTGTCTTCCTCAGACGTTTGTATGTAGCTTAAGAGGACGTCTGTCCTTGTCATCAGATCTAGTCTCCAGTTTCACTTTTAGGGTGAGTACAGTTGATTTGATTTCTAGCTACGGTTTCATTATCTGAAGCATCCTTGTGTTGCTGCTTTGTGATTTCCTGTTTATCAGTAGTGTTGTCTAGGTTCTACCTTTTTTTTTTTGTGTACCTGGCCACACTCGTTCCTCCCCCCCGACTGTCGCGGCTAACGAACACTTGCCTCTAAATGACTCGCTGGCCTCTCTCTCCCTCTGGCCTGTCGTCCCTGGCAGCCCGTGGCTTCACGCTGGGTGAGAAAAGCAAACATACTCATCCAGCAACGCTCTGAACAAGCTTCAACTGACATCAAATGTACACATCCAGACAAACAGTGCATCACCACGCACGCATGGCAATGTCAGATAAAAAAAAAAAAAAAAAAGCTTCATCAGATGGCGAATGGTGTCTGTGTACACCCCCCCACTGTGTGTGTGTGTCACTGAGAGCGTGGTGCAGGTCGGGCACAGTCACAGTCAAGTGACGTTTTAAAATAACAGAGCCCGTGTCTCTGTAGGCTGTGTTTAGTCTAAGAGGTGTGGGATGCGTCTGGCTCGCTTTGTCTGTGTGCTGCTTTATTCCGTGCAGTAGTTTTATCCACTGACAGTCGGTCACATTAAAAGCAGACAAGCTTCAGACAGGTAGGACTTCCAGACAGGCATCCATCCAGTTGTATCCTTCTTTAGCCCAGTCAGTTTAGCCTATTGTACAACTGACTCCAACGATATATTTTATAATTAATGGTTTGTATATCTTTGTATATAACTAGTATTTTATCCCTCTAATTAACATGGGCTCAATATTCTCGTTTGTGGTCTGCTAGACTGATCCGTCTATACCCCACATAGCTGTACTATACTTTTACAGAAACTAGTGCAAGAGGACTTTCTTATTAGCTCATGTGATCTGTGAATATGAAATTATGAACATATCTGTCTATTGCTGTGAGAGATGTGAGGATAAAAAGAATTTGACAGAAGCGAGTAGACGATTCCAGCATGTGACTTCATACACACACGACATCCTCCCTGTGAAACGCTATCCTCAGTGGTCCAGTCATTTTCTTAAGCCCACATGACAACCCTGCTCATTTGTGTATGTGTTATCCGACATACGTGCTCAGATTTGTTTGTAGCCGTGAACGCGTCGTCCGTCCGCATGTGTGCGACTAAGCCTGTGGGTCACCCGGGTTCACACGTCAACCCCAGAGCTCATCTGGTCTGATCTGATTTGCTTCCAGCTGGCTGATGTAGAACAGTAGCCCAGATGTTGCCGAGGTTGCAACTTCCTGCAGTGTTTTTGGGAGAAGATTCGAGACCATTCAGGAACATAAACACAGCAGGAAACTGTTCTGCTCGATTAAATCTCTTGCATCAGGATAATCCCTAGTATTACTGTTTTTTGGATGGATGGCACATCACTGTACTTTTAAAACCTAGGCACTAAAATTACATCTGTCTTCATCTCTGGCACTTCATACTAGGAGCACGTCAAGAAAACACATTTCAAACTACATTCACATCATCTTATTTTAATATATCTCTATCATATACATACAGTACAATATGCTCAAGACAGATTTTATGGCACATCCATATTTGTTGTACATTTTGCAGTCGCTGGTATTGCTGTGAGGCTACAGTAAAGTGACCATTTGAATCTGTTAGGGAGATACAGCGGGTAGTTGCACCTCGATGGGTTCAGGATGTGGTTGCTACAGAAAAACACATGCATTGTCAAGTTTATATATTCCACTAGGGGTGGGTCACACATCCAGTTACACAGAGCGATACGCGAAGGGGGCAGTGTTGTAATGTTCTCTTGAAACCCCTTTGTTGTTTTTGTCTTGGAATACGCTACAACAGTGGCTACCGTGAACCCGGAAAGCTACAGGATGTACATGGTTTAGGTTCTACCCAGCACGTTTTGCAATTAAAGTCTTTTTTTTTTACTTAAAGAGCTGCCGTCGCATGTATGGTAACGTGGTCCGTTTGGTTTTCGCTGAGATTTTAAATCAATTTCTCGTTTATTTTTCATGGTATTAACACAATTTGGGTTCTGGATTCGACCGAAACCTTGAATATCCGATAGACGTGTGGGAAAAAAATGCCGTGTAACGTCTAGTATTCAGGTTTCTACTGCAATACAACGTCATCGTCAATACTACAGGTACTGGAGGGTATTCACATATGTACAAACTCTGCCGTGTGACTGCAGAGACTCGACGAGTGACTGTGCATTTTCTCCTCCGCAGAGCATGTTCGGAATAGAAAAATAAAACAGTGATAGACTACAAAATACTGAGCGCTGCCGTTTATCCTCTTTAGAGTGAAATCAGTCGCAACGTAAGTCTTTCAGCAGGAATAAAACAACAGTTAAAATGATTGTCTCAAAAAATAACTTTAAAAATAATGTTAATTAAAAAAAAAAACAGCGTCAAAGTGCAACAAGAGACAATATGTAACATGATACCAAAAACCTGTCAGCGTTCCCTCCCATCAGCTTATTAGAGTGATGTTGGTGTGCACATGGTGTTGGTACTGTATATACAAGTGTCTCCTTTCCCATATTTATCCTCTTATTCAAACGGTTGGGACTGACCCAACTGGGTAAAATGCCCCACTAGTGGTCTGCTTACTCTGCAGAAAGTGCTTCACATGCTCGGTTGGACACCCAGTCTCTTTTATAGAAACCTTTTGTGTCTCTAAATGTGCAATGTTGGCATCTAGACTCTTCCCCAGTCACCCATACGAAGGGAAACTGCAAAAAAAATGTATTCGAAGTGAAACAAAGCCAGGATGATACAGGGTGCATGTACGTGAGCAGGGGTTTTTAGATGACCTGGCAGCAGCTGTGGGGGGTGGGGGTGCAGAGCAGACCTTCCTTGGGGCTCCGGTGGATGTTTACGGACAATGTCTTTTCACTCAGCGGCATCTGCAGCACGCGGTTCTTCATGTTCCTGTGGTTCTCCCTGGCCAGGTCCAGCTCACTGAGCCTCAGCGTGGCCGAGCAGGGGCCATCCAGCAGCGGATCAGCCAGCGCATCACCCAGCGGGGGTGGGTGGAAAAGGTTACCCCTGGGCGAAGGGCCACCTAAGAGTGAGACTTTATCCAGGCTGCCGGTGGAGCCACCCATGCACATCCTCCACATAGGGCGGTCCTGGTTGTCTCCCCCAACACCTCCACCACTGCCGCCGCCGCCTCCTCCTCCCCCTCCTCCCCCTGTCAGGTTATGGAACTGAGAGCTCAGACACAGGCTCATCAGCTTTAGGCTTTCCACCAAGCCACTGGAGGCTTTGGCTGTGCCCTTGCCTTGGCCTGATCCAGGACTGGCACAGTTGGAGGGACTGTCCTGGTCTGCCCCCCTTTTCTCTCCGTTCTCTCCCCTTCCCTGTCTCTCACTCTCTTCCTCACCGTCCTCTACTCTGTGGTGACTGTCGGTATCATCATCGCTAGTCTCTGAGCTGGGGGTGGAAACTGCGACTGGTGCCGTTACAGTTGGCGATGGTGATGGCGAAGGTATTCTAGAGTTCAGATTGAGGCTGAGGCTGGGTTTGGGTGGGCCCAGTCCATGTAGCTCCATTCCCTCGTCCTCTTCCTCATCTTCTTTATCCTCTTCGTGGATCTGATTCAGGATTGGAGCACTCATACGTGATGTGAGTCGATTTCCAGAAGAAGCCGCAGACGACGATGAGGAAGAGGCTTTGCAGCGAAGCACCACCTGAGGCGGCAGCGCACAGGCCGGCAAACACTTGTCTTCCAGCCCGTCTTCCTCTTCCTCATCCTCTTTCACACTTAATAGACTGGGACTACGGGGTTTGCACGGGCCCACCGGGGTCAAGGAGCCCAGTCTGAGGGCATTGGAGTGGGGTTTTGCCAGAGGCCTGAGCCCCCTTTCTTGGGTCTGTCGGGCAGGCTGCTGTTGGTCGCTTGACGATGGAGTGTGGTTCTCCTGACGCTGGCTCACATCCAGCAGCGCTGTTTTGGGCCTGGGGCCTTTGTGGAGGCTCTCAGCACTACGAGCAGGGGACTGTGGCCCCCCAGGGTGGGAGATAGCTGGACCCCCCAAACCATCACTAACATCCTGGTGTACATCCACTCTGGTGGGCCAGGATTGTCTAGAAGGGTTAAACACATTGAGCAGTCATTTGAATGTTTTTCAGATGAGAATATTGATATTGTGTCATTTGTGTGTGTTGCCTCGGTCTAATCTAGCATTGGTAGTAAATACGTGAACAGTTTCCCAGAATGCTTTAGTTTCATCAATACTTCAAGCAGCTCAATGTTGTCTCTATTACCATAATAACCGGAATATTAAACTATTATTAGACACTATTCATATTTAATTATGTTTAAATAATCATATTTAAAATCCCTTTTCACATGAAAGTTGGGACTAGTGAAATGCTGACATTACTTTGATCCAACATTTCCACTTTACTATAGCATAGTATATAGGACTATAGCTTAGCATCATCTTTTTTGGCTTTCAGCTCTTTGCGTAAATGCAATCCACATATATGCTAATGCTGACCTGCAACTTCTCATCTATACTCTGTCTGTCACTCCTGTTGAAAAAAATCTCTGTCTGTCCATCTGCTGTCAAGCTCGTTTTTTTGGAGACTGACAGTCTGACACTACATGGCAGTGCAGAGACAGCAGCCTGTCTATCTCAAGCCGTGTGTGCGTACCTGAACTGGGCCTTGCTGGGGCTGGGTGATCGCGTCTGGCTGTGTTGCCTCTCCCTCAGCATCCTCTCGGCCAGCAGGTAGTAGGTAGCTGTGATGTGGTTGTACTGTTTCGACTCCAGAGCCCTGAGAAAGATGAAAAGAGAAATCAATTTGAATTCCACAAGCACATGTACACACACACACACACACACACACACACACCTATCAACATCTGCACCAAACCCTGACAGCGATTCAAAAGGAAGAGATGAGGATGGAGATTAAATTTGACATGGCAACCGCTCCGGACTGACAGCCAGCTGGTTGTTAACGGCAATTAAAGTGTTGATGGCACTCAGCTGAGCTTCAGTTGGGCTAGTGAACCATGGCAAATGTTTTGAGATTACACAGGAAATGCGAGGTCCGTGTTAATTTATGCGTCTGTGTGAGCCAGAGGGACGCATACTCAGTTATGCTGTCTCGGTCCGCGATGCCCCCCAGCACCATGCGCTGGATGATGGAGCCATCCTCCTCCTCCGACAAGCTGTGGTGGGACACCAGGGGAGTGGACAGCTTGGTGGCCGGAGAGGGGTCCACACCTCTAAGCCATTCGTGGTCCTCGATCTTGTCCAGGGTCGCTCGTTCCTTGGGGTCCCTCTGGAGCATACGTCCTATGAGACTGGAGGCAGAAGTTGGTGATCAACTTAGCATTTTGAACACAGAACTGTGAGAGTAGTACTGTTACCTTTATTGTTTACATGGACTTTACCCGAATGCATATATGGAACATGCTACTAATTTACTACTTAGTCCCTAAAAGCAATACAAGTGAAGCAGGATTCGCAGTAGTGATGATGAGCTGTACCCCTGAGTGAGGACTACTGGGTATTATTAGCCAGCTGGGGGACACAGCTGATGACTAAGCCAGTGGTTAAGCATGAATGAATCAGCCAGTCTGTGTGTGTGCATTAGTCCGTCTCAACTACCACCACAGATACGTTTCCCTAACAGGAGTTTGTAGCTTTTAAACATTATAATGATGAATACACATTTCTCTGGTCACATTCAGGCTCATTGAGCAAAAACCGACACAAATTTTCATGCTTATTTTTAAAATCCTACCTGGGATTTAGTATAATACTGTCCAGGTTGGCAGAGAGCTATCCAGGGACTTTATAAACAAATAATCCCAAATTTGTTTTTGCAGCATGTCTAAGCTACTGTAATGAACTTAACGGGCTAAATCATTCACACAGAAGAGGTAGATGTGCTGTTTCCTCAAGGCCACATGGTCGAGCAATTTGTTCCGGGGTGCAAACACACAGAGCCAGACTCTGTGCCAATATTTGTGCGAGTCAATATAACCTAAAGATGTAACGTCCTAAAACAACGTGTTGGCTTAGCCACAGCCAGCATCTGAGGGAAAGCTTCCCCTTCCCTGCTGTGACGCACCGTGAAACCCTCACAATGTTAAAAATAGAGGGTCGATTTTAAGGGGTGCATTAGATACACTTAACGCGGCACTGCATCCGTGGTGGAGCAGCTGACTGCAGCACTGAGCGAAAGCAGGACAACGAGGAGCAGCAGAAGAGAGGCCGCTCCACTCTCTCTCTCTCTCTCTCGCTCGCTCTCTCTGCTCCCTTTTCTTCACACATCTATAAACATGAAATATGCAGCACCTGCAGAGTACTCGGTCCATCTGTGTAGCGATGTGTGCGTGCGAGCTACTCACTCTCTGCATGCATGGGAGATGTGCTGAGGCACGGTGTATTTACAGTCCATGATCATAGTGAGCGTCTCGCTGTCGTTAGCCTCCTGGAAGGGGGGCTGACCACAGACCAGCATGAACAGGATCACCCCCAGACTCCAGATATCTGCAGACACACAGGCGGAATAATAATCCACGAGCCACAGACATGATAAAAACAACAACGACAGACCAAAACAAGTAAAGCGCATATGTCCGTTCTGTTCAGTGACCTAGATAGAAAAAAACAAGAGCCGCCTCCCCCACAGTTCAAATGAAGCATAAATCACATTCAATCAGAGCCATTTGCATGAATATGTGCTCGCTCAGGACACGTTTGTCCAACCAAGGATGCGTCTCTGCACTGCGGCCCGCCACCGGCGTCGCAGTCCAGGGAAAGTGGGTTAACGTGTTCATCCCTCAAAGCTTCGTACGAATGCTAATTTTCTGGAACGCTTCACTCCATCTGATTAGCCGTTTTAAAAGAGCAACGTCTTGCTCGGGGCTTTCGCTGCTTCCCTGGTCAGCCGGGTGGTCCACTGACACACATTCTGCAGACGCCGACGCCGGCTGCGAGCAGAGAGAGACACAAGTGCACAGGGAGGCTGATTCAGAGCCAGCGTGCTGACCCCTTTTCCCAAAACCTGCTTGGAAAAACTGTGTCCAGGTGCAGATAGTGAAATATGATGTGATGCTGCAGGTAAATTAAACAGGCTGTCACAGGATTGAACTATATGGAATAATATGAATTGCTGTCAAACTGTCCTAATAACTAAAGGAGCTAAACTCGAGACAACCTTTTACTCCAGAGCATTGTTTTGTATGGAAAACAATAGTTAAACAGATTGTATGGTAGGAAATATACATTTATTTAAGTCAGTATAAATTGTTCTTCTTTCTGGTAAGACAAATAACCGCCTGAACTCAGGAGCGCCTACGTTGCATTATCCAGTCAAATGTGATTTAGAGTTAGTAGCAAAGTGCCTTCCTCTTATAAAACTGTAAATGTCAGTTGGTGTTATGCAAAGCGCTCGTGTCAGAGAGCGTGTTAAAGCAAAAAGTGAGTGTTTACTTCCAAATAAATGTGCTTGAGAGGTCAGTGTTTCAAGTCTCGCTCCTTCCACGGTTCCCCAGTGAACAAAGCATGTGAGGAAGGTGTTGTCAAGGCTGGAAGATCAGGATTTCACTTTCCAGCAGCTTATCTGATGTACAAGCCTTATTGAGCAACAATGAACCAGGAAGGAAGAGTCAGTGAAAGGTAGAAATGTTACCATTTATCATTTTTGGTGCCGTGTAGTCAATAGAGTAACTAGAATTTCAAATAATCAAGCTGTTTGTGCCGAAGAGATTAAAGGCTGCAAAGCCTAAATGCACATTTAAGCTTCTACTGTACATATTAAAAACAAAACATTCAAAGACAGAAGATAACGTCTGTGGATTTTAAGCTGAACTGACGCTGCGCTCATTCAACTTTGCTTTGACACAGTATGTTTGAGATGTAGTCGAGGAAAAAGTGGGTTCACGGTTCCCGCATCGCTGCTGATGCGTCTTCATATCGCTTCGCTTTGTTAAGGTGTGCTGTCGATTTCAATCCGGTGCAGCAAGGCGCCGGTTTGCTGTGGGTGGTGAGTATTTATTGCCGTGGAGCTGTGAAGGAGCGTCTCATAGTGCTGACGGGGGGGAGCAAACACTGCTGCAGTCCCCACCACGTTACCCCTGGCAACCGTGACCCTGCTCCATCATTTGCGTCAGCGGTCCAACCGAACTTCCTTCCTCGATAACTTTATTTATAAACCCGATTGCCGACACCTCTCTGAATAACACTGCTCACGTCTGTGCACGTTAGCGTTACTTGTGCTAACGATGCCAGTTACTTAGAAGTGACAGCTGGGAGTGTAAACATCCGTTTTTTTGCTGGCCTGCACTGCATTTTCACACTAATTGCTTTCCCGAGACAACCGACAACCACACCCATGCGTCCTTTACGCGTTTAGGCCACAGGCAGGACTGTTTAGCATCCTCTTCAGATGGTTACGCAATGTCTTTGTCCTTAAGGGCATTAAAACCTGTTGTGTTCATTACACCCAGATATGTTCTGAATTAAAGGCTTAAAGGACGTCTGAACACGCGCCGGGAGCTCGAGTACCGTCACAAATCATTTTCAAATGTACTCACAGTTCCAATGTAAATACTGCAGGTTTTCTTAGGCCTCCGTGTTGGTAAATTCATGTTCAATATGGAAACAAATCACTGAATTTACCTTTAGAGCAATTAAACAACAGATGTGACGATGAAGCTGAAAAAACACTTGGCACCTAGGATTAATAAGTAAATGTAGCCTTTTGCAGTGTGGAGAGTGTGGTTCCTGCTAATTGGCTCTTTCTGCACATCCTGCAGGCCTGACTTTGGTGCAGCCTCGTGCCTATTTTGGATGGCTGTGTTATCCTAAATTATTTCCAGCTCTTCCTCAAAAGGGCTCTAAACAGGCCCAACTAGAGGGAGAGCCAAGTGAGGACAGCCTCTTTATCTCTGCAACAACCTGGGCTGCCTGCCACCTGGCACGTGACCAGCTGAACTCAGCACCCTACGGACAGTCAGCGGGTACCTTGGCAGCGACGTAATCCCAGGCCAGGTTACCTCAAAGCTCTGATCGTGAGGACTGCTGGCCTCCATTCAGCCTCCTCCACATCAGACTGCACCGCTGATAGAATCGCACAACATTACATCCCGACTGGGTGGATAATCCATGCAATCAAAACCTCATCATCGCAGCTGAATGAACAGCAGCGCGCTCGTGCGCTGAACTTGCACATAAACATCTGACTTGTCATCTGGGTCAGGAGCTCAGACGGGCTTTTTGCAGGACGGCTGACCTCACACACGCAGCTGAAACGCACATGCGGTCAAACAGCAGCGACTGTTGCTACAGTGCTGCAGAGCGGCTCATCTGCTTGGCACAAAAGGAGGCAGAGAGGAGAAAATAGCCGCTGCAAATCCACTCGGTTAGAAAACAGAAAATGCTTCTCTCTGGCTCCTGCATTTCTTCCTTCCCTTGCTCTGACGCAGTGGCCTCTGGGTAGACAGAGGGACTGCTGATGCTTTTCCTCGCTCTGTCTGCTTTCCTCTTGTCTTCCTTGTAACACCCCCCCTCCTCCTCCTCCCACCTCAATCTGCATGCTTCCATTTCATTTCTTTTCCATTACATTTTAATTTAATATCTAAGCTGCGGCTCGGCAGCGATCAGGACCACTATCACCGTGAAACACGGAGACAATAAATGCAAGGCTGCTGGAGGTGTGTGGATGCTGCAACCACATACGGAGAGACTGCTGAGAAAGCTCGGGAAACCAATTTCAGCGTGATCTGATAGCAGATTTTATTACACACAGAAAGGCAGTGACTGCCAGTGAAAGTACACTGCGGGCCGTAATAAACTGCAGCTGTAGGACTGCAATGCTGCGGATTAACGCGGAGCTTGGTACATGAACATATTCTGAACTTTGAGCGCCTCCTCTCTATCCATCAGCCGTCTGATAAGCCCGTCAGCGCGCCGACTTTTCTGTTAGGTCTGTCCAAAGTACACAAACCCAACAGAAGGCTCACCAGATACGCAGTAGGTCACTAAGACAGAGAGGCTGGGGCACAGTAGAACACAGAGTTTATAACCCATATAAATCGTAACTTTGATAGATCAGCAGAGATACCTCCCTGCTGTGGAACCCAGAACAGACTCTCCCAGACTTACCCACAGCGGGAGCGTCGTACTCGTCTCCCAGCAGTATTTCGGGAGCGGAGTAGGCCAGAGAGCCGCAGGAGGTGTTGAGTTTTTTCCCAGGCTGAAACCGGTTGCTGAAGCCAAAGTCGGTGAGCTTCACGACGCCCTGCTTCTCGAAGAACACCACGTTTTCTGGCTTCAGGTCCCTGTGCACCACGCGCAGTCGGTGACAGTAGGAAATGGCGTGGACGATCTGGGCGAAGTAACACTTTGCCACCTTGAGGGAAAGACACAGAAACAACAGTGAGCCACAGAAATGCAGCACAACGTCTTAACAGCGAGCGCGGAGATAAGGGAAACATTTATTGGCCACGCAGACGGATCATTTCATTTCAAATACAGAGCTAACACTGCTGCGAAGGTGCTGAATGTCTAAATAAGCAACTGTATGTTATCATGTTGCCATATCAAGGTCAAAAGGTGACGATAAGTGCCAAAATATTACGTAAACTATGTAAATATCACAAAAACCTCTGGGAACTACATCTAATCTCTGTATTATAACAAATACCACACATATTTTTATTCTATTTATAACTGACCTGCTTGCTGGCTCCCTCGTTATGCAACAGCAAGTGGTCACACACCCTGAATAAAAAGTCGCTATTATCACAGCAGCGCTTGAGAATGTCTCATCTCCTCTAGTCTCCTCGGCTCCTGATGCTGGAAGCTTCAGTGTCACCGATCTCCTGGTGTCTGTGAACAATCTGTATGCACCGGTAGGCCTCCAGCTACCTTTCAACCGACGTCAACTCACCTCCTCAGCGAGGCCTCCGTCGTGCTTCATGATGCAGTCGTACATGTCTCCTCCGTCTCCCAGCTCCAAGATGAGGTAGAGCTTGGTGGCTGTGTCGATGACCTCGTATAAGCGCACCACATTGGGGTGCTGCACCATCTTCATGCATCGCACCTCTTGGAAGAGGTGACCTCGTGCCACCGGGTCCAGCTTAGTCTTGTCTATCACCTTTACTGCAACCTGGGAGAGAGAAAACCGGAAGAAAAACAGAATGATGAAAGGCATCTGTCTGGGTGAGGCTGAAAACGTACACAGTACCTCGACACTAGTCAGTTAAACACGAGAACACTCCATCACTGTACATGCACAGACGTGGAAAACCGCACCTTTTCCCCCGTGAAGACGTGACGGGCCAGTTTGACCACAGCAAAGTGTCCGCGGCCAAGCGTCTTGTCCAGGTCGTAAAGGCCAGCGATCTTCCCATCGTGATGGCGTTTGAGCCCCGCCATGGTTGCCAGCGGAGGGAGTGGGGGCAGCTGCCTTTTGTCTCCTGCTTGTCTCGTGTCAGTTGTCCATCTCGTCCTCGGTAAGTTGACGTTAAGTGAGGTTTGTGACTGGGGCCGTCTGCGTGTGCTTGCTGTTCCTCGCAGAGCTTTGTCCTGCCGTGCAGTCAGTGCTCCGCTTAGTTCACTCCCATATTCCTGTGGACCTGAGGGAGGAAATATTGCAAAGGAAATCAATACCGACCCTTTTATACTGACAATATTACACTTCAATAAATCTTTACTAACTGCATCAATGCACTGGAGCAAATCCTGCCAAACCCTTCGCCAGGAGCTCATCTGATGAACAGACACTGCACTTTCTTAGCATTACTGTTGGATTTTGGAGGGAACCCAAAGGTTGTGCTCACAGTGGAGTAGAACAGTAGACGTTCCCACAGAGACAGAAAGCAAGACGGCACCTGGTGGCACTTCATGACATCAAACGTCCATCGATTGCTGTGTAAGGTTATAGGTTATAGTTTTCATTTCGCAAGGCTCAGACGTTCTGTCCCCCTGAAACTACTGTGTCAAGTAGGACGTTGCTCAACGGCTCTAATTGTGCAACACTGCCTCCAGGGGAGGCTTGGCATTCCAAGTAAAAAACGCACAACGTGCACGCACAGAACATTCCTCCGAGATGATCACCTGGGTGCGTCCCACTCACCTGAATCAGCAGAGACAACAGAAAGCCAAATAACAGTTGCCAGGGAGCACGCCTCACATCGAAGCCGAGCAACGTGGAAAAACCACAACATCTCGACCACACCAGCAGTCTGTGGCTGCTTCAGCGAAACCACGAAAACGCTCTTTGTCTAGTCCTCACTTAGATGATTGTAAGTGTGAGTCGCTTTTCTTATAATAGGCTGACATCTCTAACGCTCTCTGCTCTGTCTCACACACACACACACACACTGACAAGAGTCATCTCAGTCTGTGCCTCCCCGACAGCGACAACACGTAGGTGTCAACGTTTAAACGCTGAAGCCAGATGCACAAACGCATGTACACGAATGTGAGACTAACGCGTCCTATATAGCTCCGGCACAGCGGACAGGCTCACAGGAAAGGTTAGGTAAGATCAGCAGCTCAAGGCCTCGAGCCGCTGTGTTGGCCTCAGTCAAACTAAGGTATTAGCTCATTAGTGAATGACTAAATCTAGAACCTCTTATTCACCACAAGAACCTGTGCGTAATCGCTCGATCACATTGAAGCAGGAGATGAGGCTACAACTTGGGAAAATCCACTTTGAATGTGATTTTAGCGTCTTACAGTAATTACACATGCAGCCACCGCTCTGGTCCTGCTGACACGTCCACGTACAGAGCGAACGCATGGCTCCAGGGTGGTTGTATAACCACTAACAGGTGCTGACAGCCGCTTGATTTACAAGGCAGCGGTTTGCGTGTGTGCACACAATAGCACGCAGGCGCACGTTACGGGGTCAAGGGCCTGTCATAATATCTGCCGCGCGCTCACAGCAGTAAAATGCAAGATGTGACCTCTGGGTTATCAAGCTTCGCTGGGAAATCAGGTTCCTGCTGGAACGTTGGCTTAAGATATCGATGTATGAACGAAAGCGCGTTCAGAAGCAAACACAGTCTGTGGTTATCCATGTTAGGTCTGATACTTCAGGCACAAAGACATCTTTAATTGCTTCCAGCAATTTCTTATGTCCTCATAATTTACTTGTGCGCCCCAGGCAGAATCTCAATAAACTGACTGGAAAACATTTCTACAACAGATACAAATATGAAAGATGGTTATATGGAGTTATATACCCTAAAATGCTTTATGAACATATGAATCCTTTACTGATTCATATACACACAACACATACTATAACGTACATCCCCGTGGGTTTATTATAGGACTGTAACTACATGCCATCACTGAAGGTCCTGGGTATCCACCACTCAAATAGCATAACATGACCGATGTGCTAAATCACTACACTTCACAGGTGATGATCCAGTGCTTGTGTCCCTCCTGGTTCATGTGGGACCCTGCTTGACTGTCAACACGCCTGCTGGCCGCATCCACAACAACACGCCAGCGCAGAGCAGCCTGCGCCAACAGCTCGCACGGGACGAGCCGCGGGGACACGGGCAGCATGCTGAAAAGGATGAGCCCCCACGGAAACACAACGATCCACGCCAGCTGACACATGTTACTACACGGGCCCCGCACCGTCAGCCCCGCACGCTCCACGCAGGGTCCTACTCACCGACTGAGGAACGCGAACAGGCGCCTTGACGTCCGATGGGGTCCGGGCAGCGTGCGGGGCTCCGGGCGGGGAGCTGCGGGGCCGGACGCGCCTGGAAACCTGCGGCGGCTCACTTACACGCTCGGTACCGACTGATGACACGGATTATCCTACAGGCTCCCAGTGTAAATCAGTCGCACTGTCAACTGAGCCTCTCTCGCTCCCTCTCTCTCTGCTGTGCTTCGAGCTGTGGCAAGCGGACGCAGGCAGCAGCAAAACACAGGGAAACACACTTTCAAAATAAAACGCGTTAGTTTAAAACATGACTTTTTAGCTTCGTATTTCAACAAATGTTATATTTTACGACCACACACATAAAGCGTATGATGTGCACATGAAACAATTTTGCTCTCAGACTTTACATCAACATTTTAAAATGATCTACATTGACCACACGTGTATGTGCAAACACAAATTTATTCCTTCAAATATTTCGGTGTTTTACACTGAGGAGTGTGGGATCTAATGGGCATGGATATATATTTTTCATTTAAATTGTATATAATAAAATACTGTGAAGATACAGTTAAGATGAGAACATTTAGTAGGACGTTTTTTTTATTTGCTTAATTCTGTGTCCATATTACAGTAAGAACAGGTTAGAGAAAGCAAAAGGCCGTTTAAATATCTAATGGCCTTTCACACTCAGCTCCACTATTCGTGTCGGCTCTCAGGACGTAAAATGGTCGCGTTTTGATTCGGTTAATATTTTGAAGGAGTAATCTGTGGCTTCCGGTGCCGGTGCTTCTGAATGACGGCTCTATTATCACTGCGCATCGGCGCTGTCCGTCTCTGACGTCAGAACTACGCTCAGAGAAGAGCGTGTTTATCAGGCCCCGTTTTAAAAGCACCACGTTTGCTTCATAACATTTGCTTTTACTGCGCTCTGTTTACACTGGGACGATAGATGGAAGAAGAGCCGCGCGGGGTCGATATAAAGCAAATCTTTGGCTCAGACCAATCAGTCATTATCAGCTTTAGTTCATACACAAAGATGCTGGAGCGAGGCAGCCTTCAACACTCATGCCAGGGAAGAATGCAACGCCTGGCGTGTGGAGGTGGCGCCGCGTTGGCATAACTGTATGTGCCTGGTCTGTTCCGCACCAGCTGGGCAATGTTCAAGAGCGTTATGTAATATTTACAAGCCCCTCTCAGAGACCGAAAGTAGAACCTCTGTGGCGGGATCTTCCACTGTGTCGTCTACTTTCAGTCTGCCCATCAGATTATCTGCTTCCCTGACTCAAGTGGCAAGATGGTTTGTGTTAAAGCGCCCCCGGTAAACCCAGAGTCATTTCTAGGCATCATCATAACCTGGCAACACAAAGGATTTTCCAGTTATTCTCAAGCATTCAGGTGCATTGACAGGCACAACAAAGGCCTTGGTTTTCTCATTCAGCCAAAACAAACGCTCACGCTACGTGCGACTACCACCTAGTGGACATTTAGCAGAAACACTCAATCCCAGCTGATTAGAAGGTTAATAGGTTTAATCTCATCCATTTCGTTTAATATTTACTTTAGGCACTGTTTGCTGCGTTTGCTCCAGTTACGTTTTGAAAGCAATGGTAACAAGTCAAACCAACGAACGTCAGAGAGACTTATCAAATTCTTTTAAGCTGTCTGCTAGCCAACCAAAACCCAATAGGCCAACACAAAACTGAATTTGAGATTGGTGGCAGTTTTTAATCCGACTTGGTTATTGAAATATTGTTACAATATACAGAACTTTGGTGCCTATAATCCTTTTTGACAAACTGACAATTTTATATAAGCATTTACTTTACATCGTTTGAATAAATGACAGGTTCTAAATAGCTCTACACTACCAAAGTCTTAAGGTTTGCCACAGATTCTAACCTTTGATTAAACTCTTTATACATTTCACTTCCAAAGTTAATATTGTTTATTGTTAGCAACAGCCAAAGTGGAGAATCTCTGAGCTGTGACATTTTGTGAAATGGACAAATGAGATTAAAGACAGATAAACAATTTAACAGGAAATTTATTTTGTGAAAACTCTTCACTTCTTTGCTGTCTCCTTCTTCTGGAGCTTCTTCACCTCATGCTTGATGATCTTGTTCCTCTGCCGAAACAAATAGGTGCATTAACTAAAAAGGGTCTTTTCAAAGTGCTGTTACATGTGTTAAATCAAGCTGCAGCTGGGGAATTTCATAATCAGGTCATTTGTTTGCTAATTGCTTGTTCACTGGCACATTAAAATCACTAATTCAGGATCCATTCATTAGCTGCAGCTGTTCCCTCAGACATTTTAACACAGCTGTATCAGAGGACCTGAACTGCTAAGATGATGCACTACCTTCTCTGAGAAGGGTGGAATACCAGTACCAAATTATCACAAGACGTGTATCAGGATAAAGTGCAATCACTTTTATGTGCGACCGACTGTTGTCATTATTTAGGAAAAATGTAACTTAAATGACTCATGTTGGATGGAAACCTTAATTACACATATTTACATTTAAGCAATGTTGAAGATCCCATTAGTGAAGAATTTAGAAAAATATATCACACACACTAAAGTCTAAGCTGATGTACACATTGATATTCCCTTTATTCTACTGGGACAGATTTCCTCTTAATTTAAAAGGGACTGACATTTAGAAGCTTTGCATAAATCTGCATTTTTGAATCACTTACCATCCTTTTGGCTTTCATCACCTTGAAGCGGTCAAAGTCAGTCATTTTGGCCCTCTGCAAGGATAACCAAGAATATACAGTTAGTGTCACAGACAGGTGCACAATGTCAAAGCTTAAACTGAACCCAGCTCTACTGCTGATGGTGCTGGGTTATCTAGTGTCAACATTTTTAATTTGGAGACGTTCTACACATGCCACTGCATTTGACACGACATATTGCATAGTATGATAGATTTGATGACACACAGACAAACTATGCTAAAATAAGAGTGGTACCAGAGTGTAGTTTGAAGCTTCAAGAGTTCCTTTACCCTTTCAAAGCCAGCAGGTGTCATCATATTGCTGTTTACACTTACAAATCTTTAAGGTCTTCTTGTTGGACAACAATTAAAAAGACCTCAAAACTTTCATTGGCCTTGACTAAGGACTATAACCTCACTTGAAATTGAGTTCAGGACACATGCACAGTCACACCTGTCTATGTCTAAACAGCTTCCCATTTACCTTCACTATTCCCCATGTAATACACACTGCGTCCACTCAAAAGAGTAAAACAATTGTTATTTCAGACAGTTATGTCATCAAGTAATGCGACATTTGCTTTCTTTGAAAGCAGTGCGTTGTTGGATTTTTAAACAAAAGTACATGACATGAGGTTTTTTGTTCTAGTATGGAAGTTTTGATTGCAAAACATTATGGAAATATTTATACACTGTATAGCTATGTTGTAACAGGCTGATAATTTGGGAAACAACCAATATGTTATAGTACATAGTATAGTGGAAGGTACCATGCAACTTGTCATGAGAATCCCTATGAGGAAGATAGTTTAATAAATTGCTGTGTTTGAATTGGATACCAAAACAGAATATAACTAATGTTTTGCCACTGCATGCATTAGTGGCTGCCTCCACTAAATTAATAACAATTTCTGAAAACATCAAGTGATTAACACATTGAAAAATGTATTAACTATACAGGTAAAATAGCAAAACATGTCACTGAATATCAATTGCCCAGTAACCCAACTACTAACAGTGACTTATCAGTCTCACAGGCCCAACATTAGCCTAACAAAATGGCAATGTCAAAAATAAAAATCTGGATTAACTTAGTTATCAAGTTTGTGTGTTCGTACCCTCCAAAACTCTCAAGAGGCAGGAAGCATTAGAACAGTTTAGAATCTGACAATTGTTACCTTCTCTCTTGCCTCGATCTTCTTGGCCCAGCTGCTTTCTGACCACTTCTGATTGACTTCAGCCTTCTCCCAGGCTTGCCTTACAGTCTTCTCGCGAGCGCTGTGAAACACCACACACAGTGAGCATCGATACTACAGACATGCATTAACCATTACACAGATTTATATTGGCCAATTCAATACCCAGTGTCAAGCAGGCTGCATCAGAATTGCTGCACTCCTCAAAACACAGGACGTACACATACAAAATCCACATGATCTAGAGTCAAACCAGCATCCTTAATACAGGACCTGTACGGGTGTAAATCTGAACAGTCTCCACTCACCCATGGCCTATTTTGATGACGTAGTCTGTGAGCTGCATGCACTTGAAGGGCATAGCTTGTCTCTTCACCCCTGAGCAGGGACCATCAACAAGAGCCTGCAGACAGGGAACAGAAAAGAGTAAATATTCCAAAGTAAAAAGCAAAGCTGGAGACGAAATGTGTTTGTAAATAGTCCACTGATGTCTTGAAGGCTTACCCGGTTTTGGTCGATGACATCTACAATCGCCACCAGCTTGCCAGCATAGGGCCCGAAAGAGATGTAGGCAACACGGCCGATCTCAACGAAGCGTTTGAACACCTTAAAACACAGCGCATCAGAAATGAGAGAGATCCTACAGGCTCAGGAAGCTACGTTGTGCTTGGACAACGGAGGGAAAGACCGTGTCAGCTGACAGTAACAGCAGAAACCAGGTAGTCAGAGAACAAGACGCTTTAACCAGACTATGATAACAGCTCTCAGACTGCAGGCGGCCAATAAGCTTAGCCTAGCTAAACTCAGCTAACTGCTAACGGCGTGAGCGCTGCTCACAAACTCAGACTCGCATTGCAGCACCACGTTAAGAGGCTGCGGCAGCACTCGTGAAGCTTTTTAAGACCTACACGATCGACCAAACACACAGTAGCGCTCTTGCTCTACCGGGTCTTCAGGCCGCTCAGACTGACTGACCGACCACGTTGTACAGCGAGCAGAAACCATGTTACACACATAGCGTTAAAACGCCAAATAAACCTACTCAGTCACACCTTACGACTAACAAGTGTGTATACGGTTGTGTTATAAATGTAAACAAGGTGTATTTTCCCAGTACAATAAGACATATGGAACGAAATTCGACTTAGAAATAGCTTAGCTCTCATGGCGAACTCACCATGATGGCAGTCCGGGAGCAGAAAGGACGTTAGCACGTCCGGCTGACGCACATACAGCTTCCGCTTATTTACTACACATGCGCAGTAAATACATGAGCAAAAACAAGCGTCAAGTTTTTTTTTCTTTTAGAAGCTACTACATAAAATAAACTTGATGGAGAATAATACGTAGAATATATAAGTATTTACTGAATGGCCGCACAAATTACACTTTACACATTTACTCAAATGCATTTAATAACAAGTGACACTGAGCGAGGCTTTTTTACTTAGTTTTATTCACTTGCATTATCATTATTTTATTTTTAAAACCATCACAGACGTCTGCTCTTTTCAAGGACCTGAACTCACCAGTACTAGTCACAGTCCTAGATGCAGGCAGCAATTTCTATGTCTTTCCAATTATGAATAAAAGTTCAACATGGACGCTTTTACTACTCTGTAATTCTGATGTTTCAACCACTGATGACTTGTTTTACTGCTTTGATAACCCGCACATGTTATTACCACAAACAATCAAATTGTCAGAAAGCGTAGGATGAGTTTTTAAATTTAGGTAAATACATAGAAGATCAATAATTAATAGTTTCATCAAAGCTCGTTTCTGTTGTGCAATGATCTGACTGCTGTGATGTAATGATGAATTAGGTGTTGATTCTCAAAGCACAAACCCTTGCATATGTTTTTCAAAAACTTCTGTACAACTTAACTGTACAATGATGGTGATTTGGTGCTATATAAATGCATTTATTTGCCCTCACACCATAGTGTTTACTGGTGCCTCACAGGAAAAAGGACTCTATGAGCCCACGTCTGTGTAGGTTTCTCTGGGTACTCCAGCTACACATGCAATGACATTAATCAGAGACTATCTTGTCAGAGACATGTTTTATAATATTTGTAGAGAACTTTGGGTATATTGTACATAAGTAATGACGCCTTACCAAAGAAAGTGAGGAAATTCACAAACACACACCAAAACGACACATTATGGGTATTTTATTTTAGTATAGTTTTATTGTTTATTTTAGATGGTGGAGCACAGCATTAATGCAGAGAGATGTGGGAAAAAAACATGGTGAAGACATTTGAGTCTTTTAGGCATTACAGGCCTCAGTGCCAGAGCTGAGACAGGAGACGAGAAAGAAGAACAACAGTATTAGACATGTAGAGCAAGGAGTAGGTGCAAATTGGAAGTAAAGTAAGCATGACTTAAGCAGAAAACCTATATAAAACCCACTGTTTTGGTTGGTTGAGGTGGGAATGGGATGCGATCAATCTGCATCAGGATTGAAGAATCACCTGAAGGAAAGGAGGTTGACGCATCCTAAACAGGACTAGCTGCCTTTATGCAATTTGGAACAGGAGGAGAGATTAAATATGAAGAAGAAAATATGCAGTGAGCACATTGCTTCAACAGAGACTGTGTATTGTACTTTAATGATGCTTTCCTAAGTGTCTGTAGCCTCTCTCAGTAGGACACATTCATCATGTGACATAATTGAGAGTTAATGGCGAAAACATTAGGATGGAGGTAGTGAATTCGCAAGATTAATTCCTTCGCCTCACATTTATATATACACACATATTTACATTTTTACACAGTAAAAACGTAAACAGTCAAAAACTGAACACAAACTTCCTCCTTCAGTCCAGTCAGCTGACAATTCCTGGTGAGAGGACAAGAGAGTGAAACAAATAATTATAATATGTAAAGACTTGAGCATATTTGAACATTTATTTATCTTCTAGTAGAAAATCTTCTATATTAAGAGTTGAAGGATCAAAAACTTGAAAGTGTGATGAATTGTTTTTGTTTTAATTACACGTCGGCATGGAGAAGACTACGACTCTGCAGTTTTCTAACCAGTGTCTTCACCAAACCTGCGTTTATAACCTGTTACACCCCCCATGACAGGCCTATGGTCAAAAAAGCAAAGTGATCCTGAAGCGAAAGCCAGTTTCCCACATGGCAAAGTTGAAAGGTCTTCGATAAATATGGATACAGTAAACCCCCTTCACTCCTTTACAGCTGTTCCCTTGGTTACCATTTGATTAGCAAACGTCCAATGACCTCGCACGAACAACCCACAGCATGATGTAATTTCCCATCTCTGCACAGTAAGACGGACACTCACCTCTTTTGTTTCTGGTGCTTCTGAGAATCTCCAGCATTCTGGGTTCTAACGACTCCACTAGTTGACGATGCTCCTCATCCAGCTTCTTCCCCAACGGACTCTGCCTCTCTTTTTCCCAGTCCTCCTCCGTCTACACACAACAGACAACATCAAAACATTTAACAGGGGTTAATCATAGGACTAAACACCACACATCATAAAATCCTGCTTGTTACTATGTAGGAAATAAATCCCCACCATATCTTTGAAGGCATCCCCATCATAATAGGTCTTGTACGCTGGACATTTTAACCCCTTATCCAGTAGCTCCTCGAGAGTTAAAGCCACCACGTGCAGGCCCTCGTCATCGTAGGCGTAAACCTTTTTGTCCTCACAGGTCATCAGAACCAGCTGATCACACAGGCAGGAGACATCCTCCACTACAGCAAAGACCTGCATGTGGACGATCTCTGGAAGGAAGAAGTTTCCCCACGCATACACCTCATCCTCATCATCTCTGTAAATGGTGTTGTCAACGTCTGCTATCCTCAGTTTGGCACCAGCTGGTTTCTTTAGGGAGATTGTTTGGCCCTTCTTGTCTGACACATACTTCGACACTAATGCAAGGTAATCTGGAGCTGCAACACAGGCCAGAGAATCAGTGTCTGGTGAATTTGCTTTTTACTATAGCAAGCATTTATTGATATTTGAGATCAAGGTGTATTCACCTGTTTTTCCATTGCTCTTTGGAAACGTAGTCAGATCTGATGACTGACCACCCGAACTGGAAGGAAAAACGTTTACTTATATTAACAGTAGATATTCTCAACATGTGCAACAAATCGCTCGTCAGGTAGAACCATCATGGCATTGCTTTTTTTTTTTTTTTGACCTGTTCATTTAAAATATCCCCAAAGAGAAAAAGGTTCTTACCTAGAGCAGTTCCGTTGCGTATCCATCTTGGCTCTCCTCCGCAGCTAAATAGGCAAAGGAAATGGTTAACATGAATAATTATCAGGGACCACGTAGTAAGGCACAGGGCAAGAGTATTTCAGAAAAGAAATTGATTTTTATTCATCCAAAAAAGAATAAGAACACAAATAAATCCTGCTAATAATGAAAGCAGGTCCTAAAAGAGGTCGACCAGTCAAAACACAAGGGGTCAACATTACCAACACTAACACCAAAACACACTAAAGAAAAGACTCAAACCTCTTAAAATACAAGATAAAAATAAAATAAAGCAACAACAAAAAAATTATTTCCATATTAACTATAAGAACTAACACCTCCCAGTAGTAATTGAGCCTGGTGGCCCCTTCCAGCCTCACTGCTACACAATAGGACATTTTGTAAATCAAACGTTAATAGGCGTCCGTGTTTTTATTAAATTACACTATCAGAAACACATTTGTACAGAAATGAACGTGACAAAAGCATCAGCTGGATCCTTGGACTAACACAACGGGTACAGAGTTGTGGGGTGGCTGAAGCTGTGGCCAACTTAGATAACGCTAGAGGTTGCTAACTTAAATTACATTTAATATTACAGAAATGCTCGTTTTAAAATAAACGAAATGACTCCTATCGCTACAGAGACATTGATGCGCGTTTAAATCCTATAAAAGCTTCGGGCCTGTATCCGTTTCGCAGAATGTGCGTAGATTCCCGTAATGGCGGACGCGTTTCCCCTGCGTTTGCTCGGAATCGAAAGCTTAAGGCTTCAGCCTCACTGACACAATGTGACAACCAGAGACACATTTAGGCTTTTATGTGGCATTTAATAATAATGTGAACCAAGTCACAAGACAGAAAAGCAATGGGACGCTGTGTTACAGTTAAAATTATTACTACGCCTAATTTGACCTAAAAGTCTTAGTCGAATATATGCGACTAAAGTCTCCACTAACGCGATCATCGAGGAAATAGACGTAGTTACCTCTGTGTAGAAAGAAGCGCAGACAGTTGAGTTCGAGAATCTGCTGCCGCTTGTGAGTCGTCAACAGAAAACGCAGTTGGGTGCGTCAATCCTCTGGCCCAATTGTGAGCTTGCAGCTTGACTCACAGCGCCACCACAGCACGGAAAGTCAAACCCTACACCGTGTGTTTACAAAACCACCCAGACTGGAAAGACATGATTGCATTAAATTATATACAGTGGACGTTTTGTAAGAAATGGGGTTTAGGGTTGAATTGAATTTGAAATGTTCTCTCCTCTTTGGCCTTTTCTCATATTTGAGTAGATCATCTTGTGCCAGTTAAACGCCACGTTAGGGAGTAAACCCTCATGACTCAAGACCCACCCTTTGTCATCCTTCCAACTGTGGTACAGATGTTTGTTGTGCTTATCAGTGATCAGACATGTTCAGGCTCGTTCCAGTTTCCTTTCTGCTTGTCGTAGATTCCACCTGGATGACAGCAGACCTGCTTTCTCCCACAGGCTTCAAGCCTCCACTTGTCATATTAATAGGTGCTTTTTGTGAACCTATTGCTATATTTATTACATTTATTTATATGTTGATTCATTATATACAGTTACTTTAAATTCATTTTTAAAATCTTTTTAGCTTAAATCATCTGTCAATAATTACAGTAGCTTTTAAATGGTCAATAAACAGTTAAACAGTTCTACTCTCTGGTTCTGGTTTTAATTTGTCTGACAATGCAGAACGTGGTGCACTGGTGTTTCCACACAATCACAATAGGAAATATTGGAAATCAAACGTTAATAGACGTCCATGTTTCCTTACGTTGGATTATCAGAAACACATTTGTATGTCCCCTGTCAATAGGTACAGAAATGAACGTGACCAAAGCATCAACAGTTTACATCTCTAACTTTATTTCAATACATGCATTCAACGTATTGGTTGTGTACATTTTTCACTGTTTACATTTTACCTTACAAATTACCTCCAATATTGCTAGAAACACATTTTTACAGATTTTTACAGAAGAAAAAACATTACAAAAAACAAAACCAAATAATAATGTAAATAAAGCTTTGGATTTAAACTCAGTCTGTAACTGTTTTAAATTTCAAACCTTATGTTTGGATAGAACTTCAACTCCTCCCATGAAAACATTTCTGTATCCACACCATTGAGCAAACCTCTGAGCCTGTCCAAAGCAGACTGTCTAGCCTGCTGCCTGTGCTCAACTGAATACGCGTCAGGTCTTGGTTGAGATTGCTCTTTAATTTCTCTCTCATTTTTAAACAGGTTGCTCACACTCTCAACTTCGGCACAGTTGCCATAAGAAAAAACTTGTGTTTCAGCTGTAGGCAAGCCAAACAAATTCCCACATGACTCACATGGAGGCATTTCTGCTCCAGTACTGATTCTAAATGCCTGACACCGAACTGTCTCTGGAAGTATGAAGGTTCCGTCAAAGTAAGGCTTCTTATGCTTGTCTGGATAATAGGTTGTCACTGCATCAGCTACGTAGTGATCCCAGTAGATGCAGCAGGAGGCAGCGATCATGATCTCTCGTGAAAAACCACCAGATGTAGACATGGACACACCGTAGTACCTGACTGATTCTGGATCCTGGTCTCTCTGAGAAACACACATGGTGGAGGAGATCAGATGATTCCCTCTGCGATCAAGCTTTCTGCTGAGCTCTTGTAGTCCTCCTTTAATGTCGTCTTCATTCTCTTCTCCACGGATTCTGACGATCTGCAGACAATCACACTATTATCAAAAGTGCAGTTATTTCTCTTGATTTTCATTTACGATACAAAGACACAAATTCATTATGAAGTGTCGAGTTTAGAAGAATTAGCAAATGTACAAACCTACCATCTCTAACATACATGACATTGGGTGTCGCTTTGGTAGTTGAGAGGAGCAGAGCTCAAAAGGTCTTGGGTAGCTCTGCTTTAACTCTGCCAAGAGCATCTCACTGTTGGCAAACATAATTTCTAGGGAAAACTTGTTCATCTTTGCCAGAAAGATAATGCTGTGAAGACCCTGTAACATCAAACCACAATAAAAAGGATCAACAGTTAATTTAGTGTGTTAGAGACCACTGAATACTAATATGTGTGTAAAGCATGTAAATTAAACCTTTAATTATTAGGAAATCATGTCAAATATATTAATATGTAGAAAGTAACAGTTCCAGCAGACATACCTCATCAACTAACTCCTGAGGGACTGAAGGGTTCACACTCAGTTCCAACATTTCATTTATAAGTTGAAGAGCATTTGTCTTGAAATTCTCTCTGCGTTCCATCTGTTTTTGTTTCCTAAAAACAAACATTGACAGTTATCAGAAAACACAGAAGCAGCATCCATGACGAATATGTCCTGTATGTTAATCATTCATTCTCACCTATTCCCATTGTTATGAGCCTGGTTTAATCAAACAGAACAGAAACATTACAATTATTACTGATATGAAGAAAAATTTACAGCATATAATTCAACCGTACTGAAATGAACGTATTCCAGAGCTTAATAGTAATAGAGTAACAGAGACCATACCAGTACTCACCATTTTAGCGTTAGAAAGAAATGAAACACAGACAAGGAAATGGACTCCTCCCGTGTTTCAGATCGCTCCTCCTCCAAATCGTAAGCAAAGGAAAAAAAGTTGCTTCATTTGTTTAGCTTTTTAGTTTCACTGAACATAAGTTTCATTTCCACTGCTACATTTGAAGGCTAAAGTATCGTCACACTTGCAGAGAATATAGAGTACAACAAACCAAACTTTTGCTGCATGGTTTACCTGGAGGATGTGGAATAAAACAATAGTTTTCTAAAGCAATGGGCTTCATTTACATTTCAGAGAATAGAATGATTTTAGAAGTAAAGGTCATTTCAACTTTATTTCATACTTTGACAAATCACAGCATGCCATTTAAATGCTGCTTAAAGCAGTAAAACCTTACGACACTTCAAGATGCTCCTTTTGTCACGTTTCCACCTTTGTGTGTGCGTAACATTTTGCTTGTTGGACGCGCTTTGACTTAGAACTTCACCCGACTACATTGCAGAACACACTTCCTCTCATCTGAGTCACAGTCCCTCCATGTCCTCAGTGATTCCGAAGACAATAGTACTCAAATTCAGACAATTCGGAAATTAATCTCTACTAACAACAAATCAAGATCATCTAAAAGTACATAAATGATTAATTAGTGACAAGGACTTTCAGACTTTAAAATAGTTTGATGTTCTTCAGCAAAACATTTTATGATGTGAGAGTTTTCAGAGATCACAATGTGCTGCCTGTTGAAATCTATTAGTTTTAAAGTTAAAATGAAACAACACAAATGTGCATAAACATTTTACATTGGTATTTTAAACAAAGCCTAGATTCTGTTATATCCTAGTTTCATAACAACACATAGACTTGTTGAATATCTATCCTGCTGAGGATTGGATCATTTTTATTACAAAAACCAAAATTGGACGTTGGAGACTCCTGGTGTGCGTAGAAGGTATCACGTGATTCTGTGGAGAAAAAAAAAACAACAACAAAAAAAACCCCAAAAACGAAGCCTCGGCGGAAACTGTCGAACAGAGCCGAGCAGACATCGCAGATACAAACAGGTCGGACTCGGATCTGTTCAGACGTCAGTGCCAGCGGTAACCGCTTAGACCTATAGCTCATGTAAACTGTTGGGGTCCGGGCTACATGTGTGTTACGCTGTCGGTCTGTGATCTTCTCCGTCTGTAGGAACCTGCGGTAGGTGGTGGTGACGCAGCAGCGTTAAGCTGGCGGTCGCTAACTCGTGTTGTTCTGTAGATCATTTATCACCGTGTTGTATATTATATGTGGATGCATGACGTCTTATAAGCGGCATAGAGTTGTCTCGCGTTGTTTATTTGTTAGTTTCGTTTTCAAAAAACGAACTTCCTCCTTAGGTTGAGGCCATTTTCTATTTAATGTCGTATTTAAATGCCTGAATGAGAGACTCGACCTGCTTTTGCCAATGAGAGTTTTATTTGTGCTGTAGGTGACAGAGAACCAGGATGGCGGCTGTGAGGTAAGATTTGAACTGAATGTATGTGGAGCGGGTTTGGTTTAGGTTAATTAAACCCAACTTTAATTATGCAGGATTGAATTGTTGTTCCTGCTTTTCCCTTGTTTCAGTGTGTTTCCTCCGTTTGACTTGCCTGACTGGAGCCAGCACAGCAGAGAAGAAGGTTCACTACACATCATTTCTCTTACGCGTCATTTAGTCTTTATTATGTCTTTACACGTCTTTGTTTCTGGGCCTATGTTGCAGGTGAAACATACCTGTCGTTCGTGGAGCAGTTTGTGGCCCAAAAAAAAGGCAAGCGTTACGTCTTAAAGAGCCGATCGGGCTCTGGTTTTAAACTGAGACTAGCAGGGGTCGATGACACCCGTTACAGGGAGAGCGCTGAGCAGGTGAACGGCTGGGGGAAGTTCTACCTTCCTCAGGTGGTAAGCATGCGGGTGTTTGGGGTGGTGGAGGACACGTCCTGCCCGTGTGACCAGCTCGTCCTGATGACGTGCGAGGACAAAAAGGTGTACGCCTACGACGGAGAGGAGCTGCACGAGGTGGCGTCAGACCTGGATGAGCTGCGTGCTAAGGGTTTGGAGTATCCAGCCTCCAAGAGATACTACAACGGAGAGGCCTTCAAAGACACGGTGAGAAGTTCATCTGCAGAGAATCAGATCCGCAGCCGTTTGTGATCCGCTTAACTCACAACGTGACCTGTTCTTTTTAGACGGAGCGCGAGTGGGCAGAGGTGAGGAAGGGAGCTGTGGGGCAGAAGATGGAGAAAAAACACCAAGAACTGGTGCAGGCAAATAAGTCCAAGTTCCTGGACAGCCTGGATTAAGCTGGACCAACAAACAGTAGGTGGGCTTTCAAGTGAAAGACAGGACAAATACAGCGCCTGATCATAAATGACCTGCTGTGCTCATATTAAGCCACTTCTCTTTTTCAGACTTTGCTGTGCCCCCAAAATGCAAGAACATGTTCCAGGAACGTCGGCTTTATCTTAAAATGCATCTGTTTATGCATTTATATACATGGATTGATTTTAAAATCCCCTCATGCACTATTCTATGTGTGTGTGAAATATTTCTACATGTTTCCTTCTGACCACACAATGTAAAGTGCTAACAACATATTCAATCAACATCCCTTTGTTTGTACCACACAGTTATTATTACAAAGGATGATAATAAAACTATTAAAATCATGCTGTGTTGATGTCATTGCATTTATTGTCGTTTTTAACTTTTTTTCGACTATTTTTGTTATTACTTCTTCTATATTGCTGCTTGAAGGACGTCCTACTCTGTAAGTCTGCATTTGTTACAGAGTCGCTGGACTTTACTCCCAGATCACATAAAGGTTTGTGTTCTGGGAAATCACATGACAGCTTTTTCACTGCGTAGTGTAGGACAAACGCAGCCTTTCACTCGCTTTCACTTTCACTATTACACTGCAGCAATGGTGAGTTGCTCGTCTTTCTTCCTCTGATACTCCTCCGAGTCAATCTGATCTTTACTCTAAGACGCTATATCCATTGAATAATGATGTAATTGTTATTACACATGTTAACTGTCATGGTGTTTTGTTTTGGTGTGGCAGGAACAGCAGCGTCGGTGAGTCAGCTGATTCTTCTGATCTTTCAAGTGATCAGTGCTGTTACGTGTCTATACAGTAATTGTCTAACTACTTTATCCTTTATGTTATTATGTTAAAGTGAGCAATATCTGACAGTTCAAGAGGGTTTTAGAGATAATGCCTTCAAGATCATAATGATGATGCTGGACTGGGCGAAAAACACACCAGGAAGCAAACACTTGGTGGATGAGGTAGGTTCATTTGAACAGAGACATGTAATATGTATATAATTTGATAACAACAAATATATGTATATGTTTCTCTTTACAGATTCTTCACAACATCTTCTTTCTTGGAGGAATCAATAAACCAAAATACGAGCCTATAGATATTATTGGAGATGAGAATATGCTGAACAAGTTGAAAGAGAAATACCCTGAACCTCTAAAGTGTTATAAGTCTCAACTTCCCAAGCGAAGTCCATTCTCCTGTGTGCTGGATATGGTAGGAGTCAAATATTAAAATGTGATCATGCAAAAGTTACATATTAAAATATAAATTCATGCATACGTTCACGTACAGTTGAACACATTTAAGTCATTTGATGTTTGCTTCCAGATTGTCCTGCAGAAAGGACAAAGTCAAATAGACCAAATAAAGGAGAGTCTAGAAAATGTCGCCAACAGTCTGCAAGCAGGCTTCCTGGTCTCCTCCACCATGTGCGTCACCACCTGTACGACATCCAAGAGAAACTACTACGGAGTCTCCATGTCCACTACTCGTCCTAATCCTGGGAAAATTGTGATTGCCGCATCCTGCTGCAGTGCTTGGGAAGAATATGTGGCTGGTGCAGTGATGACCTACTATCCAGAGAAGGCCAACGAGACATATAAAAAGAAGTCGTATTTTGATGGAACCATCAAACTTCCAGATGTGGTCGCATGCCAGGCATCTAACATCAAGAATAAAACCAACATGGATCCTTGCAGGTCATGTGGGAATTTGTTCGGTTTGCCCACAAAGGACACAAAGGAGTGGCCCTACGGTCACTGCGCTGAAGTAGAGAGTGTGAGCAACATGCTTAAAAAAGAGGAAGCTGTTAAAGTGGCAGCAAAACCAACATCTCCCACGTACACAGCAGAGAATAGGAGGAAGGCTGAAACCAGTGTTCGCACTGTGCTCAAGCAGGTGCTGAAGATGGTGGGTTTCCAGTGGGATGAACAGTTTTACCAACCACAAAGCTGAACGAGAGGGAGGTTTTGGATTCACTTTGCTGTAGCGTTTCTGTTCTTACGGCTTATGACAGCGATACTCAGTTACACTGTGATCACTGTACATGGATTTAATGCTTTATCTTCCTAAACTGTAACAATGTATAAAGAAAACTTGATTATATTATTATCAATAAAATCAAACTGATGTTCTGATGGAGTGTTTCAGCGTGTTGGGTACAGCTAGTTAGATTAAATTTGCACATGCAGCTTTAAAAAAATGTGCAATACTAAAAAGTATTCTCAGCTAAATATACCAAAAGTAAAATGTATTTTCCACAGTAACTACCAGCTTGTTTTGCCCTGATGTTGCAGCTGTTTAAATCTTCCAGCAGGTGTCCTCAGCTCCTCACAGTACATGAGTATGAGGACCTGGCCTGGATGAGACAGATGATGCTGCATCACGTCCCAGATGGTTGCAGTTAGACTGTCATAATATTTTCACCGTCTGGAAAATCTGAGTCACGCTTGTTTGACAAATCATCTCTGATCTAATGATGACTGCTGATGTTGAATCACTTTATGAGGCATTGAAGCATATTTTCAAGGGAAGTGGTTAACTGCTTCCAGATCAGTATTATATATAGTGGTTGTGCTTTTATGTTTATCTCTCGCTCATCACTCGCCAACCATCCCTCCTTGCTTTGCTGTTAAGCATGGAGTTGTCCCAGCAGCTTTTAAACACAGTACGTATTTTTACAACTTTTATAAACAGACCTTTTAATGAGGGGGTTTCCAGTCATGAGCAGATGTTAGTCCCTGCTTTTATGTGCAGAAATATAATGAGAAGCATCTGATACAGGTATATACAGAATATAAAAACAGCCAATGATAATTACTAAGTACCCCCCATTGATTCAGTACCTTCCAGATCCATCTCTAGCAGCAACGTTTTGTGAAGACCTTCCGAGAAAGCGACATCAGAACGTTAAAAAGATGTCAGAGTTACTTACCGTGACTTTTTAATGCATTTTTGTACTTACTGTGACCATTATAATGTATCCATAGCAACAACTGTAAGGCAAATATACAGTATGTTACTATTTACAATGCAACATGTGGATGCAAGATTGTGTTGACCATGTTAATATCAGTAAAACCAGACTGTGTCATTTATCTGTTTTGCATGTAGACAGTATTTGTATGTGAGAGTATTAAGACAGCTCGCAGTAACCAGTAGTAATTATTCGATCTGTTTTTCTGTCAGAGGCGCAGATGAGCCACTAGATGGAATCACAACCATGTTGAATATCTGTAGAGCTCTAACAGTCATAGTATAGTACAGGTATAAGAAGTACATGAGTATTTAAATGATCTCTCTGCATATTCCTTGTGTTATTGTCACCAGCAATTATACTTACAACTAGAAAATGGAAATATTTAGTCATGGTACTTTTAGAATTAAGTTGCCTTAGTACAGGAGCTAGATGTTATTCTTTTCTCACCACACATTTGACAGGACTCATGGAAGTTGAGGGTTCTGGTTTTTTTTGTTGTGGCCTTGCTGATAAATCGCTTTTACCTTCAGATTTTTTTCCGTTGTCAAGGAAGTCATTTCCGATCCGTTCCTGAAAAACAAACACGATGCCATTCTCCAGGAAAGCCGTAACCTGTGGTTAGTGATAGGATATACGATTTATTTTCAGCTCCTACGTCGCAGACTCTTTGTCTGGCTTTTCCTGTTTCCCTCTCTCCAACAACGCGTTTGTATTCGCGTCTATATTTGTGTAGGCAACTGCTGCCGGTGGGGAAATCCTGTGTGACCTCTGAGCCCGCTTTAATGCAAACACCGGCTCTTCTTGACGTTCATCGATGGAGTGTATGTTGTTTTATTTCACCTTATGCATTCATCATGCTATTTGTTTGAACAGGCGTTCTCACTTCCTCACAGCACAAGTATGTCTGCCTGGACGCAGAGGAAGAAGCTGCTTTCCACGCACACGTCCAGTGTGTAGACGGAGACGCTGCATCACAGATGGTTGCAGTTAGACTGTAATAATATTTTCACTGAAGTTGCCCTCTGTGTTTCATGTCTGGAAAATCTGAGTCACGCTTGTTTGACAAATCTTCTCGGATCCTGTGTTGAATCACTCTATGTGGCACCGAAGCAGATTCTTGAAACACTAACACGCGTCATCATCGCTGTGACGGGAGACGAGCAGGAGGAAAGTCCTGAATAAGTGAGTGGAGAAACATGAACATAATGAACGCAGGTGCGTGAGCATGATCTGTGGATGGACCCGAACCAAGAGAGTGGTACACGGCTGAAAGCAGGAGGCGATCAGCTGGTTCTGGGGCCGTTTGGAGACAGAGATGTCTGTCTTGTCTTTGCACTGACGCTGCTTTACCAGCTGATCATTGAGTGGGTTTGTGTTTATTTCTTTTCCTGCAGTATCCTGATTGTAATCTCAAGAGACCTGAAAGCCACAATTCCAGTCACTTCACTTCTTGTTTTAGAGATTACAAAAAAAAAAAAGACACATAACCTTGGAATAAAGAGCTTTAGAAGTGATGGTAATCAGATTTGGTTTCCCCCTCTGTTGGACAAAGCCAAGTTAAGCTAAGCTAACAAGCTACTGGTGGATAAAGCCACGAGGGGTATCACTCATCATATCCAACCCTGGACAAGAAACACATCTATGCATTTCCCATCATCTTACACTATTGTCATATGTCAAAAAAACACGCTACAGTTTGTGACCTTGTTTCTGAGATGTTTGAAAGATGAAACCCAGCCCAAGTAAAAGCCGTCTTCTCACGCTGCTTCCCAGCCTGCTTTGTGTGTGGATCAGTGCAGACTCAGTAGCCTCGTACTATTGTGTGCACAGTACATTTTGTAGCTCTAGCGCTAAGCTCTTTCTGGTATGTACCAATCCTACTGACCACCCAATCGCAATGTTTGTTTGTGTGTAAACAGCCCAGAGGAGAAGCTAAGAAGTGTGTTTTGTGTTGTGAGAAAGTAGTGCGTACAGTATTTGTTGTTGGGACAGGCTGAAACAGGCCAGTGCTTCCTCAACACTTCGAGCTTGGTCAACAATGGCTTTTGTGGGTGAGTATTTGTGTGTGTGTGTGTGTGTGTGTCACATGTTGTTGCGTCTGTCTGCAACCACTGATCCAGATTGCCAGGCGGTCCCAGGCCAGGCAGCAGCACAGCAGGGGGTTTGAGGCCGCTGCCACCGAACCACAACTTCCCAGCATGCTGTTCAGTATGACCAGTTCTGAATGGACGGACCGTTAGCCCGTGATGGGCATTGTCGCTGATCTGTAACAAAGAGAGGAAAGCAACACAATGTTCCCCATGTGGCGTGCATGTGTGTGTGTGTGTGTGACTGTATTCAGTCCAGCCATTGCTTTTACAAACTCTAATGAAGACTTGAGTGTGTGTGAGCTGACTGCGATCGTGTGCGTTTGTGTGTGTGTGTGTACCCACATTCTCCTTCCCGCTGCTGACGGAGTTGAGTTTTCCTGAGCAAACGTGCCTCGGTTGGTCAGCCTTTCCATCAGGGCCTACTTCATTCCTGTCACAGGGATAAACAGTCATAAAAAACACAATGTGAGACATGACTGTAGTTGCAGCGCAACGTGGGAGGATTTGCTCCTCACTGGAACATAAAACCTGACATGAAATCATTTATAAAGTGTTGCAGCTGGAAAACACAGCGAACTAGGCAGCAGCAGCACAGGTCTTATATAACAGGCCATACACTGAGGAAATGGGCTCCAGTCTTAGTGGAGCTGTCATCTGCTGGAGTAGTAAAACAATGGGAGTGAAGGGTGAGAGATAACAGAGCACTGCCCGGCTGTGATAATAACAGTGCAAGAGCTATATTTAGGGGTTCACTTTGACGTGATTGCTTGGTGTGTGTGTGTGTGTGTGTGTGTGTAAGTGGCCAGAGCTCAGTGCAACAACAGCTCATAATTTAACCTTGCCAGTAAAAACCCATTTCCAGCGCACTGAGATGTGCAGACCTGTATTTAGAAAGAATTCATTAGGATGTTTGCCCCTTTACTGCATATGATGCGTCGTCTGCTGTGAGTTGCCCTCACGCCGCACTGACACTCGCGGGTTTAACGGTGACCTTCCCCTAAAGGAACGTTGTGGCCTTTCCCCTGCATTCTCGGGCTGACGCACACCGCTCATTAAACCTGCTTCAGAGCCTCCGTCCAGGGCCTCACCTCCAAGAAACCCACCTCTGCCGTTCAACAGCACAGTGGTGACTTCTCACGGCCAGCTGATGCACTGGAGGAGGCCGTCTCTCTGAATATTCGTTTAGTGGTGAATCAAAGCATGTTACGCGGCTTCTCTTTCACACACGCTGCTTTGCGCCAGTCATCTCACCGTCAAACACATCAGACCTACAAAACAATGTGTTTTAAGTCCAAGTCAAGCTTGTATAAGACTTATTTAACACAGAATAATACTGACACTGATTTGTTTTTCATGATGTGCAGCTACATGTAGCGTGAAGTGGGAGTGTGGCAGGAGATGAAGTGGGTTGTATAGTTTACATACGGACTTAGATAACAGCAGCTCTAAGTCCAGGAGTCGCACTCCCCCTTTCACTCCTTTCCTGTCTCAGCACAACACGCTTCCTCTCCACTGATTGGGGGGGACAATGCTCCCTTGCCCCTCGTTCGGTTGGCCAGCAGCCAGGGGTGTTGAAGCCATCCTGGGGAGATAAGCTGAGCGGAGCGTCCAGCTCAACGGCAGGGTTATCGGCTCCACTGTTTACCTAACCCCCGCGTACCACAGATACCCAACACGTGCAGATGCGTGTGCACGTTTTGCCGCATAGAAACTCAAGAGTCGAGATAAAACTTGATGTTCCGAGCGACATTTACAGTTACGTGGCTGGACAGTGACAGCTTCACTGATACATAACCTCTTCTATTTGTACTTAATTTAGCACAGATCATATGTAACTGGACAAACTAGTATAATATCAAATCAATCAAAATATCTTTTCACTTGTCAGGCAGGAGGAATGAAGCCATAGAAATGCTGCATTCCTGCCCTGTTAATGTAGGCCTGTGCCATGAGAATGTAAATTTCACGCTCTTTTCATGATCTGAATTATAAACAGTTCTTTAGCCCTTGTCCACACTCTCCTCCTCATCTATCCATGGGAAGCTCTTCTGTATAGGCTGGTTTAACGTGGTGTTGTTGAGGCTTATTAATGGATAATATCTGGTGGTTAAACCCACGATTGATGAGGTCTGTTGTT
Source organism: Macropodus opercularis (assembly GCA_030770545.1). Classification (NCBI taxonomy): domain Eukaryota; kingdom Metazoa; phylum Chordata; class Actinopteri; order Anabantiformes; family Osphronemidae; genus Macropodus; species Macropodus opercularis. The sequence goes on along the minus strand of JAUCMP010000029.1, from coordinate 6,763,513 downwards.
GTGAAGGGCTTTGCTTCAACACATACTTCCAGCCTGTGATGTTAGTGAGCTCAAACGTTCTTCACTTCAGTCCAGTACATTTAATATTTTCTGGCTTTGGTTTGATTTTTATTCTAATGAAGGCCTTATTACTGGTAGCGACAGCCGTTTGGAATCCAACAACTCTAGACCTTTTATCTGCTCGCTATTAAATCAACTACACAGAAAAACACATACACATGGCAGTGGAGCAGCTGAGCAGTCCTTTCATTTCTTTCTGCCTATTGTGTAACTGTCCAAACACTCATGGACCTGACTGCATTCTGCTCTCCACCTCTCAGTCTGTCACACACACACACACACACACACACACACACACACACACACACACACACACACACACACACACACACACACACAGTATTTTTATGTCCCCTCCTTTCCTTCTTTTTGTCTTTGGATTCTGAACGCATGTGTCAGAATTTGGGCAAATGCCAGTTCAAGAGATCCTAGAAGTTCAGACCGGCCCTGACACACACACACACACACACACACACACACACACACACACACACACACACACACACACTCCTCTCCTCCTCTTCACCCCTTTTCCTGTTGGATTTTGTTCCCGGCGTTCTAAGAAAAATTAGGCTTGACTTTCAAAAGGGAATGTTCTGGACACTGTCAGCAGGGTTTGGTGCCAGTTATCCAGCCACACTCGGTCTGGACTAATTCACAGTCCTACATGTTACATCACACTCTCCAAGTTTTCTCCCGTTTGACCTTGCGCCGCCACCTTGAACGGAAAGTCACGCTGGGCCAGACGCAGTAATAACCTGGAGATCACCGCTGAGCAGCGTTGCAGAGGCTGGAAAATAAAGTGTTACCTTGCAACATGACTATTTCTTGGTCAAGGTGTGAATGAATCTACTGAGTCAGAGAACCTCTACCTAAAGTACAACCACACATTCAGAAATCTTCCTGTCTGTTTCCTGCACACTAGGTGTCACTGTTATGCACAGAGGCGCCGTTTCTTGTGTTGTGTTTATTGTAATGTCTGAAGTGTTGTCCAGAGACACAAGCCCATTGTGCAGCATTGCACCTTTAAGAAGCTGAACCCAACACAAAGTGGTGAATGTCTCCAGTTAAGAGTGTTTGATGGAGATTAAGTGGCCGAAAAAAGCTTTTGCCTTCGTGTTCCTGATCTTCGTGCTGTGGGGTTCGCAAATCGCCCTCCCTCCAGCTTGGCCGGTATTCAGCAGCGCGACGCCAAGTTTCTGGCTGACGCATATACACTGCACTCAGACTCACTGAGTTTAAATGATTAACCTCTGCAATTGAAGCAGTTAGGACATCAGAGAACTGTTTAGTTTATCTCTCAGTCCTCTCCTTGGTGCTTCCAGAGCCATTTGAGTTTCTCTATTGTTTAATGGACCCTGAGCTCAGCCTCGACCCAAACAAATGTGGTTTAGACACTTGGAGTGTTGCTATTAATATCCAGTGAGTCTTTTGGCAGCAGATAGCTGATACTTAAAGAGGGAGACAGGGCATGATGGGAGGGAACTGCCTGTCTGCCTGGTGCACAGGAAAAAACTTTGCATAACCTAAGGATACTTTGTTTTTGTGTGCTGTGTGTTTGTTTGCCTGTTTTACACGGTTACTGTCGAGTTCTGCCTGTCGTGTGGTGTCTCCACACATTTGTGGCTGACGGCGTGGCGTGTTTTTAGCGTTTTTGATTCCACGGGAGACATTTCACGTCAGCGTAGGTTGCAGTTACTTGACGACAGAGGAGAGTTTTATCTCTGACTCTCAGGATCCGTTCGCCCCGGTCGTAATGAAAATCCCTTGTGCTGGGACAGACTCCGTTTCAGAGGTGCAATGCAAACATTCCAAATGATTTAGCCAAAGCAAAATTAAATTCCTCAACCGATTATTGCTCAAGTGCTGCTTTCTTCTGGTGCACTCATAAGAGAAAGGACTTGCAGGTGCAGGAAGAACATTCCTGTATCATACTATTGCTGTTGAAAGGGGAGTTGTGTTCGCTTCTTTCTCAGTATTCCTGTAGCTTATGGAGCCTGAGCCAGATGGAAGGGTGGCGTTCCACCTCGCGGCGATCCAACCAAAACATCTGCCTGGCAACGGCTGAGGCCTTCTCACTGAGACAAAACACAGGCCAGCTCTGTGCGATACCATTACAAATGATTTCTCTGTTTGATCCGAGAGAGCTGCCGTGCACTGCTTCCGGCAGAGAGAAGTTCATTTGGAAATACGTTTAGGTCACTTTATGGATAAAGCAGGACTGGAAGCTTCAGCTTAACATCAGCTCAACCCTTAATCGGTCCTGACACAAAAACAAAGCAAAATTAAAAAACAACAACAAATGATGCTCAACAAAAAAATCGACTGCAGCCTGTAAGACATTCAGCTCAGGATGTTAAAAAGGGTAACACAGATGTTAAATGAGTAACACGTCAAGGTCAAATGATCTTTAGCTTAATATTAATAGCTCAAATAAATCTGACATCTAACTCAGCAGATCTTCTGGTCCCACACTTTACTGTTCTGATGTTACTGTGTTGTTCCCAGCAGCAGCAGGCTACTATTTTCAGCAAACAAGCGCCGATGCCCTGATGTAGCTACTGTAGCTGTCACTACTGCTTGACCTATACACCAGTCATCAACGCATGTGGTAATTTTGTGACATCTAGTGGCAGTAAATAGATCAAACGATAAAACGCTTCATTGAAAGACACCAGTGGATCCCACAGTTACATGTTGACTGTGCTTCCACGGACGTACAGACACAAAGTCACCAACATCTGCACAAGCAATGATTCGTAATGCGGGCCACTGCTAACTGTTTGAAACATTTCTCTGTCGTATGGTGACGCAACGACGAGTTGTTGAGACTTGGTGGCACTGACGTACCAGGCAGCCAGAATTAAAAAGAATGTTCAGTTTCTAGTAGAAAAGCTCCTCTTATGTGGATTAATCTGCAGCTTCGACTTTGATCTCTTGACTCACTCTGAGGGACTTTGGAGTTGGGGCACGTTAGACAGACACAGTGTGTTTGTGTGTGTGTGTGTGTGTGTGTGTGTGTGTGTGTCTGTGCGTGTGTGTGTGCATATTTCATGGGTTATAAACACCAAAAGGACCAAAATCTCTGAATCCTAACACAGTGTTCCAAGCTCTTAATAAGATTCCAGTTTGTAATGTAGATGCCTAATTCTATTCCAATCCTATGTTCAGGCAAAGCACATTTTGATTTTGATGATTACCAGGTGAGAAGGTACAACAGTGGTCAGAAGTGATGTATAAAAGCAGTTTTGTATTATATATAACAGAAGTCTGCTGCTATGCTTAAGGTGCATTAACCTGATCAGAGAGTGGACTTGCTGATATCTAGTCTTAAACATTAACCGGTAACAATTTGACACTTGACCATTTACAGGTGAACGTTGAAGCTACAATCTGCAACTAGAGCTTGTGCTGGACTCGGCATCGTCCCACTGCAAAGTAGAAACGCTGACTGTGATGTGCAGTGAGTCTGGATCACGTTAAGAGAAGCTTAGAACACATATTTAGTAAGAAAATTAAAACTGGAAAAGTGAAATACTGTAGATTTAACAAAAGAAATCTGTAGGTTGTCAACAGCATCTGCCAGACCACCCAACCAAAGACATTTTGTCTACACGAACACACCCTCAAACACCGACAAACACAATGAATCACCTACAAAACACGCCACAAGCAAACGCAGTGTCCTCTGGAAGACATGACACGCACAAAAATACACACAGGGCCGGGGTGACCCAGTTCTATGTGGCCGGACTTCGTTTTGTTTACTCCACGGAGGTCTCTGAGGTTTCAAAAACACACAACACACTGAATATGTGACCCAGGCATTTATTTGTCTCACACATCAAAACACACTCAGATAGGGTCGGGCTTTGATGTCACTCTCTGGCCTGCGAAGCGTTGCATGTAGCGTAGTGTACACTGTATTTACAACTGGAGACAATTTAGCCCATGGTGGTGATGTTAGTGGTGTGTGTGTAACTTGGCCTCTCAAAGCCTTGAAAGACCACATCTGGGATGTGTAACTATTTCCCAACAAGAGTCAGTGGAATTTTTATATAAGAGCCACGCTTTTGTGTTTTCAAAACACAGAGAAAGGTCCATGTGTTCGCAGGACGGATCCGTTTCAGTGGGAGGCATCAAGCTGTTTCTGTTGTCATCCGTGTCACTCTGTTATACATGACTTACGAAACCCATCAAGCCCAAAGCAAATCATTCAAAATGAAAACCGAGGCGATCGAGTGGACGTGAATGCATGCGGTCGGCAGTTTAACGCTGCCGATGCTGGGTTTGATTCATACCGATGGGAAGTTCATGATCGAAAAACAAATTCCCTTCCAGATGCAGGGATGCTGATCATGTCGCTGTGAGCTTCAGCTACTGCAGGTCCCGCTGCAAAGATTCAGCCGGATATGTAATTCCAGCCACTGCTTTTATGAGCACACATGCTGTAAGTATAAGCACTTCCATGTGACGGGGAGGTGGTTTGATACTCTGCATATTTTTCTGGTGAACCTCCTGGTGTTAGCTTTGTAAACAAAGGTTGACACAGAGCACTGATTCTGGAAATAGCCTGCACCTTTGACCTAAATACAAAGCAGGGTTTTTTTTTAACTCACGAATCCTCGTACACATGTGGCCCCCAGGCTTGTGAATGTGCAGGCTCATGTTTGACAGGCTTCTACACGTGTACATGCTGAATCCACCGTTCGAGCTTCCTTCTTATCTGCCGTCAACCTGTCTGCGAGCAGATAAGGTGAGCGCTTCGGTTAACCTGCGTGTGGGTGCAACCTGGGTTTGTGAATGCCCATTGTTTGACGGACTGGTGGAAGGGGAGGAGGTGTCAAGGATTATCTGACGCCGTACAAACAGTTTACGGCCTGTTAAAGAAGTGAAACGACATCGGAGCCTGCATGTGTATGTGGCGTTAGAGGGGCTGTGAAGCTGGACTGTCCATGGTTGAACTAGAACATGGTTGTGTGTCCCTTTTGTTGCTTTGCATCTTTTCTGGGGTATTTTTGTGACTTTCTTTTGCATTTCTTTTGTTTTAGTCCTAAGAACAGACTGAACTCTGTGTGAACTGTGAGAAGGCTGCCAGGGGGTCCACGGTTTGGCCTGTTTGATCCTTGCTACTAGTGCTACAGCTTTTATCATATTGAATAAAACAAAATAAAAAGGATTTAAACTGAACATGGAAAATGTCAGGGAGTCACGATGAAGAAGCCTGTGGCTGCGTGGATGACGGAGGAATCATCTCAATCCAGATACTAAAGACGCCACGATGTCACTATGTAACTGTGTGGGGTTGGATATTAGAGTCTCCTTATATAATAAAATACAGTCATGATAGCAGGTCTGTGTTACCAAAGTCAAACCATCAAATCATTTCATACCACCCAACTGTTTTTGTGTGTGTGTTTTTAGTGTCTCTTGGAATCCCTCTGGTAATCAGCGGTGAGATTGGAAGTTATCGTTCTGTTATTTTTGCCTCCGGGGACTCAGCTGCTGTGGGTGTGGGTGTGGGTGATTAGATTTGACGTGAGAGCTACACGCTACAGGCTGCAGAGCAGGTACACGCTGCGAACCTGCAGCTGTGACACCAGATGGATGGTTTGACACTAATGACTGTGTCACTTCAACTCACAGAGTGGAGGCCCACTCCAACGCAGAGCTTGCACACACTGCAAAAAATGTCAGCAGTCACAATGAACGTGGGCTTTTAAATGTGAACGTTCATGTCAAGTAAATTGACGTGGAAATACATTTATAAGAGGGAAACTATAAATATCATATTATTTAACATATTTGTAAAAAAAATAAGGGGGAGCTCATTTTTTGCAGCGTTGTGAGCAGGGCGGAGCGGGGAAAGGAGGTTCCCTTTGGATAGAGAGAGAGCGTGTGTGTGTGTCCGTGCGTGTGCGGTTGCGTGTGCGTGTGTGTGTGTGGAGAGAGTGAGAAGAGTCAGCTGGTTGGAAAGTGTGCGCGTGTGTTTGAATGACTGCGCGTGTGAGTGTGGTTTGTGTGTGTACGTGCGCAAGGAACGCGCTTCGGAGAGGAGGAGGGTGGAGGTGGTGCTGGTGCTGGTGCTGGCAAGGTGAAGACAGAACCGAGGAGCGGACGGAGTTTTTATTTGGGGGTGGGTGGGTGGGGGGGAGCAGTTTGTGAGGAGACCCAGACGAGGACGGTGGAAGCGCGCCGGCTCCGGCTCCGTCGTGCGCCCTGGACACGATTCCTGAGCTGGGTCCTGCTCTTTGAGAACAGTAAGCGCTTTGGTTTTTGTTTGGCATTGAATCAACTCCACTCGTTTTTGTACCGGTCGCTTGTAAACTCTCTTTGATCATGTTTTATTATGTTTTACACCAAAAAACATTTGTAGTCACTGTGTTTGTCAAGTTCAGTCATACTTCCTATAACGTAGCCCTTGGATGTGCAGGCGTGTTTGTGATGCATGTTTAGAATCAAAGATGTTCCTGTTCGCTACATCATTGCAGTCACGCCGCTGGTGGTAGTGGAGGGAGTTTCAGTCTTTAAAAAAAAAAAAAAAAAAAAGAGCCATAAGTCTTCAGCTCAGCAGCCAGACTAGATGCTCCATCAGTGTCAGGAGGCCCCTGCGGCGGCTGTTTCATCTGCTCACTCCTTATTCCACTAATGCCAACTTCTATCTAAACCGGCACCGCATCAAGGAGCTACAGCACCGAGGAGGATAAGCTGGCTGAGTGTGTGTATGTGCACATGTGCCGATGCTCTGTCATAAAGCTCCATTAGCTGTGACTTAATGTATCTGCGCTCTGCTGCTAGACTTATCCCCGTCCTTCTTTCCTGGTGTGGGAAGAAGACTAGCGTCTGTTTAGGGTCCGATACCTTTAAGGAATGCTCTTATTTTCCTACAGGTGCAGATGGAGGTTTACCTTGATAGAGTGTCACCTTTTCTGTCTTGATGACAGTGTAAATATAAAAACCCGCCAACCTGCAGTCAGCTTGTTCTTGGAAAGATGTTGGAGTGGATACAGTTTGTCCACAAACACATGCACTAGCGTTAACGTGTGGCATTATTAAGTTGCTCCCTGCCCTATTTAATTATTTTTTATTTCTCCAGCTCTCCCTGTATGACCAGTAAAGCTGAATTGCTCCCTTTCTCTGCAGGAGGAAGCCCAAATGTCAGCAAATGTCAAGCACTCGGCGCTTTGGCTTTGCTTTCAGGCTTATTAGCCGCACATACAATCAGCTGTGCTTGCCCTTTTGGCCAGCACTTTGATTGGTGTGAACAAACGCATGGGCCTGTGCAAGAACATGCGAAACATAAAACCAGTCACAGTAGGAAACAAAAAAGAAAGAAAGAAAAGAGCTGCACACACTCTCCGTACGCAGAGTGACCTAAAGATAGCAGAGCCCCAGTTGAGATGGTAATTAGTGGGGTGAGACGAAAAGAGGAGGAGGAAGAAGACGAGACATTGTTTGAACCATCTGATATCTGTTATATAATGACCTATACAGTAGAGACACGCTGGGAGAGAAAGTGACGAGAAACCGACACAGCCACAGAGATGCAGTGATCAGCGTGTGTGTCGGCTCCAGTGCGTTGTTAGAAGCTGTATCCTGCTCTTTTCCTCCTTTACGGAGTTGTGTTACTTCAGGTCTTGAAGCAGGATGTCTCTCATGGTGCCACCGTCTTTTAAGGGACCCGCCGTTTTGGATGTGACCGTGAATGTGCATCACATAGTCTTTACTCTCTGAATAGAAAAGGATATTGTTGCGGTGTGTGTGTGTGCAGCCTCCCTCCAAGCACGCAGCTTCGCTCTGCTTACTCACAGCAGATAATGCTGCACAATGCAGTGCAAACAGCCGACTCCTATTTCAAGTTGCTTGAATCATCCCCCCCACCACCCTACACACACACACACACACACACACACTTGCTCTCTCTCCCCTCCCCCCTTTCCTTCCCCATCAGTCTGCAGGTGGTGAATGGTCATGTGTTGCTAGCTTGGGGATGGTGTCTTATTTAGTCTTGAGCCCCAGGCTTTGTTTGGGAACTGACTTGTGTGTGGCTGTGTTTACATTGGACTCCGTGTGCACATGTTCATCTATGCGCATTCACTTGCACATGCAGGTTTTGTTTTCTCTTCAGCAGGGAGTGGGTGTAGTCTTTTTTTTTTTCCTCAGGCATGTCGATGCTGATTTTTTCAAAAGTTCTTGCATGTGTATAGCACAATCACATGTTAAACGGCACATGCTACGCTGTCGTTTTTGAATCTTCCCAGGTGTCATTATTCAGGTTCAACTTTCTCTGTGCTTGAGTCTTTCCATATTTGTGCATCTTTGCAGGGGGCCGTTGAGGCTAATGGGTGTCACTCCCCACTGAGGGGTCGCTGAGGGAAAACATGGCCTTAGCAGGATGCCCTGACTACTTCTTACATCACTCCAACTATCAGGTAATTGAGTGTTGCTTAACTGTTCGACTCTAGCTTTAACTACGTTGCCCTCCAGCTGATAAAAGGGTTTAGGTTTGGGTTAGAGGACACTCCTCAAAAGCATAGATCCACAGAGCTTTCTGTGTGTATCGTCATGCGTGGCATGAGTGAGACTCCCGGTCGGGCTTAGTGAAATATGGCATCTCTGAACAACACAACAGACCCACTTCCTCTGTCCAGCTCCTGCAGAATGAGCCCTTTGTTTCTCAGCTTGGGTTTTTCTCCTCTCCAACCCTCCAGTAACCTAAAGAATTTGGCTAAAGAGAATCGTAGAGGTCTATAAATAGAGCGCTAAACAAACAACAATAACAAGCTGTGGGCTTTGTTGTGTGACAAGCCTGAAAGCATGGGATTGATGGTGTGACGTCTTACTGGACCCGATGGGACGATGGCGGTGACGTAGCCTCAGCTGCCTTATTCCTCTTAGCGGAGTTACAAAAATGCAGCCCCCTGCTAACCCAAACCGTGGGACCGCTGAGCCCCTGTTGAGCTGACATTAAGTTGGATTGGTTCATGTTAGCTTCCAGGAAAAGGTTTTGCACCAGTAAGACTGCAGTGAATAGTGAATTGAATCCCCATAGAAAACAACATTCCTCCACCCTGCATCTAGTGGAGTAAAAACAGAGTCTGATAGTTCGATGGAGAGAAGTGGGTTACAGCATTGCTGTGTGTATTATATAAAGCTTGACCAGTTGACATGACGCAGCGTAGCACACACATGCAGATGCTTTATGTGGGGAATAATGTGTGTGTGTGTATAATTTAGTGTGTAGATAAGCAATGAGCCCTCTTCTCTACATACTTACATAACTCTGGGCATGTTTGGGAATCTGGGCAGCGTTCCAGACCTGTCTCTGAAATGTGTGTGTCTGCATCTGTATATCTGAGTGAGAACTTTGGATCTGCTCCAAGAGATGCCTCAGCTGCTAGCAGCTCTCACTTTCCTTCTCCCCTTTCCCATCTCGGTATGTATGAGTGTGCATTTCTAATTGTGTGCGCGCGCTCACTGCCGAGCTCCAAGGAACCACAGTCCAGCGTCCTTCGAGCGCCGCTGAGTTATGACTTTAACCCGTCGGAGCAGTACGAAGAATGACGCGTTTAACAGATCCTCTCCTCTGAGGATCGGTTCGTGTGCCAGCAGTGCTGGACGGGTCGTCTGTCTGCACTTCTTTCTTTATGCTTTTAGAGGTCACAGGTCAGCACCTCTAGGCAGTAGTCGCCACAGCAGAGGCTTGTGCTTTCGAGGAAGCGCTTTGAAGATGGGGAAAGGCCTTGATGTTAGCGCTTGTGGGTGGAGGAGCGTAAAAGGGGAGTGTGCTCGTGATGAAAGAGGCATCAAGAGTAGTTTCAAGATGTCCATCGGTGGAAAAAGCAGGAGAAGACTCTTCGGGTTTTAGGATTATTTTAGAGCAGGTGTGTTTTCAGAATCATCAGGAGAGGAAATCGAAGCGAGCTATCCACCAGAAGAGATGAAGGACGACATCACTCAAAGTCAGCACTTCACCACAAGAAGACGAAGAATAGTAAACTGTCATCGGTCATTTCCGGCTGCTTGGGTCCATGCGTCTCCTAATCCTGGTCCAGTCAGACATATGTCAGCCATTAGATGCATCGTCATCGTGTCAGCATAGCGTTTGTTATTTGGAGAGTTAACCAAGCTCGGGCCCTGCTGACCTGCTTAAATAAGGCTGTGTAAGATAGTTTTGTCTATAAAGGGCAACTTCGCTCATTTTCAACTTGCTTCATTTGGTTCGAGTTTAGGAGAAGCTTGTAAAGTTTATGTTCCCTATATTTAAAATTTCTCTCCGCTTGTAGTGGGTGCCACACAAATGAGAGAATGATTGATGCCCCTATTTTAAAATGCCATAAATAAAAGGTTTGCTGTACGCTTTGTACTGTCCCCTCAAGACCGTTATCAAGGATGTTGTTTGCCACTGTTACGCGTCGTACAACACATTTAACATCTGGAAGGTACTTCTGCTATGAAACCAGTGCCTAAGGGTCACGACTTTCACATTTGACTCTCTTGTCACCTAACCACCAGCTAAATGCTGAGGCAGCATCTGTTTATGTGTCAGACTACACAGTTGGAGAAAGTGCATTGTGTGGAGCTCACAATGAGGCTTTTATGGAGAGTGTAGCAGTTAAAGCTGATTTTTCTTACTGGACGAGTGCTGTGAAAGGAAGGGGGGGGGTGTCTGGGACTACTTGTAGCTGTATATTAACACTGCTGCCACTGATATAGTTAGAACTAGGTCACTGTCCTGCCTCCACACAGCAGACTCGGTTACACTTAAGTCGAGGAAATGGCAATATCACCACAAACGCATACCGACCGCGCTCTGTTTGTGCTTCTCCTGACTCTTCAGTGTCTGTGCAAGTCTCACGAAACAGTGAGTTGGGAAAAAAAAGAAATAACTTTTGCGCGCATAAGTTTTTCCACAGCCTGATGTTACTGGAACATTTAAAAAGTAGTTAAATTATTTGGCAAATAGGCGTCTACCAATCTAACGTCTGACAAATGAGGCTGCAGATTGCAGCTGGCACCGTTAAGAACAGCTGACTCTGTAAAAGAATCCACCTGCCAGCTCACTAATTGATATGTTACATCTGGTGTTTGTTCCAGTTTGTAAAAAATGATAATTTGTTTAAGGGTCTAATTCTTATGCCTTCTTTATTGTTCCCAAGTGGCTAATTGATAACTTGTATAAAAAACATTTAATAATAATCATAATAATCACTTCTGTATAAACAAAATGCCTATAGCGCGAGTAAAATTTAGAAAGTGAGAGAAGTGGTTTGATCTTTTGTCTGTTCTGTCTGGTCTGTGGTATGAAGCTTGTTCTGATGCTAGTTCGCATGTTGCCGACGTGGTGATGGGTGATGATGATGGTAAAAGGGGAGTTCTGGAGGTAGACTGTTGTATCACAGCTAGTCAGCTGGAGCTGAAGCCTGCAGGCTTTCTCTGTCAGCCCACAGGCTCTGCAGCCAAGTTGCCTTCCTTGGAAAGCTTTTGGCTGCAGCTTCTCAGAGCTGTAAATCTTACTCTGGGCATTTATGGATGTTTTCGAATCACAGAGGGGAGCTGCGAGTGTGTGTGTGTGTGTATGCGCATACATGCTCAAGCAGTTCCTGGAAGCAATGCTTCCGCGTTCTCGTTTTTCCTGGAAACGGGAAGATTGAAACATTGTTTGGCTTTTTCCCCCTCCCTCCCTTTCTCTTCTGCACATTTCTTGCCTTAGGCTGCTTCAAATTAGACAATGTGCGAGGAGATCGTCTGGCGACAAACACACATGCTAGTGTGCGGAGCAAGTTTGTCTCTGCTCACGAAGTGCGAGATGCATGTGTTTGTTTGTTTTAAGTTGCAAAATCAGTTTTGCATGTCAAAGTCTGAAATGAGTAAGTAAGTGTGTGTGAGACAGAGATAAAGGTCAGGAGGTCGCTTGAACTTGAAGCTCACTGTTCCTTTGTCTGACTCTCTGAACGCTGCAGAAATAGCATCTTGCCATATCCTTCACTAAAACATCTGACATCTTAAATCGGCGGCATAATTTTACCACACAGTCATAACCTTGTTCTATCTTCTTTTCTTTCTTTTTTTTTTACAGGAAAGCATGGACAGCACTTCCTCTCACAGACCCGAAGAGCTGATTGTACCAGGCTTTCGGCGTTCGTCCAATCAAAACTTGCCACATCACCATGGTAACTCTCCTCTCCTAAATTTGAAAATACAAATTATAGATGCTTATGAATCCTCAGTCTCTTGTGTTCGCAACGTTAACTAATGAACTGTCTTCATATGTCTTCATATCCTAGAGCTTTTCGCTACCTAAAGGCTTTTCCAGCCTTCTCTTTTTTCTTTTTTCCTTTCACAGAAATTGTTTGGCTCATGCCTTTCCCAGAATTTCACCCTGTTTGGATCCATTTTCATCTAGGACATTGTGTTTTCCTCTATCACTATTGGCTCTGCTTTGATGGAGCCCATATAGCATTAAAGTGCCCCCTCCCCCCTTTTTGAGCTGTGCTCAGCACACATGCAGATCCCTGCTCTTTCTCAGTCCCAGAAACCCTTTCAGCCATCGGGGGAATATCGTGGGAATCCTTTTGGAAAGTGGCCAAGTTGAGGACAGGCGATGGTGTGAAGTCTACATTCCTTGGTGCCTTTAAGCGTTTTAGTGGCTCGCTCGCTCTGCTGAGGTGCTTGGTTGTTCGTGTGCGAGCGTACTGTAAATCTGGCTTTTGTGAGCGTGGGGTGTTTATACAGGCCTGTAGGTGACCTGGTGCCCGGCAGAGGGATGTTTATAGTAAGTAGGCCATAGGTTTGTGGGGCGGGGGATGAAATAGCACAACGTATGCACATTGATACCGAAATGCAGTGACACCACATACGATCCAAGACAGCTTAGATTAGATGTGCACATACATAAAATGCCCATTTTACAACGCGTCTAGGCCGAGCTTGGCTTTTTTAATTGCAGTTAACTAGTAGAGCCAAGAGGCATCTGCTGCCTCTAATGCACCGGTGACGATAAACCTGAAAACAATACTCAGAATACAGTGATGAGAAGAAGAAAAGTCTACGTTTAAATGAAACAGTGACACAGCAAATCAACATCAAGGTACGAGAGAAAGGGAAGCTGAGTGTGCTGCATGTACGATACACACTGCGTATGAAGAAAAAAACTCGAATCAATGTAACGCGTTTCGAACATCTTTTCCATCGACAGCAGCGAAATGTAAACCGATCGCAGCAGCTTTGCGGTAGTAACCATGGCAACTATGGAAAATGTAAAACCGCTAACGGGAGCAGAAGTTGATGAGTCAGGCTAAGAACAAAGCAAGTGAAGAACCAAGTCACAAATCTCTTAGGCTGTAGTGAACTAAATCACAAATTGATGATAATATGTAGAATCCATCACTGTAAAGAAATGAACTGACTCACATACTGTGTGTATGTATAAATGCCTTCATTGTGTTCAAGGTGACTCATCGGTTTTGTAAAAGCTGATTGCGATCAACGGCTTCAGGTGGAAATGTTGGAGTCCGCATCACCCAGCTGCTGTTTCATAGTGAGTGATCAGCCTCACTGATGGATGTGTAGTATATTTAGATGGTGCCAGGCTCAGGTTACCGTCCTTTCAGTGAAGCTAGGTCTTAATTCATTCATGCTTAGATTGAAGAAGCTTTTACTCCAGTAACTCATTAATTGACAGGCAGGCAAGAGCAGGTCCCAAATATAATAGGATTCTCAGTTCTCCTCCTTATAAACAAGCCACATTCTGTGTAGCAAACATAGTTTAGTAGGTTCACCAGACACACAAGCTCTGGTTTTCTGCTTCTACTTTTTCTGCTGGACCAACCCTGAATGCAGATACTGTTGAACTCATTTATACCAGGAAATGCCTGAGAGGTACTGTATTACACTGGCCTCTATCATCCCCCTCCATATTGATCACGAGGCTCAAATACCCCACGAGACGATGCCGGTTTTCCTCTTAGTAGATGTAATATGCAAACGTTGGTACCCTGACTTTCACTCCAGGATTGTTTAGTTGCTTTTCTCAGACCACTACTGGAGCTTAAATCTGGCTGCACCGGCATTAGGTCTGTACATCTATAGTCACCTCCAGACTGAATCTGAATGTGGGATAATCCTACCACTAGGCATCCCAGGTTAAAACGCTATCTGGATCTCTAAATGACTTATCACAGTTGTATTTAAATGCAGTACATATTCTATATTCTTTACGTGTATTTTAACGGCAGTAAAAATACTTGCTTAATACTGTTTTATGTTCCGTGTTAAAGTCACGTGTTGCACTTTACCCTAGAAAAAGCTACGCCCTGATCTCCAGACTGCTATCAGAGATCGATGAGTGCAGGTTGCAGAGGCCAGGGACAGCGTGCACTCATTCAGTGTACTCTGGGATCTCACAGGAATGAATTGGCCATGGCTGTATGGTAGGTTTTGTCATCAGATGCTACTTAGGCTGCTTCCGCAGTTCATCTACATTCCAGCAGAACGACGGGGAGGAGAAGACATTTTTCGTGCGATATGTCCTCTGGCTTCTTCAGCTAAAGCCAGCAGTGCGGAGCGGGCCAAGCCAGCGAGGGGAGGAGGGGGAGGAATGCCAACGATGGAGGCTGCTCTCGGCTACATATTTATGTAAAACGTATTAGCAAGTCATCAAGTAGTCGAGGATGTTTAAGTTTGGATTAAAGTGGTGTTTGACAGACCACAGGAGCCATTAACTCAGTCCAGCGTCTTTCTTAGGGGCAGAGTCAGGCTGACTCACCTAGAACCAACAACCGTGTTTTCTATAGGTTAGGACGAGCCCACCTATGAAAGACCTACGCATAACAATCCTCTGTGGCTGTCCTCATGTGTGCTCTAGTTCCTTTCCAACTGTGCCCTCCCCCATACACCCCAGCCTATGTCCCGCTCGTGAACCCCACCGTCACATGACCCCGTGTTCCAGACTCTCCTTCCCGTGTGCGCATACGTGTTGCGCGTATCCTCTTTCTGATCAGAGATCAGGCGAACTGACTCCTTCTGTTTTTGGCTCCGTACGTGTGTGTGTGTGTGTGTGTGTGTGTGTTTATGTACGGCAACGCGCTGCCTTTTCTTTTATTTCTCCTGTATAATTACATGCAGATGCTCATCAGCCCTGCAGAGTGTACATGGTGTCCTAGGCTCGTCTGGGCGGGTGTGTTTGTGTATGATTTGGTGCCCGGCTCCATCCTGATCATTTGGCTACATGTGCCATGAACAGGCTGGCGAGTGTTCCCTGAGTGCTGTAATTTCTTCCTGCAGGAATTTCAGGAATTCTGGATGCGGTGCCGGGGTGGGACGCGCATCGGACCAAAGGGCTTTGGATACGCATACAGAAATACATCAGGACATCCTGCACTTGTGGGGACTTTTAGTGCTCGGCTTTTTATTACCACAGCATAGCGTGGGCTTGGAGTGAGCCCTCTAGTCTTTCTCCAGCAGTTGTGCCTGTTAAAAGATGAGATTACAGTGTTCACCTGTAAAGATTAAAGACGAGAGGGACAAAAAAAAAAAAAAATAGCATAGCAAATGTGAGCTGGGTTCATTAAGAATGAGTGAAGGTGAGGATTCGCCCCTGCTTTGGTTTGCTTGGTTGTTTGGTCTGTGGGTGCCTGTTTGTTCCAGCTTCCAGGCCTTGATAGACATCTCAGGCCCTCGAATGACAGGTTTCACATAATCCGACCAATGGCAAGCCAGCGGGTGAGCATGCTACACAGGCGCTGGAGGAGCTCCAAGCCAATGTGAAATCACGAGGAGGAATGAAACTTCAAAACAACACTGTGTGTGTGTGTGTGTGTGTGTGTGTGTCTCTGCTCTCTTGATGGTTCGAGCCCGTAATGTGTTGTCAGTGTTAAATGACATAGATGTCGTGGTGCCAAGGGTAACGGTGTGTCTGACACCAACCCGATGAGACAATACTCACTGACAGAACTTGCCTGTTACTGATTTATAGACTATCAGTTGGTCCTTGGATCATTTTAAAAGAATCTGTCAACTGGTTCGCACTGAGGTGACACCTAGTGGCTGTTTGATGTCCTGCAGCCTTCATTGCCTCCCCACCTGTGTTCACAGATGACGATGTGGACCTGGAGCAGCTGGTGAACGACATGAACTCCTCCATGGAGAGCGTGTACTCAGGAGTAGCACAGGCAGACACGGCTCTGCTCCTGAACAATGGCCTTACGCATTCTACCCACCACCACCACCATGCGCACGCTACCGACCCAGGGCACGGCCAGGGCCACCGGCATCACACCCCGCCCCTGCCCCCTTCGTCCCCCTGCAGGGAGAGGATGCGCCACTCTCAGCCCATGCACATCCAGGCTGTGAGGTAGGCTGGCTTCCCTCCTTATTAACATGTGTTCATTTAGCCTTTTTAATGGTTTTCATTTACTGGGCTTGCAAAAAGTAAAATAACTGAGCACGAGCTCTGTTCGTCTTAGCATTAACTCATGAACTGCAGAACTTTATTCTGAAGCCCATGAGGAAAATATAAATGATTATGATGAGATACAGTTTGCTGGTTTACTGGTCCATGCATTGTTCTTTATTTTTATATTTAATGGTGTAGAGTACCTTCAATGTTAGAGTCATCTGAATTGTAAAGTGTAAATTTTGGTTCATTTATACCATTTGAATACATTTAATGAAGTAACTAAACATAATTTGGCCCATGGAAGAGTGGAGAGAGTGTTTTGCTTTTACACCCAGAAATCTGGAAGTGTTTTCTGGATCCCAGCTCAGCCTTCTATTACACGATGTGTGCTCTTGATGGGACTTCACCCGTGTCCGTGTTGCAAGGCTCAGCTGGGACAGTGGACATGAATGAGTGTGTCTCCCCCTGCAGGTGCCTGCAGGAGGAGCATCAGCTGCGTCCAGCCTCTTTGCCAGCCATCCCCAACCCTTTCCCAGAGCTCTGCAGCCCAGCAGGCTCCCCCGTTCTCAGCCCCATCCAGACGTCGGACAACCATGTACGTATGCCTGGTCCACCTCCAACTCACTGACATTATACAACTGGCTGGTTCGATAGTGACACACACATTTTTTTATGGCTGGGAAACATATTTAGGGTATTTGTTGTCCTTTGTGTGACCACCATCACGAGAGACTGTGTTTAAATGTATGTGTGTGTTTTTGTGAAACCAGCTGACCGGCCTGTTATGCTCAGGTCAGAACAGCATGTGTTGACTTTGGCTGTGAACAGCCCTTCCTTCCATTACACAACGACTCACCCTGGGTTATCTGAGAGTATGTGTTTGTTATTGTGGAGGCATTATTATCAATCACATGCGTGCGCACGCGCGGGATGGCCGACGTGTTTTGCTGGGGAGCGAGGTGAGCCGTATCTCCAGGATGCTGCAGGCAGAGCGCAGACTTCCGCAGCGGGGCTGGGAAAACGTCTGCGGGTCGGGTCTCGCGGAGCCCTTTGAATCCGTCTGCCAACTCCAGCGAGACGAGCGCCCGTTTCCCGTTCAGGCGCTTCAGCTGTGGCTCCTCAGCGTCACTGTGTATATGTGAGAGTGTGTGTCGCAGCCTTGCCTTTCCTTCCCGCGTCCTGTCTCAGGAATGTTTCGCCATTCTCAAAGATATTTTCAGGATGCCCACCCTGAACAATAAAAGTTATTTTAGATGATCGCGCTCTCTCTCACGCGCTGTCTCTCTCTGTATGCGCTCGGAAACACACGGGTGCCGTTATTCAGTTCACATGCACAAATAAGGCAAAGCATTATTTTTGCATTTTGCTGACATCGTCTCACAAGGTCTGGAGTCAGAGAGAAAGTTTGCACTTTATACAAAGAGCTTTTTGTGTGTTTAAGTCTGTGAGAGTTGACGAGCTGTTGCATCAGCCGGTACTTGCTACTTGATTTAAGGTTTTTATGAAGTACTCACCCTAATCTGTTTGGGTTTTTCTTCAAAACGGCTTTGCATTGGTTTTGTATTCATATTGACGATTCGTTGCTCGTCATTTGCATACGGCTCAGGGCCTTGTAGCTCTTAGCCTGTCCTGTCCTTAGTCCTGTCTGAAATAGCTAGTAATAAAAACCACAGGTGTACTGAGCAAAAACTGTTTACAGTCAGTGAATCATTGATAAACATTTAAATGTCTAACTAACTAAATGTGATCTACTCGCAATTAAGATCATTTTATCTCAAACCCAACCAGGATGTCGTTCTTATATTACAAGCCTGCACACGTTCGGTGGATCCTGTGCAACCATCCGATGTCAGCGAGTCGTCGCGTCGTGTGATGTCATATGTAAATTCACTGAAATGGGTAGATCTTCTACAGACTTGTTCGTTCGACGCAGACGAGTCTCTCGGACTGGCTCTGCAGACATAGCTGCATTGTATTAGCACTGCCATGGGTTTATCGCAGGGCCTTTTTCCCTCCAGCTGCACAGTTGGAAGTTGAACATTCTTCGCTAAGCTTCAGTCTTTCTCAGAGGGATACGCGGCTTATAATATGAGCCAGTAAAACAGAGTATGTGCGTGACATGTTCTGGGCCGTTGCTGCCTCGCAACATAAATGGATTTGCCCTCAGGGTATTGTGAACAGGCTACTGTAAATAGATGGCATGACGCTGCATCTTTTTCACATGGGGCATATTGTACCTGGGTTGGGGTAAATCTCCTTTAACTCTTTAAATGGACTCTGGTGGGGGCTAAGCTCACATTAGTTAGTCTGCCTGTAGTTAAAGATTTCCCACGCACATCGTGACACTCTTACACCATACACTTCAGTCATGTAACCCAGCTTTCACAAGGATTTGGTCAGGTCCCGTCTGTCATCACTGGGCAAATGGGTTTGCTTTGGCACCGGCACTGCAGCTGTAATGCAACTCCTGTTTTTATTTGTGGCCAGAGACGCGGCATTACTAAGATCAGGGACAGCGCGGAGCCCCAGTGGTTAAAAACGCTGCCTCTCGGCCAGAGGAGTCAGGTTCAAGCCCCCTGTGTTGGAGGGCATCCATCCTGCTGAAGTAGCTTTGAGCAAGATGCTGATCTGCTTCCAGCTCTGGGTTCACTGTTCTTTAGCTCAGTCCAACCTCTGACCCTGCTGGAAGGAGGCAAAAGAAAAGAAGGTTGTGAAAAATTCAGTTTCTCATCGTTTGTTATTCACTCCGTAGTATGATTACTAAAATATGTGGCCTTATGAAACTTGACTGAAGCTCTGGACAAACCGGAATCGCAGAATGGATGTTTTTCATTTTCGGGGGAAATGTATTTGTATTTGCATGTCTACCCTGGTAACAGTCAAACGTCTCCGTAGTTGGATGAGGACCTGGTGCTTCTCTGATGTTTTATCTAGTGTCATTATCAGGTCAGAACTTGGCATCAGCTGTTGTGCAAATAAACTGGAATTCTAGCAGAGCTAACAAAGATGGCAGCTGTTGTGTGCACATAGGCTGTCTGATCTGTAGCTGAGCTTTTAAGTGCACTGGTGTTAACATCTAGCTAATTCCAGCCTCACAGGTTTAATCCTGCAGATGCTTAACATATAGCACAGTACAAAACTCGACTCAGAGCTTTCTTGGTCTTGGTGGTTGGTTAACACCAGGTTGTTATAGTGTGAGTGATTCCACAGGTTTTAGTAGACATTTGGCTCCTCAGGTGGTGGAGTCATGCTGCAGAGGCTTATATTCAGATATTATAGTCGTAACGTTTTGGCCTGCTCATAATAAAGCGACCAGAGGGCGTATGCGCAGCTAGTTTGAGCCGAATGCTTGGAGTCACACACTCTCTGTTTAGGACTCCCACCTTCCCCCCTTGTCTGTGATCAGTTGATCTACTTCTGCACGCAATGGTCTGCTGACCCACTGCAGTCACATCAAGCGCATGTAGGTGTGTGTGTGTGTGTGTGTGTGAGGGAGGGAAGTCACAGACCGTTCACTGGCATATTTTTATAATGACACGGTTACGTAAGCTCCACTGATCAAATGCTTAATACTGTAATACTGTAAATTTGAAACACGGTGCAATTCAAACGTCGTTCGACACACAAGTCTTCGAGCAAATGCCTCAGTAGTAGTGTGTGTTTGTGCGTGTGTATTATGAAGACTTCCAGAGCTGTCGAGTTATGGCTGAGCAGTAAATTTTGCACATGCCATGGCAGTGTGATGACGCAACTTGGTACTTTCTCATACAGTTGCTTGACACACACATGGCTGAATGTGTTGTCTGAGCATTTTGGGTCATTACCATCAACATGAGTGTAGATTTACTTTTTCTATAGAAATGCTGACGGTAGATTTTGCGTGTTTTGTGCTTCCTGTACAGATAAATTAGACGAAGGCTGATGTGTATATGGGAATTAAACCACAGTGTGGAAAATCTCTGCCAAATGTTTTTTTTTTGTTTGTCGTTTTGATTGTGTGTGTGCGCGTTAGTGTTGTGTCAGTGTTGGACACGCGAGCCACTCGGTGAGGTTATGCACTGGCGCACCAGTGAGGTAAAATTGAGTTTGGCCTGTCTGCAGAGCTAATCATCTCTGTCTGGCTTGAAACCTGACCACTCGCAGACATGAAAGACAACTGATGCAGGGTGGGACATCACCAGCAACCCGCCGAACGCTGACATCAGAGGCTGGTGTCTTTGTGTTCTGTGACAGCCTCGGACAAACAGCCCGCTATAATTATGGGATGCTGATCCAGCTGGTATTCTATTATCTGCAGGGTAATGTCAACGCTGGCTGGGAATCCAGATATTAAACTCATTTTGAGATCTGTTGTGACAGATTTTGAACTTGTTTCCATTGGTCCCACTTTGTTTATGAGTATGAAACCATGTATCTGTTAAACTATCCTGTCTTCTCTACGTAACGAACGTTCCTGCTTCTAAGTTGGCTGATGACATCATCTGGTTACTCCCACTGCCCGTAGTCTTTGTGGCTCCTCCCCTGCAGATGACGTCTGAACAGAAAGAAGATGTCACATATTTTACTTGGACGTGGAAGTGTAACATATTTTACGCATAACCTCTAAAACCATAGGGATGTTGAAAACGAGTCAAGCTGCCCATTGAGCGAAAAGGTTTTCAGCTTTTAGACTGGAATGGTCGGCCCTTCCCAGGAAAATCAAATGTAAAGCAGATTTCAGACATGTATTTGTTTAGCAGCATTCTCATGCTAGTGCTGTGCTCATCAAACTTACTTTCATTAACGGTGGCAAAAACATGTTTGTGTTGGAGTCGAGCGTGTTCGTGCATATCGCCAGATGTTCTGAGAGAATTGAAGAGAATGAGAGTGAAGCACTAGGCAATGGTGAGCATCTCTCACATGTGGCCATATTTTGATTCTTAGTGCCAAGCGCAGTAAGATGTTGCATTTTGCATTTGAATAGTATCTCTGCTCTGCCCTCTAAATGAATCAGAGATAGCTTTTATAACCTGTAGGGGTCATGTTACTGTTGCAGGGCTCCACTCTGTCTTAAAACACACAGCTGCCTTGTGTGTGTGTGTGTGTGTGTGTGTGTGTTTTTGCATATAGCCTGATAGGTTTAGGGGCCTATAAACCTCTTGGTCAAGTGGGCCTGACCCTGGTGCAGATTACTGTGTTTGACCTTTGCCCCCCTACACTCGGTGCTTGTGTGTGTGTGTGTCTTTGTTTATACGGACGCTGATGTCTGCCCGTGACCATTTAATCTAATGTGCTCATGGATCTCATGCATACAGCGTATTAGGGACCAGCTGCAGGCCTGCGCTCTACACATGAGCCTGATTATGACTCAGTTGTGCGTTGCTGACATTCTTCCATAGGTCTCTCTATTCTCTGTACTCTATTCTCTCCCCCCGCCCTTCTTCTCTCACTCTCTCTCTTTCTGTGTCTTACCTCTCCCAAAGTTGGCCAGATTTGCTGAGCAACACCCCCCCCCACCCCCCATCTCCTATTCTTACCCCTCCCTTGACCCCCTTACCAAGGCCCAAATGCCCAACACGTGATCCATCCGGCTTCGGATCAAATCACCCCACCGTTTTAATTTCTTATTAAGACATCCAGCTGCCTCACTCGCAAACCTCAAACCCCTCAGTGTGCGTTACACATGTTGCTCTGGTCCTAACACTTTTGTATAGTATTTCACATACGGCTGAGGATGAGAAGGAAGAGGAGGAGGAGAAGAGGGAGGGAACAAGGGGGCAGAAATTGAAACCGTCGGTTCAGAGAAAATGTCAGTGGATGCATAGGAATAAGGGATCTGTGTGTGTGTGTGTGTGTGTGTGTGTTCAGTGATTGGTTTAGCAGTTTGAGCTTATTCTCTTCATCCGTGTGTGTGTGTGTGTGTGTGTGTGTGTGTGTGTGTGGATTCAAAGGCGTGTTCTATGCAGAAACACTTCTGGTGCAGCTGACGGTGTTCTGTGGGTGCGGATATTGGGGGTTTAGAGTACGTGACAGGTAGCAGCTCACCGTTTAAAAATCCCATACTGGGTTAATCCAGTGTGAGGAGGAGGAGGAGGTGGAGGGAGGAGGAGAGGAGCGGCCGTTCATACCGCTCCTCGCAGCTCAGCCTTTTTGCTGCCCAGCACGAGAAGAAGGGGCAGGCTGTCTCGCTTTCGCTCCGTCTCTCTTTCACTCTCGTCCGTCCTCTGTCACTTCCTCCCTCCTCTCCCCTCTCGCATTCTCCTTGGCAATCTGTCCCTCCCTTCCTCCCTCTCCCTCTCTGTGTCTCTCTCTCTCTCTCTCTCTGACTTTCTTCCCTCCCTCTCCTCCCTCCTCCTCCTCCTCCTCCTCTCTCACTTGTTCCCTGCCTCACTGTGTCACTGGAGAGCGTCTCAGTGTGAAAATGCCATCCTGCTCTCCAGACTGTTGCCTCTTTCAGGCTGTGGAGGTAAGACACTGCTGTGTTTGTTTCTTATCCGGGTGTCTGTCGTGTGATCTGTGTGCGTCTGGGTGTGCTGGGTCATCAGTTTGCAGCATTGAGGATCTTTGCCTTTCCCCCCCCCCCCTTGGTATTTGCAAAACTTTTCTCCAAGAAAACTCATGCGTCATGCGTTGACTTTTTTTTTCTGACGGGGGCGTGTTGGAGGAGAGGAAGGAGTCTTGTGGCTGTGCAGGGGCAGGGAGCACTGTGACGTTCTGCGTCTTCGCATCGCAGCGCTGGTGCTTCTGTGTCTTTATGTCATTCGGCCACTGTCGCTCTCGTTTTTTTTGTTTAGTTTTCTGCGTTTCCGCTCCTCTTTGCCATCGTCTAACTTCCCTTTGGGTGCCCACCCACAGGTCCCTCACCCATCAGCAGCTTTTGCGTCTTGTTTTGTGTAACAGTTGATTCGCTGGTGGTTTCGAGCAAAGTGCAGGGAAGCAGAATCCCTGTCGTAGACAGAATATCTTATGTGGGCGTGAGAGAATATACACCCAAACACACACATTAAAAATAGAGTATCTCGTGTGCAGGGGGGGGGGCTTTTAGGCATTTCCCGACGTTCGGTTTTTCATATTAATGAATGTGTTCGTGTATCCCGCTGCGTGTGTGCGTCTTTGTTCATACAGTGGTGTGACGCAGCTTGTGTGTGGTTATCTGTACAGAAACACACTTAAAAGGCCAGATTACACACAGTTTACTTGTGGCTTTGGGCACTTGGCTGGAATGGCTCAAAATGGCGCAACAATGGGAGGTACTCCCGCTTTGAACTGCACCCGCTTGCTGCTGCCACCCGTGACATTTTAAGGACAAAATGCAACACGTGTAAACGCACCATGTTATTTTACGATCCAAGTATCTGCAAGCGTGTTTTGTTTTTGTCCTGATTTTGCTGTTTTGTTCTTTAGCATGTAGATATTCTCACGTGTGGCCGAAAACGAGACCTTGCGGCTCGTGCGCACACAGGTTTACAGGCGTATTTGTGGTTGTGCGTGCGAGTAAGTTTGGTTGCGCTGTGGAAAACGAGGTTGCGCTGAGAGCACAAAGGTTATCCGACTTTCTCTGGACGTTGTCTTTGCGTTGGCGCGGCACAGTAACGTGAACGGGACATTTCAGGGACAAACGTCTCAAAGCACCTGGTTATGGAGGTAAACGCAGGCTCAGATCTGTTTAAATTTTCCATTTTTCAAAAGTTTTGAATGTCAAAGGGGGCTTTCCTTGTCCTCACGTACGTGTTGTGGCCGTCCATTTCGTGTGTTTGCAGATAGTGAAGGTGTGGAGCGAGGATGGGGCAGGAAAAGTGGTGGAAATCCCAGCAGACATGACGGCCAGGGACGTCTGCCAGCTCCTGGTCTACAAGAGTCACTGTGTGGATGACAACGCCTGGACGCTGGTGGAGCACCACCCCATCCTTGGCCTGGGTAAGGATTTGTGCTTTGCTTTGTTTACATGCATTCAGCTGTCAGTTCGCATGTATTTGGGCTATTTCTTTTGTAAAGAAAAGCGAATCTGCTTTTGTTGACGCGCGTCCATGCAGTGACGTAGCAGTTTACAAAAAGATGATTTGATGCTGTTGTAACTTCCACTGAAGCCAACTGGAACTAAAGTCTGACTCTATCAGTAATATTTTCCAGAAGGAAGGCTTATTATTGCTGTTATTCTTAAAAAGGCCGAGTCTAGAGTAGCCACGATGAACCGTGATGAACCATGATACTGTACACATTCGATGCAGTGTTTTACTGGAAGTAAAGCAGTGATCAAATTACTTCTCTGAACGTGTTTGTTTGTGTTTACGGGCTGTTTTCCTTTTCACATGCTAGTATGTCTTTTCTCTGATGGGTGGGGATGCTCTCATCTTGTGCCTTCAGTGTTTAGGTTTGGCAGAGCTTGGTATGAACGTTACTGTGCCTTTCATGGGACGTGAAGGGAGATGTGGTGTTCGCAGGATTAAGTATTTTCCATGTTCTGCTCACATGCCGGCGATATTTGGCTCGGGGGGGAACAAGACTCGTGTTTTGCTTCTTCACGTTAGCTGCGTCTACTTTTGAAGCTTTATGTATTTCTTTTTCTTTTTTTTTTCTCCACTGGGTCTGTCTTTGTCCTCGGTTAGGCTTTCCTACACCCGAGTTATATTTTTAGACTCAAAGGATCGCTTTGTGCTTTGGTGCTTGATCTGGGTTTCTGGGGAAAAAAAAAAAAAAAAAAAGTTCACTGGAGAGATGGAATGTGAGGTGAGTAGAGGTAGGGAGTGAAAAAGGAGAGAGAGATGAAGGAGAGAGACGGAGAGAGGGGGAAGGGCAGAGAGGCCTGGACTAAAAGCGTCATACCAGAGTTGCTAGGGACCAATCGCACGTCTCTGTTGGACGAGCCCCTAGCCTTCCTAGCCAATCAGTTTTCTCCTAACCCTCCACAGGAAATTCCCCAGCTCGCAGCCAGCATGCTCGCATCCACAGAGCTGCAGCCTCTACTGTACACCTCCAAATACAGCTAGAAAACTGTTTTCGCCAGAATGAGCGCGGCTCCTCTAACCGTGCACGTCTCCACACAATTAGCCTGACTCAGATCAGAGCCCCTGAACTTTAAGAAAGAGGAGAACGTGGAGGCGGCGGGAGGGAGGGAGGGAGGGAGGGAAGGGAGTAATTAGACCTCTGTGGTGCACAGTGAGCAGGTCAGGCCTGTGTGTGCTCCTGTGTGATTGTGTGTTTGTCTGTGGCTTGTGCTTTACTTATGGCTTTGCTGCTCTCAGCAATCAGCCTAAATAGATGACATCATCTTCCTGCAGTGCCCCCCCACCCCCACCCATCCTCCTCCCTGCCATTGCTTCTTTTTTCACAGCCCCTCCTCGCTTACCTCTCTCTCATCCTAGTAACCATGGGCTTCTGCTGCTCAATCGTTCTGTATATCCTTTTGTAAATTGATGCGGTGGTCGATAAAGAAGTGGATAAACTGCGATCCCCTGTTAGAGACTGTTAAATATTCCCAGTAACAGATTAAATGATCATATGATTGTGCTGGACAGTGTATAAGGTCTGCACTATGAACACTACTTAACTAAGCACTGCTAAAAGGCCAGTTCAGCACAATTAACCAGTCTGCACTGAAATAGACACATTTTACACATATGACATTGGTTTATTCTGATGTACAGTGTATGTACTTGTTAAAACTTGTTATAATTCACGCTGCTAGAGGAAACTGTTCAGAACCACGTATTGTAAACAAAGCCCTTTGGTGACGAGGGCAGTTCAGAGCATGCATTGAGTGTTAGAAATTCATCGTTCAGCATTCATCGAGCTGCATTTCTGCAGTATAGCAATAGGTAGTTAAATTAATTTAAAAGGACGATCAACAGAGAAAATGCAGCAGAAACATGTTCAGTCACAACTGAACCTGACCTGCTATGCTATCACATCGTAATAAATCTGATTTAACGTATGAATGACAAACAATTTTAAGGTCAGATGGTAAAGACGCCTTTCTCTGACGCCGTCTGTTTGCCCTCATACAGAGAGATGTTTGGAGGACCACGAGCTGGTGGTTCAGGTTCAAGCCTCTATGAGCAGCGACAGCAAATTCCTCTTCAGAAAGAACTATGCCAAATATGAATTCTTCAGGAACCCCCTGGTGAGTCTCTCACATCACTGAAATGACCTTTCTGTGACTGCTTTGATTTAGCACGCAGCCCCCCCCCCCAACACACACACACACACACACACACACAGTCATGTAACACACACAGTTGGCATCAAGCCACTTTTCAGCCTTGATAGTTGTTCACCACAAATCTCAGGCTCTATTATTTTCTTTAGAGCGAATCACGAATAGTGGGCCTACTTAGCAATAACACAGTAATCACGAAGAGCTTTATTGGCCAGGTAGACGCTAAGGTGGAGCCATTTAGTGCGTGCAGCGTAACATTTCCTAGGTTCGTGTTTAGAAGTGAATGCAACCTTTGGCTGAGGGGCGTCCATTGTATTTGCTCATAAACCAAAAGTACTTGGCAAATAAAATTTTGACATTAGAAGATCATTAAAGTTTTTACAGCTTATCCTTGTAAGGACGTTGGTGTGTGTACCAACATCCTGCTTTCAAAACATTTCACACAAACCACAAATATCTATTCTATTGTACTGATATTTCTGAATCTTAATGAATCCATAAACATACGTTGCACTCGTTTTAGCTCATTGCGTATCCGCGCATCTCCGTGTTTCGCTGTTTGCACATTTCTTGGGGACGCAGAAGTCGAGCCCCCCCCCCACAACTCAAATGCAAAGCCGTTCGTCATTCGAAAGGCGCAAACCCGCCTCCGACAGCCGGCGAGTCAGCGTTTGCTGGCTTGCGTGGCATCTTTTGGTGATGTGGACTCAGGATGGGGCTCCTCTCTTAGGTGCTGGCAGAGTTTACGGGGATGTTATTGCCGTGGTGATTTAGGTGAGTGTCGGTGCCAGCAGGTGACCTCAGCTCCGTGGTAATGAGCACAGTAAAACACCAGAGTGCTGGCCGCGGCTTGTCAATCACGCTAAGAGTAGCTCTGCCGGCTAAAGGAGATTACATCAGCGGGTGAGATCATACTGCATCCACTGCCGGGCTGGAGTGGCCTCTCTCTCTCTGTGCTCATCAAACACACACAGTAGTATTCTGCGTAGAGAAACACGTCCCCACTCTGAGCCAGCAGATGCTTAAAGTGCTCTCTGTTTTGGTCTCTTATCCTGATCTCTCACTCATTGTTGCCGTCTCATTTTTCCCAACCAGAACTTTTTCCCTGAGCAGATGGTGGCTTGGTGTCAGGAGTCTGACGGCTCAATCCCTCAGTCACAGCTTCTACAGGTGAGGGGGTGACTCGCTGAATGTGTAGGTAGGGTTAATGTTGTAGATTAGATGTTGTCCTAAATAAATCCATCCTGCGTCTAAATATTTCTTGCGATTGAGCAAAATCTGCATAAACACATACAGTATAGTCTGAAATAGTCCCGTTTTGAAGCAGGGAGCTGGTAGACCACTGCTCCATTTAGCTCCCCTGCAGCCGTGCTCCTAGTAGACGCTCACTGTATGCTTTCTGCAGAACTTTCTGAACTCCAGCAGCTGTCCAGAGATCCAGGGGTATCTCTACACGAAGGAGCCTGGACGCAAGTCTTGGAAGAAGCTCTACATGTTCCTGCGGCGCTCTGGCCTTTATTACTCCACTAAAGGAACATCTAAGGTGCTAATAATATCGCTGTACTGATATTATTGATGTATGTAAATTCACAATTTCTACTTCATCCCACGTTTGAGCGTCAAGTCAACATGGATCCTAAAGACGTGTAAAACGTTTTCTTCTCGCCCCCTTTCTTCAACCTCTGCCGCCCCCTGACTGTACAGGAGCCTCGGCACCTGCAGCTGCTGTCGGACCTGGAAGACAGTAACATCTTCACCATCATCACGGGGAGAAAGCTTCACAATGCCCCCACAGACTACCAGTTCTGCATCAAGGTGAGTGAAAGCACCCAAACCGGCTTCACTCTGTGTTCATGCACTGTACGTGTGTGTGTGTGTGTGTGTGTGTGTGTGTGTGTGTGTGAGAGAGAGAGCGATAGAGGACATGAGGGTTAAAGCCACCCAGTGGGGGTTCAAACACTCCAGGGTAGCTATCTGTAGTGGGTCACCTGCTGATCTGGGATAAGCCAGGATGGCACGGAGTACCCAGCCTGGCTGACCCCGTCTCCTCCCTTACACGCACACACACAGCTGACCAGCGTGTCAGCTGCTGTCACTGGGGGTCACAGTGCAGATTGTGTAAGGAATTTTACTTGGCAGCTGGGGGTGGCTGGATTGTTGCTATGGAAACGTGAATTAATTTGTCGGTAGGGGTTGCGTTGGAAGAGCTCTAACGTCCTTGTTACTGGTGAAGGGAAAGGAGACATTCTGCCGTCTGCAACAGAGAAGTTTCGATGCCACTGCAGCTTGCAGTTAAATTATGAAGAATGAAATAGTTTTGAACCACATTTAAAACCACATTAATAACAAGTTGACCTTCACCACGAGTCGTGTTCACAGGCATCACACACACAACGGTCACTTGTCTGTCCAAGCAGTGTCAGATGTTCTCAGGTCTCTCTACGGGAAACAGGCCAATCACATATTCATGACATGATGCGTCCGTAATTTAACATCCCACTGTGTTTCTGTTTCAGCCCAGTAAAGTGAGGAGTGACTGTAAGGAGCTGAAGATGTTGTGTGCGGAGGACGAACAAAGCAGGACCTGCTGGATGACTGCCTTCAGGCTGCTCAAAGTAAATCCTTTACCATTATGTGTTGTTGTGTGGTTAACAATAATTCACCACAATATCAGAACGTGTTATTAGTATTAGTTATTCTTAGTTTTTCTAGGACGGGACTGACTTTGGCTCTAACACTATGTCGGACTGTAGCTTTAAAGCCAGACCTGCTCGGTTCACTCAGGGTAACGTGACCTTTGGTTTAGGGCTTTTCAGCTCTGGATCGTGACTTGTTGGCATCTCTTCTCTTCTGTCTTCACAGTTCGGGATTGTACTCTATCAGAACTACAACGCCCCCCAGCAGAGGAAAGTTAACCTCTCACCTCTCTCGGCACCTGTGGTGAGGATCTGCTCTCTGACATCACCTTCGTATAACCCCACTGACCCCTCTAATCCACACTGAGCCATTAATTAGCTGATGGCGAACTGGAAACCAGTTCACTTTGGGACCTCGCTTTGCTACTGCAAGAGGCCGAATCATTAAATGATGAGATGCATTTCTGTTCAAACGATTACTGGTGTTGATCTAAGGAAAACCGTAAATATTCAGGTTAACAACTACAAGTACACACCTCATTTGAAAACGTCTACATAACGCTCAGCAAACAGTCACCTGCTGTACGCCAAAGCTAATCGCCTCACACCATGAGGTATAGAAAGGTGTCATAAGCTGCTTTGGACAGACTGAATTAAAATAAGTCAGACCTGTAGAACCCAGTTACAGTAAAGTGTAATCTTTTCACAGTCGGGACTGACTTGCTGTAAAATATGAGATATGAGTCAATTCTAAACCGTGGGCTCTAGTTAACGCTGTAATGGAGTATTTGACTTCATTTCAGTCAGTGAATAAAGTGGGAGATTCGCAGAGCATGAGAAATTTATTTCATTTGTCATAGTTTAATTATAAACGCGTTAGCGGTATTTAGGATGACCAGCGAATGACAATGATTGCTCATAATGAACCAAGGTTAATTTTCAGCCAAGGCCACAGACTAAGTAATGATTAAAAGAAAACCTGAATCGTTTCCGAGCCAGGAAGCCTGGAGAGTCTTGTGCTTTTCCTCAGAGGGGCATTTTGTAGCTTGGCTGAAGTGGGTCTGTGTGCAGACAGGATTTGTCATGCCCCAGTGAGTGTGTCTGGCTTGTTTGAGCTTTGACCCTTCTCTACTCCCCCCCCCTACCCTTTACCCAACTCCTTGTGTTCCTCTCCTGCTCCACTCCCCACTCACCCACCGCCTCACCCTACCCACCCATCCTGCCACGTCTCCTTACAGCGGAGCGTATCGGAGAACTCCCTGGTCGCCATGGACTTCTCCGGGAGGACCGGTCGCATCATCGACAACCCCGTCGAGGCCCAGAGCGCCGCCGTGGAGGAGGGACAGACCTGGAGGGTAAGATGGAGGTGGATAAAGACTTTAGAGGCACTGATGGGGTTAAACTCCAAATGTGCTTTATGAGGGAACGCGCCTCCAGCTCCGACAAATTCAAACGTGCAGCGGCTCTGCTTATCGGCTGCTGAGATCACAGCCCGTGGACCAGAGCAGAGCGCAGCTGCCCTCTTCGTGCTTTGTTTGTGCTTGATTGTAACCACAAGTTGGATAAGCAATAGACAAAGGGTTCCAGTGAACGATTCCGGTTGGATTTGATGCGATGGTAAACGTTGGTGGTTTCTTCCACTCAGAAACGAGGCCAGCGTATGAATGTCCTGGGAAGCCCCAGCCCCCTGCACCCGTCCTCCCTGAGCACAGGTATTCCTCATGGTTTGTCAGATCCCCCGATGCAAAGTGGTTTGCGATCATTCGCCGAACTCAAACACCGACTCTGTGTGTTCCAGTGATCCACAGGACGCAGGTGTGGTTTCATGGTCGCATCATGAGAGAGGAAGCTCACAAGATGATCATCCAACAAGGCCAAGTAGACGGGTAAGAAGGGCTGCACAGTTTGCCTGGAGGAGATTTACCATGTGGCAGCGAATAATAAATAGTAGAGTTGAGTAGTGACGGATGTTTCATGCTTCATCGCGTGCCAGGTTATTCCTATTGCGGGACAGTCAGAGTAATCCCAAGGCATTCGTGCTCACCTTGTGCCACCACCAGAAGATCAAGCACTTCCAGATTCTACCGGTCAGTCACATTACACAACACGACCCCAAATCTGTCACGGCCACTGTCGCGCTGCACTCAGAAGACGCGCGTCCCTGCTTTACTCGCGTTAAAAAAGCAGCGGGGGCAGTAAAACGAGCCGTTGTTTCGTAGCACGTCTGAACTACGGCTGTAGCATCGAAAGACCAGCTGGGCTTCAAAGGTTTTCACACGATTTCCCGCACCACATCCTGCGTTATTTAAGTTTTTAAAATAGAGTTTACTTCCTCGCAGGCAGCCATCTGTTAGCATTTAATTTGTTACAGTACAGAATCAAATTCAAATGGCTTAAAGGGCCCGTTCACCCAAATTAGAAAACACATTCTCCCTCATAGACGCATCTAGTTATGGAGAGAGGAGCTACTACATAAGGATATTCTACAGTGTATACGGCGACTGCTGTATACTTACAGAACTACAATTATGCTGGACTCCACGTCTCTGAGACTGTATTTAGGCCAAGTGGTCATTTGAGCTAAATGCTGAAATACAGATTATAAATACTGGACACAGTGGCACTGACTATAAATAACCAGCTCATGTGTTTTGTTTATTTATTCTCGGCTGTGTTGTCACCTTTTTAACGATTGTTGTGTGACTGTTACTTGTCCTCTCTCTGAAGTGCGAGGAAGACGGTCAGGTGTTCTTCAGCCTCGACGAGGGCGCCACCAAGTTCACCGACCTGATCCACCTGGTGGAGTTCTACCAGCTCAACAGAGGAGTGTTGCCCTGCAAGCTTAAACACCCCTGCACCGCCGTGGCCTTGTGACGCTCCCCGCTCCCGAGTCTCGTCCCCGTTTTTGCACACCTACCCCCACCCCACCCCCCGAGACCCCGCCTCACCCCGTTCTGCCCCTCCCTCACCAACACGGCGAAGGCTGAGGAGATGAAAAACAGCCAAGGTTTGGGGATGAACAACTTCTGTCCCCGATGCACTGTGCTCATCTCCGACTTACCGTTGCGTTTGGAGAGCGCGAGCATTGCAGATTACGGACCCGGCAGTTGCTCAACTCCTGCGACGTTGTCATGGTGACCTGGTTGATTTGTCGTGACCCTGGAGAGAGAGAGAGACGATAGATTGTGAAAACGTGAGTCGGCTAAGAGAGGAGCGCTGCCTTCCCTCCCCGTTTTATCCCAGAGCGTCCCCCGTCCTCCAAGCCTGATAAGCTGTGGTGCCCGCCCCACCCTCGCCCCCTCGCTGCTGAGGCGGGCGGGGAGCGCCACCCTCTGACTTCCTCATCGATCATCAGGGATGGATGGGAACCTCTCTGGGTCTTATCAAACTTGATCCAGGAGTTTTCTCAACCTGTGCAGTCCAGTCTGGATAAGCTGACACCCTGCCCCCACCCCCACAGCACCCATGTGGACATGACGTAGCGTCTCTGCCGCGTCCCATCCCACAGTCCCCCGGTGCAACCTGATCCCACCTCCACACAAGCTCAGAGAAAAGTCGAGAGAGAAGAGAAGTAGCTGAAGTCCAGTGAAGTGGCGGAGGGTTTGCTGAAAGGACAGAGGAATGTTTATGTTTATCAGGAAGGCTGTCACAAGCCTCTCTTGTAGAGTTGATTACTTGATGTCATTTTAATGCTGTTTTATTACTGTCGATTCAATGCAGAACTAGTTTTGCACTCCCGGGAGGACAGACGACAGCTGTTCGCTCTAGTTAAATGAAGCTGCCTGCTCCCCCCCCCCCCCTCCACAGAGGCATGCATGTGAATTCCACCAGCTCTGAGTGGATTACAGCGGCGTGGGAGCAAACAGTCATGGCTGATTGTGCATTTCCTTTCAGAAAGGTTTGGGAACGTCTTGACCTCACGTGTGGACGACGCCGGCATCGCCGCGGTAATTAGCGAACGCGCTCGCGAACCGGCTGCAGCGTCTCGAGACCGAGGAAGTGGAGGAAGATGACTCCTGAAAAAGTGTGTCCACCATTACTTTAGATCGCAAGGGTTCAATCTGTTAGTGAATTCGTCTTTGAATGTCATTTCTTTTCCTAAGTCTGGTCTGACCTTGTTTGCTTGCACATTTACGGATGAGTTGGAGCTGTCATGTTTGGACTCAGACCACTGCCCCCCCATCCCCACCCCCCAACACACACACTCCCGTAACGTTTTAATTTAAAATATAGAATTAAACAAACGACTTGAAATGTGAACTCAGTTGACTGCATATTATCACACAGCTGAATGAGCTTCACTCGCCTTCCCAAGTGGAAATTGTGAGCCTTGTCTTTGGAATTTAAACGAGGTGGAAATGCACATGAAGTAACGCGTAGGATTTTAAGAGCCTGGACCGACGTTTAGTTGTCAAGGTTGTGTCAATGCTAAGCATAAAGTTTGGAAACCGTGGGAAACTAACTACACGTTGTCCAGCCAAACACTTTGGCCTAGTTTCCAATCTGTGACACTACACCTTCCTTAGTCGTCATGTGAGCCACAGCAGCCCTGAAACACCACCAAGAGACACTAGTTGGAAAAAGGAGCAACTATAAAGCAGTTTTTCATCATTTTAGGGCTGGAGATGCATGTGAAACATCAACGTTGCCTGGATAGAATTAGGCACCATGTGTTAATCTAGTTTCCAGGTTTGCTTAATACATGCATGAGCCCGGCTCCGTCTAAAATGAACATAATCCACTTAGCAGCACCTCTAAAGTGCATTAACGTCTTTGTATGTTATTTGTTTTATCCCTACAAAACAAATGCAACAGCGTGTGCGACACTTGCAGCTAAGCTAATCGGCTGATGGCGGCTTCTTCTCGTTTGGTGCAGAAATACAACAGTAGTGATGCCAATTTATTTGAAATCTGAAATGTACGTACTGATGAGGACAGCTTTAGTGTTCACTAAATGGTCAGAACATCACCCAAATATTTCCAGCAGCTGTGTTGAAGTTTGCTGGGTTGAGACCCTCACAGTCCAACATCTCTGCCACCCAACGCCCTGCATTGTCCGTAAGGGGCTACACTAGTGTTCCCGACAGAAATTAACTTAAATATGATCAGTAATTGTAACCTGCATATCTAAAATTTGAATTTTTTTCCAGGCAAGACAGCAACAAGGAAATGCATTGAACACATCTTCAATATTGTGACATTTTATTGTGTCTAGAGGTTTGACTTGTTTTTGTTTGGTGCCCTCTCGTGGCAGCACTGAAAACGACAGCGTGGCTTAGCGGATAAATGGAGAACAGCACATACACTACGTCAAGTCTCCTCTCGAAAATTGTTGTCAAAACACCTATTTCCACATTAAAATGCAGCGTCTTTAATAGTTCGTCTGACTAGATGCTGTGGTTTCAGTGTGTCTTCGCCTTAAAGAGAAGTCATCTTTGCGGGACTGTACAACCTGCTTAGCCTCCATCCAGTGGGCTGGGTGAGCGCGAGGCCGTCACGCTCCCTGTCAGGCTATCTGAGTACAAGCGCTGTCATTGAAACACAAGCCGCTGCCGTAACCCGGGCCACCAATCACGTGACTTGATTGACTCACCACCTCCGTGCTCCACCAATCAGGCCTTTACCAGTCAGCCAGGGCAGACTCTCTCCAGGGATTGAATAATGCTTGAACCCCTCCCTCCCTCCCTCCCTCCCCCAATCTCACCTGTGTCCAGCCTTTAAGCTATGACCCGGTGGTCAGCGTGGTTGTGTGCGTGGGACGCCAGACTGTTGGATGGTGGTCACACGTGGATTTAGAGGTGACTGGAGTTTGGCTGGAGGTGTCCCACCGTTCCCAAGGGGAGGTGAAGCCGCGTCACTATGGGTCAAACCAGAGATGAATAAGCGTCCTCCCCTCCTTTTTTAATCACTGTCCTACAATGCAATTCTATACACAAGACCAAGTATATGAAAATACCAATACACAGTATCATTTGTTTAAGTATGTGAAGCTATGGAGATGATGTAGATTTAACACTGTACCTAGGTCACAGATCACTATGTATGGGGCGTTATGCTTTTGCTCATAACTCCATGTAAAATGAAGAATTTATTTTGTCCTTTTTTCATTATTTGATTGTGTGTATATTGACAGTTTTTTTTTTTTTTTGGTTTGCCACAAAATGACGTTTTTATATATATAAAAGATTATACCACAGTATATACAGTATTAAATTAAGCTTTTTTTTATTTTAAGAGCATCAAACTGGAGTTTTTGGCACGTCTCAAACCATAAAATATCACTTATGCAGATAAGCTGACAGGCTGACAGAGGGTTAAACTCTGTCAGTGTCCAAATCGGATGTCGTTTTGCTTCCAAAACTCAGAATATCTCCTCTGTCTGTCGGACACTTTAGTTTCCACTTATTTACTTGTAGGGAAACACTTAAGCAAAACTCTGGATATTAACCTGACCTTAACAAGCAACTGTGGGTTTCACTGAGCTCACACACACACACACACACGCTGACTCCTAACCTTTGGGGATATTCTTAGCAGCTTTTGTACCTTTCATATCGAGTAGTGCAATTTTACGCTATAGCGCAAGAGAGTTGTTCATGTCATTTTGTCCATGTACTCAGATTTTAAAGGTGCATAAACAAAGTTCTCTTGTCTTTTTTTTTCTTAACTAAGCCTATGCCTGCAGCTGGTGCCTCCTCTTTGTTAACAGTACCGAGTCTTTAGTTGTCATCCGTCCACTTACTGCATCCGTGTAGTTAGACGTGACCGTGAAACAGGCTCCTACTGGAGGTGAAGCCTGACGTCAGGACAGCGTCGTGTACAAGACCTGTCCACGTTGGTTGTAGGTGCAAGTAAATCTGACTCGGTGTTGATTAGTGTTTTGAAAGCATCATAAGCTAAAGTCAGAGAAACATGAACTGAATCTTTTTTTTTTCCAGATTTCCCACTGTGCTTTGCTTCATTCTGTCTGTATAACACCTGGGTCTCCATTGTATCCTGTTCAGGTATTTTTGTACAAATAAGGGACTGATATATTCTCTGTTTATGAAAATTAGAATAAAAGACAACATTGCTATAAACCAAAAATGGCAGGACTGGTGCTGTATTATTCCCCCATTGTTTAGACCATAAACATGCATCGTAACGTTCATATCGCGGTTGCGTCATTGCATACACACAGCAGGTCAAACGTGACAGACATCAGTTCGTCAGCTGCCACTAATGGGTTTGGTGGCGTAGAACCAGGACACGAACCTTCCTTCCAGGTTTATGTCTGGTTCCACAACATTATGAAATGTTTTATTATATTTTTCATTATGGTGTAGTACATCAACTTTTCTATGTTATTTCATTTTACATTTCAAACTGTAACTAGTTTCCTATTTTGTTTTTAAATATCATTACTGATGCCAGCAGTAGCGATTACTTGTTAAGTATTTTAAAAACACATACTGGGTACAGCACCTGTTGTTGAACATTCTGTCATCTAGGTGAGGCGGTCGCGAAGTTAAATCACATTTTTCTCTTTGGGTCCAGGAGGCTTCATCAGGCGGAGAATTGTTGGCTTCACTTGACACCTGTAAAGAATCAGCTTGTTAGGAGTGAGTGGATGTGGAACTCTCACCTGCTGCGACTCCTCCGCCACAGGCTCGTTACGGTTGCTCTTCCTGGGGTCAGATATAAGGGCAGCATGGTAAACCAGAGACAGGCTGTACGTTTCTGTCATATAGACTGAGCTGTGGCCGATTAACCTTCATCTGCAGACTTTCAGCTCATGTAAATGTTGGTGTTCAGCGTTTCAGCAACTGTCAAAATAAGATTGAGTGCTAGAAGATATACTAAAATACACTAACAATTCTAACATCTCCATTATCAAACCCTTTATGAGAAATAAATTCATCTTTATAAGTAGCTAAACTTAATTATTTTACATTTTTCCATTCTTTCTTAAATTCATCTCAGTGTTGGGCTGTAAAAAAGGAACAGTTGCTCAGATCAGTATCTGTAACGAGCAGCAGGAGTCTAATCCACAGACGGCACAGCAACATGTAAAAGTAGCAGCTGAAAGGAAACAAAATGAAACAAACAGATAATTACACTTAAAGAAACAAAATGTCAAACAGGGTGCATGTGTTCATTAGGTTTAATCTTCAAATATCTGATGATAAAATGAGAGTATTTACAAAAGAACATATGTATGATCTGTACAAAAGAAAATATACATGCAATAATAAAAACAGACCAAACCTGTAATTTATGAAACATATAAAACTGAAAACAAAACAGACAAACAATGGAAAAAAACTAAACTGAGGTATCCAGTCCACGTTTCCTTGTTTCTAATGGTCTGTGCACACGTTTTCAAAATAAATTAAAGGTAACTAAACACTGTGTTTCTGTTCTGGCTGAGATCAGATCAAATGTGACACAGGCCAAGCGCCGTAGAAAAGATGACGCTCGAGTTGGTGTCTTCACGTAAAAACCGCGGCTTAGTTGCTCTTACTGTGTACATCCTTTTTTTTTTTTTTAAACAGTGATGTATGGTAATATTTTGGCAACAAGTATCTGTAAGTAAAGTTAGAACATCACTTTGTAAATGACGCTGCCTTCTGTGAATTGCACGAACACATTACTTCCTCCACTCCCCGTCTTCTCAACACAGGGGCGAAGGAGGTGCGACAATTCTAACGTGTCGAGTTTTCAACAAGTGTAAACATTTGATTCATACATTACCTAAACCAAGCGAAACTCACAATGAAACATATACATAAAGCTAGAGCAACTTTGGTGTACCAATACTACGGAGGCATACAGTACAAAGTGTTGCATTATGTTTGATCAAACCATGAATGCAGATCGTGACCTCACGGCCTGGCCTGGAAGTCACAGCGCTCAACGATCAAATAAACACAAACTACCAGCAGTGCTTGCAGTACCAAGTACATGCTTTTCTCTACATTTATTACAGATACAACAGATGTCTTCATAAATAGTTGCATAAAATGTTAAAGCCGCAACATTGCACATGATAATCAAACATAACATAGAATGAGTGCATTTACAGTAACCGGTCTTCCTCTTCTGCCTCCGCACTCCCTCCCGCCTGATTGGCCACCGCTGCCGCCGCTCAGGCTCCGGCAGTCTCTCGTCCAAAAGCAGGAGTTCGACGTGAATGTGAGGAGAAGGAAGCCAGAAGTCTATATACAAGATAAGGCTTAAACATTCTGCGCAACACAAGTTTGTTCTAGGAAAAGCAAACAACGGATGTCTATCGTTTCTTTCTCAGGTTGGACACTGCAGCATTGTTACTTGCGACATTAGGTACATTATGTAAGCACAGCCATTATAAAGCTCTGATCGCACGTATAAATGTCTCAAAGTCAAGAAGCTCGATCACTGTCTACAGAGTCCAAAGTAGCACAGCAACTTTTTACTGATGGGCATTTTCTACAGTTATTGTATGTTCCATGGAAATGTAGACACAGTACTTTTACTTTCTATACATTGTTTCTATAATAAAGAACTGCATCTCAAAAGGTCTCCGAGTTACAGGTTTAGTGTAAAAGAGCAAAAACACAACGTCTGTGTCCCTCTCCAGCATCAAGAGGGAGGGCAGCTCTTCAGCGTGATCACTAGCTTGGTTGGCAGCACTTTCTCCTGAAAGCTCTGCGTCTGTGCAGTGGCGTCAGTTGGCTCTTATGATCAGCTTTAACTCTTGCAATGGAAAATAAATTACTTCATAATGTTTTGGGTTTTTTTTTTTTTTTTAGATTTTTGTTCACTTAACTACAAAATCTGTTTAGAGTTGAAATCAGCAAGCAGCAGTAGACGAGGGCATCCATTATTTCATGATTGATGAGAACTACGTTCTCAGGGACTTCGATTGGCTTAAGACCTCAACAGGTCTAAATTTAATTGGTGGGACCACAGGACGTCTTCGTCGTACATTCTGTGAAAGTGGATGAGATCAGCATTCGTTTACATCTTCACCAGCAACATGCTCGTTTCCAGAGGAATCTGCAGCCCCTACAGCTCAGCCCCTCAGCGCTGGACAGCCAAAATGTGTCCAGGTTTCCCGTTTGTCCGCTCTGCTGAAAGTGGTGAGGCAGCATGGATTGAAGGTATGGTTCCCAAGTCATGAATGTTTCCTCAGGGCTGAAGGCGACTTTGGATAAAATTCCTAATTCCACCGACGGGTCGGGCATCAGTTTGGTGTTTCCTCCTGTCAATGAAGGAGATGATCCGGGTGGTCTCCAGGCATCCCTCTGCTCTGACCGGGTTGTCAGCCAGGCCGGTCTGCAGCCACCGCTCCTGTAGGCAGAGCCCAGCTAGAGGCCTCTTGTGGGGTTCAGTCTGCAGGAGCAAGCAGACAAAGTCCCGGGCTGCCTGGCTGACTCCCTGGAAGTAATCCAGAGGAAAACTGAAGTCCAAATGGCAGATGTTCAGGCAGGTTTCCTCCGTGCTCTCATCTAGGAAGGGAGAGGCACCACTCAGCAGCACGTACGTCACCACACCCAGGCTCCAAATGTCAGAGGTCAATGACACCGACTTTCCAAGGACTAACTCTGGAGAAGCAAACTCTGGACTGCCCAGCAGAGGGTGAATGTAGTGGGTACTGTTGAGCTGTACAGCATCACCGAAGTCTGTTAATTTGACTATTGGCTGGTTGCTGGGGGTGTGGGCCACCAGCAGGTTCTCAGGCTGGAACAGGAGAGGAGGAAAAGTATGCATACATCAGTAAAGCTTGGCTTCTTTTCTTTCCTATGGATAGAGTCTTTTTTGACTCTCACTATTAAAGGATGACGAGAATCCAACTTGAATCATTTGGGCTTTTGGAATCCAAATATTGTGTTTGTACCAGTGAACATTTTAAGGACTGAAGCCAAGTTAAATTGCAATGTATTATTGTTTTTATTCTGAAAATGTGCTTATTTGCTTTCTGTCTAAGATCCAATAGTAATTAAACCTGTCTATCCAATAACAATTGCACCTACTTTTACGTCCAAATGCACTATCCTGCAGTTGTGAAGGTAGTGTAAAGCTTCTAAAACATCCCGCAGGTAACCGGCCACTTTCTCCTCGGTTAGATTCCCCCAGCTAACGATGTAGTCCAGCAGACGACCTTGATCCGCCCTGAGTCACAGAACAGAAAGGAAGAATTGCAGTGATTGAAATAGAGCCGTGAATGTGACTGTGTGCTCGGTTTGTACTCACATCTCCAGGACCAGGACGTAGCTGCTGGGGGTTTCGTACGTGTCTATCAGGCTGACTATGTGGGGGTGTTGGAGCCTCTGGAGCAGATTGAGTTCCTGCGTCACCCGGTCCCTCCTCATCAGCTTTTTGTTCACATGTTTAACTGCCACCGTGCGTTTAGTGCCGCGGTGGTCGCAGCGCTTGACAACAGAGAAACGGCCCCTGGTGAGAAGAGAGGCGAGGTTGGTTTAATTTAAGGTAACATGACGTTATCTCAGCTGCAACACGAAGCAGGTTTATCAAAAAAAAACTTGACGACTTTGATACTAGACAGCATTACCTTCCCAGTTCAACCACCTCAGTGTAGTGTGACTCAAAGTTGTCCTTCCAGCTCACTCTGACCCCGTCAGTGGACACAGCTGAGTAAAAGGAACGTTCACACTTAGCACCGGCGATAACAGCCTTCACAGCAGAGCAGCGTCTTATTATCTGTGTCTCTCACCTAACACTCTGAGGCTGGCTGAGGACGCTACGCTACCAAGCTCATTTGTGGCAACGCACGTGTAAACACCATCGTCCTCCGATGCTACGCCAATGATCCGCAGCGTCGCTTCACCTGTGTCCCTGAAACACACCCACATGTTCATTTACGACTGGCTTCCACACTGAACACCTATTAACACAAACAGACGCTGGCGAAGTGCATCTCCTTACGTGTAGGCGATGCTGAAGTGACCGTTGTTGGTGAGGACGCTGTGGTTGGGCCCTTTCCACGTGACGGTGGCCCGGGGTCGCCCGCATACCTTACACCTAAGGGTGACGCTTTCTCCGTTGTCACACGTCACATCGCTCAGTGGCACTAGAAACTCTGGAGGAACTGTAAGGAGAAGAGGACAAGATTCTGTTGGATTGTCACATTCAGATATAACTTTGACAATACATGTCCTGTTTAGTTAGAACTTACCATCATAGATGTAATTTGGATTTAGAAGCTAGAACAAAAGAAGAGAACACCTATGATTAGCAAAATGTCGACCTAGGCCTTAAGAGCAGCACTACCCAGTCTAGACATGTACCGACACTTACCTTTACAGAAACCTTATTGGCGAGGCCCTCTCTGGACTTCCTGTAACCATTTTCCAGCTTGGTCTCTTTCTTTGCCTCTTTCTCCTTTTTTTCGGACTTCTTACGGATGCGCAGGGACGTGTGCCAGGAGGAAGATTTCCTACTGGGAGGACGAAAATGCACCAAGATACTTTGTATTACCAACAAAAGGAATAGGTTCCAGCTTTGACATGTTATACGTAATGTGTTTTGCAGTTCACTACAATCCTTTGGTGTGAATGGTAAAAACATTTCACGTCCTTGCTTCAGAGCTCTTACTTAACAGATCCCTCGGGGCAATCAGGGGTGATGGCTGAGGTGTGCCCCAGCACAAATCCGGGGATCCAGCCCTCGGCGGCGGGGCCCTGCTCAGTAGCTGCCCTGAATACCAGGAACATGTTCTGCTGGTTGCTGGCCAAGATCTGGACCACCTCGCCCTGCATAACGCTGATCTCATCCTCCTTCACAGCCATGTAGTCCTGGGTCACCAACATGGTGGATACGCTACTGCTGCTGCTACTTTCACTCTGCAGCGCAGGAAGGAAACATGGGAAAAGAAGTACAAACATTTTGTTTAACGTAAATTTGTTTAACATTTGGACTTTTTTTCAGACGAATGCATGTGGTTGGAAACGGAGAAAGAGGCAACAGCAATGAAAAGATAAAAGAAACGCTTAACACAGTTGACTGCGTACTGAAAACAGTCTTTGTAAAAGAGAAGACTGAAGAGCAAGAAAGACAAAAAACGACTTATTTATCTGGAAGAAAAAAGGCAAGAAACAGATGACGGGTTACGTTAGACTGAAAGAATCTCATTTCAGCACGTTTGCAGGCAAACCACAAACGTTGGAGGTTAGGTGGAGAGAAAACTGTTGAGTAACACCACGGAGACAGTCAGAGGTGGAGGACGGCCAGACAAGGCCAGGTGTTAGTATAGTAGCTTTGTTAGGGTTAAGAAATCTAGAGCAAGTCTTGGAAAAGGAACACTGAAGAGTTGAATACGGTCCATTAAAGGGGAATCTGAAACCATTATCGACAGTGGAAACCTTTGCTAGAATTTCTCTAAAGCTAGAGAAGATGCCTGAGAGCAGTGAAGGTTGTCAGAGATGTATAAGGGACAGATTAGTAGCACTGGCTGCAGCAGGACAGAAGACAGCAGGCAGACATCAGGCCTCCCCTGCCTCTTTGTTAGTTGGAGCAGCACTGCAGGAAGCAGGTAAGAGCCTTACCCCATTACTCTGGGTGGACTGGATGGACTGCTCACTGGCTGATGAGCATGTACTCATGCGGTCTGCCTCCTTGCTGTGTGTGGAGTGTCTGTGGGATTGGCTCCCAGATCCAGAGCCAGTCTGGATCTGGTTTGAATTCTGACGGACCAGACTCTCTCCTGCCTCCCCAGGAAAGGTGAACGAGCCAGGCCGGCTGGCTGGGGAGCCAGGCATGGAGCTCCAGAATCCAGATCCGGACTTCTGTCCGGGGCTGGGAGGGGGAGGAGGGAGGATTTCTTTGCCATATGCAGGAGTGGCCATAGAGGAAGCCATAGGGGACACGGCTCCTGGCCGTGATTTGGATGTAGGTGTTGAGGGCAGAGGCCCAACCATGGCACGGGGAATAGGGGCTACAGAACTGGCAAGAGTGGGGGTCTGTGCTTGCTCCTCTTGGACCTGGATGGGACGTTTGCCCTGTGGGCTTGCTCCTGGAGGAAGCATGGGAGGAGGGACGGGACGAGGGGATGAACCTGGATCCAAAGTGAGCAAAACTCACACCTCAATCACATCTTTCACGGCACCATAAAAACAAATCTTACTAATACTGATGCTCCATACCTGATATCTTGTTGGGGTCATCGGGGTCGGCCCCAAGATGGTGGCGTAGGGGCTGGGGGAGACGTGAGGGCTGTGGTATCCTGGAGGGCCGACGAGAGCCAGTCTGGGGTCCTGAAGGGATAGAGCTACCCTGGGAATTTCCAACTCCAACAGCAGTGGGTCCACTGGACCCATTACTGCCTCCACCTGGGACTCCCATGCTGCGCACACATGACCCACTGCTCGCCCCTACATGGTTCTTCTGATACTCTATTGGTGAGGTCAGAGCTGTGGTGAGGTACAAAAGAGACAACGGCAAACATGTAGGAAGTGTTTCCTCATATAAAGCACGTCCCCTGAGGACACGTCTGAGCGTACCGTTGAGGAAGTTGCGTTGGCTTTCAAGTATCTGGCCGATCTGAAGGGTCCAGACCTCACGA
This sequence comes from Macropodus opercularis, assembly GCA_030770545.1. Classification (NCBI taxonomy): domain Eukaryota; kingdom Metazoa; phylum Chordata; class Actinopteri; order Anabantiformes; family Osphronemidae; genus Macropodus; species Macropodus opercularis. Next base: position 6,719,741 of record JAUCMP010000029.1, on the reverse strand, counting down.
ACCCCTGGGTGGGAGGAATGAAGCACGAAAGACTCCACGGAGCCGTTGGTGGAGCGAGAAGTGAGACTGAACTTACAGGGGTCACCTTCCACATTCTCCTCCAGACCCAAACAGCTTACCTAAAGAGTTCAAAAACACTGGATCAGTTCTTTTTTTATTATTATCAAAGTTTCTAAAGTTTTATTGTCTTTTCATAATCATTTTTGAACTGTAACTTTGCAGAAGCATATTTTTCCCATAGGCAGACTGTCTCCACCAGAGGGCGCTGCAGCCTGTTGAACTGCCAGGGCCTCTTGCTGTCCCATGGCTGGTACCTTGATGCTGTTTTTGTAGAGGAAGCCGGGTAAGGAGAAACCTTTCTTCTTGTCGAGGGGTTCGCTAAAGATGACTAGCTGCTCAAAAAGGAAGACCCTTCTCTCCTTCATCCGGCCAAGCAGCCCACCCTCTGGGTCAGACACCATGAAGGTATCCTGCAGTAGTAGGCGTCCCTGAGCCACAATTTTTCCCTGGAAAAGAAGATAAACGGATGGAACAATGCTTGCTTTGAGTTAACACATGCTTTTAAGGTATTATTATTATTATTTAACGTAATTACTTACATCAAATCCCTGAAGCCGACCAACATTCATCATGTCGTTGCACCGTTTTGGCACTATGCACATGACCTCCACTGCTTTCTGTAAAAGTCACAAAAGCGAAGAATGTCTCTAAACACATTTGGCTTATTTCTAAGCACTGAAGATCTGTTCACTACTTACGTCCAACTCCACAGACTCCAGCCCAGCCTTTTTAGAGTGCTTCAGGAAATCCTAAACGGAAATAAGGAGTGTACAGGAAAACACACAGACCAGAGAAGATGTTCGTTTATTGGCAGCAAGTATGTGAAAAACTGTATAGTGATATGGATGCTAGATGGAGCTTCTGCTCGACTACAGCAGACCAACCTTTAGCAGGAGCTGGTACTTCATGATCCTCTGGACCGGCTTAATGAGCAGGTCCGTGATCTGGAGCCTGTGTCCCAGTTGCTGCTTTAGATCCTAAACAGAGTCAGAGATCAGTTACTCAGCATGTTTGTGGAGAAGGCTGGGTAAGCTGCGTAATGTCTGTCGAAAACTAGCCCTTACCTCAAAGTAGGTGTCGATGTACTCTGAGACAATGTGCTCTGACTTGGGCTTGTTTTGGCAGTAGACTACATACATGTTCAGTCTCCGTTCCTGAATACAAAGAGCGCGCACACACACACACACACATTTACACGCGACCGACTGCACACCAGCATATAGGAAAGACGTTGGGTGCTAAACAAACCTGCTTGAGAAAGAGCGGACCCAGTCTGTCTGGGTCCTCCAGACATTTCTCCAACTCAGAGAGGAAGAAGCTGAACAACACAGAGAACAGAGGGAGGTAAGGTACAGTGAGCCAAAGGTGAATATGAACGGCAGCATCTCTGTATTCTCCACATGTGCCTCTACATAGTCACCCACTCTTTGTGCCAGTCGTAGATCTGATGGATGTTGCCAAACACTATTTTGTCCTTCCCCTTCATATCATCAGGGACGCCCTCCTCCTTCATTCGGCTCATGTAGCCCTAAAGATAAAAACAGACAATCGGAAATTAAAAACTAATTTAGAATTCTTTGTATTTCAGCTCTAGTAATGTAAACTGTCAGTCCGTCAGCTCACCTCCACCACCAGGCCAAGGTCTCTCACGTAATCTCTCTCCGTCTCTACCAATTCCATTAAAATGTAACTAGAACACAGAGAAGATGCTTTAGTTACCGAGTAGGTGTAAAACCCCTCAGTGCATGTTGTTCCCATAAAGTCAGTGCTCATACTGTCTCTTCTTGAGAATGCTGGTCCTGCGTTCATCCAGCTCTTCCATCGGAGAGGAGGAGGAGAGAAGGGAGTTATCCGATGGGTTGAAGGAGGGAGAGCTGCTGTCTCCCTGTTCCACTGACAGAGAGCTTGGTCTGTCCTCCAGAGCCTGCACCAAGAGTCAAAAGGCAAAACGGAAACATTACCGTGGTTGATTGTTGGGCTTGTGTTAACTGCGCCATCTCTCTGTCCATTCAGAGCCAAGTTTCAATTGCGTTTCACACGTTATCCTACCATTTTGCTTTTGACCAGCTCCTCGATGGCGCTCACCAACTCCGCAGCACTGGGTGTCTCAGAACTGGACGGACGGACTGACAGACGAGAAGAAGTCTGCACAGAAATAAACAGGTGAGAGGATGGAGAGACAGAGAGTAAGAATCTCATCATCTATGACATACAACAGCCTGTGAAGCCTAACTCTGCTCTTTGGATGGTCTCAATACATCCCCTACAGTTCATGAAGGGCACTTTTCATTTAAGTGTCATGCAAGACATCTATTCATACTTTTGCCAATACAAACAGCAATTTCTGCATATCTGTTACAAATTGTTGAATGTTTTCTAAGGGAAATTCAAGATTCAATAACCACAGATATGAGGCTACATCTAATATGTTGGTAAAGTTCATTTAAGAAAAAACCTACAAAAAATGATTAAATATTACATTAGGATTAAAGGTTGAGTTTCAATTGAGCTTAATTTCAAGATAAGCTTTTGTTAATAACTGCTCTCTTTATTGGTGGTATTATAAGTGAATGTTACTTTAGTTATTCGTGGGAGCGATGAATTAGTGAATATGTTGGTTAAATGTTCAATGCTGTAACCCAAACAGATCTCTTATGATACGTCCACTAGTGAAACCCCAGTGCTAAAGGTAGGGAGAAAAAAAAAGAGAAAGAAAAGGAAAAGGTCTGTGTAACTATCAATGGAAAAACTAGAAACGTGTGGATGAAAAGGTGGGGTGAATAAAATGAGGAAGTCAGAAATGATGAGCAGAAGGTTGGGAAAAAAGTGATATTTGAATGGGTAGCACTGCTTTCTTCTGTGATGAGGAACAGCCTTTGAGATAAGAAAGGATGCTAACAGAGCGGAGAATGAAAGAGGCATATGTAGGTATGTCAGCATATACAGTATAGTTCAGGAGACTCTCACCCTTGCTGTGCTGTGCTTCAAGACTTTCCCCAATTAGGTTTTCTGGGTGAGGCTGTGTGCCCTTCTGGCCTCGCCAGCGTTTAGAGATGCCAATTACTCGCATGGGTAATGAGGTTAACGCACAGAGGGTAAAAGAGAGATGAGGACGAGCGGGCGGGGCGGTGAAGGAGGGGGGTAGTGAAGGTTGAGGGAGGATGAGGGCTTTTGAATTTTCACCTTATATTTAGGTTGTTACGGGGGGGAAACGTCTTCTCTGCTCATTGAAACCCTTCGCGTTTTTATCGGCGATTTTTTAACGTTTTATTATGTCACTCACCAACCTTACGCTCAACCAATGTCGACAAAACTATGGATGAACATGCATTAATTCTCAAGGCCATAGAAAAATTTCTTAAAATCTAAAAAGGTGAATACGAGCCTTCTGGTCTACGTGGACAGAGAACATCTCCTCGCTGTCCCACATTGAGGAGGAGCTAAGTGCTTCCTGTCTTTCTCTACGCTGCCACTTCATGTCAGGCGACGCAGCACTTCAGTAACAGCAAAAGTCAAAACACGTCATACTATAAACAATGAAAAGAAAAAGATCCTGCACTAAAGAAGTTCAGGAAAGAGTAAGGAGGATTTTCTAAAGTGTTTTCTAAGGGACAGGAAGGTGTATTAGAATAAAGTCTAAAAAAAATCTACTCGTCTAGAAACAGTTGTAGAAATCGAAGAAAAGGGGCTTAAGAAAGTAGCGTTAAGAACTGAAAAATAGGGGGGAAAGAGAGAATCGAAGAACTGATCGAGGGAAGAGACAGAGGGGAAAGAACGGGTCATTTCAGATGGAGAGGTATGGAAACTGAGACAAAGCAAAGACAGGACATAAATCAAGATAATGCTACAGCATGGCAAACAGCAAACGATACAACCAGGAAACAAAACAAAAGAGAAACAGAAATTAGTGTCAGAGGGTTCTCCGCTTAAGTCGAAGAGGAGACTTGGACTTTCTGAAACTCTTCATTGCTTTCTGCTTTAGAAGAGAGACGGGAGAATATGATGCAGCATGCCAAGATAAAGTGTTACGCACAACCTGTGTCCTTTTTTGGGAAGACTGAGTTTAAATTTTTAACAGCAACGATAAAGAGGAGAAATGTCTTTAAGCAGACAGTGCTAACAGAGCCTCTTCTGATAATAGTAGTTTTGTTAAATATCTAGTACTTTAATCCCACAACGTTGATATCAGGACAAACGTCTGGCCTGATGGTTGGAGGATATTATGATTCTCTATACTTCCACTTATGTCCACTTGTGTTCTCCACATTCCATACAAATCATATTTTCTCCCATAATGTTTCTTCTCACTCCACAATACGTCTGCCTTTTTCTTACGCCTTCGCTTCTGTCCCCAGTGTGATGCCCTCCCTCTCCTCACCTTGTCATCCTGTGAGTCCGGCTGCAGCAGGCTGTGCTGCTGGATGGCCATGGGTGGAGGCAGAGGCACCGAGTCAGCACCCTCCTCGCCCTCCTCCTCGCCGCAGCTCTGCATGCCCGAAGAACTGGACTTGGACAAAGTGCCGCTTGACAAGCCCTCGTTTCGAACCCTCTGCAACGCACATAGATACCGAAGAAGGCGTTAAGGCGCATCACTGCAATCCTGGACTGCACAGGAACGTCCACATGGACAGAGGTGTATTCACCCACCTCCTCCACAGTCTCATCCTGAGGTGTGGCAGCACTGTCATCTGAATCTTTCTGGGAGCCCATTGTCATCTCCCCACTCTTCCTCACCTCACGGCTCTTCTTGTGTTTGTGCGCCAGCTTCTTCACATGACCGTCTGCCTTGCCGCTGCTTAGCCGCCGCACAGGGCTGGTGAGCCACTTCCGCAGAGTGTTCCCTAGAAGATAAAGCCGACGCTGACTGACATGTGCTAGAAGATTTAAACTACACTGCAGAACACAAGCGGACATGTTGATCACATCCACGTAAGAGTGGACACTTATTTGTCATATACAGCATGTAAGTAAGTTTTATGGGATTTCAGGAAGACACAATAAAGAAAATGGCACAGGTGGCCATACCTGGTCGCTTAGGTCCTGGTGATGTGTGGGAGCCAATGCCGTGGCCGTGACCAGGCTGGAGCGTAGCAGAGGATCCTGGCATGATGGAGTCATTGCTGCACACTGACAGTGTGTCTGTAAACAAGAGCATGTAACATAATGTTCTGGTTTAGCATCTGCTACATGATGACGTCTACTAAAATGTTTTTGTTTTCACACTTCTTTTTGTTCTTCCCTGACACAATCCATCAAAACCGAGAGTTCCCGTCACTGCACCTTTGTGGTTGAAGATGCCCTCCATCTCCATGGAGGACCTAGAATGAGCAATGCAGAGCGTGGCGCAGGGCACCAGGCCCTCCAGTGCCGGAGAGCGGTCCGTTGTCCTGACGAGGCACCAGTCCGGCTTGTCGTGACACCGCTCCAGCACCTCCACCGTCTGACCCCGGCGCACCGTCAGCTCGTTGCTGTTGCTGGCCATGAAGTCGTGTATCACCACGGTCAGCTCACAGCCACCAGAGAGCTGAGGGACAAAAGATCAGCACTCAGGTTTGTCACAGGAGGCAATTCTAGAGGTTGCCTCTCGACGAGAAACACATTAGGCAGCCTGTGTTCTTCTACCTGCTGGAAATATGCGACTGGGCTGTTTCAGGTCATACGTGTTCATAAGGTCTCACCTTATCGCTGTCCAGGGTGTTCTGTGAAGTGCGGGATGCAAGTGAGATGGTATCTGGTTGGCTGCTGCCTTCACCCTGACTGTCCAGATCTTCTCCATCCCTATCAGAGCACACGTGATACACAGAGTGTTTGTGACTTATATGACCAAACGCTTTCGACTCCTCGATGTGTGTTGTGTCACGTGTTTACCTTCTTCCTTTGTGGTGCTTGGTTGTAGTAGGCTTTGGGATGTGAATGGGCTCCTTGAGTGCTCCTCTTAAATGAATGGTGCGTTCCTGGATCACCTCCCTGATGTGCTTGATCCAGTCCTGTTTGTTCTCAATGCTGGACGCCTGTTAATGTGGATGACGAGGGCGTTCGAGAAATTAGAGTAGTCAGGAAGTCAACATCCTTTGGCATTGTTGTTTCACTCTGTGCATTTCGCCCAAGTCTGAAGTGACCTCTTCTCATCTTTTTCGTCAAATTAAACAATTCTTTAAATAAATTAATTTATTCTGAATAACTTCTTGAGCTCACTCCAACTGCTGACCCCGTTTTGTTAGCTGTAACACCCACAGCTGTTTCGATTTACACTGACCCTGCTTCAAATTTGTAATCCTCAGACATATTTTTACATACATGATAAAAACAGCAGTGCTAGTTGTTGTTACTATGACTCATTTCTCATCTCCAATTTGAAAGGGACAGTTATAAATAAGAGCAAAGAGTTTCAGACTTGTGAGAAATGGCTGAGGGCTGTGTTGTGGGATAGTTTGTACTCACCATTGCTCCATGTTTGGATCCCTGACTTAGCTTTGAATTTAAAATATAAAATAGAGAAGTTCACTTGTTTGGTTTTAGAAGATGACATTATTTATGCTGACAAAACAGTTTGATCATATAACAATGTACAACACTGACAATTTGCCTTGAGGGTGCAATGAAAGCCAATTAAGCAGACTGTAATGGTGTGTGTGTGTGTGTGTGTGTGTGTGTGTGTGTGTGTGAGTGTGTGTGAGTGTGTAAGGGCCATAGTGTTTAGTTAATAATGAGACATTTCTTTTACAATGCACATACCACATAACTGCTTCTCAGCAGTTAGTTTGGTCAACAAGTGTTAAAGAATTGCTACGAATTTAATGTGCTGGGATTTTGGCTTCATGCTGTTCCAACATCTGACACAACCTTTAAACCATCTGTGACAGTTGTGAATAAGAAAACACACAGGAAGTGGAAAATGTAAAAACTTCTTACAGAGCTAAATTAATTTAAGCCATTTACTGCTCATACTACAGAGCGGAAATCATTAAAACTTGGCTACTCGTCACTTTGATAAAGTGGCTTTGAGCCAGGACGGGAGATTGTGGGCGTGTAGTTGAATCGATGTCGGCAGCGTTGGTGGGAGCATGTCAGCCTACACATAGAATAGAGATACAAACATCCATAGAAAACACAGCCCCAGATACACAGATGTGCCCGTGTTTGTTAAGCGATGAAACAAAGCGAGATCCAACTAAAGGCCAGAGGCTCGCGCATAGAGAGACAGATAGAGAGAAAGACCAACAAAGCGGAAGGAGTTCGGGACGACAGAAAGCTTCTTCACCACCAGCTGCACATGCAATCAAACATCAGAGTGCAAAGAAAGATGAGAATACGAAAAAACAGTAGGAGAGAAAACTGGGCTAGAGTGATACAACAATCAGAGACATCACAGGCGACATCACACCTGTCAGTATGACCAAACTGACAACGCACCGGTATGAATGTACAGGGATTGCTTACATACTTATTATATAGATGTTTGGCTCTATCGCTGTATCAGTCAAACCCAGAGGATTTCACAGGAAACCGAATGCAGGAGTGTGTGTTTACCTTGAGCACAATCTTGTTGTCAGAAGTCGGAGTGCGTCCAACCCAGAGAGCAAACTTACAGGGGTCTCCTTCAACATGCTCCGTCACCCCCAACTCTGACGTCTGGTTGGAGACAAAATACCAGTAGAAGATATTAAATATCAGAAGAAAACCACATTTGGTGTGTTCAGTCAGTCTGAAGCTGGAAGCGGATGTCAATTCACTTCGTCTTCCTCCGCTCCAACTTTTATTACTTCCAGCTTGTGATTGGATGAGTTTGAACCCTTGACAGGTGAGACTGAGCTACTGATTCAAGTAGTTTTCATTAGAGGTACTTACAAAAAGTTTGCTCTTGTAGATGTATTTGCTCCTGCCGTTTGAGTCCTTGACCTCCTTGCTGAAGACAAGAGACATCTCAAAGAGGAAGAGATGCCGTTCACGACCCTTGCGTATCAGAGTTTTTGGATCCCAGACCTGGAATGACTCCTGGAGAATCAGCTCACCCTGGGACTCTATGTTTTCATCAAAACCTGGAGGAATCGGGGAGTTAGCATAAAAATGTGCATTAATAACTAATAATTATACTTAATAATTAACAAATCTGTTAATAATTAACAAATAATGTGTGTTATTAACCTTCCAGCATGGAGAGGTGCATGGCATCGTTGGCTTTCTTAGGAACACTGAGCATCACCTCCAGGCCATCCTTGATCTCTCCTTTCCCTTCTTCGCAACAAGTCAGCAACTCCTGAGCACACCCACAGAAACCATGACCACAGAAAACCATAAAGACGGTAATGCAGCAGTGGGATTTGATTTGCTGGGTTACCTTGAGAAGAAGCTGATATTTCGTGATTCTCTGCACAGGCTTGATCAGATAAGAAGAGATGGAGTTGGCCAGTCGGTGCCTTTGTTGAATTTCCTGTTAGCGGACAGAAAACAGAAGCTCAGCCATGCGATTGGATGGAAATGACAAGGACCACTGAATTCAATTTTACTGACCACAGGCAATACTCACATCAAAGTAGTTACCAGCGTGTTCTAAGATGAGCTGAGTGGAGTCAGGTTTGTTCTTACAGTAGTTCACATACATCTGGAACTTATCAGCCTAGAGGAGGAGAGAAAAGGTGTTAAAATGATTTTTGTTTGAAAAACGAACGTTTAAAATACACGAAACATTAGGCAGGTTTTAAAAACCCACAAAAATATGGTCGCTTAATTCCAAAAACATTTACTTAAAGTGTTATTCATCTAAATTTCTACTGACACATTACAAGACAACATTTTATCTCAGTGACATGCTGCTGAGCCAGTAATACACACCCATGTGACAAAGCAATGCCCAACATCCTCAGGTAGCTGCTCATATTTCTCCAACTCTTTAAGAAAGATGCTGATAAAACAAGGAGCAAGAGGTAAAATGTGTGGAACAGCAAATTAATTAACAATGTTATTCGACATCACAGAAAGACTTTACTTGTGGTGGAACTCATAGAGGTCTTGCATGTTCCCAAATATGATGTGCTCCTTGTTTAAGATTCCGGGAGGGATCTCCTCCACCCCACTGGTCATCTCCCACAGGTAGGTCTGCATGAAGAGAGAAAACATTTCTTTGACTGATGCGTTGCAGCTGAGCAGCGGTGGGTTGAGAAGCTGAACTCACATCCATGCACTCCCGCAGGTCTCGCACGTAGGCTTTCTCTGTCTGAATCAGCTCTGCCATGATGAACCTGAACATACACAAATGGTATCAAGTATTGCTACAATGTCATCCACACAATGACGGGTTATAGTGCCAGTAGCTTAAACAGATCATAAAACAGCCACCAATGACTGAAAGCTTGTGATTCATTTCCTTTTCTGTCTACTTGTGTGTAGGCATAGGTTTAAATCATGGGCACTATATCCGTCATGTATGTAGATGCACTAACGGCTAAGTAGTTTAAATGCGTTTCACATTCCAAACTAGCACAGTTGCAGCGGTGTAGTGGCAGTCCAAAAACAAAGCGGTCACTTACTCTTTTCTCCGTGCTGACTTGCGTTTCTCCTCATTGAGCTCATGGGCGGCATCCCTCAGCTTGACCTCTGACCCTGGAGCTGTGGCTGGGATGATGTCCAACTGGAGATCTTTGCTCTGAGACAAAAAAAAAACAAGTTATTATTAAAGTAACAAGAATGCGAAGCAGCGGATTTGTTTTTTTTACGCCTGTATTCTTCTGCCAAACCACTTACTGCCTTATTCGAGTCTGAGGAAATGCCGAGGGCTTTCTCCAGGCTGCAGCGGTACTTGTCCATGCGCAAGGAAAAGTCTCTGTAGCGTTTGTCCACGGCCGTCACCCATTTTTTGATCTCTGCGGCGTGACTGTGGCCTTTCTCACAGAACCCATCAGCCAGCTGGATCAGGAGCTTGACTCGCTCCTTGGTTTGCTGTAGCAGGAAGAGACAAGAGCTAGAGAGATTATTATTTCCATACATGTAAAACCCGAATGACAAGCCTGAGTGTGTGTGTGCGTGTGGGACCAACCTTAGCTGTGATGTGGAAGTCCTCGTGCTCCTTCAGCAGTTCCTGTGTGTGGTGGATACTCGAGCCCGTGGAGGTGTGCGTGGACAGGTAAAATTCACCGGTGTCATGAATCCACTCCAGAGCCTGAACATAACCAAACAAACACAAAAACACACGTTTAATCACCAGCAACCAGTGTATCAGCATCGTTGTGTTGCTCCTGCCTCGTCAGCTAACGCGCTTCATGTACCTGCTTGGCGCTGCGTTCAAACACCACATACTGCTGACACTGGTCCAACCGTCGTTTCCTCATGGTCCAAAAGTGGAGGACACGATTCTCTCTCTGTAGCAGCTCGTTGAGGATATCTGCACACAACACAAATACAGAGAGCTGTCAGAACACAGAGATTCAGCAGCAAAAAACACCCACACAACCCAGAAGACTTAATCAGTGCTGCACATATAACAAGAGTCCAAAAATATTAAAGTGCTATTGTGTAAGTAAAATGCTATTTATGGTTTAAACATCACAGTTACGTTACTCCTGAAATGAAATGTAACAGATGCTATGTATTAATTCATTACTGTTGGCTTTGAATTGTTTGAATTGTCACTGCCTGCTCAACAGTCAACTAGACCTCACACGCTCACATTTGGGTGTATATGCGTGAGACTCACTTTTAACCTGTTGTTCCGGTGCTTTGACGTGGCTCAGCATGCAGGGCATGTTCACACTGTTCCTGTGCATGTATTTGAGGAAGACATCTGCATTTCTTCTAGCCAGAGTGCAAGCCTGATTCAAGCATGGAGAATAGTCAAAAAGACAAAAACAAACAAACAAACAAAAAAAAAAAACGGGTTTGGTTAAGTAATGCAACACTTTGTTTTGTTTTGACTGTGACCTTTCTGTGTGTGTGTGTTACCTTGAGAAACGCCTCCTTCTGCTCCAGGTGTTTACTGATCATAGGACTGACGTGGTCCGTTTCACAATTGGGTCCCAGTTTGTCGGCTCCTCCGCACCAGTCCTCTTCTCGCTTGTATTCCTGCTCCAGACTCTCCAACACACTGCACACCTGCGCAGAGAAACACGTTCATTCACCTGACTAAGGAACAAATTGAACAGTGTTTTTATGTACACAATCTATGCAATCTCTTACCTGCTCAGAAGTTTTGTAGAAGGCCACAGAGGCATTAACCAGCTTGAGTCTGTCCTCCATCTTTAGCATAAGCTGCTGCCAGTGAGAGGCCACATTCTCTGCACAGTCCCTGATCAGGTCCATGTCATAGTGGTTGGCCTGTAGCAGAGTCTCTGCCTTCTGCTGAACCTGCAGGGCACTCTGGTGGGTTTTCTGCAGAGGCAGAAGTTAGAAAAAGCGATACGATGCGCAATTAGCTAAATAACATCCAAGCTTCAGTCAACACAGTGGGAGAAACTGAGAAACAAACACTGTCTCACTTCAATAGCGTGTTGAAACTGTTCGTGTTCTCTCTGCAGTTGTTCTGCTTCCTGCAGGGAGCTGGCAGTAATTAGACCAGCGTTCAGCATTGACTCGCCATTACGGATCCAACCCAGAACCTGAATAAAAAGAGGACAGCTGTGATCAAAGGTCATCAATGCAACTTTTAGAGAAGCCACAGCTATCCTGAAATAGTGCAGTAGCAACACATTGTCTGCAGGTGGCATCTATCTCCAGGTATTCAATAGACTGTACATCCTACCTGTTTCACTTCAGCCTGCAGGTGTCTCAGCTGGACGCACTGCTCTAGGTGCCTGCGATGCTGCTCAGCTGCCAAGTCCAGCTCTTGTTGCTTTTCGTGGAGGAACTCAAGGAGGTCCTGAACCCTCGTAGCCATGTCAACATCTCGGTCACATAGCAGCTCCACACCTACAAGGAGAACACACAGTGAAAATAGTGCTTGACGGACCAATATGAAAGTGAGTGAGTGATCCGATTTCCTAAAATGAATACGTTTAAATTGTTCTGAAGCAAAAATGCACTTTTCTATCTGTACATTGCAAAATGATGTAAACAACTGGGAATATCAGTTCATCTGAAGGGGACACTGCTACAGACTGAGTCTGGTCTTGACAACATATTTCATTTCACTATTTCTAAAAAACAGTGTTGACGCCCGTTCGGTTGGAAAAATGACTTGTTGAATGTCGGGCAGATTTTAATACATCCTACTAATCCTTGTTACGCTCCCAGCTGGTATACAACAACGACAAGAGGTTAGAATGACGTGTGATGCTGACCCTCCCCAGGAGTGCATGTGGTCACCACCTATCATCTAACAACACTGAATAGCATTGGTCACAGCTGAGTCATAGAGAGAAGGCTAGTACTCTCCAGAGCATTACTGCTTTGACAAATGAGACAAAAAGTATTTTTCTATATGCGTGTTGTGATGTAACCATTCCTTCTTTTATTTCATTTTTTAAGGAGCACCTATTAACATGCAGGATCACAGGTGAGTTATTATGGTTAGTGAGTGGGTGCTTCTCATCACAAACACTGACTGAATCTGACCCGCGACACCTACACAGTATCAATATTAAGCTAATGTAGCCAACACAGATCTGGGCAGCAACAGCGAACAAGAGCATCAACCCTCAGCTGGATGATGACTGATGTGGCAACCAGGTAACAGACAGCTCTTCACTTCTACTTTGGAAGCACTTGAGATAATAGATTCCTCACAAGAGGGCAGATGCAAAACTGCACAGAACAATGACTGTTCTTTTCAAGCTTGTTACCCGGAAATACTTTCTGGACAATGAAATTACTGTGGACATATTCATAAAAGTAAACCGTTTTAGGCTAACCTGGACAGCACGGCACTGTACTCACCAGAGGCCTGGACTTCGTTGACATACTGCAGCAGCTCCTGACCCTGGTGGATGACGTCAAAGGTGAGGTTGTTCATGGTCAGGGCTTTGTCAGCGTGGTGCTGCAGTCTCTGCTCAGCCAATGTCAGGTCCTCAGTATCAAAATCATTCATCTGCCCTGCCAGCTCCTCATTCCATGACTCAAGGTCTGAGATGATCTGATGATAAGAACAGGATTCCATTTGTTAAAGGTCACAAATATATAAATAGAATATTTATGAACAATATAATGTCCAGCAAATTTCACATTGTGAGAAATAAAGGAGTAGCTTTCACATGCTGACGATGGAGCACTAATACTTGGTGTTATGCTTTTATCCCCCTTATTCAAACACACACTTTAACAAATCTATTAAAATTACATCAATTGCGTCTCTCTCGAAGATGCGGAGCTGCAGAAAGAGCTCCAGTTTGATCTTCCTCTCCTGGAAAAGCTCCTCCATCTGGGCCTGGGCCTCGTCAAGCTGCTGCAGGACGCTCTCAATGTGGTTGATGGAGCTGTTGTGGGGCGTCTTGTTGCTGGAGATGGCAGAGTCCCTGGAACAGAGACGCAAGGTTAAGCAACAAGCATGCAGCAGCGCTGTACACAAAAACCTACCCACAGCTAAAAAGCCACATCTCTGAGTACGATGCCAAGCAGACTTATCTGCTGCACAGCACAGCCCGCAGCCGTTTATTCAGCTGTAATTTAGCAAATCAGCATGTTAGGAAATAGTACTAATTATTGTTTCATTTAAAATGTAGTAAGATCTGGTTGAAGATAATTAACACAATCTCACCAGTTACAGTTTGGCTGGTTTGATTTGTTTTCAAGATGTTCTGTGTTCTCTTAAACCTGCTGATCATCATTTTCCTCCCATTGTGACTCCATTAACACCAGCAGGTGCATTAAATCCATCTTAAACTGACTAGAGTTGGGTTGATTATAGACAAGTGCAGAATTAACAACCCTTCTTATTGCAGATATTACACCGCGTTGCTTGTTTCAAGATTTCTATTGGCAAATCAGTTACACTGAGCACAGAGGTGTATTGTGTCAGATTCATCTTTGTGCAGGTAAATAACGCAGTACATTTAATAAATCTAACCTAAACCACATCCCCCGAGACTCGAGGGCTGACTGATTGATTTATCAGTCTGACAGATGCACACACCGAGGATGCATGAACTCGCAGACATGAGCGAGTTCACGAAAGGCAAAATAGGAGTAAACAAAAGGCGCTGACAGATTCTGACTGGCTTCAAGCCGATTAATCTGTGTGACAAATGCACTTAAACACTAAACTGCTTATTCATGAATGCGTGTGTGCCCATGTGAGGTAGGGGGTCTCTCTTTTTTTTTTTGCACACTCGCACATGCAAAAGGTAAAATGATGACAGCCTCCTGGGGAGACTGCCACCCAATTTGACACGGGCTTATAAAAGCAGACTTATGTAAGGATTCACTGTGGAGCCAATGCACCAGGGAAAGAGGGATGGAGAGAAAATAGTGGGTGGATGAAGAAAGAGGAAGAAGAGGGACTGGATCCTCTAAATAAATATAGAGTTTGAGAATGCGGATCAGCTGGAGCCACCTCTTTTCGTCCTTTGTGCTTTGGTTACCGTTCGTGCTGTTACTGTCAAAATTACACGGATGCACTATTCTGTGCTGTTTACACATGGTTTAATTCCAAATCTGTGCATGTCTGAAATATTCTGCCAAAGCTTCGCACCCAGAGAAGAGGATTTTGCAGACTTGCGCTGGTATTTTTTACATTTCTATTTTAGTTTTCTTTCACAGCTGCTGATTCCTCTTCCTAACTATCGTTTTTCACTATGTTTGGAGTGACTTTGCTTTTACACCACAGCATGTCGTTACAGACCTTTACGTGTCTTAACAGAAGTGAAATCTAAGCTTGTTTCAACTGAAGCCTGTTTTTAACGTTCAGCTCAGGTTTCATTTCAGTTATGTCTGAGAATCTCTACCTGAGCTGCTGGATGAGGTCCTCTCCTTCCTTGATGACATTGACAGTGACCTGCAGTGTCGTCTGCTGCTGCTGACCAAAGCGCTTGATCAGATCTTGGACGGTCTCCACGGACTCGGCGTAAACGTCATCCAGCAGCTCCTTCTGGAGCTCCTCCAGCCACGTCCAGAGCTACAGGAGGAGAGGTGTCAGATAAAGATGCTTCTTAGTATAGTATAGAATTTTTGGGGGGTATTTCAGTGAGGCCTTTGTTAAAGCTCTGTAGTGAAATCTTACTCTTACTTACAGAATGCACTCAGATACATAACAGCAACACACATTGACCATCGCATTAACCTAACAATTGTCAGCACAACTAAACAGACAAATCTCGACTCGACCTCGTCTTTTTCTGGCATGACCATTAGAAGATTATAGAAATAGATGTCTCTGTGACTAACTGGCTAACAGCAAAGCATTTTATCTGTTAATTATTTCCCTCTTGCTCAGAGTGGGCTGTAAAAGCTCTCTCATCCACACAAACACACAGCCCACTAGCCACTTCAGCATTACGCCATCCTCCGTGCCCACCTCTTTGACGTGCGTGTGGAAGGCGACAGACATGTCCAGCAGGACTTTGCGCTGCTCCACGCGGCGAACAAAATCTTGGATTCGGTCTTCTAGCTGGTGGGCGGCCTGATAGATCTCCTCTGGGTCGCACTCTCCCGTCTGGGCCAGCTGCTCGGCTGCCTCCAGCAGCTTGTCTGCATTGGTGTATGTGTTCTACGCCGAGGCCAGGGACAGAGACAGAGATGGATCAACCCGGGAGGACAGTGTAATGTGACTGAAATATGTCTTGAAGATCAGCAGAGAGAAGCAGCATAAGGGTGAAGAGAAAAAGAAAAACAGGATATGCACAAGACATATACTCTGATATAGTGATAGCAGACATGCGTAGAGATAACTAGTGAGAGGAAATAGACAGAGTGTGGGTGAAGGAGAGATAAGGAGGAAGAGAAAGAGGACAGAAATAAATTGCTACGTTAAGGTGTGATAAAGGTCGATATAAATATTTTCAGCTTAAAGCTATTCAGATTTCACATCCTGCACAAGTAGAACATCCCCCTGTTTGTCATATTCTGATATATAATGGAAGTACAGATGCACGCAGTCAGGAAAGAAGTGAAACAAAACCAACCTGGGCCACCTCCTCAAAGTCTTCGTGTCGCTTCTGTAGAGCTCTGGCGCGATGGAGGGACTTTCCTACGCCTGTATGTTTGCTGAGGAAGGCTTCCCCGTGGTTTTCTATCCAGTCCAGCACCTGCACACAGAGACAGAAACTAGGAAACAGGGAGCCACAAGAGGGCGCTCTGAGGGGGTGTGCCCGTTGTGTGATGAGAATTAAAAGCACGTTAGAGACTAGGACGGATGAACATAAGCATCAGTATTGTGCAGGATCTTGCACTGAACCTTTGTTTTCACACTTCTCTCCCTGTCTTTGACAGTGTTAACTGATGCATTACTGAGCAGCATCTGCGTGGACATATGACCCAATTCAGTTACCATAGCAACAGTGGCCATGTCAACATATTTAGGAATTCCCATCTTTTTTTTTTGACAGTATGCGACTGTATTTTTATATTTGAACATGCGATTACGACATGCGCCTTAGTCGTGCTCTAAGCCTTTACTCTGCAGAAACCATTCACCCTTCAGTTATTTGTCCAATGTTCTTTTCCACAGAAATGTGAGTGTTAAAGCTCTAGCAACTTGCTCAAGGTCATTCTGATAGAAAGCATGGTAGCTGCTGGGATCTAACCTTCTATTACAAGTACAGCTCTGCAGACTTGCAGGCTACCCTGTTATTTTCAAACAACAGTTTAACCCTCATGATATACTTAAAAAACTGGCAATTGCACTTGGTCCTAGAATTACAGGTGGCTTGAGTAAATTCTTGCATGGATAGAAACAAAAACTGTATACAGTGTTTTTTGTGCGTGTACCTGCTGGACATCCTGTTGAAAGACACACAGCTGCAGGCGCTGATGCAGCCGCACTTTGCGGTGTTGCCAGATGTTTTCCAGTTGTCTCTGGTGATGTAGCACCTCGTGGATGATGTCCAGGACGTGGTGCACGGCCTTGGAGTAATTCGCTGATGCGGTCAGTGAATCAGCACTGCCGGGAGTCAAAGGCCGCTGCAGTTTGTCCAATAGCGCTTTGCCATCTTGGCTGACCTGAGGGTAGAATATTGATCAGTACGACAGCCATTACACTATGAGGCCGACGGTCTGGGACAGCACACGCTTTCATTGGTATGTTCATAAACACAAAAACAGAACCGACAAATGAAAGTACAACAAAGGAATTTGAAAGAACTTTTGTTGCAGTTTACAGTAAAGGTATTTCTTCATTTTAAATTAAATGTGCAGTAAAGATTTTAACGCAATTCTATACAAAAGTGCACATGTTGTTCCACTAACAGGTAAAACAATACATGACTGTTCTTACATGAATTTGAAAGCAACGCTGCTTTGGTCACATATGAACTTCTGCACAATGTTTTTACATTTAGAAATAAAAAGCGTGATGTTACCTCAGAATAGGCAGCAGTGATGTGCTCGTACAGGCCTTGATGATGGTGAATGGCGTCTTCAAGGTCTTGTAGCTCCGAGGGCAAATCCACCTCACCACAGGCCTTACACCAAGAGTCCACGTTACCCATGTACTGCAGCGGAACAAACATAGACACACAGCTCACTACTCGCATGTAAATCCTTCTAACTCAAGAGTGCAGTGGTGTAAACGTTCGTCAGACCTTAGAAGACCTTGAGCTTTAAGTATTTTCTTTACTACACCTGGAGTTAATCAATTTCAAGTTGCTGGAGCTGTTCACTGTGATGCTCAGGTCCCTTTTTTTGGGGAACTTAGTGGCAGGAAAGAATAATCTCATACAGTTTGGGTCACCAAAATCACAAGCACCGCTTAGACGTCTGTCTCATGACAAGCTTCAACGACCGCAATATTCCCGGCTGGAAGAGTCCTAGCACACATGTCCCCCAGTTGGAATTCAGCTCGTGTCTTATGTAGGGCCATAAATCATTCCTCTGTGACCCAACTAATGAACGGGAACGGAAATTACAGCAGACAACAAATGCTTCCATTAGGCGTACAATGCGCATATGGTTATGTAAATATATGTTAATGGCATGCATACGTTAGATTTTATAGATTTAATGAAGTCATTTTCACATGCGTGTGTGTTTGTCCATGTGCATTAGAACAGTTGAGGTCAACATATCAGCTGGCTCCAAAAGTAAATCAATGCAAGTATGTGACTGGAGAAACACATGTACTGGATAATTTACACCAATTCCACATTTAAACTAAATCGTTGTATTAATAATAATTAACAGTTGCATGAATGTTTAGTTTGTTTTGTGTGGAAATAATTGGAATTATTATGAACTTCATTTCACAGCATTTGGTAATGAACAAAAGTAGCATTTGTGCGTGACTCACCTGGTCACACTTCTGGTGGAAATTGGCTGACATCTCCAACAGTGTGCTGCGTTCATCCAGTGCTGCAGCGAAGGCCTTCCACTCCTGCTCCAACTGGCCTGAGATCTGTTTTATCTGCTGGGAAGCGTAGTGGCCCGACTCCAGCAGCCGATTACCGACCGACATGATGCGGTTGATATTCACGTACACATTCTGCACAGTAGAATACGAAGTGAGCTCAGCTTGAGCGTGACACACAGTCAACAGTGTGTGAAAATGAAAAAAAAAAAAAAAAGGCCGTTCTAGAAAGCAAAAACTAGAAAGACTAGTGTCTGAGGCCATATCCATGGACTGTGGATAAAAAATACAATGATGATTGAAATTCTAGCAGCTACACTGACTCCTCTTCTCAGGAGTTTTATAATGGTTACATAAAGCCCACTGTGGATAAAGAATAGGATTACTTAATATCTGGCTGTGCAGCTACTAACATGCAGAAAATGTGTGAGCGCACACAAGCAGAGGCAACTCCAAACAAGCACTCAAACACAGCACAAGAGATTGATTCTGAGTGCAATAACTACATGATTATACAGTGCAGGGCATGGGCTCATCCACCCACTTGGGGTGGATGAGCATCGTGTCCTGCTGCAAATCAGCGTGCGTGCGTGTCTTACCATGCAGTTCATAGCGAAGTGGTTGTGCTGGGTTTGCAGCTCTATGGCGTGGGGGTGGTTGTTGCCGATCTCCGTGTAGCCTGCCAGGAACAAGCCCTTGTTGTGCATGATCCAGTCGAACATCTGATACACAGGTAATGACAGACACAAACACACAGAGCAGAAGGAAGCTTAGCCCCCGATAATAAAAACCCACATGGTATGAGCGCACTATTAACTTTCACAGATCATCGCAAGTGCTGGTACTACCACTTAGTCACTGGATAAACCCAAGTGTGTTTGTATACTGCTGGAGTGTGCACATAGTTGTCATCGTTCCCGGCCAGAACACAGAAACGGACTGCCTCTATTAAGACGATCCTCGGAGGCTCTCCTGGAGAACAACTTGTGGCCTGTGGTGTCCTAGCAACAAGCTCCTACTACTGCAGTGTATCCAAGACTGCAGCTCTCTCCGATGCTGCAACCTGCTATTTTATTCTACTCACTCAAACATGGATCTCAGACTTTCTCTCCCTGCCTCTTTCTATTTTGTGCTGCAGCTGTCATCACCTGAGCCGTCACAGCGGCAGCCAGAGTAATTGGGCCTGTAACTGCATAATCTTCCATCTTCCTGTGTCTTATCTTGGGATTTGGAACAGTATAGTCGAGTATAGTCGCCTCGTTTTTAAGTCCTGTTTAAAAGCCAAAACAATAAGGACATGAATAAATGAGTTCTCCATATCCAGCAGTCAATCAATGTTTCTCTGGAGGGATAATTAGGTTTTTGTTTATATTGTTAGTTGCCTGGCCTGCCGCCATCACCAGCTGCTGTTATAGATTACCACTGATTTCGCTATTGACAGTCTCACACCCTCCCCAATCCACCGACCTTCTCTGCGTCCTGTTCGAACAGGCGAAGCTGGAAGCACTGGTCCAGCTGGAGCTTGCGGACATGCCAGGACTGGTGGAGGTGCTGCCTGGTGGCGTGCAGCTTATCCAGCAGCTGGGTGATCCGTGGGACCAGGCCCTGGGTGTCAGCGTTGCACACCCCGCTGCTGCTACTGCTGCTGCCACCGCTGCCACCAGTGCTGCCGTTCCGGTTGGAAAAGGACTCGCTGCTATGGATACGCTGGAGCAATCTGTGGATGGATTTAATATGTGGGTCAATGTCAAAGCTGATTTACTGTGTTGTACTGTGAATTGTCCTCCTGAACTCTGTATTTGTGTGACATGTATAGGAGTTAAACAGCAAACATAAAGTTAGATGTGCAGTTATCAAAAGACAGACTTAATGCTTTTTAAAGATTTAAAGTTGAGAAAGTGTTATGCACATCGATAGGCGAATATAGAAGGCTTTTACTACAAATCGCTTATGACTCAGCAACCTTTCCTTTCAAATGTTTTCATATTTTGTATATTTTGTTAGATTTTCACATCTGCTTTCCCCAGGCATTTCAGCATTATTACCTCTGTCCTTCAGTATCCAGCTCCTCTATGGGAGCTTTAATGACTTTCTTCTTCAGTGTGGCATGCTCTTCGATCATCCGCCTGGCTCCTTCCAGGTCTTGAGGAAAGTCTTTCCTTGACACAGTTTCCTGCATCTCCTCTAGTCGGGTCAGCATCTGGGTAGCGTGACCAGAGAACTCCTCAAACGCCACACGCACCTGAACAAAAACATAGTCAAGTCAAAATCGAAAGATTAATATTCATTCAGCCACTTAGTTTATTGTTCTCCTTAGTGACTCTGATGGATTCAGATTTCAGTGGCCCTGAGGATTCTAAGCAGATTAAAGATCAGCCCAGACTGACAGCACTGGCGGGTATCTGACCTCTATCCACTCCTCATGGTTATATTCCAAGCTTCCATCGAAATCCGCCGTAAGCTGGGAAGGGTCCACAACTTTCGTCAGGCCTTCTAGTGACACCATTGTGGTCTGAAAAATAAAAATAAAAATAAATTAAAACCAGAACATACTTTATCCAAAGTTTTGTTACCGATGTTCTTTTCTACAATTAGAATCAAACGGCTTGGTACAGTTTGTTTGATTACCTCTGGCTTTCCTTCACTTTTCACTGAAATTAAATAGACATGCAACAATTGCATATCACCAAGTCAGTTTCAGAGCTACAGTGAGGAGATGTCTCCCAGTTTGGTTTCAGTGCCTCTGTGTTTCTGCTAAGCCACCTCCACATAACACCCCCACACACATGGCCAGAGATGGCTGGAGACAGAATCATATCTAGATAGGTTTGTGTAGGCCAAACAATGCAGACACACGCTATTGTCATTGGGTAAAAAAAAACAATCATGGTGGCACTTGCCAGGGGAAAATACTGATGGCTGCCATGTTTGCTGTTGTTTTTCAAGTTAATTGATTTAAACTTCTAATTGTTACATGTTTCGGGAGTATTTTCAACAACACATTTTATCATCACGTAAAATCACGGTTGTCATTAACTCTCTGCTTCTGATATAGGTAGAGAGAACAGAGTGTAACATGTCCCAGCACTGGTCTAAAAGATCTATTCTAGCGAGAATAAAATGACACAAACACACACAAAATGTAGATGGTGGACGCAGGGCACATGCATCTGACATACGTGGTCTATACAGTATACAATTCGTGATGATGATTCATGATAAATGCAACTGACATATGTACAAATACTAATCCACAGACAGTAAATCCATTAAACAGCCATGTGGTGGAGAAAGGCTCTACCCTGTGGCATCTCTGCCCCAAATAATCAATACAGTGTCATTAGACCTACGGTACAGCTGGTGTGTGTGTGTGTGTAATTGGAGCACTTTCGACACCGGTCCATTCACTCGCACAGTGACATGCACTGTACAGTTAAACACGGGCCATGCAGGCTTCTGCAGAACCAACCCATGTCTCACGGAAAGGCAGGTAATTATCACAGTGCGCGAGGCATTTTAATGACAGATCAAACAGGGGGTTTGGCAATCGTTACGAAGAACTCATTAGAGGGTATTTACTTAAAAAGCCTTGACAAAGATCATCTCAGAAGTGGAAAGGATCCCCGAATTGCTAGATAGACAATAAAGTCTTGTTTTCACAGCAACATGCCTTCATTCCCTCGCTCACACATTACAGGCAAGATTTGTTTATAGCCTGAAAATACTTGGTTTTGTGGAATCATTGAATCGGCTGTGACAACGGGACTGCATCACGACCACGGGTGCTGTGTTTGGGGCGATGTTTTCTTTCGCCAGCATTACGACAGCTGGCGGGTGATCGACTCATCCAAAACAGCAGGGAGAGAAAAACAATGAAATGTGCTGACAATGAGCAGCTCAAAACAGGACAGGCCAGGGGGCGGGGGGGGTGGATGGATGCTGGATGATTTTACAACTCAGCTGACAGCACAGCACAACACGGGGATTATGGCTGACTCTGTCCTTTTCCTACTTTTACCACACATTACTTCAACATGCCCATCTGCGTGCTTTCACCGTGCATTGCAGCCATGTGTGTTACTGACAGGTCCAGCCCCCAAACAGCATAACATGTTACTTGTGCTTAGCTATGCAGCTTTGCATCAGCAACAGAATAAATAACTGCATCTCTAGTGTTTTTTAGTTAGTGCTTTTAGCAGGTTACACACCGTGGTTACGCAACTTGTCAAATAAACCCACCTGATTACACGAAGCCAGAAAGTTCAGATTAATAAAATATCCTATTGCTGCGTTGAAGGTTTTTCTTCATCTCACCTCGAATTCAAACTTAGAGCTGCCGAAGTTGGTCCTCTGCTTCTGCCAGAAGTTGTCCGGTTTGATGATGAGGGCAACGTGGATGCAGGATGGAAACGACTCCTGCAGGATCTTCAACAGGGGCTTGATGCTGTCCCACTTGGAGCCGCGCATGTCAACGATGACCGTGAAGCCATGTTTACACACCTCCTCGCTGTGGTGGTTAGGGACGGACGGTCGGCGGGAGTGGGAGGAATTAATGGCAACAGGGGGAGGGAGGGGAAGGAGAACATGAGGGAGGGAGTGTCGATTAGAGACGGCATAATCCAGAGAGAGAGACAGAGAGGGAGAGAAAGAAAGGGACAGATGACAGGCGTGGGAAAGGATGAGAGGAATGATGGAGAGAGAAAAAAAAGAAAGGAGATGCAAATGAAAACGGGGGGAAAGAAAAGAGAATCAAAACAAACGGTGAGATGACGCATTTTCTATACTGTGAAAAGCCTACGCAGCGAATACACAGCCCCCACACACACCCACTTACACATATACAGTATCCACGCCCACACAGAAACCTGCCGCCAGCGACTCACTAATGTGTGCACAAATATAAAAATACAAATCAACATATTTGTGGATCATTAACTTCATCTCCCTGCGGCGCTCTGCTCTGGCTGACATCATTCTCGCATCTTACAAACACACACACTGTAAACTACAACCGAAACTAAAGCCTGTTCTGGATACGTGAGCCCTCACAATAAATGACTCCAAGAAGAACTATTGTGTTGTTACTCTGACATCATTTTTATCTTTCCCCACCAAAAACTAAACATTCATGCCCTTTTTTCACCATTATCGTTGCATCACTGCCTCTCTAAAGACCTCCATCCTTTTCTGCAAAGCTCTCGCTATCTTGTCTCTCTCTGTTAGAGCCTGTCAGGAGCCAGTGTGCAGCACTGTGCAGATGTTGCCTTTCCCAAAATAGAACGCCTTTGGTCACCGAAAACCGCTCAGTTCAGACAGACGATCAGGAGGACATGACATGACAGAGGAGTTCTGAACGCACGGACGGAGGGACGACAAGGATTTACTCCGATTTCACTCGCATTTCACAGAGCCGTGAAAGGAGAACGGATCAAACGACGGGAGGATGGAGGAATGAGGATGGATGCGGGAGGTGGTACATGACAAATGACAGCGATCAAAGGTGGAGAGTAGAGAGGTTTACCTGCGCGATGAGGAGCTACTCGTCCACGAAAACAACTGGTGCTGCTGCACTGCCTCGGTTACTGCGACACTTTGTTTTGCTTTCACACACACACATACACACACAGTTGCTCGCTCGCCTGCTCCCTCGCTCACACACCTCCTCACACATGCGCTCTTCGTTGCTGTCAGTTATAATTCCCCCTCCCCTTCTCTCCTCTCATTTCTCCAGTGCTTTTTCCTCTGCTGATCAGTGCTTCTCATTCATTTTCTGTTAGGCATCCCTCTCTTCCATCAGGCTTTCCCTCTCCGTTTCTGGACCTCACTTCAGCTTTATAACACATATTTAGCAGCAAAACAAAGCCGCAGCAAGCTAAGAGGCGATGCTTCATTTATTTTCTTTTTTAAAAATGCATCCCACACACACACACAAACACAACTGAATCACATATCACAAAATAAATGTATAACCTGGGAATCCCGGCAAGGTATGCTATCAGTCTCCTCAGGTCATCCGCTCGTATTCTGTCGTGGTTGCTGCGTGATGGAAACGTTAACACTGGACCCCCACGTCGGTCTCTGCCGCCTGAGGAGACGAAGACCATGACAGACAGTGTAGATATCCATCAACACCAATATTCTTTTATGAAAATCAATATTGAATTACAGTACGTTTGTGTCAGCGAAAATTTAGAGTAACAGCTAAAAGAGCGACGGGCTTGACAAATATGAGATGCTGAACCTGCTGAATTAAACGGCCTTGGCAAGAGATTTTATTTTGATCTGAATTAATATTGTCTCGTGGAAAAAGCTAAAGTCAGGGAGCAAGTACAACACAGAGGTCTGTGGTAATTCACACAAAAGGGAGTGGTGCAGTATTTAAACTCTAAAGCTAATGAAGCGGCATTTTGGCTTAAATTATTAAGCGCAGACTAAAAACCCTGAAATCCTTCATTTAATTTAAACTCATGGAGGCGCTAGAGGGAAGTCAGAGTGTCCAAAACCAGTAGAATTTGTTTCTGAAGGCCACGAATGTATGTAATAAATGCTACATTTCAAATACTACATTTCCCACTGCAAGTAAAAGCCTTGATCTGCTAGAGGCCCTAGATAAAAAAATATGAACAGAAATCAAAAACAAGAGAGCTCATGCACTGCTGATGAGTAGAACCCTAATTATAAGACTTACTTATTCCAAATGCATGCAAGCTTACTGGAGAGTTGCTGGTTTGTGCAACATTATATAATGTAAAATTCAATGTTTCTAAAGCCAATAGAACATCCTGCAATTTAAGTGGTAGCTGTTGCTGTTTGTAGTCTTTGTTCCCAAGACTGAGGCATTAAAATGCGATAACATAATAATATTTTCCTCTTCGTTTTTTGACCAGCGGCACAAGCAGGGAGCTGCTCCAGTCACGTGGGAACTTGTAAACACAGGCTGACTGCGCTCAGCCCACAAATTAGCGAGTTCAGTTGGGTTGCTGTGCGCCTGTAGGCTCGACCCGGCTGCTGCGAGGAGAAAATCAACCGCTCACGTGGCAAACAGGCAATGAGGAGTGAGAGCGAACATGGCCGATTTATTAAGGGGCCTGATTTGGGATAATAGGCTTAGCTCATTTACCCTCCTTTTCACCAGCGGCCCGTCCTCAGCCTCCCTGCCTCCTTTATTTCAAAGCCAATTACATGACTACTATGGGATGCAGTCGCTGACGGTAAGTCATCTCCATGGCAACACTGCCCCGTCTCTCTCGCTCTCAATTTCTGTTTGTCTGAATCATTGGCCCCCATCACTGTGTTTTGTCTATAACCTTCTCTGAACTAGGGGACCAAAGAAGGGTGCGCACATAGTGCACATATTAACAATTTATTGGGCACATGATCTGATGTCTGGAGCTTCTTTCAATGCATTTGGATCCACATAAATACAAGTTAGGATAATAGTCAAACTCCATCTCTCACACAAGCACACATACAGTACTCTTCTGCGTGAACTGAAAGCTTCTGTGTGTTGTACAAATAATCCTGTTGGATGTTCTTGGCAGTCCACATCTTCAGCTCGGCCTCCTGCGAGTTTTCCCTGGCACAAATTGACTGTGTGTGTGTTGGGTTTTCCTCTGAGGGGTTTAGGACACAGGCAGCTGTAGCTCTTTATTCTCGCTGACTAAACAATGGATGACTTGTGTGTCTCCAAATGTGTTGTTTGTAGGCCCTATGTGTGTGTACATGTATGTGAGTGGTGATGGGTCAAGTGTTAAGTGTCTGTGCCTCAGTCTGACCCTGCTTCACAGGCAGTGGGCCGTTTATTATTATTAGTGTCAGACATATACATATTAAGACAGAAGTTTATATTATAAAGACAGAAGTTGAATATGTGCACTTTATGTTAACTAGACTCCTCATGAAGTCTTGTCCAGCATGATCAGCCAGTTGAGGCAGGTAAAGTTAGACTAAATACAAATCCACACAATCTTACCTGACAGAAAGGCAACTTTTTCTTTGAGGATGGGAAGAACCTCCATCGCTCTCATCTCCTCATTTCGCCTGAAACCTGAACAGAGAGAGGAGACAGGGAGTCAGTAGTGTTTGAAAGGAAGAATGTTAAATAAAGCTTCCCTTCTCTGCTCCCTCTTTATTTCCCTCAACACAGATTATTTGGGACAGAGGAGATTTTGCGCAATTGTAATCTGGAGAGCTACAGCTCTTAAGCACAAGGAATAGAAGCCCATTTTGATTCTCTTGAATCGTGAGGGGAAAAGAGATGTGTGATAACACACACACGGGGGGTGTGTTATGGTGAGACAAAGTGAGGCCACACTCAGGGAAACAGAGCACTGCTGTAGCTGTAGAGTTGGAATTGTGAGCGCGCGCGCACACACACGCACACACACACAGCACATGCCACCACAGTTCCCATCAACTTGAGGTAAGACGCGTCAATAAATGCTGTTTATAGAAGGATGAAGGGTGAAAGTGTGTTGAGATTTAATCACAAACGAACATTAACGTGGCTAATTAATAACATGAAATGTTGTTGCTGCTGTTGTGCTACTGTTACACTGTTTACAGATTTAAAAAAAAAAAGCATGACTTACTGCTGTTGTCAAAATTAAACAACAGTGCGACCTGACAAGTTTAATATTGAGGCGGAAACAGAGAGAAATGCAATTCATCTAAAATTTATACATTCAAATTTAATATAGCAGCTATGAGAATATGGAAATTTGAAATGGTACTACCATAAAAGGTCTGCAAATCAAAGTTATTCCAACTAGTCTTGCATTGCGACTCATTTTAACTGTTGAGCCATTTTCCTAGAAAACACAAATGCCAGCCTCATAGTGACACCAGAGGAAAAGTCACCAAAGTTAGTTGGATTCATCCTCTGGGAACCACAAAAGCCAATACCAAATGGAAATTCAGTTGACCAGACATACAGGGACAGTAAAATACCCCCATTTATTAAATGTAACAAACTTTATGAATCCTGGGTTACGCCACTGGCTGCATGTGGACAGAAAATTAATCCAAAACGCCCAGTGCAATAAACTGATATATAAACTATCACCCATTAAACTACTAAAGTAGCTTGATCTCGTGAGTGTGACCCAACCCCCCTGCTGTGCTGCTAATATTCCATGAAGAGTGAATGGAGGACTGTCAGGACTGAGATAGTAAATAGCTGGAAACCTGTTCAAACAACTCCTATGTAGAGACACACAATTCCCTAAAGTAATTAAACACGTCTCATCTTCAGCACGAGCCCGGAGGTGAACAGAATGGACCCAGATTTTGTCCTTGCGCCCCGACAGAGGTCTGGTCTGTATGACTGATGACCCAGACAAGTCGTATTACCCCAGTGTCTCTTTTTCTGTCGTTCATCTGTCTCTGTCTGTGTCCCGGTACATCCTCCATCATACTCTCCTTTTTCATACAGTTAATAAAAAAAAATGGATTCATTTAATTTGCTTTGTGCTCCACATTAACGGCATCACATGTCTACATTACACATGTGTTACATAACAAGTACAATGTAAAGGGGAGGGGTAACTTCTCTTCTGGCCTTTTGACGATTATGATGCAAATCTGCACGCACACAGTCTTCTTACAGGCGCTTGTAGTGAATTGTACTCCAGTTTCTGGGCTCAGCGTGCCGTCGTATTTACGACTGTATGCTAATGAGATGCTAATTCCCTTCTGCCACCGGAGGTGATGGATGGGAATCAGGACTTTCCGCTATTTTTACTCTTCTTTCTTCCTCTCGTTTGTCTCCTGATCTGTCTCCCTTAGGGTGCTGCAGAAAACAAATTAACGTGATCAACTCCAGTTCCCACTGCGCTCCTGTTGAGAGTGAGCTTGTAGTCCTTTATAGATGATGCATGAGAGAGTCGAGTGCAGAGAGAGCGAGAGAGAGAGAGTGAGAGAGAGAGAGAGAGAGAGAGAGAGAGAGAGAGCTCTTACTCCGTCTCCATTTGTGGGAACCACGTGAACCACATTTTATTTTCTCTGGAGAGCAAGGGTGTCAAATCCAGGACAGCTTATGATTAGTGTCATTATTGGTCAGTGGATTGTTTTCATCTAGTTGTTATTAATTTATCAAAGGAATCTGAACAATGTGGTACAAAATATATAGTAAGACAGCTCATGATGGGCTTTTGTCATTTAAGCAGCTTGCTTTGCCTGAACAACACCACAAAGGTCAAAGGGTGAACCACGTATAGTAATTCAGCAAGTCTTTAAGTCTTTGTCTGTAAAAATGTTGCAAGTTGTAGTTGGCAAATGAAACACCAGTCCATGCCTTCCGCCTGCCCTCAGGCATTATGAGCCTACACGCACTTCTATATGTCGACAAACTTAGGAGGTTACACAATTCAAATCACACAACGTTTACTCGTCATTAGCAGCATCATTGTAACAACCTCATTTTATAAGCAAGCTAAATATTTATTTGAGTTTTGGATTCTTGAGCAAAAACAGAAGCAGGCATATACGACGTCAGCAAGATTTTATTTACTACACCCCAGTGTATTATTAAAATCAGTCAAAGCAAACCTTTTCCAATAGGCATTTAGCATGCAACCCTAATCTTATAGACACAATATTTAATTGAATAATGGAAGACGGGATAAATAAGCAGACCGACATGAAGCTACCAACCACATAAGCACTGCTACAGATGGGCGGACCTCAAATGTGGCTGCTACTTCCATTACGGCTACTGAAGCTTTGAAGCCACACTGTATTGCTGCGATTGCCGTGTGACGGTAACACAAGGAGGTAGCACATACTGAGGCTGAATTACATAACGCACGCAAATGGATAAGTCAGCACATTTTCACGACTGAATAATTTCCTCTTGTAATGGCTGTGAGAGTCGACAGTGGGGGCTTTGTAGCTCTGTGAATTCACTACTGTACGGCAAAGTCTAACGGACGCGGCGATTAACATCTGCACAGACACACGTTCGTATCTTTCCCGAGTTCTTGGTCTGAACACGAGGTAAGTTTAAACACACAGATACATCACTGTGCACTGCGGAGCTGTGGGAGTGGAGAAAGTGGCACAGCAGCTAAATATAGTGTGTCCAGGTCACACCCACCCTAATATACACACACACACACACACACACACACACACACACACACACACACACACAAAGGAGAGTTTTCTGGATGAATGACGAGCAAAACAAAACAGACAAAATAAATAAAGAAGGAATATGAAGGTACAAAAACATTTTTTTGAGACGCACCAGTGTCATAACGACATAGGAATAAAGTGTGTGTGTGTGTGTAGAGATGGAGTGTATAGTAACTGACTGACTGAGGAAAACATATACACGGTAACACTGTGCAGTCACAATCTCTTTCCTTCTTTCCTTCCCTCTTCCTTTCAGTTTTAGATCAACCGCTGCAAAGAGATGTAAAAACTCCTGCTGGCGATACTAAAAAACGAGGGATAGGGGCTTGTACCTGTCAGCTGGATGAGGGTGGAGCCAGTCTGAGCACACCACCACTTGTGATTGGTTGCCCAGCAAGTCATATCTGATCATTGTCCCGCAAATTGTTCAAAATCCACAGATTGTAGTGCACTTGGCTTTGTTTGCTGATGGAGAAACGCACTGCGCTGCTGCCATCAGTTAATGACAGCCTGACTGGCCGCTGTGCTGAAAGGATCCCAATCCACTGTGGGCAGAGACACGGCAACTGAGGCTAATCCAGGGATTCCTGAGGGAGATATTCCAATCCAGCAGACAACCAAAACCGCCTGCTGTTGGTGCTGTCTACGCGGCCGTATGGAAAAAGCGGCGCAAACATTTCCAAGCGCAAACGCAGCACATAAGTGTAGACTGTGTCAGTGTGCATACGTGCACAGTTTGGATGGACAGTCTCAGCGTGCAATCACTGTGGCATTAAGTGAGCTAATCTGTCTGTCTTCAGGAAAGGCAAGAACATGGAGATAATCCTCATGTGTAGGAGGGGCAATAATTATAATATGCCTGCGCTGCATTTAGAGAAGCTCCTTAGCATGATGAAGGAGTGTTGAGAATGATGAGGAAACCCCTGACAGAGCAGGAGGGATATAAAATCAAACACACATCACAGGACTTTCATTGACTGTCCTTTTCATTGACTGTCAACCACTCAGGGTTTCCCAGTATTGCATTGTTTGTATTGTATTGGATTGGATTTTGGCAATTATATTTCTTTTGAGATAACAACTCTACATGAAATCAAAGATGGTCTATATAAACAGGATTCACTCTTCAGCAAACATTAATGTTAACCTTAACAGAATATATTTGCCTCTCCGGCAGAGATAGAAATATTTAACGTCAATGCTATTCCTCGTTTTATTTTTAAATAAAAGGCGTTGGCAACAGCTGAGGAAGTTATTACCTTGTGGCTGATGTCTGAATTCAGAGATACTGATTTCTTCCCATGAAGACTTTACTCTCCAAAAGCCGAGGTGAACGTTTCTCAGCAGGGAGCACATTTACACTGTACAATAAAAACACGGCGGATCAACCTGCACCAAACCAAAGTCTGAAGTCCCTGGTCCTCGCCCTGTGAGGTGGGTAATGGTGAAACAGAGACACTAGTGATTTGGCTACACCCCTCACTGAGCAGGGGGCAAGGGATGGGAGGGAAATGCCAGAAATGGCCATCATGCTTTTCTGTATGGACCCAACCACAACAGTCCGTGATCGTTTTAGGCCTGGATTGCTAATGGGTTGAGTGTGTTCGAATATGTCAACGAACAGAGGCTTGTAGGGGGCTTCTAGGGGTCAAGTGGGCATTAGACGAGCGGATACAACAAAGCAGTTTACTCAACAACACCACCACTGCCAAGTCTAACCCAGAGCCAGATACTTCAGGGAGGAGTGCACCGAGTGTGTTTCAGTGCTTCAAAAAATTAGACGGAATCCAACAGCTGTCTGGACCCCGACATATGGGAAGAGTGGTGCACTTAGTCAGAGGAGGGAGGGGGAAAGTTGCTTACATACCACAAAAAGAGGCCACTCACACACTGGCAGCATCCCCCTTATCTGGTTGAACAGCAGTTACACGCAGGGGGAATCTCATATTGGCTCACCCACTGCTGACTTGGACAGTATGGTTCTAAACCAGCTGCTATGGGTCAAGAGAAACCAGAACTGTGAACATGTGTGTGTATATCCCTGCATACTTGTGGACTTCCCACGTTTACAGTGTGCCAGAAATTCCTGGCTGAGGGATGTGTGGGAATGGCAGGAATTCACTGAGGCTGAGGGAGCGGATTGGACTTGATCCTGATGGCTGATGCTCTGAAAAGCCAGGTTACAATACGCAAAATACTGGACATAGAGACTGCGCTTCTACTGGTTTCACACAAGTACGCATTTATGCTTGATGGTGTAATTCAAATTATTATATTCAGTTTACTAGGAGAACTTCTGGGCTCTACGGCAGCAATCCCCAAACAGTGGACTCCCATCTTGATCCAGATCCCCAAACTGCACATGAAAAATAATTGTCATCTTGTGGTAGCTGAGTCCTATCCAATCAGGTGAAAGCGTGTGTTTAGGCAACAGGTGACATATTTAGGTGTTGTGGCTCTCTTTCTGCCTCTCTAACCGACTGCAGCGGTTCTCATTGGCTGCTGCACAGAAGGGTGTTGTCCTGCTTGATAATAAAGAAGCAAGGAGAGCTGATGCGATTGGCTGGTGTGCTGAAACCCAGCTGTGCTACTCTAACAATGCACCTATTGTGGGTACAGCTGGCACCGACTACGCCACTGTATACACACAGACACACACGAAACTAGTTACCAAGCAAGAACACGTGATTAGAATCTATTGTTTCAATTGGCGATTGAGCAATAAATCTATATTTGTGTATGCTGAGCCGCCATCCGTGTCAGTGCTCTAGGCAAAGGTAGGCCGGCTGCACCGCATTTTTTCTTAGGTTGATACACATAAAAAAAATCTTCCCAGCACCATGTTAATGATTTCCAATTCAAAAAGAACAGTGTGGACGAATCAAAGATGCCATTTTAAGATATACTGGTTAAGCAGTAATTTAATGCTGCATTAGACACTGCGTTCTTCCATTTGACTCTTTTTGTCCCCAAATCCCAGGCTTGGAAGAGCAAGAGTGAAAGCAGCTTTCCTTCACCTCCGCCTTTTTCTGTTCTCTCCATCCGTCCAGACCTCTAATAGCAGGGTAGGCTAACGGGGCGAGAAACAGGCCAGGGTTACCCCAGCGACCCAACAACAGCAGGGGAGGAGGGGAAAAAAGTCAGAGAGACGGAGAAAAGAAGGCTTGAAAAGAAGGCTTGTTATAGGTGCCAAGAGTTCATTTGTCTGGCTCTTTCAGTGCCACCTGATCTCATTCTGACAATGGTGACGAGACGGAGGGAGAATAACAATATTACCGTAACACCGTCCTGTCCTAGTGAATGACCTGCTGCGATACTATAACCTGAATTCCGGAAAAGTTTGAAACTGGAATAAAATGAAAATTCAAACTTTTGTTTTCATTTTATTGAAATGACAATGTTTAAACCGGGAATTCTGGTTGCGGTCCTACATTTCCAGTGTGCATGAACACAACATCTGGAGGTGGTGCTAACATGAAAGCTCAACTTGCAGGATGCAACTGATGACTGGAGACTTAACGTAACTGAATTCAGTAATGCTGGAGTACTTCTACTAGGGAGACAGAAAGAGGAAAAAGTAGCATTGATGGAAAAGCACCAGCCTACACACGCCACGGTCCTTGCAGAGCACTTCTCTGCACATCTGTCAAGGTCCAAGGGCATTAACATTATTACATAACAGCACTGCACTCCTCCACTTCCCCCTTTTCAGCCGCCCAGTCAGACCAGTGGCTCAGTAGGCTAGGCCAACAGATGGACGTGCCTAATCTTTCACCCCGCTCTGTACCAGGAAGTGAAAGCTGGCAAGCACTGAGAAGCTTTAAAGAAACACTGTCTTAACAGCTTTTACACAGACAGGCCAAACAGTAGCAGCGAAGCCAAGTATCATCGAGACATAACTGCATCCATACTTTCATGGCCTTTTCCTGCAGGCAATGGGGCTACTTCTACCGAGGCCCTGGGGCTCTGGAGCAACCTGCCAACTCAGTGTCCTCCTTTGTATCTAAGGTTTGAAGGATTCCTGATTTACCAAGGCCAACGTTGATGATACGTCTATGAAGAGTAAGACTTTTTCACAAAACACAGCTGAGTAATAAACCTAGATGTGAAAGTTGTCACATGCTTCTCAAAAAGTCCCATTTAAGACAGGCAATGGCAAATGTCAACCATCTAATGCGAGAGAAGAAAACATCATAATCCTTAATCCTGCAGTGTTGGTGAATGCTGTGTCAATCTGAAGAATAACAGACGAGTCAACGCAGGGTGTAGGGACTGGGAAATTAAGAGAAAACCCAGGGGATAAAGAAAAATCTAAGGGAAAGGTAAAATCTTCACTTGATGAGAGAGAAAGAACAGAGCAGCGCAGAATGAAGGTCCACCTCCTAAAACTATAGACACAGGTAGCCACCAAGAGGGAAACAGTATGTGAATGTTGAAGGGAGCCAAAGAGATGTGAGAATGCTGACGACACTGAAATATTAAACTTGTGTGTACATGTGAGTTTGTAACTATTTCAGCGCACTACACAATGTTCTATCATTATCATATGCATGGGCAAACACACAGATGGCAGCATAACCAAAGCTATGTTTCATAGATTCTTGGATTAATGTATGTTTTACCTGCTATCTGACTCGATACATCTCCTTTTGGCTCCTTAGGGAGGGATCCATCTGCAAAAAGAATTAAAATACAAATAAATAATCAGCGATGACACTTTTGAGATGCGGCAAAGAGAACATATGGACTTAAGGATGAAAGAGAAAACTAACAGTAAACCTGTGACACATTGGCTAAGTCAACAAACATTATTACAGATGTGTGAAACGGACGGATCATTTGTGAACAGCGTGTTGTGCTTCCACAGAAGCAGCGGATGCAGGGATTATGTTTTCATCGGCCTACAACTCATGACCAAGGCTCACTGGTTTCTCAGCCCATAAGACAACGGGCCCATTGATGCGGCCTATAGCCTGTGTGCGAGAGGCTGCTGCTGTGACTGAGGGGACGATACGGTGAGTGTCATGTGCTGTCAGAATGTAAACAGGCTGGACACTCCACCGGCTGACTCAGTGACACATGCTGCCCGGCTGCTCTGACTCAGGCTTACTCCTTCCTGTTTACCCTTACAGAGCAGTGCATTAAGGCGGAGAGACGGTATCAGTAACAGTATGTAATAGTATAGCGTTTAATATGTCATAGTTAAACATTGTCAACTGCACAATAAAATTGTAAAAATTAAAATGCTCACTTAGTAAGTATTTACACTTTGCTGTGGCACAGAGATGCTCAGTGGGAGTCACAGTGAAGTTAATTGCTTAAATTATTCTTATAAGAATTTTAATTAAAAGCAACAGAAAACCTGGTTTAAGTTGACTATCTAAAAATCATTGCACCTTGATGCTTGCACTTTCAAACACAGACGTGACAGCGGATTCCCCTCTGTACTGCTAAAAGAGCAACTGCCTCACCAAACAGACGTGCAACGTTTCGCTACTGGCAAATTTCCAATAATGAACATATAGCAGCACAATTCGCATAAAACTACACATGACCAGACACGTTGGAAAGAACCGCCAGCGCCACAAGGGCTCGTGTTCATGAGGAGAAGCTCGCAAACACGCCATGGGAAAGTGGAGAGGAACAACCAAAAGAGGCACAGAGACCCCGGGAAAGCTGTGAACCTGGGAGAACTTCACGGAGAATCAATGGGATGAGGCACGAGAGCAATGGAAAATGAAAGACCAAACACCGACATACCTCACATATTTGCGATGCCAAAGACGTCCACGTAAGCCCCAGTGTTCAACAACGTAATAACAGACTACAGTAGTTATTGCCCACATATTATCACTATCTAAACAATAAGATTTGCAGCCGTGCCGTAAGTCAAACACATGGATAAAGACACAACGCAACATACTGCTTACTGTGCGGATAAACACACAGTTATGAATGGAGGGCTTTCCTCTGAGATATGGCCGCTGAAGCCGTACATTAATACATCTGCACGCGCACACACAGACCAAGCCAACTTTGAAAAAGACCACAGTAGCATAAGCCCACCCCCAAAACATCAGCCAAGCTGTTTAGAGAAAGTTAAACACACACAGTCGCACACGTTGAGGAAATGAAAAGGCAAAATCAGTGATCAATGACCTGATCCCATAAACTCTCCCTGTCTCTTAAACATGCAAACAGTCTGATACAGTGAACTCACCCAGACCCCGGCTCTGCTGAACACTGTCTACACTGTATCCCACACTCAGCTCAGTTCCACGGACTCGCACCGCTTCCGTCTGAGCCCACATTAACACCCCTTTCTGTGGGACGTGCCTTCCCCTTCTCGTCAGGCACAGTCACCGTTTGACTCACACACAAATAGGAAAGACCCCCCTTTCATTTAGAAATACCTATTGTCTGCCTCACGCTGACTGAATTGAAGCATAAGGCACAAAGCGGTGAGTAACGCCCCTGCTGTCAGAGCTTTCTTGGAGAGCGAGGTGGTAGATATGGCTGCAGGGGTTTATCCAACATTTAAAAGTCAAGGGCCACGGACAAAGCGTTTCACAGCTGATTGCCTTAGGGATCTGAAAAGATCTTTGTTGCTCGATGTAGGCGGTGAAACACCCAATGAAAAAGTGAAACTGGTTGGATGCATGACATCAACTTGCCAAAGTTAGAGAGAATGAAAGAGTTTGTCCTTCTAGAAGCCAATACTCTGGTATTTACGGACAGATAACCCGCAGCTCAGCACTGTGACATCACCAAATCTTTGTTAACACAAGCAAGTGTAATGCAACAGGTGTTTATCACAACTATCTCATACACTGATACTGATCTGAAAATCCCCAAGTAGCTACATGTGACCAGTCTTTAATAAATAATCTTTGTTTCAGTCCCCATTGCAACATGTCTGTCCACGCCATCAGACATTTTTCTATCCAGCCATATTGTTACCTGCCCTCCTGTGAAGCCCCAGGGGTGTTTTTAGATGCGATAGAAAAGATGAAGAATCAGGGTTTGGCCTAAAGATGGAGACTAAAAGACAGTACTAGAAAGTGTTCTCGATTTTGCCTGGGGACACCTGGGACGCTCTCAAGGACCTCAGTGCTCTGCAGTCTTTGCTTTAATACACAAAAGGCCACTGACTGTGATGTTTACTATCAATCGATTCTTCTCAGTTACTGGCCCTTAACAGGAGAAAACAGGGGGTGAACAGTAGCCAAAGGAATAGACAGAGAGCGATAGTGAGAAAGATGGGGAGGGCATCAGTGAGAAAGCAGTTTTCAATGCACTGGAGACCCAAAGAAAAAGGAGTACAATGGTCTTTCAGGACATGTCCCAGTTTGGTTGGCTCTCTCTCCCCGTCTTTCTGCTCTCTGAACAGGAGCACGGGCCATTCTGGTAAATCGTTCACGCTGATCCTAATTCCAAGTCTCTTTCATTAACTACCTGAAACTATGTTAACGCAGCTTGGGCACGTGGTGCTTACATTCACAGTTCTCCGGTCGTTATCTTTCTCAGATCACACTCTCTCTCCCTCTTCGTTCCTTTTCAGTCCACCTGCTCAGAATAGACTTCCTTATTTCCTTCTAACAGGACAATAAATCATTCACTCGCTCCAAGCTTTATTGTTTATGCTCCTCTAACAAGAATGCGTAAAAATGGTTATCTGCACACATGATTTCACGGCCTCTAGCAACCTGCTCTCCACGCTGACCTACCTCCTGCCTTCGCCTTCTTCTCCATCTTCTCTCCATTTTTCTCTTTGCCCCCGTCTCGTTCCAGCTTGTTTTGGAAAAGGCAGTGGCGGGGCGGCAAATGTTCCCCGAGCTCACGCCAATTAGCTGTCACGCCGGCGATATTACAAAACGAGAGCACAGCAGATGAGGAGCAAAAGTGGGACAAGCTCCTTTTTATAAACACGCGGGGAGGCGAGAGGTTTGCATGTGTGTGTGCGCTGCTTCTAGCCAGGAGCTTTTTAATTTACACACCTGACAAACACTTTAACCCTTTGGTTCCTGGCTAATGAATAACACACAATATCTGGCATTATTACCTTGTATTGTCATTAACTTAAATCTAGCAGTTAGTCTTAAAAGAACACTTTGTTCTGCCTGACCCAATAAGCTCTGACTGACAGCTACAGTATGTTTCTACATCAGCAAACATCTGCTTATTTATTTTAGGCTGACTTTTCTAAGTTTGTAACACTTGGTGAAACTTTGCTTTCAGTGCATCCCAGCGCATGCGATGATCTAAACCTGAACTCTGTGGCCCATATTAAGACCACATAAAGAGCCCTCACCATTAGCTCTTATCTGCTGACCTTTGCTCGTATCTAGTCCTTATCTAGGCAGCAACCGTGCGTCTGTGTGAGTGGGGGAAACTCATGGTCAGCACAGGCCGAGCTGGTTTTACATACCGTAGGCTTGTTGGTGAAGACATAGTGCAGGTAAGGCTGACTGCTGTGGTAGCTATTACCATAGTGGTTGACGGAAAACCCAGCCCTCACGATGGTCATTAAAAAAACAAAACATTTAGAACTGTTCTGGTACATACCACATACAAAATTGTTGCAGTTTCAGAGTTAAACCATGATTATTGACTGCCGCACTTCGCAAAAAACTAAATGCTAAACGCATACTGTCCAGCCGTTTCTCCAATTGCAGCATTCACCGTGGACTTGATTTGTGCTGTTGAAGGTCACTGCATTGTGCAGCATCAGGTCTTTCCCTATAAATGTGGCTCTGAAATAATGGCACATTGATTTGTGTTTGTGCAGGTAGCGACAGTTACTAACACCTCTCGGCAGGTTTCACGATGAAGTTTATGGTTTGTTTACACCTTTCCAAATAAGAATCTTTAGATTTTTTAATTTTCAGATCAATTTAGTCAACATTTCAAGTCAAGATTTCAGCATTTTCAGAAATACCCTTATGTGTCGTCTTATGAAGACCTATAGCAGTGGATGAAGCCACCAGCAAATCTGTTTTGCAGTATCTGCTTAACAAAGACACGACATTTATATTTGGTTATCATGTTTGGATTCACCAAAGCCAGTTTAAAGAATAAAGCAAGACTCTTTATTCTGGCTAATCCACGGCATTACCTCTCCTTCAGTCGCACCTCACTTCCTTCTACCCCCCGCCTACATGTAAA
Source organism: Macropodus opercularis (assembly GCA_030770545.1). Lineage (NCBI taxonomy): Eukaryota > Metazoa > Chordata > Actinopteri > Anabantiformes > Osphronemidae > Macropodus > Macropodus opercularis. Next base: position 6,680,959 of record JAUCMP010000029.1, on the reverse strand, counting down.
AACACACGCTCTGTAATCCCACAGACTAAACACCAGATTAGATTAGTTCAGCGTGTGTAATCCAATGAACTCTCACCTCTAACATGCCTAGTGCTATTAGAGCTGACAACATCTCAACACTAAACGCAAACGGTGACAGAGGGACCTGTGCTGCTGCCACATAGCTCTGCTCTCAAGCACATCATGTGCATGGTCCTGGTAACAGCAGCAGCTCTTCACACTGCGACGTACTGCACATCCAGAGAAAGACAAACTTGTTTAAAGGATTCAAGGAAGTGAACGGTCTCCTCTGAAATGCAATCGGGCTGTTTTTGTTCTGGTTTTGGTGTTGTATTACTGTGCTGTGCCTAAAAGTTCACTCTGACATCATTTGTGCTTTGGGCTCTAAACAACTCCAGCACTGCCACTGCTTTATAGGCTTCGATGGCTTTGTTCACCACGTTCTCATTGAAAAATGAGAGTGTTTATTTGAGCCAGGCATATGGGCCAAGTTCATCTGCACGGTCAACATTTTTTCCCCAGTTTGTCTGTTACCATGGTAGTAATTTCTACATTTGCATCAATAACAATGAATCACCTTCATTTACAATAAGCAAGGAATCCAAGGGGTTCCTTGTTTGGAGGCGTGCTTTTGGATTTTTAGGCCCTTTTGTTTGATTAATCCCAGCAACTAAACCTACAGTGGTTCACCCAGAAAACTGTTACTGCCCTGGTGAGGTATAGGAAACTAACCTCTTCACATTACGCAAGCAAAACTTGCTGGGACACACGTCTATATCATTTTAATTTCAAAGTAACCCTGACCCAGTGACCGGTGTGATGCAAGGTGACGTACTGTGCCAGGTTTATTGTTAAACCATTCTTCCCCCACTCTCAAAACTTTCTATTAACACCCATCTAGTATTTTGTGTAAGTATGCATCCCAATTGAATTTCTTTACAGGTGACAAATCTTTGTTTAATTGCCAAAAAACACAGGATAACTAGAAGAGACACAACTGAGGCACGTTGTTGCCGTAAACGCGCTGCTTTTAATTATGCAAACAAAGTAGACTAACAGTTCAAACACATGACCTGTTGTGAGTTAGGGATTAGTGTTTAATTCACCAAAAACCTGACTTACCTGACTTTACAGTCTCCCCCAGCCAATAGACTGTTTAAGTTTTTAGCTCTAGACCACAAGAGGTTGTTTTCCATGAAAAAAAACGAATTGTATGTATGTCTATAACCTTGGGTGTATCCGAGCTAAGCCTGATCTGAAGTATCATTCTTCATGTTGAATCAAGACCCTGGCAGATGTGTGGGTTTTTTAAGCAATGATTTACTATAACTGATCGTATGTTTACGTCCTTCAATAGTTGATACTTGAAATGTAAAAAAAATGCTCTGAGGCGCAAACTGGCCTCGCAGCAGACTGAAGGGGGTTTGCTTGCTGCAATCTGCCTTTAAAATTTAATGTACCTGCACCTGTTATTGGTGAAGAGAAAGACTGTGTTTACACAGCTACTCGTGGGAAATTTAGAGCAATTTCAATAATTTACTCTTTACAAACTCACCTCTTTTTTAGGCGCTTTCTGCCATTTTCTCACAGAAACGTGGTGGTAATGGTGTGGTTGTATTATTTGGAATGCTGTTCTCTGTAAAGCAAACAATTTTACATAATGATGAAATCCCCTGAAATGTCATCATCACCCACATATATCGATGACACTTTTTGTCTGTGCCACTTGTGGTTTCCAAGTGCCTGAGTGGCTGCTCTTGTTGGGGTTGTATTTGTGCTTCATTTTAAGGGATGAATGCCTTTCCATGTGAAACATCACATTTTTAATGCCACAATAAAGGGAACAGTTCGAGTAGAAGAAGTTTTTTTTATCCCCACCTTTTAGTTTAATCTCCAGGCCTTTCTAAAAAGCTTTTTCCTGAGCCATCCATTTGCTGTTGAATGAAGCAGCCTGGCTAAATAAAAGGCTAAAATCTCTTAACCATCATCTTTCCCTCCAGCTGGCTTCCATTTATTATGCTCACTCTACTCTTGCACAATAGCACAGTTACTCTGGGTTATTGCGGTGCCTTAGATTTGTGCTGCTGCAGGAAAAGAAAGAGTAAATGTGGTGCACTATGACCTTAAAACAAAAACAGGGAGACGACGTGACGGAGGAGACAGCAATCTGGTCAGTGAGAGTGGTAAATTGGAGAAAGCGCTTGTGTGAATAAGTGTGAAAAGCAATTGAGAGAGAACAGGCTCTGCCTACTACAAAGCCCTTCGTACCACACACAGTGTCCAAAGGTTTTACCCTCTATTCTTTCAGTTCAGCTAGTTCTAGATACAATGTCAGTATGGTACCAATATTAAGTTGCAATATCAGCTTATTTACTTCTCTAGCTGCATTAAACTATTGGGAACAATGTTGCATATCGAGCACAGTTGCTGGGAAACTGAGAATGTCATCTATAAGACTAATCTGTGTGTAAAGGCAGCTGTTTTCTATGAATCATGATTGAAAAGGAAAGCTTTGTAAACTCTGGTAAAATAACTACAGCTGCAGTGTAGAGTAGCAGCATTTTTAGTAATTGGAAGCTTGGGCTCAAACACCATGTTGCACATATTGGTTTGATGCTTTTTTTCTATGATTACATATCCTCTGAACACAAAATCTATTTATTCCAGACAGGCGCACAATGAACTGACAACAAACCTATCCTTCATATGTTTCATTTGTATTGATCTGTGATGCACCTATCCTCTGTTTACTTCCACTTCACAGGATGATAAAAGAAAACTGCTTTGTATAGTATTAGGCATTAGGTGGCTGTTCAGTGTCTGACTTGGCAGCTTTAGGTTTGGAGGACCTCAATCAGTCTCCATCTCCCAGATCAATATCCATTAGTCTCAGAGAGGATGTGTGTGTGTGTGTGTGTGTGTGTGTGTGTGTATGTATGTGTGTCTGCGCGAGCGCACGTGTGCAGGTCTCATCCTGTGTAAATGGGCCTGAGTCATAAATGCAAGCTCTGGATCAGATTTCTCCCTCGCTCCTGTGTGTGTGTTCCACTGACTTTCTCATGCAAACAGACACACATGGCGATGCTCATTCAAACATACAAACAGACGTTGTGAACGACATGTTACTCCCTTCAAACATTCATTCATAAGGACCTGGCAGTGCAGACTGCATTTCTTTTTCCCACTGTGAATAATATCAACACTAAACCAGCCTCTTAGTCATCAACGTAGTCGAAGATACGTTTGGAGTGGAATAATATGATGATTGACAACATGCCACAACAAAACTCCCTTTTTCCGAACTCTCCAGCCTAGGTATTAATTCCAGTCTGGAAGACAAGGGAAAAGACAGGAGAGAAGATCTTGTTATTTTGTTAGTTGTCATTTTACATTAAGATGAAGAGACCCAACCTGACGCAACAAGAACAAGGGAGGTAGGAAAACATAAAACAGACCCTGGCGAATGAGACCCAGACAGCAGACAGGCAGAGTGGAGACCTGGTAAAAACAAAAAAGCAAAATGCCAAAGAACAGAAGAAGAGTCCGGGCTGGAGCTGGGGGTAAAGGGGAGGAAAACATAGCCGGTGGCATGACACTCAAACCTGTGCAAGTCAGAACAAGATTCTCAGATGTATGAGGAGGAAGTTCACAAGCAAAACAAAGAGCAAAGCAGTCTGAACATGACACTTAAACCTCCCAACAAGCTTAATGCACAAAAGCAAGCGGTAAACAATCCACAGGTAGGTCTCTAGTGATTTCACTACTGACATTACTGATGGTATTGATCCTAAAACAAGGATGCTGCCCTTTGAACTGTTTTTGAGCCAATGCTGGCTGAGAACATTGTATAGTATGAAAAGGACAGAATGAGGCAAAGCTTCACAAGAGACAGCAACAGAAAAAGATTAACAGAAGCATTTCTGATATCCAAACTCTTCTTTACAGAAAATATTTGTCAAAAATTATAATGTTCACAATGCTGTTGTCAATTATTGTCCTGTTGCCTCAGGGCACATCCAATGTTGCCCTAAAGCTCGGGGGTAAAACAACACTGGACCATCATCCAACAAAAAACACAGATTGACAACACCACCTGTGAAAATGTGGGTCATATGAAAAACAACTATTTTAGCAGCAGCCCCATCAGTGCTAGAAAGACATAAGCGCAAACTATCTGAGTCACTGCTTCACAGAAACATACAAATACAGTTATTATACAGTTGTTATTTAAGTGTTCGATTAGTAAATAAAAGGCTGTTTCCTAAGATACAAACTAAATCTGCCGCAGATGTCTAAAAAATTTTATTGTACAAGTAATTAGCAACAGATCTGATTAACAATGAAGCAGGATAGCTGCAGCTGTGCTGCATCAACAAAACACTCACACACAAAACACAAAGTGCGATTGCAAGTGAGTTACAGGATACCACTCGCCTTTTTGCCTTGGAGGAAGCCATCAGATCAGCTCAATGCGGATACTGAACTTCCCTCTGTGGCTTATTATCTCACTAGACACAAACCCACAGGAGCCAGAGGCTGCATGTCAATGCGCTGCATTCTCGTCCGTGTTTACACCTCACCAACTGTACTTCAAAACCTCAACCAAGATTGTACGCATCCACGGTGTGCATCATGAACAGTACACACACTGCACAGTGCTCGCACAACTTCATATTAAGAACGCTGACACGCACAGTTGTGACCCCCCATCGCACCACACATCACGCACACAAACTTTTCAAGACAAATAGGTAGCAATTCACACAGGCTGCCAAAGTGAAACTGATGATACTGGCAGACATGGCATCAGGCGCAGCATCTAATCACTGCCTGCAGTCAGTTCCACAGACCCAGAGTTATGTAGCATATCCACAGGGTGATCAGCTTCTTCATGTCCAACACCCACAATAGCTGATGAATTGCCCACCGTTTCATCAGAAAACTCCACTTAAATAACACACTATAAATATTTGTACACAGTTTAATTTGATTTGTTATCCTGACCCGTTGCATCGTTCCTCAATGCAATGCATGTTGCGTCAAATAAAAACGATGATGTTACATTTCTGCAACTCGGGTCCCTGTAATTCTCAGTTTATGAGCCATTGTCAGGAAATCAGTGCAGGCCCTGGCTTCAAGGCACAGTCCATGCTGAGGAATTAGCCTGCTTAGCTAACGTTAGCCACCTCTACGTGCAACTACGTCCGCGTCTAAATGCGGTTTAGCCAGGCCCACATAAACAAACACGGGCGTCACGGTTGATCTGCGGGTTTGCCGCAACAAGCGTGCGGTGACACTCGTGAAAAGCTCCCTTTGGCCTCGGCGTGTCCGCTCCACAGCTAGCTTCTCCTCCACTGTGCACACCCAGGCTATATGTGCCACGCCATGTAACGTTATTGTTTACATCGCCTGCGTGGCTGTGCTGTTTTTACGGCATCGAAAACGTCAGAACAACGAGCTGGCCGCACTGCGAGTATTAAACAAGCTCAAACCATTAATATCTGCCTTCAATACACCAATCGGCTGTTTACATGCGCCCCTGCTTTGTTAACTCGCCGAGACGCTAGCAATGCTACACTGGCTAGCATTTGTTAGCTCACAGGCTAACATTTGTAGCTGGTGTGTGCACTAGTTACTTAACATCCTGGTCCATTATCTGTCTGCTCTGACCGGATTCTTGCTCGTTTCCAGATGAAGATGAAGATACAGTCCCGCGGTGCATTTAGACTCAATAAGCAACAATGCGCCTTTGGACAATGCGTTCATGACACCGAGACCGTTGGATTTTGTTGTGTCCAGTGCTTGAGTTGGCTAAGCTACACCAGGTGGATTTGTTGTTCCTCATCTATTCCCATATCCTCACTTTGACAGCAGCCATTAGTGATGAGTGTGTGTCAGCAGTGCCCGGAAAACGGAAAAAAAACAAAACAAACAAACATACAGGCAGTGATTTTGAACAAAAGAGCACGGAAAGCTTGCGAAAGTCGCTCAAGCCATAATGTGAGTGTCCGAAAATGGAACTGGGACCGTTAGCGCTTAAGCTAAGGTTGCCCTCAGCCTGCATGGACTCGTGTAGTGCAGAGAAATAAATCGGTGATACACTTTTCAAAGCTTGTCACAGACTCGTTGACCGATGCATTTTGTTGTGCACTTTGTTTCTGCCTGCCGTTATAGAACCTGCTACTTAAAGCCGGACGCTGCTTCACGGTTTGAGCCACCAAACAGACAACACGGACGCTAACAACGTCCCTCACGTAGCCCAATCAAACGAAGCAGATGTCTGTGAAGCTCTGTCCGAGCTCTCCCACACATTTTCTTTGGAGCTTACCGGTCTTTAAGAACGGCGAGATGTCGCCGGCGTCCTTCGTCGTCTCCTCCGCTCCTTCCCCGGAGCTCATGGCTGCCACAACCCGGAGCTCAGTGTCTCCTGAGCAAACCCTCCAAAGAATCGACAAAAAGATGGCACCAAATCACGTCTGTCCCGACAGAAGCGTCGTTAAAGACACACGGACGGTTGGGGTGGCTGGTAGCTAGCAGAGCCATCAGCAGACCTCCATCTTGGGGGCAGCGTAATTGGAAACGATCAGCCGGGGGCACCGGGTTCCTCCACGGAGCGGAGCCGAGGGGAGAGTCGCTGTAGCGAGGAGGAGGAGGAGGAGGAGGAGGAGGAGGGGGCGGGAGGGGCCGGGTCGCTGCTCAGTGAATCTCCGTCATGTTTCGGAAACGAGCAGACAGTAGGTCAACAGGAAGCGACGGCGATCACCGCGTGCGTCTGCGCGTCACTTTACGCGTTTCTAACAAAACGTGCGTGTTTTACCGACCGGCACGCGCTGCCTGTGGCAAACGGAGCTCGTTTCAACGGTGTGACCAGAAGGTTACAGGCGGTGTAACGCGAGCTGTCTGTGGCCAAATTAGGCGAGACGCTGGTGGGAGAACACGTCACGTTTTGAGGAAGAGACTCTTTCCTATTCACGAACAGTTGGCAGGAAAAGTATGCGAATGTTTAGTTAATCATACTTAATGGGAGGAGCAGTGTCGTTACTAAGGCTCTAAGCGGAGGTCAGCTGTTCATCCCAGGTCGAGCCGTTCGTCGCGCTCCTGTGAGCTGGTGCCACCTGCTGGTCGAAACCGGAATAGACGCGTGTGTTTAGTTAATCCAAGCAAATTCCATCTTGAATTAATAAATGTCTTTAACTCTTGAACGCATTAAAACCTTCCTGAATGTTTCATCGAGTAAAATGTACCACAAAAAAATTCGTAAAAATCTTTAACACTCAGCTTAAAAGTTTTTTTCAAGAAAATTATGTGCTCAGTTAGATTTATGTCAAATCAAGGTGAGGATGAGTGATTTCTTATTCTATGCACAACAGCAGTGTGTCACAATTATACATTATACATAATCATACATTATGATGAAAGACTGTAACACCTTAAAACTATATAGAAAAACAACCAAAAAACTTAGGCAACCTACTCAAGCATTAATAAAGTAATTTGTTTTCTCCTAGAAGACTGTCTTTACTTTGTTGAGTAATTTCTTCTTATTCAGTCATAGTGGTCTACAAGTTTCTGTTTCTCCTCCGGCTGTTTATCGTCCACACACAGTTTGTCCGTCTTCCTCTATACTGGTTTTGCCTGTCAGTCCCCAGGCTTTATTTTTTCTTTATCCGGTCATGTAAAGTGTATTTCTGTTAACACACTGCTAAGCAGGATGTTCCTTATGCCACTGCTTGTATAAAGATGGTCATGAGGGGAGCAATTGATGATTTAACGTTAGGGCTCAGCATAATAATTACAAGGAGAAAGATGTTTTTGTTTCAGCTGCGACTCTGAGCTAACACCTTTTGTTCAGTATAAGGTTGACAGGCAGGTGTTTTCTCACCTTGACTAAATTACCTTCATGACTTGGCTTTAATGTACGCTTTATGTAGATGCATGTGTATTACTCATCGTGTCCACCAGGGGGAGGCTGATACATGACAGCTGACTTTCCACATCAGGATGTGTTTTCAAAACGGAACATGCTCAGCATTGAGTTTCTGGGCACTGACTTTCTGCCTTGCGTCGCCTAAATGGATTGGACAGAGAGAATGACTATCTACAGACACCTTAACCTCAATAAACGCCAAAGTGCAGCAGGTTGTTCTGAACACAGCCTGAAACCGTAACAAGTCTGCTGTTTCTGAGAAGAAAATCAATAGAGTGGCGCAAGGAAATAGGCAGTAAAATGGCAATTACTGAAGATGGGCTTATAAAATGGGTGTTAAAGTTCATTGTGTCAAGGGAAAGAGACAGAACCGTGCTTCCACTGTTATGGGTTTGGCTAAAATCTCCATGCATATAGTGTGGTTTTGACTCACAAACCTGGGAAAAGATGAAAGGTTGGCAAATCCTGTCATGGTTATGCAGCTGGCCATGCACATCTACACGGACATCATCTGGTGTAAATCCAAACGTGTCACATCTCTCACTCGGTTTTTCTATAAACTGTTTCAGTCTTTACTGTGAAGTTACTTTCTAGATAGTTTTCTCTAGTAACATCTAAAAGTATTCATTACTGCTTTTTATACAATTCCCGGGCACAATACTGTCAGAAGGATAATCATAATTACAATCATAATCAATTGAAACTTGGAGCGTTGGCTTCATACTGATGAGGGTTTTAAATATTCAGCGCTACTTGGAATGACTACAAAGAGAAACATGTTCAAAACAATAATTTAAGCAGTGGAGAATATACAGATGACAGCAAGGCTCAATAAGAGTCTTTAATAACTCAGGACCACTGACTGACTGAACCCTGCCTTCAGATGGTTTCATACCCACTGTGACTTCCTGCCAAATAGCAATATACCATCTGAAATGTCAGCAGTAATTACTCCTGAGACAACCTCTAAAGTGAAAGGTGGTGATCACGCGCCATCTCCGTCTGTGTCTGTCTCCCTCTCTCCGTCCACGTGTCCCCTGCTCTGTGCTCTACGTCATTGTTGTTGGAAACCTCTTGAACTCTGATGCTGAATCACTGGCAGTTGCATCAGAATCAGTGCCCCTCTGATCCCAGTAAGATTCAAGGCTTTCTCTGGTTCAGTGTGTGTGTGTGTGTGTGCGCGTGCTGTGTTCTGGGCTGTGGCTGGCGCAGGGAATAATATAATAGGCTAGTACTGGCTCCCTCGGCTACTCTGTCATAATTGCAGTGAACAATAACAGCAGGTGGGCCTGGCGCGCGCACACAACAGGGACACACGCAGAATAAAAGGTGTGTCACTATGTCATGCGTGAAGAAATGCGAACGAGTTAATGAGTCTGCTGTGGGACGGTGAATGCTGTCTCAGGTCACCGTTACTGTGATGGCGTCAGAGATGTGTGTATATGCTTCTTCATGAAGGGTATTTGTCGCTGTTTTGTAGCAACCTTTGCTCTACTAACTGGATTCAGCTTGCCGAGATACCACCATCTGTATGTTGCACTCTGCAGAGGGGATGGGAGGTTATTTATACTTTAACTGAAGTCTTGGCAATTGAACTTTTGCATCACCCATAACTGAACCACATATTCCTCGCAATGCTTGAGCCACGGCCTGTCCACAGTTATATAATTGATTCTGCTGGCAGAGTTATGTAGCAGATGCAGCAAGTGACCTTTAATGGCCTCGAAGGGACAAGTTTTAGTGTAAAGGAAGATGGGTTGTGATTAATTTGGCTTATTTGGATTATTTGAATTGGAAATAAGGAGAAAATGGAAGAAAACCGAGTGTCACTAATAAGCTTCAGTGCATTCCCTTCTAAATGACACATTAATGACAACATTCGCCTGGACCTGTCACGCTGATGAATAAACATGAATCTCTCGATTCCAAGCAAACAAAGCGCTCGCGAAGGCAACATACCCCGTATCCTAGCAACCAACCGACGCCAGAGACTCCGTTTTACAGCTTGGGGCTTCACTTTTGGGAACTTTTATAAAACCTGCTACAACCACGAGGATGGACTTGTCGAACAAACCGCTGTCCACCTTATCTTCCTTCAGTTACATCCCACCACGACGAAATCAACCAAAGGAAATGTCCTATTTCAACAGCGACTCAAAAGTAGGAAGCTGGAAAGGGGCATTTTTTTGCTAAGGGCTATGCTAATTTAGCTACAGCCAGGGTGGTACGACGACCCTTAACTATTTGATTCTGTGTAGACACCAGCTGTGTCCATGTATGACCGAGTGTACCACCAGGCCCAGGGTTACGATATGAGGCTGCACCGGGATGACAGACAACACTATAAAGGAAGCGGACTGCACGTCAACGACGAGGTAACGATCACGCCACTAGTTCCAGTCCGTTCTTATTTCAGCTTCAGCTTGTTGACTCACATGTGGCTTTTTTATTGGTTTGCATTGATTTAACATTGTCTTTGTTTAAACACTGTCAATGTTCTACCTCGCAGTAGAATCCAACCATTTAATATTTAACTACTCTCCCTCCCACTAACATCAAGTTTCATCATCATTTTGCTATGATTCAATTACTTTGTTGTGTTGTAGGACTGTGACCAATGCTTCTTAACCTTCCCCAAACTCAATCAAAAAAAGCTTAGGCATCTTTTTTACAAGATGAGTTCATCACTTATGGTTCTTAAAGGTATTAAATTATTCCTTATCTAAATAAGGGGGCAGATAAAATTTGTAATAATCACAATAACCCAACAATGACTTTAGAGATGAGAGAGACACAAGTACAAGCTCAGGAAACCCTGGCTTACTGTGAATGAGTAGTTTCGCTGATTAATTATTCGCTTGTTCTCTTTCAGTGATGATGTTGTTGGACTGTATCTATAGCACTGACCACCTACACACATGGCGAACAGACCAGTACATTATAAGCTTTGTTAGCTACTCTGTTAATCGCAATCACTGCTTATTTTTGCAAACATTCCAAGCATCAGATCACCTGGGAAGTAATTTATGCGCAGAGGAAAACTGAAAATGTTTTTTTTTACGGCGCATACATCAAAAATGTCCCAGATTCATAAGCCTGTCAACATTTTTGCCACAGGGTGACTGACATATACGTTTTATGACATTTGTTTATGGTTCCCTTGGAAGCCATTTTATCTCCAGAGAGCAATTGTTCATGTCAAGAAAATTTGCTCGCAGTGAGTTTCTGGGTCACGGAGAGCAGAGGGGATGGTGAACAAAGCAGCCACATACACAGCTGAGCTTGTAATTACAGTGAGCTGAGTGGTTGGCTGTCAGCAGCGGTGACAGCATCTGCTGAATTAGGACACTCCTGCTCCGGAATTCACAAGTGAATATGAATTTAAAATAGTGTGTTTATTGTATAAACTATTTAGAGGATAATAGTTGTATATCTTTTGTTTCTCTTCCCCCCAAAAAGCTCATGCAAATATGAACCCACTAGTAAATCTGTCCCAATCAGAAACAAGTACTATCTGTTCTGAAACTGAAGGTACCCAGTGTTCAGAAATCTGTTTAAGCTTGATAATACTGTGCAGCACATATCTCGATGTTCGTCATCTACATTACTGTGCTGCTAAGAATTTTATTTGGTGGAACTGCTTTTATTTCTGCCAGTACTGTGGCCGATTACAGCTCTTCGCAATGAAGAGCCAAAGTGACACTTCAGGCAGCGATGGAGACAAACATCTAGTTCTGGCTAAGGGCAGAACCCCCTGCTTCAGCTATGATGGCAGTGACTTTGTTTAAAACATTTGCTGTTTACTCTAACACATATCATTCTTTTGAAGATTCTCTAAATGTAGCTACCACCCAACATTAGTACATGTGTTTCGTGCTACATCAAGTCAGTGTAGCTGCTTGTGATAAACTCCCCTAACTTGACTCCAAATACCTTTTTTTCCGCTCACTCCTAGGAGAAGTCCAGAGATGTGCCAGTGCTTTCCTCTTCAGAATATGGGCGTCGTCCCGTTCCTGTCCTCTATCAAGCCGGCCGTCACTTTGCACGCGTGGCTTGCACAAAAGCAGAGTTTTACATGAAAAATGGGATCATCTGGAATTTGGCAGAAGGATATGGAGCAGTGGCCCCGATTTGAAGACGTCACAGAATGAGATCAAAGTGTTAAATAATAAAAGAGTGTTGTAGTGTGTGCATTTAAGTTCACTAGTAACATATGAGTCATTTCTGCTGCTAATTAGCAAGACAGAGAGTGAAATATGCAAATGATGACATTTTCGATGTTTTCTAGATTGAGGCTAAAATCGCTGCATCATATACAGGCTGCCTATGAATATCTTAAAGTGACTGCAGCTGAATACAGCACATCATATCAAAACTCAGAGGCACTTTCTTAAGATTTCTGTCTTCAGTATAATGGGCTTTTATTAAAAAGCGAAGGACCGGGATGATGTGAATTATGTGTTTCTCAGTGAATAAATCTGCCTCATTCACTATTCGAATGTATACCGAGTAATTTAGTAATAAAGAGATCAACTGAAAGAAGGTTTAGATTAATGGACACAATCTGGAATAGTTAGAGATTCATAGTCATGCTTGTCTCTGTGTCTGCTGTCTTGGGTCTGCCTGCAGTTCCTTGTGTGCATGACTAACCTCCCTCATTTGCAACTTCTTGGATTCTTTTTGTATAAAATTCTGAACTCATGCAACTGAGACCAACCTCCTACATAATAGGATTTTTATGAGCACAGACAGCTCTCATCTGCTTCTGCCTTTGTACTGTGGCAGAAATAGAGCGTTTATTCTTAGAAAGAGTACAGTTTTAGTAAGTTCTGTTTGGCGTTAAAGCCACAGCGTTTGTTTAAGAGGATTAGGAGCTAATACGCAGTGTGATATTTTATAAGCATAAAGAGACAAAATAGCTAAGTGAAACAAAAAGCTGTCGTACAAATTGGTATTTGGTAAAAAAAAGCCTTTGCAAAACAATGGCTTCACACCTCAATCAGCACATTCACTCTCAGACATTTCTGCTAATCTTGAATACCTTTATCTCTACACATTTACTGTTCATTTCCTTTATAATATATTATGTAATTGTTTTGTTAAGTAATCACACAAAGAGTAAGAATTGGTCTGGATATTTTTGTGTCTATTTCAAGCGTGTGTCTGAATATTTGCACAGTCATAAGTCGTGTCCTTGTGCGTTTTGAAGACCTAAAACAAAGACAGTGGGCATCAGTTTGTATACAAATGTTTAATGATTAACAAAAGAATGGCAGTGAACATTTACACACGTTACTGTCGGTCTGCGTCCAGATGGATTATAAAACCTCTACTTTTCCTCTTGCGCACCTACCCTTCAGTGGGACACATGCAGCTCTAAAGCTATAAATATAATTCACAGGTTTTGGCAAACTACCTCATAGCGCTCGCTATTTATTGGCATCAGCTGCTCTACATGACAATGAACTATTCAACATCCATTTGGAATAAAATGGAACAACCCAGCTCACGGTGCCAGCGACGCAGATATATAAAAAAAAAAACCACACAGCTCGGCAGGCAGCTCAATTTGCTCAAGTATAAGGCTCTGAATGGCTGCAACACTGGCCTGGCTAATTAGCTCCACACCACTACTATTGTACAGATGGGCGACTGTGGTCCTTGAGAGCGGCTCTAATTTTGCACCTCTCCTCAGTCAGGCACTCCTTCAGACACTGAAGAGACTCCTCGGAGCAAAGTCCGTGTTACACTCGAGACCTAAAAACCATCCCAAGTACAGCATTGAAGGACTCTGGCGGTCCAACTCGTCCCTGCTCTACGTTGTGTTGCTAAGGGCAAAAGTGGTTCTCGACAATTGTCTATCCATTTTACTGCTGTCTGCTGGTAATGGGTTTTATTTACGGAGCATGACAAATCACTTCTACGGCCACTTTGTGTGTGTGATTGTGTTCTCAAGTCCATTTGTTCAGTTAGTGCTGTATTCTCAGGGCATCACAGTCCCTTGCGACAGTGATCGGGACATCTCTGTGTGAACAAAGTAGGTCTTCAGATCTCCTTTTCCCTTCACATTGATGATGCCGCGACATGAACACATGTACCCAAGTGCTAATAAGATATGACCCGTCTCCTCTGTGACCTGCGTGCAAAGAAAGACGCGTGGCTAGAAACAGTTTACCACAACACTGGAAGTCACACGGCTGTATTTTCTAAGACACCACACCTGTATTTTGCCCAGAACTCCAGTGGTCTCCATCCTGCTGGCCACATTCACGCTGTTTCCCCAGATGTCATACTGAGGTTTCTGGGCCCCGATAACGCCTGCAATCACTGGCCCATGGTTTATACCTGGTAAAATAAAACACCAAATCCTAAATAATCACAAACTCTGAGCAGTCGTTTCCATTTAGAGAAAATACTCCATGCACACACGTATTTGATAAAAAATACTCTCACCAATTCGGAGTTTGAAGTCATTGAAGGAATGTTTGTTGATGACATCGAGTTTCCCGACAAGCGCAAACGCAAACTCCACCATTGTGCCGATGTGCATGTATTGTCTGTCATGCTCCTGGAGGGACGCGCACAGCGAAGGAGAATTAAATTAGCAATTGCTGAATTAGTGGTAATTACATAAGACTGTTGGATTAATGCAGTGCTGTTATTACAGGAGTCTGTTTGTCTCTGGTTTTACTCGAGAACGCTAGACTAGACTGTTTACAGACCGCATCCCTCTCCTCCAGTAGGTTTGTCAACTTTAGTAGGTGTGGAAGACTTGTCAAAGTTTGACTTTCTGGACATGATTATGTGTTTTGTATGCAGAAAGAAAGAAAAAATCCCCAACACTCAGGTGTTTTACCCATGTGTTTGCCTGCTTAGTGTGAGCTTGTGATCTTAGTGAGCCTGACTAACCAGCTCACTCCCGACAGCAGACCATGGAAGACGCCATTAGCTAGTGAAACGTATTGTTCGAAAATATGAAACGAACTCCATGCTGCTTTCACTTCCTGCCAGCGTTAGTGTTAATTAACTTGCTCATGGACATAATAAATCTGTCAGTCAGTTGTCATTTCAGCCGACAAAACCAACAGCTACAATGAGCAGCATGTGTGAAATCAAAGACCAACTGTTTGAGGAATGACGATGGATGTTGAATGGTAATTCTGCCCGCATCATCATTACAAACTTACATGTGCAAATGAAAAGCTTGACAGCTTAGAGACAACAATACACAGGGGTGGGGACTGGTGAACCGTCAATCAGGCAGATGTTGTCTCACAACACAAGTGATATTTCTAAGCGATGATATCATTTGCTTTCAATGACTTCAGAGATGCTTCTTCTCTAACAGAAAGGTTGATCTCAACAGGGTCAAATGTGAGGAAAAAGATCCTCATTTATCCAGGTCATGGAAGATGCTGTCAGTAGCATCTGGACACGAGAAGCGACTGGTTGGAGCAGAAGAACAGTAGAATAGAAACGATGTATGTATGCTACACAGTGAGGTCATGCGATGTGTGTGCAAAGCGTGCCTGCGCGCACTCTGGTCCCGGTGTCACGTTGAGCCCAGTTGCAGCCATGTAGGTGCTACCAATGGTCTTTATCTTCTCCACGCCACTGAACTTCGGTTTGGACAGCAGCTGAGGACGCACAAGCAACACGCTATGTAGTCTAACACCAACAAGAGCTGGAAATAAAACCAAGCGTCGGCTAAACGCTGGCACATTCTTTTCCTGCGTCTCCCACGAGTTCGGAGCATAAAAACCCAGCACGACTGCTCCTCAGAATATCGGTGGGAAATGCTTTCTCAGTATCGTCAGACAGTGTGAATTCATCACTAAGACAGGAGTTTACCTCATCAAAGTCTGCTATGATCTCGTTGAGAAGACGGAGGCACTCCAGTCCTTCCTTATTGACATCAGACTCTGTATAAAACTCTTTGAAGTCTGGGATGGAGGCGAACATCACACACACCGACTCATATGACTGATGATAAAGGTCCTGATAACAAGCAAGAAGAAGATAACAGCTGAACACGCTGCACTGGCTGAGCGGCGCTAAAGGAACCAGTCCGTGGTTTCAGCGGTTTCCTCCATGACTCCCACATCTACATTGTCTCACACTTGCTCTTTATGAGTGTAAGATTTGAATAGTAGCATTATTTAGACAAGCGACTCTAAAGCTTTCCAAACGTTTACACATGAAGCATGAAAGGCAACAGAGCAGGAAATGTGAATTATCATTACACACGTATGATCTGACATTTTGGCAAATTTGATTTACTTTCTTAGAGAAATCAGAAGGTCAGATATTTGCTTTTAGCTTAACATAGATCTGTCTAAGGTGTATAAGCATCCTCTTATCAAAGCGTATCAAATAAAGAAAGGTACAATTAGATGACGTCAGCGAGTTGAAAGCTTGATGTGATTGTCGCGGACAATACATTTGTAATTTTATTTCTTTCTTGATCTGATATAAAAGGTGCTACTATGTAATCAATGTTATTTAACACATCAGGGTGTAAATGCCATTAAATAGAAGCTTAAATTGAAACTGTGGTGCTTTTCATATTTCTTCGTGTTATTATTGTACTGTTCATGTACATTTCACAAGCCTGCTCAGAGGGTTAGAGAAAAACATGGAACATTCACCTCATTTTTCCAGTTGCGTCCCAGAAAATGTTCAGCGACATGTGCAGGTAACACATTCTCCAGAAGAACCCGGTTGAGGTTCTCCATGGTTTCGATCTCCTCACATTCCCTCTTAAACTTGTCCCGCCACAGGAAGTCCAACCTACAGTAATATTCATTCTGTTACAGGAGGACACAGAGTAAAGAGACACCTATGTCATTCACACACGGCACTCTACTACGAAGCAACAAGCCACAGGAAAGAACAACCAAACACCAAACTCAGGTAAACCAACGCCAAGAGGAAAACCCAACCGAGGGTGTGCTTGGTATGCATGGAACAGCAACGAGCCAATAAGATGACCCTCAAACAGTCTCATGTTTCACTGTGATTGCACAGGAAAATATTATTGAGCTGGACTGATTTGCATAGAAGACAGCAGCCTCTTCTTGGTTATTCATACCAGAGGGAGTTTTGAACACAGATATGTCAGGACTCATTTGTGGGGGCTAAACATCCTACGACTGTGTGTCATCAGAACACACCGCCATCACTTCTTTGCTTTGCGCATGACCTAAAATGTGATGAGGTTTTCACCCAAGTGCTAAAATTACAAGAGGACACACAAATAAACCAGTGGCTCAAAATAAAAATTAAATAATTAGAGTTATGTATAACTCGCTGACAAAACACGTCAAGGCGTCCAACCCAATACTAACGAAAATGCTCTGGAAGAACAAGCAGCAGGCTTTTTGTGCAACCAAGCAAACCGACACCCCCTGATTTAAAGCTGCTCAGACCACTTCTCATCAGTAATTGATCAAAGTTTAATTGGGTTCTCATTGTCTCGTCCTATAGTCTCCATAAACATCCGATCACGCGGGAGGTTGTACTTTTAAAAGTTAGCGAACTCATCTCGGAGGCCAGATGCATGATATATGTGTGTGCAGTGCAGACCTTCCTCCTGAGATTAAAGTATGGTGCCACTGTGTGAAAGCCTCCAGCAGCGATGGCCTCTGCAGCTCTATACTGGGATGGAGCTATAGCGTCGATAGCCTGAGGCTGAAATAGAAATTCAGACTAGCTTCCAGCTCTCCATGGAGAGCTGTCTGACCCATTTGGGCATGTATACATATACTCATGTACAGTTCGAGCAGTTGCTTCTCTTGTGAAGACAGAAACTCCACTACCTCCAGGAGTAGAGAAACTGGGCCAGAAGAAACTTATCCCACTCCACATGACATTTAAAAAAACAGCTAACAAGGGCGTAAATGAGCTAAGCCCCATAGTGCAGCTGTCCCGTTCTTTGGGGATGAATTACAGATGCCGTCATCCTCCTAACCTGCTTTCCGCTCCTTCGGACTAAGCCATGAATGGACTCGCTGCTGCTGGCGACAGCCATTTGCAAGGCAAATTTATTAAAATCAGGCTGAGGGCATACAAAACTCCAAGCACACATTTCTTACTCCTCCATCAAGGGCCTTGGTTAATGCCACCACCAATAACACCTCTGTTTCCAAAAGAAATGTCTAATGATTGATGAACCACTTGACTGCATTAATTTACACTCCGGCAGCATCCGGGCGGACGAACTCAATTACTCTGAAGGCCCCAATAAGAGGCTGAACCAAGATAGGAGAATTTCTTGTGCGTCCAAAACGAATCGTCCTGCCTTCTGGTGACAGCGACCCAGAAGGAGAACACGGAGCTGCTTTCTCTAACTGCGTCTCACGGGACACGCCGGTTTTGGGTACTGAAACACCTTCTGTCCACAACATCTGTTTTGGGGTCAGATATGATGAATGGTAGCCCAAAAAAAGAGATAAAACATTAGATTCGCTTTAATGTGAAGGGAAGAGAGTGAACACGAGCAAGATTGAGGCCGATGAGCTGGCCAAGATATAAAATGCTTGATCTTCTAGGATGCTGAGCCAAATCTGCTTTCATACTTAGCACTGGGAAAGAACAGCTACTATAAAAAGGCTAGAAAATGTAAGCTACAGGTACAAGAGAGTTAAAGAAGACCACTGACCTGCCTGGCAAGAACCAGTAAGGTGATGAAAAAGATAAAGAGAGACACAGAGCCCATTGTCTTTAGGTCTTTCAATACTCCTGGTCTGTAGAAAGGAAGATAAATAAAATGTTAATCAAGCATTAAGAAAATGAGACAGGTCATTTTTGCAGCCCATTTTAGGAGATAGACCAATTAGACAAGTGTGGAACTCGTCTCCGGGAACAGTTGACAGCAAGAAAATCACGAAGCGTCACGGTTGTTTTGAAGGAACACTGTGATTTTTACACGCTGTACCCTTCTACTGTTCATCATTGCACCACTGGCAGCTGCGCGATTCTCCTGACAAACATCTGTTCGAATTCGTTTTCATACATTATGGAAATGAACGTCAAAAAAAAACAAAACAACCCAGCAAATCTCCTGCATTCGCTTACTGTATCGTTTGCTGTGTGACAATTATGTAAATTGGACAATACTGAGGCAGACACAGTGTTCACTGGGAAATATGAACTGAGACTTGCTGTGCTGTATTGAATGAATGGGATTAAATATTTCCCAGGAGCGTAAGGAAAACATTCAGACATGATTAAACATCAAGGGCGAGGTCCTTTAAATCTGTGTCTGCATTTAAAAGAAAGCATTAAAATGCAGCTATGCTACTTAAACTGACTTTAAGCCATGAATTATATAATTTCTCCAGGTAGAAATATAAAATATTATTTCAGGGTAATAAAGCATAAATGAATGCTTGTCTAGAAACAAAGGAGATTTACTGGGCAAAGCTAGTTTTTTCCTTTTGATTTAGCACTGTGCTTATTTATATATCCTGGTGCTATGGCAACAACAACATATTCTTCGTGCTAATAAAGCCAAGGTGGGAAAGAGAAACCTGAGTGTGAGAAAAGAATGTTTTTCACCTGTCTCTCTTGGTGCCTTGGAAACTTTCAGCATGATTGGAGTTTTTTTTTATTATTTTTTTTTAAGCTGAGATGCTCCAGCTGTCAGTCAAATGTGAGAAACGCTGCCGCTCCATCGACATTGACTGCTGTATCTCATTCTAGCGCTCGTCATGCTCATCTCCAGGGGTTAGGCCTGCTCGGCAGACATACTGCTACCTCAGCACTAGCGCTTCCCGCAAGACTGTGGTCCGACAGGGTCATTAGTCATTTGAATGAGCTCTACTGGACTGGAGTGAGCAGGCTGCAGGGTCTGAGGGCTTCAGAGAGATAGGACTGACCTTAAGTGGGCCTAATAATAGTTTTATTATTGCCTGGATTAGGAAGAAGGAAATTGTGTGTGGGTGTGGGTGGGGGTGGGGGGTTGGAGTGAAACCTGCAGGTACCTATCTAGATTATCAGTGGGGTACGGCGCTTTGCTAAATCCATCCAGGAGTGAGGCATGTGTCTGGAGGATTATGATGTTGTAGATCACCACGGCAACCAGCATCACCACCATCTTCAGCTCATAGTTGATCCTCAGGAACACCGAGCACGACACCAGGCCCAGGATGCAACAGTAGATGAAGTACTAGAGACAGACAACGAGAAAACAAGCACTTTGACAGTAGTATTGGGATGTATGCGATGTCCATATCAAGCTGAGGCAGAACAGTGTTGTATCTGTTGTTGTAACATTCTTGCTCTAACTGCGATGACTCAGTCTGAGCTGCAGCAGGGCTGGAGTTTACATACTGACACTACAATAAGTCAATAATCTTACACAACAACACACTTACTACCGTATGTAGTGGTGATAGTTGCAGTAGTTACAGCCTGTAACAGTGTCGTTTTCTTCTTGATGAATCTGTTTTAGTGCGTTGTCAGTCATTATATTTTTAGAATAACTGTTTAAAGCACAGGTTTGAGTGAGAGTTCATATAGCACATAGATGAGTAGAAACATAGGTAAAAGGTCATTTGAATGCTTGGACTGTTTGCTTTAACCATCTATAGTATTTTCAACTTACTGGCAAATAAAACTTGTCGGCGCTTGTGTTTATTTCCAGGTAGTCCAGCACGCTGGCATTGGTTAGATTCACAGATGGAGACGTTAACGCCACTTCAGGTGGGATGGTTGTCAGGATGTCCTCCATGGATCCTCCAGGATCCTCCACAAAGAACTAATACATCAAACCATTCTGGGTCATAACGCTTGGATAATAAGCAACGGTGGCTACCACTGGTAATCTGAACATCAGCCGTTGTTTCTCACCATGTTAAAAATGGCCATCACCAGGATGACAGCCGTGGTCGTCATGGTGAGAACCAATCGAAGCCAGGGGTTGTTGGTGACGATGAAGCGGGGGGAAGTAGGGAACCAGGTGAGAGAGCAGAGGGACCCCTTCCTTGCCTGCTGCGGACGTGAAGAAATAGAGAGGAGATAAAAAGAAAAGCAGTGTCATCTGTACATCTGTCATGAAGTCTACTATGAAAGAATCCCTGAGTAACTAAAAAAGGACACTACAGTAGTATGGTAGAAATCACTCAAATCTGTTAATAATTCATAGAATCATAAAGCTTGCGGCCGTTCATGAGGCAGATATTCATGTCTGGTTCTGATTGCCCGAGTGAGTTCGCACATTTTCCTCCAGGTCTCGCCTACTTTCTGTTCGCCGGTCGCTGCGCTGCCTTCTCCAAGCCACAGCTAAGCCCATCTGACTCGAAAAGACGTGGTCCAAGAAGCGCGTTTGATCACAACAACCGTGTAAGACATTCTTTCACAGATGAACAGAGCACGTCCTTTAACTACACACACACACGTACGTATAGAGTATTTACACACATAAAGACCTGTAATTTAATTTGACGCTCTTTTTACCAGTGATCACAGAATTGAAAATAGCCCATAAAGCCGATGACTGGGGCAGAACAAACTCAAGGTTATTAATAATCCCCTGGTAATTAGAAGTGAGCGACTTACTGTGTGATAAGGGAAGAAATAGGCCCGAGCAAGAAGGGCTCTTAAGGGACAACTCGTGTATTTAACAAAACACCCATCCTGTTTTTTGTGTGGCAAATAAGAACGTACGAGCAGGATGCTCCAGATGAAGCGGGTCATTAACGATGTTTGTCTTTTTCATAGAAAAACAGTCTTGCGTAATAACCGGTGTAGGGTTGAGCGCTTGGACGGTTCGGGTGGGGTGATGCTGTCAATCAGAAGACAATCTACGCTTGTGCGTCAGGACAAGACAGAGCTGTAATAACTCACCGAGAGAAGGATGATTTTGATAGCAGCCTATATTGGCAGGACAATAAATGTGTTTTTTTTATTATTTATTATTACTGATCTTATGAAATGATTAGAGCGAATATATAAAATAAATGGAGCATGTTAAGGACAGGAAAGACTTACTGTGTGAGATACTTAAGGATTACATTTGCTTGGCTTTAATCACTTCACAGCTTTTTTTTCCCCCTCATACACAGACTTGGCAAAGATGTGAGCATGAAGCTGTGCGTGTGTCTGTGTGTGTTTGTTAAAAAAAAAAATTCATGCAAACTAACCAGAATGTGACCAGCGAAGCAAAGGAGCAGGATCAAAGCCAGCAGCAGGAATGTCAGGCCAAAGGACATCCCCAGCACAGCAGTTCTGCAACACACACACACACACACACACACTCGCTCTCTTAAACCCCCTGCAGTACCTTTCAAGGCAATAAGTGTAATAAAGCTCCCGTATTTGACCCCAGAGCTACATCACAATGCTTTGTAGAGTACAGTTTCACAGTAATTGTGAAGTCAGGCGTGTTCTTCTAAGGAAAAACACAGTTTGCCATAACACACATGATGTCACGTCTAAACGTGTGGAACAATGCGGCGACTACCAGACCAAAGACAGAGCGAGAGCCAGAGGTGAATTAGAAAATCAATGGCCTCTGAGATGCTGAATTACGTTACTGGCTCCCAGAGGCAGTGAATTAGCATGCCCATGAATTTCTCTCCTCGCTATTACAGGGACGCCACACTTTGATTCACCTGATCTATAATCACTAGCAGACACGATGCCCTTTCATTTCCATCTGCTTTGTAGAGGTCTGTCTCTTGCTCCCTTGCCTCTTTCTGTGCTGCTGATGAGGCGGCTGGCGTCAAATGGCTTTTTTCACATCAACCTGCTGCCACAGCTGGAGTTTGCTGACGCCACAGGGAGGGCGCGGCGTGAATTGGCCGGCGCGCAGACTTACTTGGGCAACACGAGGACCTGCACGATGAATATGCAGCAGAAGATGAGGCACGCGCAGGTGACGTAGTACTTGAAGGCCGGCAACGTTGTGGATCTGTACTGTTGAGAACAGACAAGACAATGACAGAATTCAGGTGCAACACAGTGAGGCTGTGACACACAAGTCAACACTAGAACCAGCGAGACTACACAAAATACTCATATGCACAACTTCTGTTTGTTTGTTTGGCATGTATAAAGGTAATGACACGCAAAACAAAGGAATCTGTAAGTGTTGAGCACAGCCTGCAGGTTGCACTCGATGGCTTTTGTCTCTCGGTTACCTACGCGGTCCCACTGATTTGTGAACAAAGCTGGCAGGTGTTTTGTATGCGTCCTCCTACCTCCTTCTCCAGAGCTTTGTTGTGGAAAAACAACGAGATCCGTTGGATGTCCTCAGACTTCAGCCACTGTCTGGAGAAAACAAGTGAGGCAGACACACTCAGTAGAGAGGAGAAACTCTGGTAACTTATTAAAAACATCTGAAATTTGCAAACACCTTTCAGGGCCAACTAAATTCCCATTGTTCAGTCTATACCAATAAAGAGAAATTGCAGAAGACGCCACCTCTGAGTCTAGAGGATGACTTGGCGATTTGAAGAGACGCGCTTACTTCTGTGAGTTGATCCCGTCGATGGTGCGGATCATTCGCTCATTGAGTTCTTCCTCAAACCTCCTCCGCTGAGATTTGGACCTAGATTTGAGGAGGAGGGTGGATTTAAACACGGGCACACGATTACACGCTCGCTCCCTCACACAGCAGGCGACAGGCAGCTCACCTCTCTCGTCTCTGGAAGTGGTACTGCCCCATCGGAACGTCCTAAAACAAGCATCGCACCGTGAATGGCTCTGTCTGCACGTTACTGCTACCTGACTACCTGTGCACGCGCCGCACTCACAGTGGTGTTGATCTTGCCGTTGTCCGTCGTCATGCTTTCTCGATGGTGGAGGTTGGCGAAGGGTTTGGCTGCTCCCCAGGACTCCAGGTATCGAGTCATCCTGACAGACGCCCTCATCTTCCCGCCATCCAGAGAAGGACGGGAGCGCACACCGAGCAACGGGCTGTGTCTCTCAGTCTGGGCAGATCAGGATGAATGAAAGGGACAAGTTTGTATGAACACACTGTAAACGTTGCCCTGACAGTGACAGTGGAGATGACGCCTCCTGCGATACAGTATTTGGCCTGGATCCATCAATTAGGGCCTCCTTGAAAAGGTCACCAAGATCCTTTGTTTATTCTTCCAATATCTAATAACATATTGAAAAACCTCCCCCATTAAGGTGCAGTAAGGTTACACAGCAGCCCCTCGTCGCATATTGAGAACAAAGCTCCAATGAGGTATATAAAAATACCCAGAGGCTCAGGACAGACTTAAAACCGCTGCTTTAGTTCATTACTGTAGGGCTGCACGAAACCCGAGTAAATGAGGTCCCTCTACTCCAGCGCTGCAGCTCTGCATTTGTAAACAGGATGCCAGAAAAAGCAAGAAGTTAAACAGCAGAGATCAGAGCGAGCCATTAAAAACGGCAGCTGATAACACGCAGCTTGCGCGATTGCCAAAGCAACTTCTCGAACCGCAGCTGGTGCAGATGCGACGACTCAGCAGAATATCTTAGGAAGTATTTCGCCCCTGTGATAACGCGTGTCGAAGTCTGTTTGTGTTTGCCTGAAGACGAGACGTCAGCACAGGATTGCAGCTTTATCTGCGCCTGACATCCTGACAGATGAGAATTAAAATCAAACCAAACAGCTGTTAACTGGACATTTGTTCCAGTTCACCGAACGCCCGACAAAAACACACTGTTCTCTCCGTGTGCTTCTCTTCACAGCTCACTCAGTAACTGGATTTGGACTCAGAAGTGGGAGAGATACCAAAGCTAGCAATCTTCAGGTCAGGCTCCTTGGAAAGGAATCTAAAGATGAAAAAAAAAGGAGCCAAAGACCCAGATTTGGAAGAATTGCTGCTGATAGGACATTTAATTCAATTCTTTATTAAAAAAAATGTAAAAAACAACTTTCCACTGTTCCACCGCTTGGTGTTTGAAGCAGAAAGTGAACTCAGCACTTCTGAAGGAGGTAGAGGAAAAGGTCTCAGTGCAGGCGGTGGTTGCATCTTAGCCAAGTTATGCAGGCATTAGGAGGCAGAGGGCTGTTCGGGATGGTTTTTTGTGTGCCAAGCCCAGACTGGATGCCAACAACATATTCTATATGAAGAAGTTCTCAGCAGAAAGTCAGACGCCTTTAAACAACAACTTAAACACAACTTTATGTCTGGTTTGACTTGAAGACTGACTGAATTTTTTAGCTTGGATCATCGTTCACGGACAGATGCTGTCAAGATAACAAAACACCGTAGTGTTGGAGTCTGACCTTAGGGTTGATGACCAGATAGGTGACCACCCCGTGTTCTTTCAGGTACGAGTCTCGGCTCTGTCCCTCTCCGGGCTCCACCTTGTATGAACCCTTCAAATGCTCCAGTGTGACTGAAGAGATGTGGACCCTCCTATGCAGGACAAGCGGTCAGACGACGACAGGTTAAGAGCTCCGGTCATTGTGCATTAACAGCTCCGTATTTCCAGCGTCAATTACAATTACAAGTCACATTTCGGGTTCGCTTGCTGGGGACTGTGGTTTTTAGCTGGCATCATTTTCAGAAGCCTTTCATCGGGGATGAGAGCAGACAAAGCATTAGCAGCCCGGCGAGACAACGCGGTGGCACTGGAGAGCTCATTTTCAGAGAACACACACAAGCGTGAGCCAATTTTCTCTCGCTTGTTACAGCGCTGGGATGATAGATGTAATGGCCACCTAACACGTGGCGCTGATGGGCCAAATGAGGTGGCTGTAGATGACACGGCCCGTGTCTGCACAGCGTATGTAAAACACAGCACCTCTGTCTGTACAGGAAACGGGCTGGTGTGTGCGTTATTTGCGCTGTTGCGGTTTTGTTTAGTGGTAAGTGCTTTGCTGGGCTTCAGCCAACGTCGATTTCACGACACTATTCATTGTAACATTCTTTTGGGTTGAATTGGCCACTGTAAAAAATCTAAATGAAATCACATGCAATCAATGTTTTTCTTTTGATGGTGAAAATGAGACTCTCCACTGAGACTCAGGATGATGATCTGATGGCGTCACGGGCCTCCAGGACTCACTTCTCCTTTACACCGCGTGGTACGAGACGGCGGCAGTTTACTCAAACTATCTCAGTGTTTCAGAACATGCTGCAAAAGTGAGATGAGGTGGCACATTGCATCTTACCCTGGCACGCCTCCTGCCTCCATGTGATTGGCTAGCGTCACGTCATGTGACCACACGTCGTACTGCCACTTGCGGAGCCCAATCACGCCGCACAGGACATTCCCAGAGTGAACGCCAACGCGCATGTTGATATCGACTCCGGTGGCGTCTCGGACCTTCCTGTGGACAGAGCAGAAGCAGCATCAGTCCTTTTTAAATATATTGCTCACAGTTTTATTTACAAGGTAGAAAGTAGCGTGCAGGCGAATTTATCAGACAAACATATTAAATGTTAAACTTTCGTAGAGTCGGGACGATGGCATTTTGATGAACTGTGCTGTCAGACAACTCCAAAATATGCATATCTTACGTTTTTATTTATTTAGCAAGGAGGCTTATCGTGTTGCGTTCAACATTTTGTTTGTTCAAACAGAGCTGGCTTTCCTTCTGCTCGGTCTGTTTGACAGGCATGTGTTTGTGTTCGTGTTTGTGCGCCGGACACAAAGAGAAGGAGGGAGTTGGTATTTTACTTGATGGCCTCACACATATCCAAGCCCATCTTCACGCAGTTCCTGGCATGGTTGGGCAGAGACTCTGGCAGACCAGAGACGCAGTAGTAACAATCTCCCAGGATCTTGATTCGCATACACTCGTTTTCCTTAAAGAGCAGGAGGTTAAAAGGAGACAAAGTGAGACAGGAAGTGTTTGTCACAGGATGGACAGAATTAGTAATGCTTAACTATGATATTTTTAAAAATGACACTTGCGCTGCTCTTTCTCAACTCCACTAACTTTCACATTCACATCCATCCGCTCACATCCATCAAGCCTAAAACCATCCGCCCACGCACATTACACCTTAGCTCTCATTTCACATGTGGGATGAGCAACGGCTTATCGCTGGGCCAGGTTTATGTAACTTCGTCAGAAGGGAGGACAGAGCTGCCGGACACAAAGCTGAGAGAGCCTGACTCAACCGTTCAGACGCGAATAGCCGAGCACCCATGAGGCAGCGGTACGCACTCAGACCAGCCCACACGGCTACGACCCGCGGCTGTCGACGCGCACAGCGGAAGGGTCGGTGCGGAGGCCGCCCGTGGCCGCGGGACACCGTAAACACTGAATTCAAGGTTTCTCTGATTGACAGGTCAACATAGATTTTTCATTTGACTTTGTAATTAACACAGTTTGCCTGGTTGCAGGTTTTAGAACAATTTGCATTTGCAGTTTTCAGGAGGGGTCGTTTTAGACATCCACTATAAATGTATATGTCAAATTGTCACATTTCAATTTCACTGAATCTTTATTAACAATATCAGCTTCAGATAGTTTGATGTCTTTGTTGGACTAACATACTAAAGTGCATATGGGTACAACTTGATTGCGATTAGCACTCGTTTCTCTAACACAAACGACTTTTTGAAGAACTGAGAGGTGAACGACTGGCTCGAGCGTTTACCTTTGCAATCTGATCAAACTTGCCAAAGAGTTCATTCAACATATGCACCAGTTCGCCTGGAGAGCAGTCGCTGGCCAGCCTGGTGAAGCCCACGATGTCCGCATACAAGATGCTGTAGGTGACAAAACAATGCCATGAATTAATTACGTGGAGCTCGTGCGTTTTATTGCTCCGCTAACTATCTGTTGCAGGAGGATCCCAGCAGAACCACACAAGCGCCTGTCCTTGACTGTCAAGAGGCTCCTGCTCTAAGCCTGGATTTGTGTACTTTCTATTTCCCCCACACCGTCATTGAGAACAGAGGACTCAGGCTCGGGTCCATTTGGCAGCGTGACCTTGGACTCAGAGTTTCATTTGGCAATAGAAACAGAAGTTTCAAGGTCAGCTTTGCTGTAACATACATGGAAATATACGAGGAGGAAGTGAATAATATGTAGATCAATCATCACATTAGGACCATGATGAGGTGAAGAGAATACCACAGATTATCCTCTGAGAAAAACCTGGTTGAGCTTCACAATGCGAGTAATGCAAACCAAACCAAAGTTTGACAAGGACCAAACTGTGAAGGCCCGACATCTAAACATCTGTCTGCTGTGGTCAGGCTCTATCAAAGGTGGTGCAAAGAAAGAACAGCGGTGAACTGGCAAAGACTCGCTCATGCAATGAGTTAGGAGCTGTCACAATACACAGTTTGTTTGTGTATGAAGCTGCACAGCCACAAACCACCACTGCTGAAAGCACCAACACTGGGCATGTGAGCAACACAGCTGGACCACAGAGCAACCGCTTCTCTGCATTTAGTTAAATATTTGGGAATTCTGCATCCTTCTTTATGCGTAAATGCCTGGAGGCACCAGTGGATTCCTGCTAGTGCCCAACGATGTGGAAACGTGAGGATTATCTGGGTCGTTTCTGTGGCTGAATTTCTCAATAATTTCTGTTTTCAGGCACTGTTTATTTTTTCTACTCGCAGGGGTTTGCATTTCATCCATGTACTTCATTCCTTCCTAGGGAGATGCATGATTCCAGGGAAGGCAGGCTACACGAGGAAGCCTTGAGGTGCACGTTAAAAGCTGTCGTCAACTGATTTCCAATTAAAAACGTAAAAGGATGACACTGAATTCTTCCTTTTTGTAAATAAACACCCACCCTGGTGCCCAAGCCTCATCAGACATTTTGATATTAAGTTAGTAAGTCCAGCTCGATTGCAGGTGTGGTGGAACGTCAAAGTGTAGCCACGTTGAAATGAAAAATCGATCTTCATTCCACACTGGGAGCAGGTAGAGAGTGGAGGACGACTGACGAAGGATGAGCAGTGATGAGGGGGAGGACAGGTACGTATTGAAGCAATCAAGCAGTGGATTAAAGGCAGAAAATAATAACTTATCATCATGTGGAAGCACAGACAGAGGAGCAGGAGCCTCACCTGACATTGGTGTGCCGCTGCACGTAGAGGTTGTGGAAGTTGTTGGTGCTTTCAGTTCGACCAAAGTTGGGTCCCTGCAGCCTCTGAATGATCTCGGCTTTCATCACTCTGGCTATGTGAGACGGCAGCAGGGATAACAGCAGCCGCTCCTAGAGACAGAGACAGGGGTAGGCACGGATCAAAGGCAGAGTCAGGAAACTGGGGGCAATCAGGAAACAAAAATGAGTTCTGTTACCAGAGAAGCACAGGAGAATGTCTGAATACAAGACTTATGTCAAGATGAAACCATATTCTCTTTTGTTCAGTTTTTGCATTTTGACGGGACGACAACGTTTTCCAGTCTGGCCCTGGCCTGTCGGCACCTGGCACGGCACACAAATATCCAGAGTTTCCCTGAACAACGCGCACGATGTGGCCGCGCCTCAGGAACGACGGGGGAGTTTGTGGCGGGGAAACTATGTGCTGCGACATATGGTTGCGGATTTAATATGCTGTGTAGATGGCTGTGAGAAAAACAAAATGCTTGTAAAAGAACCAGCGTCAGAAACCAATCACCTGAGAAATCAGGCATCCGATGATGGTTTTAGTGGTTTTAGTGGTGGCGGCTTTTAGGGTTGCTTGCTCACACTCTATTCTATTCTATTCTATTCTATTCTATTCTATTCTATTCTATTCTATGTAAATATTTTTATTCTGGACTCCTCTTCCATGTGCACTATTCTATCTGCTCCATTCTCCTCCACTACTCCATAAAAATATAGCCGTTGTCATCCACAGCTAATATTTAACCTCCTAAATAGATTTTTACATCTTCTTAATGATGGTTCACTTGGGCTAATTTTTCAGCTCTGAACACAGGAAGCCAGCGTCGAGGGCAGAAGAACGATCGAGGAGGAGAAAATCTATTCATATTTAAATGTGTAGCCTGGCAAAGCAAAGCAGTGGAGCGAGGTCTGCATATTCCTGTGACTTTAAACTTCCACATTTAAAGTGTGATCAGGAGAGAAGAGACAAACTGTATTTACGTCCTTCCATCAATACAGGTGGTTCGCCGTCAGAGGGAAGGTGCAGACTGTTCCAATACATAGACGGGACAAACACCATGTGACCAGTGCTGGACATCAGTGCTCGTGTGTGTCATTGTGTGGTCAGTTATGTGGAGGAAGAGAGCGTTGCAAGCTCCATCACCTGTAGCTGTTGTGTAACCGTAGAAATGATGAGGTCTTAGTTTAATTTAGCGCCGTGCACACAGGGTGATTTTGGTGTTCGTGTGTATATATGGTGGGGGGGCGGGGGAGTGAGAAGCTGCCTGAGGGGGTGTGACTCATAAATGCAGCTCACAGCAGAGAGGGTCATTACATTGTTCACACACCACGGGCTCATTTCCTAAAACACAGCAGCAAATTAAGTCGAGAGATGGGTTTGGGGCCGGCGAGGGTGGGGGCGGACGGCTCGTGCTAAAAATAGAAACCCACACCACCCGCACTTATTTACTTCTTCAGCACAGAAGCGGTGTGAGCACTCTGCAGAGGGTAACAGCCCAAACAGATGTGGCTTTGTTAAGCGTGTGTGATGAACTAAAGTGATCTCTGTTCAACTAATGAAGGAGATTTGGTGATGTATTAGCATAAATACACACACACACACACACACAAACACTGGAAAACCTATTCAAGAAGAAATATTTAATAGTGAATGCACCCACCTCTAAATGTAATTATTGTTTAATATCTTAAATAACAATAATAATAAATTCAATTAATGTCATCTAGTGGGAAGAAACACTGAACAACAAACACCATTATTAAGGAAATATTATTGACTGTACATATAACTGAGCGTGGCTAATGGTGTGAGCAGGCCTCCTCTCATTCATGTATAATTTCATGTGTCTTTTCCCTGGTCATGGGAAATGCTAATGTCAAGACAAAGCCGCTAATGTCAAGCAAATGTCACTGCATAATGGCCTGTTTAGACATGACCCACCACTATCTACTCCTCATCCCTGACGAAACTGAAAAGTGACATATTTTGGCAATCACGCAGCATAAGCTGGCATTTGTCTTGGCTGTAGGAGTGAGTCTGAGCGAATGTGAGAGAGTGTTAATCTCACAGGGAGATTAAGCAGAGATGGGAGCTTTTTTGTGTATCCTGCCGCAACGTTGCTCCGGGACGGCTAATGCAGGGAGCGGGGAACGTTCCCAAAGCCGGGTCTGGAGAAAGGCGTGCAGACGGATGCAGCACCGAAGGTCCAAGAAAAAGAAGAGCCTGCCTTTGTCCGCGCCAGTAGAATTTATTCTCTGGTGAGAGTGGACATGTACCTGCTGGTACTTCTCGAACTCCAGCTTAATGGGCGACTTGATACAGTTGCAGGTGTCCTGATAGGTCTGTTTGAGAGCCAGGTCCATCAGGTGCTTGTGGTACGCTCCAGCCAGGTTACCGCAGGTGAAGATGATCACATTGGCTAAGATCTGCCACACACAACACAGACACACAAAAGATTTAAACGAAGCCAGGATGTGACACCATGCGTGTTCTAGATATGCCTCCGCATTTCATTTCCCCCTATCTACCCTTTTATGCTTATGTCCATATTGTTACCTCATAAAACCAGGCCAGAGCACACACAGCGGCTACGCCACGTCAGCCTCAGGCTCTTTAAAATGCGGCCTGGCATAGCAATAGGTTGTTCTTAAAGCTGTATCCAAGGGCAATGAGTGTCTTCAAGCATATTTTATGGTTGGTGTGCTTTTCCACTGCGTACGGGAGAAAGAGAGACGTGTTGTGAGTGCAGCGTTATCTCAGTGTGTGTGTGTGTGTGTGTGTGAGGTTGGTCGTTCAGTTTGTCGAGGCGAGCGCCAGGATTATTGTGTATGGAGAAACCTTTCTGATTTGGTGTTGGTGGGAAATTCCTTGTGTCGATACAGTACATGTTCTAAAGTTGAGGGCTAGACGGTTATCTCGCTTACCTGCCAGACTAGGGGCTCCAGCTCAGTGATGGTATTAGCCAGACAGATGCTGAGGGTGACTGTGTGAGAGAAGCAGGTGATGGCACTGGCGATAATGGCCCCTCGCATTGAGAAGGGCAGCATAGTGTAGACAACAAACACGATGAACAGGAAAAAGGACACCTGGAAATAGGAAACGCGACGTTAGCGTCAGCAGGTAAAGAGCCGAGATTCATAGAAGGGAACCGCTCAGTTTGCTGTTAATTCTAGGTTGTTGGGCTTTTTTTATTAGTTGAGTTAGCACCAGAGGTCGTGCTCGGTTTTATAGACACAGCAGCAGAGCTAAAATAAAAAAAATAAAAAAACAGAGTAAAACACAGCAGTGCCCACACTGAGTTCACCGAAATGCCCAAGATCAAATCCCACAGGAGATTTATTTTCCATATCTCCCATCACTGTCCAAATGCAGAATGCTGCGAGTTGAGTTGGCAGCTCACTCTTCATCACGGAACGACCCAACAATAAAGTGCCTAGATGGCAAAACACAATGCATCCGAGCCAGATCAGAACAGAGTCCAGAAACTGCTCGTATCTCTGACTTCTCATTTGCTCAGGCTGTGGACGTGTGTGTTCACATACGTCCCTGCGTGATTCCCGCTGCGTCCACTGACACCGCGTGCCCCAGCCTCCTGCTTCATCCCTGTCCGCTTCCCTTGCTGTCAGCGCTCCCCTTCCTGTTATGTTAGCCGTGTTGCCGTCACGCTTCGGGGCGGGACGCGACATGGACCCTGACCTTCCTGCCTGTCTGTTTATTTCCTGTGTCTTTCTTTTAGAGAGCGGGACTCCGATCAGGAATCCACTGTGAGCGACAAACCCACCGAGTGCCTCACTTATAACGACAGTGACACAAAAGTGAAATAGCAAACTGTCCTTTGTTTGAAGTTATTGGGCGAGTAGATACCACTAACATGCAGTATTATGCCAACCAAGAACACGAGGGCATAAGATGTCAGCGATTGTTTGCATGACCGAGCTCCTAAGATGACCTGAACACTGAGAACAGAGAGAAGCACTTTGTGTAGGCTCAGACTTTCTGTTGCTAAGGGAACCAATATAGGGAAGGAGGCTAGGACGTCGGAGCGGATGCGCTGTTTCGAAGGTCCTACATTTTGCCACTTTGCGCCTTTCGACTCCTCACCCGTAAGCCCCAAGGATGAAAACAAAAAAAAAGAAGCAAAGCCACAATAGATGGCAGTTTGAGTGGCGGTGGGAATTGGCAGCTGGTCATGCAATTTCAGGTAGCGTCACCTGCTTCTGCTGCGCAGGCACACGGCCAGACACGCTCCATCTCCACAGCACTCCAGCTCGCATCCTCACGCAACCTCAACCGCCTCGAGATGGGAGCTGCTGAGATCATCTTACTTCAGCTTCTTTGATTAGTTTTCCCTCTCTCCTTTTTCTTTTTTAGTTTTTCAGACTCGCATGCTTGAATGCACGCATCAGAAATCTTTTACTCTTTGCTGCGTCTCGACTCCGAGGTACCAGGTGTGGCAGCTGTGTCCGGTCTGACTTCAAGAAAGTCCCGCGACCCTGAGGAATCAAACAAAGCCGAGGCTAAAGCAGCCGGATGGTGACAGACACCGCTTGGACTGTATGTGGACTGGAAGCGGGTGAAGATGTTTGGGGCGTGGCTGGAGGGGTCAGATATGAATGACTGAGCAGAGCAGCAATTTTTCCAAACCCCTCTTTTTCAAGCTTTCACTGTTATTAGCTCAGTGTGCGCCGCCAGACATGCTGTTCCCTCAGTAATCACAATCAATCCAACCCACTGAGTCCCACTGCGCTCCTTTCACTGGATTTCTATAGATATAGATAGATTCTACAGATGGATGGATGGATGGGAGTAGAGCATACAGTAATTAATAATGTATAATGTGATTGTCTCACAGGTGGGTGATGATAAAAATATCCTCTCCCTAGAGGAAGTAGTGAAAGAGGTAATTTGGGCATAAACCCTCCTGCAGGGGGATTGTAATATGCGGGGAAGAGGCAGGTGGATGAGCAGGGGAGAGGAAAATGGGATTTGATGAATAGGGGGAGACAGGGCGAAAATACGGTTTCTGAGACAAAGAGAAGAGTCTGGCACTGAGAACGAATGCGTCTGTCTGCTGATCCGCTCACCCCCAGCTCTCATCAGGCCTCATTAACACTCGTCACATGTTGAATTAATGCAGCACACGCACTCACAGTCATGTATGTGTAGAAAGACACCTCCACTGATGTGCAAACATAATCATATACTGTACATAAGCACACCACTACAGAAGGCTCACACGCGTGTCCCACCAAAGCTGACATATAAAGAAATATAAATAATGACATAGTTTCATGACAGGTCTGGTCTCAGCAGCCGCTGCTCTGTGTGTCAGTACACAGCAGTCACAGCCCACTCGACCATCATTTCGCCAAAGTCACCAAACTCATATTTACGCTTGCAGCAACACGATTCCTGTCTCTTCTGTGTGAATCGTGAACTTGGGAGGCCGCTAACGTCAAACGGTCAAATTGATTGACAGACAGACACATTCATACCTGGTCCCATGGACTGAGGATCCCTCCTGAGAACATGAACAGGTAACCCATGGTGACCAGACAGGCCCAAATAAGAAGAGAGAAGAGGCGGAGCATCCTCTTGAAGACCGACTCAATGCAGACGAGGACGAAGATGGAAAGGAAGAGGAAGAGAGCGGCGGGCACCGTGATCAGGAAGGTCAAGTGGTCCTCCGTCTTCTAAACGAGGAGAGACACAGAGAGTATTATTGGTTTATTAGAGAGGTCCTGGACGTTCACACTATGGAAGCGCACGGATCTGCTGCGTATTCCCGTTTGCATGTTCAACAGGCCACTCAGACACATATACTGTGCATGGACAAAGGCTGCTCCTCTGAATGCAAGTGTAATCATTGAGGGGAACAACTTTAAACACACCAAAAGGTCAGTAGTACAAGACAGGTCTCTAACGTTCCAACCAGGAAGGACTAAAGTCAGATCAAATAGAGACAATACCATAAATCCCCAAACAAGATCCAAATACTAAAACTGTCTCTTCATTTCAGCGCTGCCTGCTTTTTGTATCGCGACCCCCCCCCCACACACACACGGACAGACATCCAACATAACACATGTACGAACAGATGAACAGACGGCACACAGATCGGCAGACAGTCTGAGCCCGGAGAATGTGCCATAGCATCACTTCTGGACTCGCTCTGTCAAAGTCAGCATTTAGAAGCTGTCAGCACGCACACACACACACACACACACCCCCACACACACACACACACACACCCACACACACACACCCACACACACACACACCCACACACCCACACCCCCCCACACACACACACATCACTGCCTCTTTGACTCTGAGCAGACCTCCCTCACCCAGCATCTAATTCTATACTGAGAGCCTGCTCTTATGGTGAACTTGTGTAGCTGTGTTAAATGTTTTCTGGTGGGAAATATGCTCCTTAATGGATTTTAGCACTGGATGAGCCTGATGTGTTTCTAAAATGTTAAAGCAGTCACAGAGCACGGCTGACAGACGTATTTCACACGGATACTTGATTCCACTTTTGTTCAGTCGGCCAGTTTGAAACAGAGAAGGGTTGACGTCAACAAACGGATGCTGGGCTAATTGTCATTGCTGGTTTTAACATCTGGTTTTCTGGAGTCCATTCTGGCTGACTGGTGACCACACCATGACATCATGCTGACATCATCATAAGACCACGTCCTGTCGCTCTCAGTCCTTTTCTGCATGTGTAAGTTGGGGAACAGCAGTAAAACCACACTGATCCGCCAAACCCACAGACGTGATGCTTGCTGACGCCCACATAAAACATTTGAAGCTGTTCCCGAGTCATGACTGCCCTGACAGGTCCAGCGGTGGCAAATGTTAAATTAGCAAGCCAGTGTGTGATTAGATGTCAGCGATTTTACAGTAAAATGAACACGAGTGTGGGCATACGAATGGGTTCTCTTAACGTGCAATTCCCCCGCAGCAGCTTTTGCGTAACAGGATGAGACGATGTCACCGACTCAACCTTGAATTTGGGGATGATGTGACAGTTTATTGGCCTCCAGCGGCCTTTCAGAACTAGCAGATGCTTTTTGGCCAGAGCAGATTCCAGGAGGAGAGTGATTTGCTGTGTATTAGTGTAGCAGTGTGATAGCAGAGGTAGTATGAGTCAGGGTCTGGCGGCCGGGATCCCACGAGGCCTGGCTGCTGACGCCGCGCCAACTATACAGTTAGCCTCGACGCGCAGATTGAATCCTAATGAGGATGTAAGCAGGACCGCGAAACGCAAACACACCATGAAGGGAAACCTGAGTGGACGTCAGCGACTTGGCATATCAGCACAGCGAGGGAGCTGCTCTTTCACTCATTCACTGATTTCTTTTATTTGGATTATAAAGCGTCCGCGCTTTGAGCATTTGTGATAGTAGACCTTACCCTAATCCCACTGCAACCCTGTAAAGCCATTTCCTCCAACATGGCGCAGAGGGAGGGAGAGCCAGCGTCTGCCAGCCAGTGTACTGCATTGTCACCTAGAACAATGATTTCCTTTTTTAACCCAGCCTGGCTTATCCACCTATTATAGTGGTTGGAAACCTGGGGAGCAGGGGACACAGCAGCAACAGCAGCAGCAGAGCGAGACAGAGAGATGCAGTCGTCGAATTATTCAGCAGCAAAATGACACAGACGCACCAAATACATTATGTGGGAAAGTGAGGAGAAGGAGAAAGATGTGTGTCGAAGTTGAGGCAGTGTATATGCACTTGTCATCATTTGGTGCCTGATGAATATTTATCCTGGTGTGAGCGGCAGATTGCTTCAATCTGCTCCCAGTCTGGTTATGAAAACTATAACTAATCAACAAACCTCTGCTATTTTTACAATAGTTAGCATGATATCAGTTTTATGGAGAGACTGTTTGACAGATTTAAAAAGGTGCAGCAACACTTACTCAGTGATATATATCTATATAAGAGATCTTGAGCGTACATTTGTCACAGCTGTGCGACGGCGGGTCCATTCATCACGGCACCCCGGGGTGAGACGTCATCAGCACAGAGCGAAGAAATGATCCTTTCACAATCAGACAGAAACGATGCCAGAGGCCACAGCAGCACCACCGCTGCTAAACTGATCCATGCAGTTTGAAATGCGTTCACACGAGCTCAAAGTCCTGAAGGCAACAATACAGGCCCTCTGTGAATTAATTAGAATTTCAACAATGTCTGACAATGTTTTGCCTTGAGGCCTAATTAGTGATATATATTAAGAAAAAAAGACGGAGTTATGTAGAGTTTTACAATTGTTTTTCCGTAATAGATTGAGGCCAGTTCGCGCTGTCCACAGGCTCGTGTCTTTCCATAAGGGTCAGGCACGATGCGCGTGCGGCTCAACTTGTGTCACGCATCAACAGTTTGATGACAACCTCTGACGCTGTTCTTATAAAGTGGTTGCCCATCGTGTTTTACGTTTCTCACGTTGCTCAAACAGCAGAGCAAGAGGTTGCTGCGACGTTTTGTAACACGTGGGCGTCCGTCCGAAGGCGAGTGGAAGGTACGAATTGGCCTTTAGTCAGAGACTGTTCTCCGGAGAAGACATCAGCATCAAAAAACTTCTTCATCTTCACATTGTTCAATTTGATTGACATGTCTTGTGCCTTAATTTAATTAATATCTGTAGTTATTTATAAGCAGAGTGTTTACATAACCACTTATACTTAACATTAGCTAAACTTACTCAGTTTCGTAGAACATATATATAACTCGTTCTATTTTTTACTGCTTCTCCGTCGCTCTGGACACAAACTGTGATTATTGTCAGGATTCTTCTTCTATTCTTTCCGTTTAAGCATTGCCACGTTGTGATGTTGCAGCTCTGACTCCACCTCAGTAAGTGATGTCACACCATTTACTTCACCTCACTCATTCACCTTCCTGCCCCGGAGTAACAGACCGGTCATCCATCATCACAGAAACGCTCCGCTCTCACCAAGCTGCATCCATCAAGCTGTCAATGAGATGAAATCAGTGTTTGCTATAAATAAAATGTCAGCAAATAAAACAGAGTTGGAAAAGATCGGACACCAAAAAAAAATCACGCGCGGGAAAGAGTCTGTAAAACATCTAGTGAAAAATACTGATTTAGCCCAAAAACACGAACACAAAAAACGAGGACGCCTAAGAAGGAAGACTTCCTCAGACAAACACACCCAATAAACACACAAACACGCAACCATAAACATGCAATGCCAGCTTATTTATACACACACCAGCGCAGTGCACGGGTGGAGGACCCACGCCAGCCCCGATCTGCTGGCAAAGATAAAAGCATGAAGTCATTTTGGGAGCATTAGCGCTGCTGTGGTTGGGTTTCTGCAGGCTCGCTGATAAAGCCAGAACACTTACAACAACATCCTTCCCTCCCTCCGCCGCCGCCTCGCCCCACCTTCAAACTCACCCTCTATTTATTCCTGCCATTCTTCTACATCCAGCAGTAATAAATACCCACGCCTCGCTGAACAGCCGCTCCATTACTCTAGACAAGTCTGTCTGTTAATGAATAGCGAGAAAATGGAAAAGG
This sequence comes from Macropodus opercularis, assembly GCA_030770545.1. Classification (NCBI taxonomy): domain Eukaryota; kingdom Metazoa; phylum Chordata; class Actinopteri; order Anabantiformes; family Osphronemidae; genus Macropodus; species Macropodus opercularis. The sequence goes on along the minus strand of JAUCMP010000029.1, from coordinate 6,642,435 downwards.
GATCGATTTAAATTGATACTGTGAATGATGAGAAATTGTTGGTGGTAATTTAACCTATGTGCATCCTCAGAGGGAGAAATAGATGGAGCTAGAGAATAAAATCGACTGCCTGAGGCAAGAGGATCTATTGATTTGTCTTAAATAAAAGGAGGGGATGCGTGTTATGCATGTTTAGTTCAGCTGAACTTTGATGACAGTCGCCAGGTTCATTTTTACAACACACACGTGAACCCAGGTCTACATCTGGTCCTGAACATAAAGCATCAAAACAATCATTCAGAAACAACAGCCTTCGGGATGTGTGGGCTTCAGATTGTACAGCAATTCCATAAAACACAAAAGCAGCACTTGACAAACAAAAGCTTGTGTTTGCTGTTGAGTGTTTGTGGCCAAAACAACACTTTCACTCGACAAAAGCACCAACACCCACACAGCTGCGAAGCAAACTCTCATCCCGCTCTTGATCCACTCTGTGAAGCCAGCGCGGCGATTCAAAGAGCCCTCCTGCGTTTTCAGACGCGCATGCATCGGCGTCTGTGTCTCGTTCGGTCTCGTGCTCGAAACCGAAACTCTTCTTTCATTCTGGCGCTCTCTTGTGACCCTGACGGCTCTTCTATCGCATACTCCATGATGAACTGTAAAGAGCGTGTGGTCATGCAAAGTCTTTGCAGTGCTGCAATGAAATTCCACTGCATTAAAATGACAGTTTGGGGTGTTTATTAAAATAAAACTGACTAGAAATATCATTGCACTGCACTTAACACTACATTTACCCATTATCAGCTGTATGGGCAGTATCATCACATGGTCCTCTGTGTTACTTGAACTGTTTCCATAAATTATTTCAAACAAAAAAAAAATTGTTTATGAGCAACTCTTCCCAAGCACAAGTTGAATTACGCAATAAGCTTATCTTCTGTTCACCGCAGAAATTCACAAAAACATATTTCTTTCATAAATAGCAACAATTAAATAAGCTAATTTTATGAACATTGTTCCACTTTCGTGAGGGGAAAATTGAATATAAGCATTGTCTTTGCTGGCTTCTCTCTCTCTCTCTCTCTCACTCACCAGTCCTGAGGCGAAGAACACAGCCAGCAGCGCGAGGCAGGTTCCCATGACGATCAACAACAAGAACACGATCAGTGGATGCTGCTGGCTCATTCTGTAGTAAGACTCATACAGCCAGTCCTGGGGCTTCTCGCCCTCCACGCACACCTCAGCCTGGAAGCCGGGGCATCCATCTGCCATGCTGTCCGGGCCCTCGGCTCCCTCGCCTCCATCGCTCTTCTCCAGCAGGTAGCGTCCGCGGGTCCACAGAGCCTCCTGCCACATGGGTTGCTGACCAAAACACTGCACACAAGTCACCAAGTGTGAGGGACGCCTTCGCTTCCCTTATGCCTCGCTCTTGAAACTGCACCTCCTCCTCCTCCTCCTCTTCTTCTTTCATAAAAAGTTCGGTGTGCTTTAAGGAATGAATGGACTGGAATGAAAGGTGAGACTATCAAGTTCCTCTGGTTTCCCTTGCATCCTCTGCACCTTCTTCCGCTTGAGGTGACAAACTGCCTCAGGACACAGTGGAATCTTCTTCTTCCTCCTCTTCCTCCCAGGGTGGGGAAGAGGCTACAGTTCCTCTCGTCCGGCTCCTCGTCTCTGATTGTCCGCGCGTGTGGCCGGTCGGACAGACAGACAGAAGGCAGCCTCTGCTCACCGCTCAGCGCCGTAGCAGCGACGAGACAACATGTTACACTGCTGAGGTGCAGATGAGGACTGAGAGTGAGGGAGTGAGAGAGTGAGAATGTGTATAACTGGGAGGGAGGGAATTGGAGCGAGAGGAGAGAGGGTGTGTACCAGTGTGCGTGTGATGGGGAGAGCTTGTGGGTAAAAGTGTGTGCGCTGTACCTATCAGACCGAGGACAAATATGAGAATGGTGATCCATGAGATTAGCCTATGTGGAGAGACCTGCTATTTGACTCAAGACCGTGTGTGTTCGCAAGGTAGCGAGAGAGGAAGAGACAGGAGGGTGTGAAGTTGGCAGAAGAGGAGAGAGAAAGAAGAACTGTGTGTGCTCGTCAGCAGTGAGTGAGAAGGACCGTAACAGCTGTGCTAAACCAAGAAAAGGACCAAAGTGTGGAGGGGGAGAAGAAAATTCCCCCCAGCAGCCGCGGACAAGATACAAAGAGGGGCAAGGAAAACACACAGAGGAGGGGGAAGGACGAGGAAGAAGGAACAAAGTCAGGAAGGAAGCATCTCAGGAGGCAGAGTGAGTGTGGGAGGAAGAAGAGAGACCGTTGCTTCAGACATGGGGGTAAGGAGGGGGAGGAGATCGCAGATGATACCAGGTCTGTGCGTGTTGGTTGTTTAGAGTCAAATAAGATCTGACGAAGCAAAAATCCTAATATTGCTCTCCTCCCACCGGCTTTCATTCGGACTCGGCTCCCTCCTTCCATCCCTCCCTCCGCTCTTGCCCTGCTACATGTGATGCTCCGTGAAGTGTGAAAATGGCCGTGGCACTTCAATGTGTCACAGCCACATAGTTTCCTCTTAGCACGCTAACTAGACAGAGACCAAGTCTGGAAGCAAAGGCCGACCTGTTCGTGACTGAAAGGGCAGTTTTAGAGAGTGACAGACAAACATGTCCTCCCCAGTGAATTATGCACCTCTTGGCAAACAAAACCTGAAGGGTATCGATGAAGTCAGGAAATAACTAACACCAGCCGCTCTGTGAGCTCGATTGATGACACTAAAATAAAGTCAGGCTGACCTGCTGTTCCACCGCGTCGTTGTCTGCTCGGATGACACAGATGTCGTCAGGCAAAGTTTAACTGTCATCAGTCTAAAGGGAGAACAGCAGTGGGGAGGAGGCTGGAGCTGTTCTGGAGCTGGAACACATCCTCCTCACCGGCCCTCAGTGCAGGTGGGGGGGGTCAGTGGGGAGGGCTGAGGTCACCGCAGGAGGTGCCATTGATCGTGCGATGTCTGACACGGGGGCCGGGGACGAGTGCGAGCGTCACATCGTAGCAACAAATTCTTACATCGTATTCGCAATTTGCTCTCGTCACATGTTCAGTTTCCTGCAGGGAGTTTGAGAGTTAACAAATGTCTGCGCTGGTCATATTAATAATCCATTTATGTGAAGTGTAGCTTATGTTTGACTGAGTGTCGTCGCTTGCGGCTTGGCTTTGAGGAAACACAGTGTGAATAAAAACATGTTGCACTATTACATTAATTACAAGAACGTATGTATGAGCAAGTGTGTTAGAAATGATTTGCTGCCATGGAGATGTTTTAGCTTTCTGAAAACATCAAGCAACGTGTTTTCCTGTGATTATGAAGGAGTTGGGGTCAGGTTGTTGTCGTTGAAACAGGTTTTTAAGCACTTTTCGTACATATCACTAACCTGACGTCACCTTAATAAGTCGCTGCAGCTGCTCGCTGTGTATGTCGCTCGTTAAACCTCAGACACTGTTAAACTAACATGCCCTGACACCATCAAGCTCACAGGTGTTACAGTAGTGGGGAAAGCGACATGGTGAGAAATAGCTTAACTCACCATCCAGCTCATATGATGATAGTAATGGCAGCAGTAATGATCCCCACATCGTTATGTCCCTCTGCACATTAACCCTGAAAGAGCCTGCATGTTTTCACCTAATCACACACCACAAACTAATAGTGTGGGGTATATAAATAGAACCACACACACGCTCATGTACTGTATATATTCGTGTCAGGTTTTACTCTTTTTAATTGAACACTTTAAATGTACAATTAGAGGTTGTGTGGCAAAATCACAGAAAACTGTCGTTTGTTTCCATTCAATCATCAATTTCAGTTTGTGTGCATTTAACCTCCACGATGAAACACAGCCGTGAAATATTTCAAGTGTAACTATGAGAGACGAGACAAACCCAGAAGGATCTGGAACAACAATTATCATTTAAATACTTAATTAGCAAGCATCCAACTTTGCAATTAAACTCTCATGTGCACATATTCATAACAACAGCACATTCTGAGATTACTGACAAACGGGGCCGTTTGGGTCTCACAGCGACATCATTTACTAATTGTTGGTTAGTATAAATATGGAAATAGTGTTTTGGTTTACTGATGAAAAGGATCTAACTGCTTGTGTGTGAAAGGGCGTGAGCTTTTATGCTCAGCCTATCAACAAGGAAGCGGAGTCAGATGTTCAGTGAGGTAACGTCAGGGTGTGACGATGACAGATCTGGGTCTTTTCTACCTGGTGATGAGAACAAATGCTCAAATGAAGGAGATTTCTGAAGACCCTGGAAGAAGAGTTGCTGATGCTCGCCAGACCGGAAAGAATTACATTTTGTAAGTTAAGCTGAACTGTACAAATGGAGAACATTTAAAAAAGCTGTTAGTCACACAAAAAAACAAAGTGTGTAATAGCCAGGTTTCAACACGTTGTGGTCCACTTCTCTGGTCTGACCACTGGCACAGAGTCAGCTAACATCAACTCACTGAGGCCAGCTGAAGAGCACAGCGAGGACCAAACTCTCTGTGTCAGTAACCTCCAGATTGCAAAGCAGGGAGCCGCTGTAAAGGATCAAACCTTCTGGAGGCGCACGAGCCCAAATATTTATTTTAGAAACAGAGGAAACGGCAGCGGGAGCCAAGGGATGACTGACGCCAGGAGACGCGCCTCATAAGAATAACCCAGTTTCCCCCTGATGAGCTGATGAGGCTGTACGACGTGAAGTGTGATGTATTCACTGCTGTTCGGTGATGCTCATCCTGTCTTTCGTGACAGTGACTCTCAGCTACTCTGAGCTGGTGGCTTTTTGACCCTACACAAATTGGTGTGAATCTGCGTTGCGGTGTTTTCCCTCTGACAACCGAACCGCTGAGCTCTCTGGTGTCTGGTCTCCGTGTGGGTTTAATTCCAGCACATGTGTCTGTATGTGCCGTGTTCATATAAAACTGTCATATCACATGTCCCTGCTTGGCAGCCTTGAATAAGTCTAATGTAATCAAATTACGTCTGCCTTGACAAAGATAAGATGAATGAAGTGAGCTGAGCTTCCTGAATCTGTGTGAGTGATTGAGCGAGAGACAGCTTGAACTATGAGCCGCTTTCCTTTTTTTAGCTTGTCCTTCAGTGTAATAAAAGTCTTTATTAGCCCTGGAGCACAGCTACTTAAATTGGGGGAATCCCATCTTGCACCACTAACCACAGTCAACCCACTCTCTGTGTGTTAGTTGGGCTATAAATAGTCCTTCCTATACTGAACAACAAGTGGGGTTTTGTTGACCACCTGCTACCCACACACACACACACACACACACACACACACACACTGGGCGCTAAAGGTGGTGACAGAATGGGAACACATTCAGGACACACTAATTCTGCCCTCCCACGTGCAGACAGAGGCTCGCTGTCAAGAGTGACGAGCGCCCTTTAATTTATTCATTTATTAATCCTGTAAACATAAATTAATAGGGAAAATGGTAAATAGTACTAAATACTTGTCTTCTTACCTTTTCCAGTTTGTTGCTTCATTACTGAACGCGTCTCTGTTCATTCACTGAAGGAATTTAATAAAGGTCCTCAGATATTTTGTCTGTGTTTAAGAACGAGTGTCGGGTAATCAGATGAATAATTAGGATGCGTGACGCTGGCAGGCCTGCTGAGAGAAATCTGCAGCTTGTCGCTTTTTAAAAAAACAACATAGAGCAGCGTGAGCTCAGGAAAAAAAACCCACAGACAATTACAGCTGGATTCCAGCACAGCTTCCTCTGCGCGGTGCAGCTTTTCTAAACGGCTTGTTGCAAGCAGCCTCTGGGGCCACTGTCGTAAAGCGCCTGTCATAAATCAGCGTATAGACGAGCTTATTAGTGCCTGCTAGCTGTCACAAATCCACTGTCAATTAGGTATGTGGGTAATGAGATCAGCTGTGTGTTATGGATTGACTGGAGCTCTCGTGCTTAAAAAGGTCAAGACATCATCTACTGTATATCTGGGTTAAAAAGCATCTTGTGAATACTGAATTATTGATAAAACTGGAAACACTCCCAGATGCAGCAGCGTGCGAACAATGATAATTACAGGAGGAGCGCTGGCGTGCTAGAAATAAAGCAGATTCCCCCACCTTGATGAGCGAAAAGTGGGCTTCATCACCTAATTGGGTCTTTCTCAACCCAGCGGTGATTAAAACACGCGGAGCTGACCTAGATAAGTAGCAATCAAGGTGGCAAGGTGGGAAGGAGCGAGAGGGAGCGAGAGGGAGCGAGTGAGAGAGATACCGCCCTGCTTCCTCATTAAGACAAACACTGTGGGCTTCATTAAGCGTGACGTGAAATGGCTTTTTTCTCAATCACACCGAGTGATTGGAGCCACGCCGTACGCTCGGCCCGTTTCACGCGCGATTCCTTGACAAATATGTGTCATTTAGAGATAAACAACGCCTGTGAAAACTCAGAACAAGGCGCTGAGCTACTCAGGCTTTTAATTGCGTTGGATTGCTGCTGTTCGGTGGGGTTCTCACACGGCTTGTTGAGACCCTGCGTGGTCCTGTTTCCTGCAGCAGAAAGTCTTGAGAAATCAATAAGCGCTATGCTAGAAGTCTCCCTGGACAAGAATATATAATAATAATATAATATAAATTAACCGTGTGTTGAATTTATCAGGAAATGATATATAACGTAAACATGTAGACCTAGTTATATGGAATGCAAGATTAATTTATGATTTTATTTGTCAAAAGGCAAAGCTCATTCTAAATGCATTCTGGGAGGAGTCTCATCTGTCTGTACGCCGTCCACTGGACGTTTTCTAGAGAAGGATCTTCCCAAGTGTGGACACAGCTAATCACTGACTTGTGAAATACTTGTCCACTCAGCCGTGTGTGCAGCTTTTCCACTCAAAGTAATTTAATTCAGCGCTGGTTGAGGAGGGACCGGGCAGCCTGGGTCATCCCTTCTACAGCTGGCGCGGCTCAGACATACCAAAGCCAGCTGCTTACTCGGCCAGCGTCCTCCCCAGCTTAGCTATAGTGAACTGTTTTCTCTGTGAAAATATATTGCTTCTCAAGCTGATCTGACATCTTCGATATGTCGACAGCACAACACTGTTTGTTTATTTTCTAGCTTAAGAGCCCACAGACTCCTCTGAGGCCCCATTAATCGTTATCTTTTCATCTTTTTCCTGTTAACCTTGTCGGTGCTGCTCTTAACTTGAATCCATACGACCCCCCTTTGAACAAGCGGCTGCTTTTCACGTGCTCTTCCTTAATGTTCAGTAAAAGCTAAGAGGAACGGATCAGGATCCAAACGTATAGTAGACACACCTGACATGGACTGAAGGCACAGAGTGACTGAATGTGGAGCTTGCCTGACGTGGAGCTGCCTTGTGTTTGAGACGTTCAACTAATTCAGCTAGAAACAGCAGGACATGTGCACCACCTAGTGTTGATTGAAGATGATGAAGACTGGTGACTGAGAAAAAAGGTCAGCACAACAGAAACGTCGATCCACTTCGGACAAAACGACCAAACTCCAGAATCGCACAGAAAACTAAAGCTGCCACTGAATTTCTAACGAGTAGTGGGTGAAACGATCACAGCCAAGTGGCAGAAAATGATCCTCCCGCTGCCAGTTTCTCTCAGCGTCAGAGATTTGGCCGCTTGATTTATTAGCATGTCTGAAACTTTCACGTTATAGATCCAGAGCGGCTTCCAGACACGGCAGGGGTCGGGTAGAAACCACATACCCAGTCTACCCAGCATGCAACACAGCCAACCAGCCCACGAACATACTGGAGGATTAGGCTGCTAACAAACCAAATATTTATATTCATTTCAATATTGGATTTACTTTTTGCCAAGTGGATAAAAACATGACTCCATATAAATATTAATGTCCTGTCAAAGTGTCTAATACCTTTTTTTTTCCTTCATGTTGTTGTGCTTCTCCCAAGAGGGCAATATTCAATTAAAGCAAATGCACACTGACTGGCAGTTTTAAAATGTTTATTAAAAAATAAAATAGAAAAAAATATATTTACATAAAAATGTAAAAAAAAAAAAAAAAAAAAAAAAAAAGCTGGGCAGGGGTTTCCTCAAGACGCCAGCAGCTGGGCGTCCAAACTGAGGGCCTCTGCTCATGAGAATCAGTCAGGACAGAGAGGGGCTGCCACCTTTCTCTAAACAGCAGTCGCCAGTTTAAAAGCCCTCATTGTACTGCAATGAGCCGTGGGGGGCAAATATTACATTGCATCTACATGTACATGTGTACGCCACAATCTCAGCGGCCCAAACCACTCTCCTTGCTTCCTTTTCCCGTCCACTTTCACGCCAATCCGGACAAAGACTGATGGCTCTCAATAGCCATTTCTGTCAACATCTAATCTAAGCGATGAGAGCTGAAAGCGAGCTGGCTTGGACCAGTGAGATGCACAGAGATGTTAATCCATACAGACCTTGGAAGATGCGAGGTTGCAGGCAACTCTAACCCAGTCAAGAACCTGTCAACAATCTGATGCTTAGCCTCTGATCAGTGCTGGTGTGGCTGTCAGGGAAGGAGTTTCAAATGGTACAAACTACATCAACCTTGTTATCCAGTTAATACTGGGATAGCCTTTCAAATAACTCAACCACCTCCAAACAGATAACTACCAAAATAATCATCCATAAGGATACAATAGTGAGGCCGCACACAAACATTTCTATTAAAACTGTCTGGCAGCCTGTGCTGTTCATAATGTTTTGGTCAAATCATTAAAGGTGAAATTAATTTCTCCAGCTTGAGGTGATAATCGACTCATCTGTTCTGCCTGTGAGTCACTGGTCAAAACAGAATCCCTTAATCCGACATTAAATGAATGGCAGGCGCAGTTTTGACTGACAGATCAAAGTTGCCAAGTTAAAAAAAACAAAACCAAAGGACACAGATTGTGTAACGTACTGAACAGAGTCTCAATAAAAAAAAGTTAACAATTGTCGGTAGACGCGGGGCCCTTCTGAGGCGCACCTGCAGAGTGCAAGTCGCTCTCTGGGTGCACATGCTCATCAGATGCCGGGCGTCTGATTAAAAACCTGGAGTGGCCAAGTCATGAGTCTCGATACTTCCACGCACGTATCACTATGTCACATACCACAAAGACCCAAACCCAACCAGACATTAACCCCCCCCCCCCCTTACATTTGACTGATGGATGTAAAAAAAAAAAATAGACTTTAAAACATCAGGACCTTCATACAAAGAAGAGGAAATCAGGTTATGGGGGGGTTGTAGTTCACACGAGTTGCCTTGAGAGTCTGACAGTAACATTACTCTGGCCCAACAAGCAGTGTTCGTTTTAGGAAAATGACCCCAAAGGGAAAAGACGGGCGACTTGACACAATAATTAGAGTTATCTACTTGCATAGTAATAACACCAGCGTGTGTAGCGTTCTAGGCGAGTCACAGCCATTTCCACAGTCCTGTCTGCGAGTGCGTGTATTCATGTGACACTGTGCTCGCCAACAAACGACGTACGCACACTCCAAGTAAACACAAAGAAAGGCATTGCAAACAATTAGCGGAAGTACCTGGCAATCAAATACACACAAGATTCCTGAATGGAATCAAAATATAAGTCCCTTTCGCTAGGGCCCTTGGTTCAGGAAGACACTCCCACCCAACACTCCCCACTTTCCTTCTCCTTTGTCCAGGAGAAAACCTTATCGCTAAGAATCTTCGTGTTGGTCTCCAGTGACTTACAGCTGTAGGCAAAGGTTGACCTCAACCTAGTTTTCACGACCACGCCCCTCAAAGAACGTGACCGTAAATAAGTGAAGAATCTTCTGACCTGTGGTTTTCTGCTCTAGCAACTTAAACCTTGATCTTAGAATTCAGATTGGATAAGCCGTTGCCTTCTTGGCCATAGTCCTCCTACAATGCGCCACACACAAAAAAAGACAAGAGCAGAAATGAAAACACACTAGCATATAGAACATAACAGGTTCTCTCTTTGTTTCCATCTCACAGGTATCAGCCCTGCACCATCTGGAAGAGGTTTTTTTTTTATGAAATTGCCTCTGCAGATAGAGAAAGTTAAACTAGCAGGCTACTGAAAGTCTTTCCCTGACTGACAAAATATAACATCAGCACAGTCCCCTTAGGGACACACACACACACACACACACACACACACACACACAAGCATGAGGTGGCGCTGCCGAAGCACCGTCTGCTCAGAAGCTAACTTTTTTGGGCCAAAATAGAAATACATCCTCTCCCTTTGGTTCATCCTTTCACTTAAATTGACTGGGCTGAAGAACAGAACATCTACATAGAATACGATGTTATCCTTGCCCATAGGGGAGAAGTAGCAGAGGAAGGGGGGGGTTCGTATCAACCAGATGACACACGCACACACTCATATACACACACACACACACACACACACAAGCACTCAAATACACCCAAGGAGGCTGCCCAGGTAAAGGTTTCGTAAACAAAATTTAAAACTCTAGAAAAATAAAATAACAGTATAAAGATGCCTTTACATATACAAACAGACAATTTAAATTAGCAGTTACGAAAAGGAAAAAAAACATTATTGCACAAAATGAAAAAATGTATATAGTATTTTTTTAAAAACACGTCGAAAACTGCTTTTAAGTGAATAAAGTATATAAAAAAAACGAAATAAAAAGTAAAAACCCCAAACAACTTGGCTGCAAGGGTCAAAACGAGGTCATGCAGAAATGAATATGTAGACACTGGAAGAGGAAGATGCAGGACTAATAGCTGTCGTGGCAGCTCCAGAATAAAAACTGCTGGTCTCTGGGCCCATCTGCCTGTCCGTCCTGCTGTGACATAAAGAGCCAGGGTCCGCGGCCACAGAGGAGAAACACGGGGACGAGTTAGGGAAACACGAGGGGTTTCTCTCTGCTGAGGCTAACTGGCAGGCTGTCCCTCTTTCGCCGGCGCCAAGTTGGGCGATGGTACTGTGTGTGTGTGTGAGTGTGTCCACGGTTAGCCAGAGCAGGGTTGCTGACCAGCGGCGGGTTGTGGAAGCCCTTCACATTGAACTTGGCTCCGTTCTGATGAAAGGTGGAGAGAAAAGATAGACAAAGATATGTAAATAGGAAACTTACAATTACTCCAATATCTGCTATTTTGTTAGAATGACCTTCAGTGAGTTACCACAGGTTTAGACCATTAGATGTGCCAAATAAGAAGTAGCATCCAGGGTCATGAGGATTTCTAAATTAAAGGAAGCATTATGCGTCACATCCATGTTCTACTTACAGTTTATGTGGCAACAGGTACCCACCAGATGTTGCAACATCAGGCCTCGGACACGCAATAATAGCGTTGAGGTTTACGTGTAATTAATGGACTACAAGTGGCAGTTTCACGTTTTTGTTAGCTGTTAAACGACTTGTGTGCAGTGAATGATGTACAGCGAGCGTGGAAGAGATCAATCAAACAGCTGACTAAAACTGGACGCCACCAAAGACAAACACACAACACGGGATGGGAAACAAATGAGAATACGAGGGTTTGACACACGTTTGCCTTGACTGTACATGTGTCGTGTGTTTGTGGCATCCAACGCCTACCTTGTGTGTGTGGCTGGAGTGGGGGCTGGGCGGAGGCTGAGGGCTGGAAGGGGCAGGGACATGAGCATGGGCTTGGGGGTGCATGTGGAAGAAGGGGGGGGGCCCGGTGTCTATACACACCTGTCTGCCAGGTATGGAGTGCATTGCAAGACCACCGGGCAGTGAGACACGAGCCTGGTGGAGAGAAGAGATGACGCAAATGTCTGATTACAGAGAAAATGTTTACTTTGAATGGTATTATAAAACACATAGCTGTGTCCTCACCTGTGAGCCTGGAGGGATGAGCAGATGGTGTCCCCCCATGATGGGCTTACCAGTTCCCATGTTGAGGCCGGGTGGCAAAGCTAAGCCCAGAGGCTGAAAAGACGGGTATGGAGGGAGGGCTGGTGGAGGGACGGTACATGGCAGTGTGGAATCAGAGTCCTGCAAGATAATGCAAAGAAGATGCGTTTATGAGCACGGTTGATTATTATTTCACTAGCTGCCAGCTGGGTTAGAAAAATAAACGCACCATGCAGCAGGTTGTCTCAGCAGGGAGGTGGTAGTGTTACAATATTACTGTATGTAGCTGACTTTTAAAAATCTAATTCTAATCTTTTGTAAGTCTGTGGCTTTTCTTACGTTGTCGGATCCAGACAGAGAGGACACAGAAGAGGCTGAGGAATGCTGCTGAGGGCTGGAGATGGACATAGGGGAGTCTGCACTGTGAGGAGATGCTGAGTCCCTCTGTTGCTCCTCTGACCCGACGCTACCACCCAGCACACACGGCTCCTGCTCAGACACTGGTTCTCTGGGAGGCAACGCTAACATGGAACAAAAATGACTTAATGAATGGTCAAAGTACTTGACAAATTCAACTGGGTTTGCATGTTATCATTTCTTTTAGTTGGTAGTAGGTAACGTTTTGTTCTTTGGTAGACAAAACTCCCATCTCTTCACGTTGGTTTGTGGGAATATGAAGTGGAGAGGTTCCCTTTCAATACCGAATAACGTAGTCATTTCTTCACCCAGAAGACCTTTTCTTATGGTAATTACTACAGCACAGTACAAGTCTCAAGAAGCGTACCTCTGTTGTCCGTTCGTGCTAGATCCCTGCCACCCCACTTCTTGATGATCCATTCCCTGTAGTCGATCACTTCTTGGGTCAACCTGATTATCCTGCCCAATGTGCTGCGGGAAAGAGGGAGGAGGTTTTTCAAGGAGCACAACATCTACCAAGGGCATGTTAAGTGCTGCTGAATAAGCAGAAATCTAACCTTTCACAGTCTTTGTTGGGATATGACCGTGCGAGGGGTGACACAGCATGACTCAGAACAGTGTAGGCATAATCAAACACCTGCTTGACATGCATGGCACCATAGGAGCCCCTGCCCACATCATTACCTACAGGATAAAGAGAAAAACTGTGCATTCACTGCATGACTTACCAGCAATTTCACATTTCATCTCCTCTGTTTTAGCAAAGACTTATATACATTATATGTATCGCTGTGAATGCTGTTAACAGCATACTTTTACTGTTTGGATCAAGTCCAAAGTCTAAAAATTATTTAGTCATAAATACTTTCTTAATGTCATTTCATTATGCTTTATTTTGAAAGACTTTTAACTTGTTCTGTACAAGTTTAGCTCTATTATAACGACTTCTATTTTTCTTAAACTACTTTTATGAGCGTTTCAAACTCTCAAGCTACAGTCAAAGCGTCTTGCGGAATACATTCAGCAGTGCATCTTCTTCAGGAAATGCTTAATGTAGTAGAAATAGAAATATTGTCTACTAGAAATATTCTCGCATGTTACAACTCTTCTGTGCAAACACACACCTGGGAGCAGTGGGTCCTCTATGCAGAGCATGGATGGCCTGTATCCATTTGTCATGGCCTTCATAATCTCCTCTTTGGCTATATATGCGCCTCCATTCTTGATGCGAATCCCCGTTTTCAAGTAGTTGAAATGGCGGCCGTACAACTCAAAGAACTCGATCAGCAAGACGCCCAAGTTCTCATTAGGCCTCCTGGCATCAATACGAGGATGAAGCTAAATGAAAGGAGAAAAAGCTTTGCTTATTGTGTATTAAAAACAAGAACTGTTGTAGGCACGCAAGTCTGAGATAGAATTGTTCATAGATGTTGCTGTACAGTACAACTAAGTTTTACTATAAATCACACTGTTATATGACAGACAACATGATCCGTGAGTTAGGATACCTGTAGGAAGCTAATGACCATGAGGATGAGGCTGTAAGAGCTGATGCCCCCGGTGAAGACCTCGTTTAGATCTCTCTGCAGCAGGAACTGCTTCAGCACAAAGATCAGGTAAGGCAGCACAGGATATTTCTGAAAGATGACAGCAGGAATAAATGGAATGAGATTTATTCAGCCTGTGCTGAATAGAGAGCGTTGAAGAGATCCAGTGTTTAGCAACTGAGATAGACTCAGACACTTAGTCCCCAAATCTGAGGTACTGCTTCATGTTGGCAACAGATCCCTGTACCAGAGTCAAAGTGGATGATAGATTTTGAAAATGCTGTGGGGGATACAATAACTCACAGGGTGATTGAAGACGGGTGGGTGAAAAGGAAGAAGTAGCACAGAAGATGTAATGCTCATTTGCAGTCTGCTGCTGCCTTTTTTGTTTGTTCCTGTATTGAGCCCATATCCAGACACAGAAAAGGTATTTGATGGGAACCTGCCACAGGGTTGAGGTTTCACTTAAGTGGAGATTATACATGATCACGGCTGCTGGGGTGTCTTCCAGTATCACTTTTATACTGAGACTGGCTAGGACAAGTCTGGCGTGAAGCAAAATGATTTAAACTGCTGGCTTGACTAATTCACTGAGGGAATTCCCAAAGTTCTGTATTTAGAAAGTAAAATGGTAATTATGTGACTCTGCTTGTGGTTTTCTTATGTAAATATGTCTACATGAACTCGTCCTGCTCTCTTCCTCAGTCGATACGAGCAGCTTGTAATGTGCACTGTGATCAGATTTGATTTAGTACCGAAGACTTCAATTGAATGTGAAATTAAATTATGCATCAATGGATGCAAATGGATTCATTCACACTTAGTCTTCTCGTCTACTTCGATAGTTAAATCTACGCAGAATAATGTTGTAACCTGTGGATCCAGGCAGCACTATTTCCAAGGCATGTTGATCTCACCTTGACGTAATCTTTGATGAAGCTTGCTGCCTTGACTCCCGTCTCCACATTAAAACTGATGTCCACCTTCACCTCTGTCTCTTGGTCTGTCAGCTTGATGATTGGCACCTTAAAGAAGATACAGCGATATGTATTAGCTAACATGGCTCTCAAGTCATTATCTAAAAAGACATGTGGGATGGGATCAGAGTAAGAAAGGATCTGTCACAGCTGACAAAAATGACAATGACAGCCATTAACAGCATATTATCATGTCTGGTAAGACAGCATTGGAGCTTGCAGTGGTTTGCCTTGTCGTGTGCACACCCCACATGATGAATGTGTACACAAACGAGTTTAGTGTTCTACGTGCTTCCACTGTGGGGCTGCAGCTGCCAACATGTCCACTGAGGTGGGAGTTTTAACCAGCAGAATAAAGGCAGAACAGTGAACAGAACTAGTTAAGCAGTGATACTTCACTGAACTGGGGTGTGCATACGGTACTTCTGCAACCTGCTCATCCACCACAACTGGGTAAAATGTGCCACTTATCATGTGAACAGATGGATGACATTAATTGAGTCTCATAGGTTAGTGCACCTCTTCTTTTCCTTCATCTTTGCACAGAGATTAAAGAAAGAAGGAGCCAAAGCTTTATACATGTAACTGACCACTTGAAGTTTCCAGGACTTTATAAAGGGCTGCCAAGGTTTGATTTGGCTGAGTTTATTAAACAGAAAAGCAGGAAGAGAATTGTAATAGGGCCTGTATTTTATCATATGGCTTAGGGTAAAGGACAAATCATTTCAGAAATGAAATTATTTCCTTTTTTAGCTGGGTTACATGGATCATTACAACCTACATTAGTTCACACCAAATAGTCACACAGATATTTATATGTTGCTGCAATATAATTTTGGCTTTACTTAGAGACACGGCATAAACATAGCGCAACATGTGTCTGCAATGTCCAAGAGGGTTGAAAAACATGACCTGGATGTCACTACTCACTGTGGCCTTGTCCAGCACTTTGATAGAGAAAGGTTCTGCCACGTTGTGTTTGCGAAGAGCTTGTTCTAGCTCTTGCAATGGGGGGCGCTCCCACTTCCCAAACACCACCAGGTCAATGTCACTGCGAGTAAAATAAAATACAGCACACATAAAATTCTGGCCAGAACTACACAACAAACATAAAACACCAGAGAATTTTTCTTTAATCACAACTTATATGGCTTGCCTTGTTGGAAGGTACAGCCCTGTGCTGAAGCTGCCAAATATTTGGACCTGTAAAAATAAAGAAACACAAAAATGACAATTAAAAATAATCGCTGTTAAACCTGTAGACAAAGACATTAACACAGTGATGTTTCACAACCATCATTTCACGTACACTAGGCAACATTTCATACGTTTGCGCTACAAACTGGCAGGAAATAGGTACTTCCGGGTTCCACTTGAGATGGTCAGTGCTGCCAAGTTGAGTTTGCTGCCAAATTAAGTATACAATGGCTAGAAAAAATGCTGTGTTTGGAGGCTGCGAGCTCTCTAAAGGAAGTAGAGTGGAGTTCTTTCCCTTTACCGTCTGATAAATACGACAAGGCAATAGCACAAAGACAGGCCAGGATTAATGGGTTGAAATGAAAAGGGAGGCTGGTACAAATCAGAGGCTTGATCCATTTACCTGACAATCTGGTTCACAGTGGATGTGGGAAAGACTGGCAGCCAACAAATCACCACTGCACGTGTTTTACATGATAAAGTAATGAGAGGGGAATTACATCAACTCTGCTTCAACCAGCTGCAAAAGCCCATCTCATTGTTACGACACATACTGAAACATGCTTGTATTTTCAAATACAACAATTTCAATTATGTTTTTGAAACGAATTATATTTCTGGCTATTTTACCTCAAGACCAAGCTCCTTAAATACCATAAATAAAAAACAAAGGTAATATTCCTCACCTGAACTCAAGCAACCCAAAGCAAAGGCAGTTAAAGAACTACAGTATAAAACGTAATGTGTGTTACTTACATCTGCAGTGGGCCAAAGCTCCTTGATGATCATCTCTATCCGGTTCACCACCTCTTCCCTCATGGCTGCTTCCTCAGGACGAGGAGACATGAAGTTGTAGAAGTCCATCACCTCCTCGTGGAGCCTGGACACAAAATAAATTTCACCAGAATGCTTAGTCACATCGTTTCGAGAACTGTGCATAACGTGAAATGGGTCCCACGGTTTCCATTTTAGAATACTGTTGAATAATACCACTACAGGGGACCCAAGGTATCCAATCATAGTTTAGATGAACCCAGACAAGCTAAAGCCCATGCAGCAAAGTGTTCTTTAATATTTATGTTGCATTTGCAGAACATGTAATGTATTTTTGCCAGGGTCCAAAACTGCACAAGTTTGCACAAATGACCTACTTTACTTAATAATAATAATAATAATAATAAACAGTCTTACGCATAACTGGAAGTGCACCCTTGGTCCTTAATGCAACCACTAGCCAAAAAAGTATGCACGTACTCACAGACTTCTGCCTGGTGATAAAGTCATATCATACAGCGGACGCTTGAGGAATCCCAGGCCTGTTATTGCTAATATGACTCTGCATTTGGCAGATATAATGTAAAAACTTCTGACCAGCCTCTGAACAGTGGAACTTTGTTCAGCCCTGTGGCCATTCATTTTTCTAGGAATGCTTGCCATGATGTCAGTGTGAAATACAGAACAGGGAAACTGTCACAATCAATTACCAGAGGCCTGGAGGAAATGCAGTCAGCTCTAGTACCCAACTCCTTAGTGAACATTCTCTGCCAGCAAGGCAGTGAGACCAGGGCGCATGCATGACTACAGCCCACCACCAACAGAGGGCAGGGGGGTTATTGTTGTGACCATCAAAGTCCAAATAAGACTTGGTAATAAAGCTACACGTGACAAATTAGTATTAGGCCAGAGCCAAAACCAGAGTAAATTAAGTGGGTTGTTTCTTCACGATGGGGGTTAAACATGAACAACTTAATGATATAGTTGATTAGCATCAGGGCTTTTGGGAAACCTAGCATCGATCTTATGGAACAGCGACCATGACAAACACTGAATTGTTTTACAGAAAATTCCCAGATGGGTGCAACCAGCCATTACAAATATCACAAGTTCCTGCAACCCATAAGAGAGTCCCCTGCTCGTTTGGTTTGTGTAAAGGCTTGTGTTAAGGGGAAAAGAATAAAGTTCTATAATACCTGTGAATCCCGAGCTGCTCCGTTTTCATGCAAAGAGTTTAACATAAAAAGAGGGTTTAGCTAAAACCTGTGCATGGATGTGTCTTTAGAATAGATATACGGCTACATTTGATTTAATTACATGAGAAAACCTACTTAACCTTTGCTATTACGTTGCTAGTATTGTGAATAAAACGTGAATCCAACAGAGGGAGACTGTTAAGTTAATGTAATTAGCTGTTTGGTTACATAGGGCGACCAACATATCCGGTCAGAGACTTCTAAATAAAGCTCTCAGCTTCAATATAAAATCAAAATAAGAAAAAAAAAATGCGGATATCAATACACACAAACCCGCAGTTAATTTTCAATTTGTTCTTCTCAATAGTTAGTTTGATAGCCGCCTTTTTTTTTAAACTTCAGACAAAATCAGTGCACTTCCGGTGTTGGCTGGGCCGTCTGCTGGCTTAACGGGCTGCCGCGTTAACTTTGTAGCTGTCCAGCCCCGCTACGCTGCGATAACCAGCGCACTGTCGCGGTGAAACGAGCCACCGCTTGTACCAATACACTCGATGCGTCGTCTCATACTTGGGTCAGAGCCGTGCGGCCATTAAAAGCAGAAGCAAACGGCAAAAAAAGAGGCTGAAATGAGCTTTAAAAGCGCCGACGCTGTTCATCCACTCACCCGAGGACACCGGGGTTGTACTTCCTCGTCTTCCAGGGCGTCCAGGTGCTCGCATAATTGCCGTTGGTGCAGCTCGAAAGCAAGTAGTTCATCCCATACGTGCTCGCCTTGTTGTCGCTTTTCCTTCGGCCAGGGTGGTGACTGTGCGTGTGGTTCACAGGTAACGTTACCGACGGCTGCACCTGAAGCCGCCTCGCGCATATCTGCTGGGGAGCAAGGGCTGGATGCTCCTGCAGGTGACGGTGATGGTGGTGGTACAGGTTGACGTTATTGTCCATGGTTTCGCTCAAGCTGATGAGCAGATTGGCACCCCCGACATTTTTATTAACGTTCACGCCGCCCGTTACATTTCCACCCATAGTCCTGACAAGTGAGCAGCTAGAAGGGGGGCTGTCCGTCCCAGATTCCTGCGAAGGGGACGAGGAGCACAGCGGTCCCGTCGTGTGGGGCAGGCTTTTCCCCTCACCTGGTTCGCCGGCGCTTGACGCGGTGAACGCGTTGTGCAGGTTCCCGTTAGACAGCGCGATCCCCAGCGAGGAAACCGCGGTGCCATTCATGCTAGTCGTGCCGTTCATGATGCTGTGATGGCTGCTGCCGTTGCTCAGATTTGCAGTAACGGCGCCGTTGCTGCTGCAAACGCTCTTGCTCGATGCCACAGCGGACGCCACATTTTTCAAAACGTCCAACGCGGCGTAATTCACGCACTGGTTGTGGTTTTGATTGAGGAGCTGTTGCTGGCCGGAGAGCGTCCGTACTCCCTGAGAGGTCTGCCAGACGTGCATCCATAAGGCGTTCGCAGGTCCTTTCTGTTCGGGCTGAATCCAAGCCACCCTCGGATCCATTCAACTTCTTTCTCCGGTAACCCCTCTACAAGTACCTAACTAACAGTAGCGAGCCCGTTGTGAAGCTGCTCCGCGTCCTGGACCTTTCGAAAGGTCGCTGTGCTGTCCGGGGTTACAAAACGAGAAGTAATTACACGTAAAACCGAATTAGGACCATTGATGAAGTGGCCCCTTTACACTGCTAGCTGGAAAAAATGCTAGCCGATTCCTACGGGAATTCAATATGGCGTAATCTCTTCAAAATCCAAGCGCATGCGCTCTACGAGGGGCTCTTAAACGATGACTGCGCCCCCCACCCCCATCCGTCCGCTCCCATCAGTCCGACCAGTCTGATCTACCGCACAGAATAAACACGTGGACGCTTATTTCCTCGACACTTAATAGATGCGTGGACAAAATCGACGATCGAACGCCAGTGGACGCGGGATATGTCCCGTTTGGCTTTGGAAGCAGCGCCTGGGAACCGAGAGGGCTCCGCACGCTTTATTTTCACCTCCCGGCTGTCACCACTGGGTGAGGGAACGGGTGGGAGGGCTCACGGGGGATCCCCTGTCGACAGGAGGCTGGACAGAAGCGGGATCCTGCAGAAATGACAGACAGCTGTTGACATCCCAGCCTCAGATGACCCCTAAATAAAACGAGGCCTGTTTGCAGTTAAAACTACAGCAATCTGAAATATCTATATGTATGCAAAGCTGCGCATACAGGGGCTGTCGACTCTGGCGGCTCCTGGGAGTTTGACTGCGTTGACGCTCAACAGTTGAGTGAAATGACTCGAACAAAACACTTATATATATTTATAATTAAATTACTTCTATAAATAATAATAACATGTGGCCAATTAAATGTTGCTTACATACAATCAACAAAATAAATAATACACTGCCTTCCTCGGAAAAGCAGAGATTTTTGCTGGAGCTGCTCTTTTTTTCTATTTAATATTATCACTGCTGCTCCTGAATAAAAATAAATAAAATAACTGTCAAGGGGAAACACACAGCAGGTGGTGGTGTTTATTCCAGACCCCTACTTTGAGTAAAAGCCACCTCTCAGTCCATTAAGCTATGATTAGTGAAGACATGCTGCATAAGGCGTAACCAGCACCTTCTGTAGTGTGTCAACATGTAAAAGAAGGAAAGAGGGAGCGAACGTCTTGCATAATGCCTGCCCCTGACCCCTGTTACTCACGTGTAGCATGTGACAGAGTAAAGGCAAATGGCCCAGAGGAGTCTACTGTGTGTGTCAGCTAGGATATGCTGCTCTCTGTATAACACACTCAGGCATACACACAGCTGCTCACTCCCACTGTATGCCGGCTGTAATCCAAGCTTCTTTGTATCTCCCTCTATCTTGCGCTGTGCGAAACACACGACTGAAGGGCATTTGTTTTCCATTTCCAATGTTTTCTGTTCTATTTATTGAGCCGAACACCAGCTGATGAATGTGTGATTTCAAGGTGGTTTGCTTCATTGTCAGCTTTTATGGCATTACCACATTGGTGACAACTGGACCATAGCCGCCAGATGGGTAACACACACACACACACAGTATTATGCAGAGGCAGTACCAAAGACGTTAACATTATGCTCAAAGCCATAATAGCAATAAAAGCAGCGGCAAAAGCATTTTTATGGAAGCAGGCAGTTGTCTGAGGCTTCATGTGGCTTGAATCGTAATGAGGCCGCTGCATGTTCCAGATATTTAACCTACATTAGAGGAAAGCTGCAGTTACATAGTTCTATCAAGTTATTTATTTAATATTCCACATGCATATATTGCCTGTGGTTCGACAGACATACTATATGATTATGTGCTGTTTAACACAGTTACAATGGACCCAGGAAATACACACCTAGCTGAGCAAGAAGTGCAAATCCTGTACAGGGCATCTGCAGTTTCAAGGTAAGTATATTTACTTAAGCACAATTTTGTCATACCAGCATATTAATCTTCGTAATCAGTTTAATGTTTGCACTTCTACAGACAGTAAGCAGCGGTTTGACTGCGTCATTTCTACCTTTCGCAGCACTTTTACACTGTGGTTATTTTAATCCCACCATTGCCTACACACAATAAAAGTAACATAAGCAGTTTGGATACGAAGACGCAGACATGCCAATGTGCACCATCGCCAACTGTCACCTGATTTGTGTGTTACCTTGACTAGTTTCATCCTTTTGTTGACATTTTGCACGTTTACATTTCATGCAGTTTTATACATCACACTTCTGCTTATTAAATCATATTAAACTACACTTGAATACTTTCCTAAAGCATCGACTGTTTGACACTGATTTTAAAGTTTCATTTGTTCTGATTTCAGTTAACACCAATTCAGCCACTTACTTGAACATCAAGCAGCGCAAACTCTGAAGGTGCCAGCTGTGCTGAAACTGAGTCTATTCCTAGAGTCTGTAGGCTCAGACTGTGGTTATTGCTTTTCCATCTCATACTATGGGTAGCGCAGGTTGGCATTTGTCATCACACAGCGGCTCCCATTGTGAACACTCTCCTCATATAAAATAGTTTGAGATACAAGCCATTTCACCCAGTTGCTTTGCACGTGTATGTAAAAAAAAAAAAGACAAACAACTGGTGTCTGCACAGCGTGAAGATGGGCAGCATTATAATCAGACCGCAGCCTCTGTGAACACAGTTATGCAATCACAGGAGAGGAGGATAAAGAGGAGACACAGTAAACAGCCTGGAAGGGAAAGGGAGACACATCAGGGACCTCGAAGATGAAGGATGCCACTCTGCCTGGCATCAACAAGATACGTCCATCACTTTAACTCCCACTCAGACGCAGTGGTCCTGGTATTTATTAATGAAACAATATGGACATTGACATTGGAACAGCATAACCTGACAGATCTGTTCTCAGGTCAGTGTCGTTTTCACATGAATATTTTAGGCTGTGAAAGATTTTATGAACACGATAAGATCATTCGTAACATAAAGCTACAAAGTAAGACATAGTTGAAGTCTAACCCACACATCATTATCATTTTTGCTCATGATACACGTAACTATAAAACAGCAGAAGAGGAATATCATGTTTCCTTTTCCTACACACTATTTCTCAGTACTACTCCCTTTCATTGTTTTGGTCAGTTCCTCTGCGCTAGTGATTTGTGGAGGTCAGTCTTCTTCTAATTTCAAGCATGGGTGAGTTGTTGATGGTTATTTGATTTCCCTCCATCCTGGAGCTGTGCGACCAGAGCAGCTACAGTCTTTACGGGACATAGATGCTGTTATGTTTCGTTAAAAAAATGTCTTTTCTTGTTTCATTTGATGAGTCAAGTTGAAAAGTAAAAAAGTCTCAGCCAGAGAAAAATTAGGCACTAAAGTGTGTTGTGCTTTATGCAGGATAAGTGTTTCATTTATTTCAATGCATGTTGAAAAGATTTGCAGTATGACTCTAGGAATGGTTGAAAACTTTAAATGGCTGCTTCGCCTTTTCCATCTGCAAGAATTTACAGATAAGTGGACAGGTCTTAAAGCCATTTATTGGCCAATGCTCAGAGAGTAAATCCATTACAATACGGTCTTATTTTCTCTGGAGGGGCACTAAATGTCACCTCTGCTGCAAACACAACACTTCCTGTCAGTTTGTGAATCTTGACTTTCCTTTATTCCTTATGGGTGTTATAACTGAGATAATGGCAAAAAAAACAAAAATCACCTAACGATGGTGGAGTGCTGCTTGCTTGTAGCTCAGGTGAGATTATTCACACCTTTCAGTATATGCTTGGTGAGAAAAAAAGTTTTTTCGTTGTTTGGTCTGACAACAGAGATTTGTTAAATTAAAAAAAAGTACAGGTGGGAATATTCCTTATCCAGATAAAGCTACAGTGTTTTCTAGAATAAAAAGGGAATCAAAGCCTTTCTGCTTTTCGGGTAGTTTTCGAACTTGGTGAGGTACCATCTACACAGAAAAAAAAACAGAGAGGAGATATTCTTCTTTCAGTTCAAGTATGTTCTTAAATGTGTAATTCCATGCAAACCTGCTCACCCAGCGTGAGTGTGTGTTTTAATTTCTTACTTGTGGTGGGCCACAGCCCTGCTGCTGAGGACCACTGTGGTAAAAATGGCAAAGGCCGAACTGTGGATAGAGTGACCAGCCAGAGCGAAGCCCGCCCACTCTGTTATCTCTCCTAAGAAGTTGGCTCCAGACACGTATTCAAACATTCCCCCTGTGGGCGGAAGACAAGAACCAGCACAGCTTTGATTAACGTTTTATGAATTAAGAACGGTTCCTCTCAATTTGACGCGTATTTAATGGATTTTAAATTACTAAAATTCTAAGCTTTACCGGTAAAATGTGTCTTAATGTAATTTGGAGTCTACACACTGCTGAGAAACTCCACCACTTGCTCTACACTGGCCATAGATGACTGGAAACTCACCATTTGACTGCTGGCCATGTGTCATGTTTGAAAATGTCAGATTCTCAGCTGAGGAGATTCCAGACGTGCCTGGAAGTCTGTTCGGAGCAGAACAGCAACAGGTTCCTCCTGCCTCGCCTTCTCCACTTTATTCTTTTTGAGGGATTGTTTCAACAGGTTCCCCACAGGTTCAGGCTTGAGGTGCTCTAACTTGTTGTGACTATTATCTTAGAAACTGCAGCCACTTTCTGTATAAACCTGTTCTCTTTTCAACCAATCAAGACTACTTGTTATACCCTTTCCTTGCAGGTTCCTTCCCATATAACGAGTATTCAGTTTGACAGAGTAAATGCTATACACTGTAAAGCTTAAAATACATACACATCATTACTATCACTAATATAATGGAACAATAAGTATAATGCCTAATCCAGCACACTTTACACAGAACCTGGCTATTTGTTTTCAGGCACACTGTGGTTGTGTACTGATTCTAACTGTTATCCTACCCTAACCTTAACCTCTAAGTACATGGGTTTAATGTTTATTTGATGTTAAAGGTTACATAAGTGTGACATGCACAGTCTGTGCCTGTGTCACATAACACAAAATGACTCACAACTACTGTGAGGTCAATTATTAAGTTGAGCTAGACCATATAAAAGCAGTGAAGAGTGAAAGGAACCAGTAACAACCTGTGATTTTGTGTAATCACACGGGCTACTAGAAAACTTTTCATCCAGCACTGCAGAGAACGCAGTGTACTGCGGTGCCATAAAACGATTACGACTACCTTGTTACCTCACGGTCATGGTGAGAGACATATTTAGACGACAATTTTGTGTCCCCCAGGACTCAAAGTTCAGGCTCTAGGTGCTAAATGCAGGTAGACAGATAAATGTGATGCTCACTCCGCACACTCTACACAGGCTCCCCAGCTCTTTGCTGAGCTTCGAATCTATTTAATAATAATAATAATAATAATAATAATAATTTTAATACCTACCTGTGGGAATCTTGTAACCTGTCTCCCCAGGCTTTCTCAGGTTCCTCAGGATGTGGTCAGAGTGCACATTCATCAGCCAGCCTACCAACCACAGTACAGAACCTGGAGACAAACCAACCAAAAGCTTCTTTAGCAAAAAAATTACTGAGCCAAGCTATTTAAAAAGAAATGACAGCATATATATACAGTATTCAGTCAGTATTTTATTTATACAGCCTAATATAACAATTCAAAAATTTGCTTTGCTGGCATTTATGATGTGTACAACACACACATCTTAACTTTGAATAAAAAACGTTAACAGTGAAAATATTGGGGGAAAAACCCAGAAGGCACAACAGAGGAAGGAATTCTCTCCCAGAACGAGGAGATGGGAAATAGGTGAGTCTGTGCAGAACTATGGATAAAAGGAAAACAAGGGAGAGGGAGAGAAAGAGAGCGAGAGAGAGAAAGGCAAAGAGAGCAATACAAGACACCATTTGTGGTTTTTCTGCGAGGAGTGTTTCTCATTCTTACATGGACTTCCTCCAGGTACTCCTGTTCTCTAAACTGAAGCTCTGTCCAGGGTCTACCCTGCATCTTACCCACCAGCAGCTGGCTCCAGCACCCTGTCAGTATTTAGACAGTAACAGGGGGGCTATTGGATAACTAATTAAACTATGCGTTGGGCCTGAAGTAGAAGTGTGTTGTTATCCTGACTGATTTTAATAAACATGCTTTACTGTATGCATTTGTAATGTATTTTCAATGCAATGAGTAGTTTATTGCACAAAGTTTTAGGCAGGTGTGAAAAAATGCTGTAAACAAAGAATGCAAGCACATTTATTTTCATGAATGAACAAAATGTAGTTAATGAATAAAAGAGAAATCTAAATCAAATCAATATTTACTGTGACCACCCTTTGCCTTCAAAACAGCAGCAGTTCTTCTAGGTTCACTTGCTCACAGTTGTTGAAAGAACTCAGCTGGTAGGTTGTTCCATCTTGGAGAACTAACCACAGATCTTCTGTGGATGTAGGGTTTCTCACATCCTTCTGTCTCTTCATAATCCCAGACAGACTCCATGTTGTTGAGATCAGGGCTCTGTGGGGGCCACGACATCACTTCCAGTACTGACGTAGTAACACCAAGTATTGATTTGATTTAGATTTTTCCTTTTGTTTGCTCTCTTTGCATTTTGTAAATTGACAAAAATAAACAATCATCATTTAAATTTCTGAAAGCATTCTTTGTTTACAACACTTTTTCCACACCTGACTAAAACTTTTGCACTGTACTGTATTTGTCCAGTAATTTACAGAAGGTTGTTATTGGTAAAAAAAGGTGTCAGACACAGGACACCTACCAGAGATGAAGCATGGATGTGTAACCCAGTATTCAGGGTACTCAGCATAATGGCTCAGGTACCTAATCTGCATGTAGCCATTATAGATGCAGAAAACAAAGGCCAGGGCGAATGAGACGAATGGGGTTGGTTTACCTCCTCTGATTAAAAATGGATAAATAAGGGATCTGCAGCAGAACAGTAGAATGACATCATGTAAAATGGAATTCACCGTAATATGTCTATGCAGAGTAAAGTAGCATTAGTTAAACATGAAGCTTTTATCATGGCTTATTGTACATACCTCTGGATGTAGTGGCAGAAATACATGGCAATGAGCAGCTGGTTGGGAAGGACTGAGGTTTTCGCAGAAGTGGTCCACACCAGCAGACACAGAGGCACAAAGAAAGCAGGCGTCTCCTGGACGAACCAGGCGAGTCTGGCGTAGACTGGAAAGCCGTATTTACGGCTGGTGTATCGGCCGTACGGGACGTTTTCAAAGAGCAGAGCAACAACAGTGCAGACTGCCATGAACAGCATGAAGTAAGCCATGCAGTCTAGCGTGTACAGCTCATCTTCTTCCGTGGAGAAGAGCGTGGAGAGAACAGCATCCATCCCCGAAACAGGAGAGCAAAGAACTGTGCAGAAACACTATGCAATACAATGTATCACAACCCCCATAACTGTACGCTACACATTAACCTGCGACGCTCATAAACTCGACTGATCATAGGTCTCCGCCCATTCATGTATGAACCAATCACAGCCCATATATGACTTTAACGCACAAGCTCGTCGGCCAATCAGAAAGCTAGCTGTTGTTTAGGAACCACTATGTATGTATGTATGCATTGCCTTACATTAATTTGCGTGTTATATAAATTACACATTTTACACAGTAACTTAATTGTAGAGTGGTTGCAAATGTACGCGCGTATTACGTGTTTTTTATTCACGCTGTCTAATATTTAATAATAAATATTGTAAACTTAAAGTGTGACTTTTCTCCCCCAGCTTGACTAATTTTACATCAGGCACCTCCCGTGGCCGCCTCGAGGGGTCCTGATTCACGTGCGTCACAGGCAACACGTTTCGAGGATACACAGCGCTTCAGTCAAACGCGCAGTGGAGTCCTGCAAATTCTGATTTGTGCGATATATTATTTTTTTATTTGCGTGTGTCCACCACGTTGTTCCGCAGGCTTTTCTCCCGAGTCGTCTGCTATTCCAACATGGGGAAGCGAAGCAGGCAGAGGCAGAAAAACCAGACCGCTGGGAGGGACAGCAGAGACAACGCTGTAAGATTCACAATGTTTAGTGCTCGACTAGGCCACGTAGTGCTTGTAATTTAAACAAAAAGTACCGCCACGCTATTAAGAAAGTGTTAACAACATTACCAGAGAGGTTTGCTGCGAGCTAACGTTAACACGAATGGCTTTTAACCCCTGTGAGTGACTCAGAGCCGCCTTTATAACTTCAGCTTTTAAAGTTATTCGTGCCCGAACTTCCCTCAGAAATGTGCTAATTCCGTGTAGCCGCCGGCAAAGAGTTGATTTACCCGACTCGCAGCGCTACAGTTTATAGATATTATAATCCAGATTTTATGTGAGTGAATCTAACACTTATTTTATCCAAAATAGTTGTGCAACATATTATAACTGGTTAACGGCTAAAACCGTAACATATCATACATCTGTGTTCAGGGCTGGGGGGCTGGCTATGCTGATATTGTAAAGGAGAATAAGCTGTTCGAGCACTATTACCAGGAGCAAGGCCTGGTGCCTGAGGGGGAGTTTGAACAGTTTATGGATGCAATGAGGGAGCCACTACCAGCAACCATCCGCATCACTGGATACAAGAGGTGAACTGAAATGTTCTTATGAGTTGGTCTTTATTCTTGCAGGCGATAATGACGGCTATGTTAAAGCTTGTGCTTTTCAAGGATTGTCTTCTGTATATCAGATGTCCAACTCAAGGCCTTGTACTCCTAACTGTTCTTGCTGCTCTACCCTATTCTAGCCATGCCAAGGAGATCCTACACTGTCTAAAGGGAAAATACTTCAAAGATATTCAGGAGCTGGAGATCGACGGCCAGAAGATTGAGGCTCCACAGGCTCTGAGCTGGTGAGACCTCGCATGTTTTCCTCAAAGCAAAAAAAGATCATCATAGACTCATTACATATTTTTCTATTCCAGGTATCCAGATGAGCAGGCCTGGCACACTAACATGAGTAGGAAGATTATTAGGAAGTCTCCCCTGCTTGAAAAGTTCCACCAGTTCCTAGTTAGCGAGACTGAGTCTGTGAGTTAAACTTTATAATTTACCAGAAACACCAGAGTTGTTACTACTTTACTTCAAAAGTTTTTGTGTGATGTTGTGGCAGCAACCTTGACATTATTCACGGAAGGTCTGCATAAAATAATGAACTATTGATTCAAAATGAAATGTCACAATGAACATTATGTTTGTGTTCTGGCAGGGTAACATCAGCCGACAAGAAGCTGTGAGCATGATCCCTCCACTTCTTTTAAAGATTGAGCCTCAGCACAAGGTAAAAAACGCTGTAGGTTAAATCTGTTATTGCTTCTCTTTCTCTGACCCCCAGGGGGGGAAACAAAGTGCTGATGTGCTTGTGTTTGTATGCAGATCTTGGACATGTGTGCTGCTCCTGGGTCCAAAACAGCCCAGCTGATTGAAATGCTCCACTCTGACATGGATATGCCTTTTCCAGGTGACAGAAAGACGTTTCAGAATCAAAAAGTAATCTAATAACTGACGTTTCTGTGTTTAGTGAACTCCTGTCCATTCTTCTACCCTACAGAGGGCTTTGTAATTGCTAATGACGTGGACAACAAGCGCTGCTACCTGCTTGTTCACCAGGCAAAGCGTCTCAACAGCCCCTGCATAATGGTGGTCAACCACGATGCCTCCTGCATCCCGACCTTGCAAGTTGAGTCTAATGGCAAGAAGGACGTCCTGTTTTATGACCGGATCCTGTGTGACGTTCCCTGCAGGTCAGAAAATGGCTGGAATACTTTGTATACTGGGCTTCTGCAGGCATCAGTGGTACATATAGCAGCACTGCAGTAGTTTTAGATTGGGACATGTAAGCAGGAGGATATAGGCAGAAACATTGTTTATAATCTGAGCTGTATGTGTGGGAGTTTGGCTGGAAAAACATTTTATGTGACAGATGGAGATGAGGCCTCACCCTGTCTGTCAAGTGGAGAATCTGCAGGTCCTGCTATTCAGAACATAGTTCTTCAGTGCATGGAGATCAGTTCAACCCTGCATCGGTATTTGTAAAACATGTATAAAAAAAGGGGGGGGGGGGCAACTTCTATGCCATTTTCTCTGCAAATCTAGCATTATTTTTTGTGGCTGTAACCAAACTACATTAGTTAGCAATTTGAGTTTGGCCAGATATAGCACTGAAGCCAGGAGTCACTGCCAAGCACAACAGAGGGAGAAGCAGGGGAGGAAAAGCAGTAATGCAGACAGAGAAGCAAACAGGCTACAGTGATGGGAACAGTCTGCTACAGCTGGGCATTTAGGCCGTTTGTGCTTCGCAGGCAGTTTTGCTCTGTGAGAAGTGTCTGCGATCTCAGGTGGTTTTTGCCTCAGGCCAAACCGGGTTGTGACTGGTGCTGCTCTCTGGTTTGTGTTTCCGCAGCGGGGACGGCACCATGAGGAAGAACATAGACGTATGGAAGAAATGGACGACCAGCAACAGCCTGCACCTCCATGGGTGAGTGGGGACTGTGTGTGTTGTGCACTCGTGTGGTAGCTCAAACTGACTGAACAACAAGGGAACAAAGTGTGTCCTTTTGTTACTAATTAGAAAAGTTGACTGTATTTGTGCATGTGTGTTGTCACTAGGCTCCAGCTGCGGATTGCGGTGCGAGGGGTTGAACAGCTGGCAGTAGGAGGGAGGATGGTCTACTCCACCTGTTCGCTCAACCCTGTAGAGGACGAAGCTGTCATAGCAGCACTGCTGGAGAAGAGCGAAGGTAACAAACGCTCAGGGGCTTATACATTATTACACATTGTGTTTTTCACTTGCATCAGAGTCCAGGTTTAAATTGTAATAGGTTTCTGTTATTGAAATTTTGCTGGCCTGCAATCTGTGATTCGTCCCAGGTGACAGTTGCCACAGAGGATACCAGTCAACCATAAATAACTTGCTCTCTCTGATTGGTTAGAAGGTCAAGCCTCATTCAAAAACATGCCTAAGCAAAAATCTTTGCACTACTGCTGACTAGTTTAACATGTTTTTCACAGGAGAGTTTGACAGCATCTGCTTACGTTGGATCATACATTTAGCACAATAATATGCATTGAAGCTAATGCTTTAAGCAGTTGTGGCTTGTCTGGTCTTCACACACTCGTGCTTAACTGGTTGGATAAAACAAAGGAATTGGGGAAATCAAAACTGACTTTATTTTTGAATAATACCAAATCTTAACAGGTCATAAATTGTATGTGTATGTACTTGCCTAATTTTTCTTTTTATATAGTGGAAAAAATGACAGTTTAACTGTTCACTCTGGCAGGAGCGCTGGAGCTGGCTGACAGTTCAGCTGACCTGCCAGGGCTGAAGTGGATGCCCGGTGTCACTTCCTGGAAGGTACTGAAATGTTGAGGCCTTTTTGGTCATTTTTAGCTTCAGTGTTCAGGTACATGTTCTGACTGGATCCTGCGCTGTCTTCTGCAGCTGATGACCAAAGAGGGCCAGTGGTACTCGGACTGGTCCGAGGTTCCAAGCAGTCGCCACACACAGATCCGCCCCACCATGTTCCCGCCTAAAGACCCAGAGAAACTAGCTAGTATGCATCTGGAGAGATGGTATGAGCACTGTATATGGTTTGTTTTTGTGGGACTTCATTCTCTATGCCTTTCCAATAACCTTAGGTCATTTAGCCAATTTTTCCTGTGTCACCCTTGTAAGCAATGCAGCAACACCACCATCCGTTTTCACTGATGCCAACATAATTAGCCGAGCAATGTATCTGACCTACTTTTCCCTGGCTCAGCTTTTCTGGCCGTCATATGCATGTATGCACACACTTGGTCACACCTGTGCTCCCATATAATGAGCTGCGGGGAAATGATATCATTCTTGTTGGCTTTAAAACTGAGACTGAGAGGACGTGGACCAGCAGATGGAGCTGTTGTTACACATTGTCGAAGCTTTGCGTAATTAAATGCAGAGGAACAGTCATTGTTTATCTTCACAGTAGGTGGCACCATGAAGCTCAGAACCGTGGTTTATCTTTGTGTTGTGTGTGTTTTAATGTCAGTATGAGGATTCTGCCACATCACCAGAACACTGGAGGTTTCTTTGTGGCTGTGTTGGTGAAGAAATCCCCAATGCCCTGGAACAAGAGATATCCTAAGGTACTTCCTCTCAGTATTTCATGTATGAGTACACTCAGTTGGTCTTATCTAAGCAAAGGATGTGGGGCAGAATTCACCCATGTGGGTAATCACGTATCCGTTGAGCCCCCTCCCCCATGCAACACTTACCTCACCTGTTTTAGTTTTGCTAACTACACCTGGGACTTCTTTGTTTAATTCCCTCTTCATCTGCTCACCACTCTCGCCACTATCTCCAGCTGAGGAAGG
Source organism: Macropodus opercularis (assembly GCA_030770545.1). Lineage (NCBI taxonomy): Eukaryota > Metazoa > Chordata > Actinopteri > Anabantiformes > Osphronemidae > Macropodus > Macropodus opercularis. The sequence goes on along the minus strand of JAUCMP010000029.1, from coordinate 6,610,613 downwards.
ATATTTCGTCCACCTCAGGACCACAGTCCAACTCTCCGGTGGCCGCGACCCCCGCAGACCCTGCCAACATCCCAGTGAGTGCAGTGGATGAGCCAAAGGGCAGAGGCACAGAAGACAAAGTAGACGAGGACACAGCTGAGGAAGCACCCAAAGGAGCTTCCTTGGCTCAGGAGGCTGCTGCTAAGCCAGATGGAGTGTGTGGGTAAGTCATGTTGGCCTGATGAGCGAATTAACAATAACTCTGTCTGGTTGTAGAGGAATAAGATTGTTATTGCAAGAAGTGAGAAATAACTCTTAACAAAAAAAAGTAATTGCTTGAGTCTGCCTCCTGTCTGATTTCCAGGCCTCCACCTTCTAAGAAGATGAGGTTGTTTGGTTATAAGGAAGACCCCTTTGTGTTTCTAACTGAAGACGACCCTGTGTTCACCACCATACAGTAAGCATCTCTGCCTAGTATCTTTCTGTCTGTCAGCATTTCTGTTCTACCAAATTCAACCTTTTCTTTTGTTTTGTTCTAGATCTTTTTATGATCTGACCCCTGATTTCCCCAAGCTCAACGTTCTGACCCGGACTCACGAGGGCAAGAAGAGACACTTGTACATGGTGTCCAAGGAGCTTCGCAATGTGCTGCTTAATAACAGCGAACGCATGAAGGTTTGTTTCCCACACCGTGAGCCTGTGGCTGATGATGTAGCATGTCATTATATGGACTACACAGCAAGTCAGTGATCAACTATCTTCCTAAAGTTACTCTATCATGTATTTAATAGTTATCTAGTGTAGTCAAACGTATTGTTTATTGCTTCATAGATGGAGCAAGACCACAGTCTGGTCTGATCGGACATATTGTGTTTACACTCGTGTGTGTGTGTGTGTGTGTGTTTGTGAGCACACAAGTTCCAACTCATGAGAGAGAAGCATCGTAACAGATGGGACCCGCTCCCACCCCCAAATCCCTATAGTCCTCCATGGCGTAGCACCTGTACAGGTGGCTCTGTCTGTGTGTATGCACGTCTCTGTGTCTTTGTTCTCCACATGGTTTTTCATGTGTTTCACTTTTGAGTCACTTTCAACTGGGCTAAACCACAGTAAATGACATGGTTTCACATTCTTGCAGCCTGTGGACACTGGAAGTCTGGGATTCTGTTAACACTAATATGTCAGGACAAGATGTGTTGAACAGGACAGTGGCTAGATTAGAGTAACCTTTTCAACAATAGTAACACAAGTAGCCTAATTAATGTTGTGTTTTGGTTGAGTTTACTTTTGGTCATATGTCGGGGAGGGATATTAATTAGTGCAGCTAAAGTGATTGGTGTTGTGATGTTTTCCTGCAGAGCCATATGTCAACCTGGCTTTTGTTTGTTTCCCAGGTCATTAACACAGGGGTGAAGGTGTGGTCACGCAACAATGATGGAGAGGAGTTTGGCTGTGCTTTCAGACTGGCTCAGGAGGTAACTCTAAGCATTTGGACAATTGACTGGCGGGTAGTTTTTGGTCGTGTTTTTTTTTATCGTTCCATTGAAGTAACTGAAAGAAGATTATCTGTAAATCCACTTATTTAATGTTGAACAGCGTCTTATTTTTTGAAAGTTGCTTGATTGTTAAACTTTAACATTCCTCTCACCTTAGTTTAGCTTTTCGCACAATTCCCATAATCCTCTTTTTGTATGCAAATTAATCTGTGAGCTTCTCTTGCTGCTGCTGGTACTACTACTGTACTTATTATGAAAAGAGATGAAGACAGCTGAATAAATAAACAGCCAGACGGCAAAACTCACGCTGAAACTGCTAATTAATTCATTACATGTGCAAGAAAAACCAATTTATTATGCTGGTTTGCAAATTGTCAACCACATCTCCTCTACGTCCCAACAGGGCATCTACACTCTTCAGCCTTATATTCGCTCCAGGATCATCAGAGTAAGTGTTGAGGACATCAAAGTACTGCTGACCCAAGAGAACCCCTTCCTCAGTAAACTACAGGAGGATGCACACGCTCAGGCCAAGAAACTGGGTATCTCTTCATTTATAAGAACGTCTGGTTTAATTATGGCATCTGTATGAAACGTAAAGCTCTATTAAAAAAAAAACAATACATTTCTTATGCAAACTGACAAAACAAAAGCAAAGAAATTGTAGCCTAGGGGTTAGAGTAATATGACCGGAAGGTTCCTGACTGAAAAATAAGAGCGAGGAAAGTGAATGAGTAATACTCTGCAACCACTGAGGAGCAGCCCTTGAGCAAAACACTGACCCAGAAACCTCTCAAACAACTGAGGGTTTCCAGCAAAGGAAAGTTTTATTTGCGCTGGGTAATTCTCAGTGTAAGTATGGTGTTTGAGATGTTTTTGGGAGAAGAGAAAGGGCTTGTGAACTAATAATAGTCCCTTCTTTGGGTCTTGTTGTAACACGTATATATTTATTTTCTCAGGAATGGGTAGCATTGTGTTGAAGTACATTCCCAACCCAAGGTAAGTTCCACATGTTATCATTATATTTTTCATGTGATGATGTATTTGTTGGCTGATTCTGACATCCACCATCACCATGTGTTCGCCAGTAACCCCGCAGAGCCTCAGTGTCCCATCCAGCTGTGTGGCTGGAGGGGGAAGACGTCCATCCGAGCCTTCGTGCCCCGCAACGAGAGGTTCCATTACCTGCGAATGTTGGGTGTGGAGGTCTTCAGAGACAAACAGGGCCAGAAACAAAGAGATGGAGAAAAGGAGGGAAAGGAAGCAGAGGACCAGATGGAAAAGGATACGGAGGAGGACGGAGCAGTGGAGAATGAAGGCGAGCTGGACTTGGAGAATGGCGATGAAAACGAATCATTAGAACCAAAGGTGGAGAGTGGCAAAGAAGGGACTAGCAGCTGAGAAGAGGAGTCAGGACCATTGACTGTAAACGAGTAACAGAGCAGCTCTAAGAGCTGTAGGTCGCATTTAAGACGATGATGTGGAGGAGAGAGTAGTGTTTCTACAGCTTTCCCTTTACCACGCTGCCACTGCAGAAGGAGACCCTCCCCAAAATAGGTTCTCTTTTTTTTATTTAGCCAGTTTTTTGCTGACACCTGGGGTAGGTCAGCTTTTTATGTTTTAGCAAATTTACTCCACTGATCTAGTGGCATACATTTTATTTCAGTTGCTCAGGTTTCTGATGTTCATACTGACTGCCATATCTTTTCTACGCCTGTAACTGAACAGTAATAGTACATAAATTAAACCCATTAAATATTAAGTGTGTCAGTCAAACTGTTTGATTCTCAGACCCAGAGTAATGATGTTTGATTAGGTTGTGCAAATGACAAATGACTACACAGGGAAACATTGAATTCACTCCTACAACAATGACACAGTGAAAGACTTTAGCAGAATGTCTCATCAAGCAACACGGCTACAAATATTCTAATTAAACGTGACCCTGTCAAAGGTGCTCAGGTTTCCAAGTCGACATCAGTCAGAAATGTTAGTTGAAGCTGTGGGATAAACATTATTATTAAGTTCATCCTAAAGGAAACATGAAAGCATACGCTGCCAGTCCTAGAAGCAGTAGACCGCATCATCGAAAGGTTTGGCTGAATGTTTGACCCTTGACCTACTTGTAGAGACGTTTTGCTCAAAACCACAGATATTGACAACGTTGAGATTCTTCTACATCAAGTAAACGCTCTGACGTGCTGATGGTGAAACATAATCCATTTTGTTATGATTCATTCTTCCTGATCGTTTTAGTTTGGTAAACACTTCCTTGAGCCATGAGACACACACACCCTGGCATTACCTTACATCGCCATGCTGTCAAATTTGACAAAGTCTGCCTTGTTATGTCTCTAAGTGGTGACCAAAACATGAAAATCAAACCTTCCATGACAACAGCATCTCTTATCGGCAGTTGCCACGGCAGCTCACTGCAGTAGATGGACGGCTAGCTCTCTTCTGTTTATTACCCAGTCCGACTGCCATGACGACTACCGTCATGACAACCAGCCCCCTCACCTCGATGTGGAGACAGGAGGGAACAGAGGACAGATGGAGCACAGAGAGCATCCTGCACTCGTCCGCTCTGTGCTCATTTTCCTCTCTCAACTTCATTCTTACTTTTTATCTGTGACCTCTAATACGCACAATGGACACATTCCTGACAATGGTGTTTGCAGGCACAGGCGGAAGCTAGAACATGAACAAAACCGGGACTGAATTGTAGCCAATATGACTGAGGAGTATTTAAGGGTGAAGGTACATCCACTAGCATAAAGGTGAGCTGCTGGTGACGTCAGAGAAGGATGAACAAGGAGAGAAAAACGTTTAATTTTCCCAAGCCGAGTAGAGAATATTGTGTGAAAATAGAAGGAGTGGAATATGATAAAAGCCTCAGGAGAATGGAGAGCGATGAGTGGAGGGAGGGCTAGTAGGGAGAGAGTGGGGACGAATAAATGTAGAAATTGAATTGGACAGATAGGGAAAGGTTTGGAGATAAGGCGAAAGTTGTTACTGAGTCACAGGCCTGTGTGTGTGTGTGTGTGTGTGTGTCTCAGTTAATCCTGCATGTCAAAATGTGTGTATGTCTCGGCTAAGCCTGCGTTTGTGTGTTTAAAGTGTGTGCGCTCTCCCAGTCTGAGTGATGGCTCCTGTCTTCTAGCAGCAACATTTGCTGCCAACCTACTAATGTTCGTAATGACATCAGCTCCGCGCAGGGACCCATACGTTACCTTTATCTCGCCTTCTGCCTTGATCCTCTCCCACACTTCTTCTCTGATTCCCCTTCTTTCCATTTGAATTGTTCCATTTGAATCCAGTTTGTTGTTTTTACTTTTTATACTACTTTCTTCCTTCTTTCCATTTTGATGATCTTTCTCCATTGAGGAGCTCTGAAAACTCTAGCGGCTTCTAAAAGCTCAGGCTTTTAAATGTTCTCAAACTGACGTCTCAAATTAAGTCTCTGCTTTTAGTTTCTCCTCAGTGAATCATTTTTACTGCAGTGCTTTTCCGCTGTGCCTCATGATTGCATGATGCACTGAGATAGTTTACACTACGTTTCAATCCATAATGTTACAAACGTGGGAATTTAAAGCTGCACTTCTACAGTAAGGGCGACGAGCAAAGCATGACATCTGACCTTTATCTGGGTTATGAAACTTCTTGAGTTTTGAGTCTCATTAGTGGCTGACGCTCTAAAGGTCTCGTCCAAGAATCCCCGCTGGGCTTAGGGACGTCTTCTCTGTCTGAGCAGACCCGAACTAGTCATATCCCACTGCTGAAGAGGAAGAAGGTGCTTTGGTGTAAGACAAACCCTGTTTCGTGTTCTTTTTTCTTAAGGTGAACATTGTGACATGTCGTCCCAGTAGGAATAAATGCAGTCACATGAAGCTTTGTTTACTTTAACTCTGCAACATTAAATTTGCAGAACGTGAGCCATGGAGAGTAGTTGTGTGATTATGTTAGACCTTTATTTTCAGCACCTCACGCTGAGCGCTTTTAGCCATTCAGGTATTCCATCATGCGACATTTATCACATGACCCTAACTTCGCCACCTCCTAGTCTTTCTTTTTAAATAAATGCAATGTGCCATCTCTTCTGCTCACCTGAAAGTGATCTTACTTCAGCTTGAACACGCTCTAATCGGGCTCTGGGTGTCGTCCCCTTTCCTTCCTCCTCCACATCGTCCCTCTCTCCATTTTGATGCTCTTGCATGCCTCATGCACTCGAGCGCTCTGACTCGTGGACATGCATATATGTTTGGGATTATACAATCAAGCTGTTACGCAACACCGAAAGGGACTGAGGGAGGTGAATTCACACACACACACACACACACTCCTCCTCTGTGTCACTCTGTCTCCTCTCTAAATGTCTGTGTGTGTGTGTGCAGGATTTGGTTTAATCCAAACATGAAACACAAGATTCCCCCCACCACACACACACACACACGCACACGTAACAGCTCTCCCTTTAAAAATCCACTGGTAAATCTCTTATGGATGTTGGCTCTGTCTGACAGTGTTACAGTGCAAAGCCCGTGTGTGTGTTTGTATCCACGTGTGCACACGCACCCTCTAAATATAACCATTTTAGAGCAGCTCCCTTCCCACCCTTCACATGCTCCCAGTCAGAGCTTGTCCTACGTGATTTTATTTCTATCTCTGATACACACACTGTTCTCTAGCGAGTGATGCCGCAGCTTCAAAGGCTTTAATCCTTTTTTCCATTTCAACCTATGTCCCAGGCTTGTGCAAAACACGTGTGTGTCTGTGTGTGACTGTGCACATTTCTCATACTGTAGGACACCAGTCTCCCAGCACTGGATCCGGGGTTTAGCTGTGAAAACACATTTTATAACATTGTCACGTGAATCCTCTTTACACTGAAGAGTATGTGAATTTTTTTGCTTAACCATCCTTCAGCAAGATTCTTACTAGAGAACATATTTTCTTTATCTTATTATTAAATCAAAATCAAATCAAATATTATGATATTATGCGGACAGTATGTGTCACTTTCCAGTTTGTATACAAATCCCCATTTTGGTCAAACCCTGGCTTACGGAGCAACATGGGGTCATTGCTTACAAAATACCTGCTGCCTGTTAGGCTGACTGATCTCATATACCTTCTGAAGATTTATCCTCCTCAGCAGCCGAGAGAAAGATGGCATAGTGCATCAGAGTGACAGTTTGGGGTTGGTTCTGCTTGGCTGTGCCCCCAAGTGCGGCATCTTTAAGCACGGCCCTTCCCTTTCTATCCGTCTTTGTGCTTGCGCCTCTGTCACCTCGGTCCTAATCCTGTCACCGCTGACGAATCACCAAAGGAGAAATAATATTATTGTCAAGGTAAAGAAATTGAGAGTTCAGGGCAGAATCCAGGTGAGGGTCAGGTCACTCTTTACACTGTTTACATGGTGCAAGCTCTAACCTGGAGATTTGCTGGCACCCTTTCCGATCCACCCAGCTTATACTGTAACAAGCGACAGTACACGTATGAAACCATGAAAAGTTGTTTATGGCACATAATTTATGTACAAAAAGCTCCAGAGGTAAAAGAGACAGGAAGGACGATGCAAATATAAGAAAACCACTTTCACCTTTTGATTCCTTGGCATTAGCTATTTTTAGCCGTTGACAAATGTGTTTTATGTCTTTTAATTTAAAAAGTGCTTTGATGTTTTCTCTGCAGCTTCCCTGAGGGAATGCAGGTGTGTCCATGCGAGTCAGATTATCTTTAAGTCCTTGCACAATGTCTCTAATGCTCAGGTCATAATCAGCACGATAATGGCCTCTGTAGACCATTAGCCTTGAGACTCAGCCTAGCTGCAGACCAACTGTAGGGTTTTGCTGCTACATGTTACAACTCTTTATCTCTTTGTTTGTTTTTCCCTACATTAGTTGTCACAATGGATCTTGTTGTGCAAACTTGTTAAAGCCAGTGTGTGTGTAAACAGAAAGAAATTATGGGCGTACTCGACCTATGTGTCATTCCCGAAGGTGGATGGTTCATGTGAATGCAGAAGTCGGAGGCTGGGGATTTAACCTCTCTGTCTGGCTCCCCAGATCCCCACAAATCAGAAGAATTCATCCCAAAACCTGGCTGTGACCTGGGGACCTCTGTCAGAAAGCGCAAGGAGGAGACCATGAATGCAGAGACTTGATCAAGAGCAGGTTTAAAGAGTGCAGAGGTAGGAAAAGCTTTGACAAAGTCAACAACATCTTCTCTCCGCATGGGCCCCCAGAACCTCTGCTAGACTGGAAAAGAAGTGCAGAAGAGACATGGGGAGGGTCTGGGACATGGGGCAAGCTGAGGGAGGTGGGTGAGACTGAGGTAGAGACAGGAAAGATGTAGTCTAGGTTGAGCTTCGATTCAGGACAGTAAGGGGTGCTGTCATTTCTGTTCAATGTCAATCAAAACCCTAAAGTGCAGAGGGGACTGTAGCAGGCGACACAGGAAAGAAGAGGACGAGTGGGAGGAATCCTGGTGATGGTGGGGTGAAGGGTAAGGGTGCTGGAGAGTTTGGGGATGAATGAGACAAGGGGAGCTGGACCGGGCTGATGAGGAGAGAGACAGAGTGAGGGATGGAATTAGAGATGGGGTGGGGTGTTGAATAGCGGGTACAAAGCTTTATTTAGTGCATGCCTGCAGGTGTTGCCTAGTAACAGAGAGGAAACAGATCGAGGGAAGAGAGCTGGAGAGCACATCTCCCTTTATCTTTTCTCTTTCTCTTTCTCCTTCTGGCCTTACCCTCTACCAAAATCCCAACACAGCCACACGCACACAAACAAAGACACTCTCTCTCTGAGTCTTCCTCCTGCGCACTCTGTCACACATGCACACTCACACTCAGTGAAAGCCCTGAAAGTCCCTTATTAGCAGTCAGGATGGCTGCCGTCCTCCTGTCAGGAAGACGGCGAGGAAAGGAGGACAAGGAGAAGCAGAAGGCGAGAGACGAATTAGGCAGGAAACGGAGAGAGAGGATAGAAAATGTAGCGAAGTTCTGGTGTTAAAGACAAAAAAAGCATCCGTCAAGGCTGTTGCCATAGTATTTGCTGCACTGTTACAATTTTCACCCTTTGTTTGTCAAATCTTAGGGAGGTGGTCTGTTTGTAAAACATACAAAGATCAACAGCTTTTAATTAGCCTGACTTCTACTCTGAATCTGACTGGCCAGCTTATATAATGACAAGTCAGACAGCTCAATGTAACAGCCTGCGTCCAATCACGAGCCTTTATTACGCTGACTAAGGTCAGGTTGAGGGCACTCTGTGTGTGGACCCAGCTACCTGGGGTAGCTTAAAAATAAACCCGCTGACACATCAGATGTAAATGAGACAAATGAGAAAAAATAAATCGAAGCTCGCACTCGCAGCTTGAACTTCTTCTTTTTTTATACGTATGAAAAGGTTACATCCTCGGGTGTTGGCAGGGCTGCGGCTGAGGGTGTGTGACCGCTGTCTGCTGCTCATGTTCATGCATGCATGTCTTGGTGGCCAGGGGAACGGTGTGCTCTGCATTTTAACTACCGCCACCACCGTCTGCACGGACCTTTCTCCCTTCCTGTTCTTTGATTCCCCGTCTTGCGCTATTAGCATCTCTATCTTTCTAATTGTCCGCTGGGAGAGGAAGGGCTCCCGCCGTGTAAAAATCCCACATGAACTTAGACGCAGGTGTTTCAAACCGGAACATTATTGACGTTAAAGCCCACAAAGCGAATCCTACCTTAGAAGAACTCATTGAGAATCAATGGGGCAACTGTTGCCAGTTACACCAGTCAGAATAGATTAAATTAATCACGGCCGGTCGTCATTCACATGCACACACGAGGGGAGCGAAATGAATCCACGTAAAAAAGCTGCCTGGCGTCACAGAAAAGCTGGCTTCTAGTGAACACACTGGAAGATGCTAAAAATACATTTTCCCACATGCACTGTGCCATATAAAATATTTATAGCGAGCCCCAGTCGGCTAAGAATGGCAAATATGCTACAGAGAAAGCGAGGGATAGGGAGACAGAGGGTGGATGTAGCTGCCAAAGCGTGCTGTGACCACCATCCCAGGGCCAGGACTTAAAAGAGATGTTCACAACTGTGTTTAACGCACACACGTAGAAGAGAGAGAGAGAGGGAGATCACATTATTATTTTAATTCTCCAGGAATCTATATAAGCCCCCCTTTTTATCATCCACACCTCTCGGCTACACGTGTCCTGATGTTAACAGTCTCAGTTGTGTGTTTACTTCTTCATCCCAAAGTCTAGAGACACACAACTAAAAAGTAAGAAAACAACACAAATGTGCAATTACAAAAAAGAAAAACCTGTGTTTTCAGAATAGTGACATGGCCTAATTAAAAAAACCCAACATGTGACTACAAAAGAGAGGAGATCAAAACACTCACACAGCAAATGATCTGAGGTCTGCACGTCTGAGAGAATTTGACACATACTGTGACGAGGTGATTTGTGTTGGATTGACGCCGACCTTGTCTGTCTCTTCAGCTGTGTCTGGGCCCAGATCTCACGGCTGAACAACATGCCGCGAGGACAGCGTCTCGCTCTCGATAACGGCGTCGCTGCGGCACAAAGTGGCTGTTTTGTTAACAGAAACCATGTTTGGACGTGCACACATCACAGCTGCACTGGCCCGATTCACAGAAAACCAGCGGCGGGCTGCTGATGAAAACAAACTGAGTGTGATTACAAAGTTGCAAACAGCTTCCGTTCAAGTCTCCTCCTTTGAATTCATTTGACGGATGTTTATTCATTAAACAAATCCCATTTCAATGCCCCTATGTATCCACATGTGAGTATAAATCTATTACATTTGCCATCTTTAAACACACCGCTGTGTGTGAGTGGTTTCCTCAGGCGTCCACCTCCCTCTGCACAGCCAGGCTTCATCTCATCCTACGCTGGAGCTGTGGCATCACCACCTCACAGCGTTTCAGGAGAAGCGCCCTTCAGCTCCTTATGTATAAAAAACGAGGGGGGATCTATAATTCAACACAGGCTTAATGATGGCTTCGGTCCTTCTGCCACACTCCCTCTTCCCCCCATTTTGCAGCCCATGTCTGCCTCCACTGAGGCTGTGTTTTTCTGTGTGTGCGACAGTGCTCATTGCATGTGTGGGTCTACTGCTGTGTGCTCTGGCTCGCTCTTGAAAGGACGGATCTCATAAAGAGACATTCTGGAACATCTCCTCAGCATCGCGTGTCTCGGTGCGGACGGGGCAGAGGAAATGGACGACTCACAAATCATATCTCATCTAATGAATCTAATTGAATTCAGCTGGAAGAGGGAGCTAACCTCCTGCTCTCAGTACCTACAGTCTGGTTACATCCTTTATTTATTAAATCACTTCATGGCGTCTGTTTGTGTCATGGTATTGTAATCTCACTATTAAACGATTAGTTAAAACACAGAGATTTAATTGTGGTCACCGTCCCGTCGTCTCACTCTGCATCCTGTGTTTGTTCTGTCCGTCTCAGTTTTGCTGAGGTTGTTTTGAATGGTTTCGGTGTCACGGTAACCTTCAGGGGGATCGAGTTTTTATTCTGTGCAAACACGGCTCTGTATTGTTTGGATGGATGATGAAATGAAGCTGCTTTGCTTGCCTCAGACTGTTCAGCACGGCAGCGGTGACGTCTCATGTGCATTTTCTGATCTAGACGCTGTTCAGTGTCTCTCCTGCCCCTAATGATCAGCGGGAAATATCAACTAGACAAAAACGCGCGAGAGCCCAGGGATCGGCTCATTTGCATGTGTCAGTAACAAGGAAAGCAAAGTGTGTGCATGTGTGCGTACATCTTGCACATTTGCATAGTTCAGCAAATGGGACTGTTGTCTGCTAGCAGCCGAACAGGTGCAGACTGTGTAGTTGTGCTGAGAGAGGCTGAATTTTGACCTTAAAGTGTATTCGATGTCATGATTTACTTCACCCTCTGAGCTTTAGCCAGAAGGCCCTGGTGTTACTACTAATAATCACGATCTCTCCATTTCATTCGTGTGTCTGTGGTCACGATTTATAACCACGTCCATCCACAACCCTGTCCATCAAAGAACATATAGAGACAGATAAACATCCACACATTCCCTGTAATATCGCGTTTCCAATTAACCTGCATGTCTTTAGATGGTTGGAGGACGCCAGCTCCACACCTAGCGCTACACTACACTTCTATGTGACCCTTTGCTGCAGGAACTTACTGAGGTAAGTACTGAGGTTGGTTTTCCACACTTGTTTACTCAGGCACATGTACAGTACACACACAGATACACACCCACAGCAGAAAACATCAAGGCCAGGCCCACAATTTCTATTGATTATTCCTGCAATGGAAGCTTACAGCCGATCAGGCCTGGTGTGGTGTAATGGAGTCAGCAGGACCCTGAGACCGAAGCTGCTAAACTGAGCCATGATTCATTTTATCATGTGTGTTGTCAACATGTCGGCATGAACAAGCCCTTCCATTAAATCAGCGAGTTCAATCTTCAAATGTGGCAGATTACTGTCCAGGAGTGTTACTCTATCATCACACGCACATGATGCGATATTGATCATAATGATTCGTCCTGATGTGCGTTGTTATTTTGATCCCTTTAACATTTTATATAGAAACGTAGACATTCCCAGCACAAAAGAGCATCATCATTTCTAAAATCTAACTAAAGATTAGTGACTAGTTTGCACCCAGCCTGCTTGTCATCACTGGATACTATTTACCAATTCATTTTGATGTTGTATTCATTTCAAACGTTTTTACGGCTGCATGATTTGCTCAGTTGTATTTCTTCCCTTACGTCTTGCCGTGACCTGTGAAGCTGCCCGTGTCAGATTAGAAGTACCTTCCACACCCGCTGAGAAGGAACAGTTCCTATCAAGCTGGAGGCCGCTTGATAAGGAGCTGCTCAGTCTGTTCCTGGTGAGGATGTGGGAAACAATGTCTTGCTGCGCGCAGTAAAGGAAAGTAGGACAATGCAGAGGCAAGGCAGAGGACACAGCAGCCTGAAGTGGGTCATTAAAATGTAAGCAAGTGTAACGCGAGTGTCCCAGATGTGCCATTCGCTTAGAACGCAGATTCAAAACAAAAGCACCAAATCAGCAGAGTTTGAATAAGCTGTAACTTTTATTGCACATTCCTGTTTGGTCTTGCAATGACCTTTCACCTTTTGAGACCTCGGACTTGACCAAACACTCAAGTCAGGAGTGGGACAAAGTTGCCCGGAGTAACTGATCCCAGGTCAGATTCCCTTAAAGAGTGAGATTTGAAGCATAGGGAGGTCGAACCGATGCCAGATCTGTGGCTCAGAGGAACTTGACTACATTACCCACAAGCCGAATCACTAGAACGGGACCAGTGGGGAGGGGGACAGTAGTGACATCATGGAGTGAACTAGAGAGTATTTTAGGAAGTGGGAATTACCTTGATTCCACCTTGACGGATTCCCAATGAAGCAAACACTCCATTTATAATGTTGAGACTTAACTCCCTGAACCTCCTTTCTGCAAAAACCCACCTCCCCCCGTCATTCAATTACATAGGCTATCGTTCGTAGTATTTTTTTTCTTTTTCTTCTTCTCATTTTCTTGTGACAATACCTGCAACATGCTTCAAATCTTCATTTTGGCAAACCACAAATAAATTAAAACACATTCATATAACACAATGTGACATTTTTAGGACGCTTTAAAAAGAAAGAAAAAAAAAAAAGTCCATACAGTACAGAAAACCAAAAAGGAAAGAAAGAACAAGAAAAGAGAAGCATTTGCATTTTTTGTTTCTTCCCCCATATTTTCTCTTGCTTTTCTTGAAAAAAGATATACAGTAGCTAGCTACCAATCACATATCACATGCAGATATAATACAACATAATCAGTTCACCCAGTTAGTGTCTGCAAACTACCAGTCTAAACTATATCACAAAGGTATTCTCTTGAAACCAGCCAACACTCAGCTTTTGAGATATTTTGTCCTAATAACAATTCAGTTTACAGTTTTCTCTGCCGACGAGCCAAGAGATCACTAAACGACCGACCCTGAAATGAGGCAAATTTAAAGAGGACTAACACGCTTTCGGACATGATCACATACCAGATGGTGTGTTGTATTCTTTTTATTTCTTTTTTTTTTTCTTTTCCTAGTGCTTATATTTGCTCACACATGCACTCGACACACAGATGGACTTATAGTATGGAGCAAAAAAATTAAAAATAATAAAGGACGAGGGGAGGGCTCTCACCCCGACCCGGGCGCGCAGTGGTTCGGCTTCAGCCCAGTGGTTGAGACATCCTGCTTCAGGATTACGCTCGGGGCCTGCTGAGAGCCGACGGGCATCGAGCTGCTGCTCTGCTCCTGCGTCTCTTCACCTAACCCAGTTTCTACCTCTCCCGCCTTCTAAACCAGCGCAGGAGCGGAAAGTGGCAAAATGTCAGTGCTGAGCGGGAGGCTTGACATCCTCAATCCTTCTGCTCTTGCTGTTCGTCTCTAATGAAGCTCTGCTGAAATGTCAGACCAATTAGCAGCTTTCCCTCTGACATTTAACTGGCAGAAAGCAAAACAAACACACGAGGAGCCCACTGGACTGGACGGACAAATAGTCGCTGGCTAGTAGGCGCCTGATTGATTAGGACTGATGTTGTTGCAGCAGTAGATTAATATTAGATATTTATTAAGTTCTTTTAAAGGTTGGAACTCAGGAACTGTGGTTCTGTTAACTAGGCAGAGCAAATGATATCAGTTTTTAGCCATTTGGCGAGGCGCGTGGCATTTCCCAGAAACAGCCGGCAGGGATCAAAGCTCCCACGATCCCATCCTCTCCCTCTGTTCTCCTTCTCCTCTACCTATTGCCTCTTTTGCAGCAGACATCAATCAGGCGGGCTCTGAAGCATACACTCATTTAAAGAGCCACTCAATCCGCGGCAGCGCTCCGGCTCCTGTCCGTCACTGTTCCTAGGTGCCGCCGCCATCGTCCAGGCTGCCGGCGCGTGTACGGTGCGCGTGATGCGAGTGTGTGTTTGGAGCACAGCTAAACATCCAAAGTGTATTTTCACTACTGGCCTTTAGTTCTTTACACAGATTGGAGAGAGACAGACGAGGCCACGTGCATGTAGACAATCGCTCACGACCACACGTGTTTACAGTAGTAATAATCAGGAGCTGACATAGATGGTGAAACAACGCAGCCATAAGTTATTTAGCAAAACACAGCACTCCCTTTAGGCGTCAGGGCCATTCACAGTAAATCATGTTTTTCTCTGTTTAAAGGGTAGTCTCTCCCTCACACACAGTCACACATACTGAAGCCTGGCCTTCAGCTGTACCATCTGGTATCTAAATCATGAAAATTATACTTCCTCCTCTCCTACTAACACACACACACACACACACTATAAGATGAGAATAGAGAGCGAAAGACTCAGAGGTGATCGACCGTCAGTGGATTTATCATACATAGTCTCTGCATAAAGCAACATGTGAGTTCTTTTCTTCCTTGGAAATCAATGCCCACTCACACAACAGTGAGCTCTAAATATAGCCACAAGAGATGGAGAGGAGGGAAGGGAAACAAAGTGAACAAGCCAGCGAAGGAAAAAGGAATCGAGAAAGAGAGCACAGCTCCATGTAAATTACAATCGTCATGTTGCATTGAACTGTGAGCAACGGCACAGTCGAAAGAAAGAGTGGGAAATGAAGGAGAGAATGAGCGAGTGTAAGCGCCAGAGCACTGGCCGTCTATTAAACATTAACAGCTTCATTTATATGTAAATGATCCGACAGCTACGGAGAGAGAGGGTGAGAAGCAACGCTAGTGCTAAACAGATGAAGTGAGCGCGGGCTGCAGAAAGAGGAGAGGATGGGATGGAGAGGACGACACAGAGGGATGAGTCTCCTTCATTCAGTAGTCTTTGACGTGGTCCCATTTGTCCATATACACACTTGCAGCTGATGCTCAATGGAGCGATAAACACACACACACAAAAACACACGTACGTACGCACACCTCCCTCTCAGGCCTGTTCGGGGGAAATAATCTCCCTTATGAGAGAGAGAGGAACGAAAGGAACGTAGATGGTGACTGCATGTCTGCTCTCCAACACTTTTGTTGGAGGTGATGAGAAAAAGTTGAAAAACAATAAAACCATGAACCGAAAAGAAAAAGAAAAAACTCTTGAGTGAGAGAGCGGACGGTGAACATGAGTCGTTGAGTTAGCGTGGTGTGTCGTTTTGCGTGTCGGGGCTAGCGGGGTTTGTCCGGCTAGCGCGGGGGTCACGGGGTCGAAGGCTGAGCGCTCAGCCGTCTGACACGGGCGGGGACACCCAGCCGTATTTCTCGTGGGTCTTCACCAGGGACTTGAAGGTGGCCTCGGCTTCTTTACGGCTGAACGCCTTCTTGGACTTCCCTGCTTTCCTGCATATACGCCCCTGCAAAAGACAAAGATATATAGAAAAGGACTGGGTTACGAGGCAGGCGTGGCTGAATGAACGACGGCCTCAACATCTGAAGAATTTCAAATCAGCCAATCTATTCCATAATGGAGTGGCAGTAAATATGACATGTAACCATCTCAGTGAGAAATCCTCTCTATCTATCATCTGACGTGTGACTCACACACTCCTTGCTGAAAAGCCCCTCCCTCCTTCACACACAAGCGCTAATAATAAACAGGGAATGATTGTGGGGGAAGTGCAGGAAGGAGGTGTTGGTGTTCGCTTGAGGATAAAGCTGCTTTTTCTGCTGCTGGAAGCGGTGTTAAGTCTTTCCTTGAGAAGAGCGCGTGGGATGATGAACAGAAGAAGAAGCCGGCTTCACACACACACACAAGGGAAAAGCGAGCATTTGGATGGATACATAGCCATGACAACGCCGTGATTCATACGAGTGTGAGGAGAGTCTATAGAAATCACCGCAGCAACACAGAAAATCACAAAAAAGATGGCGACAGACTAATCTCCCTCCACAGTGAACCTCTGTCCACTGGTTATGCTGCAGCTACACTGACATTTGTGACACTAGACGCTGCGTAATATGACAACACCGCGCCGCCTTTCCGTACCCAGACCGTTTGATGGCTGGGAGAAACTCCACTCCACTGAAACCAATACTAATGACATTCTGAGATGCTGAGCTCGTCTGCATGCTGCAGTGCAGTACAGATAAATGCTCTTCTATTGTTACACCCTCACAGTCTGCACCTTAATGCTCCAGTTATAGGCTCCCGAGTTGATTTACAGGTAAAAAGACAAAACAAACACTGGATAAATGGAGCTATTGTTCCACATCTGACGGCCCAGGGATTAGACACCGTTATGTAACGACATAATATCTGTTACACACAGCCATCACCTTTTCAAGCGGTTTCACTTTCCATCTGGCGCTTTGAGAATAAAACTGGTACATGTTACTAAACCCTGCATTTAAACGCTTCAAAGAAGATGTCGGGCGTTTGTGGGAAGATGCCTTAATGTCGATAGGTGAGAACAATGTGCTTCTTTTGTAGAGCTCGGATTAATATTACCGTCTACATTTGGTGCCAGGTTTGGCTGCTGTTCACAAATCGTGAAGGTAAATAGTAGTAGTGTCATGATGACGTTGTTAAATTCACTTCATCAGTAATGGCTAATTCTCAGCTTGTCCAGCTGCAGCTGTCAGATGTGATGCAGCAGGTGTCGGCGCTGTATGATCAGAAGATTGGGGTTATACACGTTTCTGTATCAACTGAAGGGTTGAGCAACTAATTTGTCTCTGTTCGTCATTTTGAAAAGCTTGTCACATTATTTCCCCTTGCGTTTCAATCAATATTTAAATCAATTCCTGCTACTAATGCCTGTATTAACTCATAATGTCACACTGAGCCTGACACACTGGAGTCAGATGATGGAAACAAGTCACAAGCACAATGCCAGCATGAAGAAAATCATGATTTCTGAGGTTCATTAACGTTAAAAAAAACCAAAACTTTCCCATCACGTGGGGGTTTTTCAAAGCTTGTTTTGAAAACCTGAACACATGACTCAGTGAGTGACTCATTGAAAGATGTTAAACTGTATGTGGTGTCACCTGGAGACTTGCTTTTTGTTCCTCTCATTCACAAAGCCACATTAAAAGACAACCTTCTCTTTCTTCAAACGACTGAACCACCCAGCCTTTCAAACTGAAAACACACAGATTAGGTGTCACCTAAGCATCACTGCCTGAAACCTGGTCAGCTTCAGTGTTCAGCCAGAGGTCTGAGATACCGATTAGCCAGGCTGACCGACACCTAATGCAGAAGTGTTAAACGATACGCGGCATCATTACCCACGCATACCTGCACATCACACCGTATGGACACTGCCACCCTCTCAAAATGGCGACCACTGCCGTAGATGGATGGTTATCCTCAGAAAGGTGGGATCACCGTAGTGATTTAATGGCAGGGAGGACTGTACCCTCAGCTGAACAAAGTGTTGCCCTAAATCAAATTGCTGTAAGCATTGTGTTCTTGATTGTACACGCAATGGCTGACAGAGTCTCATTTGTTTGTTCCCAGCGGGGAAAACACTGAGGTGTGTGTGTGTGTGTGTGTGTGTGTGTGTGTGGATGAGAGAAAAGAGAAAGTGAAAATCTACGTGTGTGTATAGGCATCTACAAAAATGACCCAGTAGGAAGCATCCAAAGATGGAACGAGAAACTAAAACAAAACACAACACAGAGTTCGTGTGAGTTATGAAGGCTCCAGGCCTGTACAGTGCCATGTCACTGTTTATCTAGCTCAGCTACGCGCTGGCTCGTTGAGAGGGACACACTCATGTAAAGTGGCTGCTGGGTAATCGTGTGAATGATGATCAGTCAATGGGCAAAGCAGGGAAGGCCCCAGTGCATTTTGGGAATCAGCTCTAAGGATTGCGTAATCTGGACGTGTGCTTAAAGAGGTCAGGATAAACAAACGGAGGAGATCGATGGCATCATCTCAGTAAGGACAGCCCCATGGGACCGTTTTTTATTTATTTATTAAAGTTCCCCCCTCTGCACTCAAAGTGGCAGCTAGAGAACTAAAAAGAACTTCAACAGAACAATAAAATCCACCACAGAAAACAGGAAGCGGTAGAGGGCCCTCCACCAGTATTCACCAACAACTTCTGTTTCCGAAAGGTTGAAAAAATACTGATGATGTCCTTAACCTTCAATGCAGTGGCCTATTGTATCACAGAAAAACCCCTAAGACTGCAACTGGTGACTACTTCATGTACATCATTCATTAAGTCACTGCTCATACTAATAAGGAATCAACTGTGCCTTAGTTTCCATAGATTGTACGGATTTACTTTGCACGTTCTGTCTGAATAACGACGTGATTAATCTCTTGACGACAGTTTGTTTCTAACTGCGTTTTCCAGCTTGTCACACGGACATGACGCCGGTATACACACTGTCTACACACTGCTGCACGGACACACAACACTGCTGTGCAGATCGGTTTCTACACCGGCTCATGCTGCAGTGACACCTGTATCGAACATGACACCGGGTTTGCGCCACACTACTCTTTTCGGCCACCTACACAACACCGTAGGGATTGATTCACTGTTACATAAGACAGACTAAAAGTCTTAAAAGCGTCTGAAGGGCACACTGTGTGTCTCTGGCTCAGGCACATTAAAGTCTCACCTCATCTGAGCCCATCGCATCTGCAGCCTCACACATGTGTAGCTCTGTTTACTTTCCCGTCATCACTTTGTCACTGCATGTACCATCTCTCGCTAAAAATAAGGAGGGAACAACACCACTGTTGTTTGTATGGAGTCTGTGACCAAGGTTGAATAAATATGTCTGTGTATTTAGGTATATTTATAGTCAGGGTTATATATAGTCATGCATGCTCTGTTTGTCACGATGCATGAGACGTGAATTCATCTCAAAGAAAATTAGGACATGAACACACAGTAGTGTTCACACAAAACAGGCAAACACACACACACGCACCCCCTCCCTACACACTGGAATAATTAATCAATATTGTTTCCATTAGCAAACTGGAGAAGGAAGATACTGCACCATAATTAGGGAGCACTGCAGAGCTGCTAGCTCATCTCCTCAAGCAACAAATCAGAATGAATACACACACACACACGTTTCCAGTGACGGTAGGCGCACATTGTGCATTACCCCTCTCCATAACAGGCGCTTAATGACCATTGTGGACTCTAAAATAATCAGTTATCGTCAAGGACCAAATAAAGCACGATGGATTTGTGTTGTGGAGAATCCAGTGACACTTAAGATTTACCTAACGGCTCCTGCCACAGCGCTGTCACACTACTGGCACAAAAGAAATATCAGATATTATGAGAATAAAGAACAATGACAATCTATGGTGCAACCATTGCCAGTGGAAGTGCAGAGCTGCTGCTGCTGCTGCTGGACTGCACTGAGGATATGAAAAACAGATTTGACAGGATTACATAATCCAGTCAGTCTAAACCGCTGAGGACCGCTGGAAGCAGGGTTACCTGCTGTCTCTATTTATACATCTTTATTTCTATTCATCGTCACACACACAGACTGAATGACCGTTCTCCTTCAGAATAATCGGGGTGTCGTACAGGTATTGTGACACTGCGTTACAGCCCCTGTGGTGATTTTTCCATTGCACGTGAGCTGCTCTTTGTTGTCAAAGCATGTTGATTTATGGAGGCAATAAAAGGAGAGCAAAGTGAGACTACGGAGAAGAGCATGCATCAAGGAGATACTGCGCGTTGCACTGCGTGAAATGGCTGCCGTAAAGTCACATAAAGATTAATAATATTCAGAACCAAGAGGGGAGAGATGAGACTAGAGGCCTGAGATATTGCAGTGCAGCAACTACAGGACACAGAGGGGATTTAACAATATTGACAATTTGTTTCATGGGTTTTGCAGTAGAAGGGATAATGGTTTAAAACTACATAAAAGACTAACAGTCGTGCTTTAGTGCAAATGTATTCTGTGTGCATAAAAGCTGTTTTACGCGTTAATTACGCATGACGCATGAATGCCTCGTGGTATTGCTCATGCCCAGTGCGTGTGATGTCTGAAAATAAACGTACTAGAGATGATTAACGTGCTGTGTGGGAACGATATTCCAAGTAAAGACCCTCACCCACAAGCCGCTTCCTCCCCTCACCTGTCCTTTTACGAGGCTGGCCGCAAACTGCCTCATGACCGCCTCCACCGTGTAGGCGCTAGACCATCCGCGAGGGGTCAACAGCTCCATGCATATGGCCCCGCCGTCCAGCACGTAGCCGTTCTCCAACCGGGGGGTAAGGACGCGCATGAACGGCGGCGAGAAGGGGAAATTATCTGGAAAGGTGACGTTGAGCAGTATGAACTCGGTGCTGGTCTCCTTCATGTCCTGCCACAGCGCCGAGTCTTTGTCCACCTGGTGGAGCTTGACGTTCCAGTCATACAGGTTGTCCTCCACCAGCTCGACCGTGATGAAGTTGTCCCCTAACCTTCTGATCTCCTGGAGCTCCTTCATGAGCCTCCGCGTCCGGACCTGGGTACAGTGTTGCCGGTGAGGCGCCAGCGGTGGTATAGAGGAGGCAGTGGTCGCTTTACTCCCTCCGCCTCCCGTCTGCTGCTTCTCCTTCGCATCCTTCCCCTGCTTATCCTTAACAGTGGGCTTGTCCTTGCCGAGCTGGTCCAGCTTCCTCGCTTTTATCTCTGGGGTGCTCAGGATGTTGGTTTCGTTGGCGGTCTGACAGTGTTTGTTGGCGTTGTTTTTCTGGTTCCCTTTGGTCCCCTTTAAAGATCCCTGGTGGTGCTTTGGGTCCTCTGTGTCTCGGTCGTGCAGACGGATTAGACCGATCTTTCGCAGTAGGGTGGCCATAATTTTTTATAGATCTATATTTATCCACCGATGCCCCCGCACAGGGGCGAGATTCACCCTTTCAAGTTGGTTCCCGCTCACAAACACGACCTTTATTGGTGCCGATTATTAACCTTCTTGTACCGCAATCCCTCCTCCGTACACTGCAGAGTCGAGATGAACACAACCGGGCAGCCTATGTCGTTTTCTCCTCAGTGTATCATCTCGACACGTCTCCTCTAAAAGCAACAACAACAAAAAAAAAAGCGAAAAAGCAAAGAAATGGTTGAGTTTAGATGAGTATATGTCATCAGGTACCATCATCGTATAATGTCAGTACAGATAAGTAGAATTAAGCCATTTCTTTTTTCTTTTTTTTTAACCACAGGACCGACATCATGACTCTGACTGCAGTTGTGCAATGATAGGACGATGGATTACGCAAAAGCTTTGAGGTGACGATAACATTCAACATAAGGGCGCATAGCGTGTCATCGAATACACGAGATATATATGTTACATAAAAACCAAAGTGGAACCTGTAGAGAGTACAGCAAAGACAATTACAGGAGGAGAATTTGCATTAGGCTTCCCAAGGTTACAGCGAATGATCATCTCCCACGATTCCATACCAATGTAGACTATAGAAACCTACAGGCCCGAGCTGAGGAAAGACCAAATGCATAGATATTCCTACTGAAGTCGCTTTGTAAAATGATATAAAACATAAGCTGTGAATCGTCGTGTACAAAAACATTAAATACAAAGCAATGATTGTGGGAGCTCTGTGCGTAAAAACGCATCCCTGCGCTATATGTATGTACGACCGAAGGTTTCCTTCAGGTATGTTCTCCTGCCCAAACAGACCCGACACAAAACTAGAAATCCCTCAGCAGTCCACTCTTACCGCAGACGGGTAAAATCCGTTTTACGTCCCCTGATGCAGTTCTGGCACCGATCGCTCTATTTGTTTAAAAAAAAAAAAAAAAAAGGACACATCCAAGAAGATCAGCAGCTGTTAGCGAGGGGCAGAAGGAGAAGCTCTGGTGCGTGTGCAGCTGCGGAAGCTCCAGCTTTAATGCAGCTCAGGACCAACCAGTTCTTGGTAATCCTGCTCAGTTTGCTTGTTCGCACCGGTGGAGCGCTGCGACCACGAACCATTTCAAAGTAAAAGCCCCCAGCCTTACGGACCGCTGCGTCCAAAGCAAATCGAGCACCAAAAGAGGAACGATGAATGAAGAAGGAGATCGTAATAGGCAACGTTAGCATTTTTAAATAAGCCTCTATAGCTCAACTTCTTTCTTCTATCGCACAATAACAATTCAAATACATAGGGAATATGAATTAATATCGGCGTCATAGTAATGCATACATTTTATTTTGAAGGCGCGTTGTGTATTTTAAGCATTATTCTGCTTAAACCTGGGGAACTTGTCTATAACTAAAAAACACAGAGTAGATGTGAAAGGACACCGACACACGTTTAGTTTCTTTTTAAACCCGATGCACTCAGCACCTCCACCGAGTATTTCACACAATATACTAGAATAAACTGAGCATAGCTACATCTCTCTGGCGTCACCCACATCTAGGCTGCAGAAACGACAACAGGGCGCATGTCGTAATCTTCTCATACATATAAACAATAGTCCCATAGCAGCGTTTTAGCTTGAGTTAGGGTATAAATCCAAGTAAATTACTGACACATGCGTGTTCATGACAAAGAAGCGTCTCCCTGACCGACGGCACGACAGTTTGAGGCCTAACGCGTCAGAAAACGACAGTCGGACGTTCGACGTTGCCTTGGTAGCGAAACAGGAAGCTCGGCGATTGGCTATTCTGTTGCCGTAAAGCACGTCAGCGCAGCGAGTAATGCACTGTCGGTGGCTAACCGTAAACAGCTGCATTTATCGAAGGGATTATTTCAAATACAGCGATATCGATTCGTTCGCGGCGGCTTATTAACAGTCATTTAACATGGCTGAAAAATTTGACAACCTGGAGGAGCATCTGGAGAAATTCATCGAGAACATTCGCCAGTTGGGAATCATCGTCAGCGACTTCCAGCCTAGCAGCCAGACGGGACTCAACCAGAAACTGTGAGTCATGTTTTCGCGGAGCTCGTTCAGAATGCAAACGAGCGCCACAGTAACCCACGGTCGACGTTTGCGTTGCAGAAACTTCATGATATCTGGCCTGCAGGACATCGAGAAGTGCCGCCAGCAGCTCCACGAGATCAACGTACCGCTGGAGGTGTTTGAGTGAGTCCCGCTACCCCCGACGGATGAGCATGTCCAACAACGTCCGCATTACTCGCGCTCAGCGTTGCCTGTTTTATTTTGTCTTTACGTTCCCGCAAATCCTGTGAATCTACCCCCTTTTCTAAAGTCTCACGAAGGTTTGACAAATGCGTGTTATACAAATACTCCTTTTTACTTTAGGAAATCATCATTATAATTTAGCTACTCTGTGATTAAAAGAATACAAACGTGCTTACACAATACACTAGGCTAGTATCTAAAAACATTATTATACTAAAATACGTAGATTGACTATATGTTTTCTAACGTCATTAAAAACTGTCAGCTCATGTTGTTGTTATTGATCATTTGTTTTGGGGGTCATAGACTCAGCTGGTCTCATCCCTTGTGTTTGTAGATACATTGACCAAGGTAGAAACCCTCAGCTGTACACAAAGGAGTGCCTGGAGAGAGCCTTGGCCAGGAACGAGCAGGTCAAAGGGAAGATTGATACTATGATGGTGAGATATGATTCCAGGGTCACTGGGATTCCATGATGCTGGCACTGCTGGACAATAGTAATACTGATTGGAAACTTTTGGGGATTTTATAAAGTCAACAAGAAAGATAAAAATCACAAGAATAATATTTATTATTAATTAATGAGGAAGGTGTCTTTGTCAAAGTGGCGTTGTCTGTTGATAAAGTAGTTGTCCTCGCCCCACATCATCAGAATCTTTGCCCTTTATTTCAGATCAACGGTATGTATGTGACATTAAAAATGTGTTAATGAAAAGTAGTATTATGCCAACGTCCTGTCTTCTGTTTTTACAGAAATTTAAAAGCCTTCTGATCTCTGAGCTCACCAAAGTTTTTCCAGAAGAGATGTCTAAGTACAAGGCTATCCACGGAGAAGATGGCCCCTCCTAGTGGATCCAGCATCGTGGTCCCTGACCCCTAAATCTGTGACCCTAATGGAGTTTTCTTGAGCAGCTTCCTCTGTGGCTGCAACCCCGAATGTGTTATTCACCCATTTATTCCTTCATAAAAGTTGCACTGCTGTTGCTCATCAGTGTCCTGAGGGAGAGGAGCTTGGTTTCTACTCATCCACCGGCCTCTCCACTCTTCTCTGCTTTCAATGTCGGAGCTTCACTTAAAGGGGTACAAATCAACAGCATCTACTCTTTACAGATGAGAAAGGTAATTATTTTCTGTTGAGTTGTGGTCGCTGACTTACAGCAGAGTATTTCTACAACTCCTAACTCTACATCCAAAAATGTTTAGAGCTACACAGGACCTGTCTGATTCAGCATTACAGAATTTATTTCATCAGTTGTACATACCGTGTATTTATACTCTTACACTTGACCTTTTTTTTAATGCTCCCTAATTATTGTGCGTCATAGATTTGTATTGTACAGATGATGTTTTGTATCAATCTCAGGTTTCTAATGGCCATGATAACTGAATGCAAACATAATTTGATCATGATTCTGTGCCTGATCACTTAACATGGTCAGAAATTAGTCCATTTTTTTATTTGTAGCTTGTTTGTATCATAGGTTTTGTTAATAAATGATCCTTGATGGACATATATGGTTTTGTGCCTTTCCTTTGTACCGATACCTTTGGGGTAGTAATACTTTAGACAGTATTGTTTTAATATTCGGCTCTTTTATTATCTTTAAAATTCAAAGACACATTGTCTCTAGTATATATCGTGAAATATGTACAGAGTTAATTCATTGTGTTTGCAGTGTACTTATTTGTATGTCAAAAAACATAAGTTCTGTATGAAATGTGAGTACATGTGTTGGCAGGCTACCTGCAGTGCTGACGTGACCTACATTGGGCGTGATAGACATATTGGTGTCAGGGACACTCAGCTCGAAGTGTTGCCTCTGAAACCTTGCGTATTGTGTGTAGTTGTGTAAGTGTGTGTCTGGTTCTATAGGGATGGAGCAGATGCTCGCAGCCCAGTACGCCTTCTCCTGCTGGGTCTTAACAACGGTGTCCTGGCCCTCTGACCCAAGAAGCTGATCCTCTGGGACAGAAGGAGGGAACTGAGTAACCCCTCTATTGATTTGTGATCTGTGCTGTGGAGTATTAGACTTCTCCTCCCTGAAGACTTCTGAACACGTGGGCCATTTAGTCAGCTGTGGTTTAGACACATCATCAGGTGAGGTGAAAAGTGACATCGGACATATTTGTGTTTCTCAGTTGTTTTTTTCCCACGTTGCATGTGCTGGAAGCATCTCGGAATCAGATTAATGTATGTTGTACTTCCTGTATCATGGCAGACAGGATATGCGCAGGAAACCTGTGACGGTATCTGCATTCTAAGGTCGTTGTACTTGAGTCAGTGAACACTCTGCAGTTCCCTGCAGCAAAGATGCCAGACGAACATCCTGACTGCACCAAGTCACAGCAGCAGTGGTCAGGGGCACCTTTTCAATCCAATACCAAGCCTATTCAGAAAGATGAGAAATTAACTGAAAGTCTGTTTTTATGCCATTTGTGTCTGTGTACCACGACATTTCTTTCACGGCGTGACACCGTATGAGAGGATGTGTGTTTGGTGATGCTTGACTAACCAGAAAAGGGGGAGACCGAGAGGGAGAGCCTATTGTACTGTAAATATGTGTCTGTATGAAATGCTGAGGTGTGTTGGATGACTCATTCAAGGTGACTGAGTTTTTCTCTTTCTTTCTTCCTTTATTTCCCTCTCTTCACCTCCTCGTCTTGTGCGCTCAGGCCTTACACCCCTGAACAAACATTGTCTTCCGTTGCCAAGGTTACCCTCCCTCTTCTTCAATGGGCAGCACTTTTCTTCTTCTGTGGCATCCTTCTCTGCATTCCTCTCGGGAGCAGTGGTGTGATGGTAGTGTGTCAACAGTGCTTATTGAAATGATTCACGTGGAGGTGGATCCCCATCTCTTTTGTTGTTTGCTTTCCTCTGAGCACTGAAAAAGAAGAACAGCGTTCATACAACATGCAGCGTAGTAAAGAGTAATACTGTAATTGGTAGATCCAATGATTTTTTAACATTTCTTCTCCAAAATTCTGGTGTAAATGGGATGCTGAACCATTGCCATGCCATTAGTTTTCTTATCTGTTGACTATGGCCATGTGTTGGATGTACAAAAGCTGAATGGACCGTGCCTGAATGTGTGCTTCCCTGTGTGAAGCATGGAGGAGGAGGAGGTGTGATTGTGCGGCGCTGCTTTGACGATTACACTGGTGACTTAGTCAGAATCGAGGGGACATTGAACCCTCATGGCTGCCAAAGCATTCTGCAACATCCCATGTGTTTTACACTTAGTGGGCTCATTGGTACATGTCTGGGTTAAATAAGGGCGAGGAGAGTGATGAAGTGCTGCGTTGGAGGACCAGATTTGTGTTCAACTGAGATGGTTTAGAATGAGTTGGACTGGAGGATGAAAGAAAAGCAGGCAACCAGTCCTGAACTCGATGGAGTTGTCCTGTTGTCAATTTTACGAAGGCTATAAAAAGTCAAAATTAGCTGATAACACCTAGAGATGGGTGATGATTCTCTGTGGGGGTGAGTGTTTTTCCTTATGCTCAGGCAGACGCTTTATGAGTTTAGGCCTGGAATGGCAGTTAAGTGTAAAATGCTCCCGTGCCCTTGGGTTGAAGCAGAAAACTCAAAGGCGGGGGCTTCTGCCTTTGATGCTATTAGCATAATGCCTTTCTAATGCTAATGCTAAGTGCCTTGGACTGACCGCTGAAGCTCACACAGCCATGATAGGCTTACATGGCTGCTTTCCCTCAGCTTAGTGACTATCATTCACCTCCTCAATGAGGGTCAGTGGGTGGACCCCTTTTCCGTCTGTCGCCCTGGTCACCATGGAAACACCCCTCCCTTTTGGCCATGGACCACTGTCCCTCCCTGCTCTCTGGACAATGGGATTTGTTTTTTTGTCCTTTTCTGGGTTTGTGTGTCCAAGGTGCGGGATGGTGTGAGTTCATTTTGGGAGTGTGTGTGTGTGTGTGTGTGTGTGTTGGGGTAATAGTAACAAGCCCTATCTCATCACAGCTGACTGGTGATCCCACAGCTCTCCGGGGTTCGACTTTGAATTGCAGAGTGCATCACAGTGGGCTCAGCGCTCCGGCATACTGCTCTCTGAACATCTATTAGCTGCTGCACGACTCGCCCTGCACCTGCTGCATCAAAGCACCCACCAAAAGCAGCAAATTCACTATTGCATTGAGACAAGAAACAGCAGATGGAAGTTTATAGATGTAAGATCGTTTTCATCTCTCGTTGCTTTGTTGCCCAACTGCTGGCACGCATACTATCCTCTTCCTCTTTCTTCTTCTTCAGTTTTTTTTGGATCGCTGTTTCCATCTGCAGCCAGGCTGATTTGCTGACAAGCAGGATGAGTGGGAGTGAGCAAGACAGAAAGAGAGGCACACAGAGAGAAAAGAGACAGAGGGGTGAGGAGAGGGAGTTGTTCTAATTTCCCTCTGGTTTAATTATCCCAGTCTGTAGACAGGACCACTCTTTCTCTTTTGTCGTTAAATGTTAGAGGTGAAAATGTGGGCAGTGGGTGTGATTATCTCTGTTCTGGTTAATGGCATGCACAACACAACACAGGGCACAGTGATGAGCAGGGAATGGCTCTGTGTGTAAACCTCGCTGGTTACACACTGGAAAGGGGAAATCGATCATTTTCATCACGTCAACGAGCCATCGCCTTCACAGCTACGATTTACTGTACTCCCTCAGATACAGCATGCGTGATTACAGCTTCCTCCTCCGTGCAGCCGAGGGAAGACAATCAGGGGAGATTCTCACATTTTTACAGTTATTGTGATGCTGGCATTTGCCAGAGGCTGTTTTGGCCCGAGGCTGTGTGTTTTCAGGATATCAAGACGAGTACTGAGGGAATTCTGCTTTATTACACACAGTACAGACTCGTGCTCTCCTTGTCTTAAACCAAGATACGGGCAACAGAAAATCCTGCAACAGTGTTTCCCTTTAAAAAAAAAAAGAAGAAGAAGGTTAATTTTGTTGACACACTTAAGCACAACAAGATTACAAGAGATTAATTGACTATGTAGACAATCAAGTTAACATTAAAACAAGTTTTTTGAACAATAATGCCAGACACGATATTCTCATGTGCTGCTATATCTTTCTCAGAGCAAATAAAAAATCCACATTAGACTAAAACATAGTAAAAGTGGTAATTAGTAACTGCCTTTTAATTTATTTTAGTTTATTAGAAGGTTATGTTTCACATAGGACACAACAACACTGTAGTGTGTAGCCTGAAGAGATGCGCACACACTGTTTGGTTGGAGAAACAGAATCAGCCTCATGTGTCCCCAAGTGGTTGAGCGAAATGTTAATTTGTTTCTTGAATAATTTCCCTGATAGTCAGCTGCTGCACACAACCTCCATTGTCCTCAGGGTGTTTCTTTTATCCTCGTGGACACACACGCACACACGTGCACACACGCATACACTCAGGCCAGGCTTCATAAAACTCGCTGTCACGCCCTCTCTTTGTTTCGCCATTTGGCTTCAGCCTCTGTATTCCGATGTGACCCCTGCAGAGGTCACCGTATCAACGCCGATCTGCCGCACGCACGTACAAACAGATACTGTCATGTCCGTCTATTGTTGTGTGGATACATTCCCCAGCCCCTTGCCCAGGACTTAACCCAAACCGCAAGAAACACTTTGAAGGTTTAAGGCCAAATGTCCTCACAAAGACAGAAGTGAACACACATTGACTAAAGATACATCCCACGGCGCACAAAGCGACATGGCCACATGCACCTCACATACATGTAACAACAAGCTAATCCCATACATTTACGAGGCTGCTGGGAAGCAAAGAAAAAAAGAAAAACTACACAAAACGTTTAGGCAAAACTGACTGCTACTAAAACTTATAGTGTCTCTAGAGTATTCTGAGAAAAGTACAGCGAGGCCAGGATTAGTCTTTACTTTAGTAATGTTTCACTGGCTGTATTTTAATGAGCTAGGTCCAGGAACGAGCCAGTATAATTAAACGCAAAATCAAGATTCAGATCACAACCAACGCGCTCCTCGCAAACTCAGGATTAAAAACGGTTTCTAACTCGGATCAGCCTGCCTGAAGAGCTGTTTTAATCCTTTTCTGTTTTAATGCTTCCTACGTGAATTCCATTAGTTGACACTTTGTTAACAAACTTCTTTTCAGTTTCTAGACAAAGGCAACATGAAAAGCTTTGAGGCTGTGGTCTGCAGTGCGGTAGGGGCAGCAGAGGAACGGGTTCCACACATAGGTTCTGAGAATTCTTGAGGCTGCGTGTGTCCCCGCTGCCAGTGGGAATGATGGATTTAAAATAAATATGGTGGGGATGTGTCTGTGTGTGTGTGAGAGAGAGAGAGAGAGCGTGGAGTGGTTGGGGACAAAACGAGGTTGCCACCAGCATAATGAGGGCATAATGTGTGTGTGTGTGTGTGTGCGCGTGTTTGTTTGAATGCGAATCGCCACTTTATAATGGGCCAAATAGGCCATATTGTTTCCGGCTCGTGCTGAGTCCCCATGGCAGCAGATGTGGTGTTACACAGCATCAACAAAACCTCATTAATCACTGTCTGGTGCGTGTGTGTTCTTGTTCCGCTGGTTACTCTGCATGTATGCATTATTTTCTGTGCCGCTTTGTGTGTTCTTGTGCATATTTGCAAGCGCAGCCACTTGTTCCTATACTGGTCTAAAAAAACAAAAGCCTGTGTTTGTGTGTGTGTGGGGGTGTGTGCGTGCGTGTGTGTGATCCTCAAATGCCTAACACTGACCCCAAAACCTAGTCTCAACACCCAAAATGTTCTTTAAACACACATTATAATCACAGCTGGGCTTTGCATTTATGATCTTGCATTTACTCGAGGTGTTTGATCAGGTCAGATACAACCCCCCCCCCCGTCCCCACACACACCTCCTCATGCATGACTCAACCCACAGTGCCTGAGCTCACCTGTTGCCTACTCTCGACTTATCCCCGGGTGGTAAACGGACAAAACAAACAATCATTCCTCCTCTCTGTCTCCCACTCTCCAATTCTGCCTCCCCTCCAGCTCCTGTCTTCATCAGTTCCATCCTCTCTGTTCTCACCGAAGGTGGGAGGATCACGACAATGTTTGCCCACAGCTTGCCTAATGACTTTTGATCAAGACGTTTCAACAGAATTCATTAAAGTCTTAATGATTCTGGATGAGATCCAGATGTTAGCTCATGGGCTCAGCAGCTCAATTTCACAGCAGAATTGATGGGTTTCATTTCCACTTTGGATGCCTAATGGTGCATTTGCATTCTGTGGGAAAGAATATGAGGCTTGTTATAATTGTCTTCATTGATATTATTCATCTTGGATAGTAGATCTTGCCCAAGGCTGTGATTTTTCAAACATTTGGGACCATGAAATCCATCTTTGGGAAATTCAAGTATGGGTAATGCAAGAATGATTGCATTGTTTTCTTAAAAATTTATGATAGAAAGTGTACAAAATTAACCTAACCTTAACTTAACCAAGCTGTATCTATAGACTTACATAAAACATGCATAAAATAAAATTCCTAATTGCTTTAAGAAACCTAAATGGCCAGCAGGTCCTACAAACAGTGCCGTGCTGATCATGCAGCTATTTGAAAGGGACCATCCAATAACTTTTAGTAATCGTAAACATTTTTTTGCAAGACAAAAATGCAAAAGAATCTGTCAGACCTGTGTGCGGTGTTGTGTTGACAGCAGCCTTGGGAAGCACTGTTGTTGTTTCTGGGAGGACATAACAAAGGAAACTTAGTCTGGAAGTGTAGCAGCTCAGGGAGGAAGCGCTGCCGGTGTGAGCGTGTCCTGAGGACCTCAGTGCCAAGCGTCCGAACCCTGTGTGTTACCTTTCATGACTGATGCGCTTTACCCTCCACACCTGCTGGTCACCAGGAACATACCCTGCACTTTGACTCCATGGCTGATGCCAGGATGAGCTCGTGCACAGAGCAAAGCCTAGTGCCGGTGGTCGGTATATGGTTTAAGCTCACACTGGCAAATTTAGACCCATGCAGCTTGTTTCCACAGGACGAGCAGCTTAATGGCTTTTCCTGACGGAGGGAGCTTCAACGCTGGCTGGGAGTTACATAACACATTATGGAGCTGGATGTAGCTTATGTGTTGGACCTGGAGCCAAGAGACTGCATTTCATGGAACCATAACGTTTTGAGGGATCATTCTAAGGTTACGCTAGCGACAACGAAGGAACCTCTGTGAGCACGGTGGACAATCGCAGCTCAACTCATTAAAGCTGAGAAAAACCTGCATAGGCAGGGTCATCAAATATTTAGGAATTTTCCATGTAAGTTGGACTATTTTCACCTCCCAAGTTCCGAACCGAAAGCACCCACTCAGCTTCATGAATAACTTACGCTTTGTGGAGATTTTCTGAATGTATGTCTGCGGAAAACGATGACTGTCCATAAGCAAAGCACTTGAAACAGTCCGTCAAGGCGAGTGTGACAGCTGACTCAGTTACCCCTCACATCAGCACCACATTAAAACCAGGAAATGTTCTTTTGTCTGTGGACATGCTTGTGTGACTGCAGCTTCGCCTGTGTGACGAGGGAAAAACTACAACTGCCTTGTTGCTTGGGTTCAAGTCTCTAGAGTCCATACGGTGGATGTGGAGTTTTTTTTTTAACTGCAAAGTCATGCGCTGGCCAAATTTAGATTGGCAGCAAACTGCTGACTTTCTTACAGCGTCAGCACTTTGTCTGCTCAGGGCAGACGCAAGCGGAGATATTTAGAGAGCCAAGGAAGGTGAATTAAGTGGGGTCCAGTTTCTAAAGTGTAACTTCATTAAGCATTTCACGGTCAACACAGATCCGACACGTTTGCTTTGTCATGCAGAGGAGCAGCACTCAGCCTGTAAAACCGTTGCATAATGTCTTCAGAAGCTCTGCAGAGAGCTTCCCAAAGCCTGATGATGTCATCAATGTTATCTTGGATTGGGCATGGACACTACAAATGGAAAAGCAGCTTGGGGGCATGTAAGGACGTGGAGTTTAAAAGAGACCAGGAGGGTGTAGTAAAAGCTATATAGTTTGTACAATGGGGAAAAAATAGAATCCGACACATTCAGACACTAGACTGACAGTCAGAGCTCGTCTATGCAGTGATGTACAGCGACTGTGTATCACGGGAAGCTGGTGTCAGAGGCTGGATCACTATGACCAGTAAGATCAACTAATAGCAATTGTTGTTACTGATGTTGTGAAGGCAGATGTGAGAATGATGTAATGACGATATCGTCTGAAACGTTGGAGATTTGATCATGTCTCTGTGTTTTTACATGACTCTATCCATCCTTTTAACAAGTCTTGTGCAATAGCTTGGACTTAAAACCTGAAGCTGCAGGAGAGTAGATTAATTCATTCTTAAAGACCTAACAGCTTTGCATTAAATGTTTCATCAGCATTTCTGCCTTCATCTGTCTTTCTCCCTCTTCAAGCGTTCACACAAAGGAAAGACGCTCAGAGCTGTTGCAAGGATGTCTTTGGCTTTTCTTATCCATGTCTGTAAGCTTATTTAAGACAATTAATCTGTCTGGGTTTGGGGACTTTAATACTGTTGATACATTATACAGGGCACAGACTGTATTACAGTTTGTTGCCTTTCATAAGTTGCTCTCTCCTTACTTTAGAAACAGGGATTCTCTAAACCTCTCATGTGGTTCACACTATGATCCATTACAGTCCATCTTTTGACAGGTCCTTTTATTCAAAGCCAGAACAGCATGAAAGCACATTAACAGTCACAATTTAAGTTTTTTATTTATTTTATTTTTTTAAGAAGAAAAAGAGTCAAGATCCCCAAACAAAGTAAACACAAGTGTCACCCTGCTGGGTCCCTGTGAGGTGCTGAAAGCAGCACAGACCTGGAAATAGCTCCATGAGCTTCAATGAGTCAGACGTGAGCAGGAACGACACGCTGTCACGGTGATGTCTGTGTAAACTCGCTAAAGGTACTGCGTCTTTATTTAGAAGCACAGGCCAGTCTTGCTCCACCACGTCATGCCGTTCACCTGACAGGAAAAAGGACGGGATGAAGATGGATTAGATGGTGATGTCATGAATTTGGGGCTCTAGGAAAATGTCATCCCGT
Source organism: Macropodus opercularis (assembly GCA_030770545.1). Lineage (NCBI taxonomy): Eukaryota > Metazoa > Chordata > Actinopteri > Anabantiformes > Osphronemidae > Macropodus > Macropodus opercularis. Next base: position 6,576,894 of record JAUCMP010000029.1, on the reverse strand, counting down.
GTTGGAAATGCAGCACCCGGTTCCTGGAAGAGCAAACGCTGCAAGACTAAAAACGAATGAAAAGCGGGCGAATCGTTACCAATGACACCAAACCCACTTATCCTCATTTTAGCATTAGTCTCACTAGCAGTGTTGGCTTTAGTGGAGGAGTTGCGCTAACTGTAACAAACCTCTGTTGCTGTTGTAGAAATTGAAGTCCAGAAACAAAGAGAACCTATGAATAATAAGCATAACTAGTCTGAATTAAAAATCCACTTATGCTGAGTAATCATAGTGGTCAAAAGACTAAATACTCCACATTTGAACTATTAATTAACATTTTGGTGATATTGCCTTACCCAGATGCGTGAAGACTATTTCTAAGTCTTCTTTATGCCGGTCTAAGCTGTCTGCTGTGAGACTGGCTGTTCCTACCTCACTCAACATTTCACGTTGCGAGCTAAATTGCTGATAAAAGTCAGACTTAAACGCTAACCCTAGCAATAAAATAAGGTGCTCGACAGTCACAAAAACAGAAATACAGACTAGATAGACCACATACAGAGCACTGGTGTGACAACATTAAAGCAAGACGTGAGGGTCCAGACGACTGCTGCTGTGAACCCTTCGCTCCCTCGGCTCTCTGAAGCTGTGTGTGTGTGTGTGTGTGTGTGTTTGGGTGTTTGCCCGGATCACGTTTCCAGTGAGTCTTGTTTAAGAAAGTCTTGCTGGGAATGATGGAGGTTAACTGAGTTAGGCCTTACAAATGCCACTGGGCTGAGATGGGGCATGATGAATATGGCGATAAATCCATCACACTGGCTATAAGATAGATTGGTTTTATGAACCTAAAATACCTCATGAGCATGTGCAGATTTGTGTGTTGCTCTATGAGCATTAATGAGTGTGACCTGGGCCTCTCAGCAGCTCAGCTCACTAAGCTTACGTAAGCACCTGTGTGCTACAGTTGGCACAGACAGGAATAGTCCTAATAAGGGGCTTAAACACAGACACACTCATACAGTAGCTCCAAAGTGGTGAATGGGGCTAAGCCTCTTTTTCCCACAGCAGACTCGTCATTGAAGACAGAGCTCGTCCAAGTGATCCAAATGGTGCTCGCGACGATTCACTGCGAGCAATTAACATGGTTAATTGGGTTCAACCTGGCATAATAGGAAACACACCGCTCTGACTCATGGATAATTATAAAACTGCAGGCCTGTGGTTGGCCAGTGAGATGTTAGGGCGACCTGTGTCCTCCTCAGTTCAGCCAGGGCAGCTCTTACATAACAGACTTTATGAAGTCTCTTGTGTCACTGGTGATTTTCTCCTTATTTGGAAAAACGTCTGAGGACGCGGCAGCAAAAACAAACAAACCAAAAAGCTCTTCACTGAGGTCAGGTTCAGTTTTACGTTAGATCTGTTTAACGAAACACGTGACGTTGTATCACATGGAGCTGGCACCATGATAACGTCCATAATGACACACTATTTGTAAAAGCAGTAAACATTTATCGCGGTTTGGCTGTGGATTAAATGTGAGTGTCAACAAACCCTCAGACCAACTAGGTCAGTGTGTGATGAAACACATGAAAGATGCATAAACCCTGCATCAGCTTTTCCATTTGCACTCTCGTTTCCTTTTTCCACACTTTCCAGAAGATGAAGTAATTGCCTTTGTTTTTACGTGCAATCCTCACAATAGTCCTGACGCCGTGACACTGCTGAGGCATGCAGAAAGGAAAGGTTACGACGGTGGAGGCGGTGGGGGGTCGGCGGGATAACCCCCACCAAATATTAAATGCTATCAAATTACCATGCCTCACATGACTTGAATTAGCATACATCAGATCAAACAGCCTGAGACGCCTTTGTGATTATGCATTCAGGCACATGTTCGGTTTCAACCTATTTTACTTCCAATTATCATATTATTATCATAGCATTGCTCCGCGGCTGCGGTGTAGTCAATTTAGACTCCAGCACACTCAGGGGAGTGGTACACATGGTGTAGTCCATCCATCCATCCAACAAAAAGGCAAGATGTGAAACAGCCAGAGAAAAAAGGAAAAACACACCAGAGCTACAGAACTAAAACCACGTTGATGTCTGTGGTGCTGTGAACTCTGAATGCTCTTTGCTTTACCCTTGTTTGACCTCACAATTGCTTTTGTGAGGCAACAAAGGCAGGTCGAACGTCCAGATCACTGCCGAGCAAGCGCACAGAGCAAAACGAGCTGATAAAAGGAAACCTTTTCATATCTGCTTCCTTCGTCTGCAACCTTTCATCAATGCAATTATTTTCCCGAACCCTCAGTTTTACGTTTAATCTTTTGTTGTGAGGGTAAACACGGGTAAACACCACGCCAGCGAAACCTCAGCACAACAGTGAAGAGAAAAATAATTCGGCAAATTATAAAAATCTAAAAAAAAAAACCTTAATAAACTGGTAGAGCTGTTATTGACCTGCCACAAAACAGCAATTTCAAATTAAATGCCGTCTCGTTATGGCCAATATAAAGCACTAACGTGGCCTTTGTGCTTTCAGGAAGCCGTGAATTACTTCAGAATTAAACTGGCACGATTGTCAAGAACCACTCAACCTGTCAGAGGAGGACGGCAACAAGCGGCACCCACCATGATGCACAGCGTTAATATAAGTGAACAAAGAGAGTCTGAAGGCGCACCCTTGGAGGAGAAGAAAAGAATGGTTTAATAAAGGGATGGAGAGAGGGGAGGAAATAACAGGGCTGAGGAGAGCAGCGTTCCTAAGAGACAGCGATTAGCATTTGATTGGCTGTCACACTGTTAACTCCTGCCACGCTGTCAGGGTTCCTCCGAGGAATTAGCATGTTCCCTTGTTTAGGAATGTACAAAAAAGAAAAGGCGGAGTAACAAAGGAGAGGGAGAAAACAGAACAGAACAAGGAGGGGCGTGTTAATTAGAAAACAGAACATTCTGGCAAATACCTGTCAGGCTTTTTAATTCTTAGCAGGCCATATGGAGCTCTGCCATCCCCCAAACCGTCCCCATCAGAGATTACGCCAAATGATGCAAGATGCTGTGCGGGATGTGTTGAGCTGATAGGACGAAAGACACAAAACAGGGAAAGACGTAGGACGTGAAAGGACGGGACACGCACCAGAGTGAGACGGCAGCGGGACAAGGACGGTTATATAAGCAGCGGGTCTTGGTTCTGTACGTATATGCAGTAGATAAGTAATGGACTGGCTGCGGTGGAGGTGGTGGAGGTGTTATCCGCCAGCTACAGGACCTGGTTGGATCTGTTCTTGCGCTGAAGGTCCTCGTGTGGGGTTTTCTTCGTATTTCAGTTATATTTAGAATGATGAGTGGCAGCGGGTCAGTCGGTGCAAGAATCACAGCGAGCAGGCTCACAAAGCTTCATCTTTGCACTGGGGCACAAAACAGTGGAGCAGAGATTCGATTGATTTGAACGGTTTAATGTTCCATCAAGTTTTTACCTGAACTTTGGCTTCTGCTTGCTGTCTGTCGGCATAGCAACAGACTTTGAAATGAGCTTATTTGCTCTTTCTTTCTTCACTTTGGAAAACGATGACCTGGACTGTGAATCAGAGATTTAAGAGTTTAAGACATTCTGCTGCATCTCATGAAACCGAAGCTGTGTCACGGCTCCTCATCAAGTCTGCTGAGGTGCTTCGTATCAGACGCTTGGCTTCCCTTGCGTGAGTCTCCCCTCTAGGTTCTCTCTGTAAGCCAGTGGCACCTGTATGGATCCCGCTGCGAGGAAGGATGAGAGAAGAAAAGAAGGCAGGAAAAAAAAAAAAGCTGCTTGCCAGGGAGACTGACAGATGTGAAAGAAGTTGCGTTAGAGAAAATGCAAGCAGAGGAGTTAGTAAGGAGGCGTTGAGGCTGCCTGGTTGTGTGATGGGTAACCTTGGCTATTTGCTTATGTTTTCCAAAGGTTTCCATGCGAATCAGGTCAAGTCTACAGTCGTGTAAAGTGGTTGAAAGCTAAGGAGAAATACTCCAAAAGCAGCATAGACTATTATCAGAATATGACACCATCACTTTAGAAAAAACACACAACATTATTAGTTATATGACTCACACGTCAGCAGCGTATCACGTTAACGGCGGCGACAATAGACTGAGAGCGAGACAAAGCAATGCAGCCGACACTGAGGATAAGCGAGTAATATTGGATGTATTATTCATGTGATGTGAGGTGAATATTTCATGGCCTGCGAGTGGAAAGGGCCCCAGGTTCGTTCCAGAGTCTGGGTCAAAACTCAGCGGAAGTCTGAACCTGCGAATCGCATTTGCCAGTGTGAGTTTCTGTGTTACTATAAATCTTATCCAGGCGGTTGTCGTACCGCGAGGAACGGCGACACAAATTAACCAGCTACAACCCCCCCCCCCCCCCCCACCTCTGGAGAGCTGCTGGGTTCAGAGCACTGGTGATTGAAATATACGGGATATTGGCAGCGCTGTTCGGTTTATTTTGTTGCTAAAGTAAACCGTTCGCTCTGGCCTTGGTAATAAACACAGAGAAAGATGCACGGCGCCCATTTGTTGTGCTCACTGCAACAGCGTGATTCACAGTGTGTTTGCCTACTCCAGGAGTCTCCAAGTCTTATGGAACAGATTGTGCTGCTTTTAAAATGCTGTCTGTGTCATTTTCCTTTCTTTTCAGAATCACTCTGACAGCTGAAACGGCAGAACGCTGCTCCAGTACATTTCCTTCCCCGCTCTCTCTAACCGCTAAAGGGAAATTGAAAGCTGCAGTTTTGCATTTGGTTGAATATGTTCGGAGGTCGTATTGAAATGAAAGGTTAATAAAAGATTTTTATCAGCTGAGGCTATTGACATCACCGATGACCTTTAGGATAAGACTGGGTGTTGCTGTCGTAATACGATAGGACCGAACGTGATGAAATGATGAAAATATTTAGCGTTTACCTCTGGAGGCCTGACTTCTGCTTTCACCTTTTCCTCCAGTTAAAAACAAACAATTCATCACTTAGTTAACTGGATTAATATTTAAAAATGTTGCTGTTCCGTAATTCGGTTAACTTTTAACTTCAGTTAATCCCAGACAGTAATCGTCTTTTCTTGGATCTTACTGCACATTGAGTTCTTTCAGCAGTTTTCTTCACACTTGATCAAAAAAGTATTGCTGGTTATAATACTGTAGGACAAGAAACATGCTGTTGGAAGTGACCTGGCACAAGCGATGTCTTATTGTCTGTTTGTTGCACAACCCTTTAGAGGGAAGCTCATTCATAGCTACTTGTGTTTTTCTCAATATTTCAGATTTTCCTCTGAATTCCTACCATGTTTTACAGTGAAGGCACTATTAACAATCCTCTTCACCACGTACCACGTTGTGCGTCTGCTACCTACCTAACCTGCAAACAAAACAAAATTATTTCTCAGTAAGGAGCTCGTTTAATGAGTGTACACAGGGAGCCTGTCAGTTAAATGCGGATGCAGTGATGCTGACACCTACATAACGCCATTACGTCTCAGCATGCTCTAGTTTCTCTGCGTATGACTCTCACTCCATCTGGACCGGCTTCCATGGCAACGAGGGTCAGTCTGCTTCCGGAGGAGCTAATGATCATCACACGCGGCAGAGAAGGATGATGAACATAAACGTTAACCTTCTGTTTACAGGGTGAGGCGAGATAGGCAGCGATCTGCGTCTGGTCCGCTCTTCATTTCATTTCCACGTAGAACCTGTCGCATTCTCTCACTGATGAGCTGGTATTGAGCCTTTTGCTAAATTGTACTCACTTAATGATCCTTGACAGTGAAGCCAAGAAGAAGCCGAGGTCTCAGTTTGAGAGTTTCTTTAAGGTTCTTTCATACTCATGCTCCAATTAAATGTCACATATGTAGCAATTAAGTCTCATTTTTCCTAGTTTCTTCATACAGTACCAAGCTATTGGTTGTTGTCTAATTAGACTCTTGCCCTAAAAGTGTGTAAAACGGCATCTGTATCTTCAGAGACCTCCCTGGATTTGATCCTCTGTTCTATTCACACGCTGCATTGTGCACTGAAAGTCCTCCTGGCTTCCATCAGTGCCGTGCCATACATTTCACAGTCACCATGGAGATTTATATCACAAAGCTGGTGTTCCAGAAAGGAAATGAATTGCATCAGATTTAAAGCGTCCACTAGACGTGCTCCAAAGTCCATTTTAAAAAGTGCCTGGCAGATCCCGCTGCAAGGCATTTTTAAACACTAGACACCTGATGCAGCAAAACGACTTTAAATTAACTTCTGCCTCCCATTTTGTCCCAGTTTGAATTTGTTTTAGATGAGGTGTGTCTCCGTCTGGCCGTTTGATTGCTGCTTTGTTTTATTTGTTTTGATGATCATTTTTATGCAACAGGAATTACAGTCGGAATGAAGCCGCCTGACGAAATAATGAAAAATGAAAGAGAACAAACAAAGGAGAGGAGGACAGATAGACGATGGAAAGATATTACAAATGTGACTCAGCTCATCTTTTAATGCAAGCTGGCTTCCAGTCTGTCTGACTGATGTTTTTTATTCAATAAGACGTTCGACTGGTACATTAGAGCTTGAGAGCAGGACATCAGTGCTATCAGCTGATTTCATAGATCAAACTATTCTGGGTGGGCTCCTCTTATCCTAACAGCTGGGAAACGGAGCGCAGTCGATACTATTCCCTTACTAGCTAACCTTTCTGTTGACTAACATCTAGAGCTACGCCAGACTGTGTGTGTGTGAGTGATGGATGGTTACAGACTTGTAAATGAACATTGATTCTTCAAACTGTCCACTCCTGCGATCAGTTACCGTCGCCACCAATAAAAGACGCATCAAACTGCTTGACGGAGCAACAAAGACAGAGATGGGAGGCACCGAGGCTCCAAATTAAAAGTCTGTCCAGCTTTGCTTTTCCTCACCTTATCTAGGATTCAACATCTGTATGTGTTTGCTTCTGATTAGAAATCCCACGACTGACACAGAGGTCGGCTAGAAACGTGTCCTTACTACGCTGTTGTTGTTATTATGTTATTATGTTGTTGGTGTTTGAACATTGAATAATAGTAATCGGGTACAGAGCTGGAAAAGTTGATATAGTTTTCTTGATATTAATCATCATAATCATAATCAAGGTAACTCTTTCCATATGTTATATGTCCTTATTTTGCATTATTTACAAAGTCGGGTCGGGTTCAAGGTTCAAGTATAGGAGACAATCTCACAGTGAGTACGTGAGAGCAGACGCGGGGCCGTTATCCTGAGTTGATTGCAGAGTAGCAGCGGCTCAGCGTTGGGGTGGCTTGGTTCAGTCTGATTGTGGGAGTGATTGTGTGCTAGAACAGCAGGGCAGGAGCACAGAGGAGTGGCCGGGATAATGACAGAGGTGTGAGGAGAGCCATTCAGTCAAATGTTACAGGATAATGACCCGAGACACATAGTGAAAGCCACCGCGAATAAAATATAATAAAATAATAAATAATAAAAGACACCCACAAACAAGCAGCAACTGAAGGCAGCTGCAGGAAAAGCTTCTCGATGGAGGGAAATCAGCTCAGGTCGTGTTAGTTTCAGTTTGTTCTATAATTTATGGATACCAATGACTCCAATTCCTGAATGTTTGATGTCACAATTTCTCAGTCAGACCCATTGAATTAAAGCTCATCGTTGTGATTTGCTCATCTCTCCATTATTTATGGATCGGTGCTGTGTCGCACATACTGTAACCATGTGGCTGCTGTTGATGACTATTCGCTATGACTCTCGTGGGCTGAAGAACCTAAACACAGTGCAAAGCTTTTATTCATTCACATGCTCATGTTTACAGTTCTAGTCAACCGCTTTGGCTTATTTCTCAAATGAAACATAAAGCTCATATCTCTGAATAATCCAAGCAAATTGCATTGTTTCAGAGCGAAATCTGCTCTAAAATCACCTGTGCTTGGTTAATTGAACTCATCAGTTCATTCTCAACAAAAAAACTCTTCACTGCTTATAAACATTATTTCATAATGTCATCATAAGCAAAATCATCAATTCAGGTACAAAAATATAAATGTCATATATACACATACTTTCTAAAAATGCCTTGAACAGTACAATCTGATGTTGTTATTTTCTGGCAGAGCATGACAATAAAAATAGATTATGATAAGCTGCCTGTTCACTTTTCCAAATCTCTCTGCCCTCTGGTCAGGATTTGAGCTGTAAATAAACATTTATTTCATTGCCCTCGGCCGCTTTTCATCACCCCCATTATTTGGGAAACCTCCACCTCTGTGGGGGTGTACGAACATGAAACAGCGTGAGAGGAACTCTCCTCTCATCTCTGCCCACAACCTCCCCATGTAGCGGACGCCATATGCTGCACACACACCAACACTAAAGCTGCACCGGCTACACCCTGGGGTTCAGTGCTTACGTGCAATTTTCTCAACATCAAGATAAGCGTTCTGTCTAACTGTTGCCATGACGATGCAAGATCGGCGATCGCGGCACGGAGAAGAGTAATAAGGTGTCACGATACCACCGTGGGTCACCGGTGACCCCTGCCCCTCTGGGGGCCAATGAGAACACAGGGACAAGAAAAACAAGGGCGTGCAGTAATCATCCCCCTGAACCTAATCTCACGCCTGGCTGTTTAAACCCTCTAACTGTGTTTGGGAACCACACAGGAGCCAGCAGGGTGGAAAACAAGGAAGGGACTGAAAGAGGAAATGGTTGATACTCACTTTTGTGAAGGAAGAATATGGCTCGGACACTGCAGGATGTAAAAAAGCTACATTTACACTTCTTTTAAATTGAATCAGTGTAATCAGGGGATTTGCTCACAGGGTTAAAATAAACCATAATTCTTTCCACATCTCTCTCTTCAGAATAACATGTTTCTCAAACGTGCACAGATCAGTTGAACTGCGTCGTTGGCTCGTACTCGTGCACACTGCTGGCGTCTGCGTGTCCTCCGGCTGGGAAGAAGCCTGCATACTGTCGGAGCATTAAAGCAGGTTTTTAAAGAAGTGATGTTGCACGTCGCAGTGTGAGATGTACCACAGAGAGCAAGCCACAGAGAGAGTCCAGCAAAAGCAGACAAGCCTCAGCGCAGCTTGTGATGAAATACAACTCAGGCATTTGTTCTTCCTTTTGTGTGGGAGCGGGCTCCTCCGCCTCCTCTCGCTCCTTCAGCTACTGAATCTGGGTCAGCGCGATGCGCAGACTTAGAGAGACGGTGACTAGCAAGTGTTTTAAGTTTCTGGGGTGTTTGTGGCTCTGCTACCTGACATCCTGACAGGCTGGACAGAGCTCAGTGCCCTTCTGACATCTCTGCTGGTTTTATTCTGCCCTTGTTGTGTCAGGCTGCCCTTTGTTTAATTTGAATGAAAACTCCTGCTTGGGCCGAGTCTTTTTCCAGGTGGGTGGCTGAACTTAAACGGTCTGTGCGTATCAACGATGGCCGGACTATGAACAGAAACTCTGCATGTAACCAAATCCATAAAGTCAGGAGCACAGCTGGAAACTACAGTTCCAAAAAACAGGCCAACGAGTCTCCTCTCTAAAACTAAATAGTGTTTTATTTTGTAAAGGATGTTGGAGTCTGGATGAAATATTAATTTAAAGTATAAATAACATGACAGTGTGTTTTCAGTGTCGTTTCCTGCCATAGTCATCATATCCGATGCTGTGTCCTCTGAGCCAAACCGCAGGGGAGCGCGTTGAAATTTAAACCCTTCATTGTTTGGAGCAGTGCTCTGCTAGTAATTCAAGGTTGTGTCAGTGTCTCCGTCTGGCTGGTCCATATAATATACATCAAAATGTCAAAACACCTCATGAAAATAGTTCTAGGACTGAGGGATGATTTTCATTTAGCACTGCCTGAGAGTCAAGAGTTCGCACAGTGAACCGGACTAATTCAATACCGGTTGTGCTGACGGTGTTTTTCTGTCTCGTGTGCGTTTCAGTCATTCTCTGTCGCTCCCTCCTTGTCTCCTCTGTCCTCTGACCTTTAAACCCCCTTCTTCTGTCCTCGCTCTCTCTATCCTTGTGAGTCATCGGAATCAGAGACGATGCTCTCTTTTCTTTCCCTCCGTCTTTCTGCGGTATTGATCAGCGATCTACGCAGAGGGAACCTTTGTGTCGTTAGCACACACTCGGAGTGGTCTGCATCACCAGGTCCTCCTCTCACTCTTGATTTCTGTTAGATAAGACCATTAACTGAGCCAAGAAAAGGGAGAAAAGGTGGAAAGGGCTCTGTGCATTGTGTTACGCCAACCCACATTTTCTGTGTAAATGCAGGAGTGCAGTGCGTGTGTGTGTGTGTGTGTGTGTGTGCTTGTGTAACCAGTAATGGAGGCTACACCTGGTTGATGTCTATAATTCAACCCTAGATTACATCCAGGTCGTTTTCTGAAGGGGAGAAAATCAATTTAATTGCCCTTTGGCGACACTGAAGTGATATTTTTTTTATTTCAAGGGGCCAGAGAGTTGGGCACGGCCGCTATATTTTGTATTATCTCTATCCTTTGGCTGCTTTTCCAATGATGGGGAGCAATATTGCTTTGTTCACTCCCAGGCATTTGCAGAACAGCCTGAATTTAGACTATTTGACAAATGTATCTGTTGACATCATCTGGCTAAAAGAAGAAGACTCAAGTACCTTGTATAAGTTTAAGCTTTTAAAAGAAATCTTTTAATTTTGAATTGTATCTCTGCCCCCGGTGCAGAAATATGTGCTGTAATCAGACCTATGGGGTTTGGTTTGTGATATGGATGTAGGATCATTGTGCCTCCGTGGCTTTTATAAGCCAGAAGAGGATAAGTGCGTGTGAGCAAAAAATCTTTTCGAACGAACTAATAAACGTATCTGTAAACTTTATCTATTGTTGTTAAATGGATTGTATACAAAGACATCAGCCGTTGCGGTTGCGGCGTAGAGCTTTGTGTGATCTATATAATTTGAAGTGTGAATAAGTCACATCTGGACTAAAGTGTGGGTGAAGCTCACGCCGCGCTTGCTCGTGGAGCTGTCTGCTCGGTCTCTGGATTCATAATTCAAGCAGGCCATCTTGTGTGATCTTCTGTGATGGTTTTCTAACCCAGACAAAAGCACAGATGAGGGGGAGTCACCTTCTTCCTCGCAGCCTTCACGGCTAAACCCCCCCATCTATCTGTCCACATTATTACACCTCCCCCTTCCAGAGTTTTTCTCCTTCCCCTACAGTACAGCTTCTCTTTCATCTTTCTTTCATCTTTCTCTCGCCCTCTGCCTTAATTCTGTTTTCATCTCCTTTTCCACCTCAGCCTGTCAGCTTCATCGCAGGGTTTTATCCCCCCTCCATCACCCATTGCAATCTTCCTCCCATCATCTCTCTCTCCTCCTCACTAGGTGTCTCTCCCCTCACCCATCTCTTTCTTCCTTCTTCCCTTCTCAACAGGGGCCTGAAGGCTGCCGGTCTGTCTTGCTCCGGAGTGAACTCACACGTGCACATACATGAACACACAAACACCTCCCCAGGGGTTGTTGGACATCAGTCTGTCCCGCTGTGGCACCGATCTGCTCACCAAGGTGAGGGGGCGTCTGTCTGTATTTCATCACTCTGCCCACTCACCCAGGAAGGTGAAGTCTTGACTGTGAGGCAACCCACTGTGGACTTGGGTTGCATCTTCAGGTGTGGTCTTTCCATCCTGTGTGGTGACAGGAGGTTCGTGGTCGCAGTGATCCTCACCACTTATTGTACTGTCATCAAGTTAAAACCAAACTGAGATCAGCTCAGACCAGACCAGCCTAATGAAGAAGAATCTGCACCAAAATCGTTTTCTAGGTAGATATTATGATAATATACTGAGCAGCGCTTGACAAACTCCATCTGAACCAAAGAAGCAGGACAGTAAACTAAGGTCCACGTGCAGCCCGTTACAGACCCCAGGAAGATGTGATGTGATAGATAGATAGACAGATAGGACTTTATTTATCCCGCAGTGGGGAACCCAATGACCCAGCAGCAGCAGAGAGACAGTTGGGAAAGAAGTTACAATAATTACAAAAAAAGAGTAAAATATGTTTCACATTATATACAAAAAAAGAAGAAGAGAAGATGTTTGAAGCCGATTCATCAAAAATCTTACTAAAAATGTGTAATAGTATACAAGACATCAGCTGTTAACGGTCAACGATTGTAAAACAATACAATGAAAACATTATGAGTTATGTAAAAGAACATGTTTACAAAACTCGAGTTTATGTCTAATTATCATCTTCCTCGTCCTGCGATGCGTCGCCCGCCTCTAAGCGTCTGACAGGTGTGAGCGTAGCCAGTGTCTCAGCGTGACTCTGTGTGTGTTTTATTGCTGACGGCTTTTGTATCTTCACAATACACCTCGGACTGAAAAGCTGCGCACAAAGCAACACACGGCCGCAGCGAATGAAAAGACATTTAAGTCTGTACAAAGCAGCTTAGCCTTTATTTGCTAAAGTGCTCCCAATCACACCCTCATTAGGGATGACTGATTGCCTCTTATGTATTGTCTACCAGATAATAACTCTCAAATTATCAAAGACCCTAAAACGCTCCTAAAGTCAATACTTAATTTAACAAATCTTTAACTATGAACAATACAAAATCATCACTTGCTTTTTTGTCGCCGCTCCCCATCTCAAACCAAAGTCAACAGTGGTTTTTCAGCTTTACTTTCATTACGGTCTTTTTGTTTGGGCGCCACTTAGGATGCTGCTCGCTGATTATAGCCTCTCAGTTTCCATAGTGATGCTGAAATGAATTATGGTCATAAATAGGACAAAAGGAAAAAGAAAGCAAGTGCGGCACTCCAGTCCCACTCTGCCCTCTTCGTCTAAATGCTCACTTCAGCCCCATCATCATGCTCCGCTGTGCTTCACCGAATTCACCCGCTGAACCTCTTTCTATGTGCCGTGGAGGTTGGCAGCAGCAGGGAGGGTTCAAGGAGAATATAAAGCTTTATGATCATCACTCTTGTAGTTTTTTTTAAACCTCGTCTGGGGAGGGGGTAGTAATTAAAGTGAAATTACCAGGAATGAATGAGGAAACGGTGGAGCAGACAGTGTCATCATGCTCGCTTTCACCATCATGATGGACGTTAACCTTGTGTATCTCGTAAATGATGTTGTCGTCTTCTGAACTGAACTGTTTTTTAAATCAGGGAAACTGTGTTTGAAATCTCCAGCCTAATAGCTTTTGTAACGATGATGCAATAAGATGGCAATAAGAAGCAATAAGGCAATTCCCCTGGGAGCGCTGCAAGAGATCACAGCCACTGTAATATTTATAATTAAATGTATTTTCTTAAACTCATTAAACTAATTTTAAAATATTTTGGACAAAATGCTCTTGGCTGCTTTTGGAGCCAATTTGGCTCTTGTGCAATTGATTTTTGCAAATGATGTACTTTTCGGTTTGTGGTTATCGTGTTAGCACGATGAACACACAACTATTGGAGAGACGGGTATGACAAACAACTGATCTTGCTAAAACGTTACTAAAGTTGTTACATTCTGATACATCATCTTGACACATGCATCAATGAGTCAATAGGCTTCATCCTCTGGAAAACTGGACACTTGTACAACATTTTAAATCAGTTCATTCAGCTGTAGATGCTGAATGAACTGAACCTTTTCTCTTATTATTTTAATTTTCGGGGACGAGTGCCTGATTGCAACATCGTTTTCTGAAATTATGACATATCTCAAACTCTTACCAGGTAATTTTTTCTGGTTTTAAACACAAGCCTTCTAAATCATGTAAAGCAGCATTTTAGTCTTGTCAGATATATTCAATTTGGTGAAAGCAAGAAACCTTGAGTCAGATCCCATGTGTTTGGTCCTGTCTCAGCCAAGTATGAGTAAAGACGTTGAGTCTCATTTTGGGTGTCATTGTCATAGATAGTCGCCCTGTCGGGCCACTTACGCTCAGAGGAGTCATGCTGCAGTGCAGAGTCAGGTTGCACGGAGATGATGTCACCACATCAGTGAACAGTTCTCCGAAGCCTAGAGCAAAAAAAGGCGACGGATGGTTTGACGAATGAGAAGGCGAGGGGTGGGTTGAGTCTGAGGCTGGTGGTGGGTGAAGGAGGAGGGGCCTTGGTTTTGCGGCTATGGGAGGGTGGGTGTGACATATGGTGGTGGGGTGACTTCCTCAGCTGGACGTATCTGACCACCAGCTCTCCCATCGAGAGCATACCCTGTGTGTGTGTGTGTGTGTGTGTGTGTGTGTGTTTGGTTTGAGTGCTCATGCTCCGTGAAAAGCCTCCATCTGCAATGCACACTTCTATGGTCGGGCAAATAAAGGTCACACTGGGACAGTTGCCTTTATATGTGAGGATGGGTTTTCTCTCCTTTGTCCTCATTTTGCCAGACCAGGTAGCGGAGATAAAGTACGCCCTCGCTCATCACTGCGGCGTTTATAACACCACCTCATACTGCGAGGCCTTCTACGGTGACAGCACAGAGGGATTCTGATGTCTATTACTTTCGATATTTCAACACAGGAGAGCGACGGAGGCCGGGGAGAACAACAACAACAACATCACAAAGCTCTGGAAATGTCTGTTTTCTCCACTTTAAGCATGACCAAAGCAACCGAGAGCACGAGAACAAGGGAGGTCAGCTGTACAAAGAAATGTTAGAACACTCAACAAAGCGAGGGAGAAAATGGAAAAGCTGTGAGCGCGTTTGTCCACCTGCAGGGAGGGAGATGCCTCTGGAGCAAATGAGACGACTGCTCATGGCCCAAAAAAAAACCACACTCTGCTCTCACCTCGCTCTCCATTAGACTCGTTTTGCTTTTTGTCCCTCCTGCTTCATGGTATTGTCGCCCGTGTGTCCATGTCCCTCCTGTGATCGCTGCGACACGCGGCCGTCTGCGGTCCAGATGGACGACCATAACTCATCTCGTGTGCGTGGTTTTCCACGTCTGTCACCACACGTGTGGCGGATGTGCGTGTGTGCACTTTCTGATCTAAGTGCGTATGTGAGAGCAGATGATCCATATGTGTGGCCGCTTGTTAGTCATAGGATCAAACTTAATAACACTAATGCGTGTTTGGAAAAATTAAAGTGTGTCGGCACAGCAGCCTGCATTGTTTTACTGTAAAATTATAACATAATGTAACATTCTCGTGTTCCCCTGTGACAGGAAGCATTTCCAATTTTTCTTTTTAAGAATGAAACTTGACCATATTTCAGCTTTCGTTTGCACATTTTCATGAAATTGTTGTTCCTTCACGTGCTGCAATTAAAAGCTTTCTCTACAGAACTTTTATTGTGAAATATGTACAGAAGGTTTTAATTTGTGTTCGTCACATCATCTTAAGGAGAAAAGCAGGGACATATTGAAGAAGGACACAGTGCATGACATGAAATTCATTGTTGTGCTGCATTAATTTTATTTGCGTTACTGACTGATCGACTCCCTAATATGACTGTAAAGTATTAGCATTAGCTCCGCCCTCCTGCTCCATAATCCACTATGGTCTGGTGCCATCTGCTATAAAACACTAATACGCTGTACTATTCATCAGTCCATCTCCTCCAGTTCTCAGGTGATGGAGGCAGGTTCCGCATAGATAGATAGTCCCCACATTCCCAGGAACCATTAGATCTACCATCTCCCAGCATGCTCTGGGGCCTAGTGTACCAACTGGACGTGAGTGGAAACCTGAACGTGAAGGAAGTTGCTCAGAAGGCCTTCTGATGAGACGCTACTGTAGAACCACCCCAGCCTGCTCCTTTCAACATGAACGAGCCGCGGCTCTACTCTGAAGTGCTCTGTGCCAAATCTTTAAGCCTCAGCCCAGCGATCCTGCCGAAACTAAGTTTGTTTCTAAGACTGTTTTCTTTCCGTCTTTGCGCAAAGCTCACGACGACAAGTGTACTGGAAGCTTTGCCTTGCGGCTCCTTGTTTATCACGGCATTCCAGGTTTCAAAAGACCTCAAAACATCCACATTAGCATCTCAGTCATAATTACAAAGTTCCAACATGACTACTGTCTAATGCAAAAAAATGCAAAGCAGAAGCTGGGAACTGAAAACGAGGGAGACAGCAGTAGCAAAGAAAGTGGCAGCACAGGTGGATGTCTTAGATGAAAGCCAGTCTCAAACGTGTCCTGAAGCAAAGAGGTCGACAAAGGTTTCTAGGACCCAGACTCATTTCATAGGCTACGCACTAATGCAGACACGCTACCATCAAAGGGTTCGCGATTGAGGCTCTGTGAGATGTTCTGCGTACTGCTGGAAAGCGTGTCGCCATTCACGTGTAGCGTGACTTCATAAAAAGCAGGATGGCTGAGCGTAGCACAGCAGGGAGGCAAAGCGTTGGTCAGCGGAGAAATGCGTTTGCTTATTTTTATGGTAATTAGCGAGTGTTATGCTGTAGGTGCCGAGAGACGCAGCTACAAACAGAACCAAGCGCGAATTCTGCTAAGCGAAGAAGTTCAGGTCCAGCGGATGATTGGTCGTCTTTGTGGCCAATTCTATCCATCCAGTGAATGTCTGACCCAGTTCCAGTCTTACAGCTGAATGAGCCAAGTTAGAAATAACCACATTATTGCACCGACCAAGGCCCTGACTTTACTAAGTGGTTTGGTTTAATTTAGCCAACGCTCTGAAAAACCAGCAGCACCGTGATGCTATAAATATTACATTCATTTGGAATGGGAAAAAAAACCTGGCAGTAGAATAAGTGGTCCAGCACAGTTTTTAGAGAAACATGGCACAAATGCATAAAAAACTCTGAGAGAACCGATGTGTACAATTCCTGATGTGGAGGAGTTTGATGAAGGGAGGAGGAAGATCACAGGCTGAGAAAGTGCAACATGGAAAGAACAGGCTCTTTCTGACTCTCTCCCACCCCTTCATTCTCCTTTCCCCCTTTTCTTGCTCCCTCTTCGTCGCGTGTGTCTAACTTCGCCGGTTCAAAGCGAATGCTAAGATCCCTGCCTCACCCGCTTCGGCCTGGTTCGTTTGATCCCTCGCCGACGTGCGCCAGACACAACTATCCCAAATATCCACCGAGTCAAAGTAGAGGCGCTCACAGAAGTGCAAACATGCACACAAACATACTACATTATTCATAGCTTGGTGTCATTATGTAAGGCTCTGTCTGTCCCTTCCCTCTTTGTTTTGAGTCGTACATCTGTGTTGTGCTTTTGTCGTACATCTCACGTCACACGCCCCAGCAAAGCTCTCCTGTTGCGTCCTCCAAAATCTGGCTGCATTGTGCTGGTCATTAACGCGCCGACCACATAATGTATGCGCGTGTTTGTGCGTCTGCGGATTCATTAAACAGGAAGTTGGCTTCATAATTAATTTCCTGTCCTCGCGTCAAGAAGATGGATGAGGATGATTAGGTGGAACGCAGGAAAAAATGCGACTACGGAGATAGCAGAGGGCTTGGCTTCCTTTGCTGAAATCGCCTCCAGTAGATGGATCAGTGGGGGAATAAAGTTTTTAAATAAAAAAGGTAATTTTCTGTAAAATGCTTGAATAAGTAGGAAACTGTGTGAGCAAAACATACATTTACTTTTCTCATGAGAGATGCTGTGATGACTGTTGCATAACATATGACACATATAACTGTGTGTGTGTGTGTGTGTGTGTGTGTGTGTGTGTGTACATCTGTCTGTGTGCATCACTTCGCCTAAAGCCATACATCTGTGCATTCAGTGTGTACATGTGAGTAAATGCAAACAGCTTCTTGGGACGTGTTGACTCTCAGCATGTAAACACAGAGAGTTAAAGTACATTTGGCCTCTGTTTAAACAGTGCAGGCTGAAACAACGTCACTCGTGTCTCCACAGACACGCGGGCTGCTGTCGAACACAAATATTTCATGTTATACAGTAAATGCAGCTTTAACACGCGCTGATGTTCTCAACAGTTTAGTGCAATCTTTCAAATGATTCAAACATTAGCCTGTTTGGACAGATACGATTCATACGACAGATTTAACTCAGTGTGACGTAACGATGCTTCCCACACAGAATCAAATGTCAGTATCTATATGCTATCGATTACTGCAGTGAAACAACACAAATGCAGATGACGCAGCTCACAGAGGAAGCAGTTTTTCTGGACTAATAATGACAGTGATATATTATTCTGTGTAATGTGGATGCGGTACATCGTGTGCTCACGACTGACACGGAATAATTAGCACAAACTAATGTGCAGTGACACAACCGCACCGCAAATAGATTTATTCAATTGTACAGAGAATATTACGCCTCAACCTGCACATCTGATTACGAGTGACACCCCTGTTAACAGAAGACAACGCACACAAACTGATGATGTACTGCTTGAACATCAACCACACGCATTCTAACAGCAAATGGCAGGAAGGCACACGTGAACATAAGGAAGCTCTCCTCCTGTCCTGTCACCCGGAGGATGGGCTGCAAAAACGCAGCGAATCCCATGGCTTCATCTTTTCCCTCCCTCCTCCTCCTCCTCCTCCTCTCTTTCCTCCTGCTAGTTCTGGTAGACATGCAGAACAGTCTTTCATGTAGGCAGCGCTGCACAACATGTTCCCTGCTTTTCCTCTTGGTTCTTCCCATCTCTCCTGGCTGATCTGGCCCGGCGCTCTGAGCCCTCTGCAGGACACCGCGCTCACAGCTTGCACTTTGACTTTTATCTTTAGACTTTCCTCTGGCTTTGCAGATGTGTTGAAGGGTGCAGGTATTCATATCAGTATTTAGGATTTGATCCCACTAGCAGGCAGTCAGTCCAGATGCAAATGTAAAATATCTAGCAACAGACAAAGTTGCCTCTAATCTCACTGTAAACTACGTGAGGGACTACACAGACATAGCAGCAGTAACTAAGGGGATTTTGGTAACTAGTCATGTGAGTGTGCATTTAATAATATCACAAATCTCTTATATGTGTCACTTTTTATTTTAAATCTCAGTAAACAAATAATGTAACAAAACAAACCTTTTTGAATTTGATATTTTACATTTGTTGCCTTAGGCCCATTAGTGCTGATGTGAGATTGGCAGGGCAAGAGTCAATTAGCGTCCTCTACAGGAGATTCCTAGTCAGTCGAAAACCGGGGCAGGCCCCTGCTGCCCGACCAGGGTTGTGAGATAGAGAAAATGAGACAGAGCAGAGAGGGATGCTGCAAAGACGGCTGGACATAACTGAGTCATTAGTCTTACACTGTAACTGTCAGCGCATGATGAACATCAGCCCGGTAGAGGCGCTGTCATGAATCAGAAACAGAGCGAGCAACACGAAGAGGTAGAGGGATCTTTATCCGCAAAGAGGCCATGTTGAGAACAAGAAAAAGAAACACATATGCCATCTGACTTGAGATGCTTATGGTTACCCTGGCAACCACAGAGGAACACATGGCTTTTCTCTATTTAATTTCCTCTTCTGCAAAACCACAAACACCGTGACAGAGCTTCAGGATGTTTTATGGTGTGTGTGCTTATCAAGAAATGTGACAAACAGTGAACGGTCCAGGATGAAGCCAACAACAAGGGACAGGAGCCCGTGGAGTGATGGAAAGATCTGTGATGTAAATGGACACTGATGAAAAATGGTTTGGTCTCCTCAAGATCAGCCGTCAGCCTGGCCTGGATACAGTGTGCTAATAGGTAGAAGCAGAAGGGAGGAAGGGAACGGACAGGACCATGGGGAAGGTGGAGACAGAGAAGACAGAGCGAGGGCTCCAGATCCATCTTCTGGAGCTCGACACCAGATCAATACTTGCTAAACCAAGCCAAAGCTCCCAGATTTCTCTGTTTCACCCCCTCTGCCTCCCTCCTTTCTGCTTCTGCTCCATCTCTATCGCTAACCCTTGTTCGTCTTCCTCCTGTCCTTGTGTTTTCACAGGTGACACTTAGATTGTTCACTTCAGACAGACAGGCTGCTACTACCTCACACCTCCATTGTAGCATTAACAACAGCTGACGTACAGCACTTTTATCAACCTATGTTTCCTTGTGTGATTTGTTTCTGAGCACAGTTATATATATATACATATAGAACGCCTTTTGAAAATCTCTGCTCTTTTCTAAATGTTTACAATGTTGTGGTTAGTGTTTTACACTTGCGTCACATCTATCCACAGTGAATACCTGTGTCACATGAAAACATCCTGTCTGTATTATAATCCATGTCCCGTCACAGCGAGAGGACTCGAGTATGAGGACACCAGGCATCAAGCATCTTATGTTATTTTATAAGGCAGCAGATGCTCCATCAAATTAAATTAACAGCTTACCCCGCACCAAATGACACTGACTTAGCCCAACCAGAGCGGCATCAGGGAATACTGAACAGAAATCCCTGTAATGTTTTCAGTCTCGCCAGAGCGACACAGGCTTCCTCTCCCTGCCACTCACGTCTTACAGCCCGCTGGTGTAATGGACTGGCAAGAATTGATTATGAAACCCAATAGTGACAAATCATTTGATTACTAGTGGCAAAAGCTCAAAGGAAACACAATTATCATCCACACATGGGACGCGGCTCACACACCTGTAACTTAATGCTGGATAATCAGTTAACAATCAGTATCTTAAAATTGCATTGAAGCTGATGAATCTAATTTTAACTTAATTGTTATGGGTGAAGTGTCTCCAGCACTGACTGGTCCAACTGGAGGCCAGTGACGCGTAAAACTGTAGGTTCACACTGTAATATAGTGAAATTAATGTAAAAATGAATCACAAAGTTCACCACAAATAGTTTAATCAAATAATCTAGTGCAGCATTCGACTGGTTGACTTGCTTTGTCGATGCAGACGTGATGTCAGAAGAGAAGATGTGTTTAGTGACACGATTGGTTCAAGGGTTCACTGAGACAATGTCAGCACAACCCACATATATGATGTCTGACAACTGCTGAGGGAAGACATACGCGCGGTGTCTGGAGAGTTAAAACTGCTCGGACGCATCAGCTATCAGATCCTGTTAGCATTAAAACTCTCATAGGCAGAGAAATAACAGAAACGCACGGTCTGTGCGTGGATTAAATGTCAAAGATCCTGACGCCAATGTTTTAATCGCGATTCAACACGTGCTGTAAAATGACATCCCCTTCACACGTAAACCTGCTTTTATCACGGATTTGCTTTTCATCTTGCTCTGTTTTTGTTGTCAAGTCAAGTATATCAGCTTATTCATTAGTTTCACATTTCACTTGAACATGAGTCATGAGAAAAAGGGTTAGCGTAAACACACACACACACACACACACACACACACACACACACAAACACACACACACACACATGCCTCCCGCCTGTGTTATGCCTTCATTTATTGAATAATGTATGACTTGTGTGCTTGTGTGTTTGTCTGACAGATGCTCTCTTCTGTCACTCATCCAGCATCATCCAGCACCACCTACCAGCCCCCCCCCAACCCCAACACACTCACGGTAGACATGGACAGAGGTCACACAAGGGCGTCGTTGACACAGAGCGGTTGCCTCTGCGCCAGCGCCGTCTCATTTACAGTACATCACACACGATCACGGCGGCTTTGCAGAACAATGAGTCACATTCATGGTTGATAATAGTCTGCTGAGGACCGGAGTAAGGGCTTTATTAAGTGGGTTTTGTTCACATATAGCAGAGGACTGATGAGACAGGGAGACTGCATCACGTTGCCCGGCGAGTCGCTCCTTTTATGTCGGCATCAGTGAAACTGATCACAGCTCTGGAAATCAAGATGAGAGGCTCGAACGAGGGGCTTTTGGAAATAAGAATTCTGCTGGCGCTGAGCGTAGCCGTGTAATTTCCTCTCCTGACTCTCGAAGGCGCTGCCTATCGCCACCACTGATCTAGTGTGTCTGGGGGATCTCTCTCTGTCTCTGGTCTGTCTGGGAAGAGAAACCAAAGCAGTGGAGTGGGGGTTGGTGATGGAAAAGGAAGGAGATGAAGACGAAGAGGAGCAGGAGGAGGAGGAGGAGTGAGGCAGAGGAGATGAAAGGCAGTGGTGGAAACAGCAGACTTGAAGGGCAGCGTCAGAACAGGAACGGGAGAGATGGGGGAACTGAGGTGAGCGCCTCCTCGGCTTCACCGTGGACGTAAAACTGTTCCAGCCCTGACGACTTACCCTGTGGCGAGTACATAATGAACGCTACTCTGCTCTCCGTGGACCACAATGCATCGCAGGGCAATTTATTTCCTGTGAGCACAAGGGCATTAGAGTCACGCAGCCAATACCCAGTAAAACTGCTGCATGAACCAGGGTCTCCGCTCCCCATTAGGTGCTCACCCATCTGGCGTAATCCTTCCCACAACGTGAAAAACATTAGCTCAAGCAAGTGTCGCCAGCAAAAGTAAAAGGCTATTGCCCTCCTATTCTCCTTCTGTCATTCCAGTATCATAACAGATTAGCTGTATTAGCAGCATTAGCAAATTATGGCTATTTGCACAGCTGGGATCGATGTCCAGGGACATAATTAGAGCTGAAATATTTATAATTACGTCTTCATCGTGTCCTGAATGAACCTTCCCCCTGCTGATCAACCGCCCAGTGTATAACTGCTAAAATAACCATATGTGAGTCTTTCTTCCACTTTACACATTGTTATTCGTTACAGTTTTTTACGATTGCTAGACGACAGTGGGCACAACTGAAGTCACATGTGCAAAACTCTAACTACAGTCTGCACAGCAGCAGTTCATGTGGACCAAACTCTAGTTCGTTTTTCATTGCTTGAACACAGTTTTCAAAACTCTACACACTTATCCCATGACTTTAACCACAACCTGCACAACACTATGGATTTACAGCACTTTTTGCAAATGCTAACACACTGCTGTCAAAACTGTGAACCACACATTCAAAATGGAATAGATTGTCACTGCTGATTGCAGTTTCAGCTGAAAGGCTAAACAGGTGACTTGTTTTAGACTTGTTAGTGCCCCCCCCACACACACACACACATATATATATATATATATATTTGCATATGTATGTATATATATATATATATATATATAGGTAGAGCTCAGAAAGAGTAATTTTGGAAATGGATCAAGGAAGACGGGTTTGTGGAGGGAGAAGGGCGGCAAGTTTTGTACCTGCCTGCATATTCACCCTTCCTCAACCCAATAGAGGAGGTTTTCTCTGCCTGGAGGTGGAAAGTGTCTGATCACCACCCACATGACCAAACGTCTCTTCTGGAAGCCATGTTACAGTTACAGTGCCGGATGTGAGGACACGAGTCCAGAGGATCCAGGGATGGATGAGGTTCTTCCCCAGATTCATGGCAAGAGAGAACTTTAGATGTGATGTTGATGAAAACCTGTGGCCTGATGCTAGAGAGAGGCAGGATCAGCCCCTCAATTATTTGTTCAAATTACAGTATGTACAGTATGTTTCTACCTTTTTCTTCTCATTACTGTAATTCCATAAATGACTATCAACTATTGAAGCAAACTGCTAATTTTCGTTTACCTTAGTAAAGAATTGTTATGTTCCAAACATTTAAATAAATCATGTGACAGAATGTTTCTCTTTTCTTTGAAATTCTTTCAACTGTAAAGGTTTTAGTTGGTATTTTCTGTATTGGTGCTTAGTGTTAGTGTTTTTTCTCTCAGTGTGTTCTGAGTGACAGTGTGTGTTTTCTCAGTGAGGGTTGTGCATAGTGTTATGCTGCACTGAGCTGTTTTGAGCCATGTGTTTAGAGTTGTGTTGCTTTGAATGAGTTTTGCAGGTGATGTGAACTGTTCAGCTCAGGTGACTTTTGGTAGAGCAGACTGTAGTTAGAGTTTTGCACATGTATCTCCAGTTGTGCTCACTGTCGTTTAGCAATCGTAAAAAACTGTAAGAGTCCAAACTATGGATGGGTGTCGCTTTAAGGGTCAATCGAACACGCGCAGCACATGAATCGCTGCGGCTGCGCTTTGTGTGCGCGCCTCGCGCTTCCAGCCTCCAATCAGAGGCGCCGCAGCAGGTGTTTTGGCTTTGACAGACTTTGACTGATGGAAAGCCCACCCCGCTGAGACAGCACTGATTGGGGTGTGGTTGGGAAGTGCAACACGCTTGAAAGTTTCGAGCCAGCAGGAGCAGTTTGCTGCTCTGCGTGAGTCTGTGGTGAATATTTTTTAATGAAGCGTCGCGTTAATGTCGAGATCAAGCACTTCTAGGATTCAAGCCAGCGTCTTTATTTAAGGGTGTTTACATTGCGATTGACACACGCACACACACACACACACACACACACACACACACACACAGTATATCCTGTTTGAGAACAAAACAACACTCAGTCTTGAGAATGTGATACAGCTGAAGTTTCGTGGCCAATGTTTGACATGGTAATCAATCAGATGGCTGTGAAAAATCTGTGCGCACATGCTGAGGTAGTGTCGGTGTACATGATGCTGTGTATGCATAGCAGGAACAAGATCATCCAAGAAGCCCCCGGGGGTCACACCTCCTCAAGAGGAGCAGGAGGAGGAGGAGGAGGAGGAGCTGCAGTGCTCTCAAACTGTAAGAAGGACAGAAAGAGAGAAGTTAGTTGCTTTTAACGCGGTTGATGAGTGAGGAAGGAGGACGAGTGCGTGTTTGGAGAGTAAAGCATGAAAGTAGATAAGGAGGAGGGACGAGCAGGGCAAGAGGAGCAGGGGAGGGATGGACGACGCCCTGTCGCATGTTTGTCACGTCTGCGTTTAAGCCGCTTTGGGGATGGACACATCGTGTTCACGCTGCAAGGGCAGCTTGTCACCTTATCGCCCTGTCTCGCCCTTTTGTGCTCTTTTAAATTCTGGCTTTCATTTGTCTTTATTGCCTCCTCCACGCGCTTTCCCATTTACCGCCAGCGAATAAAGTCTTAAAAAGTTTCCAGCTGAACCAGTGTTTTTTTGGAGGTGCACATTATTAAATGTCAGGGCATCTTGGTGCTGATGTGTGAACGGTGCTTTGCAGCTAATGAGATGCACAGCAGTGAGGACATTCATGTTGGAGGTGTTTCTGCTCGCAGTCAACCTACGCACTTGGTTTCTGCAGGTCAGACTTCAATGCCCTTAATTAACAAGTCTAATCTTTTCTCCATCTATTGAAATTCTCCTCAAAAAAACAGCAAGTGCTCCTTCTCAGTCCTTCACTGGCCTTGAAAGAAGCAACAGAAACAGGCTTGGGTGCAGCAGGACTGCCACCTAGTGGTTGTGGGTTATATTATCCAGAGGAGAAACAGACAACCAGTCCTCGGCCTCCTGCTTTGAAGTCAACATCTTCAGCAGACCCGGAAAAGTGTGACAGTTATAATATAGATAATTTTTGAGATTTAGTCTGCTATTAAAAAATAGCATATTATAGCATATTATAATGGAGTAAGTACAGTTTTCCAATCTCCCTGTGACGGGCTGTGAAGTAAGTAAGAATGTAACAGATGCTCTAATAATGCACTTGTATGCCAGATCCTATATCTGAGAAGATGCTGTGATATGTCTCCCAGCTCTGAGGCTGAGACCTCAGCAGAGCTCTCTGCAGGGAAATAAATTTACCCTGTCACAGGAAGGTGGCAGCAGACACCAAAACATCTGACATCAGCCAGGAAGCAGGTTCCTCTGCTGTTTGTGCTTGTCTTTAAACCTCAAGCATCCTCCTCAGCTGTGAAGGCAGGCCATTATTTATAGATCAGTAGCACGGCGTGCTTGTGTGTGCGCGTGTTTGATTGTGAGGATAAGGGCAGGAGAGAGACGAATGCAGCGAATAATGGGCCGTAATTAGAGGTGAATGTTTACACACTCACACACACAGACAGGACGTGCACACGTGCAGTAGCCTGAGGTAATTTGGCGGCACTAAATGAGATTATCAGTAGCGAGGTGATTAATGAGCGTCCCTACTGCAGAGCCTAATAATCAACAGTCACCGCTCTGCTGTGATACACAGTAGCTGTGGCTGAGCGCAGGTACACGATATCCAGCACCTGCTGCTAACGTCAGCCTCTCCCCGACCACGTCCCAACACCAAGACGCACGAGCAAGCAGCGGAAATCTGAACTCACCACTGGGGTGTCAGGAAAACTTTTAACTGTGTTATTAGGCTCTGATAGCACACACACACACACACACAGTAGATGGACGGGTTTCAGTGTGTTTGTTTGGCTTTTTCATGCACAGCTGCGGCATGAAATGCATTTATTTAGAATTTGTGCACACGCAGGCCTTTATTTATCATTGATTGCAGTGTGGTTGTTCACATATTAACATCACAACAATTAAAAACACTCTGGGGCAATAGGAAATATGAATCTCATGATTAGTATTCTCCTGCAAAACAGAAAATTATTTAAACCACGAATATTATTGCTGAAGAGGCAAAAACACAATTGTCGGCACTGCAGTACATTTAAAAGGTTCTGGTCTTCATTTGGAGAAACAGAAATTCCTGCGTGAATAACGTAAAACTGTACAAGAATCCAGCACAGTATTTATATTCATAACTATTAAAACACAAATTAAACTATTATCTCGTGTTGGAGTCTGATACAAAGGTGGTGACATACTAAAGTAAAAAGGTTAATGCACCAGAGGAATTTTTTAGAAATAATATAATAATAGATAATAATGCTTATTTTATTTCATAATAGGCTGCAACCAAAGCTGTGAGACTATTTATTTTGAAATCGTATTCATATTTAATTACTTTCCTCAGGACGCTGAATGGATGCGAAGTATACGTTTGATATTTTGTAATATCAGCGCTACCAAACCCAATGTGGTCGAGTTCAATTCGAAAGAACCAACACATTAAAAAAGCTCAGCAGCCATCAACAACCATCTATTTCATCCTCCCCTCAGCTGTGGGCAGAGCTGTTTCACCGTCGCTGTGTGCAGACACCTACATCAGATAATGCTCTCTAAGTCTCCGCAGTCAGCTTTTTGAAGTAGCTCCAGTGAACGGCGGCCCTCCCCCAGCCTTCGCCTCTTGTTCTGCAGGAAGTGTGAAGTGTGTGCGGGTTGACCAGGTCAGGGTGACTGGGTCTCGCTCCATCTCCATATAGGCTGTAGGCTACAGCTGCTCCTATGAGATTGGTACCTCAAACGCATCGGCTTTAGATGTCCCTGCTTGTGTGTGTGTGTGCGTGTGTGTGTGTGTGTGTGTGTGTGTGATAAGGGCCAAAGGATAGCAACATCTTTATGGTGTAGATTATCCCATCAGTGCTGTATTAGGTACAAAGACAGGGATGGTAGGCCAGTTAACCAGCTGCTGCAGCACCAGCCCTGGATGCAACCTTTCACCTTCACAGCAGATCTTTCAAAAATCCTCCCAACACGTAAAGCTGCCGTTCGGCACTGCCCACGGTGCTGTGCACTGCGTTTCCACTTCATCTCTCCAATATTATCGCTTCTATGTTCTTTAAAACATAAGCCATTGTCAAAGAGGACTCATCTGAATGCACGTTGCGTGGCCACATACCTTTAAACAGCATAGTCAGGTCCAGGCTGCATAGTGTGAAGCTGAAGCACAAATCGATTTTACGGAGAGACAAACAAGACGCTTCCATCCTTAGAAAAACATATATTAAACATATAAATTAATTTATTATTCTCATGCTAAAATACACATAAAGGCAGCAAATGTCTCACATAAAACGTTGAGGGTGAAGCTGGTTATGCAAACGCTGATGAAGCAGCGTTCAGAAGCCAGACCTTGGTGCGTTGCTGTTCCAAACGCCTTTTTTCACTGTTCCCCAAACACTGCTGACACTGTTGCCACAGTTTCCAAGCTGTGCTGGCCTGAAGCTGAGCCACCGAGAGATCCACAGAGCGCTGAGTGACAGTGTGTGTCTGCGTCGTCCCCATTTATCATCCCAGCTATCAATATTTACCCTGACCTCATCATTATTCATCTGTTGATGCCTCGGCGTCACTGGGTTTTTGATTGTTTATCATCCTAAACAAACATGTGGCGCTGAACAAAAGAATGCATACGGTAGGAAAACGAGATGCTCTCGTGTCGCGTTTCTGAATCGGTTACATGTGAGAGCGGAGGCGCCTGGCGAGGCCTGCAGTCCACACAGGAAATCTGCTGATGCCGTGCGTCTTCCTAAATTTGTTCAGTATGTTTCCTCAGATCACACAGTGACATTCTAATGACACAGCACATCAGCGTTAGTGTCACGGCTTAAATATGTGCTGCTGCTCGTTGTTTAGGCTGAGGCGTGAGTCTGTGATCCTGTGGCGAAAGTCGCACTGTAAAAATTCACTTTTCACAGTTTAGACGCATATTTGTGTGAAACTTCCAGTGGCTGTGCCCTTTCCTCCTCCAGCTCTGCTCCTGCTCTTTGTGCAGGTTGCCATTTACAGCAGCTGAATAATTGAGGAGTAACATTTGTGTCAGACGTCCTGCAGTGTGTGTCTGTGTGTGTGTGTGTTTGACCTGAAGTTGTCAGTCCCTCTCCCCCTCTCTCTCTCAAACACCCGCTGACGTTTCCTGCCATTTTCACATCACATGCAGTAATAATTAATATTTGTTTAATAATAAGCAGTAAATCAATTCATTTTTACTGTTGCTCCACATTTTTCGCAGTCAACCAAACGACTGAAACCAACAATGTCTTCTTTCTGATTCCTCCCACTTTCTCCATCGGCAAATGTTTGGGTTTATTTTCAGCCGTAGTTTCAACGTTGATACTGAATATTTGTAGCAGCAGGACAGTGAATGTCAAATATTATTTCAGTTGTAATCGATTAAAACTATTCCTCAATTTCCTGAATTCTCCTCTGTGCTTCTCTGATTCCCACTTTGCTGTAGAGGAAGAAAAATAACCGAATGCACATAAGCCTCGTTGTTCATTCGTCAGTGAATGTGTGCTTCCGTTTTGTTTCTGCTCATGTGATAGTTCATAACCCTGACCTCTGAACTTGAGGATCTCAGAGGTAACTGAGACAACTGGAGGATTAATCTCCAAAATGGCTGCCTCGCCAAGCTGTTTATCCACTGACCTTTTATTAAGAGCGGGTCTCTAACCTGAATGAATACTGTTTCACTAGCAAACACAGGCAGACCCAATTAATCAATGCCTTGTGTGTGTGTGTGTTCGTGTGTGTGCGTGTCAGATTTCAGGTCGTACACCTCACGAGTGTGTTTTCACACTGCAAAGTGTTTCTTTAACCTCTGCTAGACTCCTCCAGGCCTCGCTAGAAAAGGAATCACAACAGACTTAGGTTACACATGTCCTACAGGGTGTGTGTCTGTATTTGTGTGTGTACGTCTGCATGCCTCAGGGTGTGTGTGTGCTTCAACACCCTCGATTCTAACAAGGATTAACTCTGTATTTTTCTTTCATCAGTTTTCGGTCGGATCCCCAAATATCTCCGAAATCAAATTGGGACAAGCGGCGCCCTGTGCAGATGTTTGGCCGGTAAAGCCACTTCTACCTTGAGTGCGTTTGAGGCTGTTGAACATTCACTCAACAGGGGGACGACACCCCAGTACGCACACATACACACACACACGCACGACCAAACGTCCCCTTAAGTCATTACAATAATCCCCCTCAGTCCGGATCTAGAGGCAGAGCACGGTCTCTTTCGCTTAAACCAGGCGCTGGCTCAAACAAGAGGCCACAGCAGACAGAGGACCACCACTGGCGCTGTAGAAAAAAAAAAGAAGAAGAAAAACACATGGGCCCATGCACAAGTTTGCACAAACACAAACGCACGCACACGTAGGGAGAAGCATCGATGCTGCATCAGTCCTCCGTCGTAACATCTATGCTTCAAAGCTGCAGCAGAAGCTGAAGCTGAACAGTGAGCGTGGATAATGGCATTTCCATACTGTGTCACACAAATGTATATTCACAATGCACAGACACACACGCGCTCCGAGAGGCAGGGCCACTAGAAACAGCTCTTTATATCTCTCCCATTCAAATCGATTTGTTTACGGTCGCTTGCCAAAGGGACCAAATCTAACTGTTTCCCCTTGAATACATTAGCCGGCGAGTGAGGTTGGGAAGTGATAATGACTTCCCCTGCTGCTCTGCCTCTCTTCTCCTCGTCCTCTCTCTGCTCCCTGCCTCTCCCTTCACCACCCACCCACACCCGTCCCTCCATCTCCACTCGCCTGTGTCTCACATGGAGATTTTGACTTGTACTTGTCTGATTGAAGCCGCATGGCCTCCATCTTTCTGCCTCTCTCTACTGTCTCTCCTTGGTCGCAGGCGCAGAGCTGCTGAGCCTTCGCCGCGTCTGAAGTCCAACGGTTGAGATCGTTCACCGTTTGGATCAGGAGGCTGTGGGCGCAACACATTCAGACCAATGGTTGAGGGACCAGATCGTGAATCACGTTAAACTCTAATTTTCCATTAATCTGCCAATATTGAGGTTCAGCTAATAACAATGGCAGCTGGAAGTTATATGAGTTTTATTTGTGTAGCTCTAAATAACTCTCAACTATGTAGGTGGTTATGCTCCATGAGAGCTGTTCTGGTTAAATGAAGGAACTAACTTACGCTCACGTAACATCATGTACTGGACCTTTGTTGTAATAAATACGGAGCAACAACATGGTTTATTTTGTCACGTGACTGTGTTTAGGGACAAATACGACTTTGATGCATCTGGGAAAACATGGTGGTTTGCGTTATCACAAGTTACAGAGGGTCGTCTGAGCATCAACACCACCTACTGGCCCAGAACTGTGTGAAAATGACTTGGCGTGAACGCGTCGTCGAACTTTACCATCTTGATTAGAATCGTTGCTGAATTTTGCAGCAGCGTATTGTTGTCACCTCATGAGAGTGTGTTGTCATCCACACACTGTCCCTACGTCATCTGTGGTTTGCGTAGCAAGTTTTCTGGGCTACATTCAAGAATTCAATGACACACAGACTTTTTGATACTTACGAACGACTACAAACTTCAATTAATCCACTTACTAAAGGCTTGTGATCTTCCATATTTCTAATATTGCCAACAAATCCGAAGAAAAGACCAAAACCAACACTGGGTTAATCCGCCTCTAAATACTTTTCAACCTCTTATCCAAACGATTTGAATTCAGGCTGCTGAGCCTCGAATCACTGGTGAATACTGAGAAATCTTCAGTATTACAGTGTTGTTCTATTGTTTAGGCCAAACGATTCAGTTAAACTGCTGTAACTTTTGGCAAACTCTGCTCACATTATACTAATTATTGCATTTAATGAGCATAATTTTATCAGTAAATGTGCTTTAGTGAGGATTAATTTTTTTTTACAATATTTTAAAGACACTTAAAATTGAAAATCAAGTGGATTTGTTGTATAGACATTATGTTGCAGTATGTTCCTAAAATCCGATCAAAGATAAATGTTGGCTTATTACAGGGCATGTTAAAGCTACATATGCCTCTGCATATGCCAGATTTACATTCCCTTCACTTGATGTACAGATAATTACAGAAGTGCTGCTGAAATATAGAGGATTGTATGTGTTGTTTTTATTTCTTGGTCATAAACATCCTCAGATCTGAGAATCTCAGAGTAAGCAACAGAAGGAGAGAGAGAAGGACAGAGAGAGAGAGAGAGATTGAAAGAGACAGAGAGGACTTATTGTACCAGTGTTAGCAGATGTACAGCAGTGGGATGTGTGACCAAAGCTCTGTC
This sequence comes from Macropodus opercularis, assembly GCA_030770545.1. Classification (NCBI taxonomy): domain Eukaryota; kingdom Metazoa; phylum Chordata; class Actinopteri; order Anabantiformes; family Osphronemidae; genus Macropodus; species Macropodus opercularis. The sequence goes on along the minus strand of JAUCMP010000029.1, from coordinate 6,545,319 downwards.
AAGCCTGCGGGTATCAACACAATGGGGACAGACTGTCATCCCCCCTGGCTATTAATATTACATTACTGTCACTTCAGACCAATCTCTCAGTTAAAGAGTTGTGTGTGTGTGTGTGCGTCGGTGTCTGAGGACCAACACACACATACTGTAGCGTGCGCGCAAATAGAAAAATAGAGTTAAATTTGCAGCTAGAAGACTGGTTTTGCTTTGATCCATTATGCAGGGAGGTAGGACCTGGGCCTCTAAAACCCAGTGTTGAATTATGTAAAGCAGCGTGTGTGTGAGAGGGGAGACCTTCATGGAGAGGTGACTATCAGAGGTGCGGATCAGGTAGGACATGATGGCAGTGATGACACATATCGGCCGGTGAGGTCATGTCTGACTCTGAGGGAAGCCTCATCTGGCCAACATGTGGATCGGGTTTAATGCTGGCTTACTGCCTGTCGCAGTGCTCACACACACTGTTTGTGCTTCTCACACGTCTGTCTTTTGCGCTATTTGCTTTATAGGTTTGTTGATCATCGGCAGCATTAATGATTTTTATGATTGTCTGTACTTTGTTTTGAAAGGTTCTGCAGACTAAAACTGTAAAATGGATAAATGATATGCACATCACAGCTGTAAATCATAAATTAATAGCTGGATTCCGATCGAGTTTAGTTTTAGGGTCCTGGTGTATTTTACAGGGTCACACAATATTTAAAGCTCCAACAGCAAGTGTCACTAAGAGACTTCAATCGTATGTTTGAAAATAAGATAACTGGATACTATTCACCATAAACCTCATGATGGCAAAACAGGTGATGAAACTTAAATGGAATATATATTGACTTATATCTTTACGTACATTATTAATATTCTCATTTCAAGTGCCTGCATGTGAGCACAGCAATTCGAGTCATATTTTGCTTTTGAAAAACACACATGGAATCATTTAACATTAACCGTGGCTGCATTCCAATCAGATGAGCCACTTCTAGGCCCCTGATGTGGAGGATGCCTGCTTTGTGCCATGGCTTAGTAAGACAGTTAGTGGAATACAGCCATTGACGGTATTAATTACACCTGAGATGACAAGTTAAAAGACTGCTCTGAGAAAGAAAAAGACGCCCTCTTATCGACCATTGATCTGAATAAGAAGAAAACTCACCACAAAAGCCCTTTAATGAGGAAAAAGAGCAGGAAACCTCAGAGGGAGCAACAGAGGAGATAAACCTCAAGGAAGGACGGATATGGAGGGTGAGCAGAGGAGAATAAACACTAAAATAATATGCAGACGTACTTGGAATATAGTTAGCAACTTCCAGATGCTGCCAAAACAGGTAGAACCTGAGCTGCTGACCTATTCTCTGCCTATTTCTGTTAATTAATTAGATTTCCTGCCAAATGCCTGACCTGGAACTACTGCAAAATATTCCTGTGAGTTTTCTTTAATGATACTGAAGTCGGATACTGAAAAAATGTTGAAGTTAAAATGTGACACAAGGTGCTAAAAATGTTATGCTCCCTCAAAGGAGACCTGCAGACCTTCAAAAAATGACAATATAGCACATGCAACTTTATAACAAAACTTGCAACACCGGGTGAGCAAACACACACACACACGGACACACACTGAGCTTTGTGAGGAATATGGCTGGAATGTGAAATCGTCAACAGAGCATGTGGAAGGGAAGAGGAGGCAGCAGCTTGCCAGAGCGTTGTTATTCAGGTCCACACTCCTCGGCATCTGTGTCAGCTAATGAGAGAAACTCAGCTCTGTTTCATCTAGTCTCCCCGGACCAGGAATTAGCATCTCCAAAGACAGACGCAGAGAGAGGGACAGAGGGAGGGAGGGGAGGAAAAGAGAGAGGGAGAACCACAGAGAGATAGAGGGAAAGAGAGAGAGAGCGAGAGAAATGAGGTGAAAAATAAGTGTGATCGACAGAGCAAAGGGGGGAGAGGAGGCTGGCTTCCGAGACAGGGATGTGAATATAAACATAAACTCTGTGTCTCTCTGTCCCTCACACACATGCTGTAGCATATTGACAAGCGAGAGTTAAGCGAAGTGGCGGAGTGTGAGACAACCCTTAATAGGTCCCTGATGGACCCCCGAGATGAGAGGCCAGCCACTCAACAGAGGGGGGAAATGCTAGGGAGGGGGAATCGCAGGGTCAGAGGTCAGAGGTCAGCCAATCATTACGCCCTCCCCAATCCGCCGCCACAGTCATCCGTTCCCATCCTACTTGACTGCACAGTGCCTAATGATTATTAACACGTTAAAACACTTAAGGAGCGCTGGGAGCGAACGCACCCCAGAGAGAGACAGATGAGAGGAGAGGAGGGAAAAAAGGAGGAGAGGGACGTATGGTAATGATGTGCTTGCGCATGATTTGCCGGATAGATATCACTAATCACCTCATCCCTATGGTGGCACCACCGGGACCCGCACTCATTCGCAGATTTTCACTAATACATGCAATACTTTAGCACAGTGATATCAACCTAATAAATATTTCCCATTTACATCTTTTCAAAAGATGTGCATATTTAAAAACTGCTCGCTTGCGTGTGCAGTGCTTTTGATCTGCACGTGCATGGACGAGTATGTTCCTGCACCCCGAACTTAGTTGTCTCGCGCTACAGCATTTGTGCAGCAGGTTGTGTGTGTGTGTGTGTGTACACAACAGGTGCACGTGCGGAGCAGCGGGGAGTCCTCTCTTCTGCGCTTAGCCCAGTAAATGGTGGGTGATTGAAGGGTTTGATGTGCAGTGATTCAGCTGGGAGCTCGTCTGTCTGCGTTGAGCCTCACAGCTCATAATCCTGTGTACTGAGGCTCTCTGCGACTCGGAAATTGAAGCCTTCACACGTATTTTTACAGACGCCAGAGACGAACTCAAACCAAAAAAAAAAAACCCCAAAAAACTACCCACATTCCCGAAAGGGTTTGGTTCCCTTCAGGGAAGCAAAATAAACTAATAGAAGAGAAAGATGAGAAACAAAATAAAAAAAAGAATTGTGAGTCCACGTTGAATATTTTGTACTCAGACGGTCCTCGTATCAGGATTCTTTCTTTTTTTTCCAGAATATTTCATAGAGTGTAGACAAATCTTGCCCAGACATATACAGATTGTGGTAAACGTTTGCAGAGTCGCACTGTGACTCATTCAGTGTGTTTTATTAAATCACAGCTAACAATAAAACCGACCACAGCTACAACAACCACATCAACCATTTTCACATCTGAATAAAGTCCTTATATATAATAAAAAAATAAAAGCCAAAATGAAGACCACAATATCATATTAATTGCGCTCTACTGTCTTATGAAGATATTATACCACATCATCCATGAGTCAACCTCCATCAGTCGACCTCCTTTCACTACTTTTGAAACTTTTGAAAAAAAGTGGTTGCGACAATGTTCCATGAGTGTGGGTCACAGAAAACTCATTTCTCCACACCAGGGTGTGTTCTGGTGCATAACACTAATAAAACAAATATTAAAAAATCTTATGTAATCTACCTTTAAATAGATTTAATGTATAATTACCCCAGTATGGATTAGTTAATGGAGTGATATTTGACTAATGGGTCACCTCTCCATCTGTCACAGACGATAACAAGCAGCTTTCCACGCTAACATGAAGCATTGTGTGTGTGTGGGTGTGTGTCCCAGGGGTGTGTTGTGTGAGTTGGGGTCATATGAGCGGCTGCTGAGGGAGGATCTGCCAGTGAAGTGGTCAAGCAGCCCCAGATGGGTTTCTAATAGTCTTTATCCAACAGGTCACCGTGATGGGCTGTGTCCCGCCGCCATCCGTTATAAACCTGGGTTTCCTCTCCTTCTGCCTCCCCCTGGTCTCTTTCAACTCCCCTCTGCTTATCTAACCCCCCCACCTCTCTCTCCGCCCCAAACCCCCTTCGCTCTCAGTCTCCCCCTCTCCGTGCTCGCTCTGCCTGTCTTTCCAGAAAAGCAGCAAGAAGCTAATGAGGCTTGGCTGGCATTTATCCAGCTCTCTATCCCCCTGTGTGTGTGTGTGTGTGTGTGTGTCTAGTTATTCTAATATCGGCAATCTTCAGGCTATTTGTTAGAATATGTCTGCATTATAATAACTATTACTACGCTCTATATTGCCTCTATAGGCAAATTACACAGCGAGGGTTTCATGCAGTGATAATAGTGGCGGAAATCCAAAAATAAGAGATAAGTAGAACACTCTGGAAAAAGTCGTAGTCACCGGCCGTTTGAAACGGGAACTCCAGGGTGGATTTCCAGGGACGGAAGGCAGGTTTTCCGCCCCATTAAAAGGTTCGCAGCGCATGGAGATGCGCTTCACCTTGGATAAGACACTCCCCTTATCTCTCTGAGGAGGAGACAGATGGGAAATCATTCCTCTTCTACCCAGTGTCCGTGAAGCACCTGCCTGTTTTCCGCACAGAGGGAATCTCTTGGAGAAACAAACACTAAACAGCCTCCTGGCACACACACTTTGATGCTGAAATCCAACCTGAGAACATTCCCAATGCATCATTAACTCCCCATTGCTGAAATTTTGCAGACACAGCGAGCTAATGAGACACATTTCATAGAGTACGTTTCAAAACCAGTTCGCAGCTTGACACACCACTACAGCAGTGGTTCACATTTGATATAATTTACACAGAGCAGCAACAGATTGGAAGTGAAAGGCTGAGGAATCACATGTGCGAGGATGGAGACGGAGACGAGACCTGTCAACACACGGTTGTAGCAGTTATTAGTGCTAAGTGACAGTTTCTGGTGGCCCTTCAGTCAGTCGAGGAAGCAGAGGAGAGAGCGAGACACCGAGTGTGTGTTGGTGTGTGTCAGCGGAGCGAGACAGCAGGATGTAGTGTGTTATATCAACAACAGGTTCACTCCAACAGCCCGGCCAACGTGACGGCGTTAATATTGCAGGATTGTTATTCAGCCGAGCCGAGCTGAAGGTGTGATGACCCGAGCAGGTGACGGGACTAATTAACCACCGTTTGACCCTGTCTGCCTCAGATAGCTGCTCTGTCTGTGTGTGCGCACACTCACTGTGCGCTTAAGAAATCATTTTTATTCCGCCGCCAGTGAGGGTGAGGTAATTGTGTGCGTGCATCCACCCGTCCGTCAAATGTTCCAGGCATCAGATTTCAGGTGGTATCCCACACATGATTTAATTTGCATAGGAAACAAATTTAATGATCTCACAGCTGCTGGCAAAAAATAATGGATTTTTGAGACTCTGGGTTTAAGATGCTGGATGAAATGAAGCGCTAAGAGGTAATATTGCAGTGCACAGTCAATCAGAGACCCGTTTTATTTAATGTACTGAAGTTGATGAAGGTGTTTGTGTGGGTGTGCGCTGCTTGGTTGCTGCCCGAGTGTAAATATTACTGTGAATGACAGTTAACCGTTCACAGGCAGGTGTCCATCAGCACGGAGAACATAATACGGGCTGCTGGACAAGTCTGTTATGACCATTAACATAATACAAAACAAACTGGCGCAGACAGTTTCACCTGCAGAGAAAGCAACCAGTTAAAAATCAGATCTAATTTATGGCCTAAGAGAGGGACTGAATAATTTATAGCAACGTGGAATTCACAATGTGCTAATAGAAATAGAAAATATTTGTTTAATAAATGTTGTTAGAATTTCGCACAAGCTCATAGAAAACACAGCCACTGAAAAAAAGCCCCAACCTGTTATTTATTGAGTATTTCAAACAAATCAGTTGCCTGTGAATCGATATTTTAAGTATCAATGCATATGTAAAAATCTGTCTTGGTATTGTTGTATAGGAATGTATTTTGTAATAGGGTGTTTCATTTCCTTTTCAGCTAGTAGAAGTGATTCTTACATAACTCATTTCCAGACTATCATGATTATGATGTTTCCGTGTTGAACATACATAAAGTGCAGACGCACAAAAGGAAAATCTCTGCTCCATAGTGTGAGAACTTCTAACCTAACCTAAGATCCTAAAACAACCTGATACTCGCCTCCATCCAGATAAACATATCAGAGAGCTCCTCCAGAGGCGGAGCATTTGCACGGCAGCGCTTTCTGTGTCGCTGTACTGTAAAACACAAATAAGCCTGGATGAGAACTAACACATCCATTCAAATGCAGCCCACACAGCCAAACCCTGAAGGACTTTTAGAACGGATTTGGCTAAGTTGAAGCGCTTGTTGTTGGAGAACTGTTTAGCATTTGCCACATAGAAAGTGGACAAAGTAACTTGGTTGATTGTACCGACGGGAAGCTGAGTCATCCACTGGAGTTTTCTTTGATTATTTCAGCCCAAATTCCGAGCAGCAACCTGTAAAAGAAACCGAAGGAGACACACTGAGTCCACAGAGTCCTACTGGGCCCCATATGCACAGCACACTTTAATCTTTAATGACATGGTGATGATAGAGTACTCTTGACCTCCAGGTTCGCACACACACACACACACACACTCACCTTAAATCTCTGCAGCTCCTGCAGTCGAGTCATCCGTCGTGTCTTTTAACTTCTCAGCGTTCCTACAGATTGGTGACTTCCCCAGTTCAACTCCTCAACAATAGGCAGGTCCTACGCGGAGCTGGGGAAAGCTGGCCTGCCATTGTCCCGGTTGAAAGCCCAGTTATTCATTGCCCGTGAGTTAAAGAGCTGACCCCAGTGTAACACTGACGGAGCTGGCTAACAACACTGAGGCCCTTTGTCCGGCCCTGCCTCGTCTCTGATCACCCTGTAATGAACTGAGAGCTCTGTCGAAAATTTACAGCCTCTGCCCCTCTTCTCCCTTTCATCCCCCTCTCTGCCTTGTCTTCATTTTAATGCCCTTCTTCTTTGCAGACATCATTTTAAAGGCTTCCCCTCCTTCTTGCACCCGTTATACAATAACAATGCCGACAATATGAGATGGGCCATTAATTTCCTCTCAATGGATCCCAGTTGTTTTCCTCTCTCCTGCCTTCCCTCCGTTCTTTGACTTGCACTGTTTTGTTCACCTTCTCTGGCTCTATAGAGCTGGATGATGTGGTTTCCTTAACCCATAAGGGTCCAACTGACACACACACACACACACACACACACACACACACACACACACACACATGTGCAGGGGATCTAAATGAATCTTCTCCTACTGTTCGCATAATGGGGAGTTAAACGCTTTAAATGCTTTACGACATTTAATCATTACCTCACACAGGCAGCAGCCCCCTCACACAAACTGTTGCCTCAAACACAGCACTTATCTGCATGAAAGTAATCCAGGACATACTATATGCAAAACTGTTTCAGCATCCGAGCGCTGCCCAAACATTTTTTTTTCTGGCTAATGCCTTATTTTCCCTCGAAATATTCCCCCAGTCTGGAATTGGTGATGGATGTCTATGAACTGCAGATGGACGTGCTGTAATAAATCCCCTTCTTGATGTGGGTGAGTGAGCGAGAGAGAGAGTGAGAGAGAATTTGTGCGTGTTTGCTTGTGTAGCAGTCTTTTTATAGAGACCAGTTAGAAGTTTGTGCATTAAGAGACAGGGAGGATATTTTGGGAATCTGCTCCTCACTCTCAAACAGGGCTTTGACTCAGTGGTGACATGGGTAAGTTCAGGGTTAAAAATGCATTGCGTCAGCGGCTGTCCTCATAACTTCAGTATAGAAATGGTGTGTGCGTGCGTGTGTGTGTGTGTGTGTGTGTGAGTGTGACATCCCAGGGTAAATTGTTTCCTCCAGGCTTTGAGAAGTGGGCATTCAACAGCCTGCCAAAAGAGCTATAGGCGATAATTAAATGATTCCACGCTTGAAAGGAGGAAGAAACAGACACAGAGAGTGAGAGGGTTAGAGAGAGATGGGAGAAAGGGGGGGGGGGGGGGGGGGGGGGGGCACAGAAAGGGAGAGAGAGAGAGAGAGAGGGAGGGATGGACACAGTGTAAGGAGTGGAAATAGAAAAGGAGATAGACAGAGGAGGGGCTTTGCCACAGTGTGGGATAGCACCACGCTCGATACGCCAACCCAGTGCCTGATGCCAGAGTGGAGATAAAGAAACAGCATTAATCAGCCATGTTGAGTCTAAATCAGAACGGCTCCTGTCAAATGCCAAACAAACATGTTTAAGTCCAACTCCTGTCTTTCTATTTCCTTTATTTCTATGGGGTTTTCAAATCGCCAGGTTTCACACAGAGTGTGATATTTCCCCTGTAGTTTTTATTATAGTGTTGCATTACAGCCTGTCGACAAAAAAGTCATTTCATACTGGACGTCTACGTTGAAGGCCTTGAGAGAGATGGTTTAGAAACACAGTGGTCCAAAGACTGGGAACTACATGTCCCACAATGCACACTGGTTGCATCTCACTATGGTAAAAAGCCACTTTAAGGAGGATGCCAGCTTTAAGGATGCCAGTGTCTCATCACAAAGTCTTTAAACAGCTGTTTTTTCAGTTTTATGTGAGACTCATAGTCTCGGTTGTGTTGCTCTCTCTGCGGGATAAATACACTTGTGGGTTTCTGGTGTGTAATCAGTAAAACAAAACTAGATTAGTCTGAAAAGTCTGTCTTGGTTCACAGGATCAGCGGGTTATGTGTGACAAACTCACATTTTGTTGTGGACATTATACACATCAACACTTCCGTCATAATACTTCAAAGAGTAATGTTTTAGATCACACATTTCCCCCCCGGTTTCGCCCCCTTTCTCCTCCTATTCAATAAGCAACCCAGCGGTTTCGTATATGCTCATTTACATTCCACGAACTGTCACTCACGAGCAGACACGCACAGAAATTGTTGCCGCATGTGCCGGTTTTTCAAGACTCGGAGCATTCAGTCCTCATCACTTGACACCGCGAGTTGCTCAGGTTTCAATGCTCAAAAAAAAAAAAAAACTCTCTCTGCCTCTGTCTCTTATTCACTGGCTCACTCTGACAGTAGGTGTTGCATACTAATGTGTGTGCGTCTCAGGGGGCCGAGATGAGGAAGTCCTCTCCCATTACTCAGTGCCCACCAGCTGGGCAGGGGCAAGGGCTACAGCAGCCAGACAGATGGTACTGTCACCCCCTGCTCACGCACACACAAGCGTGCGTACACACACACACACACAATGGTGTAACAGTGAGGAGGAAGTCATTAGCTGGGGAAACCACAAGATTCCTCATTGAATGGGGGGGGGGGGGGGTGTAAAGAGTGAGGGAGAGAGGGTAAGAAAGAGAGAGTGGTTTCATCCTAAACTCAGTTCTGCTGAGGCAATCTGTCATGGTTGAAGTAATTGCCCTCATCTTGCGTGAATGAAGTGATCTGTCATCACCCACTGCATTACTGCCTTAAGAATTGCTCACACACACACGGTCAGAAAGCCGTGACCCTCCTGAACGCTTCAGCTAAGACGCACGCAGCTGTGACATCTTGAATAAACCACCCTTCGAAAAATGTTGTGGGGGGGGGGGTTGAAGATGGCCACATGGTAAGTCTCTCTTCTTCCTCGCTATCATTCATAATTGCTCTTTGTCTTCGCTGAGACAGGGCCCAAGTGTTGCACGCTGCAGCACATCAGCGAGTCTGAAGTGGCCTAAGGCCTGATTAGTTCAATATGCCCTGGTTTTATATGGTGGCCTGTTTGACTTGGTTGATACACTGTGTTGAATGAAAAAACAAGGATGGAGGGGAGGTATAATTGCTCTTAAACTGCTGCTGGTGGACTAATATTTGTCCAAGAGGTGAAAAGGGACATTAGTCACATTGATCAAGGTTCATTGTCGCCGTGTGCGCATGGTCAATGGATGCTATGTGTGACAAAAATGAACAACCGTTACAAAGACGTATGTTTATTTAAATAAAACACGCAAATATAAATGAAAACTGATTCACACTTTTTATATTATTTGCACACAAATGCCTGTAATTGTACAAATTTTAAGTGTGGTTGTGGTTTAGCTCAAACTGATTTTAGTTTTCAATTTCACAAAAGCTAAAGAAATGCTCGGTGAATTTCGTATCCACCTTATTACCATGAAACAAAATCAAGTCTTTCTTCTTAGTAACTACCGGTTACCTCAAGAGGGAGGGAACAGCAAAGGCAGCTCTTATCAAGCAACGTCGCAGACATCAGAGGAAGGTTTTTTCCTCATGCTAATGTGGATATTTAGTTGAATTCATGATGCCTTTTTCCACAGTGGCTATGGGAAAAGTTATTAGAACTCCTCACATAAATCAAATCACAAGTTAAGTTTCTCTTTAGTTTTACAATTTCTATCGCTGAACTTGATCTTGAGCCCTTTTAGGTTAGAGAGGTCAAGATTGAACCATTCTGACGTGTGTAATTATGAAACAATAATGCAGTAGACACACTGCAACCCTGTTTGTGTTTCTTTAATTATTAGTTTAATGTTCTGTTCATTGAGATTCTGTTAATGGTTTCCACTTTTAGTTGTGTAGGTTCTTTTTAACATTATTCAGGCTATTTATCATGCAACACATGCATTTTAATACAAAGTGTTCAAAACTCCATTGCAGTCAACAGAATAACTATCCTGCAGTTATTTCCGTTCTTTCCACATTAAGTTTCTACTGTTGGGTGTTTTTTTTCACAGTCAAACAAGTGTGTTATTTAATTTTATGGTAATTTTTGAAGCGTTTGTGGAGTTGTTACATTCACTCGCATATATTATGCGAGTCTTGCTGCGTCCGACCTCTGTACGTTCAGTGCCTTAAATCGCAGACATGCAAACTCTCACACGCAAACTCACTGGCTCCGCCGTCACCTCCACACATGCACACGCTCACAAACAGACGGTCAAATAGACATACAGTCTGCCATATTTGCGGCTGGCAAACAAGCGCCGAGAGGCTGTTAAAGCCCGCAAGCTGAGTAAACCAGAGACAACAGTGTGCTTAATGAACTGGGCTACCTCCCAGCACAACATCTCATCATCACTTGGACTTAAACAAACCACTCAACTGCTAATTGGCCGAGCTGCATGGAGCCGCTGTGAGGAATGTACACTCCCCACCTCCACTGTTGCTTCTCAAAAGCTTGACAGACAGCAGCAAGAAAGACTCTCTGTTATTGAGTCTTTGCACAGATATGTGACAGTCTGGCCTTCTGGTAGGCTTGACTGTACATCCATACATGCACGGAGCAACTCCATAGTTGTGTGTGTTTAAATAAAAAAATCGAGCTTGATGTTTTATTTTTTTATAATTCCTCCAACTCACAACGTAGTGCACTATGTTTAAATTGCGAAGATTGTTGGGCAACACTGTTAGAGGTTACGATTCACTTCCCAGACACCACTTGTCAATCACTCAACGGCCAGTGTTGTGACAGATTATGCCTGAATAATTGCATGACAAAGTGTCAGTTTCTAAAAGTTTACTACTCTGTTCTACCTCTGTTGAGCCACGGTGGCTATCAGTGCTAATGCTAAAAACCCAGCTCTTGCCCCTGTGTTGATTCTGAATAAACACGTACAATCCATCACTTCCCATGTGCCAGATTTCAGTCATGAAAATCCTTCCAGACACCAGGTGTTCAGATTAGCAAATGCAAAGATTCATAAACTGGGTATAAGCTGAATTATATTATTTGCAAACAAACGTTTATTTATATAAAATGTTTCATATTATTAAATTCATCATGGTTGTTTGTATTATATCCAGTCGCTTTTGCAGTGTCATCTGCTTAGTACACTTCATTTTGAAAAATCCCCTTTAATTTTGACAAATTAAAATATTACTTTGTTAGAATTTCTGATTTCTACGCTTCTGTGAAATACAAGAAACATTCAAACACAACGGCTACTTGTGCAGTGAGCGATTTACTTAATACATCTTTTTTTTTAAGCGGTAGAGATTTCCACACTGGGTCAGACCAACCTCGTCGCAGGGTGGAGACGTTTTAGAGAGTGTAGGGTTTAAAGAGGAAGTTGACAGAGCTCAAGAGCAGGAAACACACCCAGCGACTCACGCTGGAAGTAAAAAATAAAATCATCACATCTCGCAGTTAGTTTAAGTTCATGTATCAGTTTGCTTTAATATATTGTAAGTCTTTAGTTCATTTATGAATGATATCGATATGGGATTGGGTTTTATTGCTGATGACAGTGGAACTTTTTAATGCTTGTTGCAGCTTGTTTATTCCTTAATTTACTCAAATACAGTTCTATAATCTTAAACCACTTATTAAAAGCTGCATTTCTCAGCAGTTGCTAGTGGTAACTCATGACACTCGACCATGTGTCAGTCTTTCTTAAACAGGTGAGGGATTGCAAATAAACGTTCAGTAACTGAATCAGAGTTCATAATTCCAGAGAGAGTAAAATCATTTCATTCAGTTTCTGGTAGGACATTTACAGAAAGACGTCCCAGAGTGTTTGAAACTAATATGCCTACACTGGCATCATATCAGCTGGTGACAACACTACTGCACGGATCCCATTTGTATTCACAGGCCAGTATGTCATATAAGCCACAAGCTTCAGTTTCACTTAGATGAAAGAGACATAGACTGTCTTCTCCCTCTCGCCAGCAGTTAATAGGTGATTAAGCCCTGTTGCAGACAGTGGTCCACAGGGAGCCAATTGATGTGACCTTTGACCTCTCACTCTGATGGAGGGGGTGGCTGGAGGTCAGACCTGTAAAGGATACCCTCTTTATCCTTCCCCCAGAACAGCAGCTCAAAGCTGGAGGAGGCGCCCGGCCAGGAGCGGCGGGTCTCTGGGGCCCGCCACCTCCAGGATCATGTTCATATGGTCAATATGAGTCAAAGACCAAACACCTCAGTGCTCCGTGGCCCCTGTGATGCTTTGACCTGAGCTAAGCATTTTTGATTTTCCCAGGAGTATATTAAGCTTTAACGCGTATAGAAATGAACAGAAAATAAGCAGTTCATGAAAAGTCCCAAAGCTGTAGCATAGCTCACACATTAGACTCTAACTCCTCCAGCCTGTTGGTCCTAATCAGCTTCGAAGAGAAGACAGAGCTTATGCTTCTCTCGGTCTACTTGTAAGGGATTTCAGCGGAGACGACTGCGTGATGCCACTTCTCTTTGAGGCCTCCACTGAAGTCAGCACTATCGCATTAAGCTCGCTGCTCTTCCTAAGGATACCTTTTCATCGCCGCCCTCACACACAGCAGCGCGCACACGCATCCATTCCCTCACACTCCCTCTTTTAAGTTGAGCTATTGTCTTTAACAGCATTATAACGGTATCAGCCTGCTCCTACTGTGAACAACAAAGACAGGAATCACCAAATCCTAGAACACAGCAATCTGTGTGTGTGTGTGTGTGTGTGTGTGTGTGTGTGTGTGTGTGTGTGTGTGTGTGTGTGTGTGTGTGTGTGTGTGTGTGTGTGTGTGTTCTTTAAAGCAATGCTAATGGGCCCTAAGAAGCATTAAAGTGACCCCTACTGTAACAAAAGAGTTAATAATCCGTTTAGAAAACAATCAGATCTCTGGCCATGAGAAAAGCCCCCTGCTAAGTCTTTCTGTCAAGAGAAGGAGGTGGGAATTCACCTTTTTCTTTTCAGTCAGCAATCTTGTTGAACATCGCTTGTTTTCATCGCGCTCTCTACAGGGAATGATGGAACAGTATTTAACGGCAGCTCCCAGCCTCAGTCAGCACATAAAAAGACAACGCGGTTGAGTTTCACACGAAGGGCGAAGCGGTTCAAAGTGACCCTCTCCAGAGGTCGTGGTTTGTTATCAGCTTCATCCACTGTAAATGAGCCCCGTTGGACTTCTGAAGCAGCTATTAACAAGCAAATGCTGGCACACCCGTTAATTGATAATGATAGGCTCTTTGTCTGGTGTTTCCCCTCTGGGTCGAAATATTCAACCAACAGGATCCATCTCCAGGTGAGTGGCTGTTAGGTCACCACGGATATGATAGTTGATATGAGCCATTAGGACTGCGATTGAGATGTCCCGCGCTGCGCGTCAGACGTCACGGCGGTTAAAAAATGTTACAGAGTGATAAAATAAGTACGAGCTCGGTGTGAGGGATCGTAAAAACTCTGGGTAGCTGAATGTATCACCTCAGGCTGGCAGACTTATCCGTTATGCGTCAGGGCGATCCATCTGATTTAACATCAGGTCAGAGCAGAATCTATCACTGCTTATCTTCGCTGTCAAGCAGTTGAGAACAGCTTTTTATTTGAAAATCTCTCCACTGCTTGTTCTTCCTCGCCACCCTCCCATCCCTCCGCAATCTAGACGCCCTGGAAACGAATCCTAAAGCCAATTAAATTGAGAAAGATAACTGCAAGAGGCATTAATGTGACAGTGAGGTGATAATGGTTTTGCTTCTCAGTAAATCAGGTGGAAGAAACAATTCTTAAGCTACTGGATAACTTTATATTTAAATAATATCTTAAGATCAATTCATATCATCCACAGTAGCATTGTAGATATATACACTTTTATTTTGTTTATGACATGATGCGAGAACAGGAAAGAAGAAAGAATCACTAACATTTTAATGAATCCTATATTTAGGTGACACTGATTGTTAATCAGTGCTTACTGTTTGTAAAACACACAGACACACATTAAATAAGCAAACCTTCATGCTGATGCACAAGGATGTTGGTTTGTGAACTGCACAGTGTGGCTCTAACCTCACACGGGACGCCAACCTCTTTTCCAAACCACTTTTTGTATTTCATATTAATATTGACAACCTCAAAACATCACTGCAAACGCATGGAAAGACAGAGGCCACAGTGTTTCACAACAACAAAAGTAAAAGTGTCGTGTCTGCACAGGGAAGACGACAATTTCTGAACAATATCTCAACTGCAGCCATGATTTTTTTTTTTTTGGAAACAGTAGCAAGTCGTCAATGGTGGAATTACGCAAGTGCATCATCGTCAGCTTTTAGTCATTGCCTGGACCAAACAAATCCATCGGAGAAGACAAGACTGTCAAGACTAACCATCCTCCAAATTTATACTATAATGTCATTAGCTGATGCAGAAATGATGAGCTACACTCACTTCTATGTATGGATAGATATAGTCATATTTATGTGCCACTATGATGCGAACACGCAACAGTGGTAAACACAGAAGATCTGAGGTGTTGCCAACACTATCTATAAAAGCCAAATAAGCCAATGATTGAATGATTATTTCATTGCTGCTTTCGTCTTCCCTTTGTTGAATTGTTAACAAACACAAAATAACTGCTTTATGATGTTTTTGGGTGTCTTCATTTACATCGCTGCAAATTACCCAGGAGGAAGCGGCCAGTGAGAGTGGATTGTGGGACTTTATTCGAATGTTTCCTGCAGTAAGTTATTCCTTTGTCTGGGCCGAGCTAATAGCAGGGAATTGGATTCAAATAGAGTCAAGCTGCCTCCTGAGATCCCTCAATCCACCGTCGCCATAAAAAAGAGGTCTGAGGCCAGTCTAAATATTTGGTAGTCTTAGCAGGTTCATGTTAAAAGACACACACACACACGCACAGCAAACACACACACATGCGGTGAATGCACAAGCAGGCCGAGGCTGTGAAGTTGAATGGCATAGCTCAAAGCCTTCCTCCCCCTATCCCTGCCTCTTTCTCTCTCTAAACCGCCAAACCATTCTCCCCCTTTCTCCAGCTCAGAGGAATTCATTAACTGCCTCTCCACAGAGACACTATGGAAATCAGGCAGCTACAAAGGCAGAGCGAGAGGGAGAGAGAGGAGAGGGGGTGGCGGCGGCGGTGAATGGGGCTATATTATCCTATTAGATGGTGGATATGTCTCGTTTCCCTACCCTGTCATGAGAAAAAACATTAATTTTAAGTGAGGAACGAGACAGAGGGAGGGAAAAAGAGAGACAGGGATGGAGAAAGAGAGGGAAACGGTGAGGGTCTTTAACATTGCTCTTTTATAGAGCTGAAATGGAGAGTCCCCTGGCTCCATTTACCTTGGCAATGAGCATAGAGCCACTCTCCATGAATGCCATTTAAAATGCCATGGAGATTAAGCATCCTCTCTCTCTCTCTTCCTCGCTGTTTCTCACACTCTCCTTCTCTCTCTCTCTCTCACACACACGGTGGCAGCAGTGGTAGCGTGCTCGTCATAATATGTGTTTAGGAAAACAGCTTTGAGATTCATGAGTAAAGCCCTCTAGGTGCCAGCGCTGAGGAGGGAAGCGATCGCAGAAAAGAGACAGAGAGGACCATCACTTAGCCAGAGTGGGCTTTAAGCACTGTAATTAAATCATTAGACCCCCTCCTCCTCCTCCTCCTCCTCCTCCTCCTCATCTCCCCTCCCATCCACACACACACACACACACCACCACCACCATCCTCCTCCCACCCTTCCCATTTCCATCTCTCTCTCTCAGCTCATCCAAGCTCATCAGGGGATCCAGTGTGAAATGATGAATCTGTATTTACGGGGATGGAGTAATTACACAGCTAACCTCTGCGGGAATCTGGGAGGGCCACAGGGCCACTGAGCAGGGTGCAGGGTGCTCAACCTCATTAGCACTAGCCGAGCGTGTGTGGGTGTGTGTGTGTGTGTGTGTGTTCAAAGAAGCAGACGGAAGCAGAGATTTGACGGTTAATGAGGAAACAAGGCCGTCTTTTGCCATATAGAAATCTTTTATGCTATCTCACCTCATGGCTCAAGTAAAAATATCTCATTAGTCCACCACAGCAATTATTTTAAACTACAGTACAGTGGTCCACTCTTCACACCAGACATCTGTCATGTTCCACTCCACAGCTCCTCTGTGCTCCTTATCTCTTATCCTCCCCGATCTCAGTCATTACCTGCAGTCACCTTTATCTCCGCGGTGGAAAATATGCTCCACTGACTTCCGTCGATAATCACGGACGTTCCTCTCGGATTTGGTCGAGCATATCGATGCCTCCTGGCCCATCTGCTGGCCAGAATGTCCCGGCATGCCCTGCGAATCAGCTGTCAAAGCGTGGAGAAAAATGCAACTTAGGGTATGCGTAATAGTTATTATTATTATTATTATTATTATTATTATTATTATTATTATTATTATTATTATTATTATTATTATTATTATTATTATTATTGGATACGTGTTTTATATATATTCATCCCTCGGTGAGCATTGTTTTAGACAACGTGAGGTGGCGATAAATAAAGCCATACTGACCACCGACACACAAACACACACATCACAGGTTCGCTTTTTGTATAGACACAGTAAAGCCTGTAGAAATTAGATCACACATCAGCACGCCTGCGCGCGCACACACACACACACACACACGCACGCACGCGACCTAGGCTAACCAATGCACTAATCGCCTGCCCCGGGCATAGGAGGAGCTTGGTGCTTAAGTAGGCTGCCAATCAGTCAGTCAGCTCCACATCCAGAAGCTCCCGCGGCCAGACACACGCATCACTCCACACTGGAAGTGCCAACACTGCGCCTCTGAGATAACTCCGGGTCGGCGGAGAAGTGGAAAAGCTTGACAGTTTCTTAAAAAAGGAGGGGGGAGCAGTCGGGTGATTCAGACACCCCCTTCATCCTCTTCTTCCGTCTTGGGATCTCTACTTTCTAGTTTTTTTCTCCCCCCCCTGCCTCCTCTTGCTCCGGTGTGACTTTGGGACACATTTACTGAACGCGTTCTCCGGACATGTCTTTCCCTCAGCTGGGGTATCCCCAGTTCATCAGTGCCTCCCACGAGGTGTACGGGGGCGAGCGGCCGGCCTCTGCCCGGGAAGGAGGCGCGGAGAGCGGAGTGAGCTCGTCCGCCACCGCCGCGGCTGTCGGCTCCATGCTGGGGATGTATGGGAGCCCATGGGCGGCTCATAACTACAGTGCCTTTCTGCCGTACAGCGGAGCCACAGACCTCGCCCTCATTTCCCAGATGGTGAGAGTTGATACTTGTTCACACCAGCTCAGGTGTTAACGACAGACTCCTCGCTGCTATTGTCGTGGCTGAGCTTTGCTGGTAACTAATTAACAGCCAGCGGCGCAACGTGATCGAGATATTTGTATTGTAAACATTTATTTATTTGTTTTTGCGTTTGTAATCGCTAATAAACATTTTCATAAGTCTAGACGACTGTCAGTGAAGATTTTATTGCGTTTATGTTTAAACGAGAATATCTTACATAAGAAGTGCAGCATCTCTGATTAAAGCTAAACGTTATGCGAATGATTCCGATTTTTATTCTTGATGGATATTTTAAGAAAAATGATTATGTAAAAGACATTTTATAGTCGGGCTTTTATAGCAACTTTACAATTAATAATTTATATTTGCAAAACGGAAATACTTAAGCGTTGAGAAATTATACCCTGACCAGAATTGAAAATATTTCATTTTAACATAGAAAGGGAGCATTTAGAAAAATAAAATATCTGTTTTAAGTTTTCTGTTCGTGAAACATCTAATTCCTGATACTCTGGTCGTTATGTGTCAAATGTATAATAACTTAAAAAAAAAAACTTCTAACGTCACACACGCTCTGTTAAAACTCGAAGAGGAAAATATTGTGGACAAAAGCCTCTCAACAAGTTGTCAACCCTTTCTCCGTCCATATTTCAGGGCTCCCAGTATGAGTTGAAGGACAGCCCGGGCTCTCACCCAGCCTCCCTGCCCGTCCACGCCGCTCAAGGGTTCTACCCGTACGGCCAGTACCCGTACGGAGACCCGTCAAGAGCCAAGACGGCCACTCGGGAAACCACCAGCACCCTGAAGGCCTGGCTGCAAGAGCACCAGAAGAACCCTTACCCCACCAAAGGGGAGAAAATAATGCTTGCTATCATCACCAGGATGACACTCACACAGGTGGGTGATGCGTCAGGTTTAAACTGTGACCAGTCTTGAACCAGTTGGAGAGATTTAGACAGACGTTATTTATTAATGACCATAACTTCAGACGCATCCTCATGACAACAACAGGCTGTTGCGCCATCTTCCAAAGACACAAACAACCACGCTTACCGACTCCGAGAATATCATTTGGCACATCATTTAACGCCTGCCTCTGATTGACGCTTGGATAGATTTACACACACATACACCAAGAGGGAGAAGTGTCCAGGGATTTGTTATCTCAAAGCTGTAATGATAAGGAATGTAAATGAATCATTAAACAGGAAAGGGAATAATGAGGGGTTTCCGTGTTTATTTATGTGGTGTTCGTGGTTTTAACTCTGCATCATCAACTTATCCCAACTCATTTATAATCTGCAAACATTTGCCAGGTGTCGACGTGGTTTGCAAATGCCCGCAGACGCCTGAAGAAGGAGAACAAGGTAACCTGGGGCCGCAGCGCCGAGGACCGGGACGGTCGAATTTTCAGCAGCGACAACGAGGACGAGCACGGCAAGAACGGCAGCGACGACGAAGACGAGGAGGAGGAAATTGATTTGGAAACTGTCGATACGGAGAGACCAGAGGAGCAGCGAGCTGGGGAGCAGCAGATCTCAGTCAAAGGAGAGGGAGACGCAGGCCTGTCCGCCAGAGAGCAGGCCTCAGAGCCGAAGAGCTCGGAGAGCAGCAGGACACTTTCTGTGGAGGGCCTGAGAGGAGTGGAGGCGGCTATTTCTCTCAATAAATCGCCTGCTGTCAAACTCGCAGTGGACCATTCTCCCAGCAGACAGGAATGCCAGAGACCACCGCAGAGCAAGCCCAAAATCTGGTCCTTGGCTGAGACCGCAACAGCCCCCGATAGCTCTCAAAAATCTTCCCACCCGGTCCATGCGCATCACCCGACTTTGGCCTCCGCTGCTCACCCAGCCTTACTCCCGGGTCATGGAATTTATACATGCCAAATTGGCAAGCTACACAACTGGGCCAACGCGGCTTTTTTGAATGCCAACTCTCTTTTGAACATGAGATCGCTCCTCGGAGGAGCGCCGGCCGGACACCTGCCTCTCCACGGTGGCGTGTCGGCTGCGCGTCATGACGCACGGTCGGCAGTGGCGGCGGCGACAGGCCCAGGAACTTCGGGAACGGAGGATGACAGTGATGTAGAGTCGTCTGAAAGCTTCAGCCCAAAAAGAGATGGTAAGAGTCACATTTCACTCAACAGTTTTTTAAAATCATTTATTTACTGAACAGGCCTCTGAAATGACTTTTACGCATGTGGAAATAAGAACCAATCCACCAAAACAATTAAGGCAATATCAATTAAATTTTCTGTTCAATTTCATTTAAACGTTTGCAATTAATTAACATTCACGTATAAAACGATATTGTTTTCCATTTACAGATGAAGAGAGCGACCACAGGCCCGATAACCTGAAGTCCCCATTCCAGCTGCTCACTGACAGGTAACCACGCGCATTTGAAATCAATTTGGTTTTTTGACATTATCAGTTTCTTTTCTAAGGCTTTGTGCTAAATGAACCTTAAAGCAGAGGTAAACACTGTCACACCTGACTGGGCAGAAGCCAGACCTCGGCACATAAATCATGCGATTGAGTCCCCACTTTAACGCCCCGTCAGGCAGCAGCCACCCCCCACACCTCTGTCATTTAAATAATCTCCCGCCATTTATTCACGCCCACTCAGTGAATGCAGCTAATGTATGTGAAAGAGAACGCTGATAGCAACATCATGAATGTAGTGGAGGGTGAAAAGCCATATTACAATTTACCTTTAGTGGCTTTTAATTTACATATATATTTAACATAGTTTGACATGATCTTTAAAAACTGAAAACTGTCTTATTTTAAAATGTGTAGGGTGAATTATTTCAGTTTCTTTTCTGATAATTTAGTTTTTTATAAATTTAACATAAAGTTCAAGTCTCCTTTTTTTTTTGATATAGCTGCACTTTCATTTCACCTGTTTTCTTCTCCTTCCTCAGACCTCACCACGGGACAGCAGCACAGCGGGTTCTCACTACAACATTATGAGAAGACAAAGAACAAAAAAGAAGAAAGGAATAACTTTATTTAATGGAGAACAATTTAACGAAGGCTATTTTTTGATGGGTGATATATGTCATAGTATTATTGTTGAACATGCGAAAGAGATGGTTGTTTTTGTCACAGATTTGCTTGTATGTTTCTTTCATGTCTTTTTATCTTTCTTCTTTGCGTCTTCTTTTGTGAACAGAAACCTTGATTTGTAAATACAGGATATGAATTTGTCTTTAAAGAATATATTTTTGAGGAACTAAATAAATGTCATTATAGTCATTTATTATTGAGACTTATTAAGAGTTTTTCTCCCTGGATTTAATTTGAGATAATTTAAGTTCTGTGAAATATATTCAGATCCTGTTTATTTTTTTCAAAAGTTGATAATAGAAGCCACATTTAATACAATAATACAATTCATCTATATATAGAAATTATTTTTAAGGACGTCAATGTTGCTGTTAGAATTACCAGAAAATGTTACAGTTACGAAACATGGCAAAATATAAGTGATTTTGACTTGTTTAGTGATGATCACAATTTAACCACCTTTTAATTGATCCCTTCATCTATGTGTTTAGTTTGTCACTGTCAGGGCCAACTCAACCAAGCAGGCTCAGCCGTCGCTCTGCAAGAAAAAGCCCAAACTCAGAGCCTTATGCCAGGGCCTTGGAAGCCACTGTAAATGCAGGGAAAATTGAAATTGAAGATTTCCGGGACCTCCTGAACCTGCGCCTGTGCTTTCAGCCTAGACCTTCCTGCTTTAATGTTGGATTAAACCCCCTCAGCGCCACCACCGCCGCCTCTGAAATATGGATCAGACGACAGGAAAAGGCCAGAGACAGTATGGGGGCAGCAGCTCAGGAGGTGGTGGATGAGAGGGTGGTGGGGGGTTATGTGTCACTCTGGGCAATCCTTGACGTTCACAGGCCCAAGGACGGGAATGTAGAGAGAGGGGCTGGTGGGGGGTCTTTGGGTTGTTAATAGAGAATATTTATCATTTATTTTGGTCCTATGTGCTCGGGCGAACCAGTAGAACACAGGTGTCACACAATTCGGGGTCCTTTGGAATTGTGTAGGCAAAAGTTGAAAACTTATCGAGGTGAGGTTTTCTGAAGGTTGATGGCTTCACAATCAAAAGTTTTCTACTTTGCTCCTGTTTGAAGTCACATTTTAACTTGGGAGTACAATTCTACTGGTAGCTTATTGTTTTGTGGATTTTCAAGTAGCCTCGTAGCAAAAGTAAACTTGAAAAGGTTTGAATTGGGTCAAAGGGGCTGCAAAGATGCAACAACGAGCTGAAAGACGCTTTCTGTCACCTGATAGGTTAATATGAAGAGTGGCCAGTTAACCCACAGCGCTACAGGAGTATTTGATGTCATTTGCTAAATGAGGACTAGACCAGACTGAAAGATGAACAGTATCAGGTGACGTACGCCGTCAAAAGGTGATTTGAGCAGACATCACACGCTCAAACATAAAATCAGAGACACCGGGTTAATGGACCCCGAGATGTGACTCAATGCTGCCACCTCACTCTCAGACAAAGCAAAGCAGGGTCTGAACCTTTCCGCAGACGCAATCCACTGAAATGTCCTGCGAAACGCCTTTCTTTGCATCATGTTGCTCATCTAAATTCACTGCTTCATCCTTTGCAAAGATGATGTTCCAGCTGAAATTAACCCAACAACATGCGACTTTTTTTCATTTCGCATATAGCTGCGTACAAAGAAGTTTCCTTTTAGACTAGGACATAAGACAGGACAGGACACAAATGATTCACTCTGTCTATGCCTCTGTGTCATACTGTGTGTATACTAATGCTGCGCTGCCAAATCAGGCATCATATACTGGCTTTAGTGTTCTTCCAGTTCAATCTTCATTAGCTCATGTTGCTACTTATGCTGCCAAATACTCCTTTGTATATTAATGTAGGATCAAAAGCTGTAGAGTCATTATCACAAAGGCCTAAAACGAAGTTATGGCAGTGCACCTGTAAAAACGTCCGCTCCTTCAACTTTAAATCCGAGAAACATTTGGCTGCATCATTCGTCGTTTACAATCTAAACATAACTAGTGAAATATGATACACAGGGAAATCACTGTTAACATTACAGGCTAAGTTCAAACTAATCATGCTGGTGAGTTGTTATCAACATTTGTAAAGTAATAGTTCAATATCATTTCTGAGGTGTTGTACGTTCTTTATTAGCTTTTCCCTAAGTGCTGCAATTTGTATCGATCCTGTCACCAGAAGAAAAACAATGTGATCTGTGAAACATAAGGCATGACGTGTGCAAAAGCAGTGGATCCGTGACTTTGGTGGTGTTTTCAGGCGCCGCAGCTTTTCTCTTCCATCACAAGTCTGTGCATCTTAATTCATTCATCCGTCTTTTATTTACCCCCGTCCGACGCATCGTTTCTCAGAGGGAGAAAGGCTCAGACAACGAGAGTTAGAAAGAGCAAACTCGAGTGTAAAGAGAGCAAATGGGACAGAGCAAAAAAGAGAGAGAGAGAGAGAGGATGCGGTGAGAGCTGTCATTGATGTGAGAACAGCATGGAAGGAAGCCAGACACTTGGGGCCATTTTCACTTCCTCTGCCAGCTCTGACAGGCTGCCATCAGCACCACTGAGAAGAATATCTGCCACTCTCTCTTATACACACACTTCACTTTTTCTGCACTTCATCCCAGTCAGTCCAAGCTACTGTTCTTCCAAGTACCCAAACAATATGTTATTCTTTCAAAGTTGGAAATCAGTGATCTTAGCATGATGGGGCTGAAAACGACATCAAATGGCCGTTTAATCAGTTACACAGCGTGCCCAAAAAACATGTTTTGTTATGAAAGGAGTGGAAAAAGAGAGCAGATCCAAAATATTATTAGCGCTTTCTGGCGGGTGCTGCTGGAAAACTTCTTCTGAGATTCAAGTTTAGGTTTCATGTTGGTTGTTTGTCACCCAACTTGCCCCAAAACTTTTCAAAATAGAACTAGCGCACTCTGCAAAAAGCCATAAGTGAACCATTGCTATTGCTCCTGAATAACACCCATAATTGTGAAGTTTTTCGAGTCATACCAGCTCCTTAAACTCTCAGTGTGAATAGAGTCTTCATTGGTGCTTTGGTATTCTGATATAGGCTCTTTGGTGTGGTCTAATCCCTATTAGAGAGGCAGATTATAGAAGGGATTTGTCTTTGATTTGCCAGCCCCACTGCTCTTTTCTCTCACCACCTCGCTCTCTTTCTATATCCTTCCCTCGTTCTTTTGCTCTCTGCTCCTCTGTTGTCTTGATAGGATGGTCAGGGATTGAACAATGATTGCCTCCATGTGTCATCCCCCTCACACTCCCACCCTTTAGCCATCCCTCTGTGATTACAGCCACATGTATGAGGTCCCCCGGTCGCCTGAATAGATTTGTTAAAAGCTCCCAGTGGATGAGAGAAATGCAGGCCCCGTAGCCCGGTCCTCATGTGCGCATCTATGCCCTCTGCACTCTGCATGGTGGTGAACTCCCAGCCTGTCCCCCCACAGCGGTTACTCCTCCTCCTCTTCTCTGCCCCTCCGCCATGCAGAGATAATCAGGCTTATGTAAAGATGACGTGCTCTTTTGACAGTCATCAGCTCATCAGTGATCCAATCGAGCCCAAATCCGCCATTGTTTGCCCCTCAAAGTGTCTCAAATCCGCTTGTGCAGGAGAGAGGGGCTATGCTCTTTATCCTGCCAATCACTCCTGACATTCCTGCCACTGTTGCCATGGCCTGGGGGTCAGAGGTCGTGAAAACAGAGAGCATGAGCCTACTCTGGGAAGAATAACGAAGCATTAAAGGAGGGGACTCTCAGCACGACGGCCCCATTGGTCAGCCACCGCGGGGGGCAAATGTAGACAAGTTAGAACTCTATAGACCCACTGAGAGGGTCAGCTGGACAAGCCACGAAGATGGGGCAGAGAGAAGACCAAGGGAAAGGAAAGAGGGTGAGAGAGGTGTGTGGGGAGAGAGAAGGAAATCAGGGTTAGGGAGGGAGGGTGTTTGATCGTCAAACAGCCTTTACAGAGCTTGACCTCAAAGAGCCCTGAGAAGAAAAGTCTCGACACATAGTCAAAGAAATAATGAACATACGAGTTAATAATTAGTGAACTTTTCATTGACTTCTCCAGTTCAAAATGTAAAAGTAAAACACGTTCTCACAGTAAAACAGACAACAGTGTGAAGAGTTCATTCTAATAATACTAATACAAGCCTGGACCAAAGCTGCCAACAAAAAAATGATGCTAGCAGCTGAGCTGCAATTTGAAATGTAAATGTACCTCCCAGCGCAATGATGCTAATACGTGTCACCGCAGGATAAGCAGGGCATTGGGTTAAATCTGTCGAAATGTTGTCAAAAGAATAATTTTCTGTACCAAATGTGTACGTAAGTGAGCAAATGTTTAGCGTAGACAAGATATCATAGGGAATTTACGCCATTCACTGTTCCTGCATAGGGATTAGTGGAATTAGGCGTTTACACAAAAGCGAAGTATCAAAACTCATGGGTAATTCAACAAGCTCCACAATACTGAGTTTACAGAGTGCTGCTCCTTAGCCTGCATTTATTGTCGCGCTGCAGCTGCGAGTAGCGTACAGACGAATAGGGAGACAAATTTAATATACAGGGAAAATACACACAACAAATACTATGAAAGGGTGGGAGTGATAGGTCTTTTCTGTTGTTGTCTGTCCATTCATAGCAATAATCTGAGGGAAGGAGCAGATTAGGACGGAGGGAGGGTCCGTGGTTGAGTGTTCGCATCGCTGGCTCCTTTCAGCCATTTTGAAACAATGTTTATCCACTGGTTTGTTATAGCGCAGCAACTTAGCTTAGTGTACTGCTGTGAGAGCCCTGAGGGGGCGGAGGACTCGCTGCGCTATTGTTCAGCATCCATTGAGGCGAACCAGCGTGTTGGTGTGGTAAAGAGAAGCGGCACAAAACTTGTGATCTCAGCGATTTCTATCGTTTGCACCTCAGTTTGGACAACTTCTCTCTATCAGTATTATATTCGAATTTCAGCCAGTTTCCATTAAAAGCAAACATTTGTCAAGAAATTCACAGAACTAGAGAACAACTTTAGATACAAGTGAATAAAGGCGATCAGCAAAATACTGCCTTTCAAGCCACAGAAGCAAGGTTTGTGTGTTGGCGAGGCCCTGACTGGTCGAGGAGTGTTTCTTGAAACTAGATGAATTATGTTGAAGTCTGCTATCCAGTTGAAATATCTTCAGGGAAGCTCCCAGTGTTTCCATAAACTGTCCTCATTCAGCCAAACTTCTAAATAGTCCCGTTTACAACACATACCTGCAAAAACAGTCCCATTATCATAAAGCCTCAACTGTTAACATAGTTCCCTGCGTCTTGTGTACACAGAACCAATATGGTTCGAATTCTAATATTTAATTTTTGTTTCACAGAAATTCTGCCCCTAAAATATATAATTTCAGCCAACTTCATAATGGGAAAGGACACATAATAGAACAGGATGCTGCTACAGAATCAGGGTAAAGTCATCAAAATGAATGTATTCATTTGTATTATTCAAACGGACTCAAATGATCTGCGACTTGTTTTAGAGATAACAGTAAATAACAATGACGTGAGATGGTGGCATACAGTAACCCAGAGTGAAAAACACTGCTCCGCTGCTTTTCACTTTTGTGGGTAATGACAGATGACTCGTGGGTCACATATCTTCACAGTGTAATTACACATGAGATGTGTGCACGTGCGCACACATCCTGCCTTTCTCGCAGCGCGCATTCGCGGAGTAATGTGAGTCCTCATTCATCTACCCAAGTCGTTTAGGGTAATAGAGCTTAATGGAGTATATTAACCCTGTCCAGCTTGCATCCCCCTAGATTTGTGTGTGTGTGTGTGTGTGTGTGTGTGTGTGTGTGTGTTCATGCCAACTGTTTATCTGCAAGGGGCACACACACACACTGAGGGGGGAGAGATCTGGTTTCCCACTGTCACAGATGCTTACCCGCCTCTCCATTAGTGAAGTGATTGGAGTGGACATAGAAAACTAGGAGCCTTGTTCCCACGGGGGCAATCTGAGGAAATTATTGCCCCGATCATCTCCAGGGAAGGCCAGCGCTCCAAACAGAAGCACTTAATCGACTATCACATGCAAACTTTTTGTAAACCGCACAGCACAAGTTTGGAGTATTCCGTGTGGATTGATGTTTGAGGCTACCGGAAGCTGCAGAGCTTCCCCGACAGGGAATCAGGGTGAGGAGAAACTCACATTTAAGAGCAATGCAATAAGGTTTGTGAATCATTTTGGAAAATACTGCGAGACACTGAAATCGCACATTGACGACGAAGCGAAAAGCATTAATGCACAAGGTGTAAATGTCACTGGGGCAGACGCTGTAGGTGGTCAAGAGTCCTGGGAGGTCCAGGCAGAGTAATATGAAATCTGTAACCACACCCGAGTGAACGCATGCAGACAAACAGACCCACTATGTTGTCTCTCCGCTGTCACTAAATTGTGGCTGACCTTTTTACCCCAGTCAATAACAATTGCAAGTTGAGCCGACTGCACCCTGAGGCTAACGCCCCACACACAATCAGTCAACCCCCAACACACACACACACACACACACACACACACACTGCATTTGAGCTATAATGGCGCTGCAGTTCTATAAACCACCAGAGGATGGCGCCTGAGCTCCAAGCTGTGCTTCTCCAGGAGCTGCAGAAGAGGAAAAATGCAGGCCTGAATGTTTTTGTTCATAGTGGACTCGAGCTGCATACATGTCAATTTCATTTACTATACAAAGCAACAATTTAATGACATAAACACTGTCAAGTAAAAGTCCATTCCCTCCTAAATCTAACATATTTAAATGTACAGTACTTTTGTATGGTGTTGGAAAATGTGAATGGCAGGTGTTACTTGTTACCCGGACGTGTCCTGTCAGATGAACAGTAAAACAAATATTAAATAGCTGTGACCGATCGTTCTCCTGGAGTTAATCTCAACAATATTTGTTGCTATAAAGAACAAATCTACATTAAATCCAGAGAGTTGTACTGTATGTGGCGTAAAAGATGTTATTACTGAATCCAGCCGGTACAATAAGTTGGAAGAAACCACTGGTGCACTGGTCGACATGCTGAGCATCCATGGCAGAGTAAAGAAGGAGAAGGTTCTGATGCACGGACATTCATGTTTCATGAATTGTTTTCTTATGTTCAAAATGCAATCAGATAAGAAGAATCGTTTGTTTGCTAACAATCTATAAATTTCTTGCCGAGTCCTGACACTGTCACAGGCCAAACGTTTGGCTTAGTCAGAAGCAACGTTAGTTTTGTAGACGTGCAATAAAATATTATTTACTAATAAAATGTGAGGAAAAAATAATGAAATTGTACTTTACTACTTGTGTAAAAGTTGTTCTGTACATTCTTTCGCTAACTTTCATTTGGCTTATTCAAAAAACCATAAATGTTTTGTCACTAAGACGTAAATATGACTTTAATGTTGAACATCCATCTTCATCTTAAAATACATAGTTCACACTGTTTTACTATTGTTCATGATTCTTGCTACGTTGTAGGAAGTATGTTAACTGTTTATAAAAGCATTTATAATAAAGACATGTTTCAGATGTTTGTACCATAAAACAAATGTATGAAATGCATTCAAATAAAACTCTAAGTACGAGTTCAGTTTAGTCTTCAGTAGTTTTATGTACATTAGTTTTATTAGTAGAAAAAAAGTACTAGTATAATAATACACAGTTATATTTGAAAAAAAGGTGTTTTAGAAACTTACTGTAAAATGAAAAACTGGTGAAGAATTTAATCAATAAATTTATCAGAGAGTGAACAAATATCAAGTCCAGAGTCGATGAGCAACAAATAAGCAGGCCAAGGATCAGTGGGAGAGTTTAGGTGGGTTAAAGTGTTTGTTAAAGGCTCCATCGGCCCCTGTGGACTCTGCAAGCTGAATAATGCATGTCCGCTCCCGCAGTAATGAAGTGGAAGTGATAGGGAAGAATACGACTGGCCTCCAAGGGCTCAGCGCGAGCTCTACACACTCTTAAAAGCTGCCTGTAGCCTAAACCTGTCTTCCTCTCTCTCACTGTGTCTGCGTCCGTCCGCCTCACACACACACACACACACACACACACACACTGCGTGGTGGTTAAGAGGGTTAGCTTGTCTCTGTACCTGTGTGTTACATCATTGATGAGGAAGACCAGGGCATTTATAGTATCCCACTCAGAGTTCAGCAGCTCCAGATCCTCCAAGAAGCTCTTATTAGACAGGAGCAGAGAAGCAGCAGAAACACGGCTGCTGCACACCGGTCAGCCAGCCACTCTGCGTCGGCAGCCTTGTTTGTGGATCAGGTCGATGCTGGTGTGTGGTGCTCAACAAGGAGCAGCCGCTGTAGGCCACGTCTAGAGGTGGGAAAGAAAGGGCTGCTTTCTTTCCTCATGATCCATTTATTGCAGGTCCCTCTCTGTGGAGGCGTCCTCGAAAAAACCTTTGTGTTTACCGCAAGACTCGCATGGAAAAGATGTTTCTCCCAGTTGTGTTTGTTCTTGGTTATTGTTAGTTATTTGGACAAAGTTGAACAGGGAAGATCCCACAGCACAAATTCTGTCTCAACAAGTATCCAAACATTTTCTGTTTTCATATCACGGATTTGTTGGCTAAACATTAATTCACAAGACCTTAGAGAATTGAAAAACACAACCATAGCAAACCACTTTTTAATTTATCAATCAATAAATGCAGTTTTATATTCACTAACTGTGAATACCAATGGTGGAGAGCAAAAACCTCCAACAGAACCCAACTCAAGGTGGGCGGCCATCTATGAGAGGAAACAACACCCTAAGATCTGCATGACGGCAGAGGTGCTGCATATTCTGTTACGATCTGTTGCCTTGTGTTGTTACCATGAATTTCCCAATTGCTTAGCAGTAAGCTAAGCTAAGAGCCTGGTAGAACGTAATGTATTTAGCATATACGAACATTTAACTCTTAGCGGGTGAGGAAATACATGTTTTTTGCCTTGGAGGCCTCACGCGAAACCGCTTCCTGTCCTTTCGAATAAGATTCACCCGAAGCTCAATAAACAACAAATCCACGTTCTCACTCAGGTCGGTTAAGTCGGTTTGAGTCCTTCTGCTCGAGCCACTGAGACATACATATTTTTTCGAAGCGAAATTGCTCAAACCAAGGGAAAGGCTCAAAAAGCATCTGCATGTTAAACAGATTAAAATTGCATAGATTTCAGACTTTAAGGTAGAAAATATTCAAATGCAGGGCGGCGTGATT
Source organism: Macropodus opercularis (assembly GCA_030770545.1). Classification (NCBI taxonomy): domain Eukaryota; kingdom Metazoa; phylum Chordata; class Actinopteri; order Anabantiformes; family Osphronemidae; genus Macropodus; species Macropodus opercularis. Next base: position 6,515,155 of record JAUCMP010000029.1, on the reverse strand, counting down.
GAAAGAGCTTGTGATTGGAGTTGTTTTGCCCTCTCTTCCTAACACTTGGTGCAGTGCCTAGCCCTCCTCCTCTCACATTAACATGCTTCTATCATTAACCCCCCCCCACGGCCCCACCCACTGCATTATGGGTACAGCCGGATGCAGGAAGGAGAGAATGAAAATGTGTTTCTGTTCTTTTTCCTTGTGAAGCATCTTGGATGAATGATTGATTCGATGGGGAGACTGAGTTCAGGAAGATAGAATCACGGTCTAACGAACGCACAGCCTTAAGACGTATATACTGGAGAACCAGCCATAAATTTATAAACACGCCATATATTAATATATAAGCAGCCCAATGAATATTCAGAAAGGAGGGAATAATGTTTTGTATGTGAACTGTATTCTTTATATTCATTGTCAGGAAGGAGGTAACAAAAGCTCGAGGAGTTGAATCCAGAGCCTGGAGTCTGCTCATTCAGCTATAGCTTACAAGTTATTTTGCTCATAAACCAAGATTAAACGCAGTCATGTTCATTGTCACTGGGTAAATAAATTGCCATTCTCTGTGAGTGACATATGTTTTGTGTGAAGTTGTGCAACACGAGCGCGGGGAGATAACTTCATTTCCAAGCTTTGAGCACAGATGAGGCAGAGACAGTTAGTTCGTGTTCAGTATATGAGCACCTTTCACGGGACAAATGGAATGTCAATCATGTGCCGGTACACAGATGCCTGCTCCCCGGTGGGGCGCGGGATGCTTTCTAGTGATGCAGCTCTGTTGTTCCAGCCTTACTCTGGGTGCACTGGGAATATTTTGTCCTTTTACCCCTCCACATCCCCTCGCTCCATTTCAGATCCCCTGACTATTAAGAATTTTTTTCGGCTCCCCAACTTTGCCTTTTTAGACTTTCCCTCTTCCCACTTGCGTTTCTTTATGTTGTAGAGTAACGATTCTGACCCAACTCTTCCTTTTATCTTCTATTACTTGTTTGTGTCCAGTGTTTCCAATGTAAAGGACTGTACATCACTGTGAAGTGATTATAATGGAGAAAGGGGCAGATCTTTAATTTTTTATTGATATTTTAAAAGTCCCCAGTGTCAAACACAATCACCTCTTTAAATAATGTATGCAAAGCAAACATAATAAAGAGTTGTCAGTCACACACCTGCTACTGCTGCAGAATATGAAAACCATGAAAAGATCAATCAATTCTTTGACTTAAACATAACAAATGATGGTCATACAGCAACAGCATATGCATTTTAAACAAAAATGTATGTTTTATCCAATTAATCCAGACATTTACAAAAATGTTGATGCTGATTGTTCATTGACAACTTATCCACCTGTAGAGACTTTGGATTGTGTGCTTCTGTTAACTCATTTGCCTAAAGTGATTAATTTCTTGCCATTTGTGGACAAATTTCTCAAAAATGGAAACTCCCATATACTGTACTTGCCCTTGTCTTCAAGACCTTCCACGTAAACACAAAGCAGTGATTTGTGGGGAAAAAAGAAATAAACGTTTCCACTTCACCAGCGCAGCTTAAGAGCGTTATTAAAACATGACAAGCCGTTCAGTTGGTAAAGGTGCTTACTCAAGGGAATGCAGTGCTTATACTTTGATTAATTTGCTTGGAGGAGATCTGAAATTCCCCCACTCATGAATATGTGGATGACAGGGAGATTTCTCCGTGACAACTTATCTAAACTGCAGGGCAAAACGATTATGCTAATATCAGGTTGTAGTCATCAATCATCTTGTGTCAATGCGGTGTCAACGCATCGCGCTCCTGATCGTCCCCTCTGGCCGTAGTACTGTTGACGCGTGTGTGTGTGTGTGCGTGTGTGTGTGTGTGTGTGTATTCTCCGCGCATGTACGGATCCTCGTGTTTATTTGGAAAGAGGAATTGATCGTATCCTTATTACGCCTGGGGACTGTTTGCGCAGGGGTGGGTGTTGCTGTTGCGCTTGCGTGGGGCTGAAAGGAAACCGAGAGGATATTAATTAGGCGAACCTCTTGATATGAGGAAAGGGCTACACGTCGGATCCCGGCTGACGTCACAGAGACGCGCCTTAAAACCAAAAGAGCGAGCGAGATGCGCGGTTTGATCAAACACACACACACACGCACGCACGCACGAAAGCAGAGGCGCTGTAGGAGCTGCAGCAGCTGGGCGAGTGGGACGGAAACTCCAGAAGCGCAGAAGTTACTTTTAAATATTCTTTATCCGTGTGCGTAAATGTGCAGTGGACCCAATTTGGACGCGGCGGTAGATGGTTAATATACACGTTTTAAAAGTGAAAAGTGCCCTGGGAAAACTAGCAGTAAAGGAGCGTCAGAGGTCTTCGCTTGGCACGGATGCTGGTGGATGTCGTCTTTGATCTCATTTGAGCCATGGCTTACTCTCAGCTGGGATACACCTACTCCTCCACGCCGCAGGTACGGTCTGGATGTTTACGTCCATAAAGTTGGTAAATAGCACGCCACTGCCTGAACACCGTCTTTTTTATTATTATCGTTATTATGATTGTTGTTGTAGCCATAACCTGTTTGAGACATTGTGAAGAGAAAGCGTTCGTAGACAAATTGCGTTTTAAAATCAAAACCAGCATCTGCCAGACAAAACTGATCATTGCACTTTTCTTGCCAAAGTTTCTGATGAACTCCAGCCCTCTGAGCAGTTGTCTGGAGCCGGGAACGCCTCCGCCCGTTCTGCGCTCGCCGGGGCGTCAGCTCCCCCCAGGCGCCGGCATCGGAGCCTACAGCGGCCCTTATCCAAAGAGCCAAGGTTACTACAACACCTGCACCAGCGACGCCACGGCTCTTTATCCCAGAGTGAGTTTCCCCTTTCGCTTATTGCGTTAGTTTCCTCGTTTCACTTCACAAGGACAAAGGCTGGCAAAGCCGTTGACTGTTCAAAATCAATGGGAATATTGCATAAGATCAAATCTGAGTCTTTCCCGAGCAAAAATCCCTTTGCTATACCAGATATTGCTCCAATGAGGAATTTGTCATTAATAAGTTATTTGCTGGTGTTTTCAGGGGCCACTAGATCCCAAAGACGGAGCTGCATCCATGGGGACGTCTCAGCCTCCGGCTTACTACCCTTATGAATACGTATTTGGACAATATCCTTATGACAGATATGGGTAAGTCAGAAAAGACTGTTTGAATTATTTTAAACTGACCACTTCTAATAGGTGATGAATTCATCATGAAATAAATATCTGTGCAGTGATCTCATATGTGCTTTGGTGTGTAGCATCTGAAGGTTTTAACGCAGTGCTATGGTTGTTACTCCCATTTTTGTTCTAAACTTCATTAATACATGATTTCATGCTCAATAATTACTCATAACAGAGGGAGGAAATTCCCTTCACTAATGTCTAGTCGCACAGCTATAGCAAATGTCATGCTGTCATTTCCCTTCAGGTATTCCTGCGCTGATGGCACATCCCGGCGTAAAAATGCCACACGAGAGACCACCAGCACCCTGAAGGCTTGGCTGCATGAGCACCAGAAGAATCCTTATCCCACTAAAGGGGAGAAGATAATGCTTGCTATCATCACCAGGATGACACTCACACAGGTCAGAGGGTTACATTTTACTTTATTTTTAATTTCTGACCTCTGTTGCTACATAATGTTGTCTTCTAGTTTCTTTCTTACTTCCTTCCCCTCCTTCCTTCAGGTCTCTACATGGTTTGCCAACGCACGCAGGAGGCTGAAGAAGGAGAACAAGGTGACGTGGTCACCGCGGGCTTGTAAAAGCTCTGATGACCGAACCAATGATGATGACAGTGATGAAGCCGAGAAACCACTTAAGTGTGACAAAGACCTTCCTGGTGAGCAGAGTGTGACTCTACAGGGCGTTTTGCTTGTTTCAAGGTTTGCTCGATCAGCTTGCTCACACTTCTGTCTGTTCTGTCTCCGTCATTCATTATCACAGATCAACAGTGTGCAGACCTGCAGAGTGATCTTGAGGACTTCGATCTGCTGGAGTCAGATGCTTCTGACTGTGAACCCAAGTCAGAATATTTACCAGAGGACAGTGACGCAAACCCAAACACAGACTCGAAACATGGTCACCATGAACGCACCTCGGATCCACTGCACGGCAAAGACAGAATATCCCCCGACTGTGCCAAACTCACACCGGTCCAACAACGAAACAACGCCTTCTGTTCCAATGCAGACCTCGGAAACACTCGCATCTCGGTGTCTCTGGACGAGTACCCTCCCTGTATGCTATCGTCCACTGGGTCTTCCTCGTCTGCATATGCTTCAAATATGTGCCTCACTAAAGAAGACAGACAACAGGAATCACCGGTCGCCACGCTCAGAGAATGGGTGGATGGAGTTTTCCTTGGTCCTCCTTTCCAACAGCCCAGGCCAGCTGAGGTGTGGAAAGGCTTAAGTGATGATGTGGCAGACGGCAGAACACCGGGACGGTCCTTTGAAACTGTTAGACGTTCATCATCTCTGTTGTCCAACTAATGCGTCATCAACAGACTGTTTCAAACTCTACTGCACATAAAATAAAAAGTCTATATTTTTGTTGTTGTGACTTGACAAATTGCTAAGTTAGTGTGTCCTGCGTCTGTCAAGCTTTCTATTCCCACATGACGCATTGTGCAGTTTGCTTTTTATGACGGTGCCACGTTCATCGATAAGTCACTGTAGCACAATTTTCAAACAGTGGGGCTTCAGTTTCAGACAGAAGTTCACAAAAGCAGGCTTCTTGTTTGCTTCTGCTGTCGTAAATGACAAACAAGAGCAGTAGATAAACTATGTGGACTAAGGCTTCATGTCCCAGTCAAAAATTTAGCATCTTCTTCATATGCTGACCCATATAAGATTCTTTAGAAAGCACTCACCCAACACCCTACTGAATGCAGACAAGCCTTGAACTTGTACTAGAGTGGAAACCGCATCGACTGGAAGAATAGAAAGCTTGGCAGAGCTGGTGTGTTCAGGTACACTTCCTAAGCCAAATGCTGTTTGGGGTTTAGCCAATGGTCAATTAAAACATGATGCTCCCATTTGGACATTTTGACAGGCTTTACTCTACAGCTGACAGACTCTCACGGGCCCCATCAGTGGTCATGTGTGAGCAAACTGCCGTCACCTTACACTTCCCTGCAGCGGGGGGTTCACACACTTGAAAAATATACAGTATTGTACACTTGCACTATAGCCTGAACATGCACTGAGTCACAAAAATAAAAGGAGTATTCTGTAGCATGGCGACGTTCTCTGACTGTGCCTTTGCATTAGCTGTCCACTGTACTGGAACCACTGCTCAAATCAGTTTGGATGATGTAAATACTGCTCAGTAATTGTGGAATTTCGTTCAACGGCTTTGTGTATGTGTTCGAATGTTTGTGTGTGTTTGGAGAGAGTGGAAAAGGGGAAGTGGGTGCTATTCAGCCGTGACTAATAGAAACACACAGAGGAGGGTGCTGCTAAATTGTTAAATCGATGCCACTTCCACCTTGGCTCCAGATATAGCTGCAATCAGCGATGCGCCCTGTTTCATTAGGCTGTTTTTGACTTTGTCAACCTGGGACTGTAAGAAAATCCACCACGCGCTAAATGCCTTATGAAACCTCTTAAGTAATTTGAAGTTAGTGTCACATCTTTATCCACTCCAGTGATTTTCCATACAACCAAGAATAGGAAACATCACTGAAATGAACAAAGAAATGAAGCTCATCAGGCCTGAATGTTTTATAAAAAAACACATTTTCATCAACCTTAATTATTGAAGAAAACTTCACAAATGCAGCACACAAAACATTTAAACCAACACTTTCTAAAACAAAGCCCAACAAGAAACGTGAGAAGTTATTTTTTCACCCCCATCTTTCTCCTCCTGTTTTCGATTTAGGAACAGTGATAAAGTATTTATCAGAACAGAGGAGGGATCTGCCTGGGCTTTGTATGGAATTAACCATTTCAGATTAAATAATTCAGGATGAATTCAACTGAGAATTTCATTCTGTTTCTGCCTCATAAATAATTCAGATTTAAGATGATAAATAATGACATCTGACTTTTTATTTCTGTAAAGTTTCTTCCTTCTACTCACTGTGAGGCACACACATATTCAGACGATATACACACTAGTATTAATGTTAAACAAATCTCTGATTACATTTTCTAAATTGAAGTTGTCAGAAGTCATATAATTTTTGTTCCCCTGTTAAAACCCTGAGATGAATATAACTTCAAAAGAAGTAGATAGAATGGCAGCCTGATAAGACATCAGCCGAGTGTTAAGTGGGGTTAAGTGTTACAGTTCTCACTGTTAGCTGTTAGAAACACAGGCTACTCTGGGATGCTTGAGATGTATATAATTTGATCTAGAGCAATATAGTGTTCAATATTAAATCTAATCTAATCAGCTCATTCAAGTTGTTAAAATGAGTTCACCTGTTTTCAATGTTACGATATTTTCTTCTAACCTTTTTTCAAAATACATTAGCATTTGTTGTAAAATCCATAAGGTAGCATCACACAATCATAATTGTGACTCAGAAACTGGAGAAAGCCAGAGAAAGGTGGGATCATAGTCATGCCATTCAGTATCTCAAGTCATTTCTGACCCGTTTTCAAGCTTGGATATGAGAGGTAGTGATCTCCATTGTGGCATCGTCTTTCTTCTCCTATACTGATTCATTAACATGCTGTGCTCACTGGACAGCACATGAAGACTCAATTCATCCAACACAAAGTGCTGCGCAATACGTTTTTCTAACATGAGTTTTACATCATAAGTGTCACACATCTGGCACCCTCCTAACACAAGGGTCCCCTTAGCTCTGCCAACCACAAATACTTAATATTACACAGTATATGGTCATTTGAGCCAATATATAGTAAAAACCTTGATTACACCTGCTTTGATGAGATCTGAGTGAACTACTATTATTTTTGTTAAATAATTAAAACTGGTTGTGAGTAATTCCTTCGACAACAACCTTTAACTTGTGTAATTACGATGTAAAATGTTGCCAGTCTCTGCCCTGTTTCCAGTTGGTAATTTAAATAAAGAAACATTTTTCTTTTGTAAGATTTCCTCACAATCATCTCTCTCACCTCTGTTGTTCACACTCTGTAACTTGCTCCACTGATCTCTCACACTTTTCTCCCCTTAATCTTTCTTCCCTCACCCATATCCCTCTACACCCCTTCCCACCACCACCCCCCGCTCCACTTGTCTCACCTCACCTCTGCCTGCTCTCCGCACACAAGTGAGCCACTCAGCGGCAAGTCGGACACGAAGGCCTGCTCCCTGGGCCGTATAATGTGGTTAAGTCTAACCACGCTGCAGGACTGGACGAGGAATGTTTGCTTGTCTAGTCCAGGAGATACTTGGCCTTATGTGGTTCATGGAGGAATTGACATACAGGTGAAAGGCAAAAGAGCTTGTTCTATGCAGGAATGCATTGCTTAAATAACACTTGGTCATAATATTATTATATTTCACACTCTGCAGCCCTTTTTTCTGAATTCTTCCACTTTTAAAATTTCTGTTGGAATGTCTGCACAGAAGTACTGACAACTTTAAATTACTCCTCTCTGCACCTTCCGTCTGACACCTATTTCCTTTCAACACTGTGTCTCTGTCGCATGCTGAAACACACACACACACACACAATCACTGGTGTGCGTATACACACGACTCTAAGTCTCTTGTGTCTTGTCACACACACTTTGGTTTTCTGGGGCTATCAAAGTGCTGAGTGCAAACTCTCTTCTCCAAAAACTGTCACATTTAGCCAGAGGTGTCTTGCTCCCTGCAGTAACCCTCTGAGCTCCTGGCACAAGAACAAGTCATTATTTCCATGGTAAAGGTCAGAAGCTCTGTCACCTGACTCTAAAGTGCTACTGACTGTAACCCCCCCCCCCCAAGACACTGACCAAAGGTCAGTTTTCTGTTTTGGCTCCCACACAGTACATATAGATATGAAGAGGATCTGCTGCTCCCAGATCTGCGGATGAGCTCGATGTGGTGACAGTGGCTTCCTGACACGGTGGTTCAGATAACTGGCTGCAGGGAGCTCCATAATGAGCCTCGGGGTCTGTAATGTGACACGTCTTCAAGGAGAAATATTTTAATAGGGCAATTACAGCGACAAAGAGGATGTTTTGTGTAGATGAGTGATTGTTGTGGAGGAGTGCTGTGTCACGAAATTCAGTGGCATTTAACTCCATTATCTATTGTGTGGCTCAGTAGTAAAAGGATTTTAAATATCATTAGTCTCTTCTGAGTTTGTCTTTGTGTGAGCGGTCTGACGTAACAGTGCAGATCACATTATGCTTAAGAGTTGTATTAGCAATTACTATTAAATATTATGCAGACTGGAAGTAGATAACAGGATGTAGCCATAGACTCCTGTGGTGATTTGACAGTTTGAATGAAAGAATAAGTCTGTCTCCAATCGGTTCAGGCCACCTTTATATTCATTATCTATCAGAGATACCCGACATATATAATATTAAGTAATATTCTATTCTGATGGGTGATGTGTTTAAGGGCAGTGAATAATTAAAAGCTCTGTTAGATCTAGCACAAAAACACACTGCTGTTTAATTCAGCACAATTCATATGCTCAGTTTCATTTCAAGATTTCGCCCCAGGCAGTGCCTCCAACTCATCCGACCACCACCTCTGAACCACTCAGACTTATCAACCGCAAGACCAACCAGTCAGCACTCTGACACCGACCCAGCTCGCCTGCCTCATTTTAACAATGCACCTCTCTCCCCTTCAATCATCCAAAGTGGTCTGACTATAGATGAGGTTAAGTAAAGCATAAGCTCCACTTCCAGGAGTCACCAGGGCCAATTATATCAGCCTGACTACTCTTCCCAACCTGAGCTCCATGGTGTGGAAAATGCAGTTCCACTGGCTGCATCACTGGGGACAGAACAGGCTAGTGCTGTCTGGAGCCCGAGCCAAGCGCAGGCCAATTTGGCATGCAGAGGTCTATGGAGAATAAGCCTGATGAAATATATATATGATCTTCTTCAAACATGTATTGTTCCGCGAGGCTGTGTCTTATCAGGCTGGCTCCCTCACGATGTCTTCCAGGCTTGGCAGACCAAGACACTACAGTTCAGATTGTGGGGGGCTGATACACAAAGAATGCTAAGGTCCTCTCAGTGTTTTTAATTGCAATCACAAGCAATCAGTTATTCATGCAGGACCGAAATTTATCCCGCTCACAACTAAGGAGCTGTTGACATACGATAAGCTCCCTGAAAAACTGACCACCTGGATTTCATTGGTTGAAACCATCCTAGAGCTTTATTATCAATGTTATTTAACCAACTGTGGTCTGATCAGTAGGAACTGATCTGAAACTTTTATCATAGCATTTCTCTCTTTACGTCACCCTTGACTACTGGGTTTTCTCAACCTGTGAACATAATCAAAACACTGCTGACCCCTGCTTGTCACAGAGAGAAATGCAGCCAGGGCATTTGTGTGGAATAACAAATACACAAAGGAGCAAAATGTAAATTTACTTGGTTATAGAGCAGTGAGCACATTTCATATGCTGCGGCTTCAGATTACTTAGATGTTTTCTACACGGTACTGAAATAAGGTTTAAATGATTTTTCAGAAATGGAGATTTGAACACATCATAATTAGAAATGTCAATATTTTACGTAAAAGTTCAAGTTAAAGTGTAACAAAAAATCTATTTTTAATTTCTTTAAATGAGTCTAGTAATGAACAAGACATTTATTAAAAATGTTATAAAAAGAGTAACAAAGGACAGACAGGCAAGGTACAATTTATTAATCAATAGGGAAATTTATACAGAGAAGCGAAGACAGAGGTAAGATGTCAGTGGTGATGCTTCTGCTTGAACTGTAGTCCACAGTAGCCACATGTGCCCACTTTGGTGTCTTTATCCTGGAGGCAGAGTAAAGTCAGAACCAAGCCCAGTTACAATTTACAGCCTGGAATCTTTGATGATTCTACCCTTGTCTATTAATATGCTTATGCGACAGGTGACGCACCAGATTGATGTAGACTTTGGGATGGCCCAGAGCTCCTCCGCCTCCATCACAGGACACAACTCTGGCCTCAACATCGGTTACCGGCTCCTCTGCCACCAACTTGATGGCAAAGTTCTTATTCACCTTGACATTAAAAAAAGACTTGTGTCATTATCTGCTCTTATAGTGTGATTTGTGGAAAGTAAACAGCAGAGACGCTCAAAGTCAGCTACTCAGACACGTCACATAAGCCTCATTAGGTCCGTCTATTGGCCCATCTCACCTCTTTCTGTCCAACAGCGAACCTGGCTCTGCGGGGATCCTTCTCATCATAAACCTGGAAAGCAAACACTGAAGTCATAAATTACCCTAGAAGCCCATATACGTCAAGAAGCCAACGTAACTCGTCTGTTTTGGTGGCTGAGCCACTTCAGATGTTCTTGAAAACGACTTCAAAGATAATTATGCCTACGTGTTATAAGCCAACAAATCACAAAAGGAAACATTTGGAACAGAGTGATGTGGAGAGGGGCACGATGATGGAGTCATCAGGACCGACACAAAGCTCACTAAGCTAACATTAAGTCCCTCAATGCTCCTGGCGGAAGCGCCGTTAAAAGCTTACCTGTCCGGTGTGAGTGACGACCTCACCAGTGCTGGAAACCTCTAAGCTGTAACGATTAGCCGGTACAGACGACAATCTTAAAGGTGAGACAAGCACATTAGCCTTTTTGGTGAAGGACAGAACTCTGACAAGCGCAGCCGCCATGTTTACAACAGCCTGGTTTCCCAAGGTGCCTTGCGGAGAAAACTGATTATCCTGTAGCTTGTGCCCCGAGTTTAGTACTACAGGTTAAACTTACAATTTTATTGCGTGTCAGCTTCAGTATGCATTTTGCTTAAGTTATAGTATGTAGGCATAGATAATGAAATACACGTTGTATTACATTTGTGTTGTCGTTGAAGTCTGTTAACAAACAAAGAGATAAGAGTTGGCCACATTCAGGCAGAGGGTTCTGGCTAACAGGCTAATCTGAGGGTTTACTAGCCATACTCTATCTTAACCCGGAAGTTAATGCGGCTCATATTCAAGATTAGCATCGTCGTCGTGTTGTTGCGAATAAAACTCTACCTACGCTATACCGCCTGTTTTAACGCCTAGACGTGTTTTGCGAGGTTTGTTCGCGTTCTTTGCCTTTTGTTACCATTGTGTGATACAATCAGCCCTTGGTGGGTCGTGGTTTCTGTCCAGCGGCGCTAGCAGGTCGACTTTTCACATGCTTGTCTCCTTGGCATGTTTCATGCTATGTAGCCTGCTGTAGCTGTATTTTCTGTTACGTCTGTCATTTGGTGTTTGAATAAGCTGTTTACATAATGAGCCAAACTTACAGAATGGTGACATCTGCGTTTTTCTCTTGTTACTTTCTGCTCGGCAGCCTTTGACACAATGACACCTCTCCTGTTGAAGCGCCTGGCTTCCTCCCTGACTCGGCAAGTGGTCCAGCTGAGCTGGTTTGATCTGACATGGTCCTCATCAGCAGCCAGATGTCTCTACACCTTTACCCAAGCCCCTCGCACATTGCTGCTTTCCTCAGCTAAAGTCAGCTCCAACCAGCCCCTCTTATCTGGCTTCCCTGCTCACTGTGGGTCATCCCTACCGGGGCAGTGTCAGCATCTTCCCTGCATCCAACCTTGTGCAGGGATGAAAACCAAGTCTGCTCTGAAGAGGCGCTGCAAAGACTGTTTCTTTGTCCGACGGAGGGGACATTTATTTGTGTTCTGCAAGACAAATCCAAGACACAAGCAGAGGCAGGGCTAAAATGTGTAATGCTTTCAAAAAATACTTGGTAATCGTGTATATTAACAAAGTGTAATAAATAGTTTGGGTGAAAATTCTAATTTTTCTACACATTCGCATTGTTTTTCTCTTACCAGCAAGGAATAGAACCATTGATTACGTAAGAATAGTTTACATTAATTCACATTTCTCAAAAACTAGCATTCTCCAGTAATTGTTTTCAATTTCAACCTATTGTATTAAAACAAACTTATTTTTCATGGTTAGTATCTGTACATGACAGTCCTATAGTTATATTTAACAAAATATCTGCTCATTCAGCAAACAAGAGCCTAAAATCATCATTTCATCATATTGTATGCTTAAAATATTAGTCAATTGCTATTCGTTCTTAATTCGAAGGAGAAAAAAAAACTTGGATCAATTATAAGGTTATTGTATGTATTTCTTTTCCTACATTCTTCCACAGGAGGGAGCCAAAGTTTTGCTGCAGTAATTAAAACTCCTTCCTGACATGGTAATGAGGCTTTTGTTGTGTACGTTGTTTAAGTGATCTATCAGTGAAGTATGTTTTAAACATTTTTCCTGAAACCAATAGCCATCATTAGTTTCACAGTAAGTCTTCTATCACTGAACGTGACCATGAAGTGTTCTCATTCTCATTAATGGCTATAACAAAGGGCTTCAGTCAATGATATCATCAATCCATATTTCTAAATGAGTCACGAACTTCATAAAACTGAATTACAGACATTTGTTTTTTTTGTGAGGGGAAACTTTTTCGCCTAAGGGATCAATGGGTCTCTTTAGTTTCAGTGCGCCACACAGTATGAACGGGCAGAGCCTGTGATCTAAAAATGAAAGACACAGATAAAATTGATGGGTGGATCAAAAACGGAGCCACACACTACGTCAAAAAGATCCATATCAGAGGATCAATCACCACAAACATCTCTGGCACACATTCCACAGAGATCCTCTGAATTCGTATGTTATCGGCGTGTCCTGCAGTGTGTGCATGTGCCAGTGAACATCTGAACTTGAACGCGTCTTTTAACTATTTAAGTGATGCTAAGTTTCTGAAAGTTGACTCATGGCAACTGACAACTTCACCTGAATGACCGAGAATCTCCACGGACGTTGAGACAAGTACGCGTTCGTGCGCGCGAGACATATCTCGCCTTCACAATAAAAGGTGTAACAGGCCGCATCCCGTTGCTTTATGTTTATAAGTTCACAAAAGCGAATGGTTTCAATATGGGCAAAGTATAAATATGGTGAATATATATGCAAATAAAAAAAGGTTAACATGATCATTTTGAAGACTTTGTTTAACAGGAAGTCGCGTCGTTTCATCTCAGACATGTGCTCGCGACCGGGCCCCGCCCAGCGCCTCCTACTCCACCCCCCTCCTCCTCGTGCAACATCAGTCTCTACCGAAGCCAGAGGAGGCAGAGTGGTGTGGAAAACACGCTTCTGCTGTAGAACACAACGAATACAACGGTACACACAAGACATTGTGGATACAATCGTTTGCCCCTAACAGTTTTGGGAGAGTGTGTGTTTGTCAAAGATGAAGGCGTCAAACAGTTGTTCTTCCGACGTGGGTCGAAACCCCTTTGTCCACGAGCTGAAATTCACCGTGACAGAGAAGATAAAGGTAAGACCGTTACGACAACACGAGTTGAGCACATTTTTGCTGTGTCGCGTTTCTGATCGTCTTAAACGACTGTGTCGCGTTTATATCGTGTGCAAGTCGTGAAATTCACCACAGTCCAACGTGACCCGCCGTGTTCGCGTCCCACTCTGCTGGCAACGTGAAACTTTACACTGTTTGCCAACAAACTTGAGGAAAATATGTTTATTCCGTCCTCAGCGAGAAACAACTGGGCAAAACAACAAGAAACGATCCGAGGGGAAATAACACTTCCAGTGACGACCTCAGTCGTTAAGTACCGTGTGCGTTTTGCACATTAGCCAACATTAAGCCCTGCATTCAACCATTTCATTAGCTCACGTCGTTCTCCAGGTTCTTTCGTGGGCTCCACGTATTGCCGGCGCTTCCCCGTTTGCTTCATTGTTAGTTACATGATACTTGTGGTGTCATTACTAGACCAGACACTACCCCACATTTCCCTGAATCAGGCTGCGAAGCCAAGAGTTAACTTTTGATTGAATTTGCATGTCACACATTTGCATTTGATCGGGAGCAGCGCACCTGCAAACAGTGGGAAGTGTTTCTACGAAGAGCCACTTAAATCTGTATGTGCAGTAGCTGCTGAACTGACAGGTTCAACACGGTCGCCTGTGCTTGACTTCCTCCACATCACCCGCGTCCCGGCATATACTTCTCTGTTCCTTGTGGTTTGTTTTGACTCATCCTATTGAATCAACACCCAGGCAAACACATGCACGCAGTGTTTACACTTTAGTGTTAGCACAGTTAAGCAAGTTTGTGTGGACTTGGATAGTCTCTCGTCAGAATGGATCTGGATTGACAAATGGTTTGGGTTTGGTTGAGGCCGTTATAAGGGATCTGTTCAGACACATGGGAATGCCACAGTGCTGGTTCTGCCACAGTTAGTGCAGCTGTGGCTACATCTTAAATCAGCTACTGGGGTCGATTTAATCCATCTCCCGGTGGACAGCGGGCAGGCTGAAACACCTCCTCATCAATCATTGTTGGTGGTGGGTTTGCTAATGGCACCTTTAGTACATACATAGTTCTTATGGGGTTTTTTTTTTTTTGCCCTTAAACAGTCAGATAGGAGGAAGTGCATTCTCTGCCGTGCTGCAGCAGTTGTTCGCCCGTAGCCCCGGGGCCTGTACAGCACGTGCTTTCTTTAATTCAACGCAAAGATTACAAAGCGCAAGACAAAGGAAATCAGTCTTTTCTGTTCTGACAATTTTTTAACAGCGATGTTTCAATGACAAAAGCGCCGAACCTTGCACTTATAAAAACCTCATCAGGACCTAAAGCACTTTACACTCCTCACGTACACAAACACAGAGGGGGCAAATTGGGGTTCAGTGTCAACGGCCCATGACAGCAGTAGGAGGATGATCTCATCACCTCCTTTCAACCCCGGTCTTGCTAGAGGTGTGTGTGTCAGTCAGGTGTATTTTTCCACTTCAGACACGTATGCAGACTTCTGTCATCTACTTTAAGTGCCCGTAAACAAAGGCTCTGGTTTTAGACCTGCGTACAGTGCAGCGTATGACTGCACAGAGACCAGCCGGTTTTACAAGGCATGTGTTGTTGAATCTTTGGGTTTGTGCCATACAACGTGTACATAAGTATTCTTCCCCCCGAGCCGTTGGCCTTCCTAGACACATGTTTTCAGAGCAAAAGCAGACATTATTGGCTGTACTGAAGACCAACTAGGTCAG
This sequence comes from Macropodus opercularis, assembly GCA_030770545.1. NCBI lineage: Eukaryota > Metazoa > Chordata > Actinopteri > Anabantiformes > Osphronemidae > Macropodus > Macropodus opercularis. Next base: position 6,499,960 of record JAUCMP010000029.1, on the reverse strand, counting down.
CAAGTGAAACAAACAGAGGGGAGCACTAATACAGCTGAGTCATACATTTCTGAACTGTGAGAATCACACACATACAGCTGACCGCTCTTTAGCTCAAGGACCAAATACTTGTGACATTCGGTAGCGCTTCAATGTCCAGAGACGACTTAGTCTCAAGTGTTACATGATGCTAGAACAGATTTTAGAAGTTATACTGTTGATGTTTAACATGTTCTAATTATCCTTGGATTCAACCTAGTTGGCTCCATTCCCACTGCTTGTCCTTATTCCTAAATCTGTACTGAAATTCAGTCCATTTACATGCACTCAGCTGTCTTTAATCATTTGATTCACAATACTGAGATGGATTACGCGTAAACATATATACCAACGTTACCAAATATGTACTAAGCTGCATGCTAGACTGCCGGACAGGGCTAAAAAACGCTAACAAATATTTGTACGACTAGCAAGTTGTTGTATTTAAGAAGCTTCAAATGTTTAGTAAAGTCTGTTATTTTAGTTTTTCTTTGGTAAGAAACTTACTACACAGTTTTGGTCATTTTGTGGAAAGGGGCTACATTTACATTTATACAATAAATCAAAAACTGTGATACACGTAAAGCCAGTGGAGCATAAATACAGCGTACAGTAAATCGTCAGCCACGCATTTGCTTGTACTCGCATAAAATACTATAAATTGCTCCTCTGTTCCTGCCCCAGCTCATTCTAATGCCACCTCCTAAGAGAATGTCAGTGGGCCTTCATGGATGCATTGAAGCTCTGATGAGTGCACTGAGCACTAGGCATGGAGGGCAGAGAGGCATCATAAATCACCACTTTACTGTTTATTTATTAATACACCCCTTCGCTGTGCACCTACACTCCTCAAGCGAGAGAAACAGACAGAGTGGAAGGATGAGACAGGAAGGTGGGAGGGGGGTTAGATATGATTCCCCCGAGTAATGACAAAAAACACATGAATGCAAAGTAGGATGAACACAGCAGTGTGATAAATAAAGGGCAGCTGAGCAAATAGATACAGGGAGTGAAAGAATGATGGATTGATTAGGGCAAAACTCCTCTGGGATTGGGGATTACTATAAGGCCGGCTGGGAGGTTGATGAGAGGGGAACGAGGGAGCATGAAGGAAGTGATTAATAGATCGAGTGGTGGTTGGACAAGGGGGATGGAAGAAGCTTAATGTCTGAATTTACACCGGAGGCTATGACTCTTTGACCCTGTTAGTACTCACACACACACCACATCCCTCTCATTACCCAGTGGGAGAAACAACATGACAGGCAAGTCAGCTGATCTGATCTCTGCTGGGACACTCTGGCAGTCAGTACCTTTCTTTTAGTGAAAGACTCGCACACAGCTTGCAGAGTTGCCTTATCTCTTCCCCTGGCTTATTGTTTATACAGTAAAACGTAACTGTTATGCAAAAGACCTTGGCTAATGTCAAATAGTCAGGCTTCACATATGCATGACATGTACAGTGTCGATAAAAAGTGTTCTCCCCCTGAGGAACGTGGTTTCACATTTAGTGTTACATGTCGAAGTGAAACTAATAACAATTAGCAACAAGTTGGTAAAGAGAGTCCAGTGTGTTTTCTCTTCTCGTAGTAAAACCTTTCATTATGGTCGCTTTTATTGATTGATTCTTATTGATGCTGCTGCTGTACAGCTCAGCGTTGAACTCTACTGAGCAGCACAGTATTATTCTTCTTTGTTTTATCCCATACCGTAAATCGGACTGAACAACAGCGATTTGGCCCAGAAGAAAACAGCCTAAGTCCGTCGAGCGAGACGACCTGGTTCAAAATGAACAATTAACAACGAACGTTAACAGAACACTAAGGAACATGTCAGTTTCTAGTAGTCTGGCAAACCAAGTGTGACATTCTGTGTGTGTATACTGGATACACAGCAGTTTGTTGCTTCTTTTAGACACATGAATGCATGTCGTCTCCTGCAGAACATGCAGGTATGTTCTGGACTGGAATGTGCTCTGTACCATTTCAGTAGTTTGACACTGTGCCAAAGGAAAAGTTGTAATGGTGCACAGAAATGCAGCGGAGCAGTAAAGCTGTTCGTACATTTCTCACACACGCTGTCCTGTTTTGTCTCTCTGCAGATAGGACTGATGTCTGTCACGGTGTTTCCTGTGCGGCTGCTGCTGGTGTCCTTCTTCATGCTGCTGGCTTGGCCCTTTGCTTTCACCGCCTCTATAGGCCGTTCTGAGTTTGTTATCGAACCACAGTCATTGTGGAGGAGGTGTGTGTTCAATTGCTGTTCAGAAGTGTACATAACAAATGTGGGATCTTCTGACTAGCACATTGACAAATGGGAAAACAAGACAAGCTATTATGGATTGTGTGTACTTAATTTTCCTATATTCTATGTCTGTTGACAACTAAATGTTCTTCTCACTGTGTCAGATTCATAGACGTGTGTCTACGAGTCATCATGCGGGCCATGTGGTTTTGCGGCGGTTTCCATTGGATCAAGGTTAAAGGGGAACGTGCGGCACCCTCTGAAGTTCCTATCCTCACTGTGGCACCACACTCCTCCTACTTTGATGCCATTCCTGTCACCATGACCATGTGCTCAATTGTTGCCAAACTAGAGAGCAGAAGTGTTCCAGTCTGGGGAAGTGAGTAAATATGAGACCTATTCCACCTGTTCCCCTTTTTGGTTTCTCCAACTGAAAGCATAATATGAGCTGTTCTTATCTTAAGATGGCCTCATGTAGGATATAGGCCGCTGTGAAAAGCAGCAAACAAATCGTTTTTAGTTGACGCACATTCACCAACTTTTCATCATCATCATCTCACCAGCTTTGATCAGCTACATCCGGCCAGTGTTTGTTTTTCGCTCAGACCAGAACTCCAGAAGAAAAACTGTCGAGGAAATCAAACGGCGAGCACAGTCTGGAGGACAGTGGCCTCAGGTAATCTACGTGAATATGCACGCTACGATACGCACAGACACACCCGTGTAGGCTGAATACAGGAGTGGATTAAATATAGAACATAAACATAGTGAGATTAACTGATGTACCTCAGTCACACGGATCAAAGCTGGGTGAAAAACAATGCAGAGTCCGGTGTAATGGCAGATGTTTGAGCATGGACTTGCACACAACTTAATGCATATGTGTTTGTTTCAGATCATGATATTTCCAGAGGGAACATGCACCAACAGATTGGGTCTCATTTTGTTCAAGGCTGGTATGTGTTCAACCCAGCTCTATTCTTAAGGCTGATTATGTTACCAGGTGGAAGGTGGCATGGGTGTGTTGTCTATTCACTTCTCCTCACACAGTCTGTGTCTGTGTATTTTAATGTTCACTGTGCCACGTTTGCATGACTTCTCTGCAGACACCTCCAGTCTTTTTCAGGGTTTCTGTTCGAAATGTCACTTTTATCTTCACCTCTTGTGTCCATCTTTGTGTGTGTTACCAGTTGTTATTCAGAAAGCATTTTTTTTCTCTTCATATTTACATGTGAAAAATTGGTGAATAATTGAATTTAGCTTGTATTAAATAATGTATGAACCACCTGTCATCCATCCGTCCATTATAGTAACTGCTTGTCCTATTGAGGGACATGTCCTAACTGTCAATGACGACAGGCAGGGTACAACCTGCACAGGTCCATCCCTCTGCAAACACATACATACATGCAGTACAGTCAACATTCTCACAACTATGGGCTACTTCTGCTTATCCTTAACGCGTGTTTCCCACGGAACGCAAGTCTTGTACTTGTACTAGCATATGAATCACTCGTTTTTTTTAAAAATCCAGACCTTCACTGTGTTGCAGAATGATATCTGTCAGGGTATATATAGCATTTGGCTTCAGCTGGCGGTGTTCATGTCTTAGACTTAGACATGTTTTTAAGTAAAATTTTTAAAGCAAGTTAAAAACTTCAAACGTCGCCACTAAAACTTGTTTTACAAGGCGCAGCTTTAGCGCTTGAAGCCTTACAGTTTTTTTTCGATTGCTAAACGACAGTGAGCACAACTGGAGTCACATGTGCAAAACTCTACAGTCTGCTCTACCAACAATCACCTGAGCTAAACAGTTCACATCACCTGCAAAACTCTAAACACATGGCACAAAACAGGCTCAGTGCAGCAAAACACTATGCACAACCGTCACTGAGATAACACACACTATCACTCAGAAAACACTGAGAGAAAAAACACTAGCACCAAGCACCAATACAGACAATACAAACTTAAACCTTTACAGTGTAAAGAATTTCAAAGAAAAGAGAAACATTCTGTCATAAGATTTATTTAAATGTTTGGAACATAACAATTCTTTAAGGTAAATGAAAATTAGTAGTTTCCAACATCACTTCTAAAGTTCTCTCTTGCCATGAACCTGGGGAAGAACCTTATGCATCCCTGGAGTCCTCTGGACTCGTGTCCTCACATCCAGCACACATATCTTCCAGAAGAGACATTTGGTCATGTGTGTGGTGATCAAACACTTTCCACCTCCAGGTAGAGAAAACCTCCTCTATTGGGTTGAGGAAGGGTGAATATGCAGGCAGGTACAAAATTTGCCGCCCTTCTCCCTCCACAAACCCGTCTTCCTTGTTCCATTTCCATTCCACTATTGTTTCAAGTGAAAAGTTAATGATGAATGAAGCCAAGATCTTGGGCAGGCAGCCATCAGGGGCCTAGGCATTACAAAATATATGGCCCTGAAAAGCTGAGCCCTACCACCTTACTTACGAAAGTCAAGTAGTAGTAGTCAAGTGTCATTTCTCTGATCGTGTCCATAGCTGTTTCCAGCATAGGTCAACTAGTAAATCAAAAGCTTTTTCCTCTGGCCCAGCAGGTTCTTAGAGGACATCTACTGTAGATCACAAACCGGTTGGTAGTTAGTCTGAAATCCAGCCGAGGGTCATTATCATCCAGAGCAGCTGAGAGAACAATCACATCTCAGAACAGATTTTGGTTACGGTCATTTTTACTTGACGTGGCCGCTGTGTGTTCAGAGAGGCTGTGTGTTTATCGCCTTTTTTCAGTTTTCATTCCATTTAGTGGCTGAACTTGTTAATGATTAAGAACGGATGAAGTTGTCTGCGTAGCTGCCAGCACTAGGTGTAGGTGTCTGGGCAAGGTACAGCGCCTTGTTAAAGGAGGCCTCGACAGGAACTGATACTTTAAACTGTTTTTGACTTTTTTTTTCACCTTGAGTTTGTGTGTGTGTGTGTGTATATTGTTATGTTATGTGTTATGTTGTCAGACATTGTTCCCGGACTGCTCTGTGTAATCCCCTCTCTTCCAGTCTGTAATTCTGTCACTCCCAGTAAGCCCCGGCGATCACACCCTGTGTGTTTGTCCAGTTTGATCTGACTGTTGTGTGTTGTCAGTGCTTTTTGGATGTGTCTCCTCTAGTTATTTCTATTCACTGCTCCCCACACAACAGAGCAACCGCGTGACAGTCTGTGTTTTAATGTGCATGGTGCCACGTTTGCATGACCTGCTCTGCAGACGACTCCAGGCCTTTGCTCCTTTTCAGAAGGCCCACGAACCACCGTGCCACCTGTTTTAATAGAAACATTGCAGCGTCTATAGTTTTCATGTCAGTTAAGATTGGTCGAATCCCCAATTGCAAAAGCTTCTGCTTATTACTCATTGAATAGTATTAGTATGCATTTAAATCTCTAATACTCTCCATTGTTGTCTTTTCCAGGTGCTTTCATACCTGGACTCCCAGTTCAACCAGTGGTGCTACGATACCCAAACAAACTGGTAAACGCCTCGCATCCAGTCCATCTCTTTTCTTTCCCCTCAGTTAAAGACTGTAGAACTTTGGGCCTAGCCTGACTCCACCCTTACATACACTGTGTACACACACCTGTGATGTAATGGTTTCTTTCCCTTACACTACTAGACTCCCTCTTGTGTTAAGGGTGATATTTCATCCCCCGCTTTTCTCTCTTTCTGTCTCCCTAGCTCAAACAAAACGTCACAGCTGAATGCACTTGACTTATCTCAGTCCAAACCTAAACCTAATTCTAACCATAACCCTACAACAGCCCTTTGAAACTGAAATGTTGTCACAGCCGTTCTATGAAACATATATTTTCTATGTATTCACGCAACTTCATAAAGACATGAACACACACAGTGGTGTCATGTCTCTCTGCACCTCTTCTCACTCTCTCATGAATTATGCAGTTATTATTACCTCAGTTTTTCTTTCTTTGCCTTGTCACTGTTTGCGCTTGTGCTGCGTTGACTTACTGTGACTAAAGTGACAACACGGCAGCACGAGTGAGTACAAAGAAAATGTGAACAATTGTTTTGCTAATCTACGAGACAATATTTCTACAGCATCTGTTATAAGCTTCTGCCTTGTGCAGCTTGGGATTGAAATAATAGAAATCTACCAAAGTCAATAATAAGAGAAGCTAATTTTTGTGTAGTTTTTAAAATCTTGTTTGTGTTGAGCTTCTGTTTTGTTCCTCACTATAGGATACTATTACGTGGACATGGCAAGGCCCTGGAGCGTAAGTATTTGTTCCGTGTTTGTCTCACACCTATCATTACCATCACACACAGCATCAGCTGCCCTCTACAGGACACCTAGTTGTATTTTTCATCATTCCTTCCATTTTAAAGTAATATGGTAACATTCTGTAAGCAACGCTATTATCTGTTCAGTCTTGTCATCAATCAACTTATTTAATTCCATCATTTCATGTAGAAAAATCAAACCACTTCCTCTTTTTTCCAGCTTCAAGATCTTATGGCTCACTCTGTGCCAACTACATAATCCCATGGAAATAGAGGTGAATGTCAGTAATACAGTAGTTAAATACTTGCACAGCTTCATGATAACAGGATCATTTTCGTATTCTCTCTTTTGCTAGTATTTACCAGTTTACACTCCATCAGACGAGGAGAAGGAAAACCCTGCCGTGTTTGCCAATAATATCAGAAAGATTATGGCCAAGTATGTTGCATTGTATCAATTTTCCCTGGGCCTTCACAAAAATGTGGGCCTTCATGACCCTTTTCCTTTTCCTCTGACAGGGCACTAGATGTGCCGCTGATAAACTTCTCCTTTGAAGACCGCGAGATCAGCCTTTCCCAGGGGCCGCTGCAAATTTATAACCACCACAGCCTGCTAGAGTTCAACAAACTGGTGGGCCGCTTGGGGTAAGATGAGGGGGAGTGGAATGACTGCTTGGACTGGGTGGAGGGTGGGTGTTGTGTTAGACTTAGGAGTAACGTAAGTGAGGAACCACTGGCAGACTGTGATGGCAGGACAGACGCTGTAAGGACATCCTTAACTTCTCAAGACTAAAATCTTCAAATATCGGGTAAATAAGGGCAGGCTTTGTGTTGTATCGTACAAATGTATTGCATGCATTATTTCTATTTGGTAGATTATAATTATTGTCTTCGTTTTCTTGATTTGGTTTACCCTTAATTATTTCAATTATTGTGTATAAATAGCTGAGGATCTCAGGTGGGAAGATTTCAAACCCCATAGAGCATGTAAATAGTTCAGTAATGTGACTTCTTTGAATACATATACATTTTCTTTCTTCTTCAATTTGTCATAACAGCTTGAGAGCAGGAACTACAGACAAAGTTCTAGAGGAGCAGGCCAGAAGAGCAAGAAAGCTGCACAATGGCACACTGGGGTTGGAGGACTTCGCTCAGTTCCTCAACCTGCCAGTCACACAAACGCTGACACAAGTCCACAGCCTCTTTAACAAGGTAAACACCAATGAACTATGGATGAGACTGGATGGTATCTGAATTTAAAAATACAATTATTCTTTGCAAACACATTACAGTTCAGTTAGGTATATCATGAACAGATCAGCTGTTTATCATCCTGACAACCATTACATTTAAAGCCATCGCGTAACAATGATTTGTAAGTAGGAGGAAGCTGGAGTGTCTGGAGAAACCCTGGGGACTGGGAGTATTATACATAATATGTTGATGAATAGTCAAAGGATTGAGTCTTAATCCAGAGGAATGACACTCAAGTCATGGAAGAACTGGTCAGTCATTAGCTAATTAGCTCCCTCTTGTGGAGGATCTGGACCCTGGACTATATGAGTATGTTACAAATGGGACTTAATGTGGTCCCAGAAGAAAAATTGTCAAAACTATAATGTATAACTTTGTAAACTCAGGATGTTCAGAACAGTTCTTGTGAAATCACTCACATTCAACATGGATACAAATGTATTCCTCATTAATAATATTTGTAAAGCGTTTTTTATAAAGTGACCCATAAAGGTTTAAAACTTAATCCAATTGAATGGTCACAATTTCACCCAGATGACTTCACAGGAAGATTGCAGCAAACTTTCATTTTATGTAAGATCATATTTGTTTTCTTACTGCTATTTGTTGAAAGCATATTATTTTTCACAGCATGGAGCTGGACAGATTAACGTCAGACATTACGTCATCGCTCTGTCTACTGTTCATCGACCATCAAATTCGCTGGAGACCCTCAGATTGGCTTTCAAGGTGGGCACATTTAGCACTGAGTCTGGATTATCATGGTTTTAAATCACTGCACTAAAATGACGTGTTGTGGATCAGATGTATGAAAATGAGGAGAATGGGGAAGTCTCAGAGGAGGAGCTCGCCGACATCTTGGAAATAATGCTCGGGGTGAAGGAAGTGGAACTGTCGCGGCTGTTTTTAGCGCTTGGTAGACGTGACACAGGGAAGACTACATACGGTAAGACATGTTGTAACAAGCGTAGAGGAACTAACACATGGTTTAGATCTAAATCATGACGCAATCATGTGCACACTGTTATAGATGATTGAAAAGCTTTGTTGTAGATATAATATTCACCACAATTTTCTGCTTATCTTCCTTTTGTCCAGATGAACTTCGCCATTTCATAGACCAGCATCCGTACTTCGTCAGGGACTACCTTGACTTCAAAGACGATGCCAGTCAGCCTAAGAGCTGCAACGGTCACAGCCACAAAAAAGATGACTGAGTGATGGACTTGTCAAATCCAACCACTTCACGGTTTTTTGTTTAACAGCACTGCAAAATGCAACATCTTGCCACCATGTGCCTTTTTAAGTGCAGGTAATATGAAGGGTGGTTTTAGTTAGGCATAGATGCTGGGACCCAATTTTTTTCTCATTATGATGAACAATTTTTCACTGTTTTTAAATGCGAGTAAGTTAAATTCAGGTGTTTTTTTAGCCCTGTTGTTAAGCCCTGCTGATCTCAGGTAAATCGACTTCTATACCCGCATTTCCCTGTTCTGCTGCTCATACAACATTCTTGGACATCTAGTCCTGGCAAAAACAGCATTTCATTCAGACCAATTCTTTATTTTGAAGCAGAAACCCTCAAAAGATAGTGTTGCCATGAGCAGCTAATAACTCTTTTTAATTTTTTAAATGTCTTGCAGTCACTGCTCAGGAATCGCTGGCACTGGGTGATGCCACAAAAGCCTTCCTCAGAAGTAATTAAGATACTATGAAGATTTTTTTGTACATTAAGGATAAATTGTTACACGCATAGTATGCGATGTTGTTGACTTATAGACGTGTGTTTACTTCTCAACCTAAAAGTAGGACCAAATATGCAAACCAACCTTCAGCCATATTTTATTTGAATTTCAGAGAAACTTAACAAATATGGTCTCAGTTCTGACTTTGCCTTTTGATTTAAACTCACTGTATTTCCATTGGTGTTTGAAAAGTTTTATCCAATGTGTTTTTACAGGTAGTTTGACAAGTAATGCAATTGGTGGTTATGGAAAATGTCAACGTAAGTTCTAATAAAATTGGTTTCTTGCCATTTCGAGGTAGAGTGATGTTTAAAGCTGTCTGGACTGAATTGCTGTCGTCAACAAACACATCTGGATCATCTCCGATGCTTTGCACTGGACTGACAGATTGTTTGTTATGACTGCAATGTTCCTGTGAGGCTTCATTTCTCATTAGAGAAATTAAGGCTTTATTTTGCTAATAAAACACTTTGTGGCTTTGTTGTTATGTATTGTTGTTTTCCCCACTAGGTGGAGCTCTGCTTTCACACATTCACCTCAAGCAGGTTTGACTTCCATAACGCCCCAAAGTTGACTCGACTAGTGTTGTTTACTGTATTAGTAGGAGGTCAGTGATTACATTTTATTCAGATGTACAGCTGTTTGTTATTACTATGTAGCTTGTGCTCACATTTGTTTGTTCTTGTTTCCCATTGATCACAATTCCTTAACGCATTAACCACTATACCTGCTCTTGCCTTCGATGTTAGTTAATCTATTCTGAGTCCACATGGTGGTGCTAGCTCCCTAAGTTGTACGCCCCAGAGAAGCCATGCACCACTGCCCACCTGATGGACAGGAAAAGCATTACCTCATCCCTTTCTTTCATTCCTTCAGGTAAAAATAGACAGATTAAGCCCAAGCTTTGATGAGAGAAACCTACAGAGGAGGTGTGGAAGCAGAGAGAGAGAGAGAGAGAGATAGGTGGAGGAGAGAGACTAAATGGATCGTTCTGCTCCAAATCCAATTCCTAATAGCTAGAGGGAGGGTGGGTGGGAGGAGGGAGAAGAAAACAGTCAAAGAAGAAGAGAGGGAGAGGGGGAGTGTAGATATCACGTCTAACAATTAAGACCTGCCCTAGGGGTCTAAAGAAGAAGCTTTGTTGAGAACATATAAATTGCTCATTGAGCAGCGCCTCTGCAGTCTCTCTCAGATACTCATGCCTCAAAGGAATCAGCCATAAAAGACAGCCGCCCGCTACATAGGAAGGCTGGAATCTGTTCACAGATATTTGGGGATCCATCTTCCACCATCATCCTGGCCAAGCAAAATCCCCCCCCCCCCCCCTACAGTAACAGTAAGCACAAACCTGGATCACACCCCAGCTACTGTGAGGAGACATCACAGATCATGCGCTAGGGATCCCTTTTGGTAGCTGTCGTTAGCGGGGTTGGACGTCAATTTGCCGAGTGGATGGGTTTCTTCATAGCCTGTGCCCAGAAATGTGGCCTGTTGGCTTTTCACGGCGCCAGGTTTATTTGCCCTCTGAAAGTATCAAAGCTTTGGATTATAAAAACAGAGAGAGAAATGTGAAAAGTGCTAGTAAGCAAATAATGTGTATATGTGACATCTAATAGTTTTTAGTTTCAGTCTAATACTACTTCTACTATTTCTGCAAATGTACAGCCCGGCGTTTGGTCGTATGCCCATTAAAAGCTTTCTACATGCTTCGGTGGGGAACTGTTGATCTACTGCACTCGATGGTCTATGAAAAATAATCTACTCTTTTGAGCAAACCATCATTCTTTTCCACTCTCGTAATTGACCTTGTAATTGTAGCACTGTTTTGGCTTTAATTTCACTGTTGGTTTCCTCTTCAGCTGGCATTATTTAATTATAGCCCACTGCGTTTCGCTGGGTTTTAGCTGTGACCTGATTCTGCTTAACTATTCCCTGCTAGTGTGAAATGTATTTTTGGGGAGTGATTGATGACACATCTGAGCAAACATGTCAGTTTCTTCTGTCACTCAGCTTCGTGTTATGGTTTCATCATGCTCATCAGCCCACTGAGTACGCTGACTGAAATGCTACGTCTAATCATCATGAATTTCTCTTTGCGTTATGACAGCACTTCCAGTTTGCAGCCAGTTCCCGTGTTCAGAAAATGAGTCATTAAGGAAGACGCGCGCAACAACTTACACCACTGTGTTTATAATGCTTGGTGTGACTCACTGTGAAAACAAGTGCAGTCTGCTACTGAAATGTATGACGCCTCATCTGTTTATCTGTACTTTAAATGTTCTCTTTTGTCAATGGTTTACTGTGCATTTAACAAATATGGTCAGTGTTTCTAGCTTTCATCTGATTGGCCAGTAGTTCAGCCTATTTGTGATGGTTAAGTGTAAAGAGCAGCACGACGGCTTTACGCTCTGACTGTATTCTTGCATGGGCTTCTGGCCTCGCACCACAGACTACCCTCCTCTTTTGCCTCATGAGGGTTGTGTGCGCTGCCTTCTCCGAAAACAGAGCGATGTAGGTGTAGCGGGAGGGAAACATGTTCCAAATTCCTCTCCGTGTCTCTACAGTCCAACCTGCTCACTGCTGAACATCCCTCCTCCATGTTTTAGTGCAACTTTTGATACATTAACTATCAAAAAAAAAAAAAAAACAACCCAAAACTAAATTCTCAGAAAAAGGAACAGGCACCCTGGTGTTTGGCTCAATGTGATTCTACTATATAAAAATCACGCCAATAACTGCTGCTTGCTTTTTTATTCCCTTTTATGTTACAGCCTTGTTGATTAGACATGATTTTGATTCAGAACACACTAAGGTAGCAGCGAAAGTTCAATGATTGAAAAAAAAACTGGCCGATGTTGAAAGGCGGCTGTAAAGCCTTTCAACTTATAGCCATCTTATAAAAGGTAAGTAAGCCAAGCCAAGTAAAAAGCTATTGAAAATGGATATGTACATGTGCCTTGTATATAGATAATAATTCATCCTTTATGTTTTCTTCCCTCTAAACTGCATATATGTCTGATGGAAACGTGCATGTGACCAAAGGGGCCCTCACCATAAAAGACACTCTGCGCTGTATGGAGTCCATTAGCCACTGAGACGAGCAGAGAGGCAACACTTGGCATTCACAGATGGAAAGATGGGAAGAGACCGAGAGATTGTGCCTGAAAGGTTCAAGGCGAGTACCAAGACAATAAATCAGACCCTGGTCGATGTGATTGTCAGTGTGAAAACACGACGTAGAGCCTATCAGATAGAACTGCCTGTCGTCACGGAGCAGGCCGGGGCTTCCTATGGAGGAGAAACAAGAAGACAAGGGCGGTAACAGTCATGACAAATTGTGTAAATGGAGATGGAACACTATAGACCTGAATCCAAACATGCATGCAGAGGGAGCTTGGTCACATCCATTTGCTACAAACATGAAGCCTGTATAGTATTGTTGTGTACTTTGCAAAGTATGTCCAAGTGTTTCAGATTTTCATTTCTAACCTTCCAGACAGTTTTACCTTTCCAGACATAACTAAAAAGTTATGTGTTTAAATTTGTTACCAACAATGATATTGCGAAAATGTATTAAATAAGATATCATTGCATTTATAATTTTACACATCCTGTCACTTGAGCCACTCAAGTCCACATGGCTCAACTCAATTGATGAACCTTTGATTTTGAGGGTCATAGGTCAACCCCATTCCACTCTGTATGAAAGGAACTTCATTACATCTATCAGAAGCTCCACTCCGCTGAAAGAGCTGATTAGAGTCTAATAATGTGAACCTGAACAGACGCTGCATGTGAAGTGCAGCTTGATTGGCAGAGACAGACAAATGCCTGACAGTGATTCAAGCTGCCTCATCATGTTAGACTGGCCAGCAAGCTTGTTGAGCCATAGAGTTATTAGTGTGGGTGTCAGTATACTTCTAAAGTGTTTGTTGCAAGCTCAGTCATTTTCCAGAAGACTTACAGTCTATCATTAGAATAAAATTTTTTTTTTCCAAACTGGTTTTAGCTGTGCAGGTCACACTTAGGACAGTAGATGTAATCTAATGCTCCTGCAAGCAGCATCAAGCTGAGGGAGTTACATGTAAAGCATACGTTTACTTTTCACATTTCATGTTTACATTGGCAGCTCTTTGCATTTTACTGTCCCACGTTGCGGCTCTTCATCAATTTGTCATCGACGCAAAATCACTGCGAACGTCCCGTGTCTCTGAGGTATCGAATGCCATAACGAGAATGCCGTGTTTATAAATCTGATTAGAGAGCGAATGCAGGTCTAATTCCAGTTAACGGATTCCCATTCGCATCCCGGTACCAAATGGACAGGTCGTCATTTTGCCCGCAGCAACCTGTCAGTGGGACTGACGCTCGTGTGTGGTTGAATGTGTCGGTGTGTGAGCGTCGGCCCTGCCTTCAGCGTCAGTTCTTTCACTGCGGCCGTAATTACCACTGTCTGAGGGTAACCAACAGTGGCGGATCTCATTATGCCATGATATGGGTCGCGTCTGCATATACAGGCACACATACACTGCCCATTTACATATGAATGGATCCGGGCTTTGCGCACACACCCACAAACACAGCATTTGCACATACACTGTAAAATCTAACTTGCTGTTTCAACAAAAAATAACAAGTCAAAGGGCTGCCTTAAAATTTTATGTCAAGTCAAAAAATACAGTTAGTTCTTATAACAAGACCACATGTTATCTTAATGAAATATTTCATGTTGTATAAACCAATTTCTTTGTTGAACTGTCATAAATTAGCATGTTTACTGAACTAATTTGGACTGTTGTTTGAAACGATAAACCTTCTTCAACTCAACTCTTGTAGCTTGTTGTCTTAACTTTTCCATTTTGTTTATTTAACTTACTTTTGCTAATTAATTGAGCCTCATCAAGAGTTTAAATTCACAAACAAACCTATTTTAACTGAACTTAGACATTATGTATATTTGACTTAAATTTATAAGTTTAAATTCCTTTGGCAGTTCTAACTTAACTTCTCATTTCCATACAACTAATCATAACAATATTTCAGTTGCCTAAACCTTTAAATCTACTTTTAGATTGGTTGCAAGATGTCATCATTTGCATGTCACACAAAAATAATCAATAATAAAATGTATTGTTTTTTTAAACCATTTTCCAAACAATGGTTGAAAAGTGTTACAGGAACCCATAATCTTTATTTCAAAGATGAACATCACAATGAAAATTGTACACCACTAATGGTAATACACAAAAATTGAAACTTGAAAAATTGTCCTCTATTTAAGGTTCTCACAACAAATTGTAATAAAACTTAAATAATAACTTGAAAGCCATAAGGACTTTCTCCTTCACAGTACTGCACAGGGATAAGATGAGCAAAACAACAAAAAATAAATGCTCACGGGGACCTCAAGTTGTTTCAACTAGTCTGTGCTGAAAACAAAAGATGACCATCATCATGGCAATGGACTTCTGGGATTCGTCTCCTTTACAAAAGATAAGAATTGTAAAAGTAATCTGGAAAACAGTAACCGAATTACTGTACTTTGAACACGGCATTTCCCTTGTAATGATGGGAACTTAAATGAGAAGATCCATCAGAGCACAGTCTCACATGGTTTTCCGCAGAAGTCTATTTCTCAAACCATGCACAAGCGAGGAACACTGTCCTCCACCAATGTTCATGAGGACCTTTTGAATGACTTCAAACGTGGACCTTAGTTCTTTTGGATAGTCAATGTTGAGGGCAAATAAAAGACCCATGAGCATGGCAATTGCACTTGGGAAGTCCTTCAGGTGTGGCAGGAGTACTGCCTCCTCAAGTACAACTGACACATCAATGACATCTTCACCTTCTTTCAACATTACAACTCCAACCTTTACTCCCTTAGTAAACACATCCTCATCATCTGTGGCCTGTAAAACAAAAAGGATATCCATATGATATGCATCAATATAAAGAAACTAAGACCTTAAAGTGTATTTATTATCACACACATGCATTAATGAACGTCTACATCGTTTTCCTTGATCATTTGTGTTTAGGTGTAGAAAAGTGAATTGACAACACTGACCTCCACATTCTTGAAGAATGATGATGAATCCTCTTTGAGAAAATGTGGAAGGCCCAACAGTACAACTGTTCTCTTACATTGTGTAGAACTCTGGTTAAACAAAGCAAACATTTGATTAATAAATATAATTAACAAATATAACTCGTCGTGTATAAAACTCCTTCCACCATTAGAAAATGCAACTGCAACTAAAACTATATGTTTTGATTACATGGGCTCTATTAAAATTTATTTATTTATTTAAGTCATACGTTAATATCATCTGGTGTCACCTTTCACTCAGGCGCAACAGCCCATGAACAGTTAAACAGTTAGCACTTTAAATATCTTAACCATACTCTTATTACTTTTGGTAAACACTAAACATTTTGCACTGAATGACTACATACAGAGAAACAGGGTGCAGTAAATTACATTTCCTATTAACAATATGATAAAACACAGACTTACATGATCATCAAGGCATCTCATAATCCTGTTCAGCTCCACGATGCCACTCTTAGATTTATACAGTTTAAGGAACCCTGCTAGATACTGATCAAGTCCAGCAAAAAGAGAACCTGTCAGGTCAACAGATGTAAGGCGAGCAAATTCTGCTTCAATCTGAGAAAGAGTTAAAAAAAACCACATTAATAATAAGTTATATACTGTACAATATAACTGTGTTAAATTGATATTAACAATTGACAGAATTTGTCAAAATGTAAGTGTATATTTGAAGTTTGAAGAAGGAGGAAAAAAACAAACACTTAACCTGACGTTCAGAGAACAACGCTGGCCATCTTTCTTTGATTTGTACCACAAGTGGTTCATCTTGAATGTGAAATATATCATCATGCAGGTCGATACGAGCTATCTAATGATTATACAGGTGACATATAATGACAAATCCATCAATTTCAGCTTTTTCAGTAATTTAACAAAGGAGAAACTTACCAGTTTTTTTTACTTGAAAGTGAGTAGATACACGGACCTTAAAGATAAAAGAAAAAAAACATATTGTCCTTTAACCATGAAGTGTTTATGGTATATTTCACAGAGGCACATCATGTAAATTTCACTGAGTGTGTTCACGGTCTCTAAGGCTAAACATATCATCAAATTACCCAAAACCAGGGGAAAGTATAGAGTGATAATTATAGGCATGCAGTGCCTAATAGCTCACAAACTTAAATTATAACTACAAATCTCTCTGTCGTGTATAACCTACGGCCACGTTGCCCCATGCTGCACACAGCAGGAGCTGGCTAAATTATGCTAACGTTAGCCGTTAGCGGTTAGCGCAGTAGCGGGAAGCTTCTTTTACAGCCAACGTTCTGTCTCGACAAACATAAACGTCCACAAAATGCCAAACTATTCAGATATATTCAATTTCTCAGAGCTACACACGATTCATATACCATATATTTTAATTATTCTACTCACCTCACCACAGCCTCAAGTAAACGTGACGACGACAGAAAAACGTCCTCAACCGCCAATTCTCCACAATGCACCTCGTCAGTCAGAGAAACGTGATGACGCAATCAGCTTAGAGCACGCACAAGCCCAACTGATTGGATTAGTCAAGTTGACACATATTTCTGTTTCATTTGAAAACGAATTTTCAAGTTTGCATTTTTTCATTAGTTGTAGTAGTAGTCAACTAGTAATTTTATGTTATCACAAGTACTTGACAAATGTGTTGTTGTACTGACATAAAATTATATGCTGTAATAACAAAACTACAAAATCACAATTTACAGTGTAAAAGTGTTAATGTGCGACACACACGTTACATAGGACACACACACACACAGCAGCTTATTCATACATGCACCTCACACATATGGGCTACTCATAAATTTAGACACTTCCGTCAGAAGGCCCTCGCCAGCCGACAGGGATATGAACCCAATATAGCATCCCAGAGATAAGCCAGTGACTCTGGAAGCAGAACTAATATTATTTGCATGGTGTCGAACGTTTATCTGGCGCCGCCTGCAAAGTGATGGTTCGGTGTCACTTTTGTTTAATAATGATGTGCCAATAGTAATATGCCTGCAGGCTGGAAACCTATTACAGTTCAAAAGATTATCCAAATACAATCTAATTTGGAATATTGCATTTTGACAGCCTGTGACTGGAGGAGGTGGGATGGTAATGCGATATTTTCTTTCCTTTTTAAAAATTCCAATTAACATTTTTAATGCTCAACAAACCAATGGTGACTGCAAATATGCAGAGGTGTTTGACTGTGCCAAATCTCCTGATGGCTTTCATACAAAGGAGAGGGGAAAAGAACTTTTGCACAGTGCAAACTTTTGATTAGGCGAGCGCGATGTTTGGGCTCTCCTGTCTGTTGACTTTAAATTGACATTGTGGAAAAAAAGGTAATCTTTAAATATAATATAGAAGAAAAAACACTGTCAAACTGTTCTACTCCATATAAACACAAAAAAACCCTATTTTACGTTCATCATTCTTATCAGGGATGACACAGTTGGCCTCTGTTGTCACACTAAGTTAGCTTATCTTTCATATTACTTACTTCAATACCACGTATATTAGCAACCACAGGCCGTGAGTGAGCATTACACAAACACTACTCATATACACACTGTTACGGCATCTAAGTTCATTTCAAACAACAGAACCTAAAGGACATTTTTCTGCAGGTCTCCTACGCGTTTTACTTCAGACCAAATATTAAACACAAAACGCTTCTCGGTTCTTTATTAAGATCTGTCTGTGCACACCTGCAGCCTTGGATTGAACTACTTTATTATCACCTTCCTCTTATAAATACTTAACAAAGATAGATCAACAAAGTAGATGAAATTATTAAGGGGGAAAAAAGTCTTTCTCCTAGTTTTCAAAATTAAGCTATTAAAATTGAAATTAAAATCCAGCTCAGAAGATCTGACATTGTTATATATCGTTAATATCTAATGTTTAATGTATTCCTGCAGTTATTTTGTGATGAAGTGTTTTAATTTCACTCTCCCTCAGCTTGTCTCATGCACAGTACGTCTTCGGATGGCGCTGCTCCCTGATTTTACGTGAATGACTTTTGACAACTACTGGAGGATCGGTGAGTTGTTGTTTCGATCAGTCTGGGTGTGTGGGTGTATCCATCCATCTCCTGACAGTTGAAATATAAGTTTGTAGCATGACGAGCTTTGACTTTATACATTTTCAGCGATCGTTGGCGTTTCTGTTTGTTTCTCGTTGCACCGTGTATTTAAAAAGGGTGATTTACAGTAGTAAACACGGATGTGTGCAGGCTTAGCTTTTAATTAATGCACAGACTGCCTGTACTGTAACATGATAATTTATGCACTGATTCTGTGTGTGTTTGTCGTTAAGCTTATGGTTTTATGCCTGACAATGACAACCAGCCAAAGCAAACCAGCGTTGCTTTAGTTTATCCTTGTTTCCCAGCGCAGTGAAGAAGTTGCATTAATTGCAACCTGTTTGTTTTTGTGCTTAAACCTTCCACAGAGTTGCCAGAGTATATGTTGTGTAACGCTGCATACACCTACAGCACAGCCTGCCTCAGCTGGGTTTGTGGGAGGCGTCACTTCTGTAGCTGGCTTCTAGAAAACACCAGACCTCTGAGCTGCTTTTTCAGTAATGACACAAAGTTGAGAACCATCCGACAAAATATAACACAAGATGGACAATCTGGCAACACCTACACACATCAAGTGGAATATGGATCACAATCAAGAAGTTATTTTAGGCATAGTCTTTATGACAAATCTGTGTTTTACTGATTGTGGTAGCTTCCTGCTGATCGAGCTGGTCAGGACATCACAAAGAGTATTTCGCCTGCTACTTTCTTCTTCAAACAGGACTTACAGAGCTTAGAAGAATGCTTGTGGTCACTGCTTCACTCCATTCCTGCTCAGAGGGAATGTCAAGCCTATGGAGTGATAAGTAAATGTCTTTTCTTGAGTCTTGTGGCAGGATGTGTCTACAACACTTGCAGGGTTTGTGCCTCAGGGAGCGAAAGCTAACAGAATTTGTTACTCCACGCAAAGAGGAGCTTTCTGAGCATCGCATCACGAAGGGGGCAATGTAAACAGTAGGTCTCTAGCACACTTTGTGAAAACTGAATCATTTATATCCCAACCACAATCAAACAAGACAGAGCAAAAGTTGACACACCATCAAGAGATCAATACACCCAGCTTTGTTCAGCGAGACATAGAAACGCAGCTTCATCACAGATACATCACAGAATTTACACAGCACAAGACTCCAATCAGAAGGAGGACTGTCAAAACAAGGCAGCCTGTCAGATCAACAAAGTCATTAGAATTCATCCTCTGGGCATCGTGGATGACTCCACCGTACGCCATCATTCAGTTCCTCAGATGTTTAGGTCACAACCAAAAGCAAGTAAACGACTGACGTTAAAATATGTTCACATTCAGAACATCTGCATCCATTTTCATTTACTGCATCTTAATTGCTTTGCAACCATGGCAATGCGATTTTAAAAATATCTGCAGCTATGACTACACTTTACATTACTGCACAGTGTTACAGAATGGAGGTGACACTAATCAACTTTAATTGACCCTAGATGAACTTAATGTTTTTGTTTCTTTGAATTGATCCTTAATGAGGATGAAGTAATGTTAGTTTAGTCAGTGAAAAAGTTCAATAATCAAGTATTTTATTCCACTCGATTTCACTGAAGTGAACCTTGCTCTTAACATTTGTAAACAAAGCGTCTGATTGGATGATACAGCAGCTATAAATATCTTTGATTTGTTCCCCTCAGAGAATCAGATTCCTTCTTTTTATGTGGGAAGATGTGCTCTTGCAATGAGACTTTTTAACTGATGAAATAGGGTGTCGGTCCGCCCACCAGCTTCTCTTTCATCTTCAGCAGCGGCTGAGCTGAGATTGATTGGTTGTGGGATGTAGAGAACCTCTTCTTGAATGAACACAGTGAACATCTGAGGACTCAAACTGTCTAAAATACTACATGTTGTACTGGAATGTTAGAGAGCAAACGTGGACGAACCCTTACAGCCCAACGATAGTCAATAGACAAATTCCCTAACTGCCATGTACTTAGTGTGGCCTGCGGTATTTCACGCTGATGGACACTGTATCGCTCTGCTTACATAACGTGGCCGTTGCGAATGTTTAGATTGAGTTGTGCTTTAAGATGGAAATAACATTTCCTCATGTTGTGATGGGAGACATCAACCACGGTCAACCACGCTGAGTCCATTTGCAACGTGACTGCCTGCCGTTGCTTCGCTACTAATGGAGCCACAGGCATGTTTAGAAGGAAATAACCATTTGAGCATGAAGGAATGCACAGTAATGGCAGATGGCTGGTGCGACTCTCTTCTTCTCCAGCACATGATTCATTTCCCCCTGTCTGACTTTTATGCTCCTTGTAATGGTCACATCTGTCTGATAATGGCATCTTTATTCTGTTGAAATTTCAGCAGTCAGCTTTTGTGGTTTTTGTTCCCGCACACTGAACGTTTAAGACGATTCATTGTACCAAATGTAGACAATAACTCGTTGGATGCTCCCCAAATGAATCCAGGCTGTGCAAGATTCAGAACAAAGCAAATAAAATCCCGGTAAACAGAGAACCCACGAGCAGATACAGATCACTGACACGTCGGAGACACATAAATGCACAAGGCAACAGATGCCATCGTGAGTATGGTAATAAGAAAGTAGAAGAGGAGGAGGGTGAGTGGTGGAGTGAGAATTCAGCAGCAAATGGCAGGTAGGAGCAGGCAGACGTGAGAATGTGTGAGTTTAATGTAAAAGTGCTTTATAAATTCCAACAATACAGTTTACTGTTCACCACCAACACATTCAAGTTTGCTATGCTCTGAAGACACTGACTGTTGCTCAGTGTTGTTCTTAAAAGTTCCCACACGGCATGTGTCAACAGCTGACGATCGAGCCGCCCTGAGCCTGTTGCTCATTACACCAGTGGCTTCTACCTTGTACAGCACATTCCAAATAGTTGTATTGGCAATGGCCAGTGTTTGTGTGTTTCATGTGATTGTTCTTCATCGTTTTACTTTGATTCCCAATAACTTGATGTCCGCGCCGTAGAAATCTCTCTGGTGTCAGAGCGCTCATATCAAATACACGTGGAAAAAAATATTGATCTACTTTATAAGCGGGTTTCCTACAATAATCTACTTGTAAATGCATCTTAACACATGACAGATATGTCTTAATTTGTCACAATATATTCATATACAATGATGGGTATGTATTAATTATACAGTGTATGAGTGACACTGACACATATGTGACAGAAGCTAAAGCCTTAGGCATAACTATTGATGCAATAATGTGAAGTTCCTGTCATATAGACAAAAATAACATAAAATATATTATATCAGCTATGAAACCAGTGGATGAATGTTGTGGACAAACATTTACTACTACTGCTACCACTATTATATTATATATGAACTGATGTTTAAATTGTGTTTATTTTAGTCATGCATTTATTGTAAGCGCTTTCTTTCACTGACTCCATACAGAACTAATCAATCAAAGTCTTTATTGTGCTTGTTGACACACATCCTCGTGTTTGTCGTGTTTTGTTTTCATTGCACACAGAGACGCTAAATTCTGCCACGGTGTGAGAGACGTTTCTTATTAATGTAGCTCCAGAGTCATCATTGAACCCTAAACACTTATATTTACTCAACAGTTACATATATTATTATATATATGCTTTTATATGTTTATTTGTATGGTGATGCACTATGCACAGGCAACACACCCTCCTACGCATACAGGTACTAATTGTACGTATTGTGAGGAAGTCCTGTAACCATTACAATAAAACTACATTCAGTATAGTAAGCTGTTTGATTTTGGTTTATGTGTTATTGATATGATGGCTATTGCTCAGTATTTGTCTCATCTAGGTTCATAAAGGTTCATCTCATGTCTCATTTAGGATTTTCTGATCAAGTGGTTACATATAAAATGGATTTATTAATTATTCAGACGATTGGCAGCAAATGCATCCAAACAGTATGCAACCCAACACACACGAGCTGAGAGACATTCCAGCTTCCTATCTGTTTGCCACAGCAGATGAGATGTTACAGTATCACATAGACTCCCATGGAAGCAGAGATACAGCATCAACACACACACACACACGGGATGGATGGGTCTGCCAATCAGAGGAGCAGACTGCAGCCCAATCCTCGGCTGTGTGTGTCTCTCTCCCACAGCAGAGTGACTCACGCTCGGAGCATTGCAGCCAGTGGAGTGTTTCAGCCTCCTTCTTCACAGGAAACGCTGTCACCATCTCCACTTTTCTTTCTCATTATGCACTTACATGCACTTGCTAATAAACCTCGAATGGCGTGCAAACACGCTGAAGGTGTGTGAGATGCATGTTGAGCGCAACAATGGAAAATAGCCTAGTTCACACGCAAAGATACAGTATAATGTTACAAGTAGTAGTGTAGTAGTTTATCATAAAACACACTTAATGCCTGAGCAAAAGCCCAACGTGCTGCAAAGCAGATATTATACATAAGACAACAACGGGGGAAGGTTGTGACCAAGCATTTTTAGTGGTTTGGGGGACGAGATGAGTCACACTCCCAGCTGCGCCTCATCTCACCAAAGTAACACTACGTACAGACATAAATATCTCCTCACACACACAGCAGACCTGTTCAATCCTCACACACAACATGTCACACACAGCAAGAACAGCAAAGAGCTGCGACAACCAGAGGTCCAGGCCCAATCCAACAGACTTAGCACAAGGTGGTGAATAAAGCTCCAGGACTGTATGTGACTTGTCAGTGGGTTGAAATTGACAAATAGCTTTGCATTCGTGCCTGTGTGGAAAAGATTAATCGCACCTCTAAAACGTAGGTTTGCAGATCACACGTTTATTTTGGTCTTTTGCTTTGCACCAGTGACACGTGACGCCCGTCTTACTCATCTTCATCGTCGCCAATAACACAACAAAACAACGAAACACCCCAAATCTGGGCAGTTATTTGATGACATCACGTTTATCTTAGTTTTATTTCATGTTTTTTACAACTTGCAATCTCTCTTATTCCAACTACTTGAACTTAATTGGAGGACCCAATCAAACAAGTGGCCCCTACGATGCCCATGCAAACTCCTCCCACCCCTGCCCACCATCACATCACATCATTAGCTGCTACTGTGGTGTGCCTGTAAACAAAAACCTCATTGGTGTCGAAATAAGGAGAGGGGGAGTGCCGAGCCAATCGCAACACACTTCTTGTTGAAGAGTTGAGAGCACTTGAAGCCGAACTGTTGCCTAGAGACACAGATTGCAGGCAATTACGGTGCTAGATTACTGCGGGAAGAAAATAGGTGATATTGTCAATGGAGCACGAATTTGTGAGCGGGTGAGTGCGTGTGTGTTACATGTGTTGAACAGTGTAGGCTGAACATTAGTGTAGATATGTGGGAACGGAAACGCAGACATGGAATAGTTGATGATTCTTGCATGTGAGCCTCTTTTGAAAGTCCTGTGATTCATATGAATGGAGATGTGGGTTGTGAAGATGATTCATGCAATAGCACTACCTTCTATAACTACTGATGAGATTTAAAAAAAAAAAACATTAAATAAAGCAAAATGCAACAAATGCCAGATTATTACCTCTACGTGGGAGGTATAAACAGCATTCTCCCTGTCACCGGCTGTCAGGGCTCTTCTCCTCCTTAAGAGTCTGAGTAGACTGTGTTTTTAAAACATAACATTATTGCACTGCACCAAACCCAACAACTCAACAACAATATCGATAAGCCACAGGGTCTAAAGACTCAGAGCCTCATTTATACATTTTCATTTGTGTTCTTAATCAGAAATCAGTGTCCTCTAACCATAGTTGTGCTTTGTTTATGTCTTCTGTCTAACTGTAATGTCCAGGGTGCAAAACAGCTTTTTTTTTTTTATTGCACATTCTGTATTGTAGACAATGTGGCTCTGCAGACATCTATTTAAGAAGCAGGCTGCACATTTTCAAATTTTGACAGTGTGACAGGCATCTTCTCCTTATCTACACTCGGCGGCTTGGTGATCACATCCCCAGGATCCCTAAATCCCCTCCACCTTGACCTCTTCTCTTCTCCCTGCTCCCCATTCCCCATCCTGTGTAACGGCGTCTCTTTAAAGTTGGCCCTGGGG
Source organism: Macropodus opercularis (assembly GCA_030770545.1). Classification (NCBI taxonomy): domain Eukaryota; kingdom Metazoa; phylum Chordata; class Actinopteri; order Anabantiformes; family Osphronemidae; genus Macropodus; species Macropodus opercularis. The sequence goes on along the minus strand of JAUCMP010000029.1, from coordinate 6,475,173 downwards.
AGGATCCAAACAACAATCCCCATGGCGGCAAGTGCCGAGCCGAGGCAGGAGAGCCCGATGCCAGCTGTGGCGCTGATGTGCAACCCCTTGTTGAAGCTGATGGCCTGGGTGTCCACGAAGAACAGGTCTCCCTCTCCAAACGACTCTATTTTATGGGGAGTGGCGTAACCGACTGAGAGGCTGGCGACGCCTGTGGTCAAGATCAGGAGACCCAAAGACAAGGACACCTGGAGGGATGAGAGAAAACCAAAGTGGTAAATTGTGCTTTCCTGGTCTGTTTTTCTATGGTGGCACTTCTGGCTCAACTTCTTGTTAGAAAAGGTCATTCTGTCGTTTGTGATGCAGAAAAATCCAAATTGCCAAACGGGCAGGAGGCTTACATCTAATCCTTCACCTTTACAAAGACCACTGCCTGGGGTTCATCTTGCGCAGACACCAGCTTGTAATAACATAGCTAACCCAGAAAGATTTTTTATTACACTGGAGACGCTCATCATTGACAGGTGAAAACACTGAGACGTGTCACACAGGTGCCATATCTCTGTCTGCGCCGCTCACTGGGAAAACACTGGGCTGACAGTGACAAGGACACGGGAATTTGTTAGTCCAGCTTTCCAGTAAATAAACAAACTATAATATGTGACCATAATTGATTATCTGTGTATGAAAATCACATTTTAGTATAAATACTTGGCATTACATTAAGACAAACTTCTACATGTGATCTACCTTCCAGACTGCTGAGTTCCACCATATGGCTGACCTCTGGCTCTGGACAAACCCCTGATCCTCAGGGTCTCTCTCCCACATGGAGGCTGAGCACTCTTCGTAGAAGTGGTGCAGATAGGAGCGAACCCCGAACTGAAGACAGCTAGAGCCCGCCTACAGGAAGCCCACATGAAATTGTACATTTACACTGTAACTATGCCAACGAATGAAAGTTCTTTTGTCTCATTAAAACCATTATTAGCCTCAGGGACCACCACCAATAAAGTGTTTTGATCAAATTGAGCAATGTTTACGTTGCAGCACAGTTACCACACTTTTTTTGCCACTCACCAATGAAACGTAAAATTCTCCCAACTATTTAATAATCTTTATCTGGGATTTTGGTCAACCAGGCTCAGGTACAGTGTAGGTTCCAGTTCATTGGACGTTTTGTGTGCAAGGCTGTCATTCATGGCCTGTAAACAGATGAGCTGTAATAAAACCAAATGAAAGTAGACCATCACACTGGGAAACCAACTCACCTCACTGCCAGAGGAGTCCCCCCCTGAGCCAGAGACACATGGCTCGGAGCACACAGCCATAGTACCACACCTTGTATACCTACAGTAAAGACACACGCCGTGGGTTATACTTACAGTCCATTCACATGCAACACGTCTGAACAGATTGATGTGTGTACATGTCAGCTGCTGTACTGTTGCAGAACAAACACTGAATATGGATTTGCCTCAATAAACAGCTCCCTCCAGAGACTGGTCATAAATCTTGGCCTGTTTTGTCAGGTTGCCCCAGTTATTGTTGTTGAACGTGAACTCGCCATGGCCCCAAGAGGACTTTCCACCCACAGATGAGTCACAAATATGCAAGTACATGCACAATCTATGCTTCCTCATACACATATGCGTTTATATCCCTCTGTTGATAATCTCCTGAGATGCGTTGACTGATTTCGTAGAATATCTTTCTTCAAGTGGCTGATCTGAGTTTCTAGTGTAAAACAAGTAAACTGCAGCACAGAGGTGAGACATCTAGACGTTCAAATTGCTGCTTATAAGAGAAATATTTGATTATATTCTAATCAGAGAACAGGGTTTACAGTCATTTTGTCTGGATGTCTGAAATGGTGATGCACTTAAGTGAAGGATCTAGTTTTGTTTGCTGCCTTTCAGTATTCATTGTAAATAAATGAAATGCTCATTCGTGACATGCAGCCTGGAGATGAAATAATCACTGAGGCTGGTCGCAGTAATGAGATAACACTATTCAGCCTCATGAGCGCTGTCCGTGGTGCTGGAAGCTTTGGCCCATCGCTCCATTTAAGTTCACTGAATACAAACAGCAATTTGTCTTTAACGATCTCATGCAGACAGTTGTGGGGACAAGGTGCATCTGCGTTTCTTTACTTCACTTGCAGGACTTTTTGTTGTTATGCTAATACGTCGCAATAAACCGTTCAGACTGTGATTAGACCCGTATCCATCTGTAAACCGGCAGGATGCGACGCCAGAGTCTCAGCACACAAACTACACTGACCAGTGACTCATCGCGGCCACGCAGCTTCGCACTCTTCTCCTTCACTCTTCTCCTGAAGCCACTTGTTTAATTCACTCTTTCCACTCTAACACAACCAGTGAAAGCCTCGGTCTTACCCCTTGGCCGGAGCGCCCGCTATTCTCAACGGGAATCCATGTGCCGTCCGATCAGTCGCTCCAACGCTGCTGCAGATGACAATCAACAGAACGGAGACACTGAGCATGCGTGTAGATGGGGGGGGGGGGGGGGGGGGTCGATCATACATGGCATGTGGTAATAAAGTGTCAATTGAAATAATTTCTTCCATACTGTTAAAAGTTTCCACGTATCTGTGACTTTCCTAGTCTGGTGAATACATTCTTTATTTAAACGTCAGGATTATATTAAAATATGTCTCTGTTTGAATTTGAAAACAAAAATGAAGACAAAGAATATTTGGAGTTGAGATAAGCTGAGATATGTACTGTGAGAGTGGTAGAGCATTCATTTGTGCTTACTGTACCCCCATCAAGTAGTAAGAAGCATATTTTGGTAGCATACTGGGTTAGTGAAGCCAGATGAGCCACATTCTTTAGATATATAGATGATTGTCTTTTGTTGATCCCACTAAAGGTCATATCTATTTATTTTTTTCCGTTGTGAACTTCCACCCACATCCTCATGGAATGAAACTGGATTTAATTTGACTTCCTGCCAAAGTGCAGGAGTTCAGAGGGAGGAAAAGTTCATCTAATTATATCACATATACGCTTATACAATATAACAATCACAGCAGGGAATGTCCATGTACCACAGGAGACAAAAGCCTTAGTCTAAACTCACTACTGGGCATCACGGAGTCACTACCTACGTAAAGAAATATTTCACTCTATTCAGAAAAAGTGATGATTATTTTATATTTATTATCGTTCTACTAGTTTAGATCTCCTCCTGCTGCCAGTTATCTATGTAGGGTGAGACGTTTAAGACCTCGCTAGCCCTGACTAGATATTATTCCTTTGAAGTTTCTGTAGTCTCAAGGGCTTTTTGCCATTTAGCCACAGGTGCTTTGGAATTACTTCCAAATTTTGAGTGACCTCATTTCAAAAACCGGCAAACTAACTTAAAGAAAGAAGTCAACATTTTTCCAACTGACTATCTGATTATCATCTGAAATCTTCTAGACTATTCAGCTGTGAGGATGCAGAGACCTGCCGTAACGAAAATAAAACATTTTATTGCAAATAAACTTGACAGATCACGAAAAAATATTGTTTTGTAATTAAATTATGTGAAACTTAACCTTGAGATTCCACAGGATTCAATAATCACCAGCTTCTGTTTGTGAGTTTACAAAACCCTGCTCATACATGAATGTGCTGAAAAGACATTTAATGTGAGAAACACGGTTCCTCATTCATTAATAAATTTTGTGGGAAGTCTTTGAATGCATCATAAGCAGATATTGTATTTTTGTTTAATGTAATATTACCTTAATTTGTATGTTATTAATTTCTATACAACATTTTCAAGAAAGATTCTCTAAGAATAAGAAGAACTGATTGTTTTTCATTAGGAAGACAGTTTAATAATTTATTTTGTCCACGGTTTCTGTCTGTTTGAGAACTTCACTTCATATTCACACAAACAAAGGTGCCAATATTTCATCTCCGTGCAGACATCCTTCGGTTTCATGGCTGATTCCTTTACGCTTCTCACTAACAATGACACAAATGTTGTTAGGTAAGTTTTTCTACAGCTCCAAGCCCCGAAACTGTCCATCAAATGCTAATCTGACAGGATAGTCTACTTACAGTGAACGCTGCATTCAAGCAGCTGTCAGTGACTGATAATGCCTCTGGGAACCCAAAGTATGCCTGCCTCTGTAAGTGGTAGCTCTCATTAAAGGCTGAAATGGTGTTAAAAGAAACAACCTCACAAAGAGACACACACAAACACACACACCCACACCCACACACAGTCGTAATCCACAGCCAGATATATGCCAATATGTGTTCTGTAAATATTTCAGCGCTTCCTGAAGATGCATTATTTATGCAGACTGTCATAACAGATCCCAAATGAAAAGAAAACAAATACTGTCATTTTCTCATATTTATCCAGTCACTGTGAAAAGAACATTTGCTAGCATGCAGAATAAGTGTGTGTAGATTTGTGTGTGTGTGTGTGTGTGTGTGTGGTGCTTCGTCTCTGCATATTTAGTTGGGCACAGTATGGTAAAACATAAAAGGCAGGACCAGACTGTTTCCAAGGTGCCCCAGTGAGAGAATGACACAGGGAAGTGGTCTTAATGTTCATTTCCACTCACACGCATTATGGCCCCACTGTGCTGATCAGACTGAGAAAGAGATTTCCATGGTTACGGCTCCAACAAGGCCAGATACAGGAAGAAGCACAGAGATTGGCTTAGAGAGATAATTGCACTTGTCCTTAAGATGATGTGCAAACAAGATTCTTTTTCATCTACTCTAGTTAAAGGTCGTTGTAAAGTATTAGCAGTCCTTTCAGCTGCATCCCTCGCTGCCCTTATTACTTCCCTTTTTCACCAGCTTGGGAGGGTTGTCCTCAGCTGTGAGTGTCTGAGCATTGTGTTTGTGTGCTATCTTAAAAATAACCTGTGCATCAGCCCACGCCAGCCCATACACCCGCTGTCATTACCGTGGAACATCCGAGCCGTCGTATTAATTAGTCGTGAAAAGCATTTCATTTATTGGCTCATCAATAAAAAGGGTCGAAACGTTTTCCAACAGCAACGATATTTAGGTTTGATGGCAGTTTTAGTGTTTGATTTTCTGCACCTGTCTAATCCTTTTTTCAGGACGGTATGGATTTCAGTGGGGCTGATAATCGAGATGTGGCGACATAAGGATAAAGTTTCTCCTCCTCGCCACTAATTCCTGCTTTACAATACAGCACTGAGACGAAAGACAAGAGGAGAACATGCAAACTCCACACAGAAGGACACCTGACCCTGCATGATATTCAGTGAACGTTTCAAGCTAAACCTTTGCTGTTTTAGTCTTTTCACGAAGCCACACCAGCTGCTACTAAGTTCACATTCTCTCTCTGTTCTCATTTAACAGGTGGGATTGAGAGTTTACTTTTACCAGCTTGTTAAAAATTACATGATTCTTTTCCTCTCTATCTCAGAAACAAATACACATTATATAGAATCACAAAAGGCACATTAAGCCTCATTCTATCTCAAACGAAGGCAGACTTTGACTTATCGTTTAATTGCACAAAAGCTTGTTAACTCAAATCCCCTCTATTTCCTCCCTTGTGTTAAATCTCTCTTGAATTCAGACACACTCTGAGGCTACATCACACAATCTCAAATCCGAGCAAACGTTTTTCATTCCGTAATTAAAAGCTGCTTGAACTCCCTCTGTTGCTCCCTATCTCTTTCTTTAATGCAGGTATTGCAGGTGCACAGTTGTGGAATCACCCCCGCCGTGGAAAACCCACAAACTTTATATATATTTCTTTATCTTCGTTACAGCCGAGCTTTTAGAAAGCACACGTTTTAATTGCACAACAATCTGTCTGTAACGACCATGTTCCCTCTGGCTCCGTGCATTAGATGAAGCAGATCTACCGCTAGGCTGCAGGCGAGGTGACGGCGGGCCGCAGTTCAGAAGGTCACTGGATGTGTTTGTGGGTGCGGGGCTGGGGGGATGGCTGCGTTACATCATGCAGCGTGTCAGATAATGGCACATTAACATGAATAATGCATCCCATGTTGACAAGTGGAGGGAAACGCACACAGTCTAAATATTCTATAAGGAGAAAAATTCATAGAATACAACAGCACTTTGGGAACTAATGGGCCGTCAGGTGTCACATCCTATGATGAAGAGGTAAAGCAGTGTGTGCATGTGTGTGCCGGGATGACCGCGCTGCTTGTTATTGTTGAAAATAGGCTCCTCCGAAAGCTTTTTTTTTTTTTTTTTACACATTCTCATTCTGGCCTCCATGTTTCTCACTTGCGCTTGTCATGACGGAAAAGCCTGCTGTGAAACATTTGTGTCGTTATGCAGAGTATGTGCAGCTTTTACTATATTCATTTAAGAAGACGGAAAAATAAAGCTGTCACAATATGTTCAAAATGTAGACTGTTAGTTCCATTATAAATCAATCAATCGATCTGTCTGTCTGTCTGTCTGTCTGTCTATCTATCTGTCTGTCTGTCTGTCTGTCTGTCTGTCTATCTATCTATCTATCTATCTATCTATCTATCTATCTATCTATCTATCTATCTATCTCTCTGTCTGTCTGTCTGTCTGTCTGTCTGTCTATCTATCTATCTATCTATCTATCTATCTATCTATCTATCTATCTATCTATCTATCTATCTCTCTGTCTATCTCTCTGTCTGTCTGTCTGTCTGTCTGTCTGTCTGTCTGTCTATCTATCTATCTATCTATCTATCTATCTATCTATCTATCTATCTCTCTGTCTATCTCTCTGTCTGTCTGTCTGTCTGTCTGTCTGTCTGTCTGTCTATCTATCTATCTATCTATCTATCTATCTATCTATCTATCTATCTATCTATCTATCTATCTATCTCTCTGTCTGTCTGTCTGTCTGTCTGTCTGTCTGTCTGTCTGTCTATCTATCTATCTATCTATCTATCTATCTATCTATCTATCTATCTATCTATCTATCTATCTGTCTGTCTGTCTGTCTGTCTGTCTGTCTGTCTGTCTGTCTGTCTATCTATCTATCTATCTATCTATCTATCTATCTGTCTATCTATCTGTCTATCTATCTACTCTTCCATCTCAGACAGACTGACCCACTTCTCTTCCTCTACCCAGAACAGACTGTGCCTGCAGGGGAGGTTGGCTACAACATAAGGCCGCTGCAGACATGACTGGTTCAGGGTCCATCTCAATAGGCTCCTTTGCCTCCCTGTCTTCCCTCAAGTCATTACAGCGGCCTCTTGCAGACAGAGGGGATGGATGGGTTTCATTCCAGCGAGGCGCTTCCACTTGTCTGATCATTCAAGGTCATATCGAGCAGATCAATAAGACTACACTGATGTATGGGAAAAGTGTTGTGTGTGTGTGTGTGTGTGTTTGTCTGGGGTTGGGGGGAGGGTTCGCAGACACCCACCTGCACGGGGTCAGACGCGGCGTCTTATCTCAGTTCTCGTGTCTGACACTAGATGTCAGTGGAATGCAGCACAGAGCGGAGCGTCGCTGGAGTTTGTCAACGCAGGTTCCCTTTGTCTCCGCCGGTGAGCACACAGATAATAACAGCATAGATAGTGAACACGCAGCCGTGTGACGTGTTGATCCATGTACATGCAGCTGCTTCGCACAGGAGTTCAATAACGTAGCTCAATGTGATGTCAGGGAACAGAAAATCAGTCAGTGACTGACTCACGTTTAACTTAACAACTCGATTAATCATTTCATAATAAGCAGTAGCTTCATTTTTGTGACGTCATTCTAGTGATTAAACTTCGTACAAACATTGTGCGTGTGTGTGTTGTTGTAGTAGTGCTGCTGAATACGTGAATATAAAATCCCTAAAGTACAGCTGCCTCACACCTACCCTGAATCCACTTGTGGCTCCCGTGTCATCAGACTGAAAGCTTCATTTAAGGCAGCGTCTGTTGTCACATTTGAAAACATTGAGGCTCACCACATAATATGTCCACGCGTTTCAGCGTAATCACATTACAGCAGCAGAACTCTATCATGTTGCGATAGGAAATCATCATTATATCAATAACGCCATTCATCACCCACATAATTAGACGGCTGGCTGTGTGTCATTCCAGACTGGCATGTATAAATTCCTATCCTACACCGCCCACCACCACCACCCTGCTCCCCAAGAAGTCATTAATGTATCCTAGTGTAATATTATCACATGGTCACATTCCTTCTCTCCATCTAATCTAATTCATCAGTCTAATAGGTCATAATTAATTGCTCCATTATTAATCGAGTGATGTCATACCTATGCCTGGGGGTGAAATGAACTGTCTGTCACGGGGAAGGTTGTCGTTGAGGACTTTGTGTGTGCGTGCGTGTGCTGGATCAGAGATAAGATCGTTTGCTTGATGCACAGCGCTCAGCTGTGTCAAACGCTCATCAGACTGCACCATCTACAGATCGAATTTATCACTGTTCGGCGTGACCGCCTGATTACTGCTGATTACCCCGGGTCAGAAGGTTCAAACATCATTGAGGAGGATATTACACCGCAGTGGGACATGAATATTTAACTGTCTCATTCTGGCGATGCGCTTTCTTGGGCTAACTTGAGCTTGAGGAGGCGATGATTAGCATCGCAGACAAGGCTAACGACCCAGGATGGATTAGAGTGGAAGGCCATTGAATTCGCCAATGACACGGAGTGGACAGTCTCATTCATATAAAGAAGAAGTCAGGTGTGGAGGACAGAGGGCAGCTTCACAGCTACAGTTTAGGAAATCAAACATAGAATGTTTGGACCTTACAGGAAGTGTACATACATTCACTGATGTATGACCAGTGAATCTGTGTAATCAGCAACAGAAGAAGGAATAAGCAGTAAGTAATCATTGTACGACCTTATTAAAACAATGTATTTTTATATTTCTGCTTTAGCTTCTCAGTATTTTCTGACCTACATTTAATCAGCCAGACGTCACACAATCAAGTGATACATACATTTTTGTTCCATAAACTTTGTCGGGCAACAGGAGTCGTTGTGGGGAAATACACAGTTAGGACTGTGCTTTCTTATTTCCTCAAATGATGATTCAACACCACTGGTGATTCAGTTTACAGCTTGCTATAAAATTTCAAAGTGTGTCACAGCAACGTCTGGCAGAGCGCTTTGCTTTGCTGTGGGACTGGAGAAACACACCAACAGGCCAAATCAAACACACAGGGAAGTTTAGACTGATGTTAGGTGAGAGAGACGCGCACACACACAGATAAAAACAGAAATGCATATTTTAACTACTTTGCCAGTCCTGGCACTGTATTATTGTCAACCATCTGCCCCTTTGTTTCAAACAGCATTGTAACCTTTCCCAGAGAGTGTGTGCATCTGTGAGTTTCAGCGACTGGCTCCGTCCGTGTGTGTGTGTGTTATCACTGGCGCGCACACTCGCTTGTATATCCAGTGTGTGTTCTGGCTGCCAAATGTCCATTTGGTTAGGGAGCGTTGCCAAGGTGAGGTAGAGGTCAATTCTGCACAGCTGAATCATTGAACAGCACTGAGCTGCGCTGCTGCCAAGGCTGGCATAGCGTCGTGTAACACAATGTCATCATCTGGGTACCAGAGAATCTCAGCGCAGATTGTGCCTGCGAATGTTAGAGGAGCGTTCAAATTGACACCATATGACGTTTCATTCCGTTTCACTTACATTCTGCGTGTGTTCGCTTCAGTGTGAATTAAAAAGATATTTCCTGGTCTCTTTTCACACAGAGCTGATGGTCAAGGCTGTGTGTGTGTGTGTGTGTTTTTTTTTGGCTGTGTGGGGCCAAAGATGCTCATTCCCCACTGAGCATTCCTGCTTTCATCCTTGGAGCTTATCAATAATAGATGGAACTCCCACAGCCTCGCAGGCACGGACTGCTTGGAGGAAACTTGGAATTAAAAAAAAAAACAAAAACACAGCCTGCAATCCTGTCGGTCCCCGAGCATCGCAGCGGAGACGGTGTGCCGCTTGGCCGCCAATTAGCACCAGCGCTTTACAGTCGCTTGCTGGGTGTGACTGTTTGGAGGCACGCTCAAAAGACAGACAGCCTCACACACACACACCTACACACGGGCAGGCACCTCTGGAGAGCCGTTGACCTACTCCCCTAACCACTTTATTGATCTGTGGGCCAAAGATGTGAAAGCCTATTGAGGTCATCATTAATGATTCATCATATCCAGAAAATGTCAGATGTGACTTGGGAGCGTAAACATGAACACATCAGATGTTATAGATTCATAAACATGAGAGCTTTGAAGAAATATTGCATGCATCTATATGAATCATACATGTGAGAAGAGAGGATATAAAGTACACAGAGCGACGTCAGATGGCTTGGCCCATCTCTGTCTTATTGGCCTCCAGCATCCAGCACAAGATGGGAATCAAAGGTACAGATCCACAGTAAGTACAATACAGCACATACATGTGAAATATAAGCCCTTTGCTTATGTGATGCTGTTAGTCATACTTTGATCCATACTCTAGCGCACACTGATATGTATATACACAATCCATTAGCGACTCCTCTGAGACCTCCACACACGCTACCCCACAGGGACGTATTAAAAAGCAGCCACGCAACCGCTTTTATACACCCAGTTCATTCTAATACCAAACACACTGTCTTCTCTATGGTTCTGTAGTATGAGGGCTTCCCTGCAGTTTTCAGACTGACATAATAAAGGGCTTTCCTGCTGGATTGCTTACGCTGGTACTCTAATCTGGGGGAGCTCCCTCCATGGCCGTGCAGGCTCCCAGGCCCCCGACAAAGGTCCATTCAGAGATTCGATGTGGGCTTTTTAATACGTTAACAATACATTTATTTGCAAATAACAATAAAAAAGTTATTAAGTTACACACAATTGGCAAATGTAAACAATGAAATGAAAAATCCAGCTATTATATTTGTGAGGTGTGATGAGTTATTGCTGCATCCTGCTCGTGTATCATTCTGCACGGTGACAGTACAAATAGTTTTGAAAATGAACCAAGCAGTCGGTAGGAGTGTGTCACATGGGCAACAGGCCATAGTGCAGAGGCCAGCGCGAGTCATTCACCAGCCATTAGCAGAGTCTTCCCTGTTTCCCTTTCTCTCCTTAGCGCTGCTCGCTCTTATTAGACTGGTCCCATATCTCTAACTGAACAATGACTTCATGTCTCTGCAGTTAATTATCTGTCTGAACCATACCACAGAGAAGAATGAATGAACTCCGATGCTGTGTTCCATACACAGGACACACTAATGTTCTTTCCATATAGGCAGGCGGAGGCAGAGTCACGAGACAGAGCTATTAGACCAATGTAATGAGTTTACGTATGAGTAATGGCTGCACACTTACGCGCACGGAGAGCCCCCCTGCGCTTCGTCTCCTAATCCGACTGAAGGAAATCTCGTGGCTAATTTTGCGCGCCAGACCTGCTGGTAAAGCTCCACGTGTTGTGGAGTCGTGGGCCGTACGCCGTCAGTGCGGGGAACAGAAACTCAGTCTACGTTACGAGTCACGCGTCTGCTCTAATACCTGTAAACTCCGTCGGCTTGAAATGCTGTAGCGTCCCCAGCCGTGATCCAGTGCATGTGCCAGTCCCGCACCGGTGCCTTTAAACACCTCGGCCGTCATTCTGCGGCACTGGTGTTTATTTAAATGGATTTGGCCTGCTCAGGCTGTAAAGAGAGAGGACATAAAACACCGAGCGCCAGTGAATTACCAGCAATAATGCTGCGAGCTGAGCCCGTTGACGGAGCTAAGCTGAGGTGGGTCGAACTAGGCCATGCAGGACTACCAAATCCCCAAGCTTGCCTCCAACAACAGCCGGAATTCTTGCTAATTGTCTCTTCTTGTCATCCCTGTTTACTCAAGCCTCGCCACTTTCTGTGCCATAATGGATTCGGGGCCCTGACAAGCCATGTTTGATTGAATTCTCTCCCTGACCACTCAGTGGAAGGACTCCTGGCTGTGTGCCAGCTGTACGGCGGGGTCGTCCCTGGTGTGTCTGCTTCGGCGCACGCGTGGAGCAACTATAGCATAACCGCCGCACTGTAACTCTACGGGAGGATGCTGCGGTGTGCGGCGCTCTGCCTGGAGGGTATCATTAACATTTAGAAACAGCCCCGGCATCAGTCACACTGCCTCTGCTTAGGTGTGTTTAACCTTTCAGCATGGAGGGATACAGCAGCCCGAGCAGCGGGGATTTAACAAAGAAATAGACATGCTAGAAAGAGAAGAGGCATATTAAAATGTAAAGTGAAGTTTGACAGAGGGCACCGCAAAGGAGCGGCACATTTCCATATATACAGTATGTTACAGATTTTATAAATATATGAAGGTGTGTATGATTATGAAAGTCAAAGCAAAGTCAGAGAGATGGGATTTCTGTCCCGTAAGAGGAGAGAGACTGTACTTGTCAAACTGAACTTTTTCCTTCTTCTACTGAGTCTCACTCTGTGCTGTTTCAGGTTTTATGTGTGTCAGAGCGGCGCAGTTCTCGTGATGGATGTGCAGGGCTGTCATCTCCGGATCGCCTCAGTTAAGATGATAGATCCAAGCTTGGAGAGAGGTCGATTAAAGTTCACGGCTCTGGAGTTAAACTCGCGTTGCCGCTTTTTCTCTCGCCCCAACCTCCCCACCCCTCAAGTCAAGGCGCTCTGCCGATAACAATTCTGATCGAGTCTGGCCGAAGGACGAGGGAAGCGTCCCGTCTGCAGCGCGGAGCAGAGCTGTTGTACTAAATCACAGTTTCTGTTTAACATCTGCAAGTTACGGCTTTGTGTGTGTGTGTGTGTGTGTGTGTGTGAAAGAGAGAGAGAGAGAGAGAGGAGCAGAGAGGGGAAGAGCTGTTCTCATTATCGCTGAATAACTAAGCAAGGCCTGGCCGCCAATTATGGTGTGACTGTCAAACTTGTTAACATGTCTATACGCACATGTTGAAGCAAATCACTTCTATCGATATCGAATCACTCTCGAGTAGAGAATTGGCTTCAGGAGACGTTTAGCTTTACACTTTAGATTTAAAAACAGCTACTACATCTAATTAGGTCCCCTACAGCATATTTTCACGGACCAACATGTAATCTTGACACTTCCTATGTCAAATATACGCAACGTGGAAGGTATTTATTGTTGGTAAATGCCTCGAAATGTCAGAAAATGACAGTTCGTGGCTCAAAATATGCATCACAATCAAAGAGCAGCACAAACAGCACAGCGTATGCTCAATATGATCTAAAGCCAGTAATTGAATGGTAAATTATGAAGCATGGTTAAATAAAAAGGGAGCTTTAGCTATAGCTGTCAGCTTAAACTGATTGATACACCGCACCAGTCGCGGCAGACAGAGTGAGGTACGAGTGTAGGAAGCTGCGAACATGTGTGTGTGTGTGGCTGTGGGTGGACGTGTATTACAGCTATTATCAGAGAGGTAAATCACTTCATGAGGTAAGCTTACATTATGATGAATGAACAGCACAGCAGCACATAGGCTACCACTCATCCTGTCGTACGCCGAGGAAGGGATGTATATGAAATCCTAATTAGAGCATAATTGTTCCATATGTCTAATGATATAAATGGATATTCAGCTGACTGAGTGATGGTTTGTGTGTGTTGTTGGGAGAACATCCCACAACAGCTGCCGCGAAGCAGGCGAAACACACGAGTTAAAGGGACATACAAAAAAGAGAAAATGATGTTTTAAATGTGGAGAACTTCAGGTTGGACAAAATAAAAGGATCGGGTACATATTAAATATCCTTGAATAACATAGTTCTTCTGAATTGCTGGATCGATCTCCGTAGGACGAATCAGAAGAGGAGAAAGACTAAAAAGACTAAAAAGACTAAACACACCTGAGCACCTGAGGCTTTCGTACGTTCAAGACGAACTGGAGAAGAAACAGAGCAAGACTTGGGTCTAACAGGAAGAAGATGATGAAGAAGGACAGTTGGCAGAGTGAGACAAGCTCAGCCCTCAGTGAGAGGAAATTGGATCTACAGGCAATGCCAGCAGCAAAAAAAACACAGGTTTTGTATGATGTGGTTAAAAATAATATTTTCCTCTGCATTGTGGAAACTCTAAAAGAAGGATATGTTCTTTCACAAATGGCCCGATTTCTATTGATTCCGCTATGCTGACATTTGAGATGTGTGCAGCAAAGAGAGATGAAGATCACAAACTTGAATGTGTATTCAAGGCCACCACGGCGCCACAGTTCTACAGCTTTAAATGGATATTTCCCATGTGAGTTGCTTGTCCCTTACGACTTAATTTCAACAACAGCAGCTCTCAGCATGTCACAAGTTGCTCTTTTTTTTTTTTTGTTTTACGTGCAGGATACTGAACATAACAGTCAAAGTCCAACCCGAGATGTGCCGTGATGCGTACAAAGCCAAGAAGAAGAACAAAGTAGAAACACGACGGAGCGCGCGAAGCGGCTTGAAGTGCGAAAGCGAGACAGGCGGTCCCGAGGGGGTTTGATTACACGTGCGGCGAGCTTTACGCCGTCACAAACAAACAAGAAGCGTTTCAGAACAGAACTCTAATTCAAAGAAACACGCGACGCGAGGCTCATCTCATCATCTGTCGCCTTCATCCGCGTCTGATGAGCAAAAAAGGTAAACGCTTTCGTTCTGGCGGGAACTAATGCTACACAGGTTGTCTCATTCTAAGCCGCTTTTTTTTTTGTTGGCTTAGACGTGATAAATTGTTCTAATTGAGGAGAATGAAGAAGTTAAAAAAAAATCAAACCTGCTGCAGCGCGAGGATGTTGGTGTGCTCGACCTTACAGCAGCGAGGCAACTCTGATTATTCCTGGATAATAATTTCCTCCTTGATGAGCTTTTTGCTTTAATCCGTCAGACACCTGCCATCATGCTTCTGCGAGATATCATATTCATCACATTTGGGCCCACACATGCAGGCAAAAAAAAAAAAAAAAAAAAAGCAGAAGCGCAGATATTTTTCAGATAAACTGGGGTCAAACGCTCTCAAGGTTTTCACTGCCTGCCTCTGGCTCACTGCTTTGAATTACTGCTATGGTAATTTTGGAGAAACTATACATTTAAAAGAGCCCATTTCTATGGCTGTGAAGAGATATGGGTGGTTTAGGTCAGAATAGCTCATGCACCCATTTTCTCCATCAAACACCCGCCAAGCGAGCCATTCAAATCCACCCAGCCTCGTCCGCGTCTCTATTCACTGCTCATTTAGCGGCAGAAAGATGAGGAGGAGGTGAGGGGAAGAAGTGAGCCGTCACGCCGCACCGTGCTGTTTACCCAAACGGAGGTGGGTCGTTTGAAAGACTGGTACAGCTGCGACTTAAAAGGCGGAGCCAGCAAAAGACTCGAATCCCGCTCTTAATCTCCTTCCTCACTCTTTCTCCCTCCTACCAAACTCCGCGTTTTTTCCGTTCCTGTCCAATCTCGCTCACTCTCCCACCTCATCATCTAATCCAGCCTGAGGGTAGAGCAGTGTGTGTGTGTGTGTGTGCGTCTGAAAGATGAGCCGGTCTTAGCCTCGCTGTAACCCCTAGCTCCCTGCACACACACACACACTCACACACACACAGCAAAAACGCGCATTTGTAAAACCACGTGCACTGCATCCACCTACACACAAGCCACCCTCCTGACTCCTGGACATGTTGATTGCACACACACGCACACACACACACGCACAGTTGGTATGGCTGGATAGGTGAGGGCATGCATCGCCTGTGATTAGAAGGCCAGGGGTTATGATCTAGGCACAGAGGTGCAACGCTGCATGTATTATACATTGAACAATGAATCTTTGGAGAAAATGGTAATCCAAACACGGATGAAATATTCATGCCGCATGGTTGTGTGGTTCACCTCTTTTTGCTCTTTAACCAGAGAAGATCCATACGGGGGTTAAGGCAGAGGTAAATGAGACAGAGAGAGAGAGAGAGAGAGAGCAGAGGAAGCAGGAGAAGTAATGTAGTGAAGCATGAAATCATGGCTGGCTTGTGTAATTTAGCTCTGGGATGGAGCTCGCTGCCTAGACTTTCGTTCCCCTCAGGTCTGCTTTTAACGCGCGCTTTCATGCACGCAGTATGGAGCACACTTTTAAAAAAAAAAAGAAGAAACAAATACATTACAGCAAATAATTACTGTGTTGTTTTTCGCTGATCTTCCCCAAGGTCTCTTCAATCTATTCACGTGTTCTTTGGATACATCGCTCCCACATTTCTTTACACTTCTCCTCTACAGCGCTACAATAATTACTGCAGCACTCAACAAAGCAAAGGGCCCTTTTCTCTCTCCTCTGCTCGTCCGACTCTGACAGACAAGCCTATTGTCCGTGTCCTTGTGTTCGCCGTAAACCCGCGGAAAGCGACCTGACTGCGCGGCCTCTGTGGGCAGACAGACGTCCTGGCGAGCGAGCTGAAGCGAAAAAACAAGAGATAGGTGTTTAGGGTTTTACAGGACTCGATGGGCGTCTAGTAAAAAGGAACGCGAGCCGGTGGAGTGGAAAGCGCGGCGGGAATTCAGGTTTCAAGGTAGATGGGTTCCACCGGAGAGAGACGGCGGGTAAACCTTCATATCAGGCGGGGTCAGGAGGTTGCTACACGTCTGCGTATCTTGGTATATTCAGACGATGGGTCGGCTCCCATCCGTAACATTTAACATTTAAGTGAAGTGCAGAGATCTGAAGGCGGCTGATAAGCATGACAGCATGGCAGAGAAACATAGCTCTCACACACACACACAGGTCAGGCTTCTTTATGAAATATTAATTGACACATACACATAAAGACACTCATGACAGACACACAATCACACAAACACAGCGTCTATAAAACAGCCTATTAGGCCTCATCCCATCATATCCGAGCCCCACCTCATCACTGACCTCACACTATAAAACTTTAACACACCCTGATATGTGTGCTCACACTCCACGGTGTCATTACTGCAGCTAATAGGGTTGTGCACGTGTGTCAGCTCCTCCGGGTTTATTTGCCGTGTGTTTCCTCTGCAGATGGAGGCTTTACAAGCCCAGGTGCCTGTTATTGGCCTCCTATCACTGTCGCGGCGAGCTGTGTTCAATCTACAACCGGCTGACAGCCGAGCAGATATTAGAGGACTCTCCAGAAACGAGAGAATCACTGTTGCGCTCACTTAGTAGAAACACGAGGCTTTACAAGCTACTCAGCGCACGCTGCTAATGACGATTACTATCATGAGCTAGATTGCCGCTGTGTGGCTGTGATAAATTCCAGGAGCCAGAATTTGCTTCTGAGCGAGCGTCCAACCCGTTCGCGTACACTTGTAACCATAACGTGACCTGACTAATAACAGTACAGTACATACTTTTCAGCGTTTACACCAGTCTCTGCGTCACGTTAATGTACTGTATGCATATAGGCAGCCACCAGCTCACAATGTCTTCCGCAACACACAATGAGCGCAGAAGCATTAGCAGTTGATGCCATGCACATTACGGAGGATAATTGCCTTTGCATACTTCCTCATGTGCTCCCTCCCACCAGCAGCGGATTGGATTTGAGTGCCAGTTGCAGAACCATTAATAGAAATTAAGTGCCAGCGAGAACTACTGAAGAGAGACCAGTGGAGACGGAATGGAGTTTATGTGAAAGATAAATACATCTCTACAGAAGAGTGCCTCCGTTTATTGGTTGGGAAATGCGCTGTGATATGATAGAGGGGCAACAAATGACTATGGAATGGGATGATATGGCTGAGAGAGAGGGGAATGTTGTGGAATTAGAGGCCTGACTTGAATAGGAATAGAGAAAATAAAGTTTGGTCGCGGCGCGAGTTCGAAAACCTTAGAGATCCGTCTCACACACTCGCATGTGACAGCTGGCAATCAATGTCGTAATTTACCAACAAGCAACAGCAGCATGGATCAAACGCCGCTGCCGTCCAGTCGCTTCAGTTTGTTCTGTGAATGCCGAGTTACCATCCGTCATCCGGGGAGTGTCTCTCCCTCTTGGCTGGCCGGTGTCAGACAAATGACATACTCATCACACACACCGCCGTGCCAGCGCGCACGGACGCATTCGCTGCAGCTAATGAAAATCCAGCCTCATCCCAGGCTGTCTAATGGGCCTAATAACATGGAGACACTGAGGGCTTTGCGCGTGTCACACAGATTACAGGACGCCAGCGGACTAGACGGACAGGTCCTTGGCAGCCACGCACCCACCCTGACGCATGCAAACACACAACTCTTAAGCTCAAGTAGAGCTCACTCCTGGAGATGCTATCACCTCCCTGACCACTAGGAGGCAAGGGTGAGCTTTGCCAGACGGAGACAAAAAGTCACTAAAGCTCCTCATACCAGGCTGAAATGTAGGAGCTTCAATTACACACATGACTTATCCCATTGTCATATTGTTCTACTGAGCATCAGATCATTCTATGCATACTTACTGTATATTAGGTTTTATCCCCAGCACACCGCTATATTAAAGTTCTAAACCCATTTGAACTTTTGATTACATACTTTTCCTAAAAAGGACGAGTGGATTACTGCACAGACCTACTGGGCACATTGCCAGGGGCCCAGGGGGGGTCAGAGGGTTTCTGGGCCAGAGCTGCTGTTTGGAGTGTTCATCCTGGAAAGTCACAGGGATCAGTTAAAAGTAGAGCTGCCCTGATTGTGCGTTTTTGTTCCCGCACTAGATTATCAGCCAACCCGACTCTAATTGAGAGCGGTTGCTTCTGCCGGTTCTCTCCAGTTGTAAAGAATATTAAGACCACAGTTCAATGCAGTCAGAAACGCGTTAGACAGCAGAACATCTCTCGGGCGAACAATTACGTTAAAGCTCAGCTACACCTGAAAAGTTGATAACTGCCATAATGTAGCACATCACAACGACAAAGAGATGACGTACAACAAAAAAATCTAGAACGACCACAAAGCAGCAAAGCAGAGGCAAATTAGTTATAAAATAAAATAAAAAGACACCAGAATATAAATGCACAAACAGACACAAAATAACTTTAACAAAACGACCACAAAGAGACAAGGACAATCACTATAGAGATACAATTAACTAGGAAGAGACAGCAACTAAAAGGTGTGAAAAAATACCAAAAGGCACTAACAATTATAAAGATGCAAAAAAATATAAGGACACTTGAGTAGATGCAAAATGACCACAAACGGATACATATTATACAACAGGACGCACATACAGACTTGTTTTAGATGTGAATGTCTTCCTCCTGTGTAGGAAGCGTGAGCAGGGGGTTACATGTTGCTCATGAGCTCATTGTCACATTATTCATTCGTGCTAGAAATCCAAAGGAAATGGCATTAAACACAAGTGAGCCCAATGTCACACATCAGTGGTGCAGCCCATTTGATCAAACTCAAAGTCCGAGCCACAGGGGACTGAATTACCATTGCTATTCCGAGGCTTTGAGCATAGGGGCCAATCCCGTGTCAAGAGGATGCCAGGGCAGACTGTCACGTGCCGCCTCAGACGGCCAGGAGAGAGAGAGAGAGAGAGAGGGGCTGTTAGGTCTGCGTCTGAACTTTACCTGAACTCCAAATAACTTTCCCTGTAGTCATTTAAAGTCGTTGAGGGAGCGAGAGGAGGGGTTGGAAGGCAGCGGCTGAAGAAGCGGACGGACAACACAGAGAATAGATGAGGGAAGAGGGGCAAAGATGTGACAGGGTGAACAAATGTGCATCATTCTAAAAGGACTGAGGGACGCAGGACAGAATGAGAAAGAGGTGCAGGAGCAGAGAGGATGCCAGGGGAGACCTGAGCATACTCTTCCACCAAACCCACCTCAGGCTGCCTTTCTTCTCAGCTTGACCCTCTATAATTCAGGATTTTGGCATCAAAGTGCAACCCAGCAAGTCTCATGCTGCATTGATGCACGGTGCAGTATATAACACGTATGGATCTCCAAAAGTGCTCATATGATCGTTGACTCTGACTGAGCTTAAGATGGTTTCTCATACACACACTGTGATGTTTTTGAAATTAACAATACTGACGTGGGGAAAAAAAAGGCAGCGATAAAGCAAAACTGGGTGTGGAAACGTTTGGGATACAGATGCTGACAACAGACGTGTATCTGAAAGTAAATACAACAAAAAGCCTCCCTGCTTTTCATAGATGCCTCTGTTCATCCCCCTTTCCCCCCCAACCACCCACTTACCTACGGTAGTCGAATCTCCACCCCGCCCACGCCTTGCCCCCGCCAGCCCCTCCTCACCCCATCCTCTTAGTAAACTTGGACATGCTTCCCAGCCCGCTGCCCACACATTTCTCAGCTCCTCTTCATTTTGGACACTCATGAATTTATGGAGTGATGCGGTGCAGTACTCCCTCCAAGGCACACAGGATTACTGCACATACTGAGCTGTGGCAGGCAGAGGAGGTTTGGGGGGTGCGGGGAGGCAGAGAGAGGGGCGCTGGTCAGACGGACCAGGGGAGGAAAAGGGGGATCGTTAAGAGGAACGAGGAGACAAATGGATGATGGGAAGATAGGAGTGAAAAAATAAAAGATAAGTGAGAAGAATCAAAATTGGTTTTGGCCAATTCAGGACGGTGTATTATAGAGTACAGACGTCTGTGTGTGTGTGTGTGTGTTTTACTGGTGTGGGTGAGCCTTGTTTGAGATGTCACCGGTAATTTAGGGCCCTCTCTCCCTGCAACACATACTTTTCTCATGTGATAAAACACTGTCTATATCACCCGTGAGCCTGTGGTCTCCCCGTGTCTGCGTGTGTGTGTGTGTGTCTGCGCGTGTGTGTGTTGTACTCTAATTAGCACCTAAACACACAGGAGAGTGCTGAAGTCAGACAGCAGATAAATCAGACCAGGCTATAAGATCGTAACACCCTAACAGAAGATATCAGCTGCACTGCAGCTTTAACGTGCTTGATAAATTGACAGTACGGAGGTAAGCTGTAAGCACCTGGCACCTCTCCTGATTCCACAGCTTTGGGTTGTGGGGATGATTTTGTGTTTGCACTGCAACTTTCTTTGTATCAACTACAAAGACGCAATAAGTAATGAGACACGCAGGAAGGTTTTTCTCGCCCCCCACCCCCCCTCACATTCATTTGCTAATACATGCCCACTGCGTTTCTATATGTTTCTCTCCAATTACTAGCATTAGTCAAAGTCACCAGCTTTCCAAGCACATTTTTCATCTTTCACTTTCCTCACTCTTATTCATTAATTTGAATATCCCAACCCCAACCGAGCGGCTCTGGGCAAACACAGCAGTGGCAGCGGAAACGACTGTGCTCCTTGATGTGTGCGTTTTCTCCCTCCTTCCCTCTCTGGCGTTGTAAGCACTGCGAGCATGAAGGAGACAGATCCCAGCAGTACACCACAGTCTGGCACCGGTGTGTCCCCGCCCCAGGGGAGTCTGGGAGAATGAGTCCCAGCGGAGGTTTGTTTAAATGCTAGAGGGAGTGTTTGCCCTAGACTAGCCTCTCTCACACTAATGGATATGTCGGCGTTATTAATAGTAGGAGTGCTGGAAAAAAAAGTGTGTACGCTTTTCTATGCATTTATTACTGCGTTTTGTGACCGTATCCAGTAGTTTTCATTGCCCTTTACATCACAGTAAACATCATTGTGGCATAAAGAGGAATTGTTGAATTCTGCTACTGCAGTTGGATATTTAAGAAATATAAGCCAACAGAAAGTTATGTTGGCCCTGGAAAGTCCTTTAACACTGACAAACAAGAAATGTGACTTAGGTACGAACACTTCATCAAACACATCCTTGTGTGATCCAAAGGTGTCAGAGTCAAGAGGCAGGACATTCAACTGCATAGTTCTTCTTGCACCAGCTATGAATTAAACCGTGTACAATCCCACAGTTAAGCCCAGTTGAGTCTATGACTCATTAATCACACCTGACTCACAGACGTAACCCACAGACTACCAATCAGTCCATGGTGACATTTTTTTAGAAATTGCTCAAAGGTCAAATCAGAAATGTTGTGTCTGATTATTAAAACTGTGTAGAGTTAACTGTACAGGATACCAGAACCCTTCAGGTGTCGTGGTGCATTCATGACACAAAAAAGCACAGAAAAACACAAAAGGCACAAAACAACAGTATTTTCAGCGATAAAGTAAAGCCAGGTGTTATACTCGAAGGCTGAAAATGTCCTTTCACATATGTTTTAGTGACACATTTCTTCATGTTGGTGTTGTCAGGCTGTTTGTCTTCCCACAAGGCTGCTGTAAATGCATGTTTTTCACCGAGCTTCACCGTAGCTGACGCTTATGTAGAGCAGCTTTCATCTCTCTGCCTGTATAGTTCAAACTGATTTCATCTCTCCAGAGTGGTAAAAGGCGAGATAAAGAAAGCACAGCGCAAGACACCGAGCGAGAAAGAAAGTGAGAACATCCTGTAAGTGAGAGTTTACCCAAGAACAATGCTGTCTGCTTTCAGCTGTCTGCAGGAGACATTACATCATGTGTTACGCCTGCGAAGGCGAGAAACTGTGTCTTGTAGTCAATATCTTGCTCGCTCTCCTTCTCTCTCTCTCTCTCTCTTGCTCTGACTGTGAGTGAGGAACCTGAGGACTTGGTGGATGTAGTTGCAAACTCTTCTCTGACACAATACATATTCACATGGACCTCCTCAGCGGCAGCTCCCCATCGCTGCTGGCAAGGTTAGCTCTGTTTATGAAACCATCAATTACACATATTTAATTTAGTAAGAGAAAAAACGCCGCCACACTGACTGAATCCAGACCAAGTGTCCCCCTGAGCACTGGGATAAATAGAGCAAGGGAAGAGGAGGAGGAGGAGGAGAGATAGAAAGGGTGAGAGACACAGAGAGAGACAAAGTGAGCGAGAAAGACAGACTTCATTAATTCCGCCGTCCATCTAATTGGAACCCTATTGGACCCTACAGCTAAAATAAAGTCCGAAACGAGTTCTAATGAGAAAAAAAAATGTGGAGGGGGAAAAGTTGGAGATACTCATATCTAGAGAACAACCTTGGGCAAAATAAAGACTTCATGTACAATACAGACCCGCGGGACATCCTCAACTCCCATGGTTGGACCCTGATTAAAATTGGACTGTATTCATGCTAAATAATGAGACTACGGGCCTACCTGAACTTTCTAATCAGACAAACTGACGTAGCGAAGCAGAAAACACAAAGAGGTTCAGATCGGAAAGTCAGAAAACGTATGTAGTGCACCTCAGCGGGGGGGAAATGTGTTTAACATACTTTTTTTTATTCTTAACAACACATCACACCACTGCAGACACGTCCTCCCCACTGAAGTCTGTTGGAGTTTCTCTCTGCAAGTGACCTTCTGACCTTCCTGTGGAGGACAGCAAGAGAAAGAAGTGTTCTTCTGTTGTATCTCTCTCAGATCATCTCTTATCAAACCATTGTTGCATAAAATAAAGCTAAGCAAAGAAAATACGCAAACATGCATTAGTGAGTAATTACACTTCCTTGGATGCGCGTCGTTGCCCCACCTCACCTCAGAGTTCCAGCCATAACAAATGCGGCATCAGAGGCGACTCTGGTTGTAATGACATCAGTGCCTTAAGTCTTTGTCTTTCATTATGGCTACGATCAAAACCATGCACTAGACCGCAAAGTAAAGGAGGGTGCAAGGAAAACAAGCAGACAGGTAAACAAGAGAACTGCGAGAAGCAGGCAAGAGCGTATTACTGTAAGTCAAATAGAGTAAAGCTGTGTAAAGTAGAAGACGTAAAGAAGAAAGATTATATAAGAGAGGTCAAGTAGAAAGGAACAGAGACATGCAGAGTAGAGTAAACATGAGTCATGGAATGAGGGAATAAAGACGACTATAAATAAAATCAGTACAGTATAACGGTAGATTAAAGCAACGAATCGAGGGGTAGACTCGAGTAGAAATAAAGGACTAATGTAAAAAGGAGTCAAGTAGGGAATAGAAGTTAAACAGAGAAGTAGATCAAAGCAGAGCAATAGTGGATCAGCTTACAGATACAGTAGGAGGCAGGATGAGCTGAGGGTACAGCATGGAAGGATGGAGTGAACGCTACATGGGAAAGTCCAGACCTGAGAGAAGAATGAGGTGGAGTTCGCAGCAGAGCTGGCGAAGTAAAGAGCAATAGAGCAGAACACGGTACTGCAGCAAGAAGTGGACTCACGCAAACCTGGTTAGACTAAAAGTCTCAGAACAACTGTAGTACATGAGAGACTGCAGCACAGGGAGGGCAGTAAACCACAGTAAGCAGTAGCTGAGCAGAGTGGAGTGTGTAGTGCAGAGTTCAGTGAAGTAGAGCAGGCGTGTTGTACATCAGATCAGAGACAGGCACCGTGTCACTGAGCTGCGCGAGCAGGCTGCTGTACACACTGCGGCTTGCACAGGATGTTCGCTTCATTTGTTTGCGTTGCGACGACAGGGTGGAGTGACGCCTGCCTTCTGCTGACTGCCAGCGTCCTCCCGAATCTGAGCTTTCCTAGCGAAAACAATTAGTTTCATCGAACCCATCGCTGACTGTCGCCACATCTTCGTCTTCGCCCCTGTTCGCAGGGACACACACACACATACACTCACGCAGTGTCCTCTGCTGTTCGCCCTCTTACCAGGGCTGTTCACTGGCATACCTACAGCAATCCAATTAGGTTTGATTTCAATTCAATTACTGGACTGTTAGGGGAGTGGAGTGGAGATCCATTCAATGAACTTTACTTGGGAATGCCATTATTACTGAGAAAGTCATTCGAGTCCATAATCTGGATGGGAATAGGGTAGTAGAGGACGGAAAGGCAGACATTAACCTTCACCATTTCACTTGGAATGAAGTGGAGCAGTAACGTCTGCTGTCTGCTGTCTGCCGCAGTTACACAGGGAAATCATTACGGCCCTGGTTCAACAGAAAACTGCAGAGCCTCACACAGGAAGACATCTGCTACTTGTGAGACCACAAACAGCAAACTGTCAACAACTATCTTCCTCCCTCGCTGTGTGTGTGCGCTGCATGTATGTTTGTGCGCCCGCACGCGCAGCACTGCACGCGTGTGCAACGCTGTGACTACAAGAACAACAGATAAGCATTAACGCACCTCTGCGGTGGCGCGTGCAATCATAAATTACTACCTGACGATAAGAAGAGGCTGCCGTCACTTCAACCCCACTGCAAAACATCTGAATGT
Organism: Macropodus opercularis; assembly: GCA_030770545.1. Lineage (NCBI taxonomy): Eukaryota > Metazoa > Chordata > Actinopteri > Anabantiformes > Osphronemidae > Macropodus > Macropodus opercularis. The sequence continues at coordinate 6,450,055 of JAUCMP010000029.1, read as the reverse complement.
GACAAAAGTCGTTTTTTGTCTCATGTTCAGTCTTAAAACCCTTTTTTGAAGCTTCGTTTTACTGCTACGTTGTTTCTTTATAAGTCGCTGGTTCCAAATATAGAAGAGTATTCAGCACACGTTTTGCAGTGTAGTGATGGACCTGGGAGCGTAAAGGAAGTTCCCGTAGCGAGGAGCAGTCGGACTGTCACAGATAAGAGCTTAGACAATGAGAAAGAATGACTTCACTAACTTTTTAATATCACCAAACAAAAACAAAAACAAGTGAATATTGTTCTGTAACTCCGAAACCTTTCTAACTCCCAGAATGCACCTCTCTCTTTTGTTCTCGCACACAAACATGAAGGCACAAACCCTCTGTTGAGAGCTCTTACGTTTGAGTTCGTCCATTATCCATATCCATCAGCATCAATCAGTCACCCCCAAACTGCTCCCCATCCGCACACACACACACACACACACACACATCACAGCTCAGATACACTCCACTGCTGGCGAATAGACTATCAGTGTGGTTTTTACTGGCGTGTCCGAGGTGCTGACACCTCTGCACTCGCTCTATTGATTTTGTTGTCTTATCCTAATGAGCCTTGCGTCATCCATCACTGCTCCACTGGTGGCACTCAAGCAGCTGGGGGGGTGGGGGGTGTCGGCGTGGAGAGGGGGGCGGGGTTGAATTAAGAAAGGACAGGGGCTATCACCTTGCCCCGGGGTGTATATCAGCAAGAGTTTTCTGAACACCATTCCTGAAAGACATCAGCAGTAATAATATAAAAAAAGCAGTCTGAGCTATTTGATGTGCGGTTTGGAGTAAGATAAGAGCATCCTGACATGATTTCAGGCCCCTTAGTTGATGACATCTGACCCCGCAGGCTCTTGCCTTTACCACTCGCCTCCTGGCGTTGTGAAAGTGCTTTTAGGTTGCGTTTCCGTGGTTGTGTGCAGACGCGGGTGTGTGTGTGTTGGGCAATCACAAGCGCAGGTGTTAACTACGGCGATGATGGGGATGTTAGAAGGCAGCTATCGCCCATTACTTACGATACTACACTTCCACGCCGGAGCTCCTCCGCTGCGCCCATCTGTTCATGCGCTCAGCCCTTATGGAGGTTGTCCCCTGGCTTTAAGTCCTGTCGGCGACTCCAAGCGGTGTTTTGATGTCCTCTGTTGTCATTTGTGTTACAGCAGGACGTGCCTTGATTGCTGTCAGCATTAATATCAGCGTTTAAACACTGCGTTGTTTAAGTCTGATCGTACCTCGTGGAGAGGAGCAGAATTCTATGATTGGATTCAAAGCTCAATATGTTTAATGAGTCTATCAAATATTAATTCAGCCTATAAGGGCTGTGTTGCTGTATGTGTCCTACATTCTATTCTATTCTCAATCCTACCCCATGGGCTTATTTTATATTTTTCCTCATAAGACAAGAAGTTATTAAATAGTCACTTTGAAATACATTTGAATACAGAACGTTCTTCAACAAGCATATTGTGTTTTAACTAAAACCATTTTAATGAGATGTGTTGTGGGTTGGTAAATATTTTCTCCTTATCGTCGTATATTCAGACACATTTCATATTGAATCGGAAGCTGGAGGATACCAACTCACCAATTCACTTCTTCACGTCTTCCCCCACTACCGTCTTCTTCTGAGGTGGGATCTTCCATCTTTGGCCATTGCTGGGGCAAGGATGGCAAGTTTGATGCTGAAACCTTCCACATCCAGTGTTGCATAACAGACCCTCTATTTAGTTTCACAAATCAAATGTTTAATGTTGTGGATTTAAACACACCAGCTGAGCCCCTCTACCTGATCTGCTGCTGGTCCAGTCTGTGGCGAGGGTTCGGTAGCGAGTTGTTTCTCGCCTCTCGTTGTAGTGTGTGTTTCTCACGCCAACAGTAAGACACACAGAGGATCAAAGGGCTCGTGGCCAAGATCGTAGCAAATCCTTAAACGTGAACGGTTTCCTTTATCTTACGTGTTATACTATAATCTCCATCAGCTGGCCACTGTCCTACAGCGAATCCTGCAGTGAGCCGTGTGCTGCTTCTCCTGTAATCATCTACTTCTCTACATCATTTTCTCTGCCTTTAGTCATCGAGACTTAAAACCACATCTTACATCTACTGCTCCAACAAACCCACCTTCTCCAACCTACACCACTGAATAAAAGCCTCTAATCAGACGACGTGTGCTGACTGGGTCCTTCACGCTACATCTTATACCATCACGCACCGTGTTGTGCACAAAGTTCGCCGTCCATGATGTAAACTCTTGTGTGTTGTTTAGTGGGATATTCTGTAGTCTCTGTGCCTCACGTCATGCACGTCATTATCTGTTTTGAAGGTGAAATATCTCTGACGCACAATGCATCACATCCTACACTACACGCATTCCACAAGTCCCACACTGTCACGTGCCCTACATCCAACACCTGCCGATATGAATATATAGGTAGCTTCTGCGCATACGTACATCGCTACACAATCTGCCAAATCCTTAATGAGAGAATAATTGCATGCGAGGGAAATAAAGTCCAAAAATACACAGTCTTTAGGGGCCACTCTTGCGAAAATTAAAGGGTCTAATCTTATTAAATCTGAGTGTTGCAACTATTTATTGCTGTTAAAGAGGATAAGCTACTTATGGAGCGCTGGGGAAGGAAATTTGTAGAGAACGTCTCTCTGTGTCCCTCTGCATGTACGTAAACGGTTCACCCGCGAGCCATGCCAGCACATCACACACCAACCCAAGACAAACACTATAGTTTAGTCTACAAAAAAAAAAATGATTTGACACACACTGCGCTGTCATGTGACTTCAGTTTGCAACAAAAAACAGTTTGTGACATTCCCGTAACATTAGCAGGCAGGGTTTCATGCGCCCTAAGGCTAACACATATATAACTGCCAGCACACACATTCAAGAAACACAAATGCACACAGGCAGGCACACACACACACACACAGGCAGCAAAGAACCCAGCAGGCTTTGGGAGTCATGCCCTGACCTCTGGTTCCCAGTCAAAGGGGTGCTGTTCACCAGCATACAACAGCTTCACTGATCCCCTCTGTTCCTCTTGTAAATTTTGCTCTTTCTCCTCAGGCCTCTGAAGAGTCCTGTGTTGTTTCATGAAAAGGAGGAGGAGGAGTGAAGCCACTGTCTGTGAGGGGCCGCTAAATCACTGTGTCTGCATGAAGGCTGGGATTGTGCGTGTTTCTTTGTGTGTGTGTGCGTGTGTGACGCTCTACAGTACGTGTGCATTTAAAAAGAGCGGAGAACAAGGGGCCTTTAGTCTGGGATGAAAACATAGACCTACGTAACAGGCCAAATAAGATTAACTGGTCTAATGGACACACTTATTTTCATTATTCTGCATCGCTGCTACTGCTTGGAGAGAACAGGCTCACCACTACTAGCGTCCCCGCGGCAATGACGTCCCGATAAGGGAGGCTTCACTCCATCTGCTTCTAATTTGCAAGAATTCACTCATTCATCCTCCCAATTACAATGTTACCTCATCAGAAATTTCCATCTGCCCTGAAAATTTTATCATTTAAAATACACACAGAGGCTCCTTTTATTATTCGGGACCAACATGTTCCTGTGATGTGTCCGTGAAATTTATTACAGTCCTTAAGTCGTTACAGAGAGAGATGTAGATACTGTATGTGCAGTGTCGCTTAATGAGAATAAATAAATCTGTGATATTGAAGGCGGAGCTTCGTACAGCACCCCCCCCCCCCAATCTGGCCTTCCTCATTAACACGGACGTAAATATGTAAATGAGAAGAGACAGCATGGAAATATACAAGGCTATTACACAATTAACATGACTACTTGATTAAGTAATATAAAAAGGCTTTATAATATTGCCATGCTTGCATGTGTATATGCTTGCGCATTAAAACTCATTTATTGTGTAGTAACTGGGTAATTGTGTTTAGTGCAACCTCAGCAGCATCTACTGCTACGCTGATGTTTTGGATTTGAAAAAGAAATGTTTCTTGGTCTTAGAACCTCACTGATATATAGTTTAACCTTGAACTAAACACAAAGCGGAACATTCAGATGTCAAACACATCCCTCAGCCAGATGAGTTATGTGACGCAGGCTCATTGAGATTAACAACATAACCATATAACGTTACTTCTAATCCTATTCTCCTCCTGATTACCTATGAGCTAGATAGCATCTAAATCTGCTCAATAATTGCAATGCAGATGATGATCCAGCAGGATGGAGAGAGAGAGAGAGAGTGATGGTGAGGGCTACTGCCAGTTTGACATGATTACAGCACCCGCCTCCAGGGACCCATATCTTGATTTAGATTAAACCACGCTCGTCAAACGGAAAGCACCCGTCTTTAATATGACCATATATCAGCCGCCGCGTAAAACTCGGAGGTTCCATCAAGTCCGTGAGGGGGCTGATTAAATGAAGAAAGACAGAGAGAGGGAGAAATCAAAACACAGCATTGATCAGAGGCTGAACATGAAATAACAGCCGGCAAATATTTCGACACTGAAAATAAGTTGACGTGACAGCCTGCGCCGGAGAAACCAGCGGTGGAAAGGCTGCACCTGTAAAAATGTGCAAGTGCGGCACCAAAAGGGAAGCCATCAGCATTCATCTATAGCCACGCGTGCTCCGCTTTATTACACTCATGTAAATACGCCACTGACGTTAGACAGGAAGAGATTTCGAAAGGGTTGGTTCACACAAATTCACAAAATGTGCTACTTGGTTCGACATTCACGGCCCCTTCAGGCTGTCACGGGCTTGATTATGCGAACGTGAGAATGGAGCCAATGATTGAACTTCTCTTTTCACTTTTGTACAAATGGGTACAACATTATAAAACGCTGTCCTGGAGAGACCGGCGGAAAACGGGCACCGCGTCTTTGACGGCTGCCATTTTTAATTAACTGCCAGAAAGCTGTAATAAATGTATAAATGTTCAGACACCACATTGATTTTAATGTTTTCATACAACATGTCTGCAAAATCAACTTTTTTCTACACACGGATACTCTGCTAAACATTTGAAGGCAGGGATTTTCATTTTAACACAATTCATTGCACTACGTGAGGTTGGACGCACACACTGAAGGTCAGACAAGCGTTGTTTCCTACTAACTGCATTGAAAATCAGCTTTGACTTGAAGGGTGAATTGGACTGAATGAAGTGTGTTGAAGCAAATAAAGCAAAGAGATTCTCAAGGCCACTACTGAGATTTCACTGACGCTTCTATTCTTATCAATTAGTGGAAGTATAAGAGAAAAGCTTAACATTTCTTTTTTTCAGAACTGAAGCATTAACGTGGATTTTTTAAATTTTATTTTATTTGCTCATAACTGCTGGGGGTGAACGTTCAACGGTAAGAACCAAGAGGCTTGTTGGGTTAAAAACCACACACAGCGTCGTGGAGGGGTGGGGTGTAGATGGATGATCATCGCATGGAAATGGTCGCTCACATGCAACGCATTAGCAGCGCATCGGCGGGGAAGCCGCTGTGGCCTGGGCCAGGCGTTCTTGCTGACTGTGGCGAAACAAGCTGCACCAAACGGTAGGAACTTGGAAAGTAGACGACACGTGCAGCAAGTGTGTGTGTATGTGTGTGTAAGTGTGCTGGAATTAGCCTGTGACAGAGTGAATGTGTAAAAGACCAGCGTTCGCTCCGGGGGGCTCGAGACCACCCACTGTGCACTAGCCAGGCACAAGCAACACAGCTGCGGCAGTTTCCCCATCCCTCCCGCAACATCTATCCTTCTTTCTTTCCCTATTTTCACTTTTACCCGGCTCTGAAAAACAAACAAACAAACAAAAAAGACATGTTTCAGAAGGTGTCAGGCAATCAATATAGCAATGAAGGCTGTTGTTTTGAGGCCTGATATACTACATGCGCCCCAACACAAGAGTAATGACGACCATCCATGAGCACTGTAACAGTCATGAATTATACTTTATTGGCTGCGCTTTGTCAGATATATGACTCTCCTGCCTCCTCGTGTGTATTCTGCCACTGACAAGATTTGATACATGCATGAGCGCATACACATACGCACTCAGGTAAAAAAAAACAAAACACCGATCACAGAACATTCTATAAACTCCCCAACCGTGACCTCAGGGCCTACGCCAGCTCAGAGAGAAAATACAGATGAAAGCTTTTGAAAATAACAGAACAAGACATTTTCAAATCAATACTTGTTTTTCTCCCCCCCCCCTTTTGTGAACAGTGCTTGATGACCCACGCCATTAGAGCCGGCCGGGAGGCGCGTCCGCAGCTTGCTCAATAGGCCGAGCAGCGTGAACAATGCTGGGGCTGATTGTAAGAGCCTGTACGCTCCTGGGGAGGGTTAATAAAGGGGATTGTTCAGTGTTGTATTTTCTCTTTACTCATTTATGTTCAGCTAGGTGGAGGTCAGCGATAGAGCCTCTGAAGCCACACTGTAGTGTGTATGTTTTCAGCAGGATGAAAGTCAGTGGCCTTGAGCGGAGAACACAAAACAGTGCGAACACACACTCTCTGCTTCACTGGCTGAATCAATCTTTAATACGCCACGCTCGCTGCCTTCGAAGAAATCCTGAGAAATAAAGAAAAGCGTGAACCGCGTGAGCATGTCCGCATGTATTAATGTCTCCTTAGGTGAAACATAATACCACACACCCTACATAAATGTTAAAAGCCCGGTGTTTCATACTGCAGCAGGTTCAGAGGCTGAAACGCCTACACGTCGATCCACGCGCCACAGAGGCTCACAGCATCCAGGTCAGCGGTGTGGAAAAATCGCCGCGCTGTGGTCTCGAGGAAGTCACAGATGAGCAAACACCTGGTCTACTTTACAGGTCCGACTCGGCAACGAGCGCCTCAGTCACCTCGACTCGGCACAGCGCTGATATCCAGCCACTCCGAGCATCCAGTGCATTCATTTTCCCTGCTTGGCTGAGAGAGTTGGCTAATGACATGACGGAGGAGCTCCATGCAAATAGCCAACATCTGTCACAGCGCTAGCTCCACTCCATATATTTATTTGCTGATCCTACTTAATATTTCTGCATATTACCAGCTGTGTGTTGGAGGTGGACAGTGATGCATGTTCCTGCATGACCCCGTACAAAAGAAAGCAATCTCGTGCAACCCTCGCATCCACTCCTGCTACTTCTTCTAAATGCATATTTTGTGCTGGCTGTGCAGCCCGCTGAAGGTCAGAGGAAAGTAAGGCTCCTTTATTGTGGAAATAGGAGAAACACATGTGGTGGATTTAATGTGTGCAGCATTTATCACCGACACAATAAGGAAGGGTAGATAATATATCTCAGGCAATGTGAAGGGAATAAATTATACGGAGGTGTTGTGATGGCTGCATCTGGGTGTTACGGTATCGGCTCTTTGGGTTTATCTTGCATCATGATGACATTCGCGTTCTGAAAATCCAAGGTGCCCGCTGACTTAGTTTAAACTCATTTTCCCATGTAAATGCATCTATTTTTTTTTATATTTGCTATAGCAAAACTGTAATAACTGGGCTGCTTTTCTCTTATCATCTAAATAGAAGCTGGTCAGATATCAAGTCCTCATGACAGCCTATATGGCATTTAGCTGTCAGTATCGCCCCATTCTGCTGTCTTCTCCCACTTCTTTTGTATTTCCGTATGTGGGGGTGGGGTCAAATGTCGACATGGCTGGTTTTTTCCTGCCTCTGATCCAGTGTCAGCCTTCACAAATGATCCCTCACCGACACGGGGATGTCTCAGGTGCCCCCCGCGCTGACTGGCAGGCCTTGGAAGTGGAGAACTGCTTTAGCCTGACGTTCAGTCAGCCTGCCTGCTCCCTGACACGCGCAGACAGATAGATCACTGAGGGCCAATGACAGCTCGTTATTGCTAGAGATGATAGAAGCTCACCATAGGGATTAGTATCAAAGCAGGTATGTTTGTGTGTGTGAGTGCGTCTGTGTGCGTGCACAGAAAGCTTAGATGAAAGGTGAAGACATGGGGTATGAGCATCGGTATTTTTTTTTTTACTGAAAATGGGGAAAAGAGTCCCTGTCATCCCACTAGCTTTTCAGAAAACTCAAAGACATCCTTCGTTTTTCCTGCAGTTTCAGTCCTTGGTACTGCTAAACTAATGAATTGGAAGAATATTTCTATCGTTGTTTGATGGTCATGGATACAAAGGTTGCCTGTGTAAACCACCACAATGAAATGACTTGTTCCATGGCTCAAGTCCTAACGGCCTGTTTACTTGGAAATGTCCAACAGCACAAAGCAAAAACACACAACTATTAGTATTAATAAACACATTAGTACTATTAAACACACCTTTTGAACATGTACACATAGCCTTGAGCTCATTATTTGGACATTTTTAATAAACCCCAACATTTGTTAAACTAATTTAAACAGACATTTATAAATTCAAAATAATAACCTAATAAATAATAATAAATAAACCCACACATGAACCAGCCTATTACTGACAATGACTCTAAATCAGCCGTGGACTGAGCCATTACTGGAATGTCTGTCCCATAATTAAATGCACTGACGGTGAAGAATAAAGGCTGAAAAACAACAACATACGACTCCAAAGACTCATATTAGTATTTGTAACATAGTAGTAGTTGTGTATTTTTCAGTTCATACGGATTCACTTACTCTCCCTGTCCCTCACTGAGAGGAACTGCTGTTACCAGCCATTAACGACTTCTAAATTTAAATTTGCATTTCAGCGGCACCTGGTTTCAGGAAAATGGGCCCAGTGGCGTCGCGTCTAAAACACGGACATATGAGCGACTCTCGGCCACGGTAACCGTCCTTCCACCTCCATGCTAAGCTCAGCTACGCATGTGCTAGAGCTGGCTTCATTCACCGTGGTTCGTTTCTTTGAAGTCATAAACTCTTCCCTTTAGTATGTGGTGTAATTTAAGCCTCCATCTCCCTGCTCTGCTCTGCTTCGTGACTCAAGTGTTCCTTGTAAAATTACAATAAATGAGAGTTGTGTTGTGTCAGTGTCGGTGCTTCGTGTGTCTATGTGAGCTGCGTCCATTTGATCCACAGTAATTCCCATTTTCAGTTCAACTTGCCACAGTCTGATCACACACACCCTATATGATCTACGCTGTTAATTCCATCGTGTGTGTGTGTCGAGGGTGATCCGTGTGTGGGACACATCATCATTACAGCGCCATAAAACAGTCAATCACGGCTACAATCATCCCTTTTCATGGAAGGCCGAGGCAAAATGAAGCTCTCATGCTCAGACAGTGAGGGCTATTGATCCCAGCTATGTAATCCGAAATGACTTCTGCGTTATTATTTCTCTTGTACTCTGTGACCCAGATAAAGCATGAAATGACTGTGTGTGTGTGTGTGTTGGGGGATGATGTGCCTCTTTTTATATCTGACCTCAGTTAGTTATGCAACACAGGTTATTCAACTTGCTGGGCCAATGGGAGGGATCCACCCTGGAGTGTGTGTTTGTGTGTGTGTGTGTGTGTGTGTGTGCGCGTGTGTGTGTGTGTGTATTTTGGGTGATTGGCAGTGTGTACATCAAAATCTACTTCCCCTGCATTGCTTTTTTTTTAAGAATCATCTTCACTTACCACTTTCAGATCAAAAGTGTTGAACAGCGGAGGAGTGGTGAGTCATGTTCTATCTGAATCTGTGATACATATATAACCACAGTATGTGTGTGTGTGTGTGTGTGTGTGTGTTTGAGAGAGAGATGGGAAGCAGGAGTCATGCTGTTAGATCGAGTGTGTGAATGTAATAGTAACCAGATCCTCCATGGATTATTCTCTCTCTCCCTCTCTCTCTGCACAGTCGCTCTGTGATGACTGAACCTGTACGTTGGGCATATCCAGATTTCTGTATATCATTTTTTACAGTATTACAGTATTTATTGTGCATCATCATAGTAAAAGTCTGCAAAAGGCTACTGGCTTGTCTGGAGCTGGGTGTTGCATAAGCAGAGGGCGCAATTTTAAGCTGTGGGATGTTCAAAACTCACATAATTGAAAGTTAAATTAAAATAACTACTAATTGCGATGCCCTATAGTTTCGGCGTAACTAACACAAGCCCTCTGACTCGTGTCTCTGCAGGAGGTCTCTGCGCTGCGTGTGTATTCAGTCAAAAGCAACAGCTCGAGGCGCTTTTTGCCTCAGAGGTCCGTGGGCATCGGCCCAGTTAGCCAGGATCGATACGAGCGCGTGAGAATACGCTTGTATGAGATGAATCCAAATGACCAGCCACCGTCTGGGCAGGTGCTCTAGTGGTAATGTGTGCATGAGAGCTACGTGCTAGTTTGGTTCCTAAATATGAAAGTCATCATTTCACCAGTTTCAGCTGTACATGTATAGCATAGCTGGACATTTGAGGCCTTCACACGGTTTATAGATACAGTATAATTTACTGTCTCAGCTTTATGAGTTAATATTAGAAGAAGCCTGTATCATATGTGATTTGTCATAATCATTGCGGTGGGAAAATCACTACTCCATGTAAAATATTCATGGTAGTCTCCATGACTTTCCATTTGTAAAATTAATATTATGCCGAATGCATTGCTGCTCTTTTCTGCGAAGTCTGCTTGTTAATTGATAATGCATCATGTTACTGCTGCTGTTATGACATCGCTTCATGGATTCTAATCAATCCAGCTTTCTACACAGCCCATGTACACTAATGATTTGCGTCTCACTGACGCCTCACTTGTGCAACTGTGGCTGGAAGTGGAGTTTTTACACTTAAAGGAACATCACCGATTTCCTTCATTCACTCATCTGCGTACAGACATGCAGGTGTTGGGAAAGGGCTTTTGATTTGATTAATACTTTAAGCGAGGTCACTTGAGGAAGCGTTGAGTAAGAGCACGCGTCTGATAAAGGAAACGTGTGGAGTTAGAGAGAAGTCAGCTTATCGGACTTTGTTGGCCTCTTCCCTATCTCCTGGCTCGCAGCTCTCTGACCGAACCGTTGGCAGTTTCACTGTGAGGCAAGTTTTAATAAAGGAACAGAATATGTAAATTAAAAAAGAAGCAAACGCTATTTTATAGTTCTGCTGCAACTTTATTGTTTCACCATTGTATCTTTGCAACTGCTCCAGGGCTACGATGTTTAATAGATGAAGTCCTTGTTTGGGCACATTGGGTCCAGGTAGATCTTCCAGGCTTTGCGCTTTACACACGTCACTGGAAAGTTCAGTACCGCACAACACAGCGTGTAGCAGCATGTTATGTGTAGCTGATCATTTAAAAACATTTTACTTACTCATCTAACTGTAAAAAAAAAAACATTCCCCTGTCAGATGTGTTAGACTTTACCCAAGAGGCTACTTGATTATAGGGGCCGTGGTGATGCCAGCACCACACGCGTCCACGTCACCATCGCACCTGTAATCAGAAGAAGGAGAGTAAAGAAATTCCTCGTGAGTGTTGCAGCAGTAATGAGGCAAGAGTGTGTGTGTGTGCGCGTCCACATGTGAGCACGTTTGGCATCCTCGGGGGGAAGCGTAACTGTCAAGCGCGCAGAAATCATCCCTTTTACCATCACTGCTGCTGACGTCCCGTATTTCAGGTGAACAAACAACAGTCGGCTTACGGCGCCGCTTTCCAGCTCTGTACTTATCAGATTAGTCAAGTTTAAGTCTCTCAGATGGGAACCGAGTCCCGTCGTCATTTTGAGAGTTTGTTTTCGTGCTCGCGCAGACGTCGGACCACCACAAACGTGTGTCCACGTACAGTATGTGTCTAATGCTCATTAGTATTCATCTGCTGGAAATGTACATTTTTAGAACGGACAGTTGTCTGGCTGTGAAAGTAAGATAACAAGAATACGGCACCTTTTTGAAAGAGACTGAAAGGGAGACAAATCTTTAAGCACTTGACCCGCTGCCCCGCTGAAGAGAAATGGCTAAGTATGTAATTTGAAAGTGTGAAATGTGATTGCATGTTTTGTGCAGTAAAACCACTTGCAAAACCATTTGGAGATTTTCCCCCGTGCCTAGATAAGGAGACTTTGAAGAAGCAATTTCATGTGATGTTAGTCCAACTCCATTCCCCCGAAGCCTTTAAGCTGGGTCTGAAATCTGGCTGGTGTGAGGAGTTTGTGTCTTACTGATCGGCTAAGCCTCGCGCCTCTTTAGCTGCCACCGTTCACCGCGACGTCCCCTTATTGGGACACACTCGCGGCAGACCGGCTGGTGCGGTGAATGCCAGCGAGTCGGGCTCCGAGATCACTGTGAGTGGAGTGGACTCGTGTGTGATATTTTCAGATAAACTTTTACAAGCTGCAACAGGAATACAAAGACACGAAATCAGAGAAGGAGCTAGAGATACATCAGAAAGCATAACAGAAGAGGAGAGAAAAAACATATTCCATATATACGTTTGTTGGCCCCTCACTGTGAACGGTGCTCAGATCTCTGCGCATTAAGTTTCTCATAGTTTTAATTACCAGCCCTAATCAGCTGTATCTCCAGCTTTCATTGTAGACAAACAGCACACGCTCAGATTCTCTACAAACACACAGTTGCTTTTCCCTTCTCCACACTCTTGTTATTTTGAAATCTCTATCAGCTTCCTCTTGTCTTTCTTCCAGATGACATGACACAACCAAGAGAAGCAAAAAAACAAAAAACAAAAACACAAGCTGCGAAGGCAGTTGAAGGACGGGGAAACAGAAGAGCAGCAGCAAACAAGGATTGCAGGGCAATTGCATGAGAAACTAATATCAACAAGCCACGACAGCAGCAGCGACAGTCATAGATCATCGTCATCTGCAGCAGCGGCAGAAGAGGCAGCAGCGGATCAGCTTCCAGACATTCACGTTTACCCCAATTTACACGTTTAATAGAAGAAGAGACGACGAGAGGAGCGAGAGGTTGCAAATGACATCACATGTTGTTTGTTGTGTCTCTGCTGTCAAGCAACAGCTGATGGAGGTGGGGGAGGTCGGACGGCGAAATTAAGTTTTGAGTGTGAGTGTGTGAAGAGAGAGAGAGAGAGAGAGAGAGAGGCGGGGGTGAGAGTGAGCTCTCAGCAGACAGTCCTGCCAGCAGAGCCGCCTTGAGGAGGAAACATAGCAGTAAACCTGGTGAACTCACGTTATCTAATCCCAGCTGGAGTGCACACACACACACACACACACACACACACTCTCTCTATGTCTGTACGTCGCTTGCTCTTCCTTAACAGAGCCTGGGCGTCGCACATTCATTCAGCGAGAGCGCTTTTCATCGGCGACAACACCGATCAGTGTGTTCGCTCCACTCCCAGCGGTTATGACACCTGAGCTGAGGCTTTAAGACTCCAGCAGTGCAGTGAATAATTGATGATGCCAAGTCACCAATAAAGATGTGATTATGAGACACAGGGTAAGTGAATAATCGCTGGCGCATTAGGGAAAAGTGAATGAATAAATAAATAAATACAGTTTAACGCCAAGGTGACTGTGGTCAGGTTACTGCTTTGCTTCTGCCTTATATTTAAAAAAAAACAACAACTCTGTGTGTCTGTGTGTGTCCCTCATCTTTCATTTGCATGGTCCAAACAGTGAAGCTCAGTAATTGGCTGGACATATGTACCATAACTCAGGCTACGTTTACCTCACCACCGCGTGCCCTCAGGCAAGGTTTGAGCATAGATTAGTAAAACTGTCTGCAGAACTCCGCGCTCAGCTGCAGCGCTGGGGCTTTTAATGTGAAATCCAATAGTTTCAGGGTCAACTGATCTCTGACAGCATGTCTGGATGTATTATTCAATGCCAGCAGAGGCTCGAGCAGCGGGAGGATGGACGCAGAATTACAGGCCAGGCCGGCCTGAAAAAATAACAATGTGAGCGCATGTCCTTCAAAGATGCAAAGGGCTGAAGTACACTGACAAAAACAACAACTCCTCAGTGTCAGAGCACATTATGCAACAGACTGAAACTTGGAGTCAATCCGCAGAGTGGAGTCGTGACTTCAAGCTAAAAAAAAAAAACCAAGGGACCCATATATGGTGTCTGACCCATGCAGGGTCACGCTGTAGTTCTGCTCAACAGATCCTGTTACAGCTTACGAATAAGGTCTCAACATTTTATTTTTTATTGCTGTCATGTTCACACGGCTCCCTTGAGAAGTGGGTCACCCCCCCCCCCCCCCCGCCCCCCTTTTCTTTTCCTGTCTCTCCATCTCCATTGCCACCTCCATCCTTCACTCCGAGCCTTCGCCACTTTCCTCCTCACAAAGAAGTCCTCCCTGAGACATAAACCATGTTGTTAATTAAAAGATTCCTCAGTGGGCATCTGTGCAGTAATCTGTAATTCACTACATCCAGTCACACATGGATCATTTGACTAACGCACAACTACCCATGCATTAATGAATGTATAATCATCCATATACAAAACTGCTCTGGGAAGAGAGAGGTGGAAGAAAAAGGGGAGGGCGAGAGATTGATTGTTAATAGTTTTATGACTGATAAACAAAGCAATCGATCAATCTGTGTGTAGCCGCGGAAGCACTTACATGGGTTCCTGGATGGTTGGGAATAATTTCTCGTCTCACGGTGTTAACCCTTCCAAGCATGGAGGATGTGGATTAATTGTGAGACGGGTGAGAGGGATGGGCGGCTTTCTCCACCATGCAGAAATGATTAACGCTGCAGTTAGGCTGTGCCACAAAACATAACAGCTGCAGTAAACGTCTGAACGGATATGAATGATTTTGTCTGTGCATGTGTGTGTGGATGTATATGTGCGTGTGCGTGTGTGTGTGTGTGTGCAATTATAACAGAAGATGGTGGAGAAAAGAAATGAAACAGGATGTGTAAGTAAATAGGAGCGTGTCTGATTATCTGAAAAGCCCCGTAGTCGTATTATCTTTATTGATTTCGAAGAAGGTGAAAACCAATACGAAACACAGCATTTAATGGAATGTCTTATATTCTTCACAAATTATTCTGCACACTGTTTGGGTAGGCCCGAAACTGTCCCAGTAGAGGCCAGATCATGCGACCATCTGCAACATCCCATCTGGGATAGTCATAAATCATCATAAATGTTGATTTGGCCAAGAACACACACGCTCTAAACATAGTGCACTTTGCCAACGAGAACAGTTGCCAAGACGAGGGAAAACATTCGCATAGTTTTCGCAGCTAATTGTAAAACATCATCATTAGGAGCAGCGAGGTTTGCCAAATCAGTCCGATCAGCTCCGCGCTAGAAGGGAAACTTTTGTCAGGAGGACTTTTGTCTGGAGCGGCCTACAGAGATCAGCAGCAGACGGGAGTCACTTCTTGGAGTGGAGTTCGAATGGTTATTTATTATTGAGGGCGTTAAATTTGTGAACTTGCTGTATAACCAGTGCATATTAACAACAATGTTGCATGTTCCTGCTTTACCGCATTGAAATAATAAGCTTGTATATATTGGTTTCCCTCATTCAGTGACTGCGCTTAAGCTGCATTGTCATTGTGTGAAATCAATAATCATCCCTACGCTTATTCTAATATTCAATATGTACAGGACATATGCATGGACCAGACCTTGGTTCCAGTCAAAACACAGATAAGCCCTTTACTTTTATTGTTACACGACATGAGCATAACCCCCAGGAGGCACCATTTGTCTTCATGTACGCAAAATCTGTGGATAAGTAGTAATTTTACGGCATAAGTTTACGTTCACTACAACAAGCGTTGTATAATCTAGTGGGATTTCTAGATGTGTGCGGTTGTGTGTTAGGTCAAAACGAGAGCGTGATGCCGCCTAAGCAGGGTTTGTTTACCGAAGAACGAGGTCTGGAAAGCAGCAGTAAGTGATGAATGAATTGAATTTAGATCCGTGTTGCGTTCCTAAGGTCAAGCATGAATGGAGACGCTGAAGTTGATCAGAAGTCTGTATGTTCTGTAACTAATTGGGCTTAAATGAGCAATACCCCTCTGCCATTCAGACTCCCATGGCAAATGTTCACACAATAAATATCTTCACTATAAAAAGTATATCATCAAACCAACTGATTATTAATCTACGTTGTTGAGCTTATGTTGCCCAAAATACTGATTCTCCTGCCATGAGGAAATTAGCATTTAAATTGCACCACATCCTTTTATGTGCACGAGGGCGACTCGCCAGCGGAGAATAATGTTCGACTGAAAGAGAAAAATGTAATGTGCGTGTACACCCACTGGCAACCGGCGCAGTCGTTCCAGCATTTTAGTCTTGAATGTAACAGCAGGCGTGGTCGCGGTGCCAGCAGCCAATAAACCGAGCCTCCAAACATGACACCAAACTGTCTGCGCCACTTCTGGCCAGGTCCCAGCAGCAGGTGAGGCATCTAACGGGGGCAAACGCTGTTGACAATGAGTCAAAGTGACAGACGCATCACACTTTACATCATCAGCAATCCCAGACCACAGAGCGCCAGCCCCTTGCACCAACACCTTCGGTTTCACTTCGGTGTCATCACCCTGCTCTTCCCTCTCTTCACCTCACCTAAATTTACCCCCTCAACCCTCCACCAAACGCACATGCGACGGGTGGGGGGGGGGCAAAGGAGCCCGTTTAAGAAAAACAGCGACAATGTTCAAATTTTCACAGACGTTCAAACGCCAAGACCCCCGGGGGCAACGCGCTATTGATCGCACATGATCAATGCACTTTACCCCTTTTGTGTTTAAGCAGCATTAGGTGCACACACTGGGTGGGAGACTCATTACGCATTCCAACAAAGAGATCTTGGACTAATCACTGGTCTGGCCGCAGCCTCTTGTTATGAATAGTTTATCTACAATAGTTTGTATTCATGGAATCATCCTAATGACCTCAACTGACTTCACACTGCAGTAGTAATGGGAGCCTCTGGGGGGACGGGGGCAAACTACAAACAAACACAAGTGCACTAAAACATATTTATCCTTACATACTGTAAAAAACATATTCAAGGTTGAAACAACACATGCCCTTTCCATTTTTACACTAGTGCGCCGTATCCTTGTCTTGTTTGAAGCAGATACTCGGTCTAGACATGAATACTTTGTTTATGATACATTAACATATTCAGCGTTGTGTTGTGTTTTATTCAGCTTGTTTGGTAGCACCTGTTCTGGTTGACCCTGCCGGTAATGTGCTTTCAAACCAGCATCAGAGGTAACAGATTCTGTAGCACATCAAATCAACAGAAGTTCAGCGGCATCACACATTGGCAGACTTCACATTATTCAAGGTAAGTGACGCTGATTCAAACAAACTGCATTCCACAACATTCCTAACCTACTTCCTGTTGGAACACGTAAACAGAGACATTTATTACAACATGCATGAACATTATTTCAGGGCGATTTCAACTCAAGGCAAATCGAGTATGATTAACTTTAGTGCATCTTAGTTTTTCAGCCTAGCATTTTGAAGAGCACAGAGAGAGCAGGCAGCTGTTTTCAGCTAAAATACACTGTTAGTTGCTAGTTGGAGTAGATGGTGAGACATGTAGCACCTAAGAGCCAGATAGTTCCCTCAAGACGTGGTGCAGAGCTAACTAGAATTACTGCTTTGCACTTCGGTCTGAGCAGAATCATATAGTAATAACGTTTATGCATGAATCAAGTGGACATTTGTGTCAGATGTAATGAAATTCCTCCTCATTTGAGATACAGTGTTGATACAGGCGATCACAGTGACCTGGACTTGATCTTTGATGAACGAAATCTGTCCAAGTGGACACTTGTGCCAAATTTGGAGAAATTCCCTCAACGATCATTAGGAAACCGATTCTCCTTTAAAAGGAACGGACTCACAAGAGGTCACGGCGACTTTGACCTTTGACCCCCAAAATCGGACCTGGCTATTTTTGAGTTCAAGTAGATGCCAAATTGAAAGGAAATCCAATATATATTACAATTACATGAACAGAGAGAAGCGCATACAGACTGACAGCTGGAGCGTCATGTATAGTGTAATGCCCATGGCGACAGCTGTTGCATGTGCAGGGTCTTAACACGGGACCATTATTTACTTACAATCACCTTTGCATCATTATATTCATACATTAATGTTTGTCTTTTTGTGCATCTGCTGAATGTGTAAATAAGCAACTGTTTGCAAATCCTACATTACACCTTAGAAGGTGATGCTATGTCAGCTCTGTGTTTAAAGCCTGGTTTGACTATTTGCACGTGACTGAATAACCTGTTAATGAGGGTGTGATGTCATTGGTTATTTATGGTAAAAGTAAATGTTTTTGTTGCTTATGAAACTCCAGTGTCCTGTCCTGGACATGGCTACGCTACATGGTGCTGCCACTGCCGCTAGTAAAGCAGAGTTAGTAACATATGACCGTTATTTGTACTGTGCGAGTGAGATCGTTCTCAAGTTAAGCATTGTGCATCTTCTTTTGCAAACCTGCCACTTGGGGCAGAGCTGCCAAGGCTAAACCTTACAAACTCATATCCTGCAGCGATGTCTAGTCAGCTGCAGTGTGCAAACACAGCGGGGCTGATCGGTGTGATTTATTTATGCCTGGGATGAAAACGTTTGAGGGTCTGTCAATCCAGAGATGCGCGCATGTGTTGCATTCAAGCCATACATTTAACTTTAGGAGAGTGATAGATGGGTAAATTGTCCCTGGCGTATGTCTCCGTAGCCTTCCCGCCTACTTTCTTTCCATTCATCTTCCCCTCCTTCCCCTCGCACTGGTTCCCTCCCCTTTCTCCGACAGCAGCGGGGAAACTGGGGATGGGAACACGCACGTCTTGCCAAGCCTCACAGCTCCCCTGGCACCGCGCTGCAACATAACACCTTCCAAACCTTCCTCCTCCCTCGCTCGCTCCGCTCCCCTTTTCCTCTCTCAGCACGTCTGAACAGCATGTTTGATTTTACTGGATCTAACTCTGCTAGGTTTTTGACCTTTATGAGTTTTCAAGGCCGATACTGATATTTTTGGATTTCAACCGCTGATAGCAAAAACTTAAGCACTGACAGTGGCTCCCTTGTCATTCGTTCAAACCAGGAAAGGCAACGGAACAGCCTCAGATCACGGACGAAACAGAACCATCCTGCTGTTTCTTCACCCTGAAGGCACGGTACTGTACAACAAGCTGCAAGAGCTAAAAGAAACCTTTCAGCTAATTCCGACTTCTCTCTGTCAACTTCACTCAAGCATCTTTCATGAATCATAACAATGGTACAAACGAAAAGACAATTATTAGTTGATACAAATCACTCATACGACAATGACACAGATTAGTTTATCAGGCAAGTCAGGGAACCATTACTTGTTTCTGTTCTTAATAGGTTTCATTTTCTTATGTTCCTATGTTTTAATACATTGCCATGTTCCAAAAGTTGGCAATTTAAGTGCAACGTTAAATAAGTGGGAAAAGTAGCAGCTCAAGTGCTAGAACAACACACAAGTAATTTAATAGTTTGCTCCAGATCTGATGGACGGGTTTAATACACAAATATACGACAGGCCAGTATCAGCCCCATACTGTATATTGGTCTAAACCAAAAGTCTACAAGCCAGCGAGCCTGACAGGATGTGCGCTCGTTCACACTCGCACCTTGGCAGCTGCCTCCAACACAGCAATGACAGTTTTATCAGTTTAACCACGTTTGCCATCTCCAGGACTGGGCTGCTCTCCAGTCATGTCCTGTGTGCTCAGCTCTGCTCAGCTAAAACCAGACACTAACAAGAGCGCCTTGTATATCTATTATGCAGATCTACTGCAGCTCCCACCGGTATATGCGCTGAAACCTGTCCAGGTTTAACATATGGCAACTGACTGCCAGCACCTATTTCACTGACACCTAGTCTGTTCCAAGTACAACCTGACTGTTCTGGGCTGTGGAAGCTGGTTATGAAGAAAAAATAAAATAAATAAAATAAAATAAAATAATGAAACACACGTTTGCCTTTTGTGTGTGATTGACTTTCAGGAGAGTTCCAAGAAATGTAAGATGAATGGAACAGGAAATGAACACAGCAAGGTTGCCTTTAAACGTACAGTAAACATTTCAATTCAAGTATAGCTCAGGTCAATAATACCCAAACTCTAATACTGTCTTATTACAAGCTGAATTCACCCCAACATCTCAACCAGTATTCACACCACAGATCTAAATCTGACTCCCCTCCCACCTAAAGATAGACTCCAGCTCTTTTTATAGAGGGCTAAGCTGCAGAATTACATTTTCTATTTCAGACAGTCCAGGCTGGCATCATTGTTTGTTTTAGCAGGCTAACCTTCCCTGTGTATTTATAGGTGTCGAGGCCAGGAGAAAGACCACAGTAGCTCCATAAATAAGCAGCCCGGGCCTCCAGCGAGCCTCTCTACCAACAAAAGTCCAGTCATTTCACAGGCCATTACCTGGAGCTGCCTTGCAGGGAGGCTGGCCCGGCCTCTGAGGCAAAGGGGGTCAACTCGACCTGGTGGGAGGGAGGGAGATGTTAGGATCGACAATAAATATGGTGATTTGTTGTCTGTGAGCCAGAGCCTATAAAAAATGCTGCGGTGGTAGATGGAAAATAAGCAGCTGCATCTGAACCTGTTCAGGTCCACGGCTCACACCGTTTTCACCATCATCCCTCGCGTCTTTCATCCACTTCCCTTTTGCTTTCATCCACACAAGCCGCCTCTCTCTTGCTCTCTCTCTGTCTCGCTGTCTGCTTGTGTTACTCTGAACTTTTGGCCCCGGGATCCTGTTGGAACCCCACCCAGATGCCCCCCGGCTCTTAAAAATAGATGAACCACAAAACAAGGCACAGTTGCACAGTGCACACAAAACCCACCCATGACGTCATACAACAACAGAGCGCACGGGCTCGGTGTGTGTGTGTGTGTGTGTGCGTGCGTGCGTGCGTCGCCGCTTATCTCTGCCTCCACAGACGCTGTGTAGTAAAGCCAGTCAGCAGAGGCCAAAGCCAGAGCGCTCCACAGCCTCTCTGGCAGCCAGACCTGCGCTGCGCTGAGGAAACTGCACCCTGCAACACAAACAAACCCATCAGCCACAACAGCGCCTCAGCACCAACTGCTAATCCTGCTACCTCCGCGCGAGGTACGGCACTGCAGCGCCCACACCGCTTTAGGAAACAAATGTCATCATCCTCCTGGCTTTAAAATGGCTTTTTCAGAGTGATGAAATATTCAAAATCATTGTTCCACGGGGCTGTTCCACGGTGGCATTTGTCCTAAATATTGCTCCGCTCGTTTGCTGGTTGGCGACAGTGATGGTTCTATAAAGCATACGAATGGAGAGAGTTGTCATGTGGATGTGGCTGAACACTAAGGCTCGTGATCTTAAATCAGAGGGGAGTGCCGCTGCCTGGCACAGTGGGGGTTCCAGTGGAGCGACTACAACTGCTAATTTGTCCCAGAATGGGCTTTTACGATCTCACCATAACTGTTAGATGAAGAGTTGTTTTGTTTTTTTTTATTTTAGCAGTGTCTCCTTGCAGTACCAAAGCCATATCTGACCCTCACCTGGATTCAAATAGTCTCCCGTGTTGACGTTAAAGAAGATATAAATCACTTTACATGCAAATAAATCAAATATAAGTTGGTAATATTTGTAAATTAATATTAGTCACTAAAATGATTATCTGAAAGTATCTTTGAAAAACTCAACAGAAAAATAAAGAAAGAGTGGGTGCAGCTGAATCACAATGAGAGGGAGGCGGCCTTGGTCTGGTCACCCCATCTGCCATCTGCTAGAATAAAACTCATCATTTGCAGATTATATAAGAGAAAGTTACAGTATATGTGATAATGGTGTAGTTGTAAAGTTGACTCACTTTTCAGTCATCACTGTCACTTTGTTCACTATTATACATTATACAAATACTGGGAAGTGAGTCGGTTTCTAGGAACAATATGTCTTGATAGTCCTCGTGACTCCACTACATTCAACAGTGACAACAGCGGTGTCCAAAGAAATTAAGTGAAAAATGAGACGACGGTCGATGGACTCTATTCCCTGTTTCTGGTTTCCATACAGGTCTTTTGTCGTCAATCCAGTGAGACTGAGGTGTGTTTGTTGGTGCTGCTGCTTAAACTTATGTTGTATTGCATTGAAAAAGGCGTCACCAGGAAGGATGGAGGTGCTGGTGACACACAGACACACATACGGCCACAGATATGTCAAGCCAGCCCATCTCTTTTCTTTATAGGGACGAAACAACAACCATTAGAAGATGTAATGGATTAACCATGGATGGACTGAAGTGAGACAGAAAAGAGAGGGAAGTGGGGACAAGCCAAGATCGGAGTGATAAAGATTGGCAGATGGGCGAAATGGATTCGATAGAGCGCTTTACGGGTGAGGCGACAGGACGGAGAGCCGATGCCGACCGCAGCGGCGAGAGATAATGGAAACTGATTACAGAAAAAATCAACAACAATTCTCTCATTCCAGGAGAACCATTGGAAAATGTGGTAGTAATATGATTGGTGAGGTCCCAGATCCTGCCTGAAAACGATTGTCACTTATATTGGTCCACAGTAGCAATAGTTTCTAAATATCTATATAATAAAACTGCGAGGTAGACTGACAGGAATTGCGTTTGTTTTCAGGGGCTCTTTGTGCTTCCGTTCCCCCTTCTTCTCAGAAACGACTCTTCTGTTTATTCTGTGACTCCCTGGCTTATGTTCATCTGAGGGAGAGAAGGAGCTGCAGGAGACAAACAGGATGTCTGTGGGAGGGCAAATGAGAGAGGGTAAATCTGACAAGGAAGTTTGTGTGTGTGCCTCTGAGTGTGCGTGTGTATGTATTAATCCCAGGAAGGACTTCCTCTGAATCGGAGCCGCCTGGGAGTTCTGTGGGAGTTCCAGGCACTGACACGGGAAAAGGCTAAGGAAGAGAGAAAGAAGAAAGAGCAAAGGAGAGAGAGAGAGGGAGATGCACACGAGCGAGAGGGATGGATCAAAGGGCAGTAGCGCTGCTGAATCCCACTTCTGAAACACACATGTGGGGGAACGCCACCCACAGAGAGAGGCTGCGATAACAGCGGCGTCATGACGCGGGTGTCGTTATGAGCCGCCGATGATGAACATGAGCCCACCTCAGTGACACAGCCCGAACCCACTCAAACACAGCCTCAGTCAAAGTGTCTCCAAGTGTGACACAGCGTCATTAGAGTGCAAACGAGTACTGGCAGAGCGAAATCTGTAAGTAAGCCTTGTTTAAAGCTTCCGCGCGTCGTCTTTATATTAAACTGTGCTGTTTATAAATCAATAAACGTTTGATTATTTAACACGTGAGGAAGCCATGTTGTTTGTGACCAGTAACAGCAGTCTGACTCCCAAGCCACCGTCCAGTGCTTTTACTTTTCTAAGTTTAGGTGAGTTTAACCGTCCCTAAATCCTCCAACTGGAACCAAATCTATGAATAATTTACCCAGATGTGTCATGATGAACGTATCAGCTCTTCACCAGGAAGTCTTTAGAGGTTACGTAACAGGCAGAACCCGCAGTGTGTCCTCTAATTAGAATGGAGGAAAACTTTGGCATGCGCCTCGGCTGCCTCATGGCCATGTGTCAGGCAGAGCACTGGATACCACACACACACACACACACACCCGCTCCATCATGTGTGCGCTTACTCATCATCGCGCCACCACATCAGAAAGAAGCCGTGCACAATGCACTTGTCTGTCGTCCAAATGTGGGGAAACTGCAGCAAGCGGGCTGAAGAAACCGGAGAGGTCGACCCCCGCCCCCCCCCCCCTCACTGAACCTCCTGAGTCATAAACCATTTCTGCCTCTGAGGCTTTTGGGTCCATAAACAAACCCCTAAGTAAAAGAATAGTGTCTCCACTCTGACTGCATCTGTCGAGACGCAGAATAACGATAAAGAAAAACACTAATTTAATACTCATCGTCGGCAAACAAGTGAGAAACGGTCCGATGCAGGAAAGTGCGTTTCATGTAGGAGCTGCGTGGTCGTGAGATGTCAACAACTGTGACAAGGTTAATCAGCGCTCGCCGCTTTCCCTCCCAAAACGTTTTTAAGGCCCGAGCGGACAACACTTTTCAAAACTAATTATCTCTTTTGAATAAAGGGTGTTCGCCTATCGAGAGTGAGCCCACTTAAACAGGGTCAAATACAATTCGCTTGTCACGCCACTTTCAAACAACACATCAAACCGTTGTCACTTCCATTTACGACAGTAATGTGTACCTAGTAAATTGCACCACTGCATTTGACTGCTGACAGCAGCTAATTGTAAATGTCAGAATTATTCATGCATGTCTCACCACGGTCCATGATTAAAAATCACCTATAGTTCTGTTCAAATGTGCGATAAAGAGCGAGCTGTAAACATATATTTGAGTGGGAGATATTGTGCCTGGAAAGAATTCCTCATTAATTCGCTGTGATGTATATAAAGCAGAACGGTGCACAGCGAGACAATTAAGGCGAAGTTGCTCTCTTGTGTATCGTTCTCTTCACTTCGGTGGAAAGTGTTTGCTTTGCTGCTGGCAAAAGGAGGAACCACGGAAAAGTCAAATTTGAATTTTTATTAAAATGCTACATGACACGTTTCCTCGTATCGGCGTCCGCTCGAGGTGCGTCCGCTCAGTGATGCGTTCTCTCTCGTGACCATGATTGCAGGTTGTCAGCCATGCTTTTACCAGTACTGATGGGTCATTTCACATGAGTTAGAGTTGACGACTAGATTGGCACAGACACACACGCACACACACGACGCATGGACACAACTACCATTCGCGCACATCAGCACCCAAGGGTATGACCACATTCATGTACACATTCGCAGACAAACAAATCAAGAGCCGCGTCTATTAGAGTAGACTAATCAACGAGGCCTACATGCTCTGTCACAACTCACACAACAACATTATGGATAATTTGCGACTATAAACTTGCATGCAATTATTCCTGCATATGTTTAATGAGCCAAGCTAATTAAATATGGAAATTAATGAGATACAAAGGAAATAGGGAAAAGCACAGTCCTGATGCATTTGAAGGAGCTGCTAAAAGCCTCTTATTACATTAGGGACTGCAAAGGGAAATGTGCTGTCCTCTAAGGAGACTATGAATAAACACTGTGATTAGTCCAGGCCAGCAACACCACAAACTATTACATATGTTACTCTCGGTGCAGTGCGCTAACATCACCGTAGATATTCCAAGCATGCGGCATTAAAAAGTAAATTGTTTTCATGCTCTTATGTGTCTCATTGCTCTATTCTTTCATTAGAGGATTGTGTTAATGAATTCCTTAGCTTCGAAAATCACCATGAATCACCCTAATTACATTGTTTTCCTGTTTGTAAACAAGGAAAAATATGTTTCATGCTAATGTACAACACAGCCCCGCTTTGCAGCGAGTCAACACCACTCTTTCTCACGTGCCACATCCTTCTGTGAGTGTTGTATGAGATGATGGGAGGCACCCCCCCCCCCTTTCCAATCAATGAAGTCTTCCACTAAGAAGCAAGTCACCTCATCATGTTGTAAACAATGTGCACCCCACTAAGGAAGCATTCTTGTGTGTGTGTGTGTCAGTGTGCATGGGGAGAACCCTCCAGATACACGGGGTCAGACACAGTTTACAGACGAGCCGACTCCATCCCAAAAAAACATACGCCAGAAGACACAGGCTGACCCCAGGGTGTATACGCTCGGCTTGAAGAAGACGTGGGTGAGGGAGAGGGGTGCTGGGTGGACGGAGAGAGGCTAGAGTTCAGCTAAAATTGCTCCTCCTGTGGGGACTTGTGGGGAAGTACCCTACAGGCTGCCCTGAGGATGCCCACCGCTGCCCCCTGAGCTTACGCCAAAGCAACCGCAGCAAGACATCTCCCAGGTCTTCAACGAGCTCCACCGGCGTCAACTCTTGTGGTTTTATGAAAAGACAAACTCTCATCTGTTTAAGTTCTGGTTGTCGCTCCTTCCCTCTTCACGATTCTTTTCATCTGCCCTCCTGTCATCTAACCATGGAAAGAGAGGAGATGGAGGAAAGAAGTGAGGAGGTGGAGGAGGTTGGAGGGGTTTGGCAACTCTCCATAGGGCTTACCTCATCCTTCTTTCCGTTCCCATCCCTCCCACCTCTTTGTAGCTTCTTTATTTATACAGCATTTTTTTTTCCATTCCTATCCCTTCCTACTTTCTGTTGCTCTTACTTTTGTAGCCCAGCTCTTGCATGCGTAGCTGATAGCAGCAATAGTACTATAAAGCATACATGTACCTGAGAGACTGGACATGATTTGTTGACCAGCAGAGGATGGAAGAGAGCCAGAAGTCTTTTAAGAAAGTTCAAGTTCACAAGAATTCAGGTAACTACCTACAAACGCTTTGCACCGAGGCATCAGCGTGTGTGGTTGACTCAGTACGTCTATACAGCACATGTGATGAGACAAAACAAGGAAAATGTTCTTTGAGCATAAATATATACACCCAAATGTCCACCTTTTTGACTGATCGTAGTTGTTGAGGTAATTTCAGTAAAATATGCTTGTCCTAGTTTGTTTGCATGTTCGCTGTTAGCTCCCCCGCTGAAATAACCCTGACACTAATCCTTGCACCAGGACTCATCACGTGATGAGTCTCATTGCAAAAAAACAGCAAACTATGCACTTGCTTGTTAGCACTGGTAGCACATGTAACCAGGACATCAAGGAAAGTCTTACACATTTTTTTGTTCTTTTAAAACTAAAGTCAATATCTCTGATTTATGTTGCTCTCCCTCTGCTGACTCGTGTAAATGACTAAACATCGCTTAGTAAGTGTTTAATCAGTTCAGGTGAGTTCATCAAGCACTACATTCCTGGGTGACACTAATAACAGTGATAGTAACGGGAGAAGGGCTTAGGGTGATTGTGGCTGTGGTTGCACATCTCTGAGGAGCTTCATTATCAGTCTTCAAAGAAACGTCGTCTAAAAACAAAAAAAGCATCATTAGTCTCTTTTTTCCTCCTGTTGCGGGAAAAAAAAACAATCATTAGTGCATTTCTCTCTCTATCACTGTGCCTTTCTTCTCAGCCACTACTGTTAAACGTAGGTGAGCTGAGTCTCCTTTTCCATCACAAACGCACACACTAACTGATTAAAACCGCCACAAACTACAGTACTTACATTTGCATAGATAGCAAAAACAAGAGATATGAAAGGAAAAGTTATTGCTGCTATAGCTTTCATCCTGACAAACCACTAAACCCTATATATGCTAATTAGACATCTAATATGAATGTCTAATTAATGGAATGCAAATGAGACGGTGCCATTATTGAACCTGTTTAATAAGAGGATGGATATGGTCTGAAAATCCTTGGGAAAACCGACATGTGATGCCGCTGCCTAGCACACACAGGAAATCAATTTGGTTAATTGTCAAATATGCAAACATGTAAATTGAAGTCATGTATTGCAGTGGCCGAGGCTTCTAACCGTTGTCCCTGAAGCATGCAAACACACACACACTCCCCTTATCTCATCAGCCCTTTAATGTCGTTGGTATTCAGTGCTCTGTCCTCTGACACAATGCACGCCACTAATTACCAATTCCCTTGATAACAGCGTTGCCCATAGAATACATGATGGAAGATGAAGGGCCGCGCAGCCATTGAACATTCTGGCTACACACCACTTTGAAAATTGGCTTTCAATCAACATAGCGAGCGCTGCTTAATTCCGCCGCGGTTAGGAAGCCACGCTGTCTTCACACAATGACCCTCTAAAACAGCTGCCACCCAGCCTACGCAGCCAGCTAATAGCAGAGGACAAATACCCGACAGTCTCCTTCCTACGGTAACGTTTGACGGCTGAAACGTTCTCCCTGTGCAAGGATGTCTGGCTGCGCTCTGAAGTGGATCACCTTGCAAAAGGCCATAAAGCATCAACGAGCCCGAAACAGAGAAAGTCGCCGCGACCACTGACGCGCTCCTCCACTCACTTTGACGAAGGCAAAGATGAAGCGCGGGAAGAGCAGGCATCACACAAAAGATTTGTTTTCTTCTTCCTCTTTTTTCTTTTTTGTAATGAAAGTTAATTGAATTTGTATGTTAATGAGGGCTGTGCATAGCTAACGAGCTCAGTGTGCGACCCATTAACACGTTGAATGATTGTTTTGCCCGGGGCAAGAATCACCTATAGAAGCTCAAAACTCGAAGACAAAGAGCCAATCTGAATATATTACAGATTCATTTACATGTTCATCTACATTACGTAGATGATACGCTCATATTTGTCTCTCAGCTCAATAATCAGGACCTTTGTGGGATGAGAGGCCAGGAGGAAAAGAACGAAAAGGGCAGGGAAAGGAAAAAGAAAGTAAACGTGCAAAAAGAACTGGAACAAGTACAAGGAATTATGAAAAGACGGCCTGAAACAATCGTCACC
Organism: Macropodus opercularis; assembly: GCA_030770545.1. Lineage (NCBI taxonomy): Eukaryota > Metazoa > Chordata > Actinopteri > Anabantiformes > Osphronemidae > Macropodus > Macropodus opercularis. Next base: position 6,421,708 of record JAUCMP010000029.1, on the reverse strand, counting down.
ATTGAGAAATCCAGATAATAATTTACCCTTTGCTCGTTGAGTGCTTTAGCTCAATACCGACAAGGTCTCACCTTGTTGGAGATGCGGAAGTGGTGCGATTCAGTCGCCCCCTTCATCACCATGACATTGTGTGAAACAAAGTGAGATCCGTCGGCTATCATTATGATGAAAGCAACACTTCTTTAAATAGCCGCTCACCGGGAGTACGACGAACAACAAAACCCGCTTCCATCCACGCGTAATCAGCATCCACTCACTACCACCGATGCTCTAACGGAGAGCACGGAAAGTCTAGCAGCCGAGGTGTTATTATCTAATCTGTCATTACTGTGGATTGTAAAAACGTGCAGGCCTGATTCTTCAATAAAACAAATAGATTTCTGACTCAAAAGTCTGAAGTTGGTGACCCACTAGCGCCACTGGACAGGGTGCGCTTTTATCCATTACATAATTCAACATACGTCTAATGGGGACAGCAGAAGATGAACCACGATGACTTTGCTGATCCTTGACTTTTCATGCAAAATTCACTGCTTCGCATTTCACGGGAAGTGAAGCTGCCGTCTCACATCCACTGCACTGATGTGGCAGAGGTGAAGTGATCGCGTAGGCTAGACACAGAAACATTTTCTCTCACTGTCTGTTCACTCTGCCCTCCTTCACTCTGGTGTGTGATGCCTTGTTTGGGATTGGACTCCCGCTGTTGGACTGTTGCGTAAGGCCACTGCAGCAGTCTGGTTGCCGAGCCGATGCGATGTGGCTGCCGTACGGCTGATAATAAGGCTTCCTCTTCGAATACTTCTAGATGTCTTCGCTCCCCTGGGGTCTCATTCATATAACGGAGACATAGACTAAGCTAATCACCGTCGGCTTTCATAATGCACACACTCAAAGCACATCAAAAAGAACGGAGCACTTGCAAAGTTCAGGCCAACCTGGATGTATCATTCATTGCTCTCACTCGCACACTCCTCCCTCGCTGTCTCGGCTGTTATATAAATTTGCTGTGCATCCACCGACTCTGCCCTCTCAGCTCTCGCTTTTTCAGGTTAATAGCGGGGTGTGTATGTATTGACACAGCTCCTCAGAGCCACACAGCAGTGCGAATGCAGCGCAGTCCAGCTGGGGGTCAGCTTAATGATAAGGTTAATGAGTGTGGCCGGGACTCAGTCATGCCTCCATGGGCTAATACTGAAAGGAGAGAAGAGGAGAGGAAATGAGAGGAGAGGAATGGAAATGGAAGGAGATGAAAGATAAAACAAAAGTGGGAGGAGAGGAGCTGATGAGAAGGAGAAGAGAGGGCAGGCAGGGAAAAATAAAGGAAAGGCGATGAAAGAAAATGTTATATAAAGGAATGAGGATGTAAAGAAAAGAAAGGAGAGGAAGACCAGGTTAGATAAAGAGGAGGAGAAGAAAGGAGAACCAGTGGAACACAAGGCAGAGAAGTGAGAATGGAAAAAGATAGACAGGACAATAAACATGCTACTTCACTGATCGTCAGTAAACACCCACCCCCATGACTTCCTGCTGCACGGCTTCATTTCACTGGATGGACAATACAAGGAATTTAATGAGCACATGTGTCACTTAATCATCGGCCCAGCTGCTGGTAAAGAAGTGGTCACGCTTCCTTAAACTGATTGAGTCGCACGCAAACACGCACACACATCCTCGGAGCTCTGAGTGCCGAGCACATGCCCCTGCCCAGACAGCCCTGCAGGTGTAAATCCTCAGCTGACAGACATATTGTAGGTGTCCAGGCAGAGATTAGTCTATTTCCTCCTTTAGTCTGGAAAACCCCTGAATCAGCGTCGGAATACTGCTGATGCTCACCGCTAATAGGCTAATCTGTGCTAAACTGGCATTCTGTGCATGGACGTGTGTGAATCTAAACCTCTTGCTTTTTACCCGTTTTTTTTTTTTCTTCTTCTTTTTGAGATTAGTCCCGAATTTGTGAAGAGAGGCGGATGTGCGCTTTAGATTATATCAAATAGTAAAACCCAAAACAGCTTATGCTTGGGGTCAGACCAGTGGAAAGCGTTCAGGGAGTTTGTGTTACTTTGTGCACTGCGGAGCCAAACTATGCGTTACTCAGGGAAAAAAAAGCACAAGTTTACAAGCAAAGAAAAAGTGCAAAGTTCAGAGTTGAGTGTCCTTGAAATATTCCAGAGTTCTGTGAGGTTACTGATTGGAGCAAAATGGAAAGGATGAAATATTTCACTAAAAAGCCTTGTTCTTGATATGACATGCATTTGGCAGAGACCTGCAGAGAAATTTGGGACTAACTCGTGTTTTTATTACGCTACACATTAACAACACACATTTATCTAATCCCAAACAGGAAAAGCTCCATTAAGAGTGTACAATTCCAATAAATGATTAACTGAGTGCAGTCGTCCCTTCACGGCCCAACGAGTCATGCTTGTCCATGACCTCCAGCTGCCACAGACGATCAGAAACGGCACCTTCTCATTTCGCTTCCCATCAGTTTACTGTTACTGTACATTACGCAAAGATCCATAAGGTCCAGTTTGAATTCTGACACGTGTATTTTACACTTGTAGGTGTGGCACTAAAACACTGGGATTGTCTTTCAGACAGAACGAGTCTTTATCTACATTTGGAGGTTTACACTGCGCCACTGATAGCGTCAAGTTTCCCCAGCTGATTCAGTTGGGAAAGTACCCATAGTGATAAACAAAGCTATGAATGTTCCCGACAATCGAATTATGGGAGGGTAAAAAGTCATTGATTTTGACTGTGTGGTATCATTTGCCTTTCTTTTTCATTTGCCTGTCATATAATATCTGAAAATCCAGCCTTTTCATTTTTATATTAATTGCTACTGTCACAATCGTGGGTCAAATCAAGGTGGCATATGTGTTTCTGATTGGCCCAGAAGGCGATTGCGTCACATATGAGCGACGGCATGTTTAGAGCTTACCACAGTCATGTATGTGACTCACGTACCTTAAGGAATCGAAGCCTTATTTGGGTGTAATTTCTGAAAGCATGACAACAGGCTGACACTGAGGGGGGGGGGGAAATCCCTGCAGGATGTTCATGAGTGTTGGGTTATCATACAAATGTTTAAACAGCACACTGAGCTGTCCGTGCCTTTGGGACATCATATCAGTTTTGTCATGTGGAGACATTGTAGCTGCAAATTTGAGGTTTGGTGTAAGCTGAAGGAATACGTGGCCGTTGTGTGAAAGCGTTTCATCATCACCCCTGGAAAGGCTGGTGTTTTGGAGGGGTTTTCACCAACAGAGATTAATGGAGCAGCAAAAACAATAATGGCTCAAAGTAACAGCTTGTTGGATGTCAGTAGAATTTCTTTTTAGTTGCTGACCACAGAGATCACGAACAAAATTACCAAGATTGCAACAAGGCAATAACATTTTTCACCAAATCAGGGGAATTTCAAAACACCAACAAGCACCAACGTCTCGACATTCCTTCACGACGTCAGTCCAGCTTTTGAATAAATCCCTTTAAGCGATTTGAAAGCAGCTGTTGTTTTAAATTCCCGGCGTTTTGAGAAAAAGAATAAAGGCCTGTGCTCCATCTCTTCATCAAGCACTTAAGTGTGTCCTTGAGGAAGGCACTTAACCCCCCAGTTGCAGCAGAGAGCTGCTTAGCGGTCAGACATTAAATGCCAGGTGTTAATGTGTGAGACACCGCATGCAGAGCGGCCTCGTTATAAATTTGCTCCAAGGAAGTTTGATCAGACCATTTGCCGTGTTACCAAATGTGCGCACAAGCCTGAGTGACCAGTTTTAACGCCCGGTCGGATCGTACGCACCACTACTCTGCTGGCTCCACAGCTGTAGTAGAAGCCGGTTGACAGGAAGTTATAGTACGCGTACACGTGTGTACTTAGACCCGTATACACTGACACTTCATAAGAGCTACACTAAAAGCCTGATCAAACATGGTGATACATGACGCTGTATGGCTTGTGATCCCCTGTGTACGTGAAATCTCTGTGTACCGTGACGGTCCGTGCTTCGTACGTGTTACTGGGACTTGCTGATTAAATAGCCTCTGATCTCAGGGAGGGATACGAGTCGAAGTTCGTACATCACGGTGTACACACCAGCAGCAGCGTCTGCATGGCAGTAACTTCTACAAATACATGTTTCGTCTTCTAACGAGCGTACGCTGCGTTTTCTGACATAGCCTATAACTTTTTCAGACTGAGAGGCGCAAACTTGAATCTTTTTATTCAAGAGTTTCCAACACTTCACCATAAAATCACACTGAATTCCTCCGCAGTCTAAACTGCGATACCGTTTCATGTCATTGAAAGGGTCTAGACTTCAAGCCTCCGGGTTGACATTGCCGTTAGAAGTTGTTGACAGACTTTGGATGGTTGGCATCGCTAGGAACTGTACTGTCGTCTTTGAAGACAGGCTGGTTACTGGAGCTTTCTTTACATTTGTACTCTTTTCTTGCACGGATGTCATTCCCTTTAAAACATTTGAAAGTTAAGAGCCGAAACTACAACCAACACCCTACATCCATCCATCCACTCGTTAGCGTTGCACAGGGGTCGCGACACCCAGCCGTCACCGGTCGAGTGGACAAGGCTAAAAGATAATTCGTTGGGGAGGAGGGAGGAGCAGTAGTTCATGTGGTATTTTCCTCACAGTTTGTGGGTTGAACTGGTAAACTCGCATGCAATAGCTTCACTGAGCATGAGAAAAAGGAGGCCAGAGCTAAAGAATACGAAAGGAGGAGGAATTTCAGTCTTCCCTGGTTTTGGAAGCTCAGGGAGCAGCAGTGTGTTTGTCTACTAGTGTCAGCAACAGGATATGACAACACCAACCTGCAGCGTAAAACTGATCCTGGCACACCACAGTGCCGCTGAGCAGTAAGCGATGAGTGAGCTGGATAAATATTTATGGCTCCGCGACTTGGTCTATCCTGCTCACGGCCACTAGCTGACAGGGATTTGAGAGCCTGATGTGGGAGGAAATGGAAGTAAAAATAATTCCCAGTGAAAAAACAAGAAGGATCTGGATAAATTACATCCTTGAAGACTTTTTTTTTTCTCCACAGCCTGGATCTGATATCAACTTTGGGAGGTAATTCAGTCTGACCCAGGCATCTAGAGGACTTCAAAACCTTCAGTGGGACAAAGAGAGAAACATAACAACGCAGCATAACAGCCTAAACACACAGAGAGCGAGACAGATGAGGAGAGAGGAGAAGGTGATGAATGGTGTTGTTTTTCACTGAAAGGAGGATAACTGTATCCTCCTCTGGGAGCAGCGGAGCCGGAGAGCGTCCGTGAGCACCAGTCATGTGTCTCGGAGACAGCCAATGGAAATACGTGAATTTGGTTCATATGCGAGTTTACTGGGTCAGAGTCACAGCAGTAGAGGAGGCACCAGCCAATAGGAATGCAAAGCAGTGGCTAGAAGACCAGCCAATCAGGTCAGAGTCTGGTGTCTGGTACCAGTTGATGTCTGACAGTTAGACAGACTGTATCTAATTACCAGAGTCGAGGCGCAGCATGAGTCTGTGAGCACGTATGTGTGTGTGTGTGTGTGTGTGGGTGGGTGTAACTGAGCAGAGAGGGAGTGAAAATTAGAATTAGAATTAGAAAGGAGGAAGGTGGTTTGGAGGTTTTGGCAAAAGTTGAAAATAAGCATCAGATCTGGAGAGCTGCCACGTGAAATGAACACAGTGGATATAAATATACAAGCCCCAAATTAAGAATTAACTTATTAAATTAGCCATATTAGGCAGCGATACATCCCATTGCTCTACATGCCCATTATTAAATAAACTCATTTCTGTCACAGTGTGTGAACAAAGAAAAGTGTGTGTAATGGATGGATGTGTGGATTTCTGTATATTTCTCTATTTCCTGAATGAATGAATAGGCCCTGAAAAAAAGCCCAGTTTCCCACAGAGTAATCGCTTATTATTGTCTTTAACACAGTGTTGCTCTCTCTCTACAGGCAGCTTCACCTTCACTGAGTCAGTCTATTAATGGCTGGACAAGACACATATGGTACATAACCGGTACTAGTAGCTGTCAGATACACACATATGTATGTACGCATGTATGCGCTACCTCAGAGGTGAGTGGGTTTAACAGACAGGGGCAGCTGGCTGGTGGCTTTTTCCTGTTTTGACTGTTTCTGTCTGGGCACACAATGCTTCACACAGACACACACACACACACACTGAATGTCTGACCCTAGCTATGACTTCAGGAATCACCCAAAGTTAATCAAGTTTAAACCTGAAGTATTCCGGCCTGACAACACAAATGTGACTTCACATCCATAGGAAGACAGTTACACACACACTAAAGCGTCACACTAGTATCGCGTAGCGGCTGTCGGGTTATTCCCGTGTGATAATTTACACGTTTTGATGCAATATGTGCTTCCTTGACTGTGGAGGAAAACAATGTTCAGTCAAGATAAAACTTCACTGTATACAACCTTGGAGGAAAACATGGTTAAACACTATGAGATCAAAGGAATGTAAAGGTAGTTCAGGATGTGATCCATGTTGAGTGAGTGACCACACACATTTCTTAAAATACTGTACAAGGCAGCCAGACACGCTGGCCTGTGTTGGATGTTTCCAGGCTCTGCCCAAATAAAAACATCACAACGTTTATAGAGATTTGTCAGACGCAGCAAATTTGATCATAATAAACAGACGCAAAATGCTTTTTCCTTCCTGAAACGGTTAATTGTGTGCTTAACAACAACAATGACAAGTAACGTTCCCTGTGTTTTATAGCCAGACGTGCCAGCTAATCAGCTTCATTTACAGGTTAGAGGTTCATTGAAAGTCTCCGCCGTTAACTTGCTGATTGATTGAACAGCTTTAGTAGCTCAAGGCATCAAAACAAACAAACAAAAAAACCTGTAAACTTTAAAATGTCAACTATTATAAACTAACTTTCATTTGTTAAAACATGTAAACATTGTCCAGGCTGTTGTTGCAACTATAGGAAGAACAATTGGGAGACATTCACCCAAGAAAAACACAAAAGGCCATGTGTGACCACTCATTTATGTACAGAGGAGCTTTCGCTCATTCGTCCTGTTTGTTCTGTCTTAGATCAATGACTGTGCACAGAAATACTTCATGATAGCATGACAATACGCCATTTGTTGCAGTAAAGTGTAATTTAAACAAGCTTGTCTTTTGCATATGCTAGCCAGCAATTGGCATCAACACAACTGGGTTCGAAACCATCTGGCCAGAGACCTTCATTGTAACTCGTCTCCCCTCTGCAACAAGAGTCGTCTCGTCGGGAGAAGAAACTCGGACCATTCCACCCAGCAGTAAAAGCTCTGATCGAGGATCAGTATAAGAGAGATGAAATAATAATCCCGTGTTATCCAGTCAGTGGAGAGCGTCGGTACTGGGAGTGCTCCAGCCAGCGAAGGGCTGTTGTTGTTATTCTTTGATCAGACCAGCAGGAATAACAATCTATAATTCATAATGCTCAGTCTAGTCTGGGAACACTAGGCACTGCACCTTTAATTATTGATCAAACAGAACAGAGTTAATATCAATCGCTGAAGCATAGGCAGAAGTGAGCAAAGTGGTAGAAGTGGAGGAATCTCTCGGGCCCGGCCATCGAAGCCTCTAACGAAAACAAAAGAGTTAAGTTAATACGGTGGTGCTGCTGCGCAAACAGGAACTCAGACTTAGCTCGGACACTGGTTCACCAAAAGCAGACACATATACATGTTTCCAAGGCTGGTACTAAAACAGCAAGTACTTAATAATCGCTGTCCATGTTGGAACTATGGCTTTTGGTAGACGTGGTACTACTTCTTTCTCTAGTGACAATAGAAAGAGCACTACGACAGCAGGAAAGCGTTTATTAGAAACCCTGTTTAACGTAAGATCTCATTTCATCTAATCGAGATTTGTTCCATATAAGCCTCATAAATAATGTTTCAGAAGGAGTTTAAACTGTTCAGACCTTGTTGAGTTTTATCCGTGTACAAATTCAAGGAGTGAACCACTTCAAAAAAGTTTTTTTTTTTTCGGAGAATTTGAAGAAGAACCCAACGTTTTTGTAGAAATTTACATTTTTGTTAGAGGCAATAACAAACCAAATGTTGGGGGGATACGCACACCAGAAAACAGAACTTTTTAAAGGGAGGAAAATATTTGTTATTTTATTTACTTTACTTCATTGCAGATTTGTGTTGCAAAAGCGTTCAAAGTTGAAAAAGATCTCTGCTCCCTAGTGATCAACTGGTGAATGTGGAGCTTTAACCATTTTGTGCACCACCAGGTGCTGGAGCTATGATAATACAGCATAATTTAATAGTTATGTTAGTCTTGGGAATCTGCATGTGCAAAGTAACTGTCAAAAAAAAAATGTAGTAAAGTACAAAAAGTGTAACAGCCTCCTCTGAATTGTGTAAGTATCTGAAAGGAGACTATTGCAGTGACTTAGTGAAGTACTTTGAAATGATCTTTAAGTACTTGAGTACAGGTATCACTACCTCTGACTCCTACCCACTGGCAGTTATGTAACGCTCATCTATAAGTTTGTGGAGGCTACAGAACGTTACTTTCTGTAATCGGCTCATGTTTAACAGTGTGCACGCACCGGGTTTCTGCCCGCTCCGGCCAAAGTATTTGAAAAATGCGACGCGGTGAGACGAGCGAGAGGCGTGGACGCGCCGTCGTTGGAGTTGTCATCGCACGCGTATTAAACCCAGGAGTCAGGTCTACAGTGCATGTTCGCGACACAACGTGGACAAGAATGTGCTCAAGCTGACCCCAAAAACGTTACGACGCTCACAATGTTACATAGGCTGTGCAGAGACAGAAAAGGTTTCTCACATGAGCAACCGGATCAAGTGCGTACAGGTACTGTACAGGACACGGGAACGTCTCAGGCACTGTATGAAATTCAGCCATCAGGCGAAATGGCTTTAATCCACTGGGAGAACTGTGCTGTTGAAGTTCTGTGCACTGTTACACTAGAAGGGCTTGCAGCTGTAGAGGCAACCCAGCACACACACACAAACCTGTGCACACACACACACACACACACAATGTAAAACCCCGACATATTTGTAGTTTCCTGGCTTTTACTGTCCATTGTTATATTTAGTGACACCGCCGTGTTCAACACTCAGCGCAGACAGATATTTTCTCACACTCGCACACGGTTCGACACACACACTAACGCTGGAGAATTCCTGCAGTGAGATGGGGCCCTCGCCTCGCACTCGGTGCAGGAATGCGCGGAAAGAAGGAGAGAGCGAGAGGGAAAAGAGAGAGAGAGAGACCGGGACTTTCCCCAGGATCCCAGAAAAGGAGGGAGAGAGGAAGCAGACAGTGGGAGCGACAGAGGACAGGAACAAATACAGGAGGAGGGAAAATGGATGGGTTGTCTTTGTGTGTGGAATCGGTTCTCTTTCCCACAGTGGAAATGACCCAGTTATTAGGCTGCGTAGGGAAGAAGTCGGCAGGAGAGAGAGAGAAGAGCTGCAGTGAGAAGCCGAGGAAGTTGTCTGCAGCGACAGAAATCTTCTCACTCACTCTCTGCCTGTCAGTCTGTCCCTGTCAAGGTTAATGCCGTGTCTCCGGAGCCCGATGCAGCTGCCACCGGTGTCGCCATTGATCCCACGCACAGCCACCAACGCTGCTCCCCATATGGCACTACTGAGGGCGTGTGTGTGTGATTGGGATCAGTCGTCCTGATTGTGACTGCGTTTGTGGCATGTGTGTATGAGGGATTGTGTGTGGTCTTCTCCGTGAGCCAGCTGCTGGCATTCAAGGTTGTATATATATATATATATATATATATATATATATATATGTGTGTGTGTGTGTGTGTGAAATAGTAGAAGAAAACCTCTCTCTGCCATGTCATCTCCATCCACGGGAGGCCTCGCCGCGATAAAAGAACAAGGCATCCTTTTACCCTGGTGTGAGCGCCCACATTAGTGCATGAGTGTGCGTTTGTGTGCGTATGTCCAGGTGCTTTGCAGTCTGTACTGTACGCCTGCAGGTCTTTGCCTATACATGTCTGCGGGCGCGTGTACATGCAGTGAGGGTGGTCTCCACCTGTGGACTACACTGTATAGGCCTGTGTGCAGTTGCGAAGGGAGGGCCTTCATTTCCCCGCAGCGGAATAACAACCCAGACGCTGTAAGCAAGAAACCCCCCCCCCCTCATACGAGACGGTCTAATGTAATAGTGTTTGACAACTTTAACTGATTATAAATCAGCTGAATTAAACAGGAATGGGTGGGTTTAGGAACGATAGCCAGTGGTTTGTGTCTTGGGTGTTCTGCAAGAATGCGATATGGGAAGTAGATACCGTGTTCCACGACGGCTTCCATTCGTTCTAATTAAAGCTGATCACTCAGAGCCCAAATACTTTCTGGTTTGACTCAATTTCAGATGATATCACAAACCAGAAATCTTTCTGGCCTCGGGAGACTTACTGTACATTATGCTTTTTTACTGTTACATACAGCGCATCACGTGTGAAGCGGGGTGACCACAGGCCGAGGCACCGCTGATGACGGCTGAGTGTGTGCACGTCGTCTGGCATTAAAAATCCCCAGTTATTCGTTCGCTTCACCCCTTAACATCAACCGTGGTGGAAATCCATAACTGGCCCCTTGTTTTGGAATTGTGCATCCGCTAAATACAGCATCCTGCCCAAGATATACGAGCCGCCGCCGCACTGAAGATTCATCAACCATCAGCGGCCGCGCCTCTCCAGGCCGCAGCTCTGTTGTTACAAAAGCCCGGTGCTGTGTTCCAAGTAGGCAAAGTCCAGACCCCCTTAACCACTTGCTCAATCACATGCGGATGGGACGGGGGAAAGGAAACCCTACAAGGCACAGGCACTCATGCCATCGGTCTTCTGCTCCTGACACCGGGCACAGGCATGAATACTGACTGGAATGTTTTATGAGCAGGTGGTGAAGCCAATCGCTGTTACTCTCCTTCTCTCTTCATCCCCAATAAAACAGGAAGTTCAAACGAATCCTGAGGTGAAAAAGTTAACTTTATACTCTCCGATTAGTGTAGTTGTTTCTACATGTGAACGTGTACAACAAGCATTTTTGATATATATTTCCATATATTATCCATAAACTTTTTTGAATTAACTTTGTCATAATTCTGTTTCTTTTATTAGTTTTTGTGTAAATCACACTGTTATTTAGCAACGTCTACACCCAGAGCGATAAAAGTTACAAAAGGTTCAGACTTATAGTCTCCACTGAGTTGAAGCCTGAACATTAAAAGCTGTTTACATGACTATCATAATGTGATCCATCCTGACCACAGAGAACACATATTGGCATTATTTAAAATTACTTTCGTAATAAAACATGTATTAGTTTTATTTCAAGCACACAACCTTGTGTGTAACCTAGTGTGGTGTGGGAGGATTAGCCCTGGCTGTTGGCTTGGCTAATACCACCTATAAGAGCTGCATCAATAATGTAACTGTAGAGGGATTTTTTTCTTTTTTTAACGCTGAAACTGTTGCATCGATGGCTGAAAAATGTAAAACCGAAAGGAAAAAGACTCAGCGTTGGCCTTGAAGAACCCGTATCTGTCTAACCCCAGCTGGCGTGTGAGAGAGAGAAGAAGAAGGAGGCTGCAAACCACATCTTAGCCTGCCAAAAATCACATTTCCCCTCCACAGTATAGCTGGTTTACATTAACTCTCACACATGCATGGCAATGCTCGGGTCCACCCACTTCACATTTCATTACCAAGAAAGGCTCAAACTGTTATACCAGCCCCTGCAATACGGCAGACATCTCTAATGCGATTCATCAAGCCTTAAAGATGAAAAAGGGAGGTTGAGTTGTGGGGAGAAGGTAGTGGAGGAACAGAGCTGCTATAAACTCACCACCAGGGATTAGACGCAATGGAAACTGGAGAATGAGGGGTCAGCAGTACGGACTCTACTGGCCTGATCTATTGGCCAGAGCAGTGCGACACGTCTCGTCCGTCAGACATGAGAAACAGAGCACGATAGCAAGAAGGATCACGTTAGTATACACTTCGTATTCAGCCACACTGAAGAGCCTCCATACACGGCTCACACCGATTACTCAACATCTGATGATGTAATCAGGCAGATAAGTCCTTTTCAAGCTGGCCTCAGCGTAGGCTTCAAAACCAACTCGTTGCATTACATGAACTGTACAATAAAGTGTTGTAATGTCACGTAAGGTCATTTCCTCTGAAAAAAAAAGCTCCTCGCTTCATTCTTACTTCACTTAGATGCTTGACCTTTGACTGGCACAATGAGACGCTAAATGCTTGTTTGAACCCATCTCATGAAAAAGAGAACATTTGTAGTTGTGCTTAACCTCAAGTTTAATACCCTAGAGTTAATATCTCTCTTAATAACTCTTTATTTTGGACTTTTGTTCGAAAGAATACAACAAACAATTCAAATGTGTTTGTCTTTAAGGAGTCTAATGAAGGTTAATGAAGGTTAACGCTACACCAGACCTTTAAAGGATACAGTAATTGGGGCTAAGGGTCCATAAACAGTCCTGCCCAGAAGTAAAACAGGTGTCTCCGCACTATTGCATTTTTTCTGCATAACTTTTGCATATTAGAGAAAAATCGCCTCGTCTGCCTTCTGTCTCTCCTGCATATGGATTTATTCATAAACTGTTCTGACACAAGTATTAATCAGAAACGCTGCTGCCAAACAGTGAGCACAACCTAATGTTCTAAAAACCACGTACAGTATCACCACCTCTGCTATATTTCAAAACGGTGTAAAGATGATAAAGTCACTCTCCCGCTTCCTCGCGCCATATGGATCAGTTTAAACACGCCCTGCTTCGGCCCGGGACATTTATCTTTATTCCCTTCTTCCTCTCCATACCTTATAGAGAAATGACTTTTACAGATGTGCTCTCTCTCTCTCTCTCTCTCTCTCTGCCTCGCTCTCTCAGCCCCCTTCCTTTCCTCTGCACTTTACTTACATGGTTTTCTGCCTTGTGGCTCGCTCTGTGCCTGTGTACCCGTATAGAGCTTTCCATCTGGAAAATATATCCTTCTACTCGACATATGGAAGCACATGAATAGAGGACGTAGCTCTTTTCTTTCTGCGTGTGTTTTTTTTTTTCCTCTGCTAATCAGATATATAAGGCAGGGCAACGCAACTGAAACCAATTTACCAACATGGGTTTAGAAGACTGGAATTAGCAAGTATAATGAGGTGGTACAACATGCAGCATAATTTGGTATGTAGTGAGGGATTAGAGTAGAGCAGGGACATATATGATGCCTTCTGATAGCTCAGTACGTAGAGATGTGTAGAGATTTGTAGTCAAACACCAATACTACAGCTGGAAAGCAAATAAAAAGCGTTTACTCGACGTGCAACAAGCTTTTGGTTGAAATCACCTCAGGCTCACCGACGTGTTTTGCTGAAGCAGAAGCACTTTTTCAATTTGCTGGAAGTACTTAGAGAAATATTGCTTCCATCAACAGAAACCCTAGAAGGCCCAGCTGCGTTGAAATACTTATTAAAGGTCACAGAGATCAAACCCACCCATGACCTTTGTCCATTACAATGGCTTGTTTTTCCTTGTCCTTGTCCACTGTGCTCTAATGAAGTGCAGTCACTGATTCCAGCGCAGGAACAGGGTAAGTGTGGTCGGTTTTGACCCCATAAGATACTTTTCATGCAATGATCTCATCAACACTTTGCTCATTCACTTTAAAGGGGCTATAATTCATGTGTTTGTAAGTGATGGGACCAGTGTGACACACTGCTGAAGCTTTAAAGCGTATTGTTTAGTAGCCTTTAGGCTCCACAAGCACGACACTTCAGATCAGTTCATATGCTTCAGATCTTTATAAAATTAATATGACTGCGATGCTTGAAAACTGAAGCAATGTTCTTACTGGTTTCTTCTCAAACATTCACACTTTAATGTTGGTTCAAAACTATAGGGCAGGTTTGCAAAAAGTACTGACTCACCAAAAACCTTTCATTGTGGTCTCAGAATCTAGTTTTTGCGTCAGTGACACCACAATTAAAAGTTCTCTCGTTATAGTCGGAGCCATACTGGTCAAAATGTAAATGTTTCTCACCATGATGGCCACACGTTACATTCTGATTATCACTACCACAAAATCACTGTTGCCACAAAATTACATGTTTATGGAAAAGCAAAAACAAACAAACAAAAACAAACATCCCATGATGATGCAAAAGCAGTGGTAATTCAGTCAAACAATGCACATAAGCCTCCCGCTGGTCTTGTTGGTCTGACCAAACACTGTTGTCAACAACTTACGTGATGTGTGGGATGCACTGACAACACTCACAACAAGTCCCTCTGCACTGCGCTCATCACCTGAGGTGCTCTCGCCCGCAGCAGCTGACCCTGTGGCCTCTGGTGACGGATAGCTTAAAGGCTACATGTGGGTCATCAGACAGAGTTTGATCCTCTAATAGTTCTATTTGCAATTTGATGCTGAAATGATGAAGGAAGATTTAAGTGAAAAGAATTATATCAAAAGCAAAACCATTACCCTGCAGGCCAGAGATGAGCAATTGGAGGCAGTGTAACCAAACCACAGACGTCTAAAACACGCAGATGCTCATGAGACCTTTTTTTCAGACTCCTATCTAACGTGAGTGCTCTACTTCTGCTTGCAAACTCTCTGTCAGGTCACATAATTTTCCCAATATTCGACTTTGATCAGCGTCTAGACAAGCCGTGACACACAAACAAAAACCTCAGTGCTTCTCTTGAGCGCGCTCTCTCAGATGTAATGACCCCGCCTGCCTTCGGTCCACTTACATAAGGAAAAATTACACAAACAAAAGAACAGCGCAAGGAGCGGACGAATATAGCCCAGTAAACCTCGGTGTACATTTGATCAAGAGCGTGAGCTACAGTATATGCGAAGGGGAGCAGTGGAGTGTGTTTGAAAGAAAGCAAGGATGTGCATAAGTCTATATGTCAGGGAGAGGTGGAGGCTGACAAAGATGGAGGGGAAAGAGGCAGGGGGTAGCACACGTTCTCCGTGGTTTGGGAGAAAGAGCAATTTATCATCTCCGCGCAGCATGAATGTATAAATTGTTTGGGCTGTTGGAAATTTACATTTTATACAACTCCTTCGGCGCTATAGTCCCTGATAAAAGTCACCGCAGCCAGGCTAATGCATTGAATTAGTGTGAGAACAAAACAGAGAGTTGAGGGGAGCAGGAGATGAGAGAAGACGAGGAAGAGGAGGAGGAGGAGGAGGGGGGGGTGAGGGTTTGACTTAGCAGAAGGACTGGAGCTGCTTCCACACTTCAAGGGCTTTAGTGACAGGGAAGCTGCTGTATTCAGCACTGTCAGCAGTTTTGCTCAGGCGTGTGTGTGTGTGTGTGTGTGTGTGTGTGTGTGTGTGTGGTACATGTGTTCTTATCCACAGGGACTGAAAACTCCCTGTGTTGTTGTTCCGTAAAGCAAGGACACTTTGTAACATACAGTAGACACAAAGGACAAATACGCACACAGTAATACAGTATATGTGCACAACACAATGCTGAAGTGATGTTGAAGAAAAAGTCTGATATCAGCTTATTTCCATTCATCATTTCCTTGATAAAACGTGTGTCACTTAATATTTAATTTATAATTATTATATCCTTCAGTGTTTGCCTTTGGAGAAACCATGTAATTGATTCATGTGACATTTTGGTTGGATTGCACACACACACGCACATGTATGCATGAATATGGTGAGACGTGTAATAAAACATATTTATTACACATTAATAATTGCCTGCTTGCATCACGTGATTTGTTGCCTTACCACCATCACTCATCTCTGCGTTGTCAACGTGCTTTCAAACAATCCTGCTCGGTGCAACACAGCATCTGCGGAAATATTTAAGAAATTCACATTTGTATGCTGACATGTTTCTGCGCTTTATTTTATGCTTGATTATTTATTAACTTAAATAAAGATTTCAATGTATGACTTATATTTAGTAGGACTCATGTTGCACAGCGAGACGGTTACTTGCATTTCTTGGTAGTAGTAGTGACAGAAACATACGGATGGCTAAGAAAAAACAACATCCTTTTCTGCCACCTGACAGCTGCTGTTTTTGTTCTTCTCTGAGTTGCTATAGTAACAGAGATCTTTGTCCTCATTTTAATTTATAGAACTTTTCACCTTTGGCAGTTTGTTTGCAGTTTACTGTAGAAATCTTAAAGAAGTTCATGAGAAATATTTTCAACTAATAAAGAGTTTAATTGATCTGTACTAATTAAAGTGTCTGATGTTTTTTAATGTGATTCTCTGAAGTAGGATTTTTGAAAAAGTAGTTCTCTTATTGAATCTACGCATGAATTGAAAACCTAACAAAGCTTGAGAATAAATACAACAATAGCATCAGGTTCTCCAACATTGATTCAATGTTTCTTTGTCACAGATTGTCCATGTTAGCCTCAAGTCAAAAGCTTGTCCAGTATTTGTGCTTGAAGAGCCTTATTTTATCTGTTAACCAATCAACCGGTCGCGTGTACATCGTGTGTATAAGGAACTGAAGAGGTGGAAAGTGTGCAGGACAAACACTCAAAGAGAAACATGGTTACACTGACGTAAACAAACTCACATTTCCACCTACATGATCCTAATCAAGCAAAGCTGGTTAATAATATGCATAAATGACGTCATTGAATTTAGATAAGTGCCTGTGGTCTGTGCTGTATCTGAACTTTAATGAAATTATTAATGTAATTTTTCATAGTCATTGCAAAGGTTCCTACATTTAAAGAGAATACAAATCTCAGCATTTTTCCTCTTTCTGTGCATTTCACACAAAAACAAACCCCCAGCAGGAGCAGAGCCCCACTCTGTGCAGTGTTGTCAGACGCACACTGTTACTAAACGATAGCACAGGAATCATAAAAGAACACTTTGTATAATCCAGCAGGCTAAATTAACGTCAGGACGCACACGCTCTTGTGTCGTAGTCTGTGGCGCGGTGGCACAGTGGCACCCGGCAGTAAAGTGCAGCCATCCCTGGCTGGCACACAGGACACCCATTCACTCTGTGACAGGGTGTCACACCACATGATTTATGACGGGTAATTATGGTTATGGAGGTGACATCATATCCTAGTCGCCGGCTCCCGCATGTATCCACGCTGCGTGTACGTGTGTCTGTGTGTTCGCGTGTGCGTTCGTGGCTAATTAGTTATGCTGTCTGAATCCAGCAGTGACTGTCTTTGTTTTTGTACAGAACGGAAGACAAGGCATGTCACAACAACATATCTCACAGTTCCTCCAGACACGCAGCAGTGCACATACACACACTTCAATGCATAAGCTCACAGCATGTGCACATATGCACCCCCCCCCCCAAAAAAAAAGAAAAACACATTTAAAAATTTGTATTGAATTGAGGAAGAGTGAGGACAAGCCAAAAGCAGAGAACAGAGACGAACGCTCTCGTTTCTTGACGCGGCTACCCGTCACTTTGCCACGGTCTGAAACCGGTGGCAGTGAGTAGCATCCAATTAGAAATCATTACTCTGCACCTAACTGCTGCTGACAGGCATGGGCGCGACAAACGGGAAAATGGGAAGATTAGAACACAATTTCTCTCTCCTGTACACATCTGCTAATTCACTTGCCAGGTCT
Organism: Macropodus opercularis; assembly: GCA_030770545.1. Taxonomy (NCBI): domain Eukaryota; kingdom Metazoa; phylum Chordata; class Actinopteri; order Anabantiformes; family Osphronemidae; genus Macropodus; species Macropodus opercularis. The sequence goes on along the minus strand of JAUCMP010000029.1, from coordinate 6,404,043 downwards.
AAATAAATTCATTCATTTCAAAATGATTTGACAGACCGTGCGCACCGTTTGGATTACAGACGTGAAGGCTGCTCAGAAAACCAAAACGCCCTTAAATGTTCACAGGAAGCTCTCAGCAGCTAAAATTAAAGCCATCACTAACGTCGATTTTTTCATTTATTCTCCAGCATAAGCGCAACCTTGACTTTAATGCTGTTTGAGGAATGTGAAAGCTAACAAACTTAGAACAGGACACTGTTGGATACATGAATGGCCTTAATCAGCCAACTGGTAGCACGGTAATAATAATAATACAAAAGATAAAATATTATATCCACTGCCAGAGTCGCCATGATGAGGTTTTGTTTCTGTTGGATCCACGCATTTCAGCATTCACTCAGAAGCTTGGTCCTAGCTACAGGGGCCTCGTATGGGAATGTGCTTCAAAAGTCCATATTTGAACTTTACACTGCTATTAAGGCAGCGGCAGAAAATCTAAATCATTGTGCTCCACACTAAAGTCACTACAGGCCAACGTGCTGTGTGAAAAGAAATATACATCTCTTTGTTGCGTGACCCTGCAAATGTTTTGTAAAAAGTGACCTTTCAACTCGTGGCTCGAGCACAGACAAAAACTTCCCAGAATCCCGAGCTCTTGTTTATCAGAGCTAAACGCTGGCCTGACTATATATTCACATTCACAACTACTGGGCTGATGTCCAACAAAACCTCATTTTCATGCTTTTGCTTCAGTTAATGATTCAAATAGTGTGATGACACAGTCAAATGATTAAAAAGAAACAGTCTACTGTACCTGATTTGGTCCAGTTCAGCTTTCAGTGGTTGCAGCTGTTTGTACTCCCCCTGCTCCCTGGCTTTAGTGTTTAGATGCATCACAGAAATGTTTGGCTCTTTCCCCTCCTCTGCCGCCTTAGCATCAGGCGACTGCGCCTTCTGCTAGGCTCCCGTCAAGCTGCGTAATTCTATGGACGGCTCACACCCTAAACAATTATTGGTCTGTATAGCACCTTGAAGTAATGCCCCCCGAGGCACAACTAGAATATCACAGAACACACAGCGCAAGGCTTTGCAGGGTAAATACGCAGGGAGGTGCATTTTATTTAAATGACTTCATCTATGTGCTGTTTATCTGATGGTTGAATTAAAGAACTCGAACATCCATTGAGGACAAAGTATATTTAACATTTAGTTGAGCATTGAAACCTGCAGGAAACGTGGACGACTGACAGAAACTGCCTGCTCATCATCCTTTACAGACGAACAGCTCAACTGTGAACTCAGCTGAGTCTCTCATGTTTTGATAGCCCCCCATCATCCCTCAAATAATGTGAGGACATCTTCAAAAGCCCACCAGAGGATTTTCTTCCTGAAGACCCCGCAGGTATCTCAGAGCTTCACTGTCCCAATTCTTAGATTTAGTAATCAAAAGCATCTTCGCGTTCTCCATACCTGTCTGCCGCGGCGCTAAGCCTCTCTGTATTGCTGCTCAGTGGGCAGCCAGTTGAAGGAAAGGACAAGGCAGATTGTCATCAAGTCTCCCATTGCTGTGTCTCATGAAAAGCTTTAATCTTAGAGACAGCGCTGATCTACTGAGAGCAAAACAAACCACAGCACCTGAACAGTTTGTTCAGGTGTTAGTTTGTCTGCCTCCGTCTGGTATTGACAACCTTCCAACCACCTCAGGCCCCCATGGAGCTGTAATCCCGCTTGGAGCTCTTTAGCATATCCTATTTACTACTAGTCTGCTTTCACACCCTCCTGCCTTCTGCGTAATTGCTGTCTATATCTGAGCTGATCTCCGGCAGGCTGTAACTCATAGCATAGGGTGAAAAACAGACCCCGCTGCAGAAAAGCACAACGAAAGTCATCAAATCCTTTTGCAGCTGAATGTAACGAAATAGTCCTGCAAACATGAACGAACGAACTTTCCGCTCATTTCCAAATTAGTTAGAAGCAAATTTTGAATGTGAAGGCATCATTTTCCAAGAAACAAACCTGTAAGGAGCAATGGCTTCCCTGCCTGGATGTAGACTTTATCACAGGCTACAAAGGCTACAGGTGGAGAAAAACCCTTGAGTGACTGCGAAACACCTGCAGCAAGACTTGGTGACAACAGGTACTGAGATAACAGGTCGCACAGTATGGCACAGATTAAATGCTAAGAATCTCCATGCAAGACTCAAAAATGTACATGTACACCACTACAGATCCAAAAGCACAAGATAAGCTGGTTCCAGTAAGCTTAACATTTCATAAATAGACCAGAGAAGTTTCAGTTCTGTGGAACTTTTCAGGCCTGTGGATCAGTGATATGTCTGGAGGAAGAAGACTGAAAATAACAGCCTGCACGGCTTGGTGGGCTGCTTTGCTTCCTTTGGCACTGCAAACCTGCAGCATGTGGGAGGCGAGATGCATTCATTCAAGTATCAAGACATTCTGGAGGAAAATGTCATGATTTCAGTGAAGCGGCTGATGGTCGGGCATCATCAGAGCTTCCGACGAGACGATGATCTCAAGCACGCGTCAAGGATCGGGGTTGGAAGCCCTGGAAGATTCTAGAGTGAAGTCAATGAGACTTGGAAATCTGAGAATAGGAACTGGAGGCCATGGGCTGATTCACCTGATCCACCTTTTCCTCCTGCTCCAGGTTTCACGCTGCCCACGGACAGGGCCGCCGCCCCTCACAGGCTTCCCATCGAAAGGCTTCTTGAATCATTCCCTCTGTTGTCCTTCACGTCGGCGCAGGCTCAGTCAAGCCGAACGCTGAAATGACGACACCTGTCCGAGGAGATGATGTAATTCAGGTTGTGCCACAGTAACAATGACACGTTCCGATTGGAGCGTTTAAATTCAAGCTGCACGCGGGTCGCCTGTTCCACATCTCTGATCTGAAGAAGCATCGCTTCTGCATCACGTGTGAGGAGATACGATACAAGACGCGTCACTGTTACCTTACACAACACAGTTGCACGGTGTTCAGCTCTGCATGAGCCAGACTGTTCATTCAGCCACGTAAGCCCTTAGAAATTATCTTCCGAGCCTCGGCGTTCTCAGAACTCGTCTCTGTGTTTTCAAGCATACTACAGTGCAACACCTACCACGATGACTCAGTATTCCTCTGTCATGCTAAAATGTTTCAGAATAGCGCTCAACAGCGTGTTCTCTGTGTGCTGTACACGCTGTGCTCCAGCGTCTGAATGCACGGCGAGGCCCGGGTCTGGATGTAGGTGGAGTGGTACTTGTGTGTCCCACAGCGATGAAGAGCACGAATTGCGAGGACTCGCTTCTCTTTGCCACTGTGTGTACTCACGACTTCTTTCCTCCTTGCACCTATGTCATCCAGACAAACTGTGATGGACTTAATGTACTGAATAAACAAAGTGATTCAGAGCGTGATGCAACAAGGGACTGTGTGAAAATGACTGGACTTGAAAGATGTGGATATGGAAGCACAGGGTTTGGAATTTTCAGTCCACCCTTGCAAAATTAAAAGGATCAAACGTTAAAATGGTGGGTTTTGTGTGCACAATTAGCATTAAAGACATTTAGAGCTGCCAGTAAGGATTACGTTCATTATTGGTTAATCTGCTGAATATTGTCTCAGTTGGCTTAAACAATAATTCAGTCTTTACAGTGACTTAAAATAGCACATTAATTTAATTGGTTAATATTATTGACCAGGAAACAAAAGCAATTAAATATAATGCTGTTATTAATGACAAAACCAAGCATCAATTCATTGTTTTAAACTAATTGTAACAAATTAGTATTTATAATCTATTTTATTAGTCCCTTTGTCCCTGTTTTTGACACTCCCTTAACCTTCCCCATCTTAATACTTTCTCAACAGTCCCTAAATCATTGTGACCGTCGTACACTGAAAAACCAGCCCTGGTATTAACAGACCTTTATGTGCTGATGTGTCTGTGACTGCAGCTCACTGTGAAAGAGCCTCTGTCACGAGTTTACGGCTGTTGCCATGGTTTATCATTTTGTGTAACTACTGGTGACAATGTCCTGGTCGTCGTGGCAGTAGAACTTATGTGATGCCCCCCTTACGCATCATCTAACTCACTGACAGTCTCTGTCCAGCACTGAGCTGTCACAACAAAGCGCCGGACTGAGGCTGGAGCTGCGCACCTATCAGCTGCTGGCCGCATTTTCTGAAGCGTGTCTGGCACAAGTCGTGTTTACAGCCCATCACATTTGCAGCGCTGTTCAGACAACAACAACAACAACAACACGCGGTCCCTCCTGGAGATTAAAGGCACACAACACCTAATGACCGATAACACCTCCATGTGTATAAATATGAAGCCTTGGTGTTAAATTGTTGAGGTTCTCCAAACAATCAGGCGGTTAAACCTTACCTGACCCCCTCCAGCTCCTGCCAACATCCTCCTCCTCTTTTGTTGAACTTGTTTTGTGACTTTACTCCCATTCTTCAAACTTTTTTTTTTTCTTATTCCTTCTGTCAGATTTCTCATTTGTTTTCTTCAGCCTTCACCGTGAGAGCGCAACTGACTGGAATCAATGAAACAAAGTTGGGCTGCGAGCCTTGACGGCGTGTTTGTGTATTTTCTTTGTCCGCCTTCTGACTTTGCGCCCCGCCTTCAACTTCACCGGCAGAACTGCGAACATTCACAATAAAGTTCCTGTGGGGCCATATTGACGTTGAAGATACTTTTCTGACATCGGTAAAAGATTCAGTGCGTCACGACTGATCACTTTGCCACTTTATTGCTTATTTAGCAGTGACCTCTCTGGGCTCTAATGTTCTTCTACTGACATCACAAACTATTTCTACTCCAACTTGATGGGACTGTAGTATATGAAATATGTACAGTATAGATAACGGCCTATGTGTTAAACTTCCTTCCTCTCTCTGCTTCCAGGGCAAAGAGATCCTCTTGGTGACATCATCTGGAGAAGCAGGTCAGTGAAGGGCGACAGCCTCTGTGATATGAACAGACAAACTCCTCCAGATGATGTCATGGAGGAATAAACAGTATATAAACAGAGAAAAGGTACAGGAACATTTACACTACAACCATAAAGAGCAAGTTGAAAGTCATGAAAGCGGCCTTTGAACAGTATAAAGTAAATATTGTGAAAAAAATCCTGAAAGTGTCAAAAGAAAAAAACACGTAATTGTGAATAATGTGCTTCCCGAGAAATGTGGTACAGAGTAAGAGGCTTAGCCCAGCGTTCTGGGATCCAGTCTATGGATCAACAGATATTACATTTCTGAGAGGTTATATAGATGATTAACGACGTAGAAAAAGAAAGAACACAATTCTGCTACGCGCCGATGTCTCTAGCTGAGCAACATAGCCTAAGGAAAATCACTCATTGTGGAAGTGTGAGCGGCCACTAAGTAAAAAGCTTGGCAAATACTGGTGTGCTTCGCATCCCCTGTTATCTAAATGTCAAACCTCAATCTGGAAGTGGCTTTAGAGGGAGTTTACAGATGAATGTAGCGAGACCGCAGCACTGCCCTCGGTAGCATAGTGGAGTTGATGCACGTACGCACAAAGGGCATTACTCTGGGTTTGATTTGGGTTTAAGACAAATGTGGCTCCAGTCAAAGCAGCCAAACAACTCTAACAGCCCGCTATTTGTTTATAAAGTAAAAGCATATTGTTGAATTGCATCACACTTCATATTACTGTATCTAAGTTCGCGCATGCAGCAGGCTCCAGTCCGCTCTGTGTTTACACTCCAGCACGTGTCTTGATGTAGGTCAGTGTGTGAACGTGCGCGTGTGTTGATGAGACACAGGGATCCGCATCTTTTTTTATCTCCTAATATCCATCAGACTGTGGGGACAATTGGACACCACAGACACACCTCACACTATTTCCTGTGTGATGTCAAGCTTATTGCAGACATGTGAGGAGGGAGGGCCGATGGGGGACGGGTGGGGCTGTGTCTCATCTTTGGGACGGTGTGTGTAATGACCATGCCTTATCTTTCTCATTACCCAGCCTGAGATGTCAGAGGAAAGCTGGAGACGGCCGCTCTCTCCCGATAGAGGGAGAGAGATGGAAATAATTACCGATGTCTCTTGTGGAATAGGGCGTAAATTGATACACACTAAATACTGTACCTTAGGGGGTCTCTTGCTCCTCTCTCTCCCTCTTTCTCATCAGATGTACTAGACAAATAAACGCATCCAGAAGGAATTAATTGGATTTGGGAGCAGTCTCCTGCACGATCCGCCAGGACAGACAAACACCCCCTCTGCACCCTCCCTGCCTTTGGCGCACACACCCACAGACACACACCTCCTCCTCTTCCTTTATTCCAGTCATGCCTTCCAGAAATGTCTGACGCGCCCCCCCGCACACACGTACACATACACACACACTCTGATGGATCAGTTTGTGTCCCTCATCCCCTCTCTCTCCCCCCCACACACACAGGCACAGCAGCTCCTCCCCAGCCAATTGCAACCTCTCTCTTGGATACAGTGTTTCCATGGCAGCCACGTTTTCTGCACGTGTAGAACCAGGCACAGTAGAAGAGGGAGAGGGAGACCACTCCTATTGATTCACTGGCTGGCTATTGATTCACAGCTGCACACTTACCTACAGCAAACACGCATATGCACGCGCACACACGCCCGCACAGGCAGAGTGTAAACATCCGACTGCAGACTGGAGACTGGAGCGTCTGAATGAGGCTCAGCTCAGCGATAATGAAGGCTCAGCTCTCTTTCAGCGCGTGTTCACCTGTGAATGAAGACTCTGTACGTGCGACCGCATTAGCCTAGATCTCTGCAGTGTGTCACTACCTGACGGTGCTTATGACTCTTTAAAAAGCTTCGACACTGAAAAACCACAAAGCAAAAACTCTTTTCAGTTCCAGCTGATTTTATTTCCTTCTTGGAAGAAAAGAAAAACAATAAAAAACAACAATCTGTACAGAGGTCTGAGAGGCAGTGATTGACCCAAACATTGGCTGGTTTTGAGCAATAAAACATCAAATGATATTGGCATGATTGGACAAAACATGATCATACACGGCATATTGCACAAATGAAAAAAGAAAAGATGATAGAAAAGATGTCTGGAAGGTAAAAAAAAAAACTTGAAAGAAATAAAACTCCTGGATCACAATCATCTCCAACATAACAATGTCCAAAGATGACTGTCCTAGTGCCTGTCGTTGATCATCATCATCATACATAAAACACACAATCTTTGCTTATAGTACAGTCAGTTTACATAAATATCTTCATGTTATTATTCTTTTAAAAATCTTAAACACAACAGCTATAGCTACATATACCTGAATCTGAAATACAAATGCTATTTGCCATGCCATAATATAGGAAAACAATTAGCCTGCTATACTTAGCCAACAGGTACAGAAAGGTTAAATACTATTTTTGATGCAATTTGCGCAATAACAGATGAAGCACTTCATACGTCTCCCTCCGTCCAACGTCTAGGCAAAGTGGAATGAGTGTGAAATTCCATCCAGTGGTTCAAATAAAACTTATCTTGATTAAAAAAAAAAAAAAAAAAAAAAAAGCACACAGAGGTATTAGCTCTATCCAAACAGTGACTCTCTGGGATCTTCCACTCATATACTTTAGGTCTATGTGTACTGGAAACACAGTCACCACTCAGACCGGGAGCCTCAGTGGTGCTTTGTTTACTTGGCTGGTGAAACTGGAGTCACTGTGCCATTAAGAAGCATGTGGGTAAATACTGTAAACACCGCGTGAGGTCAGATTGTGCCAAACAAACCCCCCATCTGCACGTCAAAACACCAAATGTAGATCCAAACAACAATGTTGTAGGCTACCCACTCGCTGGAAACCCCCTCTCTATAGATTTTGTACAAAAATACAAGTAGAAAATCATGACACACTCAAATCTCCTTAAAAGTGAGAGAAGTCAGACATTTTAAATAAGATACACTTCTAGCCCTTCCGCGCTGGATACAGACAGGTGTATGTGCACGAACACAAAGGAGACCTGTACGAGAACAATACTTCTATGTATCAAAAAGTTTGGCCGGTATAAATACATCGATATAAAAAAACGTCATCTGACACAGAGGAACTACAAAGTTGAAGCACTAGGCAGAAAGAATGCGCGTCGGGGAACATTGGTCCTGAATTGTGCACTGAGTGTTTAAAAGATTCAGAAAAAAAGCGTTTCTGAAGTTTTGAGTCAGTCTTTGTTTAAGTCCTGCCGTTGAAAGAGAAGCTGGTGATAGTGAATTGTGTCCTATGGTCACACAAATTGCGTAATTACGCAGCAATGAACATTTTTACGCATTAAACAACAACAAAATCCTCCTTAACCCGGAGGGCATGCCTGTTGATATTGAAACTATTTCGAGTTTGGAAAAAAAAAGTACAACCTGAATAGCAACTTGATGGTCAATATGAAATCGCTATATCTTAAACAAAACCCAACGTGACGAGCGTCTCTTTTCCCGACCCAAAATAACATTAAGATTCAAAGTTCAATCGGAGTCCTCATCCTCTGTGGATTGGGTTGAACATTTGAGCTGAAGTCCGTGTGTTTCACTGCTCTCTGCTTACATTCACTCCTCCTCTGTGTCCAAATGCTAACTAAGCATTCCCCCCCTCCTCTGCGCGTACCCGTCAAGCGCAACGAGCGCTGTTCAAGTCTGTGAGCGGCGCGTACCTGGGCTTCAAAGCGCACACAGGCCACCGTTCCTTTCCCGTTTCCACTCTTCTCTAGTAAGTGAAAGATTAGAGGAAATATTCTGGTCTGGACGTACGCGCCTGTCTGGGAGTGAGGGGGGAGGTCGATGAGTTCAAAACGTAGGGGGGCATCGGCGATTCTCTCCACACTGGTCCTTTTAGTAGGTAAACACCAGGTTGGAGATGGTGGATTCCAGCCAGTCTCCTGAGATCATCTCGCTGACCTCCGGGGTGCAGTAGTCGGGGAAATCGAAGTGAGAGCCTGCCCCGCACTCCCCGAAGCTCCAGTCCAAGTCCCGGTCCAGCTCTGCGTCAGAGAAGCCCATCCCGCCCAGGGACATGCTCTCAAACCCGGGACTAGGGTTCAGGTCTAGCCGCTCGTCCTCAAACTCTTCGTCTGATGATGAGGATGACACCGACGATGAAGAGTGAGAGGCTGACGGTGTTGGAGAGGAGGCACGAGCGTACCTGAGGCGCGCGGTGTGTGATGACTCGCTGCCCGCTGAGCTTTGCTCCTCGTACAGACTGAGCGGGTCGCTGGACTCCGCCGAGCTGCTCAGGGCGGGACTGCCAGGTACCCCCACAGAGGGAGGCCCGCTTTCCAGGCTTCCTGCCCCGCCAAACATGTGGCCCCGTCTCGCCTCACTCGTGCGCTTCTCCGGGATCTGCCTGGCTCCGCTCACTGACCTGGATTTGAAGAGCGCCTGGTGGTCACCAGGAGACGCGCAGTCCTGCCCCGCAGCGCTCTTGCCGCTGCCCTGCTTGTGCGTCCTGCTCACTCCTTTGGACCCGAGGGTTCTTTTCATACCGGCTTTGGCGCTGCGCTCCCCGCTCTTTTCTCCGCGCTCCGCCTGCTTACTCGCTCCGCTTCCCGACTTCACCTTCTTCCTGGGTCGGTACTTGTAGTCTGGGTAGTCGGCCATGTGTTTGAGTCGCAGCCGCTCCGCCTCGCGTATGAATGGGATCTTGTCTGTGTCTTTCAGCAGCTTCCAGCGCTTCCCCAGCCTCTTGGAGATCTCCGCGTTGTGCATGTCCGGCGACTGCTCCATAATCTTCCTCCTTTCGATCTGTGACCAGACCATAAAGGCGTTCATGGGTCTTTTGATGTGCCCCGTCGGAGTTTTGCACCACGCCAAATCGCTCCGCTCCCCGGACGAGGGAGACTCAGGGGTCGGAGACGCGTCCATCTCCAAATCCATGTCCCCCGTATCTGTCGAGTCTCCGCCGGGTGAATGCGCGTGGGCGCTCTCTGTCTGGCTCGTGTGCTGCACCATCCTTTCCTCCGAGCGTCTGGAAACACTCTGTTCAGTGCAGTGCTTTTACGAAGTTCAAGTACACACAAAAAACTGTCTTGTAGGCTTTCTCAAAAAGTACTCCTCGCTCGTTCTTCCTTCTGGCGCCCTGGAGCCAAAAACACTGATGGATACAAGTCTCTAAAAAGTTTCTCCGCTGCCTCTCTTTTCGGTTCAGCCCGTTTAAAAGACGCCTGGTATCACCTTTCTTTTTTTAACAGTGCTCTTCGCGGAAACAAACGATAAATTCCGAAATCATTCAAACGGCAACTTTCAACTGCCTGTGCGGCTAAAAACTCTCTCAGCGAGGCTCGATACTAGCCGCTGTGGGTAACAGCGGTGCAAGTCCCTTACGTGAACCTGGCTGTCTGCAGCGCAGCGTGTCTGTGCGGTTGAGGAACCATGTGGTTGAATGGAGCAGCTGCGCTTTCTCATAGTCTCCCTCTTTCCCGAGCGCTGCGTAATGTTACTGTAAACACAACAACGAGAACCTCGCCGTTATATAGGCTCATCGCGAGACACAGGGGCCAATCAGCAACTGTCTCCATCTGATTTTTTGCGTCGAACCACTCCCTCTGGCCTCCCATTGGCTGAATAAAAAAACGGGCAATAATAATAATAATGTGCAATGAGGATCGGTGTGTCTGACCTCATTCCTATCAGACTCCACTGGAAGAAAGACGAACTTGGTCTGTGTGTGTGTGTGTGTGTGTGTGTGTGTGTGTCTGTGTGTGTTTTTATAGGAACGCTGTGTCCTTCGTCCTGCTGTATGGTGAGGCTTCCAAGCATATACTTAGAACTACATTAGTTTCCAATGGATGAGTAGTGACTAAATTTAGATTTGGTGTAATTTGGGGGCTAAGAAATGCTGAGGAAACACAAAAGCAGCCACAACATGTTGTGTTAGTCAGACAGCAGTGTGGTGAGCGGGGATGTAGTGGAGGGTAAACCCACCCAAACACAGCTCAGCCAACCTGTTATTTACAAATCTTTACGCCACCGGTTAACATCATTACATCATAGGAGGCAGAATAAACAGATGCAAAGAGGTGATGATAGCTTGTATCTACACTCTGCATCAGAGCATTACGGTCAACAAGAAATTATAATTATGAATGTTATGTATCAGGGCCACACATAAACAAACAAATAAACAAACAAAAACCTCCAGCAGCTTCCTGATCTACAACAGACACATTCATCCTCCTCCACAGTCACATCGCTTTAACACGTCCACTTCTCCTACACATGTGGGATCACGTTACAGCCTGAGTCGCTAGATGTCAGGCTAGAGCCAAAGGGAGCCGATAAGTTGTACATTGTGCGTATGTACGTGTATGGGTGTGTGTGTGTGTGTTAGCATGTACAGCAGATTTATCTCTGTCCTCTAATCGTCTGCTTTGAGCTTCCAACTGCTAAATCAAGCAGGTGATGTCATCAGCCAGAGGAGTGAAGGCTCCCCTCGATTGACTGACGTGAGTGTTTTTCACACCTGGAGATAAACACAGCCTGGTGATAAATAAAAAGTGGGCAAACTCTGTAGTTAGGTTAACGCCTGCCAAGGGAAATATGAACAAAAACGCCCTGGTGTTTATTAGATCATTGTGCTTTGTAACAAAACGTCAGTGGTAATCTGTATTTTTAATTTACAACCAGACCTACGTCGAGCTAAAACTGTCTTTAAACTCTTTAAAATTTCACAACCTCTTCCCCTCCTGCCTGGTGCTTACATAAATCAAACACATAAATAATAATGAGCGCCTTCATCAGTCTCTCTGGCTGCCCCAGTTATAAGCGCGTTCGCTTTCTCCCACTATCTCTCCCTTGTTTAAACAGGTGTAGCAGGTATACCTGTAATCTTATCTGATGTGTGAGAAGCAGCTGTCAGGTAGCTTTTCCACTCTGTTCCTGGCAGATGCGCGGCTCGGCTCCAGCAGCGCCGAGACGCTCAGCCCCATCGCGCTGGTCTATCGCTCTGTCATCTCCGGAGCTGCCGGAGCCATGTGTTTACCCCAAATGCACCGGCGCTTTGTCTCAGCTCTGTTGACGCCTAAAGGGACGGTGTCATTATGAGAGTGTGCTGTGGGAGGCTGGGGCTCGCATTGCGACTTCTTAAGCCGCTGCGTGTGTGTGGTGTGAACTTGAGCTAGTGCGATTCTGAGCTTTCTCATGAATAAAACTGATTTGATTATACCACAGTTGTATTGTAATCACAGTGGAACACGTGCAGTCGCATCCCACTAACCTTGAGACACTAAAACACTTCATTAAAAGAGAAATTATTTCAGGGCCTTTAAAAGAAAAAGTACATTAAAATCTAATTTACGACAGGGAAGGAATTTCTATTATATCAGTGGTGACTGACGCAGTGTTATAATATGCGATTTTTAATAAAACATTAAGATTAAGCTGATATGTCATGCTAACCCTAGAGCAAACTGCAGGCTAAATGAGAGCACGCCATGCGCCTGTGTGTGTAACTGTGCCGATTTCCAGAGAGTCAGGTTTAGAGAAGTGGATCACAGTCGTCACACTGGGAAATGGAAATGGAAGACGCGGGAAGCGAGCTGCATGTGAGCGCGTGCAGTCAAACAGAGTTACTCATTACCGCGGAGTCGCCTTTCTCAACCGCCCTGGAATGACGCGCCGTTTGACCCGCGCGCTCGTCATCCAGGGTCAAACACAATGAGGCCTTTGTGTGTGTGTGTGTGTGTGTGTGTGTCCAGTCCTAACTGAACTGGAGCATTTCCAAGGATATAAAAAAAAAAAGTTTGAAAACCAGTGGGAAGTCCCCTCCGCCCTGCAGTTAAACAGAAAAACTGAAGACTAAGCACTGATTTGCATACGCGCACACAAACACACTCGTTTGCTTGCGCGAGGGTTGACTCATCGACTCGTCCACTGCGACTCTGTCCACGCTGTGTTTTGTGTGGATGTGGCAGACAGTGCAGGTGGCCATCTCACAATATCACCCACCTACTGCTGTCAGCCCTTCACACAACAACACAAACACAGACAGTTATTTATGAGTTAACATGGAACATACAGGACCTAATACGCCTTTATATCGTGTTGCATTTCTGCCTTCGCTTCTGAACTAAAAACAGGTTTATAGGGAGACATTTTGAGGGAAGTGGACAAAATAACACAAACACCTTACAGTAGTAGGGAATTCTGAAATTTTAAAGCTTTAATTTGAATACTTTTGCGAAAGTTTCCAATAAACTCCTTTAATAACTCTTTTAATCCTTCCTCAATTCCTCCGCCCTTCCCTCCTAAGACCTTTTAAAATCCAGGACTCACTGAAACAGAAAACACGTCACAGGAGAAGAATGTCACATAGACGCAAAGACAACAGAAAGAGCAAAGTAGGAATCCTCACTTCTCGCTCGCTTCTCCTCCATCCACAGCTGTAATCCAGAGGATTTGGTCAAGAATTGGGGGGGAAAGGGGGGAATGTGATGATGGGACACGGGGGTGTGGTCGGGCCGACGACGCCACGCCCTGGGAACTCCCAGCAGCTCTGGCTCCGGATGGTGACGAGGCAGGTCAGATGATCGCTGTGTGTCTCAGAGATGTCGGCAAACTCGCTACTGACACACACATACACACACACACACAAACGCATAAACATGCACAAAGTCACGGCGAGACAGAGCCAGCTAAGTACCCGTGTGCCGCAGCAGGACCCAGACGTGCCGCAGAGTCACACTGAGAGCACAGACACACACTCTCGCACATAAACACACAACTGGATCACGCACACTCAGCCACTCTCACAGCTGCACTGTACCACACTCAGACAGTCTGATACAATGATCGCTTTTTTGGGGGCATTGTTTTAAAGCCAGAGGAGTGGGAAGGAGCGTGGAGGGAGAGCAGAGGAAAAACGAAAGGGGGAAGGAAAGAAGAGCAAAATCAGGTGATGGAGAAGTCGGCGACAGAGCTTTTGGCTCTACCGCAAAACTCGTAGTCCGTGTGCTCGTCGTCTCCCATCAAGCGGACATTCAGCGAACAACGGACGCGTGACGGACACTCGTGATATTCAGCGTTTTCATAACAGCACGTTTTTCAGATCTGGATCTGGATGCAGCAGCGGCTGACAGGACGCGCTGCAAAACAAGCTAGAAAAGGGGTTTTTTTGTCGTTTTTCTTTATGGAGTGGAAGTCGCATCCATGTTTGGAGTTTGCTGGGTCGCCGTGGTTTTCGGATGAATGTCGACGGAAGCTTGCGGAAGCAACGGAATCGGTTCTGGAAAGAGACACGAGGAAGTTATGCAGACAGTGGCAGAGTGTGGGACGTGTGCGTGCAGGAAAGAGGCACGTGGAGCAACGACCGCATCAAATCTGGTTTTTAAGCAATGCACATCAGAGACGACTGCAACTCCTCCTGCCTTTTTACCTTTTCCTCTTCACACATGTACATAATAGAATGTCATAAAAATAACAGGCGCTGACTAAGCTTTATCTGTAAAGAGACAACCCATAACACTCCCCCCCCCATCACTCCCCAATCACCCCTCCCTCCCTCCCTCCTCCTTTTTTTGCAGGCGTGCATCCTCCTCCAGGCAGGTCAGGTCAAACGGGCAGGTTTTGTCCTCATGTAATCCAAGGAGAGGTGTCCACAGCTCGGGCAGGGAGGCGGCCACTGCAGGGGTCGAACAGCACCAGGCGTGGAGCTCTGAGGCGCTCTGCTGCTCCAGACAGGCTCCAGACACACTGACCTACATCAGCCTCAGTCAGACTGCAACAGAGACGGAGAGAAAGCGAGAGAGTGTGGGCTGTTGCGTGGGGGGTGGGGGGGGGGGGGGGGGGTGGAGAGATGCAGCGAGAGAGAGGGGAGAGGGAGGGAGGGAGCGTGGATGGGAATGACTGAGAGGCGTGTGGGTTCGCGAAATGGAGAAATTCATCGAAACAAGTGCAAGACGATGGCTCGGCGTGAGGAAGAAGCGGGGGAGGAGAAGAGAGAAATAAGGAGAGAATCTTTTTTAAAAACTTGCTGGCTTCTAATTCTTCTCTAACTCTCGACCATTTCACACTAATAAGGCTTCAAAAAAAAAATCCCTTTTTGTCCTCATCGTTGCTAATCTTTATCCTCGCCTCACTTCTCCCCTTTCGCCACTCATCTCTCCCCATGTCGCCTCCCTCTTCCTCCCTCATCCTCTCCCGCGCCTTTTCTGTCAGTTCAGCTCGATTTTCATCATATACCACCCGAAACGTCTCTCACCGTGGGAGGATTAGTCCGTCTCTGGCTGCCTGCTTATCTGTCTGCTCTGGCTTTCGGCTGCAGGGAGAGGAGGAGGCGGAGGAGGTGGAGGTGCGCGTGCGGAGGAGGGTGTCTGGCATCTCGGGCTCAGTTGTTGCGGCTGTATCAGCTCGATTCACCTTACTGCGGCTGTTTATGTTTAAAACATTTCGTCCTTGCGTTCAGACAGGTGTGTGAGGATCTGCACTGATGGTTTGATTGTGTCGACTCCTGCAAAGCTCTGGACGCGTGTGTCAGACGGGTTGTTTGTGATCGTTACTACCTAGTGCTGCCATCGACACCGGACACGAATCAATAGCAACAGTGAAGCAGATAGGTTAGACTAACGTTAGCCTGACTCCCAGAGGACCCCGTGTGGCAGTGGAAGCCCGTCTCTGAAGTAAAGTACCTTAGTCACACTACCAGTGTCTTCGACTTGAGGTGAACATTTGCGGGCTCTGGGGATTTGAGAAGAAAATGACGAGCATATTAGAAGGCAGAGGAAAATCCAGCCGGCTCACAGTGACCTGGCCAGGTCAGCTCGTCACAATGAAAGCTGAGCGTTTAAGACTGTCCGGGCATTTAAAGGGTTAGTTGAGTTCTGTTCTCTGAAGCTCGCCTGATTTATCAGGAGCTGTCCTCCCGCGCACTTCATCTATGAAGGACTAACCCCTGGGTTACGGCTGTGGACAGATAATAACTGGGGGTGATAGGATTTAAGAGATTTCTGGAAATCGAACAAAACACTGGTAGTAAAAATCCTCCCTCCCGCTTTTTTCTCCACACGGACCAGTGAGGGGTGACGCTCTCCTTTAAACCCAGAAGACCTGAGTACGACTGATTTTATTTCTAAGCAATCACCTGCTCATTAGGACGGATCCACCCTGTGTAACTGCAGCCCTGAGACAATCGACTCAGGGATTTGAAGGTCCTCTCGGATGACAAAATCAGGGCGTGTAGCTCACGTCAAGAAGAAAACAAACGTTAAAACTGACATGTCTGAATAAGAAAATCAATTCACTCAAAAACAAGCAAGCGAGCTGCTTCCATTGGTGGAAATGTGAACCACCCGCTTAAATTACGACAGCAGCTATGAAACCCACGTCGGTCCATACTGTGACTTTACGCTTCTATAGATCATGGCGATGAGAGCCTTCCTTGTCTCACCCGGCTCGCCCCCCCCGCTCGAACGTAAATCAAACTGTGTGCTGCTGCAGCAAGGTTTCAAAGCCGGTTCCGATAGAGATGTCAGCGTCTAGATCTCTTTCACATTACTGCAGTAGAGGGGAGTTATCAGGACCAGATGCGAAGAAAAGTGGGTCACCACAGTAAACGTGTGCCAGACCCTATACTTCCCCATATGTACGAGGACCCGCTGCCTAAACCAGCGCACTTATGTGCACTCGCCAAGACATGCTGTTTTCCTGTCAACTCCCAAAATAGCACACAGCCCACTCAGAGTGAGTGTCTGGGTCCATCTGGCGTGGATCTTACATCTGCACATACGTGCCTCCGTGCACGGGCCCCCTACAGTAAATCTCACAAATTTGAACCTAACTACAGGGTGTGCTTCACATTCGACTTTCAACTTCTGCCTGTTTTCCCACTGTCTTTTGTTTTAATGTCCTTCTCGTATGACATCCAAACTAGTAGCTGCCTTAAAACCCCCAGACCCTTTCATGCTGCGCCTCAGCCATCACAAACAACAGCCATCGCGAGGCGGCGAAGGAGTGCGGTTTGGCCCGCAGATGTTTCAAATGGGGAGTTTACAGGCGAACAAGCAGTTTATTTCACTAAGGCCGTTTAGAGTTTCTGGGCTCTAGAGGTCACGAGGAATCTGCTGGGACGGGGTCCAGCTTGACTTCGGGGAGATTTATCATGCATAGCTCTAAAAAAAGTGTTGGGAAATTTGACGCTGTTTGCGGAGGCTTTATTTAGATTATGAGCTATGGTATATCATCAAAATAACCCAAACAGCCTCAGGCCCAGTAGTGTTTGGGAACACACTGTAGATGTGTTTAAGGCCAAGAGTGCTCTGTCAAAGCTCCCACAGTTTTCCAAGTATTGCCCAGAATGACCTCGTTCTTAGAGAGAATGCTGCGCTACGCAGTTGAAATCCACGACACACTTCCTTCCATCCTGTTGCCTTCAGCTTTGTTACTTTGCTGAACGCATTATAGTGACAAGTAACGTTAGTGAAAGCCCTGCAAAACAACAGCAATATCTAGATAAACCTGACGCACGCACGCGCTCGGGCCAACACACACCACCGGGCTGGCTGGGGAATGGTAATATGATTGGACCGGACAGCAAGTGTCAACCCATGGGGCAAATCCGCTGTGTTATGATGCGTAATCGGGAAGCTGTCTGAAGAGGTGCGTGTGTGTGTGTGTGTGCTTTTTGTCACACTGCTACACATATGGGTCATTCTCCAGCAATGCCTACGGTGTATTGCATTGATTAGTGTCTGAGCGTTGGTCACTTGCGATAGCAATGCAGCGTGGCTGCCGTGACAGCGGCGGCTGCTGTTGGTTCCTTGGGGCTTATTTGTGTTCCTCCGTGCGTGTGCGTGTGTGGTGGCACATCTGTAAATCTGCTTTCTAATACTGAATGATAATTGCTGAGACAATTACACGTAGCACATGTTTTTACAGTAGCCACCACAAGGCTTTGAACGTGCAGTAAATAGCTAATGTCTAGTTCGCCAGCCGTGATGTATATACACAAACAGTTCAGCAGAGCTTTCAAGACAAATGTGCATGTGAGAGACAATGTTGTCATCACAGAGAGAAATGATGGCTAAAGTTTCTTCCAGGTACTAAGCCTCCATTCTGACGTTTGTTCTGCTATGGATGACAGATTTTGCTTGTGACTGCATTTGCAGTAAAGTTTCCTTAACTTGCTGTCACTTGAACTCAACTTCCCTTCACGTGACATGAAGCTCTTTGAGGAATAGAGATTTCTCTGTCTGCTCTCGGCATCATTTTGGAAAAGCCTTTTAAGCAATTAGTGCTGCTGTATATGAGACCTGGAGAAATCAAACAATTGCCAACGTGAGCAGAGCGGCGTGGATTTGAGTCTATGTGTTTGTTACACAACACTGAGTCAACGGTGTGGAGCTGTATGTACAGTAAAAGCAGACTGTTGGCGCACACAGAGAACAGGTGGAATAAACAGTTTCCTGATGACAATTTAAATACACGAGTATTTGTGTGTGTGTGTGTGTGTGTGTGTGCTTGAAGCAGAAACAGCCAACTGGTTCACGTTGGCCCAGACCGATAGGACAATAATAATAATAGCTTAACGACGCAGAGGCCTCCAGGGGTTCCACGAATAGAAACTTTAAGGAAGAGAGGAGGTGGAGGAGACAGGGAGAAGACGGATCAGACATGAAGAAGAAAATGGCTTGTCTGTGTTTGTCTCCTACATAACTGTCTGTGTGTGTGGTTATTGGTGCAGAACAGCACATTCTGGTTTTTTTTTTTTGCCTCCGCACTTGCAGAATCTGCATGTCAGACGCTTCCCCTGAAGCTCTTTGTTGCTTTTATAGCCCGGGCGGTCTTATCTAACCAGGTCTCCTGAGAGAACCAGACAGAGAGAGGCTGCACACTGTGGAGCGAGCGAGGGAAGCGGAGGAGCTCGAAATCATATCAACAGTGCTACTCTGCACTTTGAAAGCATCCATCATAATGAGTCACAGAGTCAAGCTCCAGTGTTGTTTGAAAAGAAACCATTTCACAATTTAGTTCCCAACACAAAGGTCATTTTGTTGTGTGTTTTTAATATTCGGGTTGCTGTTTATATAAATTTGCTGAAAGAAGCAAAAGTTTATTTTTTAAAAACCATGTGAGAACAGGTTCACAAAGGAAAACAAGGCTGTTTGGAAAGATATTTGAAAAAAGGGGGAATTCTGGGATGTAGCGATTTTATTCTTTGGAGAGTTGCTTATGTAGACTTGTTGGAAAGTGAAGGTAACTCTCTACCTGCAAATCTCAGCAGTAGCTCAAGCTGCTTATGCTTCATAGACAAGTGACAGTGCAGGCGTGTCAACAAGCCCCATTTACTGTGGTAAATGAGTGTGAAGCGTGATTTACATTCTCACCTGTTTAATTAAAGGACAGGTGCGTGAAACGATGGAAGCAAAGATAAGATGCGTATTTCAAATATGTGGTTTAAAAATATCTTTATCTTGATTGTGAAGGAGATTTTATAATCCTCCTCTGGCTCCATAGTCCACAATAGAATTCAGCCGCAGGAAATTTCATACGGTTGCCTCAAGCAGAGATGGAGAACGTGCTACTCAGGTTTGATCACTTCTTCCAAGACAAGGCAGCTTTAACACAACACCTTGTACCAGCTTTGCTGACCATTAGTTTAGTAAAAACTTTATTCACACACACAAGTAACTGACGGGGGAAATAACTGCAAAGAACAGCTTGTATAACCTGACTTTAGCAAGCTGAGATAATGCACTTACCCTATTGCTATAACAAATTCAAACAGGCACATGTCAGCTTCTGAACTCTACTGAATTTCCCCCCTCACTGAATAAAATTGACTCTTCCTTGAACTAAATCACATTAACTCAAAAGGCTGAATAAAGGACTGATCGACTGGTTGAGATACTCATACTTTTTGGCAGCGCGGCTGTGTGTGAATGTGACAGTGACTTCAGTGAAGAACTAATCAGACAACTATCACATGCAGACAGCTTTAAATATCTGCATGTTTCCTTCCCGTGCTGAGATGCACATTTATGTTAACGCCACACTACTTTACCACAGTGTTGCCCCAGCATCACATTACTGGAGCGTGATGTTCCCTGCTCCAGGGCCAATGTCTCTGACTCCCTCTGTGTGTGTGTGTGTGTGTGTGGGTGTGTGTGTGTGTGTGCTCACCAAATCTGTTTGCAAACTGCTGAACTCAAGCCAAGGAGTGGGTTCACACTGGATTAGCTCTGAGTTGGCTAAACACCAGATAGCAGAGATAACGGTGTGTGTGTGTGTGTGTGGGGTGGGCAGCTGATATCAGCAGGAATAGGGGAAAACACTGATAAGGCTCTTTCAGGTTCTGCAGTTGTAATGGTCATGACAGTTAGATGCTAACGAACAGGGCTGATGTTTATTGACCTTTATTGTGAAATCTTGTTTACAGAAAGCAAAGGAGAGAATATGGGAGGAAAGAAGGTACTGCAAGGAGGGAAGGAAGGAAGGAAGGAAGGAAGGAAGGAAGGAAGGAAAGAAAGAAAGAAAGAAAGAAAGAAAGAAAGAAAGAAAGAAAGAAAGAAAGAAAGAAAGTAGTTCTTTTTCCTTCTTCCCACCAGCTTGAGTCAAACCCAGTGGGAGGCAACAGCCGTCTTCACTTTCCCTCCTTTTCTCGTCTCTCTTACTGTTCCTCTGCAGATTTAACTACTCATTTTGGGGGAGGGGAAGGTGAATCTATAAAGGCTGCACATGTTCCCCAGCTGATGGATTGATGTTGAAGTGTTTAAGTCACAAAGGGCCGTACAAACGTCTCATCAGCCCGTTGGTTTATGCAGAACGCCAAGCAAATCTCTTACAGGACGCCGCCGACGTTGCTTGTTTTACCTGGGAAATAAGATGCTAATCCCTTTGATGCACACCAAACAGAGAGGTGGTGATATTTGTGGAGGCGAGAGGGGCGGACTTCCTGTCTGTCACCTTCCCGTACAAAAACAAAGCTGTCTCTGCTTCTCCTCAGAGCCAAGCTGCAAACACCAGAAAGGGAAAGCCAGCAGCTTTCCTAAAGTCTTGTGGTAAAGGAGATGCCAAGATGTAACAAAGCAG
This sequence comes from Macropodus opercularis, assembly GCA_030770545.1. Taxonomy (NCBI): domain Eukaryota; kingdom Metazoa; phylum Chordata; class Actinopteri; order Anabantiformes; family Osphronemidae; genus Macropodus; species Macropodus opercularis. The sequence goes on along the minus strand of JAUCMP010000029.1, from coordinate 6,383,010 downwards.
TTGCAGTGATTAAACATCCTTTGTGACATGTGAATTACAGCCCAGCATATATGATACTTCTACTTAAGACGAACAAGAGCAACACTAAGAGGATTGGCAGCCTTTGCCGGTCTCTGTACTGAACGTTGCACAGCACGTTTTGCATGTCGTTAATTTAAGGTTAATGGGAAATGTGTTGCGTTACAGCAAAACGCACGAGCAGTAATGTTTGATTTCTATTTCAACCAAGAACTTTTCCAGGAACATGAACCTTACCTGCATTTCAAACAAATCAACGCGGATCAAATTAGGTTTTCTTGGCAATAGTTCATGACTCAAAGAAGTTACTGTTCTGGAGGGTAATGTTTTCTAATGGCTCCATGATGCTTACTAGTCAAACACAAACCACAAGGCTGCTAAATTAGGGAATTCATTAACAGTAGGCAAACAATGGTTAGCCCGGCTCCAGGCTTCCAAATGTGGAAAACCAAAGGGGTCACGGTCCATCTCCTCCCCGCCGCCTGGTGTTTCAGGCCGGTTTTAATCTAGTTTTTTCAGTGCATCACCAAACACCCTTGCAAACATTATTTGAAAGCAGCTTCATGCTGGTACTGGGCTCGATGCCAAAGGCCGTTGACAAATCTGCCAGCGTGCGCTGTTTACCGTCAGCGTACAGGTCAGCGTTCACGTCCATAGGAAGGACTAAACGGCAGACACAGGCCACCGCGTTTCAGTATACAACACTGAACAGAAGGAGATGATTCATGATCCCATTGGGCTACCACATCAAACCATCACGGTTTCCCTTAACCACGTCTGCCAAATTATAGGCATGAACATAATCTTTCTCTGGTTTTATCCAACGATTAGTTGCCTTCAACGTTTTGGGGCCTCCGGTAGCCTCCAAAGCTCCAGTCAATATCATTTAAAAACATTGTGCAACGGGCCTTCATCTTGTGGCCCAGTCTAGGGGAGCAGCCTTGTGTCAACATCTAGTTTTAATATTAGTTTAGTTTAAACTCAACAAATATTCACATTGCTGTTCCTGTCCAGCAAAAGCCCAAAGTTGTTGTCTTTTTGCTACAAACTCATTACTAAAATATCAAACTCATTGCCAATAAAATTTCTGTCAATCATCTATTCAAGCAGTCAACTAATTGCTAGACCTCCAGAGCTTTCTGAGCGTCGGGGGAAATTATAAAATGGTCGAATGTAATGGAGGTCAGCAGGGGCCCAACACGAAATTATAGCCCCAGGGCCTCTTAGGAGGTTAATCTGGCCATGGTAGACTTAAAATGAAGTACTGCTACCGGAGTGTCTTTGTCTTTTGAAGGAGAACAACTTGATCAAACCTTTTGTACGAGTAGTTTTTTTAGAAAGGACTGATAAATACAAAGCAACGGATTTATTTTGGGAGTTTCAAAGAAACACCAGCGCCTCAGACTTCAAGGGTCGTTACTGTATGTCACCTTCAGAGACACACACTCACAACTCATTTATATGTGAGAGTGGGAAAGGAGAAGGCTTGAGTCTCCACCAAATCCCTAAAAGCTGTCATTGACTTCAAACACTGTGAATTCTTCACAGTGGAGTGCCTCCGCCGGGCGACAGAGCCGCCTGTCTTTAATTTTCTATAGGATCCTTTTGATACGGTGTCTACAGTCCGGAGACAGCACTCTGTAAGGTAAACCAGGAGTCGGTAATGAGCGGGGAACTATATAACATATACAAAAACACACACAAACACCAGGCGCGGACTTCTATAAAATTCCTAGTAGATAAGGGAGAAAGAAACTGCTGTATATAAAGTGCATCAGATCATCAGTCTACAGAATTATCATTTACAGATTTAAACACTGTATTAATTTTCATGAAGCATGGGTAATTTATGTGTGGTGTGGGACTGTGTGTATCTATCAGTGTCAGAGTGACATGTGTGGGGCGATAATCTATTCTATGACCCAAATTGTTGAAAGGCTACAAAACCGCGCTGCAGCCCTCCCATCCGATTTCACAGCTCATCACTGTCAGTACCACGGACTGTGTGTGTGCGCGAGCGAGGGTATGATAAGAGGAATGTGTTATCCATCTCATCCAGAGGAGATGTTTTGAAAGGAACGTTATTAATAAATGCATGAGAGCCAACAGAAAAAGGCACATTCTGCCGCTTTGCAGAAATAAAGACAGCGAGAAAGAGAGAGAGAGAGGGATAAAAATCGCAGCTTGTTAGGATTCTCTCAGACGCCGCTCGTGCTAGGAGCTACGTCCTCAATGAGAGAAGTATTCAATCTGGTTAGCTCCCCTATCTGTTATTCACAGCTCTGAGAGAAACACTGGTGGCGAGATCAACAGCAGTCACTTACAATATATCCCGGAGCAACATCATCTTATTCATGTGCAAAAGAATCCTTAATAACCACAGCAGGAGATAGTGGAGAGGCTGCGAAGTTGGCAAAAGCTTGTGGAGGAGCCGAGCTTTGATTTTCATGGTTAGTATGGATTCAATGCAAACTTGATTAAGAAGGAAGGGGGAAGAAACGAGGAGGCCGGGGATTGTTTTGAATGTATTATTTAATATAAGGTAATGTATGGGCTTTATCGCTGTTCAATAAAAGGGAATCTAGTTTGTCCTTTGAGGGGAATCTCCTCTTAGCCCCTTTTTTATTTATTTTAATCTATAGCTGCCTTTATAGACAACAAACAACTTCTGCAGCTTATTGCTTTATTAGAAATCTCCCATTCTGGCAGATGCTCTCAAGTATGCACGTCCACGAGCATCCACAGACTGAGGACTCACGTCTGAAATGTTAATACGTTCAAGAGGAAATTGCTCTGTGTTTATCTGTAAAATATCAAAACGCCTCGACTTTGATCCCAGGCGCGTGTTATAAGCTCACAAACACACAAATTACATTTTAAATGCTAATTCCCCGTAGTGTGTGGGCTTATTAGATAATATGGACATGCAATATGTGGCTTCCACGTGGACAATGAAATATGTGACTTAACGCTGACAAACTTGCCTTTTTGATTGACAAAATGTTTTGTGAAGGTGTAGCCACTTTTTGTAGCTGTGTTCATGCTCATGTTTGATACCCCACACGTGTAACTGTCAATAAAGTCATGGTTTGGAGGAAAACAGATGAGTTGTTGGTTTGTGTACAGCTTCTACCTTATGTGATTTTTAAAAATCTGGTTCTATGGAAACGCGTTTGGCATTGAGTGCTGTCCTGGCAGGCAGGGAATATTTAACAAGCCAAATATTCGTGCTTTTTTTTTTTTTCTTTTTAGGTACTCAGCTGCTGTCTGTTGCTATGCAACCGCATCCTCCAAATTGTCAGGTTCAGGGCCACATTCCCCTCCTTATGCCTCCCCCTCTTTCAAAAAAAAAAACTGCAGAAGGAGAGGTGCTTTGTACATTAAATGAGGTTGTGCATGCTGCAGCACCACCCTCAGGATTTGTCATTTAAATAAATCCCAGTATTTCAATATTTGAGTTCTGTTCGCACATTAAATTTTCAAATTTTCCAGTATTTTAACCAGCTCACCTTTGTTCAACACACCTCCTGTTCATTCTGTACTCATTCACTCGAGTCTGATGATTTCTCCTCCTGTTCTCCCCTTTTCTGTTGTGTTCTTTTCATCAAAAATCACTCTCCCTCGCTGTGCTCGTCTTTGTTTGTCTCCTGCACACACACACGCGCGCGCACACACACTCCTCTTTCTAGCCTCGTACATACAGTATGTCTGTGAGGCAGACTGTCTTTATAATTGGGTTATTCTTCTCTTCACCGGTTTGATGCACTGAGACACACATGCACTCGTGCACACACAAAAGCGTGCGCACACACTAGTTTGATAGGTGGAGACGTTTTCAAACGGATTGTTGCTGAGGTAGGAGAAAAGCACCCATGCATGTGGTTTTTTTTATTTTTTATCCAGGCCTTTAAGAGGATGTTGGAAGCATTCTGTATTCTGTATGTACAACAGGGCAACAAATCAAGCCAATAGATGTGACAGCATAACGTGACCACGTACAGAGTTTGCTCCAGAGCCACACAACACAAATATATATGGACAGATGCACACGGGAATGCACCGATGATGAAAGGGCACATTTTCACGAGGTATAGTGAAGAGGTCACTCGCATGCAAGCCCTACACCCATCTGAGACCCCCCCCCCCCGTGCTCCCCTCTCCCTCCCCTTTTCTCTCCTACTGCAGACCTGCATCCCAGCGAGGTGACCCTGTTTTAATATGTGTTGAGCACTGCTGATTTAGAAAGGCCCTCCCAGCCCCACACGCATGGCCGCGCTTCAGCGTTGCACCTTGAACATTCACCGTCAACACCGATAAGACCCCTCCTCTTCGCGCACAGACGCAAAAAGAAAAAGAAAAACACCAAATCAAAGGCAATCGCACGCCTGAGTGGGTGTCAAACCCAACCGCTCGGGGGAGTTAAACCTGTTTGAAATCATCCTGACACGGTGAGCAGTACTGTGAGATGGGGCCATTCTTTACACTTGTGTTTTTCGGTTAATGAGGAAAAGCAGAGAGGGAGGTGGGGCAACAGCAACAGCCAGAATGTGAGCCAGGGTGCCAACATAGTCTACACGTTCTGGCATGAAACAAGAACTAAAATGATAATTTGATGGATGGCAGAATACGGGACAGGAGGGTGGCCGAGTCCAGACCGCTTGGCTTAAATGACGTTCATTCAGCTGAAAGAGATTTGAAACTGCTTTAAATTCCTGTCACTCGGACACTTAGCTCCTGATTTGACAAAACGATACAGGCAGCGGCTCAGGACACCTGCAGGCAGCGCCTCAACTTTCAATTCGGCCGCGGATTTACTGTTCACATCATCTACAATTACAGTTTCGCACGGTAACCACAGCCTGTTTTTGAAATCCTGCTTTGATTTACCACACTCCTGTGTTTCGGTAACTGTGCTATAGAGTGCACATGCCTCATCCGTGTCCTGTGGCTCTGGCGGTGGCTGCGCAGTGTGCTGACAGCATTAGTATGTATTAGGTAGTAGATCTGCTACAGCGCTCCCCTGATGCTCCCTGTAATGATGAGCCACGTTTCTGTTTATCAGACAGGACACACTCACCTCTCCTCTCATCTGCTTTTGTCTCAATCACACATCTCTCTTCCTTTATTTTTCTTCCTCTACTTTTGCTCTCTGTCCACCACACACGCACTCTTTCGACGCGTCCCTCAGGTGAGCGCTGCCCCCGTTGGATCGTCTCCATCTTTACCTTCAAACGCAATCATCAAGCACTGTATACATCTGCGGTTGCATGGCGGCTCTGGAGGGAAGCCAGGACTGCGCTAAGAACGCGGTGCGCTGCGCTAATTATCGCCTCCTTTTGAGGCATCGCGCCAATACGAGTCCCCTAAGGTAAGTCTCAAAGTCTTCACAGTTGTGTAACACCGACAGTTGAGTCGTAGTAAGAAACACAACGACGAGGCCTGTACAAGCTTTGATGGCTGAGGTAGAACGGCACTGAAAGAAACTCGAGGCACAGAATTTCAACAGGGAATACTGACCATGAAGTGCTTTCCTGCATCAGCAGAGTTTAATCCTGTCATGTTGAAAAAGCCCAGAAACATCACTGACATTAAAACTTATATGCAAACCCACAGAGTGCGCTTTGATTACGGTTTTAAAAACCGTCTGTATGTGTGTGTATGTTGTGCTCGTGTTCTACATTACATGTGCACTGGTGCCTTGCACTGCAGACAGACAAGGTTTCGTCATGGATAAACCGGCAGAAAGAGAAAGTAGACGTTTAGATATATAATTTAGTTGACTAATCATATGACTCCTCAACAGTTGCTACAGTAACTCGTTACTATTTGTTGACATATCTCTTCTAGCACAAAAGTCATACAAGTCAATAAGTAATAATAAACAGCACATTAGAGTAACAGCGTGTCTATTTGCCCACATACTGCGTCTACTACAGCATGTGTCATCTCACACAACATAGCTCACTAACATTCCACACGAGCTTCCACTCCACACATATTATCTCCCCCTTGAGTCTCTTGACCTCCAGAAGCAAACACCTCAGTTTACCACCTTCCAAACACTCTGAGTAGCAGGTAAACAGCCCTGTGTTCAGTCCTGCTGAACGCGTGGCCTTTACTGTCCCTCTTGCCCCTTAAACACACTATGACTTGTAACCACCAGCGCTGCTCACAGAAGCCAAGACGTGGCCTGGTGACAAGTGTGTAGAGTCGCTCTGCTGGGCCCCAGCAACCGAGCCGTAGACGGTGGGGAATAGAGAGGCTGTTGATTATGACAGGAGAGCTAAATTAGCATCATACAGGGACAGATGGCGGATGTAGCTGCGGGTTGAAACATATGGACTCGCAAAAAGCGCAACGATTGGCCATCAATTCAAACGCAACTTGTGCTGCACTTCCAGCTTGTACATCAGGGCCTACGCACATAAGAACACGCTCGCGCGCGCGTGCACACGGGCCCAGTCGCCGTCTGTCGCTTCAGTTACGAGTGCCTTAGGGCTTCAGAAATGTTGGGTGGACAGATGATGCAATAATGTCATATTATGGGTCAGGGTAATAAATGTAGGCCATGCAGGCTGATATCTCTGTTTCGACTGCGTTCAACACACATCGAGGCAGTAGAGCAGCTGAGTGACTGGTATCACATGAGATACGTGTGTATACAGAGAGATATCTACAAGTATATTTTTAGGAATCTTAAATGAAGACGGAGGAAGGTACTTTGCCGCTGATGCTTAGAAACGACTCCATATTATAACTGACTTCTTTCCCTTTCATTTTTTTCCAACCACTTTTCTATTTCTGTTATCCTTTTGTGAAGTGTAATTGAGGGGAAGTGATTGCGAGCCATGTGCGTCTCTATGATTGACACAAAGGCATGTGCCTCCACCCCGACGACGCACCACACACACACACGCGGGACCTATACACTACCTTCAACGTTCTATAGCGAGGGCCGAAACCCGCCTAAAACGAGGCGTCCGTCAAAGGGATGGGCGTGATGTTTCTGGCGTCTATACGTAGCGCGGTTTTAATGCAGCGCCGCTGTGGACTGACATGCACGCCCACGGCAGCTCCAGCCGAGATGCCCCTGCATCAGGCTGGGGGAGTTGGAGATGTCTCAGTCTGAGGCGGGGCGGCACCAAAGCCTAGTGGCAAACTTCCACAACATCTCATCGCACACTTGTACATAACTGTAGAAGAGATGTGACATTTCTAACAGCACTTCAGTGTATCCGAACACATCAGAATCCACAGCCGTGACATGTACATGACAAGAAGTGGGTGTTGGCTGACTGATGAAAGAATGGGAACAGGGGATGTAGGGGAGGATAAAGCTAGAAAACTGTGTTTCTTAAGGTTTTTTTTTTTGTAGGAATTGATTTTACTAGCCTTTAAAGTGCTGCCATGACCTAAATTCATGTGATACATCAAAGCAGAAAGGCATTAACCGAAATAGAAAACGGTGTCAATATCTGATTCACATATGAAGATGAGCTCTTTTAAATAAACCATAAAAATATTATTGTCTAAATCAATGTTTTTTTTTTCACAGATGAAGGGAGGTTGCAGCTGTTTTTTGCTTAACGGGTTTGTCTCGTGTATATTACAAATGACTATTTACACCTAATGGCGTATAAAATAGCAGGTTTCGAGAAATCTACTGGATCCCTACTGGTTTCTCTTTGCCTGCTCTGGCTGCTGGGAGGTTCACAGCAAATGAGCGGCTTGATTTGATATCTCATGCTACTGCTAAAACAGTGATGGCTAAGATGTGGGGGTGAGAAACCAGGCGGGAGTTGAACTTCCCTTTGTTTGTCAATGAATGTTATTTAGACAGTATTGGACAAATTAGACAGTATGGACTCTTTATTGCTTCATTATTTATTATTAAAGAATTTCCATGTACTCTAATTGCTTAAATAATAAAATATCAAAACAAACCAAAGGAACAACCGACTGATTACAATTGTAGCTTAAAATGTAAAACTGCAGCTGTAGGTTATTTGTTTCCCTCTATAGTGCTGTGACAGACACAGAGCTGCCAATCATCTGTCACTCAGCAAAGAATTACCTCATGTCACATGTCATGATGAGGAGCTCGACAGAAAAACACAACGTCAGTCTGAAGGCAGACAGAACCAGACAGGGAGAATGTGGCTACAGGCAAGCTACACACATGTGGGAACTACACTCTGCCTCGTTGGCAGTAACTCGTGTCTGTGTTGAGTTTTTGTTTTTTTATATTAATAAAGATAAGTATATTTTGTCAATAGGCAAAAATTAGCTTAAGGCACGAACAGAAACAAGTGTCATTAAAAGTGTGTTGGAAATGTTTCAGTTTTAGTTGTTTATTTCAAGAAAACGTTGGACTTCTTTCGCAAACTCAGAATCATGGAGCTGGCATTTAATGTATTACACATTATTTATGAATATGTGTTCCAATAAGCTGTATGTTAAAAGGGTGTGAAAAGGTGGGCTGACCCTGTAACACTATCTATGAATTTGGAAAACGTTCCCTACCTCAGTTGAAGGTGTGAAAAAAGCAGCAGATAGAAAAGACACAAAACATCTTTAAAACATTCTCAGGCAGCTTAACTCCATAAATAACAGAATTCTCACCTCTACGACTGCCAAACCGGGTCCTCTTCAACCAAATCGACTTGACAAACACTACACTTGTAACTCTGCGTGTGTATACGGGCGTTTTTTCCAGGTTGTGATCCCTCCGGAGCTTTACCTGAGCCCCGTGCGTCCTGGTACGCCCAGGCACACCTTTATGCCTCTGCATGAATTTGGTGCCTGCTTGTGTGGGAAACATAAATAGAGAGATTGAGGAATCAAGGCATAAATGAAGCTCGACACTCTTTTCTCTCTCACAATCCATTTCCCCATTACGAAGGGGGACACAAGCACCAATTGATCTCCTCCATCATTCCACAAGCTCAGAATAGGAGTGGACACCGGCAGCGACACTCATTTACTTCCTGTCTATCTCATACAAACAAAGTCTCCGGCCGCCGTTGGCCTCACACGCGAGGCTCACTGAGAGATCGGATGGTTTCCAATTATGTTTCATATAGAATTTGATATCATAAACACAACCCGCTTGTTTATGAAACTGTTGATGGCTCAAAATGTTGAGACAGAGAGAAACCACTGGAGTAAACAGGAAAACGCATCGCTGAGGAACGGGCGAGTCCGGCCTGGCAGCGCTCACCCTCACAGATTATGATTTGACATTTGGTGGTGAGAGCCAGTGAAATGTCAGACGGGTTATGACAGGAATGGTGATGGGCAGATTATGACTGACCTCTGACCTGGCAGTTCCGAAAGGGCACAGCTCACTCAACCGTCTGGAGGCGAATATGCTTTCAGATCACGAACTGGGAAGGTAACCGAGCCAAACAAGAACACGGGGAGACCAGCCTGCCGCCATCGACATTTCGTAGCGAATACAAAAGCAGAGTCTCTGAGTTACGCCGCTTCGTCCCTGCATGGCACAGCCGCTTGAAGCTTAACCATCTGAAACCCACATAGATAAACGGAGGCCTCTCATTTCTGCTGTCGACTGACACCTTTCTCAGCTTAAACGGCAGCTGTCGATGGCAGATTGAATCAGACGTAGCACATTAGGTTCACGAGTTCACCTCCACACTTTGTTGTTGCTTCCAGCTGACTCTGTTAAACGTGCATTTTATAGCATTACATGATAAGGTGCTGATGTAGTAAAGCAAACAAGTAAACGTCTCGACAGCTGATGATCAACGCTGATGCGATTGTCGGACCTGGAGGCCTCTGTTTATACTGTAAGTGGAGGCGATAAAGCGTTTGCAGCTTAGAATAGTTAAACTATTTAACTCATAGCCTGCACATTTGTACTTGTACTCTCGGTTGAAATGAGGGTAAACAAACGAGACCACCGTGCAAAATATTTACTGTGTATGGGTTTTCCATGTGACGTCATCCAGAGGAAGCAGATGCAGGGCAAGGCCCATAAATAACTGAGAGTTTATGACGAGCTCAACGTGACAACTGGATTTTTTGCCTGCTCTTGCATAAATTACCAAAGTAACGAGTGGAAAACGTTTGTCATCGCTACGAGGAAACTCGCCACTGGTGTTTGTGTCAGCTCCCGGAGTTATCTGTCATCAGATCTAGTGACATGTGATTTCAAAAAGGTAAATGCATTGCAAGGATGTGTAAATTCACCTCTAAGGATCATTTAAGGGTTTTCCAGAAGCTGCTTTCACTCTGGTGGAAAATATTCCCACATAAGCTACTGATGATACATAGAAATGTGTTTTCTGTCTTGACTGGTAACAGGAAACCCAACAGTGCCCAAAGTATCACTCTTACTACAGCCCCTCACACACTAATGGCTGTGCAGTGTATGGTCAATTAAATACCATGAACGCATCACGTGTGCAAACAAACATGGGAGCCTTCAACCATTTTAGGTTCAGCAGAGTTCAAATTACACGTCTTCTCTCCCTCAGTGCCATGCTAGTAAGCAGATTACTTTCTGCCATTACATCAGCCTCCAACAATCAATAAGTACCATTAGCGCTAATCACTTTTTAGATTGTGATATATGCGAGGCCTGGTTGCTGGTGCGGGTTTGCTCCGGCGTGTGTTCGCGTTAGATCCACCCACGGTGAACAATTTCCAGACGCCCTGGTCTCACACGATTGCAAAAACAATTGAACTATCAGGTTGCGCTTTAAGAAGATCTGAAGTGTTACCTGTTTCACCCGGGGCAGTCCCTCACCTGTATCTATAAAGCAAATTAACAAACCCGCAACGCACACTCATCCAGCTAAGAGAGCTCCTTTCTTGTGGCGCAGGATTTCCCACCACAAGACGCTGCAACAACAAGGATCAACTCAAAAGCTCCCGAACTCCAAAGCAAGGCATTAGCGATGCCTTTTATACACTATGAATGATCCTCGGCACTGACTGAGAAGGGAGAAACCACTCGCCTTTGGGCATAAAGACTTTGAGCTTTGATTATTGATTCACCGTCTCTCTTCTTTACACGTAAGGTACCGTTTCGACCTGAAAGAACTCGCAAGCTTAAAAAAGAAAATAGAGGAGAGAAGAAAGGGGGTGAGCCTGTTGGGGGAAACACATCGGGGGATTTAAACCCAGGCTGAATTTAACAGTTTGAGAAGAATAAAGAGAAAGAAAACACAATAGATCAACTTTAGGTTCGTGATTTTACACCTGAGACATAAAAACATCAGGTGAAAAGCTGTAGAAGCTGCCGCTTACTTGCCTACTGATTCATCTTAAATTTGTCAACTGGTTCTGGTGAAAGCAGGGCAATTTTATATGACTGTGTAAAAACAGAACGCTTCTCTCTTTAATTTATTATATCTTTGAAGAGGCACTAATAGCGTCTGCTTTTTTGATGCTGTGTGTGTATTTACATAATATGTTTTGCCAGAAGATGAGACAAAATTGTTGTTTTTCTTTTTCTGGCCACCGCTAAAAATACTCAGGATGTTGCAACATCATGGCAACACATGCTGTTTTTGATTGCAGGCTTAAGCTGCCCCCAGGTACAGGCCTGGGATCAGTTTTCCCTTTGCAAACATGCCAGTCCTCTAGAGGAGGGGATTTCAGACTGACCAGATATCAGTGTTTCTCTGTCTCCGCAGATCCCCTTGAACTGTGAAAGCATCTGGAAAAGATGAAAGAGCTCGAAGGCGCTAGTTCGATTAAATAAAAACACTTGAAAAGAAAAAACCTAACAATCCCTGCTCTCTTTTGTGCCCGGATTAAAATACATTCTGATTTATGTGAGACGCCTTTTCATCTGTGTTTTTTTTGCGAAAAATACTAAATAGCTGCTCAGATTGTGAGCTGAACAATAGCGAGCCCACGTTCTTAACAGCGATACTAAGGGCAGCACTGTCCAGGCTCTACAAAGACGTCTAAATTAGATTTGCTGGGGCAGAGACGTCGCGTGTTCTTAAGGCGGCCTTGCTTGTGTTGATTTCTTCTGCTGATGGATCTATTCACCACAGCTCAAGGTCACTATCTTTATCTGCCTCTGTCATACAGGGATTACTTGGTGCTTCTTCTTCACAGTGCGTGTGTGTGTGTGGTTGGAGGTGAGTGTAGGCTGGTCACTACTTTTTTTTTTTTCTCTCCTACCTCTGTCACACTCTCGCAGTAAATGTGAGTGGCTACCGGGCCATGTTGCTAAGCAAAACTGTCTTATTTGGGTTTACGTGGGGGGGGGGGGATGGGGGGTTCTGGGCGTGGAGTTCTGGGAGGAGGGAGGTGGGAGAGGGTTGGGGGGGGCGTTCAGTGCGAAACCCATTAGTATGTCTGAGCCTGCATCTCCAAATCTTGTTACTCTGAAATGATGCAACAGGAATGCAATACAAACTCCCTTCCCCTCCCTCCCTCCCTCCCTCCCTCCTCCTCCTCTCGCCCACTTGCTCGCTACCTGCTCTCCCGCTGCAGCGCTTCTTCCTCGCCCCCTGGACACACTCTTTCTCGCTGTCTCTCCACTTCCCCCTCTCTTTCACTCCATCAAAATCCCTGTCGCTGGGCGCTTTCTAATCTGTGTTCCTTCTTCTTCTTTTTTTATTTATTTCTCCGTCTTTGAAATTATATGTTTTCCACTACTCAATGACAACTCAAAGTGGACTCTTGTTGTTTCTCTGTCACATTTTGTCACTTCCCGACCTTTAATTAAAGTAAGTGGTCATTTTATGGTCATTTAATTCCTATTAGTTTGTTACTATTACATCAGGTGTAACATGTTCAAGACAGACATGACCCTGTTCTTAATATGTGCATTTGGGACAGATGTGAAACTATCGAGCCGTAACGCTGACAAACCAAAACTGAAAAATATATCAAGTTTCCTTCTAGGAAAAAAGAAAACAGTTTCATTTTGTGACCGCAGACCAGTATGTAACAAAGTATGTAAACATGACTTTGTTGACTGTAAAGATGTGACATGAAACAGGAGTTCTGGGAAATGGAGTTATGAAAATAAAGGACCGTATATATACATATGCTACACCATATATATCATCTGTTTGATTTCGTGCAACAAACCTGTCACTGCACAATGAATGAACAAGCCAAAACGCTGTTGTCTTCCTTTGTTTCTTTGTACAAACAACCAGGAATCAAATAATCAATATTCAACAACAGGACGTGTGCGTGTGTGCGTGTGTGTGTGTGTGAGGCACAGATACTGCCTGGATTAAACGCACCGGTTAAACGAGGCTGAGAGCGGTAATCCTTTACTCGAAGTGACGTATTGTATGTTGACTGTTATCTTTAGGCTATAAGTCAAGTCACAATGCTTTCAAAGGCATGTGGGTGACACATCCATCATCCCAGTGGGAAAAGCAGTCAGTGTGAATCCCCCTGCAACCTACCATACATTCTCCTCTCTCCGTCTCCCCACTGCAGAGATTTCTTTAATGTGCTGTATTCCCAGTAAGGATTGTCACTGCTTCCTCAAAGCACACGAATCCCCCTGTGGGTGAGCGCCCACCCGACCCAGCTCCCCGTGTCACTACACCCCGAGGATGCTGCTCACTCTGTGGGACTCGTGTCCCCTGAAGTTGGATAAGTTGTGGGATATGGCATCACCTTCTACTGTAATTATTCATGGGCTGCACTGCCACTGGTGAGGCCTATATCTTTTTTATTGACACATATGTAATATCTGTCTGCTCTCAAATATATGTTTCCATTGTTAAGACCTGGCATTTGTTTGTTATGAACTACTTCATCATGTTACCAGAGGTTGTGAGTAAATGTGTGTTGTTTTATGACGAGGGGGTAATTGAGGGAGGGTGTAATAAAAGTTGCCCGTGGCTTTTTTTTTTTTTCAGCTAGTGAATGAGGAAAGGGCTGAATAAGGAGTAGGCTGCTGTAAATATAGCAGGTTTCGCCTTACAACTCCCCCCGGCACGGCTGCAACGCCACAGCTCTCAGATTTGAAAACAGAGCAGGTATCACATACAGAGGCCGTGAATTGTGTCCTGTCTGGGGATTCGGCCAAATAACCCGACTCGAAAAGTCATAAATCTGTCCGGAATTGGTCTTATATATAAAGCATTCGTGCATTTGAATGTGTTCTCACCGTAGGCTGGAGAGGGGGGCAGACAAACATGTAACATATAATTTGGGATATGCATTATACATGCTATGTGAGCAATAAATCAGGTCGCACAGGAGCGCGGGGTGTGCAGTGGCACAATGGCAGAAAATAAAAAGTCACACGTGCATGACGTCTGAAACTAAACACAGGGAAGGAGGTAAGTCATTTAGCTAACATTGCCCCAGAGAGGGTGTAAAATCATTTATATGAGAGGCAGACAAAGCCTATTACACAATATTGAAACAGAAAACTGCACTCGCACACTCTTGTCAGTGTCAGCGGTGTGTGTCACTTGGCCGGGATTTGGCTTGTTATTGAGTTAACTCAGCTTTGCTTCGCGGCGCTCTGGGATCCGCACACGGAGGCTGTGGGTGTCAGCGAGGGCTGGGAAATGAAGTTTTCTCCAGATTGAGGAAATATTATACTGAGTCAAGAATTTTCCTCATTACAGAAAGATTTTCCGCTTCGGCCTTGCTCAGCCTTGCACATCTCCACCTCTGTCTTTGACTTCACTGTATATGAGGCTAGGCAACCAAGCCTGTCTTCAATTATTCACCTATGACGGCTTTTCAACTCCAGACGATCCCTCGGCTCCCCCTCATGTCGCGCGCTGCTCAGCCCAACTTTCTCTTTCGTCCTTTTCTTCTTTACTTCTCTTTTCCGCATCTTTTCACCTCATGTCTGTCTTCCTTTAAAGCCTCAAACCTTTCATCCCCTCCCCCACCACCGCCAGCGACAACCCTCACCCACCACCAGCCCTCCTTCTTTACATCTTTACCGATCTCGAGGTATCCCATCTCTACTCAAGCTTGACAAGTAATGGGTGTGTCTCCCCTCCTTTTTCTCGCCTCCTCCTTCCCAACTCCGCTCTGCCGTCGCTTTCCCCGCTGCACAATTTTCTCTCATGTCAGGGAAACCTGTAGGCACCCGAGTGCTACTTTTGATCATTGCCTTTACTGGGGGCCCTCGTCGCCTTGCTCAGCCTTAGGGTGGCACGGAGAGGCAGGGTATGAAAGAATGAAAGGCGGAACAGAGCGAAGTTGTGTCAATTCTGGCTGACGTGAAGTGCAGCCAGGCAGCTGCTGCGCACGGGGAACGGCAACAATGGCGCCTGAAGCTCACAGCACTGAGTAGTAAATAAACCTCCTGTTAAAGCTTTTGTATATAACACAATGCAGGGTGACATCCTCCCTCTGCGTTATTATGGTGACACACTTTTCTAGGTATTCAGATGTAATAGGAGAACGATGATAAGAAATAAAAAAACAGGGAAGCGTGAAGCTGCTCCCACGCAGGCCAGTCAGTAGCAGCTCTGGCAGTTCTTGCTTTATTTTGCCTCCTCTAGCCAATAGGTGCTGTCTACGATCTCACTGTTTACAGATGCAGTTATAAGCTGCAGTATTTCTTTGAGGTCAAATAGTATTTCTGATACGTGTGATGGGATTGTGGCGACAAACAGAAAGACAAACAAGAAGAAATTAGGTGCATCATTAAACACCTCCATAGGCTGAGGTTGTTAATCTTGGCAAAAAATGACCTTAAGGCTACAAAGTGACACTATTCGCTGTGTGAGACAAAAGCCCCCCCCAGCACTGCAACAGGCGAGCGACGAGAACTGCGTATAGGTTGTGGCGCAGTCTGGCGAAATCGAGGTGTGAGCCAGGATCATGTCGGGATCACGTTGATGTCACAGGAAACTATCGCAGGGAATAATATGACTCCATGTTTTGGGTGTAAAGAAGAGAGAAATCACAAACTACATATAATCCACAAGTTCGATATAAACAAACTAGAGCCTGCAGGTGTAAAAGCACCCTAAGACTGAGGAAGGCTGCATTGGCATTTTAATATCTGCCAGATTTCATTAATTTCTAAATTTCACAACATGGGAAACAGCACATTGTGGCCTATATGCTTCCATACAATCTTAAAGACAACTTAAAGTCTTTGATTGTGTGATATTTTTATTGGCAGAAACTGCTTTAGCCTCAAGCGAGTGTAAAAGTCTTTTTTATGGCAGCTCCATTGCTGCCGGTCTAATTCAATGCAGCATAAAAGACTTGGAAGAGAACTCATGTATTTACGTTATCGTCTTCAGCTGATTATGTGCCAAAGCCTGGAAATGAAAGAAATCACCTTGTTTGCTCAGATTAATGTTGATTAGAAGAGATGATTTTCTGTGAATAAGTCGCTTAATGGAATGCGATTGAAAAGGCTGAGACTAAAAGTCAGCAGCAAGTGAGTAACAAAGTGAAGGCTCACACGGCTCCAGTCGCACAGGCATTAAAGGCTAACTGAGGTGTTAAACTTTGGACGACCTGCAGGACACGCTGCATAAAACAGCAGTAAATTATGCCAATGAGGAGACGTGCAGACGGCTGGAAATAAAAAGTTATGGATGTGGCCGAGGGTGTGAGGTGAGAGCGTGCAGCGACACACACACACACACACAGACAGACACGCACAGCCCTCTGTCTGTCAGGTGGAATAAAAGGTTATGAGCCTGGCTAGTCCAGCCCCGGTGTCTTCATCACGTTCCAGGCTCGGCTCGCCGTCACACTTCACGCGGCGTTCAAAGACCAGAACGCAAGACGTATTCTTACTGAGCGAAAACAGCACGGGGCCTCGAAAACAGCGCAGAGTTCACGGCTCCGACTGGCTCCGCTTTTGGATGTCTCAGAGTCTGTTGACATCTTACGAAACGCGGAAAGAGCTGACAGAAGATGTGCGGGGTGATGTATTTAAAGCCTGCTATTCTATTAATAAAAGAAGTTTATGGAGCAGTCAGAGGTGTTTTATGTAACGGCATCAAACAGAATAGACTAACCTACTTCGGGATGAACTTTGCTGGGTGTAAAACTCAGATAATCTGTTCAGACACTCCTTGTGGACCTTCATTCTTTCTGGCTCTCTCTGCGTGTCGCTGATTCTCTCAGCTGGTCTGTGAACTGGCTGACAGGTTTGAAATGACGACGAACACTGCTACGCTGGAATAAACGCAGATTCAAGGATACAGTAGAAATGAACGGGGCCGACTGTACGTTTTTAAGGGTAATGATTATTTTAATCACAGGCTAAAACATTCAAATCCACCATCGAGACCCTGGAACCAGGACAACTTTGGCTAATTTCTACTTGAAAATCCAATCGCATTCAATTCTCAGCGTGAGAGATTGAAAAGTGTCTCGTCTATTATCACCTCTTTAACAAAAATATGCTAATGCGCATCGACAAACAAACAAAACGAGTCCGTCTGCTGGCAGGCAGAAGCCGTTTCATGGCTCACTTCACACATTTTGTTTTTCCCTTTCCATTCTTCCTCCATCACCTCTACTGTCTTGAGTGAGCCATTTAGCTGTCGACCTCTCGGAGCTGTCAGAGTCCCCCGCTCATCTGCCCCTCAGAGACTGAAAGGCAATTATTTACCGCCTCCTCCCTTCCTTTAGTCTTCCTCCATCTCCTCTTTGCATTCTCCTCTCTTCATCACCTTGCTCCGTCTCACCTCCCACGAACAGCAAGGGTTCGCTACACAGGCAACCTGTTGTTTCTCTCTTCTTTTTTTTTGTTCGACACATGCCCTCCACTCGCCCTTGCAATCAAAGTTAATGAGCAAAGACACAAAGACCCGCACATGCAATCAGCAGACAAATAGTGACACTCTAGCGGTACGCACACGCACACACACACATTCAGAGCCCAAAGTTTTATGGGTGAGTGGATTTACAAGCTTAAATGGGTTCTTAAGTGCAGGGTATCTACCCATTGAGACCAGAAGTACATCAGTCACTCTGTCATTACAGAGCACGCACACACACGTCACAGCTAAGAGTTTTGCCACCATGACGAATTTCCTCTGCTCGTCTTCCTTTGCTTACGTCTTCCCCCCGCTCTTCTCCTGCTTCATTTTCGACGTCTCGCTCTCCTCTCCCTCACTAATCCCTCCGTCTTTCCATCCCTAACCCACAAAGTTCACTGTTGGCGTGGCTGTTGGCAGGTCACTCTGAGCCGCTCCGGTCCAACCGGGCTGGAAAACCTCACAAGCCGATTCGCGACGGCATCTCGCGCGGACTCAAGCGATCCCACACTCGTGCGCTCGGGCTTTTAGGCTGACCTCTGGCAGCAGCCTTTCATCAACGGGCCACTTTGGCAGAGCATTATGGGAAGTGGATACCAAACCTGAACAGCTGTGGACTGCGGCAAATGTCAAGAATAACACTCACTCTTCGTTTTAGGTTCGGCTGTGCCAGCGACTGCATAGTTTATACCACACATCAAAATTTAGTGGGTCTATGGACATACTGGAATCAAAGTTTTTAGGTCAAGTGTATTGATGACAAATAACTGTTTAAAGTTGACTTGAAGTCTGGGAATTAGGCCCTTTAATGATATGCATTATAGAATCGTGCATATTTTTCCATTTCTGAAAACAGTATTAACCCAGTTTTAGGCACATCACAGCATCATCACCAGCTTCAAGGCCCCAAGTGTCTGGGTGGGAGTCTCCAATGGCAGTGGCTGATTGACAGCTGAAAGCTGGTGTGGCTATGCAGATGTACAGTTTGCTGTCAGCGCTGGTGGTGCACTGTACTGTACGTTATATTGCAAATGCCAGAAGTTGACAAGATGACATTTTTTCACACAATGCAGGACGGTAGGAATCTGAGCTGGTTGGCTCCACAACTACTGCGACAACTGCAGCATGTCGTCGTCTTGTTAAACAGTACAGTCGTCACGTTTCCCACCAGTGTTTTTAACACTTTCGGAGTCGCTGCTGTTTGTTGTTTGCCTGCACAGCTACGCGTTTTCATCCTCACACCGTTCGTCCCATGTGACTAGTGGCACAGAGTGACACACGGAATAAGAGTAAGAGTTTCTAACTTACATAAAGAATAATAAACATACAGAGGAGGTGTTCATGACCACACAGCAGAGTTTGTTTATTCCTGCCCTCTAGCCTCTACCCTACTCAAACCACAGGAGCATCTCTTTAAATATCTTCCTATGGAGGCTGGTTTACCAAAAGAAATCATAAACACATGGTCACGCTGACGTGTGCAAATGTTAGGGCAAAAAGGTCATTTTATTTATGCACAACGACTACAGGACTAGGTTTAGTAGAAAAAAAATCAGTTTGTGCAAAAAATAAACATCACTAAGTTATTATCATAATAACAATAATTCATGAATGTTTTGCAAATGAGACGCAGTTTTCCTTTAATGTTCACACAAGCTAATCTGCTAAAATGAGCATTGCTTCACTATCCATTTAAAATGTCCTCCCACTGCCAATCAACATCACATTGATCAGAATTTTGATTTATATATCTGTAGTCAAGTAGCCGCCAACTGTGGAAGCAGGAGGGCTGCAGACAGCACAGATTGCCTGCTTTTTGGACGGGGCCAGCATCATATTGTGATTAAATCTCCAGAGATAAAGATGAACTCTCTGGCTGTCTGTTTGTCTGGCATCTCCAATGTGACAGACAGATGAGTCATAACTGTGTCCCAGAGCTAAGCAGGCTGTCGACATGAAAAAGTAGGAATGCGAAACAAGAGGTTGAACAAGAGGGACAAGACGCTGTCTGATTCTCGCTGTAGACAGGTCCGAGAGCGAATTAAGGCAAAGTTTGTGCTGTGTCATTTTATTTATCCTAATACTGAACATTTACTGCCAAAGAGTGACACATTTTCTCACTAGTTCTATTTCAAAAGTTCTTGGAAGACAGAAGGCCTTCTGTAGTAGTTACGTCACATATCAGTTCAAAACCTGTCCTACTCATTTCAGCGTGACATCAAGCACTGAACGCAAAACGTAGCAAATGTCACAATAATAAAAATAAAAGTAGTTGCGCACGAGCTTGAGTATGTTACATAACTGTGATCTTATTCCTGAATAGCCTTTAAATGATGCAGCAAGTCTGTGAAAAGTAGGTTCAAGTGCATCCGTGTCACCACTTTTCTGTGGCAGCAGCTAAAGTTCTGTTTGCATGAAATATTACACCCGGTCCAATCTGTTTAAAACGTGACTACACATGAATATAATTTACTACTCCTGTATCTCTGCTGTGTACTCATTTGATTTCATGACAACTATTTGTGATGTTTACCTCATTATGTCTGCGGCGTTTCTGCATGAGCATGCATATGTGTGAATGTGATTATGTGCACCCGTGTGTGTCTGCTGTTACTAATCTCAGTGGATATGTGTGCGTGTGTGTGTGTGTTTGTGTGACGGGGGGGTTCTCTCCGAGCCCCGAGGCCCGCCTCAGCGAGGTGTCCCCGAAGGCCTCTTCCTCACATCCATGCCTCCACTGTACCCCCCCCCCCCCCCTCCTCTCCTCCATCACCCCTCCCTTTGCCCTCTTTAGCCACGACACTTTGAATCAAGCAGAAATTAATGCAGATGATGCATTCACTGTCTCGTTGTCTCCGGCATCCTGCGGATGAATATCGAGATGACAGCGACACTGGGGAAACTACTGACGTAAAGCTTTTAGCAAGGCTGCGGGGTGTTTATGTACGCAGTGTGTGTGAATGTGAAGATGTGTTAGTGTGAGAGACAGTGCGACAGTATGTGCAAGTACAGCAAGCTGGCCTCTGGGTGGATGTGTGTTTAGGTGGGCACATACTCACATATGTAAAGATTGTGTGTGTCTGTCTGTGTGTGAATACAGCATCTTCGTGATGCTTGCGTTGTCATTGGGGCTTGTTTTGTGTGAACATGTCCATTTGTGTGTGTATATAGAGCTTAACGTGTGTGTGTGGGTGTGTGTGTGTCGGTGTGTGAATATAACTGCTCTTAGTCTTTCCATTGTGTGTGTGTGTACACATGTGTATGAGTCACATTGTAATCCACCACCTGGGGAGAGGAGAAAAGGGTTATGGGTAATATGCGAACCGCTGTTTGATTGATGAGCCAATCAGAGTGGCACAAAGGATTTCATTAACAATAGACACTCTGTCACAAATCAGCAATCATCCACACACGTGCACTCACTCACTCACTTATCAGCCAACACACACACATACACACACCCCACACAGTTACAGTGAGTTATCATCACTTGCGAGTGTGTCTGCCTACCCCACTACTCTGTGAGGTGTGTGTGTGTGTGTGTGTGTGTGTGTGGGGGTGTGTGTGTGTGTGTGTGTGTGTGACATCAGTAACCCGGCGTCACAAAGTCAGCAGTAATACTGTGGCTATTTCATCAGACTGCGCTCAGAGCGGTGAGAAGCGCATGGGTCACTGGTTTTAAAAAAAAAAAAACAACAACATGCAGCTCAAATCTAAGCATGTGTTCATTCTTCGCCTGCACATTTGGCCTGTTTCTCAATGACTGTGCTTTTGATGAAGAGTTGGTCTGCTTGATGGCAGGAGGGGGGAAAAAAAAGCACCAACTCAGATGGGAGAATTACTTTTCAGTTCTTGTTTTTTTTTTTTTTTTAAGTAAATTAGTTTTTACGCCCCGCGAGCCCTTTGCTCCGTTTTGATCTCCACGCTTTTAAAAAAGGGGGACACAGCTGCTGAAACACACACACACACACACACACAGTAATAGGCCATACTTTCTCATTAGGGTGACAGGGGTGTTATTTTGTATGTGTGTGTGTGTGTGTGTGTGTGTGTGTGTGTGTGTATTTGGGGGCTTCGTTATTATTGATTGCAATAATAAGATATGTGGACGCACAGATTATTTGCATCCCTGAGCAGAGTCATTGTTATAAAGGGAGGATGATGTGATTATGATGGTCATATCTACACTGCCTCAGGCAAGATGCTGCCTGCATGTGTGTGTGTGCGTGAGACAGACTGAGAGAAAGCCTGAGTGACACAGACAAAGAATGCGTATCTGTGTGCGCCCTTCCATCGCTATAGCATGTCTATGTCTAATTGGCTCGGGCTAATTCCACCCCTGGAATCCATTTTATGTGGTAACCAAGGTGACAGCATCCGTTGTCTTCATCGTCGGGTGGACCGAAACATGCTAGCTCTCACATGTATGAGCATGCACACACACACACTCACAAACAGGGACACTGGCAAACACTCAGATGCCCCAATCCCTATTAATTAGCTCCATCTATTAGCAGCAAATCCACTAATTAAAGCTGAGCCAAGACGCGACCCAAAGAAAGCTATCTACATAAGCCATATGGAGGGCTACATGTGGAAGGGACCCAGTAATGACAACAGGCACACACACACACACACACACTCAGTGGTAGTGTACTGTACTGTATGTATCAAAGAAGGTCAACAGAAACCCTTGGCTGTTTTTATTTGCCAACCCTTCACAGAGCTGAAGGATATCGCGGGTAAACGGCTTCTCAGAGCCAGAATAAATGTCTTACAGAGGTGTTTAGCGCCGCAGCCTTGATTCGGCTCGTCTTGTGTTAGCCAGATACGAAAATAAAGAAAAAAAAAAACCGAATCACACACGAGAAAGAAAAACGGAGCAAGTACAATTAACAAAACCTTTTACAGCGAACAGCGAAGTCTCGAGGCTTCAAGGAGAGACTCTAAATGTGCCTCGTTTATTTTTATCCGCCTTCTCTTTTGAAAAGAGAAATACCCTCATGTTGTTGAGCACCTAGAAGCAGCTGTGGGTGAAAAGGTGATCGCAGCTTGATTTTTGCGTTTAAGTTGGGTTCTTTATGCTTTAGTTCGAGGGAGATGAGGAGAGGTGCCTGAGTTGGCTTTTAAGGCAACGCGCTGAGATTGAAATGCTGATAAGTGGAACAGAGGCCTGCTGTGAGGCTCTTCTGTCCCCCTCACACAAATCTCCCTCGCTTTCTTGCCCCCCTCAATAGAGACACAAGATGAATGAGAACAAACCGGGGGCAATGGCAGAAGGACGATCAACATGTGCCTCCACAAGACGATGGTGAGACAACAAACACAGGTAGAGAGTGTGTGATTGAGAAGTGAAAAGCCTGACAAGACGATGACACACGTCGTCCCATTCAATGAAAATCAACGTTCCTAAATGAGAGATCGCTGCTCTTTCAAAACAAATACACCTTTCTCTGCAACGTTCACCATTAAAAAGGTATAAAAATGCATTATAACCACACTGTGATTGCCTTATAATTACCATAATCACATCATGATCTAATAAACATAATGTGCTAAAAATTAGACATTTGAATATTTTATGCGGCGAACTGAATAATTAACGATGCACCATTAACCCAAATGTAATTTTCTGACGCACCCCGCAACTTTCTCATTGCTCTTAATGGGCTTGAAATCTACTTGTGATGCACGGGTGAAAATGCCGTTTAC
Source organism: Macropodus opercularis (assembly GCA_030770545.1). Classification (NCBI taxonomy): domain Eukaryota; kingdom Metazoa; phylum Chordata; class Actinopteri; order Anabantiformes; family Osphronemidae; genus Macropodus; species Macropodus opercularis. The sequence continues at coordinate 6,359,566 of JAUCMP010000029.1, read as the reverse complement.
CAAATAAACATTTTCAAGCCTAATATTAAACGAAATGCCTTGTTAACATGGATATTTTATGCCGATTGCGAGAAGATACACAAAAAAGGATGGCGGGGGGGGGGCGGTGCAAGGTGCTGGTTTGCTGCATGAAAGCACAATCAGGTGTCAGTCTCTCTGAGGAATTAGAAAACTCTGCAGGACGCCCTCGGTGCACACTCTCCCTCCCTCTGCCTCCGTTTCCTTCCTCTGTTAATTGAGTGATCAGTGCTGCATTAGTGTCTATATTACAGCAGCACATTGCCCTCCGCTACACAGTGGCTTTAATGACCGTTATATCACAGAGACGTGGATGTTTTTAGACCTTGGCTGATTATGCATTTAGAGGTTTCCATATTTCAGAGGAGGGGTTCACCCTGGACAGGCTGCTGGTTGATCACATGGACGCCAATACTGGGAAAAAACCTCGTTCAAGTCCAGAACATTTTCCACTTACAGTTGTAACTGGGCGGTGGTTAGCGCTGTCGCCTCAAAGCGAGAAGGTCCCGAGTTCGATTCTCCGGCTTTCTCCCACAGTCCACATGCAGTTAGGCTGATTGGGAAAAACTCTAAAATTGCCCGTAGGGGTGAGTGTGCGCGTGACTGGTTGTGCGTCTATGTGTGTGGCCCTGTGACAGACTGGCGACCTGTCCAGAGTGAACCCTGCCTCTCGCCCATAGACGATAGCTGGGACAGGCTCCATCACACCAGCGACCCCTACGGGGAAGAAGTGGCAGAAGATGACTAAATGAAAAAAGTTACTGTAACTGTACAATTGCAACAACAAAACTACAAACCAAAGACACACAAGCTAATCTGGTCTCGTGTCTATCACGAAGCTTGAAGGTAAAAGCTTTACAATCATCTCAATGTTCCACAGTTCATGCATTTATTAAACACATTTATTGTCCATAAACAACCTGGACGTTCATCTTAAAGAAGATCATTGAGGCCGAGTAGACAGAGAGTTTGAATGGTGGGAAAAGCGCAAGGCCAAGTGCATGTGGCTGCACAGTAAACACACCTGTTTACTGCACATCTTTGTACAATTATCTGTCTAGAAATACAGTTCAAAACCTTGTTAAAGAAAGAATTCAGCCAAGCTGAAGCAGCTCTTTGCCAGCACGGGCACCTTAAATAGCTCGGTTACATAGCAGCAGTATGAAAAACACGCATCCTTGAAAATGATTATCACCACAGGCTACCGTTATATAATATCCTAAGCCTGATGGTATCATCCTGTGAAGGCAGCACATGACGTAACTTCTTGTGATGTAAGATTGTCATATTGTTTCCTGCTCGCTGTTGACTGATTAATCAATGTGATATTTTTAGCACTGTAGGCGAGTGTCAGAGCAACAGGCCTGTGCTACTGTTCCAGTCCTCCCACAGATCAAGTCGAGGCCTTCTGGGTGACAACGAAGCGACGCTGAATTCGAATCAGCCCCTTCCTCCTCTTTCGCCTGCCAGGCAGCCTAAAGATCCATCACTATGGGACAGCGAAACATTTTTCTCTGCCCATTTTCCTCCTCGCCGTATCTCTACTTTGGTTGTCAGCCGTAGCAGGGTGGGGATGTAAAGAGCATTCTGGCAGATTATAGGGCAGGAGCGCAGATGGAAACCCTGACGCCCTCCACCTTTCACCCAGCGTGTGCCGTCTTTCCACCAAGTCGAGCCTGATGAATGTTGAGAATCTTTCAGGGACAGCTGCTTAAATTGTTTACCGTGCAGCCTCACACTCGCCGCTCTGTGTAATGGGCTGTGTATAGGTGGCACTTATACGGTGAATAACATCAGCAGAACACTCTTTCGTTCAGGGTCCGGCCTCTAAGCAGCCACACCGCTGGCAAAAAGGGGGCTACAGGTATGTGTCCTTCTCCACGCTGAGCCTTTTCAATTCTTCACACTCCATTGCTTTTTGCCCTCCCCTCTCCTTTCAGCAAACACAGCAGCACTCAGTCTCACTCCCCTCATATCGCCGTCTCCATCTATGACGGGGGTAAAAATCAATACACCACCAAACAATGGCTTATAGGCCTAAGGGTGCAGTGTGCAGAAAGGTCACCGCTATACATTATGTATGGCAGCCAGCTAATGGTCAGTGTGCTTGCAGACAAATGGCCTCTAAGCATCTCCCCTGTGTGAAGACGCTTAGATACACACTAATACAGCCGCAATAACCTATAAGCAGAAGTGGATGTAAACAAGTACATGTAAGCACCTGCATAAAGCATTGAAGGCCACACGCATGCACCCACAGTGGGATGTCCATACACACAGTGAGCGCGAAACAAAATACATGCAAGCGTTTTAGGATCCATCGGCTGATTCAGCCCCCGAGTGACAGATTTCATACAACCTCGCAGCCGTTTTATTCCGTTTTTTTTATTTCCGGCGACTCACATTTTGTTTTCATATCGCCCCAAAAGCCTGTGATAGCAAATCAACACATCCTATGCAGGCACCAAAACCAATGCCTCCATCCACGTTTCAATACTCTGAAGCATCCGCGTCCTGTCTGTGGCACTCAAGGCATCAAGAAGTCTTGTTGGTATCGTGATGTTGCCAGGCAACCAGCGGCGCTGCTATGACCAAACAGGACATTTTAAAAGACCACTCCAAAATATGTTGTGTTTTTCACTAAACTCCATCTGTGTGGAAAGAAAATCTTACATTCCAAAGACAATGTAAGACGTTAATTCCCTAAAATTAATTGGATATCTTCCAGTGGAGCAGCATTCCTCCTGTCCTTCTACTGCCACAGCGAAACACGGAGGGAAACCTCGTCCGCTAGATCAAAACTTCGGGAACTGAGCCGGCTTCATCCTTGCGTCGGCTTTAGATTTGCACACTCGAATACAAAGAACAAGCAGTTTTGTTGCCACACTCAGACCACGTCCATGCATTTGAAGTCTGGTAAACGGTTTGCAGCATTTACACTTTAAATATTCTTTTTTTTTTTTTATTCTCTTTATTAGGTGTAACGTCATCCAGGCTGCATCATTCATACAGACAAATGATCTCATTTAGCGTCGTCAGCCACAGAGATTCGAAACGCTTGGCACTCTACCCAGCAGACAACATGCATTCACCTCCCTAATGAATGCAGCAATCCCATCAATCAAAGCTGCATCCTGCGATGGTGTCCACGGCAACAAGACCAGAAAGCTGCAGCCACCAAAAGGGGAAAGAAAGGAAAAAGAAAAAGAAGAGAGAGAATGACTAAATCTACAATGATTGCCTGGTGGGGAGCGCAGTGGATGCATCAGTATGATGTGGTAATTGCCTGGACATGCTAGTGAGGGCAAAGAGCACATTATTTATAGAGGAGACGAGAACAACATGACAGGAAACAATTTGTATGGAAGTGTGTGCGAGGCTTTACATGTGCGCGTATGTGTGTGTGTGCGTGCGCGCACAAGCCAATACTCCAACAGGAGAGAGTTTGACCTTCATGTAGGAGTGCTGGAGTTGACACAAGCATGTCTGCACTGGGACAAGAGCTCAGGTTTAACAGGCATATTGAAAAGGTCAGAGCTGCCATTCACCCAAACACACACACAGACACACACACAAAAGTGCACACACAAGCAAAGTTTGTATGCCCCCATACACACGCACATAGAGAGGCAGCGAGTGCATGCCAAAACGGTCAAATTAAAAGAGAAGTGTGTGAGCTCTCTGCCCATCTCCTTTAGAGGCTGACTTAATAACACACACGCCAACAGAAAACAGCACACACACACACACACACTCATATACACACACAAGTTGGGCAGCTGCCAAAAAATCCATGGAGCTGGCAGTTTTTGCCTGGTATTATTTTTCACCCTCCTTCCTCAGACACACAAACACACACCCAGACAGGGTCATTGGTGTATGAAGTTGTTTTGGTCTGTTTATAGATTGTGATTGGTCGCTGGGTTGCTAGCCAAAAAAAACTTTTTTTCCAATGTAGTAACAGCTCGAACTCAGCCCAACTGCAGCCCGTGGAGCCCGCTAATCTGCTTCCTGATTGGCTGAGGAGGTCCCTCATTCTTTCCTTTCTCTGCCTGTACCTTTATCCAACAACAACACGTCTCCCATTCAGACACGCACGCGGGCTGGCGCAGTGTCGACACATGCTGGCACAATCAGAGACACGCGCTCACAGAGACTTGATTGGCAGATACGCAACAAAAACAGAAAAACGGGAGAGAGGGGCTCTAAACATAGGTTTGCCCCAAATACGTGGATATCAGAACGTAATGCTTTATTAATTAGATAATCACACACAATATGCGTCGCATTGCTTTTCTATCGTATGACCTGCGTTATTGTTTAGCATTTAACAATAACATACTGTAAATCAATGATACTGCCACGTGTCGCTTACTGCAGGTTATGGTTTCTGTTGTAACCTAATCCTAATATTACTGTAAACTACACTAATAAAATAATCCATACAGGCATAAAAGACCTGGCAATCAACACATTGGGACATTTTAATTACTGTATGTTTGTACAGGTTGGACTGATTCCGCCTGTTGAGTGTTTGGCGTTTTGCATGAAGAAGTTTACAGAGTTAATGTTGAGTTTTTGCTCTTTTAGAAATGGGTTTATAAAATTAATATTGCTTATATTATTACAGTATACAGACAGTGAGCCTTGCTGAAAGACACACACACTAGTTTTATACTGGTGAACCTGATAAAGTGCCTCCCACTGAATCACTCTACGTATGTCTTCTATACAGTTTCAATACAGAAAGCTCAGAAGTTATTCTATTATTTATATATTATTATATGATATTATTACATTCTTGTAGCGTACAGTAGGTGTAGTGCTCCGCTGAACTTTCTCCGCTAATTTCCTGCAATTAGCAAAGGGCAAGTTGCGAGACTGAGAGAGTTAACAAGGTCACACCTGGTAATGTTACATTTTACCATAAGATTACATATGTCAGCTGAAATTAGCATTTAGCTACGATTGCTCACACAGCTGCTGCTGGGTCTAAAGGGATCGTCACAGGTTTACAACTTGCTTCTTAAAGCGTGAGCTCGACTACTAAATGCACACTGGATGGATAATATTAAACCAAATGTCCCTCTTCCTTCTCTAGGTTCAAACTTCACCTGTGTGTCTAGCTGCTGCTCAAACAGGCAGTTCACAGTAGGAGCACAGAGATGTTTTAGTATTAGTATTCCTGACCAAACTGGAATGGAAGGAAATTAATAAATTCACATTTTCTTTCAGGCTTTCACTGCAGGTTGGATGGTTAAAGCGAAAAACAGGGCTTTGTTTTGTTCTACATTACATAGTTGTTGTTTTTTTTTTATTGAATCCATTAGATGGATGGAAAAAGCAGCTTTTGGCTTAAGTACTGTAAGTTGTATATGAAGTAGGACTGCTTATGGAGACAAAAACAACGTGTTATCCATGAAGAGCCGTTGACAGATGGTGAAACGCCACTTTGAAACAACGTGTGAAAAAAAGTTTCAAATCTAATTAAATCAAAAACTGTGGTATTGGCTTGTTTCTGTCAACACTGGTTCATTCTGTTCTGTTAAAGGGATTTTCAACGCAAATGAAAGAGATCTTTCTGATAGACATTAATATTTTTATTGATGCCTATGACTGTTTTGTTAAAACAGTTAAAACAAATCATTTTGCCAAATGATGTGTCACCTTACAGCTTCTTACAGCATGTTACAAAAACACACATCCCTAAAAAGCTGGCGACACGAAACACACACAAACAAACATTTTCGCATTTTAAGAGAAATGGAAAAATAAGACGATTTTTCTCACGTTTGTTGTGTTGGAATAAAAACAAATAAAGTTTTCTGTTCTGTTTTTTTTTTTCTTGTAAATGTGCATAAAGTCTCTCACTCGTAGCCACCATCCGCTTATTAGAAATAAGAAGCTATACCATGCTCGCAAAGCCCCGGTGATTGTGAGTCAGGGAGAACTATAAAGGTGCAAGCCCACACATGCTCCTCAGAACACAGTGCCACACGCTCAGACACCTTCCCCAGTAATAATCTGCTGAAGGTGATAATTTATTCCCCGTCTTTGAAACTCCAGCTGGCACCAAATCCACCCGCGGTGCGTGTCAGATGGGCGGGGCGCTGCTTTTCTTTTTTCTTTTTTCGGAGCAAGTTGCAGTGCCACAGCCTAGAAGTAATTGTCTCACATTCACTGCCTTACGCTGTGGGTGTTTTTCAGTGCAGAGCGCCTCCAACCTCGCCAGCTGTCGACGTGTAGCTCAACTGGATATTTCCACTGGATACTGCTGGAATTAGTCCAGACAGTGTCCTAGACAAGCAGACAGGCAGAAGCACAAGCGGGCAGGGAGACGGTAGGAATGGGAATGTAATATTCATCAGGTGATACCTCCAGCAACACTCTATTATTTATTAAATCTGAATCAGCTCTGTCATCATCCACACTCTAACAGCCTCAGCCTCCAGCGCAGCCACCAGGAGGGGGGCACGCAATATCTAGATGGATTTCCCAAATGAATCGGTGGATCCGATGCATTCTGGTCCAAACACAGCTAATGAGAATATGGGCTTCATCTAAAAATCTGCTGCAAGGGGATTACACAGGATCGAATGCAAATATTTCATTTCTTAGCAGCTTCTTGTTGCCCCTCTTTCTTTCTCTCCCTCGCTCGTAGGTCAACAGCATTATTCTGCCTGCATAATTTGTTTCTATTCCTGTGAATGACATTAATCAGATCCCATGTTCCTCTAATGTACTTCTACCGTTCACCGTGTTCAATCTGGCCGTTAACACGCGAGACCTCCCGTCCAAATAGTTAATATGTGCAGCTTTAAATAACCGTGGGATGGATTAATGGCGGCGCTAATCTTTTATGGTATGCGTTATTAATATGCTCTCTGCTGTCGATGGGTTGATGGCGATGGTGGAGTTGGGTGGGGCGGTGTAATTTAGATTGTAGAGGTCTTTACTGTTCATACGATGTCCCCACAGTCGCTAATACTGCAGCTCATCCTTTGACCTTTTCTTGTGTATATGCATGTTTAGAGTGACTGCTCAGTCTGCATTGATCATGCCATCAGTGATTAGGTCACAGCACCTAAATCACCAGTGGTTTGGTAAGTAGGGCCTGACAAAAGGGAAGGGAACCACACCACAACACAAGAGTTGATAAAGTGGTTAAGGCAGAAGTCAAACACAAACTCCATCCTCCAGCAAAAGTGCGGGGTCAAGTCTTTTTCTACGGCTTCTGTCCTGATGAAGGCTCGCTGTAGACGAAACTGCCCGGCACTCTAAGCAATGCGCCTGATTAAATAACTGCTTTGAAACATGACTCCTTGCTGTGCCAGAGAGGGCCTGGAGTAGTTGCCTAAAAAGTGCTCCACTATAATGAGAAGAGTTTTTCACTCAAGCTGAAGTACAACTGTAAAAAAAATAAAAGTACGGAGCAAAGACACTGATTTATCTGGGAATCGATCAGCCTGGGTTAGAAAAAACAAAAACACATTATTCAACTTCATGCTGTTGTTAACACAAACTGGCTCCAATTTGAAAAAGCATCTATCTGCTCAGGTCTCCTAATTCAGGTAAGTTTAATTCATGACATAAGAAAACTTTTTCAGGGAATTTCATTTGAAATTCAGTTTATTTCTACATGTCCAGAAATCTTCTGTGTGCTCAGCAAAGAAAATGGTAAAAACTAACTATGAAAAGGGAGAAAGTACTTATTTTGAATCCAACTCACATTTGTGTTTTAAAAATTCAAAAGACTTTTGAAGGTGAAAATTGTATAGTCATTAATAAAACATAAGGATAAAGGTTTCAGAAATCCAGTGTGGACCAAAAACACTCAAAAAAACAGAATGTATGGAAATGGTGTTGAAACAAGGGAGCAGTAAAAGGCCGGTGACTGCTTCAGCATTATCCAGACTCAGATCAAGACTAAGAGAAACAACCAAATTGCACTTGAACTTAAGGTTTCTGCTAAGTGACATTCAGAACCACATCTGTGTCCCATGCATCCCAGAAGCTAATAAACAGCCCAGCATGGATGCTTGGAAACCTTTCATGTCTCATAAATATATCACTATACTGTATCTTATACGTTCGCATTTGTTTCGAATGTCTTTCGGTCGTGTTGTTTCAATTACGCTGCTCTGTGATGAATTCACGTGCTTGCCAGGTTTTCCCACCTTTATACCCGCGCTGCTGCACGTTTCCTTAAACTCATTAACTCTTCATTCCCAAACCACCAAGATTAATCACCTCCTTTCGGAAAAGAAGGAGGAGACCCGACCGGGAACCAGCAGCAATAAAAACCGCAGGAACAAGACGGCACTCGCTTCGAACTTTTTATTGTAGCGTGACACAGTGAAGGAGACTAAAGTTCTGCCCTGTGTTGCTTTGCTGAACTTCCACGTGTGAGATTTACAGCACTCAGTAGAAGACAGACAGTAAAGGAGACTAAACAATTGCTCAACACATTGCTCCATTTCTAACGCTTACACCGCCTTCTTTTAGGAATTGTTGTGGATTGGAGCTTGGGACCTGGGATAGCGACCCTTACGACCCTCAGCGTGGATGATGTAGTGTCCAGTTGCTGCTGATTCAGCTTTGCAACCATTTGTGCTACAGTACCTGCAGGTTTGAGTCGCTCGGTCGATCCAGTTCTTGAACTTGGCTGGTCAGTGTTTATTTAAGTGAGCAGATGGGACAGAGCGAGTCGTGGTAGGTGTTGTGGAGTCAGACTGAATAAATATAATCCATAATTAATGGGCTAAATGAGGCACGGTGCATCCGACTGCCCACTGAGACAAGCTTTTAGACCAGTCATGTGTCGACTGCACGGGCTACTGTGTGCCCATACACTATGTATGCTGTTTGCCTCGATGCCCACACACTCACTCAGGAACTAATGAGGTCATCAGAGATTGTGCGCCTCTAAAAAAATAAATAAATAAAATAAACGTTTCTGCTTTTGCTTGGCTTCGCATATGTTTATCTGTGCGTGAGGGCGGTGCACAGTGCACATACAGGGCATCTCACAAGGCGAGGAGGCACCATGCACCCATCCACCACACTCATTTACCCTGTTTGTGTTTTCCCTGCTTTCTCCCATTACCATCTCCACATCGCTAGAGTCGGTGAAGCATGGGGAGTTATTAGAACATTCCAGTCTTGAGGAAAAAAAAAAAAAAAAAAACGAAACAAAAACAAAACTAGACATGTCTTGCTTTTTTTAAAAACAACTCCTGTCCTATTACTGCACACAGCATCACTGCCGACGTGCATGCGAGTTAAGTGATGAAGAGCCAGCACGCTGCTAGATTTCACACATAAGCGTAAAAGATAAAGGGCTCTCTAATGGCGAAGTACGTAAATGCAAGCGGATGCACACAAACACACAAACACACAAGCGAAGGGGCAGAAGTATTCCGCATTGTGAGAGCCCCTGACTCCACTTCAAAGCTCTCTGGCTGACGGTGGCTAATGATGAACACTCAGATGAAGAGCAAAGAGACAGCGATCCAGACTCCACATTAAAAAGGCCTTTTCCCGCCGAGATAAAAGGGGAGAAATCGTGCCCGACTGCGGCTAATGCGCGTTTAAGCACTCATACATACATACATACGTAAACGCGTACACAGGCAGACGCACTTATCATGCAAATGCAGAATAATTACAGTTTTGTCTAAGGGAAGATAGATGGGCTGCCTTTTGAAGATTGCCATCCTCAAAAGATTCATTGATGTTATGCTGGTTAATTGAGGAGAGATCGGAGAGGCCGACTCTTCTTACTCTGGTCCACAGGACGCACATATTCTGCATTGCTCTGGACACTATTGGGTGAATTCATGTGCCGTGAGAATGGACCGGATCAACCTCACAACGAGACTTCCCGTCACTTCCCAGATGTTAGCATCACCAGCACCAAGGGTCAGTATAGGGTGGGTGTGTGGGGGGGGGGGGGGGGGGTATCATAAAGCCAGCTGATTCACATGTTTTAAGCTCATTAAAGAGGCTTTATCAGTTTTTAACAATGATCACAAATCACAAATGGGCCAGAAAGCATCATGTCATATGTGTTTGCAAATTGTTCATTAGTAGACTATGAGTAGTGACAACGGGAGCAGAGGAGCCAGTGCAGGGAGATGGTCAGGGTTTTAATGGGTTTGCTCATTTCAAATGTGAAATCTTACTTTACAGTTTGACATTTACTCAGAGATATATGGAAACCGACAGCCAGTCACACCTTTCACCTCTTAGTATCCATGGTTCTGGCAAACATACAGCAGGCAAGAACTAAAACTACCCTGAGGGACATTGGGTATAAATAACAGTTTAGGCGTAATCACACCTGATCAACAATTGAATTTCAACAATAAGCAATTATGTAAAATAAGAAAAAGAAAACCTCATCCTGCAAATAGTCTCTGTGTCTTGTTCAAGGGAACAACCAGATATCAAACGATCGGTCCAGGGACTCATGGATGAGCCTAACAACTGTGGGCAGTCCTGGAAAAGCTCATCAGGATTTGCAACACCTACTGACAAAGATGTTGCTGAGTTCACCCAAACCTGCCCCCAGTAGCGTCGGTTTCTGACGACACGCACAGCCAACTGCTCTAAATCAATGCGGGCGGGACGAGCGGGTCAAGTTGCATGAGCCGACGCAAGCTTTAACAGCGAGCGTAAGATTACAGTGTGGGTCTAACCAGAAGAGACGGAGTCGGGGTGAAGCTGGTTATCGCTGGCAACCCGCCAACCATTTGGGTTTTCATGGAAAAAACGAACGAAGCAGCAGACGACCGAGGACACGCTAACATATTCATGTGCATACAAATGACCAGGCGGGAATTTCAACTCAAACACAGACGCCGACACTCACACGCGCAGACACACTCCTGCACAGGCAAGCACACGAACTAATTGGCCACCCCATTAGTAATTTATTAAGCTTGTCCTTGTAAATTTTATCAGGTATGCAGCAGGGGAATAGATTTATTGATTCGGTCTGCATTCATCAGGCCCAGAAAACAAAGCGAGAGAGAGAGAGCAGAGGAGTCAGATGGAGCCAGGAGAACAGAGCGAGTGAGAGAGTTCATTTATCAGGGCGGACAGCGGCGGGTTCCGAGCGGCTTTGCGAGAGATCAGGCTGGAGTGTGTTGTGATTCCCCTTGGGTCACCACTACATCCTGATTCATTCACAACACTGTCTCGCCTCAGCTCATCAATGTGCGCCCCCCAATCAATGATTCTCATAAAACACCATCCAGGCTTAGGCTTATACCCTCTCACGGCTAAAGGAAACAGAGATGCTGTCAAACTTCATCTTAACCCTCCAGGAGTTGCTGATAAGCTGCAGGGCAAAAAAAAAAAAAGGACACACAGGGTAATGCAATATACAATTCTGGAAGCAAATTGTAAGAACTTTCAATTTAAGGAAACATAAGAATCGCGAAACTAATTATGTAGAAGATGTATGAGGTTGTGACCTCATTACTGAACCCCCTCTCACCCAGATGTTTTCTGTTTCATTCTCCACCTGGTATCGGCGGCGATCGACTTGCCAGAGCGGCATGTCTTTAGTGTAATAGCATTAGTGTCTGCGGCTCATTCGCCAACAGTCACGTGTGCAACGTACGGTTTTCTATAAACAGGAGAAACTTGGGGAAATAAGCAGGGACGGGGGAAAAGGAGGGAGAGAGCGGTTTTGAAGCAGCGGGAACACCAGTTGTGGTGTGTGTAAGTATGGATAATGTATATACTTACCTTTGTGGGTGGATAGACAATTTTCAGAGTGTGGGGGCACATTCGTTAAATTGATGTGACGGTGAGGAGCTTCGGCTGTAAACACAGGTTTCTGAACACAATCCTTTGTAAACACAAACCCTCCTCGTTTTCTTTTTTTTCTTCTTCTGATGTTTGGAAGCAATCATTTCGGGGTAGGCATCAGAGAACCTCTGCTTCAAGATCCCTTTCCCTTTAGGCATCGCCTCCACTACTATTGTTCCAGGATTCCCCCAGCACGGCTCACCGGGAGGCTGGGAGGCTGCCTGCTGCGTGATTGGCGGAGGAGCCTTGTGCTTGGGATTTGGGATTCCTAATCCCTTTGCATGGCTTCTTCTGTCTCAGGACGTCTCAGGTTGGAACATGTAGGTGGAGCGGAGTGAAACACACGAGTTCTGAAGCGTATGGACTTGAGTGATAAGGCCTGCGGATGTTTTAAGTCCATTACTGTATGGATTCCAACCATTTAGCCTCCGGCATTTGGACACTGTGCTCTCTGGAAGCGCGACTGTTTAGCCGCATGTTCTCATAAACACTATTACTCATTAAAAACTATCTTCAGTTACTGGTACTTTATTTCTTACATTAGACCGTCTTGGGCTCTATCACTCCCTCATTCCAGATGTTTTGAACGTGGATTAGTCCTTTAGGAGTAATTCAGTAACAACATGACCTAAAGGATCTCCCTTGTGTTTACTCATTTCATTTCCTGCATGTGTGTGATTGTCGTGCGTGGGTTTAATGCGGTCTGTCCTCCTTAGGTCTTCGTGGAGGACACGAGGTTGTGTGGCTCAGGGAGGGTCTGTTGGAGGAACCAGAAAGTTGCTCAACATCCTCCCTAATCATATCGTTCATTTACATTTATAATCTATAATGTTGTCAAATATTGCTGGGTTCCACGCAGACAGCAGATATTGCATGAAGGTATTTCATTTTTATGTTTCTTTGGGGATGTTTTTATTATTCATAAAGACACAGGGTGTTATGCTGTGCAGTGACATTTGCCTACGTAAATACAATTTAATTTCACTCTGTAAAGTCGCTTCTCATGTGCACTCATATTCACTTTATTAGTGAACATTATTATTACATGGTGGTACTATATATATGCTTTTAATAAATGAAGAAGGCAGAGACCAGAACGCTGAGGTGGAGCCCACAGTCCTACGTGAGGCACAAAACTGGAAAATAAAACGGGATGTTGTCAGTTACATTAACTGTGAACAGCCGGTCACTCTATTAGGTTGAAAGTTAAAACCTGTGAAAGTTGAAATTATATTGCCCACAGAAATCAAAAAGTTGTATGGACGAGGTTGTGTGGACGAGGTTGCACATACAGTTCCAGGTATTGGCTACGACCGCAATGCGTGTCTGAAATTCTTATGTCTTCAAGAGGAAATATTCTTTTCTAATATTTAGTTCATGTTTTTAAAGTTTGTGTCAAGAGGTGCTCAAGGTCAAACCTGCATATACTGCGGCTACAGCAGGTATTTGGTAACGAAAGAAAATGCTGAAGTCTTCTTTGTGTTTTTGTGTACGGTACATACCTGTAACTTCATTTTCTCTACAACCTGTTCTGTTATTTCATTTGCAGCTTATGCCTCTGGGTTGATGAAAGGAAAAATGTTGGGGAAACATTAAGAAAATGATTTAGAGTGTGGGGTGGCTGTTGGGGCTGATTTTAAAGGACGAAGAGCGAAAGGGAGGAAAGGAGACGAGAGGAGGGGAAGGCAAGAAGGGAGGAGGAGAGGCGACAATCTGTGCTGGTTAGCGTCTCGCCGTTGACCCTGCAGAAGGGGCCACGGCTCCCTCCATCTGCCTGAAATAATCTCTCACAAACACACGCTCAGAAGTGCGTGTGCACACACCTTCCCTAATGGCAAAAGAGGATTAATGTTATTCCAACAGTTACACACAACCAGCCAGAATCCATCACTTCGGTTTGTGCGCAGCCAAGTCTTGACAGTGTGTCTGTTTGTGTGAGAGTGTGTGAAGGGGGGATATCTCACTTTGAACAGCGGAGAAATCGCTTATGTGTGTGTTGGTGTATTACGTGGGTGTGTGTTGTGTCTGGGGCACCATATGTTCCCCACAAATTTGTTTTCACCCCTAAAAAAGCCCATCCATACGCATATTAAGCAGCTTCCATGGAGGTCTCCTCCACTGTCACGCGTACTGTACACAGATCCACGGGCACACGCTTCCTGGGAGGGGAAGTGTGACTTCCAGGCGGCTCGATGCTACTGAGAACACTTGAGAAACAACTTCATTGACATTGACTATTCATATTTAGAGAGTGTGTTGGCAGATGGTGTTTGCGAGCATGTCCCCCCCCCCAATTTCAACCAGCAGTCAGAAAGAAAAGACAGAAATGCTGCCTCAGTCCTGTTCCAAAGCGCCTGAACAACCAGATGACACTGAATAAAGAAGGAGTCAGAGCGAGCAGCTGCTCTGATTCCAGGTGGCCAGGAACAGCGTTCAGTCAGCGTTGTCCGCTTTTCTATCTAGAAGTTAAATTGTTGTGAAAGGAGACCTTTAAATTTGATATTAGATTTAGGATAATACAGTACGCGCCCATTGTTGTTGTTGCTGCTCGGTGCCCACATCAGTCTCGGCGGAGCTGCGACTCGTCCCAGCATGCAGTGGGAGAGAGGACACTGAGTACATTCAGGACAGGTTGCCGTTCCATTACACAACTAACACGTTGGTAACAAACACGTTCATTCTCACACCTACTGGCTTTATACAGCGGAGTTTCCGCGCCTCAGCAGCATGTCTTTGGACTGTGGGTGGAAACGGGAGCAGCAGAGGCACAAGGAAGTAGAGCAAAGACCACAATCAAGGCCAAGATATTACCACTAGGTTCCTATCAAACATTGTATCATAGCTTATAGATTTTTAATTGGCTACTTACCCCTTAATGTTTAAATTAAAACCAATCTTGGCATCTTGTTTATTTCCTTTTCCACTGATGCTTTATGTATCTTTGCAATAATAATTCTGTATATTTATAATTGTCTCCTCCCTCCACTGATCTTTGACTGTGTCTGCCAATTGACTAAATGAAAATGGAACCTTAATTATATTACATTCTAGTTTGATGTATCCAACGAAAACTTGTATCTGATCTTTCATCAGACTAAATGTATAAACCAAAGCGATGACACATCTGGACACTATGGCGCCAAACGAGAGCTGATTCTGGCGTCTTTAGCGTAAAACAGCCACTAAGTGCTTTGCTAGTCTTGATTAATGTTAATCAGTGCTCAGCATCTTGATACAGTGAATGGGGACGTGCATTGGAAATGTAAAGAGCACACTGCGATAATGTTAGGATGCATAAAAGCGCCATAAGAGCGGAGAGCGGTCTCTACGAGCTGTGAAAGTGGCAGTGGCATCTCCGATGAATATTCTTATTCTTTCTTTTGTTGACAGTATTCATTTCCACAGCAAGCTTATTTAAAGACGATGCTTTTTAATACCCCAGATTGGCAGACACGCCGACGGACTCATACCTACAGGTTTAAGACACAAAGTACTTCAAACTGTTCCCCTAGCAACAAGTCAGTGCACGGTAAAAAATAATAATACACAGTAGCGATTAATTTACACTAGCCTCCGGCTCCATGGTTTAGTATCAGGTGTTAGCAGCTTTCATTGCAGTGTGAATGTTACTGTTAACAGATGAGTTTGAGAATTAGTTGTGGTTTGCACAGTTTGTTGCTGTACAGTAAGTGTCTATGGCCTTTTTTGCAGTTTTATCATCAGTGTTGTGGTGAAGAAAAGCTATGGAAGGTGTTAGAATGCAGTTCTCAGCAAGAAACAACCTGGCGAGAAAGGAAAGATTTATTTGATATGTATTTTTGTTTTGTTTTGTTTTGTTTGGTGTGCGTCTGTGTGGGTGTGTGTCCATCCAACTCAAAGCTGTTTTCAGCAGACTTTAATTAACCTGCAGTCTAATTCAATCCGAGAAAGCAAATCTGTCATTAATTCTACTTCTACAAAGTTAGATTTTCTCAGGTTCTGTAGAAACTGTCAGACGGGTCATTATTCTACTTTACGTTTATGACTGGGGTCATAGTGGAGTCTTATATGTAGAGGTGATGCTTTGGCCACTCTCTAAATTGAATAAACTCTTACATTTGGGCTGAACTGACAGCGCAGTCCCATCATCTTAACTTTAAATTTAAGCTTAAAACTTAAAACTGTTCAGACATGTGGACAAATACTTTCCCTCCCACATCTTTATATCACTGTAAGGACATTTGGGCTTCATTACGATAAAACAGCAACCACCCCGCTCGTAATTCCCCTCTGACTGGAAAGAGATGCTATCTCTTGGTAATCAACTCGTCAGCTCAGTGGCAACAGATCTCCCAGCGAGCCTCTGAACTCTGTGTCTCTCTCACACACATACACGTCATTTAATCAAAGGGACAACTGGGACACTGTCCGTGAAAAGCAGGCGACGGGAAGTTAAAGCCATGTCACAGGAAAGAGGATGTGCTGCAGTAACCCTACGATTAAAGGGAGCAGATTGAGTTGTCCTTTTTTATTACACACATGCACACGCACATATATCACGAACAAATTAAAATGGATAGGGACAGAAAATGGAGTTACAACATTAACCCAAAACCACACACAAAGGGACCAAAAAGATTTTTTTAATCAAACCAAAGGACTTCCTCCTTTTAGCTTGTTTACAGCAACGTTGAAGGAATGAGTGGGAGATCACTTCCTTCTGTTATGACTACCACGGATGGACAACAATTGAGTGAAACGCACCCGTGCATATGCACAGACACGTACACACACTGTTACATCATTAAAAAGGCTGACACTGTAAAGTGACACCGATGTTAAAGCGAGGAGCAATGTGACAAGTCCTCAGCCTCATCTGTTCCATACCAAACAAAAACCTCCATGTGCTTTTATACTGTAGTCTGGATGTTCATGAACAACAACAACAACAACAACAACAACAACAGCAAAGCTCTTATTTTTTAAGTAACCATATCCACCACACCATGAAAGAAAAAACTGAAAGATTACCACAAATCTCACTCTAATAATCCATTAAGTACAATTACACAGTGTCAAAATCATCTCAGATTACTAATAACTACTGATTATACAATTGATCAAACAATATCTTTTTTTTGTGTTGTATTGTCATACAAGCTTCTGCTTTGGATTCTTTTCCAAGTTGATAACACAGAATCAAAGCATTCCAACAAACAAACAACAACAAAAAAAGCCAGATGTTGGCCACTTCTGGCCGCTTTCTCAGCTGGACAAAGTGAATGTAAACCTAAAGTAACATAGGAAATATGTCAAATGTGCCATAGATCGTTTGTTTGTGTTGTTCTTGGCTGACATGTGGTACAAGGTCTGGGTGACAGTCTTTGGTATCGGCTGGACCTGCACCAAGACATTTGCATCTGGATTCTGTCCGTACTCATGTCAACATTTGTCAAACTCACTGTGACTTGTGTTTATCCCATTTTTGTAAACACAATAAGTCATGAATGGCTGGAGGGAACTTTCAATGCGACCGATGCAAACATTCCCTTTGGCTCATGGATGGAGTGTTAAGAACATACATGTACGTCTAGACTGACTGGGAGGCACATAGCCGCAAGATGGTTTAAAATTCCGTTGAGGGTTTGGATCAAGATGAATGTGAACAGTAAAAAGTGCCAAAGTCAGTTTAGTACAGTGTTCATATCAATATGATACACTGGCACGAAAGCATTAGACAATGGAAGAAAATTTAGATTTTTATAGTATGTAGAAATGTAGTTTCTGAATGAAATAATCCAACGGTAAAGCACAAGTCTTCTGGAGGGATGAGTCAAAGTTTGGTGTTTGGGTGTTTGGGTCTAACTAAAGGACACACACTGATGGGTTGTGAGAAAGATCAGAGCTCATAAAAATATGACACGCTTGTCTAACACTGATAAACCGTGCGAGTGGAAACATCATGGTCTGGGGATGCTCTGGGAATAGCTCAGCTAGCACCCTGTCTTCTGAAGAGGCATGTGATTCCCCCCTGGGAGCGACAGGCTGAGGATAATTTGGCTTTGCTGCAAAACAGTGGTCAGATCAATTGCTGCAAAGAGGCAATTTGTTAATGAAAGCAAAGTTGGACGCAAATTTGATTTTCGTGTGCTAAAAACATTCTGCGTCTGTGGTTGTAGGTTTATTAATCAGATTCAATAAAACCAAGAGAACAGAATCTTTTCTGTGCGTAATCATGATTTGACGTATTATGTTCCTCTTCACATTTTCACGTTGCTTTAGCAGCTTTAGGAGATTAAACGCAGGATTCGTATTTGGCAAAACGCTATTAAACTGTAACCCTTAACAATATCAGACTTGACAAATCCACAATCCATACAGTCAGTTTCAAACAGAAACAGCAATGATGGATTTTTCCTTAAGAGCCATTTAATAGCATTAGCAGGAATCTGATTAAGATTTATCTGATAAGTGTGTCAAACAGAATACAGGGAACGACAGAAGCTTCTCATGAGGCTCCAGAACGGATGATGGTGTGAGACGCAAACATTTGGATCTGGAAAGGGAAAGGATAAGGAATGTCAAGGTAACAATGCAGTGTATGACAGAGAAAGACCGGAAGACGGAGAAAGAGCAACAATGAGGCAACTAGAGAGAGAAAGTAATGCGGCGCTGGAGAGTCGTGTCCTGTTGATGTCCTATCACGCGGCAGCGCTCTACCTCATCCTCCTTATTTAGATTCAGAGCGGGGCCTTCCTGTGTCCCCAAGAGACAGCAACCTGCTCTAAATCATTACAAGATGTTTTCAAAGGAAAAATGTGTTGGGAGACACAGATACGGAGAACAATGACAAGGAACACGCATGCACCTACAGCATATGATAATGCTTTGTTGATGGAATAGGATGATGTGATTTCCAGGTAGGTTTCAACCAAAAGAATGTGTTAGCAGGTCAATAACAGATCATATTGCACTGATTGCTGTGTTTTTGTTTCATGTCACATACTGATGTTTAAAGAATATCAACAGCGCACACACACACACACACACACACAGACACAAGAACCTTTGTGTTGGGTGTGTGTCACTGGTTACAGAGAGAAGGTCTTTCGCTGCCTCGGGTGCCTGATAAGAGTTTTCCAGTGCAGCTACTATAAATTAGTTTTGATTCATCATCTAAGTCATGTGAAGAGGGAAAAACAGTTCACTCTGTGTTTTTGGCTGAGGTCAGACATCCTTAACAGGGGTGAAAAATATAAACGCGAACGCTTTCTAAACATCGACCTCCATCAGACCAACGCAACGACAAACCCAGTCCCCGGTCACATGACCCCCACTGCTTCCCTCACGCAGTTACTGTCCCGCCGCGTTACATGGCTGTTTGATAATTAGGCCAGCTTGTTGCATGGTTGCAGGGAGGCGCTTGAGAGGTGCTGGGGCTTTTATTAGCCATTGTTAGTCATGCTGGCAGCTGTTCATTGCTACTCAGGAGGCGTATGTGTTCTGTACAGTCTAAACATACAGGGTCATGGCTACGTTGATCCACAGACACCAGGCCAGAGCTAAAAACTGGCAGATCTGTTGCTTGCAAATTATATTATACAGCAAATCAATATTCATGTCATTTGTTAATTAAAATAAGTTTCAGCACTAACATAACACAGTCCAATATTTATTTATTCTTTCATTATTGACATAACTCATTTTATCTGCTTTACTGAAGTTAGCTACATATTGTTGTTTGTAGCCTGCTAAACTAATTTTTTTCAAGAGATTATATGAATTATTGACAAAAGTTAAAGTAAACCTCCTTTTAATTGACTAACTAATTGACAAACCATTTTTATATTTGACTTATTTGATAATACATCGTCATCTCCTCATTCATGTTGTGGGTTTCTGAGCCCTCCATATCGTCTTATAATCCTTGTCATCATAGAAGTATCTTAATATGCCATGCACACACACACACAGACAGATGTATATATATGTTCTGTACGTATATATAAATATAGCAGGCTAAACAAATCATGATGAACAAACACACTCAACACAGATGTTCACATCGCGCACCACCCACCTAATCCAATAAGCCACGAAGGATCAAGTCAGAGTCAGAGAAGCTGAGTTCATTTACTTTGTCAGCGTGGATGTTACCTAGAATTTTAATGTGACGCAGAGACTACTAAAGACAGATCTAGCACCCTGTTCCAGAATGGTGCTATTTTCTTATCTAGTCTGTGTCTCTTTCCTAAATTAGAGGGGGTTGACTGATGCTGTGTTGACTTCATGGATATTTTCCTTGAGTCCTATCAGCGCAGAATGTAAAATGTCCACTAAATGATTTAGCTTTGTAAAAACAGCTAAATCAGATTTAGATGTTAAACTCTGTGGACACTGACACATTGGAGAGTTATAAATTATGTGGAAAAGCTGCAGGAAACGTTAAAGCAGCCTACACAGGCTCTGCAGTGAGGAAGATGGTCTTTCCAGAGCGACGCTCACCCCAAATGTGAAGCTAAAGCCAAAGATGCCTTCAAAACAATGACAACAACAAGTGAGAGTCCAGATCTGAGTTCCAAGATGACAGGCAAGACCAAGAGCAGTTCAACGCTCTGTATGAACAGAGAAGCATCAAAGACTGTGATGTTGCCTGGTTTGGCTCAGCCAGGGCCCCAAGCTGGAGCCAGACCTGGTCTCAGGGTAGGACTGCTAGCGCCTGGTACCTGGGTCTCTGCCCACAAGCTTGGCTGGACTCAGCCCAAATGGACAAGGTGGACCCGTCTTTACATGGATCCAACACCTGCAGGTAGGTGTGAGCTCTCCTACAGTACAGCTGCCCAGCTTAGGGCGTATCTGGTCTTCTTGAGTTCCCTAAGGACAGAGGATTTTCTTTGCTCATTGGATTCCCTTTCGCATATTTCACATTCTTCAGTGATCTTAATCGAAGTACATTTTACATTTGTAGGAGATTTTGGGGTCCAATTTATGGCATCTGGAGGACAGCCAAGACTACAGTCTCGCTAGGATGAGTGACATCATCTGAAGTTAAAGAACTCCTCCAGGTGATGTCAACCAGAGGCTCTTTTCATCTAAAAGCAGAGAGGGGTGGTTATTACAGCGGAGCTAATTTTCATATCGCGCACACGTCCTCCTACAACCACAGGAAACAGGATGAAAGTCTGTGAAGTCAAATACTTTCTCTTTGACTGCTGCACAAGGCTTTTCTAAATATTTTTAGATATACACATACACTTTTAAGTAAGGCTCTATAGAGGCTTCCTACTGTAACTTTTCTTTGTTGTGACTGCACATCTCTCCCTCGCCTCATTATAGCTGCATGTTGTTATTGTCTCAATAAAGCATAAAAGTTTCCACTGGTGCGCAAAACCCTTGGGACATCCAGCAGCTACAACTGTATGCAAATGCACTGCGAAGCACAGGCGATGCACATGCATGAAGCTCAGCGATTCACATGCAAACAAAAAGATACACACTCAAAGACAACCAGTCCATTCAGGCAAGCATAATGTAACATAAACACACACACGCACGCGAACGCTGATACTGTTGCTAATGCACAACGAGGCAAATGTGCTGAGTGTGCAGATGAGGCTTGACCCACTGTCTCTGACTCATAATGGCTTCAAATAAAGCACGGCGCTGTCAGGCCTGCTAGACGAGCGCACGCACACGTGAATGCTGGGGCAGCTGCGATAAGGTGAAGCGTCTCACACAGCCTCACCAACCACTTAATCCCCATTGGCCGGAGAGGTGGTGTGAAGAAAGAAAACAATAAAAGATACAAAAATGAGAGGCTGAGAGCCCGCTGATGAGTTTAGCAGAAGCCTTATCTCAGCGGGGGATTTGTTTTGGATGCAAACACTTTATCAGCACTAAGCATTCAGGAAAAAGAGGTGAGACGGAGAGAAAACAGGCTTGGTCATCCTCCAGGGACCTGCTCTAAGTGGATCCAGACTGCGCAAGTGGAAACTATTTCTATTCCTCCCCCACAGCTTCTTCTTCTCTCGCTCTCTTTAACGCTCGCACAGTTCATCCAGTGTCGCTCACCCCGACTGGCCTTTTCCATCCCCTCTCTATGCTATCACTCACTCCACTTCACCTCTGTTTGACACAGAGGAGGAAGGGAGGAAGAAAAACAGCGAGCAGAAAACGAAGAGGAGGAAGGAGGAAGAAAGTAGTAGCTGTAAAGGGTGCTGCAGAAAGCGATGGTGGACGAGTAAAAGAGACAAGAGGGAGAGGAGCAGGTAGCCAATGGAAAGGATGTAAAGGAAAACGAGGACAGTGGAGTTCAAATCAGTCCAGACCTAAAAGAAAAACACGTTGCAGACAGAGATAAACTCGTGTTTACACCAACTTGCCAGAGTCAGAAGATTAATCAAGAGGCAAACACACTTAGAAACATACATTTACTTCTTGTTGTTTCCATTCAATTGAATTTAGATGTTTGCCTGATACTGTTCATTTAACAGACGTAAACACAGCAGATTGAAGGGAAAATTGAACAGAAGGAGAAAACAGGGATGAAGAAGGAGAGAGGATGTAGACAGTGTACAGACGGACTAGTGCATGTAAACAGATTTCAGAGCTGCATGGATCTAAAGTAGCTGTAACTAAGTTACTGAGAGGTGCCTGGAGGACGGGACGTAGCCACGTGACTCCACTGTATGAGTCAGAGCTGGATACTGTAGATGAGGTGCTGTGCTCATCTGTTCACCTCACAAGCTCTTCCCCTGAGGATGCATGACACTAGGTTCAACCTGATGGCAGCCACTATTTATCGGTTACGACTTAATTCAAGAAAATAAGACGATACATCTCAAGGGGTTTAGCCGCTAATTACATTTGAAAGAGATAAATAAATAATTAGGGCGATCCAAGTTCAGGGGGGGTTGCGCGGATCTGCCAAGGTGGGTTTGTGTGTGGGAGCGGTTTCAAAGCTGCGCCGCTGAGATGTGGGTAGAATCATTTAAAGCGATACTTCAATGATTAGTCCGTCCGTCTTTGCTGCAGCCGTCTTCACTTTGCCGCTGCTGTCGTGAGTTTCATCACTGATAAAGACAGAAACCTCCTCGGTGCTTCACACACGTACGGTTTGGATCGTGAGCAGATCTTTTCTTCCTCCACTTTTAGAAGAAGTTAATCACGGCCCATAAAACTTTG
The DNA here is from genome assembly GCA_030770545.1 of Macropodus opercularis. Classification (NCBI taxonomy): domain Eukaryota; kingdom Metazoa; phylum Chordata; class Actinopteri; order Anabantiformes; family Osphronemidae; genus Macropodus; species Macropodus opercularis. Next base: position 6,336,565 of record JAUCMP010000029.1, on the reverse strand, counting down.
TTCCAGAACTTTTATAGCTCATCATGTTTGTTTTTTTTTCAAGTTTCAACCTGGCTCTCTGATTTTTACTGCTGATCAGTGTTTTGCACTCTGTGCTATTTCTGCTCTGAAGTCTTCTTCCAATGATGCATTGTCATGCCTTCGCCTCTGCTCTGTGGAGGTTGTTGATTATGTCACTGACTGTTGTTCTGGGCTTTTACTTCACAGCTCTCATAATTCTGGTTTCAGGTTCTGTTGTTGTTTGTTGTCCTGGGTTCACCTGTTCAGTGTATTTTGCTCAATCTGCACAGGTGAAAAACTAAGCTAAGAAGCCAAAAGCATATTCCATCATCTTGGCAAATATACACAGGTTAATACAGTTGTATTATACACAAGGCCAGCATCCTCTCCTCCACTGCTAAACCACAGCATCACACCAGGCCTTCTCAAATATACACCAGTAGAGATGTTTCACTTCATTAGATGTGACCTTTGCAACATTTCTGACGCAGATTCAACATGATGGTGCTGGCAAAGTGGTCTGACTTAATAGAATTTCATCTTTTTTTAGCCTCCTTATGAAATGTTGATGCAGAGGCTCACAGTTTGGGGGTATGTGAGGAGGAGGGTTGTGATTTGGCCTACAGCGCCGAGCGGCTTCGCTGAAAGTCACACTGTCATCGGTGCTCTCTCTCTTTCTCTCTCTCTCTCTCTCTCTCTCACTCAAAAAAAAAAGTTCCTTTATTGCACAAGAACACATGACAACAGCCCCTAGTGTAACTGTGGGCCCCCTCCATTCAAACCACCGCTTTATCATTATGGTAGTAAAAGAACAAAACAAAACAAAAAGACTCAAACATGAAAAACACAATCTGCTTCCATAAACCATGTTTAAAAGGTAAGCAACTAAAAGCTTCTCCGATGTCCAACTGCATGACAAACATCTAAAGACTGTTTTTCTGGAGAGTAGTTGTTGGCCACTGTTCAAAGACAAAACACAAAGACATTGACTTTGCAATACACAGAGATGATCATGCAGCCACAAATGGTTGCTTTATAAATGGCAGGAACACATGGCATGACTTTTCTGAAAGGCTGTTGTGGACGTGTTTTACAAGACATTTCAAAGCTACTTTGAACAACATCGCAGAACAAATGAAGGATTGTCATCCTGTTCCTTAATATTCCACACATTTACTTGTCTTGGAAAACCAGACTATATTTCAAAGTAAAGTAAATCAGACAGGGCAGCCGAGCACGAGCCCTCTGTGTCTACCGAACCACCCGTGCTGTGGATGCTGACTCATGTCGTCACAGACCTTTGCTTTTGGACTCTTCACTGGTAAATATCTGGATATTGTTCATGTTTTTTTCCCTTTGGCACAGAAAGCTCAAGTGTATAATCTCAGCTTTGTCCTAAAGTTTCCCAAGTACCCAAGAGTCAAAGAAGTTCTATATGTCAATGTAGCATTGCAGTTTGTTATGCAACGCTGCCTTAGGGGTCAAAAGTCACACACATTAAACTGTCTTCACCCTTGGCCTTTAGCAAGGCAGCTGGGAAAGACTCTGCAACCCTTATGAGGACAAGCACTTGATGGATGGATATGCAATAGATAGTGATGTAACTCGCAAAATTACCTGTTTTTCTATGATGGTCTCAACTGTTACTGATTAACATGTTAAAGCGAAATGTTATTGTTGTTATTAATGTTATTTCAGTGTTTTACAATGATAAATGGTCTTAGTTATATTTTGCTGCTTCCTAACTTTTCTTTCTGTGTGGAGTGAGATGTTCTGTTCCCTGTGTCCGTGTGGGTTTTCTCTAGGTAATATTGTTTCCTTCCACCACCCATAGACACGCAGTTAGGATAAATGGTGAGCTCCAAAATGCCCATAGGTGTGAATGGTTGCCCGTCTCCATGCGTTGGGGCAGTGATTGACTGGAGAGCTGCACTGTACGTGGTGTACTTTCGCCTATTGCCCAATGACACATTGGATTGGCGCCAGCACCTCCACAGCCCTTATGAGAAAAAGAGCGTGTGTGAGGATAAAGGGTGGCTAGTCAGGCTAAAATGAGGCTCTGCCCTAGCATGTCGCTGTCTTTCGCAGTCTGCTCTCACTGTAGGGCAACATTTGCAAAATGTGCTCAAATCTACTGTAACACAAACAGCAACAATTCAGTTCACTCTCATTGTTCTTTTTCTATTGTGTTTTCTCTTCATTTCAGCAGGTTGTACCAGCTGGTGCTAATTGATTGTATTATACCTGATAATAAAGTGTGTTAGATCTTCCCTAGGTATTATTTTAATGTACCAGATACATATTTGAATAGGAACTTATTAAAGTACCACTATTATTATGTAAAGCTGCACAATATTATCTGAGTCGGATCATTATTGTACAGTCAAAAATCTAGACTGGGGTAGAAATTAAATTATAGCATATATCTAAAGTAATACATCTAAACAGGAAGAGCTTGGGATTGAAAAACGTATATAGTATATATACAATTAGATATTTGAATTTGTAGACTGTGTAAAAAAAAAGAATACAGAGAAACCAATTTAATTAGAAATACTGTATGGTTTACTGTGGGGGTAAAGCAAGTCTGTCTAACAACTACTTAAACAAAAGGCAAGAATAAGAATCAAAGAAATACAACCTGCTACTGTCTATAAATCAGAAAAAAAAGCAAAACGTGTTAACGAAAGTTAGAATTTTCCTGTGTTGTGTGGTCACATACCCCCTCTCATATTCACACGCTCAGCAGTCAGCCCCCTGCGTGTGTGTCTGTCTGCCTGCATGTCTGTCTGGAAAATGGGGCTGTTTCCACGGCGACTTGTCTCCATGACAACTGCCACCCATCCTCATCCCCACTCGTGCTAAGTCTCTTGCCTCCATAATCCACCCCCCAATTCCCAACTCCAGTCTATCATCTCACTCCATTTACACCCCACCAAGTCCCATCATCCCTCGCTCTCTCTCTCTTTCACACTTCTTCTCTATGTCTCTCTCTCTCTCTCTGTCCTCATGAGGGAAAGAGTGAAAGAGATGAAGGGGGACCACTCCAGATGTGAACCTCTCTTTCTCGGACCTCGGATAATAATGAGAGTAGCCTTGAGCAACCAGAGGGGGCAGAGATGGATAGCGTAATGGGGTGAGAGGTAGGATTGATGCATACACAAATAGATGGATGCAAGGAGGGGTAGAGGCTATAATCCTCTGCACACCGCTGTAATGGTGACCCCCTTTTCGTTTTCTCAGAGCAGCCAGGGATGGGTTTTGTGCCAAAACACACACACACACTGATGGCAGTGTGACTGTAGCTACAGGGCATACATCTGGTGGAACCGTGGGCCAGTAGACACGAGTTAGTGAGGGGAAGATGAATAAGGTCGCACCACGGCGCATAATGACCTCTGAGGGAACAGGAAGGGGTAGGACATATCTTTCATGTCAGTGTCATTAACCTGAGCATTGGCTGTATGTGTGTGTGTGTGTGTGTGTGTGTGTGTGTATCTAGAGGGGGTGACTGGAACTAATCACCAGGCCCAGGTGTGACACCCCCATATCCCCACCCATCACAAACACACACACAGCGAACCATGGGATTTTCCTTCCCTCTGCCAGATGATGAGAGCAGATAGAGAGAAAGTAGGCCAAACAAACAGACGTCGCCGACTACCGTTACATCACAGAAAGAAGAAAAAGCAAAACAAAACAAACAAACAAACACACCATCACAGGTTAGTTGTTGGGCTTGCAAACAGAAAACATTTACAAAGTTAAACTGAAGGTAAAAATAACTAGAAAATACAACTGTTTGGCTGCAAACGTAGTCTCCATTCATTTCTGAAAAAAGAGCTTTTTATATATTTTACCTGACGGTCATCTTCTGCCACCCCAGTCTCTCCATCCCCGTCTAGCTACATCACATATTTTCATCCAAAGACAACAAAGTGTTTTCCAAGAAACAAGCGAGTGTTAAGAGAAGCAAGTCATGGAAAGAACAACATAGGATTGTGCATTATAACCATCACAAATTATTAGCTTCAGGGATAAGATTTATTGTGGCTGCGCACATGTGTGTATGTGTGTGTGTGCACGTTACACCCTTTCCGTGAAATGTTTGTGTCTGCACATACTCTGGTGGGTCTTAAGCAATACCGAGTGCACATCCCGGGGTGTTTATTGATGTCCATGGCCAGATTAACCTGTCAGGAGGCCTAGGGCAGAAATCTGCTGTTGGGCTGTGAATTGACAACCTGAACACACACCTGCGTTGTGTAACCAGATATTTCCTGGTTCTAAATTTAATACAGTATATTCAGCAGGCTATAAAAACTGCTTCTTTGCAGTGTTAACATTTCTAAATAAATAACTGTGGTTGAGCAATAATGGTGCTAGTCATTGACCATGTGTTTCCCTGGCTGGAAAAACACCCAAGTCACCACCAGTCAAACTTTTGCTGGTGGGATCAAGAACTGACCTTAGTAACTGCATAAGGTCTGCATGGGCCATGTTATAAACATAGTTGCACAATGACTGAAATAAATAAAATGTCTTTCTCACCAGCACACGCAGCAGAGGGTATATACATAAAATGTACTGGAACTGTAGATTACAAACAGCCAAGGTTTCCGTAAAGGAGTGATCGCTCGTACATTGCGTGTGCATTGTTTAGTATCAGCCGGTCTACCATCCTCAGCGGAGCCCAAGTGAACTGTGTAACACATTCAAACGCAACTATCTGGCACATCCATAAAGTAAACACGTCTTTAATCACAGCAGGCTAGCGAAAATGCAGGACTTGCTTTCTGGCTACGTGCATGTGCAGATATACAGGCTGCATTGTCACTCAGTGTTTACGTTTGCTCTGCAGGAGCAAGAAGCGGAAGATTTAAGACTGGCCAAGTAAAGTAATCTGTTAAGAATTGATGCGGTTATTGCAAGCAAAGGATTTGCAACCAAATATTAAATCATATTCACTTAAATCTGTTCTAATACTTAAAATAAAAGGTGCTGACTTCTAATGAGATCCAGATGTAAATACCTGGAAATAAAATCTGAAATCTTTTTCAGTGTCAAACACATTTTTAGTGTAGAGCAAAACATAAAGGATGTTGGCCTTACTGCTCCGGTACGTTTGGAGAGGAGTGTAAATATAACCATCTAAGTGTGCTCAGTGCAGGGTGTGCGTCGTGCTATCAGTGTGTGTGTGTGTGGTGTGTGTGTGTGAATTGTATGGCTTTTCAGCCCAGTGTCTGGCTGTGTTTATGTACAGTGAATTCATTGTTTGGTTATTCCGGCACATTCCTGTGTGTGTCTGTGTACTCAGTGTGTGTGTGTGTGTATTCCCACTGGGTTATCTAAGGTATCAGACAGAGCAGGCTGCTAGTCTCTGCAGTGAGACTCATCCTCAGGCCTGTTCTCTGTAATCTTTTCAGCTCATGTCCAGGCAAAAGCTCTGTTTACATAATTACTTCCCTGAATGCATCGACACCAGACTCTTATTCTCAGTCTGTGCACTGATCCAGGCTTTTCTCACCTTATGCTACCTGCAGAGTCTGGTAATTAATGCGACCAGGTACAGTACGAGCATCATCTGAATGGCAGGAATGTGACTGGTACCAAAGTCTATGTCAACAAGCAGGAGTTTTTCGTAATGGCCTCCTCGTGTTCGTTTATGGAAATGTTAAGCAATTTCTCACATTTCACAACACTTACCGCTCACACAGTCTCATCCTGACACATAGATAAGCACTGGGAGACTGGCCTCGTTCCTTCCGACCATGTAATGACAATACAGCGAGCGGGAAGGGTCTGCGTTTCCTGAGCTCGGTGGCAGAGTTTGCCAACATCCTGGAATTCAAACACAACGCAGACTCACGCTTTCACACGCAGTGACAGATGTAAACAGTTCTGCATGCACATAACAGCTGGTCACATAACCCCCAGTGACATGGTGCCCGTAAAAACTTCAAAAGAGGAAACATGCTTGCTTTAAGCATCTCTCAGCTGCTGGTGGGTTGGTAGTTACATTCCAGCCATTTAGCCAGATGGCTGTTTTCTGGCCAGTGTGGCCCTTCTGAAACGCTGGTAACTAGTCACAAACTAGCAAGACAGTGCAGGGTGGAGGAGGGAAATGGATGTTGTGTCAGGGCGGAGATTCATCGGAGTCCTGTAGCGACCTGATCCCCTGCTGAGGATCGCAGGATAGAGGTGATTGATGGATGGGGGCGGAGGAGCCCTGCTGAGCCAGCGAGAGGGAGGATGGAGGAAGGAGGAAACAGCTGGGCAAGTGAGGTGAGGCGGCGGTGGGGGGAGGAAAGAGGGGCATGCCAGCATTTAGTTCAAACTTCCTGGACAGGCAAACACAAACAAGTGTAAGGGCGAGCGATGGAGAGAGAAGAGGAAAACAAAGACCTGACCTCATCTCCTGAATCCTGAAATCCTTATTTTCTACTCAGTGACAGAAGCCAACATTTTTAAGTATATAACTGTGTCAAAATAAACACTGAATTCTTGAAGAAAGAAATCTGAGTTTCCGTGACTCGGCTATAAACATGACATGTTAAACCTTATATCAATACACTGTGCATCAATGTCTGTAGTTCCATTTTCACTTCCTAAGATCTTCAAATAGTTCTCCTGATTGTAACCAAAACATATTTAATTTACAGTGATATAAAAGTGAGAAAAGTGTTACAAGCACTGTTTGGAATTCTGATGATAGCCAGGTTTAAAGGAATAATGAAAAGAATAAACCATATGAACTACTGCCTTGGCCTGAACAAGCAAATGAAAACACCAAAGCCTGAGAAATTCTGACTTTTAGTATGAGTCAATCAACAAGCGCCTTTCGCAGTGTACAGCTCTGCAGAGGCAAAGACGAGAGAGGAGGAAAACGAACAGGGCCAGAGAAATGAGGGCTGACAGAGCTGCAGGTGGTCACAGAGGTCGGGGAGTTTTTTAAAGCCACAGTGTTGTCAGAACACACAGGACCGTTTAATGTTAAACAAAGACAGATTGAGTTGGAAAGAATCGAGTTACTTAAAGTAAGTTAGTGGACTTCCTTCTCCTCCACGTGTACTTTAAGACCAACTAATAACGTCTGAGTTCTTTACAGCAAACACAAAGGTTCATTCACTGTCCACAAATGATCCGTTGGGAAGCTTTATATGTGGTTTAAGGCTTGTTTTCATCACGGCTGCCTTTTGTTTGATTCTCTTCTTATGAGGCTGCATTTTACTTGATTAACTCTCTTTCTACAGTTCTCACGCGTGCATCAGTTCACTTCTGCAGATTAAACCCACAACGTGTCAACAGGGTTTGGCTGCATGCTTATTTATCCATTTAACCACTGGCCACTGGCTAAATAACAGTGACTCATCCCCTGCCTCCCTCCATCGCTCCCTCTCTCTCACCCCTCAAAGCCAGACTGATCAGGCTAAATCCAAGACTCATCAGTTGGATGCCCCGGATTCATCCCCTAGGATAAATATATACAATGTGTTTAACAGCTTAACAGGCCCGAGCGTGTACGTGCACGCACATAAACACAGTCACGGCTGTCTGTGTGTACATTTAGCAGTGCCGGCTGGAGACAGTGAAAGATGGTAAACAAGCCAAAGAGAACAAACTGACCTCCATCCGTGCTCTGTCTTTCAGTCGCAGTCCTTTACTGCCTCATGCCCTGACCCCAATTAGGAGAAAAGCCAATAAATCAGGTAAACACACAGCGACTCAGGACTGAGAGACATTGTGTTCATTTGTTTAAGCTTGTACGATAACATAAACGAGGCTTTTCACACAGGCCCAGATCAGCTTTGGTCACCAACGAGACATGGGCCTATGTAGAAACACGTACGATGCGTTCAGCTGTAAAAAACAATAGCTAAATAATAAAACCTGATGACATCGAATGATGTAGCACAATAGCTGTCTAGTGACGTAGGATGCACTGGAAAGTGAAGTGTTTTATAGCTGATGTGATTAACAGCAAAACTCAACTCAAACGCTTATTTTTGGTTAAAAACTCCAGCAGTGATAACGAAGCAGCTACAGCTAATGGCGGAAGTTTGAATTTACCAATGTTTTGGCACCTTAACTATTTAAGGATCACACAAAGCTCACCGGCTTGTTCACGTGACCACAAAGGCAAAACCTATTTCCCCACCTGAAACTAACTCCTCCAGCTGAGGTCCTTCATTTATGACATTATTATTTAGTCTTGAAACAGCAATACATGCTGTGACACCATTGTGTGTTTACTTCATACATTTGGAAACATATTAGGGCTCTATAGAGATACAGCATCTCTCCGTAAGCACTGTACTGCTCTGAAAGCAGATGCCAAGTCAATACAGCCCATCAGGCAATCTGAGGCCCTTTGCAGCCATAGAAAAGCTTTCCAGCCTATTCTCTGTAGGCATCAACAGCAGTCGGCCTGTTCGGGTGAGACGGCGGCTATTGTCGTAGAATCACCGTAGAATAGACAGCCGATAATGACGGGAAATGGAACCAAGCGCGCTAAATGTCACACTCAGTCTCTGGGGCGCTGCACAATGCTTAAGCCTGTTGGTGGACCTGTTTAGAGCCAAGACGCGCCGATAGAGACGGAGAGAGGGAAACGAGCGAGGCAGAGAGAGGGACGGAGAAAATGAGCGAGGGAGCGACTGCGCGCGCGTCCGTATTGTCTGCATGAGCGTGTCTCGCCTGCTTCCATCTCCCAAATCTCTGTGCGCCTCTAATTCATAGTGACCTCCCCATTGTGAGAGAGCAGATGAGCTGGGTTCAGCTCCACACTGATTGAATGGAGTCCACCAGGTCTGTCTCTCTGTTTTCTACACTATTCCCCTGGCTGTCTTCCTTCATTCTCATCCCGGCGCATTGTTAGAGGAGGGGTGCCAAGCCAACACACACACACACAGTACACGTACAAAGCCTAGGGCAGAGAGAGGGGTCTTCCTTTATTGCTCTGATCAAAACATTCATCCATCCTTTTCTCCCTCCCTCTATTACGCTCGCCTTATTAAATCATTCTCCTCCTGTTTCAGCCGGCTGTATGCGCAGGTCTTACCTTGACCTTAGTCGGAATTTGAAGCGCGCACACACTCTGACACTCAGGTCTAAGTTTCAGGCAGATGCACATGCATTTCTAACCTTTTTTGGGAGTAGAAATGTAACGAGGCCGTTTGAAACAGGAGCTGATCCGGACACACACACAAATACACACACGGACTACATAACACAGTCCAATAAACCCCACCCGTTCCCAAGCTCACCATACAGTAGGCGGTGCGATGCTGATGCAATCCGACCGAGCACAAGGCTGGAAGGGGAGGATAGTCTAAGTCCTTTGAAGAAATGGGTTAGAGAAGGCTACAACCACTTGTCAGTTCCTCCGGATATTTCTTGCAAATCGACATGTGTGGGGAAAGTTTTAATCAGAGGATGAAGAGAAAGGATGAAGCAGGGAGCAGTGAAAAGTGCTGAGGATGCATAAAATCACACCGGGGGGGGCTCAGCCTTTGCATATTAAGCATTTAGCAGAATGCATGTTATCAATGAACTGATTCCAACCTAAGAATTATATATTTTATATATATTAATACATTAAGATAAATGATTTATAGTGGACGACGATAATTACACCAACATAACATATATGTTAACTCACAATAGTGTGATCTACGTGTACTTTGTAACCTTTCAGCAGCACGATCACTACTTTAGTATGTGTGTCACAACTAAGTGTTAGTGGCTCAGTGGTAGAGCTGTCGCCCATTGATCGTAGGATCGGTGGTTCGATTCCTGGCTTCCCCCAGTCATGTGCCGAAGTGTCCCTGGGCAAGACACTGACACTAAGTTGCCCCCGGTGTGTCAGCTTAAGGTGCATAGAAGCTCTGCCACCGGTGTGTGAATGGGTGAATGTGACGCAGTGTCAAAGCGCTTTGAGTACCGATAGGTAGAAAAGCGCTATACAAATGCAGACCATTTGGCAAAGTAATTAATACTGCGTATAAGTTGTTTTGTTATGCATGCAGTCTGAAAACACATTACTAATTCTAGATCTGGCTAAAAACAGCGCTACATGTTTGTGTCGTTTTGTTTGATTGTTTTTCTTTCTGACTAAACTGTGATCGACAGACAAAAGCCGCCAGTTGAATTTTATAGTTTCCTAGAAAACAGTGTTAATGGATTAAGCTGAGGGAATCTAACAGCGCACACCATACAATGGCTATTTTATTACAACACACTGCACTTGATCTGTGCAGTAATCATCATTATATCACACCCAATCAACATTATTGATGCATGTTATATAAGGCCACTGACAATCTGACCAGATGCTCTATAGGCTAAAGCACAGCTGGTCCCTGGGATTATCTCACTGTCCAAACACACACACACACACACACACACACACACACACACACACACACACACCTCTTGACTGACACATGCTTGCCTCCATTTAAGTCACACACATGCAGAATTAATAGAGGTGTCCAATGTGACTAATCTTATCAGGCAGGACAGATTTGTAGATTGTAGACACATCTGTCACACCTAAATAAATCACTCCCACACTATTTCCCTGAGTCACACATGGAGCCATATTCACTAAAAGCGTGTGAGGGCTCAAGCGCAGGAAAGAAGGAGTTCAAGGAGTTGCCATTGATTAATCGTGTCAACAAATGCTCCTGGATCACTATGGACCAAACACACACACACATAAAGTACATATGTCGGCAGATTTAGAGTCAGTTGTTGCAATAAAGCTTTTATTCTAATCCTGGCCCGGTGAGGAAGAACGCGTTGTTTCCATACATCCTCTAACCCCCAGGACTCAGCTATATATCTATTTGCATTATCTACCATGTTCCCTGAGTGTTAGCCTGCATTACAACTCTACACAGTTCTGAATAAAAAAACAGGGATTGAGAAAATCCCTGGTCCCATATGAAGCCAATATATCTGAGTCATTCTGTGTTTGGTATGTGACTGCAATATGTATTAGTCTTTGTGTAGCTATAGGCGAAGCTGGGATTTGGGGAAATCAAGCAACAGAGCGATGGTGGCGTTAGCCAGGGAATAAAGTGAAGCTTTCATACTAAGAAATAGATCCTCATAGATATAATTATAGTCATTTATTAGAGCAGTTAAACTTTATTCACCAATTTCCACTTTGATTACGCTTCTCTTGTGAAGCAGTCCCCCAGGGAATCAGCTCAGTCACAACATTTCATTAACATGGAATGAGCATCCCGATTATTTCCTGGTGACTTGTGATGAAGTGAGACACAGCCTGCTCGTCGGACTGCGGCCGGTAAACGGGGTCATGGGATCTGTCGCAGATGGTGCAGACGGGGTTACCTCCAACCAACACCCTCCTCCGACCGAGCCCTGTACCCACCCCTGCAACCATTTCTATTGGGGCCGATATCGCAGCGCGTTGGAAGGTAAAGCCAGCAACAGCCATTTTGGCAGATTTTGTCTTGCAGGCAACGCTTTTCACCTGGTATTTGACACTAAACTTTGCTGCATAGTAGAAATCCCCCAGAACAAATCACCGCCTACGTTCACCACAGGCAGGTGTTCACGCACAAATCGGTAAACTTTGATACCAAATGACAAGTTTTATTTTCTCCTGATAGGCAATTTTACTTTTTGTAATTACGAGAGGGAGCCTGGAGGCAGCGAATGCTCAGTTCTTGACAGTTTAAACTGTTATTACGGTGATTAAAAACAGAACCACTTTACACATTGGGGATATATAATTCCGTGTTCAATAAATCATCTTGTTGCTAAAATCCATGCTGTGACCCCCCTCCAGTAATGTATTATTCGAAATGAGTAACAAGTCCAAAAGTGTTGGCACGCAACATTTAACAACTTTAAGTAGCGGATTCTACAGAATTTCACTTGGCAGGTTGTTAATCACGCTGGAGGCTGCATCTGGGCCTGGAAGCGAAGTTAGGGAGCGATTAGATTCTCGTCCCATTTTAACACCTAGCAGCCCCATTGGTCACAGCCCATCAGTCGTCTTTTGCTCTTGGTAATTTTAAACTCTACCAAAAATACCCTTCCCCCTGCCACGGCACCATCTGCCAGAGTTCGTCCAGGAAAGGGGCTGATGCCTGCACCGATGCTCTTTCAATTCGGCTGAATTTGTTGCCTTACAAACAGCAGCTCCATCAGGTACACGCGCAGCTATTAACGAGGGTCCGAGCCGCCGCGCGTGTTCATCTAATCGCAGACTGACTCGATGTGGAGATCGGGGCTCTGCGGAGGCCAAACCGTCTGTTGCAGGACTCCTTGTTCATCTTGTTGTCGAGGGGTCTGACTGTGTGCCTGAAAAGTTGTGATCATCCTGCTGAGTGAGTCTGACACCTGAAACTTATCTCTGCAGGATATGCGACATTTCAAATCCTGAAACTTTTTCACATTTGTGTAAGAACTGTATATGTTTGTGAGATATTAAACTTTTCTTATTCCATCAACCGATCCTTTCGCTTACACGCTGGCACGTCTGGTACCGCTTCCCACTGTTTCCGCCTCCCCCCCCAGTCTCTCTTTACTGGGCCCAACTGGCCCTAAACCCTTATTATCATCTCCATCCTCATCCTCATCACAGACCCCACTCACTCTCATCTCTGTTCTTAGTGGGAAATGCTGATCTGATTACGGTATTAAGTCTGCTACAAACAAACAAGTGCAGCAGGTTATACATTTTTTTTTCTCATCAAGTAAAGTGCTCTTCAAAAGCAGAATGAATAACATTCGGGCGCTGTCTGCTTATTGTAAAGCATAAGAACCTTACCAGGAAACATAACCTTACTAACATTAAAAGTCCAGCTACTGAAGGATGATAAGTCACTAATCCTCTGTTGAGGTATGTGGCTTCAATCAGGTCAGAGATGTGTGTATGTGCGAGCGTGTGTGTGATACAGCACTGTGCCTGCCAGACCTTGAGTCATGGTGCCTGAACATAGTGAATATTTACAGGAAACACACGCACACACATATACACAAATATAAATTAGTGCAAACACATGTCCTGCTCAAGCACTTTCTTCACATGCAATTTCTCAGCACAACAAACTGGAGCAGGGAAGAAAAAAAAAACACACCTCAAACACAAACAACAAATGCCTGGTGCTGATTCTGTTATAGTTTGGATTGGGGACAGATTAGTGGAATATTAGGATGGGATTAACTGGCCAGGTTAAGCTATTTGATCATCAACTAAATATGGCTTAGGAGACGCAGACAAGCTGATGTCACATGGAATTAATCCATGATTTTGGTATGATTTAGCAACTCTGCGGTAATCCACTCATGATTTTAACATGTCGTCAAACTGTTGTTCTAGGAATAGTTGGGTTGTGTATTAAAAACTTATATCTGAACAGGCACGTACGTTTACTGATTTTTAATATAAGTAGCTGTATATTGACATCTTGTATTTGCAATTGAGCAGGTTTATTACAAAGAACCCAGCACATAACACCGTACAGTAAGCTCTGAGTAGTGGCTTGGTGTTGTCAAGTTTTTTGTTAGGATACATTTTCCAAACATGCCTGATTGTAAAATCAAAGTTTATGTAAAACTTGTTTTATTTTAAAAATGCTACCAACCCTACAGAAAATCGAATGACAGCAGATACTGCATTTTCTACACAGAAACCTTTTTGTAAGTATTCCTCATTCGAGGATACTCACTTTGAGAGCGCATGTGTGTTTGCAGCTAGTGTAATCAAACGTGTTTGTTTTTGGTGAGATTTACGAAGTAATCCAGCTGTGAGTTTCACATTCCGGTATGGAGGTGGAAATGTGTTGCTGGTGTGCGTTCGGCGGGGAGGGGGGTAATTCTTACAAGAAAATGTGTGCGCTTATTTCTGCGTATGATTACATGCAGCACATCCATGAATATGAGGTGTGTGTGTGTGTGTGTGTGTGCGTGTGTGTGCGTATGTTCAAGCAGGAGGGGTGTGCGTTTGTGCTGTTTTTTGTTTTTCTATATTCACATCTGTGTCAAACCTCCGTGGACCGCCTCCCCTTCTTACAAGCACACACTGCGACTCTCTCTCTCTCTCACACACACACACACACACAAACACACAAACACATTCACAGATACCAGCTCCAAGCTCCAAAATCCCCTCAAAGCTTTTGATCCCACAGAAATGTGGAACTCCCCCTTTTTTCTCGCTGTTTTTCTCTGTTACACACAAACACCCTCATACATGCTTCTCTGTCTCTCTCTCTTTCAAAGGTGGGATTAAAAGTCATTTACATCCTTACTCCTTCCTATATATATATATGTGTGTGTGTGTGTGTGTGTGTGTGTGTGTGTGTGTGTAAAACAGATTCAGAATCGGGGAAAAGATTTAGGATGAGGACATATGTGTGCGTGTATGTATAGGTGCTACACTGTCTCCTCTAACGCCAGATTTCCCATCTTCAAAGAGGAGCTAGCAGGAACGTGTGGGACTGCTGGGAGATCATCTTTTCCCTGATTTCCCCTAGAGGCATTCCTCCTGCAACCTCCTCCCACATCCCACCACCTTCACCTAGCGCAGATACGCGCCGCAGATGTGCACACGGCGTCGGGATAAAGATGATAAAAGTGAGTGAGGGATGACCTAAAAATGTCACCACAGTCAAGGAGGGTGAGAAAAGTAGTGGTGGATGGAAAATAGAAAAGAAAGAAGGTGAGTATTAGGGGAAGAGGAGGAAGAAATGGGACCTAAATTTGATTCCATTTAAGTTCTTTTCCCTCTGTAACGCGCCTTCCTGGTGTTCGCATGGGACACATGTTCAAAGAACACAATAGCAGTTCAGTGCCCCCCCCCCCCTTACTCCGTGCACACTTACTCATACATATAAAACACGTTTGTCAGAGTAACTTTTTTCTTTTGCTGACTTTCAATTTAAATGGAGACGAGGGGGGGTAACGCCACCGTCTGGGATGGTGATGTTCATTACGTTACCATGGTGACAGACGGGCGGGCTAAATCCCCAGTCAAAACATTTTGTCGCGTGTGCAGCGAGGTACACGGGATGAAAGGGTTTTTTTTTTTTTTTTGGAGGGGGGGGGGCGGCGAGTCTTAGGGTGTGTGTGTATGTGTGTAAGACACAGCCAAGAAGGGAGGGTTCTATTAGGATGTTCATACACACTACAGTCCAATAGACACAGCCCGGCCTTACCTTCATCTTCCCTTCCCTCCTTTCCCTTCCACCCTCTCTCTCTCTCTCTCTCCATTTCTCTTCCTCTCTCAGGCAAAAAGATGGAGCAGAAAGTGGCGTGTAATTACATCCTAATCTTTGGCTGCTATCTGTTCTGCTACAGGGGCTGTTAGTGTGTCACCGACAGCTTTCTGTACTAACACACACACACACACACACAGAATCACACTCGGGAGATTTTGCAGTCCAAAAATCGACACATTAAATCTGTGGTTAAATGCGTGTGTGTGAATACTCTGTTTAACTGAGGAAAATGTTCTGAGAGACAGATGGATGAGTGATTTCACTCACAGCATACAGCATATATGTTATATAATTGTACTTGTAACACATAGCGGTGCTGCCATCATTTCATAAAAGCAAAGTCTGATAAAGTCTCATTCCATGAAAGCATTAACGCTGAACATCTTGCATGCGTTCAGGCTTGTTCTCGGCCTGTTTTATAAGCCATCGATATGCCGCCTAACGCTGCCTCTTATCTGCCCCCAGTTCTAAGTCTTTTTGAATGATGGAGATCACAGAGCCAAAAGAGGTCACACTGCAAGGCTATACATCATTTACGCAGACGGGAAAATGCAACCCGTCTCTCACTCTCTCTGCACACGCGCACACACACGAGCACCGCAGGCAAATCTCCAAGAGCATGCAGCTGCACACGCCTCGCCTCCCCAAGCCTGACAGTACACGGATCTATAGCTGAGGACCTGGCATTATATATATATGCATGTATGCTAATCTAATTTGTTTCATGCTGTCAGTCTCACACACATGCAAACGTGCACCTAACTTTGATTAAAGTCTGCTGAAGCGCTTAAAAGTAGGCCAGGGCTTGGTGGGGTCGAAGAGCGTAAACAAGTCCCGATCAGTTTGGTTCCTCTTCAATGGAAGGACTCTGAATTAAACATAACATAGAGTGGGTCTGTTTATGCAGGGGCCAGACACAGACCTGGGGCTATGTTCAATCAATCCGGCTGCGAATGAAATCAAAGGATCACTCTGAATATACAGTAGAGCCGGTTACACTGCCAGGTGAGGTACCATGGGGGGTCTCTTATCGGGAAATGCAGCGAGATGTCAACACGTGTAACTTTGTAATTAGCATTCGAAAGCAGCAACATCACCAACAGCCTCACGAAGAAACGTGAAATCAGCAAGTCTCCAGGAGCCTGAGCACGAGCACAGACGCATTATATGATGTTTGAGTTTTGTAATAGTTTGCCAAAGCTGTTTGTGTTGTTCCACTTCCTGATCTCTAAAGTGATTCATTAACACGTTCACCTCAGGAGTTATCGCCACGTAATTAGGCAGGTTACAGCTTATCTACTCACCGACAATATAGTACAGTGTGCACCACCTGGCTGTATTCAATGCACAGCAAAGCCCAAAATGATTGAGAGATTAAAAGCTGAATGAAGCTTGATTGGTCTTTAAGTATTTTAACATTAGAAAATTAAAAACAATAAAATAAAAATAAACAGTCAGACCTCATATACTCGAACGTCCAAAGTGTAAGTCACGGCTATGCTAGGATTCGTCTTGTTTGCTTTTCATCATGCCTGCATTTCTAATTTAATGTTGGTACAGTAAAAGTACTACAGTGACACTGTGACCTTAAAAATGAGAATTCAAACTCACAATAGAGCATTAGTTTACATCCTACTGTGCCGAGGCCAAGTTTGCTCCCCTGAGAAAACACAGAAGAAAAATCTCTCAGACGTTCATACACAGACACTGAGAGCCAGCAGTTTTTTAACATAAAACACACACAATTCATTTCCCCTCCCGGCTATAAAACTCTTGGGGTCAACGCGAGGTCACCTGGGCCGGCTCGTCGACCTCTTGATGAGTGCGTATCCCGAACCGACCTTGGCTCTGTCCCTATGCTGGTTCTGCTCCACGCTGCCCTGGGCCTAGTCTTATCTGGCTGGAATGGCAATGAGCCCAGTTATTTGTGAGCTTTGTTATGCATTTGCAGGCAGACCTATAGACCCCTGCTCCTTTTCATATGGACCCAGACGTTATTCAGCTCTAAACGAGCCAGATCCTTCTGATGGGATGAAAGCACTTTTATCTACTGTAAAAAAAAAGGGTAGTGGTGGTGGTGGGGGGGGGGGAAGTCCAAGATTTAAAACTGCATTAGTGAGAGAGAAGTGCGTTTTTATGGTGACTGCTTCAGTGCAAACAGGGCCAAGCGTTGATTAAATACACAAGAAACACAGTGGGAATAACAGACCGAAAAGATAAGAGCCTTCCAAATATAAACACGCACATATGCAATAAGCACTTGACGCAAGGACACGAACAGAACAGACAATATCTACCTCTGCAGCACTAACAGTGTTTTCATGCCAAGCAATTACAAATGATATCTTTTTTATCTCTCAGGGCCACAGCAAGTCTTTGTGGGGCCTAAAAAGTTCAACCAGAACACAGCAAGGAACCACAGGCAAGGCTGAGCATTCAGTACCAACTTTATCCCTGCAAGGACAGAGCACTTCCTCCACAAACAGCACTTTTACTACAAATTATAACATCCATTTGTCAGTAAAGTCAAGAATATGGAACAGTAAAGCAGGGAATACAACGGAAACACAACGCATGTGAGTGGCTGTGAAGTGAAGTGCAGGAAGGTTAAACGGCTTTTGTAGCTGGATGGACAATAAAGTTTTGAATCTTCTGATGATTATTTACATACAGGAATGCAGGAAGCGTGTTTCCTCAATCCGGAGATCAATGCCTGCCTGTGTCGTGTTGATAAATTCTCTTTGTGTCTCGCGCATGAAGCCCATGTCAGCGCTGACGCGCCGAGCCACATTCCTAGAAACAGCGCCGCATTCCACACAAGTCGTCCGGGGTCAGCGTGCGCTGTGTTTCCCTTCAGCCCTCGCGGTTAATGGGGAATTTGACATAGCCTGGACTATTTATTTACAGCTTGAGTCACTTTTATTTGTTTATACAGTAAAACAGTGATGAAATACAATCACCTTTAAAAGCAGTCGTGGTTGACCAGCCCCTGTTGTAACCCGTAAGGTAAAGATCAGGTCAAACGGTTGTGTTTTAAAAGTTTAACGTTTATCTTATCGAACCTAACTAAGGTCGCCCCCAGCCCCATCTCTGCGTCTACCACTGAATCGGCGTCATCATTTTGCTACAGATTTCAGCCCAACTCAGTAAAGACATTAAACTCACAGTTTCTCGTAGCCCGTGGCGTTTAACATCATCTATCGTACTGCGAGTGAACTCAACAGATGGGAGAGTTCATGCAGCAACTTCTGCTAACATTTCATTTACTACGGCTCCGCTTGGGAAAAGTTTCAACGCACAAGTACTTCAGGACATATTTGTACTCTCTCTAACCCTGAGTAACACCGCACGTATACACAGAAAGCGATTACAAACTATCCAAACAAGGATGCAGAACCAGAAACTGCCTCTTAATCCCAGCAACACAGGGATGAAAAACAGTGGTAACGGCATAGAGACAAATAAAAGATTAATCTAATAAGTCTGAGTCGCTTAGGCCGCCACATACAGAAGAGCGCTGGTGTACAAACAGGCTGAGTTAATCATAAGTGTTTGTGTGTGTGTCATGGCCTGCCAGGCAGAGAGACACCAGCACCAAAGCTGCCCTCACCATCTGGCCTTGGCAAAGTGAACACAGTGTTCCTCCTCTCTCCCTCTCTTAGTCTCTCCCTATCTCTCTCTCTCGCTCGCTACCTCAGCCGTTCGGTGGGGGGGGGGGGGGGTTGATACTCATCCACCCGGAGAGATTAAGCGTTTCCATATTCAGTCATATTCCCCGGGTTGTTTTGCTTTCTAAAAACGTTGTTTGTACGCCAACATGTTGGGTGAGTGGGTTAGCGGCTGGGCAGAAAAAAAAAGAGAGTTTGAGAGAACGGGATACGACACACACACACACACACACAAAAAGCTTTTTCAATCTGGGTTTAGCTTTGAAAGAAGGTGAAACAGACAGTGGACTGTCTGTAGGTCATGTTGGTATAATGAGTGTAACGGTGAATAAACACCGCTCCACTGGATGCCTGCAAGGAGCCTTAGGGGTATAGGGAGCATGTGTGCGCTTTGCACCTCAAGGTCTGAGGTTCGAGTCGGAGTTCACAAGTTCAGGGATTTCCAACATCGTAGAATCACTGTATTGACACGTTTGTGCGACTACACCTACAAGGATCCTTCTGCTGACTTCACCGTCCATTACTTTCCGATTTTCTAAACCCTAAAATTAATCGTATTACAATCACAATCGGCACCTTAAAGGTTTGTCTTCATCTCACCACTCTTGCAAGGACACTTTGGAGAAAAAAGACAAATCAGTCAACAGGAGGCTTTACCAGAAAGGATCACACTTCCATGTTCTCCTCTCCTTTTTTTTTTCTATATGCTTGTTTGTTCTTTCCGTCAAATTCCAAGATACTGACAACAGGATTAAAGAGTCCGAAGAGAAGCCAAATGAGCTTTTCGGTCAGTCTCGCTGGGCCGAGCCCTTTCGATGATCTGTGGACACGTCTGTGCGTCGTCTGTTTGTACACTGTGACTCACACGGACAACACCGAGTCGTTTCCGCTCTATAAGGGAACGCGGGACGATACGCGGTGTTGGGAGAAAAAAAAAATCTCTGCCCTGCGTGATAGCTGGGGTTAGTGCTCACTCACACACTCCCCCACGTGCTAAATAATTCAGGAAGGACAACAAGGCTCGCCCCATCTCAGGGCTTAACCTCCCTGCTGTGCCTCTTCCCTCACTCTCACACACACACACTCTCCAGTAAAAGAGAGCAAACCCATCCAAGGACACATAACACTACTAAATATTCCATTGTGTGGAAATGTATGTTTTTCTTTATTCAACAGAAAGTGAGTGCTCATTACTGAAAAGCATAATGATGATGAAAAGCAGATCGTGAGGCATAAGGGAAAAGACATAATTACATCAAAGGGCTCGAAAACAGTACCGCACGCAAACACGGCGAACAACCGAAGGGTCGGTCCTGCTGTGTTTGTTTTGCCACCCTTTAAAGCTGCATATTTGATACGAGCCCTCGCCAGCGGATTTTTTTTTTTTATTCAGCAGCTGAGTGTTTTACTGTGACACCTTTCCAGGAGACATTCAGCTGCAAGTCACATGTGCCAATTAGAGATTACCTGCTAAAACCGCGAGAAGAAAGGAAACGATATTATACATTTACATTTATAATCGTGCCTTTTTACTTGAATGTGACGCCTTCTCCCCATTAAGAGTAGAAGTCTGCTGATCTCCTAAAATTAAAATGCGACTCCAAGCCTGACGGGATCCAAATTCTGCTCAGAGCTTTGTTCTGACAAGGGACCTGAAATTGATTCAGATGTAACAGGCTTGAACATCTGACTTGGTTTCACTGATTGTCCAGGTTAGGGAAGTAGTTTTTTTTTATGTAAATGAATAATGTAGTGTTTCAGTAAAATATTCTAGTTTGTTCAAATTTAAATTTCACATTTAAGGACAATAATTCTGTGATTCTCATAGAAATGGAGTCTGAGTTTCTGACGGCCTCATTTTTGAAAAGCAGCACCGTGTGTCTGGGTTCAGGTTCTTATTCTGCACCTTCCTGTGTGTCTCCATTGTAAAGTTGCTGACCCAAGCAACCTGCCTGTGTTCCGTCACTGTCTGTTGTTGTTGTTGCTCCTCTGTTGCCTGATGTTCTCTCTCGCTCCTCCATCCCCTCGCGCAGCCGGTCGAGGCAGATGGCCGCCCACCTAGAGCCTGGTTCTGCTGGAGCTTTCTTCCGTTAGAGGCACTCTTTCCTCTCCACTGTTGATATTACGACAAAAAAGGAAAGTGGGATTTGTTGAGTTTTCTATATAGTTCTACATTTACTGTTACCTCACAAACTGCTGTTGCTGTAAATGAGGCTCAAACAAGAACAAAATTAAGAGTATAGTGACTTTTTATAATAGTAGGTTACTACAATTATTACTACTAGTTTAGTAGTTTACTCAGACCCAGTCACCACAGATTTTCCCTTGGCTCAGCTCATCTCTTCTTCCAACGCATCATCTCCAATAACTCACAAGTACATTTTCACATACAAGGAATCTAAGTAGGTGCATAAAGGACTTATTTAGTTTGTTTGTCTTAAAACTACCATTAATCATCTTACACAAACCATGTGAATTATTTATTATTATTATTTTAATCTAACAGTAGTACCATCCATAACTCCCAGGTCCGTCTGTGCCCAGGTGGCTGGTTCAAGCAGTCTCGCTCGCATCTCTGCATGTCTCTCACTCACACCGGTACGAGCACACACACACACAGCTTTACACCCAGACTGTGATATCGCAGCCTACACCAGATGACCAACTGTTTGGCTGCCTCTTGTCGGCCAGCCTGTGGTTCAGAGATCACAACACAGCTTCCAGACATTAACATGACTCACTCTTCACTGCAGTCACATATGTGTGCGCCAGCGCACGCTTGTTGCATCCATCCGCACAAGTAACGCGCGCATGCATCTCGTTCCGTTTTTGTATGGATGAAGTCAGTATCGCTGGCTGCGTTGAGAAATGTGAAGTGAAAAATGGAAGGAAATGAAATACGGGGAGAAGAGTGAAGCAGATGATGAGAGAAGTTAAAGTTGAGTCCAGGTCCTGTACTGACCTCAAAGAACGTTTGTCTTCCCTCATTTATTTTTCTTAACTTTCCAGTTCTCTATAATGGTTTGCAGTGAATGACTTTTCCAGCATGACAGAAGAATTTTGTTCATTTCTGGCCTTAACATGACTTTAAAATATTACTCTGGGTTTATCAAAGTGCGTTCACTACCTCATCTGTGTTGTTTTTCATAAAAGACAAGTGCTGAGTAAATACAGGAACCAACTCTCATAAAATAAAGGCACTTGAGCAGCACTTTTATGAAACGCAGCTTTAATTTCCATTTCCTTTTATGGAGCACAGCTACGTTTTGATTGCCTGTTGGGTATTCACAGATGTAATCAAAGTGAACGTTATGTATCGCTTGAAAGATTTCCTTTGGCCAAAAAAATAAAGCGCAAACGTGTACATGCAGTGAACCTGAAACTTCAGCAGGAACCAGATGCATGTCTCATCTCAGTCCACAAACACGAAACGCGTGCATCTAAATGAAACGCTGACAGGAAATGCTTGCAGAATGTTAAAAGGCTAACTCTGTGTTGTGTCTATAATGCATCTCTGCAGTGCGCACAAGGGTTCTGTTACACACAGATGTCAGTCTAAAGTTCAACAAACCTGTAACACACTTTTATGCTTTTGCGCTGCTGTGCTATGTTTTAAATCTGGAGGAAAATTAAATGAATGGAAACGACTCCATCAGAATGACTGCGATCTCATTGAACGCTTCTTTAATAGCCCGTCCTTGACATCCAGGCAAACGTCAACGTCTTAGAACAACGATTTTGTCCACAGTCAGATACCAGACAAAATCATTACTGTATCGACATCTCTAATCCCAAGAAGACAAAACCGACCCTGTTGCCAAAACCCAACATTATCATTAGATAATATTTATAACTGCTGGGACGTACTGTAAATGCTGTATTTGACAGACTGCTATGTCAACTGATTAATTTTAGTGGCTTAAGCGATGACCTCACCAGCAGGTCCAATTTTCAGTTTGACCAAAACTATTCTGATCCCGTTCACATGAGAGGCTGGTAACAGTCTACATATCTTCACTCAGAGTTACAAGCAGGAGAGCAATGGTTTTGTCCACTCAGGTGATCATAATGACAATTTCAGCATGATGACAGCTCAGCAAACTGAGGCCTTGGTTTGTTTGATAAAAGCGAGACGTGATAGGAAGTTAGATGTGATTTTATGTCTTTTTTTGTTTTTTATTGGCCAGATGATATGAAATGAGTACATAACAGAGCAAAGCTTGTACCTGCAGATGTTGCAGTTTGCCTAGAAAAGAGATTGTGGTTGTACCGGGCAGGTTCCAGTTGTGTTTAAATACTGAACGCGATCGTAATCTCAGCCAAACTACCGCGTCAAACGGTTTTCGTAAACAATTCCTCAAACTGGGACATTTCTAGTTTTACAAAACTGAATATTGTAAGCTGTCAACAGAGAGCCGTCAAAAGTCTCTTTGCACTTGTGCTTGCCAACAAAACAAAATACCGGAAAGACTCTAAGTGATTTTATAAAATAGAAGTTTTGCTGTGGATGAGGGATCAGAGTAGACCTACACTCACACACACGCTCACACAGCTCGAGGAGCAGTGAAGTTAAATTGAGGCTGATTGTATTCTCGGCGTAGACTTGTCTTTGTCCCTAAGCTCTGTCTAAATATTGAAGCAGATCGTGGTGAAAAGAGACGGCTATCCAGAGGATTCAACCCAATCTGCATATTCATCACAATTAATTAGGATTCCTCTCTCTGCCATCATTTTTTATCTTTCCTGCTTTATTTCTCAAGAGGCAGCTAAAAGACAATGCTGGGGCGGTGATCAGAATCAGTTATTAGCAGGGTTAGACGCACTCAGCGCCACATTTCAGACTTGAGAATGATTCTGTCTGCATCAGATACGGCGACGAGTCGAGTGTGTCGTCTCTCTTTTGCCACAAAACTTCCAGTGCGTTCTGTCACTTTGTCTGCGCTCCTTTGTCTGCGCTGACTGTGCATTGCGTCCCCCGCCAAAATGACAGCGCGGCTTTTGTGTGGCGAGGCGAACGCGTGAACCGCTGCTCAACGGCCTCCTCGCAAGGCTAACGCTTTTAATTGCTCAAAGACAGCAAAGAGAAGCAAGGGCTGCCGAGAGGCCTGCGGGGGAGACGGCGTTGAACATTGCGCTTTATCAAATCTGTCAGCATCGTGCGCTGGAAGAAGGACGTGCCAGAGAGTTTACAGTGTGGCCATAACATGATTACACAAACAGCATGTTTAGTTCAATTCCGCGCAATTTATTACATAGTCGTAGCAAATCACAAACTCCTCATTAATTAACACCTTCAAAACGAATTCACAACGTGCACACATACAGCAATGATACGCACTGCTTTATTATGATATATATAAAAAGTAAAATGTTCAAAAAACAATATTTAGTGAATCCGTTTTTTGGGTTGGCGATGACTTTGCCATCTGGCACCCTGGGGTGATGAATGTGTTGAAGTATCACACACACACACACACACACACACACACACACACACCCCCACACAAAATGGGAGGGGGTGACACAGATGACAAAAGTTGTCCATTAAGCAGGTGGAGCAGTCCTGGTGTGAATATTGCATTTTCATGTTTATCGCAATTACAGTCCTGTTCACTGGTTCACCTCCTACAGAGTTACAAACACACACGTGCGCCCATCAACACACTCGCACAGCTCAGGTTTATTGCTGCAGCTGTCTCAGTGGTTAAAGTGGTTAAAGTGATCCTAATCTGTGTCTGTGTACCGCAGAAAGCCCAAAAAGGCACTTTGTCTTCTGGGAACGCTGCTTTTCTTTGAAACATGGTAAGAATTTGCCATTGACATTCACACGCTCCTACTGTCTTTAGTTCCGATGAACAACCGAAATCCCCTTCCTAAAAATAAAGTGGCATTATTTAAGGTGTGTAGTGAATAAACAGAACGGCAGCATCACCTGTTTGTGTTTGTCCACTTTACAGCATGTTCGGACGACCTACTACTCAAACATTGCAGTGCAGCGAGACGGAAGAATATTTTTATTGGCATCGGAAAAGCAAAAAGCTTGTGCACATAAACAGGCAACAGATCGAACTTAACGGGCCACAACACAGGACACTACAAAGGTGAGAGTTCAGTCGGATGACAACTCTGAAGTCTAACCCAAAAGAAATAACCTCTACATTGCTGCTAATCTCATTTAATGACGTCCCTGAAGGCTATAATCCATAAAGCTGACCTTACTGTCATTACAATGCTCTCGTTCCTTTTACTTTTACTACTTTGTGACAGAATGAATGTTTCGTGTCATTCCTGCTCCGTAAACACATCTATTTTCCCCACATCTGCTCACAGTGATGTTTATTTCTCATTTCCACCGTGGGCACGGTTGCAAGTATGACTTCAGACTCCATAGAAACACAAAGGCTCCACACTATAAATAGACTTCAGTTGTTTGTAGTTTAACGTGGTTATCTTCCTTTAAGAGCTACCGCATATTAAATCCAGATTCATATCAAGGACGTCAGGCTCTCCAGCTTTAGATCGACCTATTTGAGCTGTGCTGAGGATGTTAAATGTGTACCATCATTTCAGATTAACGCTCCAACTCATTTTTATACAGTAACGTTCATCTAATTATCTTTATAATTAACTTTGACCTTGCGTTCATTGCAGTTTCCGTAATTTTCGTTCCCTTGCTGTAACTGACTTTTTTTTTTTTTTTTAAAGCATCTACTTGTCAAAACACTGTTACGTAATCAAAGGTTACTGCTGTTGTGTCCTGTGTCATTGTGGCATTTAAGTAGTAGTGTTTTGTTAAGGAGGGTTTTGTTTCAGCATCCAGAACAGCCTGACTGCTGATACAGGTCTACAACAGAGGAATGGAGTGAGACTATCCACCCCCCCCCCAAAAAAAAAATGACAGCATCAGCTGTTTCAGCAAATGCCCCAAAACAACATATGTTTAGGCTTAAGTGACAAATCTTAAGCCTTCAGCATCCGTAAGAATTATGACTCTTGTCTGCTGTGACCAAAGGATTAAGTAGTGCGATGTAGTTACACACAGAAAGGCCACAAAAAGATGGGACAAGAAAATGTTGTATGTCTGTGCTCAAGTCTTGGCTGAGAGACGTGTTGTTGTTTTGTTTTTGTTTTACCCAGCAGGAGCGAGAAGAATAACAAGAAGTATGGATGTTGAGTTCTCTGGGCTGAACCTTTGGATTCTCAAGCAGAGCCAAATATGTATTTATTAGTCCATTTCTGAATTCATTTACTGATTTAACTTTTTTGCTACTCACTGAATAGCAACTTGTTTAATGTTTTTAATTATTATTTTTTTCTATGCTGGTGAATGTAGTAATGTCACACAGTCTGATCCCTAAACATACCATCCTCAAGAAGCATTATTCCATAGGTGTTAGACCCACTGATCATCATATTATCATCATCATCATGTTCATCAGAATGAACAATGTGTATTCAATTATTTATGTTTGTCTTTTTATTTGCCACCTGTCTCTTCACAACATTGGATCTAATGTCACCTTGACATTCTTGGATGTTAGTTACAGCTGCTCAGAATCCATACGCTCAGTAAAGCGTATTTGACATAATAATTACCCCTTTGGTCTAAAAGCAGAGCATGAAGCAACAAAGCTCTAATGATTCAGAGTCAACAACATGGCTGGATGTGGTTAACTGTGAGTAGTTCTTACTGTAAGATGTTTTGGAGTTTGACACGACCAACGCTGAAACCACACTTTGCCACTGACAGCAACAAACAGGACTTGTGCTGTGGTGATGTAGCATGAGCCCGACCCCAAGGGTGGAAGTAATAAATTTCAATTAGTCTCCTCATCCCCCCCCCCCCCCCGTAAAGTTTGTAGATTTGCCTGTAGGCAGGTTTTGACTAAAAAAATTGTCTTCTTGCTGAATTTCTAACTCTTTGCAGACTCATATAATATACATGTAATTTACTGGCCAGTTGCAATCATACGGAATCAGTTGTGCTTTTAGTTTTGGTTGTTTATTTGGTTTATTCTGTGGCTTTTGTTAAAGACCTGCTACTTAAACTCAACGGTGGCTTTCGTGCTGTATGGTGATTTACATTTTCATTCATCAAACTGCAGTCTTTGCTGAATACATTATATTTTTACTGAAGGATTAAAAGCTTGTTGCGCTTTGACAGTTTCAACTGTACAACACCAGTAGTGATTAAGTACATCACTAATAATGACACTGACTATTTAAAGTTCTACATAGGAGGCACAGTAAGCAAGAAAGTGCATCAACCAAGTACTATATCTTAGTATTATTGTTTATATATTTTTCATATTTAGTGACAGTCACATATATATATACTGTATTTCTAAAAACTAAATGCATCTCAAGCAACTTCATTTGAGCTAAGCATCACTACAACATGAGGGAGATCTGGTGTCTGTGATCTTTGCACCCCTGGACAACCCTAACACTTGGATAACTCCAGCTCCACAGCCCGCTTCCAGGAAAGGAACTGGTGGTACCAGCCACTTTCCAGTTCACACACACACACACACACACGCAGTGTCAAACCACAACACTCGTGTTGCCAGGAAAGGGTCAAATTAATGGCTGACTCTGCAGCTCTAGGGCAAATGCACAAACACACAAATACACACTTGAGGCTGAAGACACACACACACACACAATGATTTCCATTCCACTTCTCCCTTTTCTCCACCCTTACACTCGCTGCCACCCTCTGATTTTTCTTCCTCGCTCTCTCCCTAATTTGCATAATATACTCTGTCTTTCTGAAGCTCGCAGTGGGTACACACACGCACACACACACACACACACACAGAATTGACAGATGGCACCACTGGCTTCAGACACAGTGCAGGGTGGGAATGTAAAGGGAATGAGGGGAAGTGGAGAATGTTCTGGTAAAATAAACACACGCACACACGCAATAATACCATAATTATCCTGGGCACTGGCCTTGGCACTAACCTGGGGAAAACCCTGATGTGCCAGCTGACTGCACCCGATGACCTACCAAAAGAGCAGAGGAGCAACACATGTCACAACACATGCACAAATATAGCCATGCACAGGCGTATTTATGCAAAAACATGCACGCACACACACAGCCAGTCAATTAGAAAGGAAATCCTGTGTATATGCAGACAGAATAAAATCATCTGTGCCCTCCATGTTTCTTCATCAATCTCTTCTTTTTTTTCTTTTTTTTTTACGAGGTGGTGATGGTGGTTTGAGCATGTCAGTGCTGTCGGGCTCAGTTATCCTCGTAAAGCTTTGGGCCTGATTATCCAGTGATGACTCATCCAGGGAGAGAGGGAGGAAGGAAGGGAGAGAGAGAGAGAGAGAGAGAAAGAGAGAGAGAGAGAGGGAGGCAGAGGTGAACTCAGTGCACGAGAACCCAACAACCAGGCCACTGGTTATATAGCTGCACACAGAGAGCCAGGACTACAAGATCTGGGCCTCGACTTGGACATGTGAGAGCTTAACTAAAATGAGGACAAATCACACACACACACACAAGTTCTCATCACACCAGATGCACACATAAACAGACAGACTTCTCTCGTTTAACCTGCTTCTTTGCAGCTTGTTTATCTCAGTGGGCACAAGACGAGCTTTCCGGCCATCCAGCTCCAGCATCCGCGATGCTGTTCTCACTAAGTGGTACATGTCGGGTCATATAATTAACTTGCTAATCACACAAAGAGAGGAAAATAACAAAAACAACAGGCTGTCGAGGACAGATCTGCAGCCGCTAGGCTTTGTTGTCACTGCAAAAGCTCTGACCGTTGGGAAAAAAAAAATTGCATAACATCTCCCACAATGCATTAACCGATGGGGGGGCGACATTTAAGATCCACTAGACAGGGGGTCCAGGTCAAGAGTGGCTAGAAACACGTGTTGACAAATATTTACACAATGTAAAACAACCAGCAACTAGTTATTTCTGCAGTTCTTTGCTTATATACTTTATTCTACATCAAACTCTCACACAGATATTGTTGCACTTTAGTGAGTGGGCTTGTGTACACTTCCTATTTGAGAACGATACATTCACAGCATTCATAGCATATATATTCAAACACATATGTAAACACCCACAACAATTATCAACGCTCCAAGTTTCTCCTGTTTAAGTTGTACAACTTGAAACTGTCACTTTACGTGTATTCACATATGTTTTACCCAAATCTAGTTTCAGTACTTCTGCTGAACTTGACAGAGTCTCCACACTTGAGCTGAAAATTTCAGAAGGCCATCCACGTGCACGCGCACGAGCACACAAACACCGGTCTGTTGAGTCTGATTGAACGGGACTGGGCGGCGTTCTCACAGCACTAACTGTCACCACAGTGAGAGGTCAAACAGAAACAGTAACACAGCTTATATAAGTCACAATAACAGACGCAGGGGGAGAGAGGCAAGAGAGGTGTGTGTGTGTGTAAAGGGACAGAGATTTGTATGCTTTTCACAATGGTTTTCAGATTATTGCATTAAAACATGTATAGCTTTTAAAGTAGTGTAAAAATAAAACACGAGTATCTTTTCTACTGCAAACCCAGATAATAATTATTAGTCATGTAAACTAGTGAAAAACGAGAACTGATGAAATGTCTGTAGTTGGGAACAGCTTAATGACTGAAGTAACCCAGATTTGGATTGCAGGTTATCAAAGTAAAGTTAAATTAAAACAATAAAAAAACTGGAATGTCCGACAGTGATTCAGAGAGACTTCAGGAAGACAGAAGAGGGTGTAGCGTCACATCACAACCGGGACAGAAAGGAAGAGGTGTGGAAGGGAAGGAGAAAGAGGGAGGGAGGGTTTCTATAAGCAGAAGCTAAAGAGGTCAGACTGTTAGTTTCTGGGTCAGCGCGCATTAAACAAGCAGCTGCACCGAGCCGTCATCCTCAGCGCTGTCGCAGCATCGAAGCAACGCGAATAGGCTTCCACCAAGCATTACAGACACCGCTCAGGGCGTCAACACACAAAGCTGCCCTTTCTTCTAATCCACAGCATATAGTCAGGACACACAGAGCCACGGCTAAGAAGCTGACAGGCAGCAGTGGGGTGTGTGCGCTGAATGGCGTAAATGCTAACCTGTACTCTCATAAGTAACGGCACCATCCACAGCACCGAGGGCAGAAACTCCTGGCCTTAACATGTACAAACCAAAGCGCTGGAATGTGAGACAAGTGTGACCTGCAAGTCGCGGGGGCTGTCAGCAGGCAGTAACGCATGATCTAGTTTTAACACAGCCGCTCATTCTTGTGTGTGAAATGTGTCCCAACTCCTGCTGATGTTCAGTGAAAGACAATGAAGGTTTGCGACAAAACAGAACCATGTACCACACCACAAACGGGTGGGTTCCACCGGTGATATGAACAGCTCGGATATGCCCTATGGTTTTGACTGTGAATGCTGCTGTAGTTGCTACAAGGGATACATCATAAAGGCACCAAACAAAATGAAGGCAAGAATAAAACTGATGGAGATATTGTCAAGGCTCAGGCTTCAGTGAATGAAATCAGAGGTGTCCAGAAACATCCATCCAGAAATCTAGACTACAACACAACACTCCATTCTGCACTCAACGTACTGTATGGCACCGTTACCATCCATCAATCAATCAAAAATCTATTATTTTAACATAATTTAAATGTGCAGTACTGTGCAAAAGTTTTAGGCAGGTGTGAAAAAGTGCTGTAAACAAAGAATGCAAAGTGAGTGAACAAGAGAAAAACCTAAATCAAATCAATATGTGGTGTTACTACGTCAGTACTGGAAGTGATGTCGTGGCCCCCATAGAGCCCTGATCTCAACAACATGGAGTCTGTCTGGGATTATGAAGACACGGAAGGATGTGAGAAACCCTACATCCACAGAAGATCTGTGGTTAGTTCTCCAAGATGGAACAACCTACCAGCTGAGTTCCTTCAACAACTGTCAGCAAGTGAACCTAGAAGAACTGCTGCTGTTTTGAAGGCAAAGGGTGGTCACAGTAAATATTGATTTGATTTAGATTTCTCTTTTATTCATTCACTGCATTTTGTTCAAAAACATAAATGTTTCTGAAAGCATTCTCCGTTTACAGCATTTTTCCACATTCGCTTTTGCACAGTACTGTATATTAGTGAACATATAATCTTTTTCAGGCTGAGAACTCCCAGGATGTTTGTATTTGAGATAGTCGTGCATGGCAGTTGTGGTAATGTTCATATTTTTTCACGTTAATCCCACAATGTTCAATGACAATGTTCAGGCTATTTGGGATAAAGACACACTTCCGGGTACCACCTGTGGGGATAAACACAGTGATACACAAACACATTACACACAGTTCTTCAAATACATTTTGCAATAAAAGCTAAAGATGCAGATGTTTTTATTATGGCTGAATGGCTGAACTATTGGGCTAAATAAGACGAGTGGCACCACAACTAAACAAACCTCTTTTTCACGTCATTCAAGAACGAAATCCTGGGTAAAGAGCCAAAATATGATTTGAAAATAATCTTCCAGGGGAACTAAGAGACCTACCTGAACCGAAAGCAGTCATTAGACAAAAGAGACAACGAAGAGCAGAAGAGAGCAAAGGGAAAAGGAAAATTTCTTTCCAATTATCAGCTCTGCAGCATGTTCTGAAGAGCCAACTGAAAGGACACGTTATTAAGCTTTAATGCACCACAGCATAGAAACCATTCAAGGCCTTCTGCCTCATTAGCCCTACGACCAAGCCTTGCAGAGTGTGTCTGCACGTGCGCGTGCAAGTACGCGTTCACGGCTAAGCGCCTCACACACTACTCAACACTTAAACACTGGTAATGAGAGTGTGAGTGCTCGCTAGTCCGCTTACAGAAGGGAATAATTGCAGATTTAGCCAACAAGGGCATTTACATAGATGAGATTAGAGCACATACAGAAAACACAAGTCACATTTTCCTCATAAAACCACTCAACAGGAGAGAAAATGCTGTTAGGGCCATGCCTCAAGAGATTATATAATATGTATGAAAGCATTTGATAAATCCTTGAGCAAAAAGATTTAATCACTTTTTGAGGATGTAACATACTTCACATGAAAAAAGTATAGCTGGAAGCCATGCAAGAAAAATACTATGGTACAAAAATTCCTTAAGGAATATGCACCTGATTTTTGAATTCCACTCCTTGTGGTTTACTTTTAAAAGCAAACAAACAACATGATGAAGTTTCTGTGGACGAT
Source organism: Macropodus opercularis (assembly GCA_030770545.1). Taxonomy (NCBI): domain Eukaryota; kingdom Metazoa; phylum Chordata; class Actinopteri; order Anabantiformes; family Osphronemidae; genus Macropodus; species Macropodus opercularis. The sequence goes on along the minus strand of JAUCMP010000029.1, from coordinate 6,304,411 downwards.
ATATTGCCCAGGTTGATATCTGTGTATTATTGTTTGGTGTGGGTTGATTCCACAAACAAAGCCAGAATTGATTCTCCTTATTGAAATCCACCACGTAATTTCTGCAGGGATCTGTCTGCCCGTCGGGTTTTCCAGCCGCCTAAAAAGAAATAACCGACAGGCTGGAGGTGGAGCAAAAAAGAAAGGAAGTAAATAAAAAGGGAGAAAAGAGGTGGAATGGCCAACCTGGGAGAATGCACAACTTAAACGATTTGGCCCACGTCTGAAGCCACACGGTAGCACTGGGACTTTTACTCAGCCAGACAAACACATTAGCGGGACAAAACGCCTTCAGACATCCAATCCAAATCCCTAGAATCGATGAAGAAGCATTGGTTGCAGAGCGTCTGCTCAGTGAGCCACTAACTCTCCTTCTGTCCATTCCTGCATCCAGTGATCATCGGCATGTGTGCACACTGTGGCCCCCGAGTTTGATGAGGGTGATTTATTGTAGATGGGATGATTAATGTGCCTGTTCTAAGATGCTGAGTGAGATTGATGCTGCCTGCTATCCCCTCCATGCCTAATCTTTCATCCTTACAGTAAATATGACACAATGTCCATATGCACGCAAAAACAGCCTGATTAGAAACAGCTTGCAAGCCCTCGTCCCTTTTAATGATTACATCCAAAGCCACTCTCCCAGTCAAACGGCTGTTTCCCTTAATGAAATTAGCCGATCACATTGTCTGCCTCCTCGGAGCGCGAGGTAAGGAGTTTCCACGAGGGTCACTCGGCTAAGTAACCCTCGTTAAGCATCTCTGATGCAAATCAGATGCAAATGTGGTTCAAACGGAACAGTGGTTAATTTGGCCTTCTGACTTTGCAAACAGTCGCAGGAGGATCACATGCAAATCACATGCAAATGACAACGGACGGTCTTCATCTCTGTTGGCTAAAGAGTAGCAGCCTATGGGTTTGGGTTCACATCGGGTTTTGTCTATGCAAATATTTGATGTATCCAAGTGGAACTAAAGAAAGCAAATACCCACTGGAGAGAGGGGCGGAGTGACGGAGGAGGTTCATAACAGGTCAGGAGGCTGTCATCACACCAGCTGAAGCATTATACACCCACACCACATGGCCCGGTGCGAGACAGGAAAAATACAAACCTCAAACCAGAGAACAAGAGGGAAGCAGACATTACATTCCAACCGCTCCACATTTACCAAAGCCAGAACCCAGCTGTGTGTGAGCCAGGCAACTCCTACATCATCTAGAGCCCTGCCTCGTGAGTTAACTCCTGAGTTCCTGCCTGGCAGTGTGGCCGCAGAGTGTCTAAATGTAAAGCCTTGCGTAAAGAGGTCAAACCTCTGTACAGACGAGCCCCTAAGGACCACGTGGCCGAGGAAAATCACTTTATCCAGTGTTAGGTCCGCAGCTACAGCGTGGGTTCCTGTAGACACAAACACTTTCCTGATCCGTCTCCGTGCTCCATCAGCGGATGGTTCCTCCATAATACTCGCTCACACGAGTCCTCACTCGCAATCAGTTCCGCAGGTGGCCAGTTATCTGTGCTTTTGCAAATCACGGTACTCTATAAAAGTGTCTGTTTGGATGAATCAGAGTCATGAGTTTGCACCTGGTTGGAGGGAAAGTCTAGCTTTCTTATCTCCGTACACCTGCTTATAATTGGCACACTGGCCTCAGACAGGTGTTCAATACCATAAACCTGAAGCTCAGCACTCTCCTAGACCTGTCCTGACAGCACACTGTTAATTACCAATGAAGTTCAATTCCAGCCAAGGTAAACTATGGAGAGTTGATCCATTTTATTTCTCTTGAAGATCGTCTATAAGTTTCACAAAAGGCACAGTTTTTCAATAAAATGGATTAAAGAAAACCAGCGCTATTCTACATTACAGTCCATCATCCGTGATCCAGGTTTTCACTGAAGTATCTCCTGTCTAGACTGCAGTTCCTTTATAATAAAGGCAGGTACAGATGGTACAGCTTATTATTATGCAGGTCTTTTTTGCGAGCGCTGTCGGGGTTTATCCAGGGGCCCTCTCAGTCAGACTGCACAGTAAACAAGCGCACCTTTCTGTTTTGTATATTCCGTACGCCATGAGCTACCGGTGATGAATCAAACTACTCCTGGCCTGCTCGCTGACTATTCATTTCATTCATAAACCCAAAATATTGCAAAGGCAGCCGATTGGCTGAATGGGCGCTACGCAAAAAGACGGCGTGCGCTCGGCAGCCAATCGGAGATGAGTAGTACATTCTCTCCCTCGCTCTGGTGTTTTCATGCTCCCTCTTTAACCCTCGCTCAATTTTGTTCTCTCTCTCTCTCTCGCTCACTCACTCCTTGCCTCAGTGCATTATAGCAGTCAAAACAACAGCCTGGCTGAAGAGAGTGTAATGTACAAACAAGTGTCATATTTTGAGGTTTGGGGCAGCTGGACAAGAATATTGAGCCTCCATGTGAAGAAAGATTTGCACTTGTTCATAGTCGCTACTAACTCCCCTGAGAGACTTAAGTGGGGACTTAGTCCTAACAGACGCTTGAAGCACACCCATCTGTACATTTTGTTCACTTTAACCCCCCCCCGTACATTATTTACTTGTACGCGACAGGGAAAAGCACTCTAAAAATGAAACTTCATTGACAGATTGATCAGTTGACTGACAGCTATATCGACTGATCTTTAAGTGAGCCCCCCCTCGAGAAGAGCTGAGGGTTGACGTCAGGCCTAATGCAATATGACCCAGTTCAATATTCACCGTTTTTTTTTCTTCACACGCGAAACTTCGTGGCGCAGAGAGGACGAAATGCATCAGAAACACACGTGAATCAATAACAGCAGTGATCCAGTGACTCTCGATGAACTCGAAGCAAGTGTGCCACTGTTTGTGGGGAACTGGGTTGACAGGGTTCATTCGAGGTTTTGAGGTCCAACACTGCCATCTATGGACCTGTCTGGACGTTGCAGACTGCATACAGATTACATCATCATGTTGAGGGCACTGATGTGTTTTTCTAAGATGCTGAGACTCAAACAAAGAAGCAGGGAACGAGATACTGTGATAACGTATACTAAAAACAACACAGGACAAAGACCAAATTGAAAAGTCTGTCATACAACGAAAATGCATGTAAACACATTGACAAAGCTTCTAAACATGTCATTTGGATGATGAACCAAAACACCATACTGCCATGTGAGCTGATGACTGTTTTATGAAGAAATCTTTTTCCAAAACATTCATTTCTGCAAGATGAATGTTCGTTTAGGTTTTTTTTATGACCTCAAATTGTAAAAACTAATATTTTTCAAAACAACCAACCTGAAAACTTAAACCAGACCCTGTTTGACCTTCTGGGTTAAACAGCTTTCAGCAGAATTTAGTCCAGATTCTTTTGTTTAAATGGAAATGTCCCCGTTCAGGAGCTTAAGCGCCAACCTTCTCGTTATTAAAGGTGCAACACTTTCACTGAATTCACATCTGAAAATAAGAATAGGTCAAATGTTGTGTCAACTGTGACTACGCTGTAAGCAAGAGTCTGTTTTGTTGAAAGAATAATGAATCATTCTGTCAGCAGTAGCCAAAATTTTCCCTGCCAGTATATTCCAACATGTTTAAGATTTGAATGGTAAGGATTTGACAAAGCAGTAAAAGATGGAAGAAAATATTTTAGGGCAGGAAAGGAAATAAATTTCACTCGAGGCTCCAGTGTGATCACAATAATCACTTCCAGATGAAGAAGGGTGCCCCGTCGTTTCATAACATCCCAACCTCTTGACTGTACAACGAGGATTGTGTGGGATCACACTGCCTCCTAGTGTCTGCGTAGATACTGTACTGGACTCGTGAAGTGGGCAAGAGCGATTTCAAACTGATGCATCTTAGCATCAAGGAGACCACAGCACATGAAACTACAACAAAGTAAACTATAATATCAGCTCAAAGCAGGTTAGTTTGTGTATATGATCGCATTTGGAAGGTTATATGAAAACAAAGTCTTGCTTTAGTTTCTGTTTTCCTTGCATTGAAACAGTCTTGTTGTTTTTGGTTTGCGTGATTTAAATGTTGTTTAGATTTCTGCTGGGAAATTGATTTATTAGAATTACAAGAGTTTATATATAACTCTATTATCTATATTTAATCGTTTTATTCGCCTTCGGTGAAGGATCTACTTTCAGACATGCAGGTGTGCACTGAACTTCTCCAGATATCCCAGGTGAGCTGCATGACACGCACATGCAAATGTCCAAGTCGGCTGGTCCAGAAAATTAGCAGACGTTATCCTACCAGCTGCCTAGTACAAAATCCACAACATTTCAGATTAATCCCATGTGTGAATACAGCAAATAGCTGACTGAGGAATTCACAACAGGCCAGTGTTTACTTTAAGTTCTACTTATGGTACCACACGTCTCTGCCTCAGGAAACCAGCGCAGAGGTTATATAAAATACTTCCGATTGATAGGACTAGCTTTGTTACATGTTATCAGCACTGCCTTCCACACACACTAACCAGTGGCCACCTCTCACCAAACCAAAGTCCTCCCATGTGCTACAGGTGTGAAAGAGGAACTCCACATCAGGACCTGATTCTCTAGATAAAACCTTATGTGGCTACGTGTACACACCATTAATCCGAACAACACAAAACATACCCTAACCACTAAAACCACTGATTGTTGATTGTTGTGAGCAGAAGTATGTAAGACTGCGTCTTTCACCTGCTTGTACTATTCACATCTATTGGAAGCAATGCTAGATCAGCTGTTTTTGAAAATACATTTTATTACCATTTATTTCACAAATCTGTCTCCTTACATGTCACCTGAAAAACACAAAACAGCCTAAAGTAGTAAACTCAAGTAAAAACATTTGATTAGTTCAGTGTGTCATTATACTGTCCTACACAGCTAAAGAGGAAAAGATAGGATGAATGTAGCTTTGGGTTTTTTTCCACTGATAGGGGAGTGTTTTGGACAAGTCCATCAACTCAACTAATCAAACATTTGGAAAAATGTGGAGGTAGTTTATAAAATTGCACCTCTAGTAGAAGCCTGAAAAACTGTGAAGGATAAACGCCTGACAGAAGCTGTGCTCTGCTGCAGTTCACCAACCGAAACGGGTTTCTGTGACTCAGGTTTCCGCTATGGCTCGTGTTATACCCACTGACTGGTCATAACGCAGTACAGCCAACAGCAGTTGGTTATTCATTCATTACCACATCCGAACTCTCTACCTGCCAATATCTGAGCTGAGGTATAATGAGAGCAGAACAGATGTGTTTATGCCAGAGGCAGAATCAACCTAAAACCTTGACCTTGTCTGTTCATCAGTGCAAGGTGATGAAAGAACAGCCCTCCTAGATGAAGCACAGAACAGCTGAGTGGCTACGACACTAAGACACAAAACCAACATTATCTTAAAACTAAAGAATTATGAATCACAGGTGCAGAAGATGATCAAAGGATGTATGTTTTGCCAAAAGCAGATAATTCTCAGTGTGGGATAAATTATATGTAACATGTATCCATGACAGTAAGTCCTGTGTTGAGACAGCACATTAAGCATAATTAAGTCACTGAAGATCTCATTTAGTCGTTAATAGTCTGTGGTCGCTACAAGCCCTATCAAATGTAATGACTTTGGGTTATATTCACATAGCTGAGTGTTATTAAATCCCAGTACATCGTCCACAGGAGACATAAAAAAAACTCACATTCAAATCTGCTATTTGGTGTTTTATTGTATTCCCTCAATATCCTGTTTGTGTGAAGACATCCATTGCCTCCAACTGATTTAAATCCCAAAATGGCCGTTTAGAGGATGGGCACATCCAGGGGCAAATGGTCCAGGTCAACAGAACTGAAGAGATCAGTGATGCCCTCATCCTCAGCTAAGTTCAGCACATATTCCTCCCCATTAAGAGAGATGGCCAGAGGTGGAGTGAGGGTGACAAAGCTCTGTTGGTCTTCAGATGGGGGTTGAATGGAGGTGAGAGAAGTGGGCATGGGGGAGAGAGGGGTGACAGTAACTGCTGAGGAGTGTTGTATCGGCTCAGAGAGCAGATTGGGAATACTACAGATTCCGGAAGTGTGTTTAGCATCATCTGGAAAGATGGGAGTATGAATGAAGAACAAATATGAGCAATGAAGGCTGAACAACCCAAAGCAAACTGAGGCAAGAATTAGAAAGTGGTGTTAAACCTAAATAAAATCTTCCTATGTGGGGAAAAGCACATTTTTTCCTTCCCTCTTTGTAAATCAAAACCAATGTATATTGAGACGGACTATTACATTCTTAAATGCAAGGCTCACCTTTGCAAGATGCTTGAAGGAAGTACGAAGGGGCAAACAGAGTGGCAGAGTGGTTCTCAGTGGTGGAGGAATTTAAGCGGCTACTGTCAGTCACAGAGGTGCTTGTAGTGTCCATAGGGATTTGTTCATCAGAGCACAGGAAGACCTCAATGGGCCCCTGGGTGCTGCTGAGGTGGACTTGGAGGCTCTGGAAATTACAGAAGTGTAACTTTGTTTATATTACTCTGGACACAAGCTGACAGAAGGTACAGGGAATAAACTTCACTAATCAGCAGCATCAACACACTGAGTTCTACTTTACCTCCTCTGGATGTGGGACTTCCAGTTTCGTCTCTGCAGGGGCTTTAATCACAATCACAGTCTGTTCTCTCAGACTGGGAAGCCTCTGCACATCCTCAAATGTCAAATATGCAAATGTTAACCAACAAGTCAAGGAAGACACTTAACTTAGATGTGCAAAACATGCAATAACCTCATCCAAAAACAAAACTTGTTTGTTTTTTCATTATTGAACTTAATAAAACATTAAGCTGAAATGCAGACGATACACATTGTGTTCCTTTAGAGCTAGACAGTTAGTCAATTAATTGACAAGAAATAAACAGTAACAAGCATTTTTTAGTTTCAGCCTGTGAAATTAAAGGAAAGGCAAACAAATAGTAATTAATTATTCAAGAACACCAATTTGGACAAAAATTAAACAATTAGAGCTTCATGATTTTGTATAATTTCTCAAATGACATTCAATGCATGTCACAGGTGTGTTGTTGTTGTTCGCTAGGAGTGATGGACAAAGGAGCTCCCGAAACACATTAAGTACAACATGATGTGTGAGGATTACCTATTAGAAAAGCTTTTTGCTATATCATTCAAACCAACTTTGCAAATTGGTTGAAGCTGGATTTGTAGACAAAGGATATCTCTGAATGTGATGGTCCTGACACATCTGACGAACCTGCTGCGTACAGCTTTGGATCAGGTCATCCAACTTCCTCTCTTCCTCTGTGAGATCATGCAGCTCCTTATTTAGATGGGACTTTAAACTGCCCCTTTGCACACACACATTTACACAGAAATGCAGAATTTACACCTGAACTAATGTAAATTAAAAAGCATCTGAACCTTAACCCAACCTAACAATAAAATTATTACAAATTATAATATGTGCTCCGTATGAATCACTTATACTTACAACCATTCAATGCAGTTCTTGGATTTCTTTTTGATGAGCTGGATGCCTTCCAGGACATTAGTAATATCATAAACGCGCCTCTTTGGAGCGTTAAGCTCCTGGGAAACTACATTTAGATCCAACACCCCATCACCAGAGCGCTTCAGGAGTTCTGCAAACTTTTTTGTTAGTAAGCCCAGTGAGGTGTCACAGCGCGACTTCTCAAACAGGGATTTGCGCGCCAGCTGATGAGCAGGAGCTGGGGAAACAGGCGTATTTTGACATGAAGATGATGAGCAAAATATTAAACTCAGCTAACACCACTTTTGACAATATGTGCGAGCTAACACTTTTTCTGGCAACACACTGTTTTTAGTGGGGTCCCAGGAACTAGATATTTTACTTGTTGGTACAACACTGACAAGATGCTTTGGGGTGTGTCCTTGCACAGGCACATTTGTCTACTGACAACACTAAATATGCATCATTAAAATACTGGGTCTTACTCTTTCCTCTTGTGTGTGTCACAGACGCCATGGGCATTTTGGTTTTGGTGGTCCTGCCACCATCCTGATGTTCCTGGGGGTCACCGTCTTCCAGCTCCAGCCTTCTCTCTGTCTGAGATAAAGAAATTCACGCATTAGAAATCAGCAAACACAAGTTAATGTGAAAAATTTACACTTGAGTATTTAATTGTGTTCACAAATCTAGTAGTTCACAAGGGAAGCGATTTTGGGCACTTACAAATAAACTTGTTATGAATTCACTTAATTAAATTGTGCCTTCAGCTGTGTGTGACTAGAAACAGTGTATATATGTTGAATAATGTCAAGAGATTAATGAGGCTGACGCTTGTCATTACCTGTTGATTGGGACAGAGGCTAGCTTCCCTCAGCAGTGTGTTTAGCTAGTTGGATCAACATCTCCCATCCCCCTCCCATGCTCGCCCAGGGCCTTCACGGTACTTGGTTTAGGCAATAAGAGCTTACGGTCCTCTACTTACCAGTGTAGTCGCACAGAATCGTTCCCTGTCAACCTGATCTGTGCACTCGCAGAGCAAAATGCACGAAATTATGTCCAGATATGCCGCGTTGTGATGCCTCAGCAAAAAGGTAAAACACGCGCTAAGTTACCGGAAGTATACAGTAGCCGAGCTCGCGCAACGCCGACTTCAAATTAAAAGCGTGCACTTCCCACATGTAAACATAAGTAATGTAATGAGTTGTTGAATCCCCTAAATGCGTTTACTAGAGCAGCAACTCGTTAAACTCTATTCGAGCAGCGTTACGTGAGCTAATGGTTGGGATCATGGGCACAGACAGAAATGTCCTCCAAACCACAGGATGCTTTCATTGTGGATGAAGTACTCTTGGGACTTCTGCCTCTTTGTGGCCTTTAGGCAATTTTGTGTTGTTTTAGGTTGTCATAAGTTTATTTTTTTATAGTTTGATTAGCCACTAAGTTGTTGTCTTTCGTTGGTATCTAAAACTATTACTAGTAAGTTATATCAGAAGCACATCTCACATTTTTTCCAATGAAGTTAATTGACATTTGAGAGCTGGACCAAACGCTGGATTTTAAACATAAATAATGCACTTTTAAAATGTGACGAGATAATGAAAAATGTCATCTATCTCCAGCTTTGGTTGCCTTTCAAATAAACGCCCAATTATTGCCTTTATTTTGAAGACGATTGTGGCGCTTCCGTTTTAAGCCTGCGTAAACTTCAACGACCCGACGCATCTGATTAAAGTTGCTTTTCGAGTAATTTATCGGTTGTGGAGCACTTGCGTTTTTGGATAAACCACCACCAGTCTAAATAAATATGTCTGCTTTAAATGACTCAACAACTGTATTTCCAAGCAGAAGTGGGAAATAAATAACAATCTCATCTGTTCGTATTGTATAGTCAAAGTTGACATTACAACAAGGCGATATTGGCTTATCTGTAAATAGCGTAACGTTACTGAAGCAGGCTGATTAAATACACAGCGTCAGTTCGATGTCCTCTCTCGTACCAACATCACATACCTGGGCTCGTAGAAACTCTGCGTCCTGTGCCGAGGTGTCGTCCTACTGTAGCTACTCGCCTGTCGGGTCGCGGAGCAGCGTCTTCACGGTCCTGCTCGTGTGGGACGCGGGTGTGCACGAGCCACTTGTTCTCGAAAAGTCACGCGTTGTCTTCTAAAGACTCTACTGGGACTGAGAAAACCCCTTTATCGCGTTGAGTGTGTTGCTTTTACTGCTCCGGTTCATAATTCGTGTGACGCGGCGTCTCCTTATGTTCGCGTGTGTTTTATAATTCTCTCTAAAAATCACAATGTGATTAAAACGATATTTTATTCACGTGGACGCGGTTGAAGACGCAGCAACGCGACAGTTCACGCGTGAAACTCAGATTTCCCGGGATAATCTAAATCGCATTTGCATGTAAACTTCCAATTGGTCATCTGACTGTGTGACGCACATGCAGCTGTCCAGTGGCGGTGGAGCTACACTAACGCAGTCGATTATTTTTCTCAGCAATATTACTTTATGTTCTGCATTTATATTTTTTGGAATTAAAATGACGACAGTAATAATATTAGACTATCCTTAAATATAAACTCGATGAAGACAAACAAAGACTGTTGAAAAACGACGCAGCATGTATACAGTAAATGTATATATTTCCATTTAACTAATGGCAACCATAAAAAGTACACGAGTAATGGTGAACTGGTTCAATTGTCAGTCAAAATCTCGGTTAAAATATAATTTTATCCTATTAATAACTATTAATCTTGTACACAAGAGGATGTATTTCACAGCTTAGAGAGGAATAATCGCTGAAAATGCAAGCTTTTAATAACAAATTTCTATTGTTTTGTAGAAAAAAATATTTGCTGTCATGAAGCCAACAGAAGCTTTGCATTTTACTAGTGTGCTAAATGACAACTACCAGCCCAAATGTAGCACTTAATTCACTTAAACACATGTACTTGACATTTATAAGCAAGCAAAAACTAGGTTTAGTCATCATCAAACTTGATCTTCTTTCCCTGGAAAGCCTGAATCTGTCCTTGTTGCTCCTTCCTTTTCTTACTGGCTTCCCACGATGGGTGCAATGTCTGCTTTGGTGCCTGATGGGTAAAAACACCTCCACCCCTGTGGTCCTTGTGCTTCATAACATCGCCTCTGCCTCGACCCCTGCCTCTGCCAAAAGACGCAAAGCCTTTCTCTGTCTCAGCTCGACTACCTTCAGGCTTGCTGTACTTGAAGCCGGAATTTCTTTCTGTTCTTTCTTCTTGTTTTGGGAACTTAGATTCTCTACTAAAATCTCTATTTGGACCACCCTTCATTTTGCCTTGGCCCCTAATTTTTGCCCAGCCTCTCCCTCTGCCTGCACCTCCACCCCTAGATTGCATGGGTCTAGAAAGGGACGAGCAGAAAACAGACTGCATCGAGGGCGCTTTAGACTTAAGCCTGGCCTCCAAGTCATCAAGTTCGGTCCGAACCTTATCAGTCAAGTCGTTTTTCACCTCCTGCTTCGTTTTCTCCCCTAATTCGCTTTCCTTCTCCTTGCTCTTCTTCTTGAATTTGCTCACTTTTCCTACAAAGAAGTCATCATCATCACTATCCTCTGACTGGGAGGACTGTTTGCGAAACCGTTCCTCTGTGCTGTCATCAAAGTATTCATTCTCTTCATCATCTGATGACTCCAAATCGCTCTCTTCCTCATCTTTTGCTTTCTGGGGCACGACAGGTTTCTTTTCTTTCTGTTTACGTTGAGGTTTACCTTTCACAAGCTCTCTTACTTTACTGCTTTTTACTGGCAATAATTTTACACTTTCAGATGATGGTGTTTCTTTCTTTAGAACAACAGCAGAGTTAGCAGAACCAGCAGCTGTCACTGTCTCTGTTTCCGGTTTAGCAACAGCGGTGCCTTCAACACCCTTAAGCGTACCCTCTTCTTTCGCGTTGAATGTCTGTTCCGTTTGCTCTTCTGAACTTTCTTCCTCCTCTTCGTCACTCTCACTCGTTCTGTCTGGTGACTGTGGGTTCAACTTCACGGTTTGGCTTAGCGCTTTTTTGTTTCCTTTTTTATCTACATTCTTCATCCGCTCCTCTTTGAAGGCTTTAATAGCAGTTTTGATGGCCAAGATCTTTTTGTCGAACTGAGGGTGGCTGGCGATGCGCGCTACGGCCCGGTCAGAAATGGTGGACTTTGGGTTTTTACACACCTGCTCGAAATTAAGACGTTTCTGCAACGCCATCTTGGTCACCTGGTAATGAGATTATCAAATTATGAAATGGACATCTGATACCTGCTTTTTAAAATGTTTTAGATTTGCTCTAATAATATTGTAAAAACATTTTCCAAAAATGATAAAGAGTCATTATAAACCCTACCAGGTCAGGTGCGGTGGTCTTCATAACATGAATCTCCTCCAGCAGTCGATCAGCCCTCTGTTGATTTCTTGCAATTTCTCGGTCTTTCCCCTTCTTCTTCTTCAAGGTGGCAATCTTGCGTGTCAGCTTCCTTATGAGCAAAGCCCTCACTCTCTTCACCTCCTTCCTCATCTTTACTACCTCGTTGTTAAGGTTGAGGACATCACTCTGCTTGTGCTCTTTAGGCGAAAGAGACAAGTTAATAATTTTCTTAGGTTTGTCTAAAACTTGTGTAATTTCTTCTTCTGTGTTTTCTTCATCGTTCTCATGTCTGCTCTTGCCTTTATCATCTTCCTCAGCTCTGTCCTCTTCTTCCTCACTTCCATCATCTTCTTTGACTTTCTCAGCTCTGCCCTCCTCTACCACAGTTCCATCATCTTCTTTGACTTTCTCAGGTCTGCCCTCCTCTACCACAGTTCCATCATCTTCTTTGACTTTCTCAGCTCTGTTCTCTTCTACCACAATTCCACCATCTTCTTTGACTTTCTCAGCTCTGTTCTCTTCTACCACAAATTCACCATCTTCTTTGACTTTCTCAGCTCTGTTCTGTTCTACCACAGTTCCATCATCTTCTTTGACTTTCTCAGCTCTGTTCTCTTCTACCACAATTCCACCATCTTCTATGACTTTCTCAGCTCTGTTCTGTTCTACCACAGTTCCATCATCTTCTTTGACTTTCTCAGCTCTGTTCTCTTCTACCACAATTCCACCATCTTCTTTGACTTTCTCAGCCCTGTCCTCTTCTACCACAGTTCCATCATCTTCTTCTTTTTCTTCTCTCTCATCCTCCTCCACTTCTTTTTTCTGATCCAGTAGCACCATGTTCTCCATCTGTTTTGAAAAAATGGTAACACTGACTTTTAAAACGTGTTTAAATGTTCATTATTTAGAAAAGGGCCTTACTGCACTGTATTACTCAAAAATGCCCCCAAAATATATTTCTATCAAAATATAAGAGCGTTCATGCTACACTGCAAATAATAGATCTGAGATTAAAAGCACTTCGGTACAATTAGAAAACGTTGTTAAACGCTTGAACAAGAATCTCAAAACAAACGTGGTTGAGTAAGCGTGGGTAAGTTTTACGAAATGAAAATAGCTTAGTGTTGGTACCAGTGACATTAAAACAAAGAACAGCGGTGCACGAGACAAAATAGTCTCACTGTAACCCACTATTTTCACGCTCACCGTTCAGAAATTCGGATAAATAATCTACAATCGAGAGAAACGTCCAGACTTGTAGGGGGCAGCCATGTTTGATGCGTCTGCGTGGCGGCGGCGTGACGTCAGACGTCGACGAGGGGGACGTGTGTCGTGAAAAGGGGAGGGCCTTCCGCGGACTGTTTTTATTTATTTCTTTGTTTCATGTGCATAAAACAACAACAATGGTGGATAATTGAAGAAGTGTGAACGTTAGGATGAGCGAATGACATTTCCACTTACAGTTTCCCGACCGATATCACAGGTGAATCAACAGGGGGAGGATGAAGCGGCGCAATGCGGACTGCAGCAAACTCCGACGGCCGTTAAAACGGAACCGAATCACCGAGGGTATATATAGCAGGTACAAAAAGGGGCTGGAGGGACGTTATTGTATAACAATGGCGCCTCTCTGCATATGTCAAGACGAGGCTGCCAGATTCTGCTACTTTCGCATCTTAGCACGCTCTGGGGTTTTTTTAAGCTAACGTTTAACCAGCAGCTAAACGAAAATGCCCGCATATTGTCAGAATTATAGGCCTATTGTAGGTGTCTGGCATTTCATGCATCGGATGTCCGTAGCTAGGAAGTTCAACTTGAATTCGGGCTAAATCCAAGCGTAGGTTAGTAAAGAGGCTCGTTGTGAAATGTTTTGCGTTTCGTGCCATGAAATATTGTTGTTGTTTTTTTCTCTGCCGTAAAATAAACAACATGAAGTTGTGTGTAAAATCGTATGGGAGCTGGAGATGACAGCAGCAATGTCAGGGGCGCTCGATTTGAAGGCTGGGCTGACGCCGGCGGCGGCGCTCTCACCTGTGCTTTGTCTGCCAGGGGTCCGAATTAAAACGCGCCAGAGAAACAATAACCATCTTTATTGTGAACGGTCGTGTCTGACTGAACCGTTCAAACGCATATATTGTCAGAGGAGGTTTAAAGTACTGTGCGTTTTCCGTCCCTTTGATTGACCACATACCACCAAGAAAGGACCAGCTGTGCTTAAAGTAACCTGCCCAGACATGCTGCTCCAGGACAACCCCCCCTCTGTCACCGACCTAATATGGTCTATTTAGGTTTTAGGCTTTATTTCTTCAGATAGATCCTTATATGAACACGAGATAACATTGGCTGCAAATCTTATTATAATAACAGTGCTGCTGTATAAGCGTGATGTCTAACTGCGTGTTTCGCCATTTAAATCCACAAGGCCTGTCTCCTGCCTTCTTTTCTTTAAACCCCTTCTCCTTCCTCTCTGGTTAACCTTCTCCTCCTTGTTTTCTATCTCTGTCTTGTCTTCTCCTGCAGTACGTTCCTGTACCTGAAGTTCCTGGTAGTGTGGGTGTTAGTTCTGCTGGCTGACTTTGTGTTGGAGTTCAGGTTTGAATACCTGTGGCCGTTTTGGCTTTTCATTCGAAGTGTCTACGACTCCTTCAGATATCAGGGGCTGGTAAGAGCTTGTGTTTCTGACACTGACCTCCCCTGACCCTCCTTTCTACCTACTGTAGAACTCACAAGTCGGAGGTTGTATGGATCACAGTTGGTTATATAGCCCATTTGCCAAATATACAATATCATACACAGACACTGTAGCTGGGTAGCACTATGAAAATCTACCACCATGGAGGTTTAGTTTGGGCTGGGCACATTTGTGTGTTTGCAGAGGTCCTATTACTGCACATATATACACAGTTCTGTATCTATGCACAACAATTATGTAAGATAATTAATGGCGTGTCTCTTTTCTCTTGTCCCTCAGGCATTCTCTGTGTTCTTTGTATGTGTGGCGTTTACATCAGACATCATCTGCCTCCTATTCATCCCTGTTCAGTGGCTGTTTTTTGCTGCCAGCACCTATGTATGGGTCCAGTATGTCTGGCACACAGGTTAGTTTTCTGTGGATGATTATTATTATTATTATTTTTTTTTTAATCTCTGCCAGCCATGCATCTACTTTAATTTCAAACACATTAACAAGACATTACCAGCTGCCAACTTTGTTAAGTGTTTAACTGGACAGTGTTTTTTTTCTTCTTATCTTTTGCTCCCTCACAGATAGAGGGGTCTGCCTGCCAACTTTATCACTGTGGATCCTGTTTGTGTACATCGAAGCTGCCATACGGTTCAAAGATCTGAAGAACTTTCATGTAGACCTATGTCGACCCTTTGCTGCTCATTGGTAAACAGAATTCATATTGTCACGTTACTTTGGTTGTGTCCTATTTAACTTAAATTACAAATATAGATAAGTTCTTAATGTCTCTTCACCTCCCAGTATCGGCTATCCAGTGGTAACTTTGGGCTTCGGATTTAAGAGCTACGTCAGCTACAAAATGCGACTGAGGAAACAAAAAGAAGTGCAAAAGGAGAATGAATTCTACATGCAGCTGCTACAGCAGGCTTTACCGCCTGAGCAACAGATGCTGCAGAGACAAGAGAGGGAGGCAGAAGAGGGTAAGGCACACATGTACAAAAGCACATCAAACACAAAACTTATTACAATACATTGGCAACAGCAGAAAAACATACCAACAGACAAAAATGGACAGAAATTAAACATAAACTGCCAATACACTACACGGTACCAAAATACAGCTGCTGCAAATACAAATTAATTCAAGGTTAAGTAACATAGGCTTAATAAAATGAGTGTATTAACAATGATCAACCCATGTCCATATGATGATGTAGTGTAGTTGTGTAATTGCAATCAATAACAATCAAGTATTGAATTGGATTAACCTATTCAATGGCACTGTTTACATTTTGCTTTCTTATGTGTGGCATTGAGTTAATGTCTTTAGCTCTGTCCTGTTTCATGTTCACACTGGGGGTTTTGCATGAACCAAGAACTGTCAAGAACATGATGACATACAGACAACTTACTCACTGATGAGACGGCTCTGACTACTGTCAGCCTGTGTCATTAGCACCATACCATGGGCTCACGTGTGAAAACCAAACTTCACGGATAACACACCATGTTGCAGTTTAATTTATCATGTCTGTTTATCACCCACTAACAAGTAATTTCCTGACATTTCACTGTCAATTTAATGGTGGTTTATCATCTTTGTTTTCACTCCACAATTAAACTTTACTTACTTTACTTTACACACATCACAACATCTCACTCTGCCTAAAACCAGTTACACAAGCTAATTGACAACCTAACTACACAAAACAGGCCAATAAATCGGTTATTTATGTTTTCAGTTTGCTTTGGAGTTTGGTTAATAAGGTTTTTATATGACTTCTAATGCTTCCTACATTCACTTCCTTCTAGCTGCTTTAGCTAAAGGGGTCCCAGAGGTAGAACCCTCAGTAATATCCCAAAATGGAGCACCTCCTGGAAAGAAAGGCACCTCACTCCCGTTACCAGAACTGGAATACCGGGAAAAAGGGAAGGACAGTACTGCAAAAGAGCGTGAGAGTAAAAAACAGAACACAATTGGAATCAATAACAACAGTATTATGCACGCACTGGACTCCAAACTACAGGAGACAGAGTACATTGAGAACTACGTTGGGGCAAAGAGACTGAATAATGATCTGGTCGGAGAAAACGCGCATGCAGAGACCAACTTACACCCTACTGGGAAAGAGGAAATGGGCTCGGGAAAGAACTACAAAAATGTCAGCGCAGGTGGCGGCATTTCCAGCTCATCTCCACGAAATCACATTTCTACAAATGGCAGCGTGCCGCCAGGTTCCTCAACCAGTAAGACTGAGAAGAAGCAGAAAGGGTCAGGGAAGGGTCAGAAGGACCCTGTGGAAAACTGCATCCCCAACAATCAGCTGGGCAAGCCGGATGCACTGATACGGTACGGGTTACACTGAAAACAATGTTATGTTCGTTGTATAGCCTGCTGGCATTAGTGCATGTGCTGTAGTTGTTACATCCATTAATGTTTCTTGTATCTCATCTTGCTCGAGTTTTGTATTAACAACATGAATTGAAGGGTACTAGCCAGTACTTATTTTGTAGCCGTCTCTCTTTATTCTCCAACAAAGGTAACTGTGTTCTAACGGATCTGGACTTTGTTGAAGTGTTAAAGTATTGTTTGCTGAGTGGTTTAACTGCCTTCTTGCCTTGTTGTGTGAAAGGCTGGAGCAGGATGTGAAGCGCTTGAAGGCAGATCTTCAGGCTAACAGGCAGTTGGAGTCTGAGCTGCGGGGACAGCTTTCCTCGCTGAGCAGCCAAGACCGCAGCCTTCGCTCTGAACTTGGCCAGCTGCGCCAGGACAATGAGCTATTACAGAACAAGTGGGTGATGAAAGATGAAAAAGATAAACTGTTGTCACAGATATTGTAGTTGCTACAAAATTGATCATTTTCTTTTATGTAGTTCTATACATTATAGAAAGCTGGGACATCACTAATTCAAAATAACTGTAAATCTGTCTTGTTATTCAAACTGCTTTGACACTCGAGGAGGATTTGGGGATAACTAAAGTAATATACCAAGAACTGCAGCCTACAAGCTCCTATCTGCCTGACAAATTTCTTTCTCACACTTAGGCTCCAAAGTTCTGTCCAGGCAAAGCAGAAGGATAAGCAAACCATCTCCCAGCTAGAGAAGAGGCTAAAGGCTGAGCAGGAGGCTCGGGCTCTGGCTGAGAAACAGCTGGCTGAAGAGAGGAAAAGGAAGAAGATGGAGGAAGCCACTGCTGCCAGAGCTGTAGCTTTAGCTGCTGCGACCAGGTATGCACTTGATATTTATTATTTGATTTTCCAGGCCACTGACAACTGAACTAAGAAATTTAATGATTGCTGGACACTCAAATAAGATGTGTTTTGTGTTTATTGCTATAAAACGCCTTGTTCTGTTTTGTCGAACAGAGTTGAGTCCACTGACTCTCTGCGTGGTCGTATTAGAGAGCTGGAGACCGAGTGTAAGAAGCTCAGCATGGACATGAAAGTTAAAGAGGAACAGGTCAGGGACCTGGAGGGCAAGTGCCAGGTACAAGTATGTGATTTAAATTTGGCTGCCAGTTTAGATGGGCTGTTAATATAGTTATTGTTTGGTTGCTTGTAATAACCATTTTGTTGTAAAATATAGCAAAGCTTCTGTTGTCTTACTTCCCATTCACCGTTTTTGTTTTCCACTTTGCAAACAGGAGCTGCGGAAATATAAAGAGAATGAGAAGGACACAGAGGTGTTGATGTCTGCGCTGTCAGCCATGCAGGAGAAGACCCAGCACCTGGAGAACAGTCTGAGTGCTGAGACCAGGATCAAACTGGACCTCTTCTCTGCCCTGGGGGACGCCAAGAGGCAGCTAGAGATAGCACAAGGTAGATGCTGAATGCAGAGAAGCAGTGACATACCCACCATGTCATTAAATTGTCACAGTGAACCAAAGTAGCAGTGACCAAAACCACATCAAACCACTACTAAGCAGAGCCATGAACTCCCTCTGGGAAACATTTTCTGAACTGGTAATGTAACGTAATGCCTAAACATAATTACAGCATTTCTAATCCTCGAAAATAGAATCAATAAGCCATGGCCCTTACCACAACACCACAAACAACCCTGAGCAAATAGTGTTAGTAACTATTTGATAGATTGCCTGAGATACACAGTCATACATCTATTCCTGGCTGTTGTGTGCCGTTCTGGCCTCATGGGATCAGTCAAATGTCAAAAAACACAAATTTGAAGTGTAGAAACTCACACTCGTGTTGTCGACATACTGCATAGCATGACACATTAAAAATGATTAAAAGACAATCACTGCAGTAACATGGCAGGAGTGTACACTTGACTCTTCATGTCAAACTGAATTAGCAATATGGGAGTGAAAGTGATTCAAAACCAAGAAATTACTATAAAAAAACTCCATTATTGTTTTTATTAGTTTAATAATGTTACCATGATATGGTACATAGGTTAGTTAGTTAAGTGACAACAGGATCAGTCAATGCAGTCAGTGCATGATCCTAATGATAAGACTCACAGTGGTGGAAATGTTGCCTTATGGAACTACATTCCAAAACCCCGTCAGGCTATGAAAAACGTACAGTATTCTTAACCCTTATTTCCTCCGTCTCATCCAGGCCAGATCCACCAGAGGGAGCAGGAGATTGCGGAGCTAAAGCAGAAGATAGCAGAGGTGATGGCGGTGATGCCCAGCCTGTCCTACTCGCCAGACGGCAGCAATCTCAGCCCCGTGACCCCACACTACTCCTCCAAGTTCATGGACAGTAGTCCCTCCTCTCTGGACCCCAACGCCTCAGTCTACCAGCCCCTCAAAAAGTGACTCTGACAGCCACATTTCATGTCACAAAGAACTTTGTCTGTTTCTTAAGCTTTCTTTTCCAGTTTGAGTCTCTTTTTTTTCTTTTTCTTTTGAGTTAGCAGCTTCCAACAGTTTTTGCACTCTGATTTACCACATAGTGCACAAAGCCCATCCATACTGTACATATGTGTTTGGGTCCTTTTTTGGTTCTATTATGAGAACTATTATTCTGAGGGGGTACAATAGGATTTTTTGTTAGGTTTTGGGATTTAGCCATTGGACAGCGTGATCTGTTTGTAGGGTTAAGACAAGGACAAGACGGTTTGTTAGCCAAATGTCAAATGCAGAGCCATCATGCATTGCTTTATGTCTGTCTTCTTTTGGTGCACATTAAAACCCCCCGGAGCCATATTTATTCCTAGAGTGAACTGATACTCAAACTTTGCTTTCATGATGGTCTGTAATAAGGCTGGAGACATGTTCTCAGTTCTGATGTGAATTAGAAACTCACCTGTAAAGTATAGGCCTGTGAGAGATACATGAATGTAAAATGATTCATGTTTTCTTATCACTATTAACTTAAATCAGTGATTGTTTTGTAATGTTTCAGTTCGGTTGCGAAAATGTAAATTGCTTCTAAGACGGTGACATTGAACATTTGCCGTGTTCCTCAGATATTCCAATACCATTTATTCTCCTAATGCTGGAATAGTGGATTCTCCAGGATTATTAGTAAGTGGATGAAAAACAGCAGCTGTTTTATCCTAAAAGGAAGTGCGGCTGAGATTCGACCTGGCACTGCCAAAATGTTACATCTATGTTCACCTGTTTTCCTTGCGCTCTCCTTCTGGACCAAATTAGAACCCACTTGGCCATATCGTTCACTGGATTTAATGATGTCGAGGTAACCAGTCGTTACCATTATTTGCAGATTTTACAGTGCCTTGTTGTTTCTCTTTTTTGAGATGCAGAAACCACATACTTTGCAACCCTGGGATCTAAAAGCATCAAGTTTTAATAGCTTCAACTTTTTTTTCTCTCTCTCTCTTGCTTTAATGTGGCAGTTTTTATTTTTTACGGCATCCTTTCTAGTCAGTATTCAAAAGAGGCACCCCAGACATGTTCTTTTTTTTTGCAGCTAATTGACCACAAACCTACAGGCTTAGAGGGACGACAACCGTGGGCATTGTGCATGTGATTTCATGGTGACACAGTCTTGGTATGCCAAACAACAACCAAACTGATCTGTCTGTTATCATGCCCTAGAGTTGGCATTTAGTTGTTTACAACAATGTAAATTAACCTACTGAGGAATGTTTTCTTTGTTTCTTTGGTTTCAGTTCTTAAGTGCCAAGTGTTGATGTTCAGTTTCCATCCATACTTCAATTGATGTAGCTAGCCTAATGTTTGCAGAGGAGTGCTTTTTTGTCATTATTACATATTTGAATGGCGTGTTTACAAGATTCTGGTCTTGGTGAAGAGGCAGGTGGTCAGCTGAACTAACTGTGTTATTTACACATTTATTTATTGACCATTTATTCTGTGGCACCTTCTTGATATTTCCCATCTTATTCAGTTGATTTCCTATATTTTCTGCCAGGAAGGATTCTGTAAATGTGTTGTGTTGGGGAAAGGTTACCCTGAACCGTTTGACCATGTTGTGCTGTCATGTGGCCTACCTGGAGAGTCAGTATTTCTTGTGGATCGCGCTGACGTGTTAAATTGAGTTCTCACGTTGCTTTTATAAATGGGTGTAGAAGGAAGGAAAGGTGGAAAAGTGCTTTGTTTTATCTTTTCGTTGTTTCACCATGTTTATTTTCTTTATTCAAAGTGATGGTGGCTGTGTTACACTTCTCACTTTGACCATCACTATTAAAGAAAGTCTTGCTGGTGGCAGTGCAAGCTGTTGAATTTGTGTATGTTTTTTGTGTTCTTATTTTTGCAAAATTATATTTTAACCCACATTTCAACAAGCGATCATAATGATGAACAAAAAAAGTACAATGCACAAGACAGTATGTGAATAGTTATGCTTGCAAATATTTATATTGTGATTCCTTTGTTGTTTATCGTGCATTTATAATCCTACCTTGTATTTATAAAAACCTCTCCGTGCAACTAAAACCTTATAGCCCCGCCAGTCGTTAAATTAAATGTTGCCTTTACGGGCATCCTGTAAAGACCAATTGTTTGGACGATCCATTTAGATGGTTTTGAGTGACATAATGACAAATCAAGCAGCCATAAGTAAAATAAGATTTATTTCGGTTGATTTTAACACAAAGGGTTTTATGTAAAATAGGCGTTATCTTAACTCCAAGAAGACGATGCTTTAGGTGCAGTGTTTTCCAGAAAAACTGGTTATTTTGTACATAATATTTCACACATAAAAAGTCACCTGTAATAGAACTGTACAGTGTGATAAAACACGCGACAGGCAGTTTATGTGTTTGTTTAGTTTTAATGTTTTATGTGAGGGTCACTTAATCGCCTCAAGCCTAACATTGCACACACGTCCCGTGTCACGCAAATGCAACATTCCTTTGCGGCCGAGCTGGTTCACGTGCGCTGACCTCGTAAATAGCGGTATTTCTGACTGCACGAGAAGGCACCACAAGTCCATCCTCCCCATCAGCAGTCCGGTCAACAACATTTCTCCAGGAGGACTCGGCAGCGAACTTCGCCGACTCGCCGCACTTTCAACAACACCGACATGGATGCCCTCAGGTCGGCGGGGAGAGCTATTATCCGCAGCCCCAGCATGGCGAAACAGTCCTGGACTGCGGGCAGACACAAAAGTAAGAGTCCATCTCCAGCTTAAGAGATAAAAACGTCCAAATACGCGTTTTAGTCGCCGTTCAGTTAGCAACAGTTTGACCGAGTCGAAGTTGACTTTTGCCTCCCGCTGCGCCTGTTTTCTTCCCTTAATTAACGTTTCCAAACACGGACAGTCAACACATAACCTGTAATTTAGCTCTAGAAAGGCGAAACTTACCGAAACGGGACTGTCGCGTTGTCAGCAAAGTCACTGAGGTCATTTTTAATTACGTCTCGGTTTGTTTGACGCACGCTACTTAAATGCGACTTTAAACAGCAACTTTTGGTGTTTGGTTCTGTTTTCAAACGAAACTTTGTCATTTTGTCCTAATGGTGTTGCGCAAGTCAGTGTTTTTCTTTTTGAATTTTGTTGAAATTGTTTTTGTCGTTAGTCCTGTTTCTGGTTTTCTGAAATCTTAGTTAAAACTACGCGCAAAATCGCAGCTACAGCACCAAAAAGTGCTTTGAGTAGAAACATCTTAATCCTCCTCTTGATGATTATAAAATCGTCAGATTGTGTTAGTTCTGTGTAGCCGGGATTCCTGTTTTCAGTACAGGAACGACATCTAAACTCCCAGGAGAAAGTCCAGAAGTCAGGGTCAGAACAACACTTTACAGTGACGCGCGTCTTGCTCAAGGGCCCTTCAGTAGTCCAGGAGCCTGCCCACTGTGCAGCATTAACATAAACCCCTTCTGAGGTCACCCTGGTGCCCATTGTGGCTCTCAAGGGCCACTTTGTGAGTTAAATCTCACTTGATCCAGGCTGTAAAGTTCAAGGAGGAGGAGGGTGGGTGGGTGGGGGTTAGCTGAGGAAACCGTGAAAGGTTCCCCGCCTGTCACCAAGAGGAGATGCCAGGAATGCTGCTGCTCAGTCAGTGGACGACCCCTGTCGGCTCAATCCCAGGCTGCTCTTATTGCAGGCCAATCTAAAGCGCACAGAGCTGTTAGAGACGCACGCATCCAACCGGGAATCGGGAGCCTGAGATATTCTCCTACGCTCAGAACATGTGTGTCAACATGTAAAGTTCAGACATTAATGCGTTTGTGTTTTTTTTTAGCAGTGGTGGCAGTTGCTAAGGCCTTACTGTGGTCCATCCGGCTGCCTCTACCCTCAGAAACATTTACGTTATATGTTGTGTCGATAAAATGTGCTGCTTTTTGTGAGGTGGCCTAGTTAAATGTGCCACATTACACGAATCACACTCTCACCCTCTTAAATGCTTTGCAGATGTTTTCAACCATTTTTTTTGTGTGAGGCATTGAATTGAATCAACACTTACTGTAGTGTTTAGTGGAACTCAAAAATATAGCTAGTGGTCCATTTCTTATACAAGTAGAGCATTGTGCTATAGGTAACCGGGTCATCCCTCAGCTGTCGGGCACACATTCTTCATCTGCACTGACCCACATCACCTACGTCACCTTTTCCAGGTCTTACGTTAGTCTCGAGCACCAGGTGGGGGTCAGTGCATTCACCACCAACAGAGTGTAATGGAGATCTCAGGTGAATGCACTTAACTTAAAACCGGAGACCCTCGTACTGTTCCTCCTAGATATTACTTAAATAGGTTAACAGCCTTTTTGCTCATATGTCTATCTGTGGTTTGAGAACATATTTAGCGACTTTGGGACTAGCCCCCCCTTTTTTGTGGCCTCTCTGCCTTTTTATTTACTGTTGTGCTGCTGTCTTGGCTTGGTCACGTTACGTGATTTAAACTGCCACACTCCCACTGTCAAGGACCCAGCTAGTGGGTACTTGTCTGCTGCAAAGCTCCTTTTTCTAGGTCCCTCCTTAAATGCAGGCATGTGACCATACCAGCCATCAGCGTGGGAATATTTCTATGTCCCTATGACGAATCTTGGCGCACTGAGAATTCTAATGGGTGAGGTCTTTTCCCCTTTCCACTGTTATTTTTGGCCATTGTTTGCACACTTCCTTTCCCCCTGTGCTTCCTCATGGTGACTATTAGATAGCAGCACTGGCTTTTATCAGTCTATCGGCTAGAGCGTTGTTCTGGTTTGTTTGTTTTTTTTTTTTTTCTTTTGCACTTACAAACTGAGTTGAACTTAAAGAGAGAAGTTGAATACTTGGTCTTTTCCACATGACCCTTGCTCAAAAACAGAAGTGCATCTTCCAGTGTTTCCCAAATGACAGTTTATGATGTGATAAGGCAAATTCAAACTCGACAGCTAACAGTATGAACCTTCATTTTCTTTCTTTTAAAGAAATGCCAGAAGTCAAACTAACCGTACTGTTACAGTTCCTGGTACACCTGTTCAGTGCACCCTGTTTCACTTTGGCTGGGGACATGCTTCATGGCGCTTGCTGAAGCACACACTTCTTCCTGTTAAGTGACTTGAGTCAGTTTTTCACTGCAGTCATTTGATGTTGTTGACAAGAGAAGTCTGAGGCTTAATTTGGTTGTTTACATTTTACTGCAAACTCTGACCTGATTTTAGGCACCCTGCACACTCTGTGGAGAAGAAAATGTTAAATGATGGCAGAGGATTAAAAAAAGCACATTGGCACAGAGTTGGGGAGTTGTCAGACCACAGTAGGTGGTTTCCACAGTGATCCAATGTTAAGTGCAGACAAACCGATCAGCCAGGACATGAATTGCCTGTGAGTGCCGCCCTTTTGGACAAGCATAACGGTTGTCACGGTTTTCATCAAGGCATTATGTTGTATTATGATAAATCAAATGGGTACTTTCAAAACGCATGACAGTGGCGTTTCCCATCTTTGTCATACAACGCTCTGAATTACCACGCAGTGAGGAAACTTAATGTCCTAGAAATTTAGTTTACACCCAGCAGTGATTCTTTTAACACAGAAGAGAACGTTGGCTTGTATTCACAGCTGAATTTGACTCATTTAACATACTATACACTTGAACTGCTGTCACTGGCCTTTAACTCTAAAACCCTCCAGTGAAAGTACTACAGTAGGTAAACATTACTGTAGGTCTGAGGGTTTCACCTTACTACAGGCTACAGTAATCATTTGTGTTTTGTTACATAATTGATATATATATATATATATATATATATATATATATATATATATATATATATATATATATATATATATATATATTGGTTATGTTGTTGGGATTCTTCAGACTTTCTGGTTTTTATCTCTGAGGCGATCACAGAAGTGGGAGAGACAGGATGTTGTGCTAGTTAAACTTGAATTTATTTATTACTGAGAAGAATGTAAACATGTCCATCCTATGATTACTTGGATAACAGTTTAAACATTTTTATTATATTAGCTACGGTAGCTGTGTTGGAGTACATTGATTCAGGCAGTTTGGCAGATGTGCTGTAGCTATATTTGATGTTTGCCACATCAGTTCACATGGATTGTACAGAACTATAGATCCTAAAATTCTCTATTGTATGTGTTGGGCTAATATTTATTCATCATAAATAATGGTGAATTTGCCGCATCCTACATTTATTCACATTTATTGTTTAGTAGAAGGTTTTCATTCAGCTGCGTATTTATTTGAAAATGTTTTTAGCATAGACAGTAGAATTACACCAGTATTTTTCAACAGTTTCAATCTAGCAACGCCTCTAACAGCCTTTTAAAACCTCCCCTCTGGTCTCAAATGACGCCGTGTTTGTGGTATGTATCCCAACGGAGGTAAATGTTGGGAGGATGAATTTCTTCTCTCACCCTTCTTCCCTCTATCGGTTTCTGAGGAAGAGTCTGTAAACACAGCCATGGGATCAGGGCCAGACGGCACCAGACAAAAACTCGATAAGAAGGCACACAGAGCTAACAGCTGTTCCACTGTCAGCTACAGCTCTGACACTGTGGTCAGTGAATACACGTCTTTTTTGTTTTTATGAACGTTAACTCAAAAGTTTAGTGGCTTTTTAACGTTGTATCTAAGGCCTAGGTTAGGTGAAATGTGTTCTTCTTCCAAGACCTTCCTCTAATCAGCATGTCAGTGAGTTCCTATGTAATCACTCCTCACTCGTGGCCGTTTTATTGTCGAGTACTGCAAGTTGTTTTGGGGCTGAAATATTTATTTAACTTTGACAGTACCTCTGACCTAGATACTGTGTTTTTCCTTTTCCGCTTCAGGGAGAGGAGTAGTTCAACATGGGCTGTTTACATCTCCTCTGATTTGAGTTTTCATCAAGCTCTTTGAACATTTCTCTCAACCAATGTAATTTATTTTAAACCTAAAATGGGAGGAACAGCTGAGATGCAGTGGTGTTTTGAAGGTTTGTGAATTTTCTCATAAATATGACTTAAACCATGCTCAGCTTTTCAGCGAAGTCCTAAAACTAGATAAAAGGAACCCACTTAAACCAGTGACACAAACCTTACACTTAATAATTTATTTATTTTGTATCCCTACATATTTATGTGGTAAAAGTATGTGAACCACTGCTTTCAGTAACTGTGTGAGAGTCTTTTTGCAGCACTAAGTTTTTAACTAAACTGTCTGTCACCAGTTTATTAGGCCTGCACATCAGCTTGAAGGGATTTTATCTTGTTCAGGTTTCCCTTCTAATTTTTTTCTTTGAAACACACATGAAATTAGGGTTGTTTTCTGGTTGCATGATCCATTTACTGTTGCGCCTCAGCCACAGATGGATTGGTTGATGTTATCTTGCCCGTTCAAATCAGAAATGATAGCTCAGTCTACGGCAGGTCGTCCTGGTCCAGAAGCAGCACAGCAGGCCCGCATCAAAATACTGTCGCCACGGCGATTCACAGATGGGTTGAAGCTGTTACACTGAAAAGCAGTGTTTGGTCATCCCGAGGCTTCTCGTTTAAGCCCCAAACGTCTCCACTGTCCACAGAACATTCTTTTAATAGTCAGGGTTATCTGCATGGCCTTGGAGACGATCCGCTCTGTTGCAGGTTCTGTGTTTCAACTCTACCTTGCCTCCATTGTTTACTGTTCTCCTGACGGTCCTCCCATGGAGACCTGTAGTTTCCTGCATGTTAGCCTGGATTTCATTGTGACCTCCTATTGCATCTTGCTCTTGCCGTGCCCTTTTCTACTCTTGACTACTCCTGGGAAAGGTAATAATTACTTGAACCATTTGCTCACAGTCTGCACAACTGCTCAGCGACTGGTAAAGTCCAAACTCCAAATCCCAAATTTCCATCCTGTTGAGCATCAACAGCTTTCCTGAAAGGTCCTTTTGTTCAGGTCATAAGACAGTGTTGTCAATAGAAAACTAATGGTGACTTTGTATTTTGAAGAAGGCAGTGCCCCCAGACCCCAGCCAACTTCACTCACTTGTACTTTGCCTTTGACGTGATGCTCTTAGAACTGTGCTCGTCAATGCAGCGTCATTCATGACCGACCGCACGCAAGAATTATTGTGGATTATTTTCCATATCTAATTTAACCAGTGCAACTGTCACATCTTTTTCTTTCACTTTATCTGGTCATGTTTATAAACAATACAGTCAATTTTATGAACAAGATTAAAAAGGTCAACACATTTACAAGTCAAATCATAAATTCACTGGCTTGTTTTCCAGAGCTTCCAGAGAACTGGACTGACACAAGGGAGATGATCTTAGAGGGCATGACCTTTAACCTCCGTCACCTCGGCATGACACTAGTGGACCAGCCCAAGGGCGAAGACCTTTCAGCTGCAGCCGTAAAGAGGATTGTAGCCACGGTGAGAGCTGGAGTAGTGCTGGTGGAATTGTTCTCCTAAAACGTCTTGCACAAAAGACGCCGTGTCATCTATTATCTTAGTTCATTTCATTCAATGAGCTGAATTTTTTTTTTATTAAGTTTTGCCTCAAGTTAGTTTTACACAGGAAAAGCTTTCAGGCTTGAATCATTGTAACATACACTGTACAGCCTAATTGAATCGACCACAGCAACTCTGGCATTATTTCTACTTTTACAAGATTATGATTTCTCTGACGTCTATTACTGAGGTCGCACTGGGTGGTGGAGTATTTTATATTAGGTCTCCTAATGCACTTAAATTCAACTAAAGTGAATTAGACTGCACAGGTCTAATTGAGTGTAAATCAAGTGATGTGTCATTGAACAAACTTCTCTTTATGATTTTCCACCTAACAGGCTAAAGCCAGTGGGAAGAAACCCCAGAAGGTTGCGCTCAAGGTTTCCCCTCAGGGAATAGTCCTGTATGACAACTCGACTAATAAACTCTTGGAAAATGTCTCCATATACAGGTATGTGCAGAGCAGCGCTAGCAGCATTAAAATGCTGCTGGTGTGACACGTGACACTCTCTAAGTACTTTCTATGCTGTTTGTCTTATCTGTGACCTCTGGCCTGTAGAATATCCTACTGCACAGTGGACAAACTTCATGATAAAGTGTTTGCTTATATTGCTCAAAACACCCTGAATGGGACCCTGGAGTGCCACGCCTACCTCTGCTCCAAGAGGAAAGTGGTGAGTTGCTCTATTACAGAATGTGGGATTTTATGAGCATGAAATGTTTTCTTCTGTCGTTGTTTGTCAAGCGTTCAAACGGTTCGTTCTAGCAAGAGAGTTGTAGGAATAGTTGCTGGTAGCTGTAACAACCTGTCCATATTTCACTGAATGACTCACTGGAGATGATGATCATTACTGCTTGAATGTTAATCTTTGTTCAGTAACTGTGTATTTTTTTTTTTGCTACTCTCCAGGCTCAGGCAGTGGCTTTGACAGTAGCCCAGGCCTTCACGATAGCTTTTGAACTGTGGCAAGTCACCAAAGAAGGTAGGAGCCACATTGTGTCTACAGAAGAGTTGCTTTATCAGTATCTGAGACCTTTTCTGTGCAGAATCAGCCTCGATGCTCCAAGCATCTCAATATCTTTACTAAACCTGTCTCAACCTGTTTTGTGATGTCTCTGCACACCTCTTTTCTAGAGAAAGGGAAGAGAGGGAAGTCTGGTTCAGCTGGAGAGAGCAGCAGTAGCTCTCATTCGGAGAGATCCAACAGCCTGGGCAGCCTGAAGGGGACAGGTAAAATTCTGTTTCAGGGGAAAGAAGTTGCACTAAAACTGATATATGTCATTTGCATCTTCTATGTATAGCTTTTTTTTTTATTTTTTTTGTGGTGGGGAAACCACACACCACCTTAGTAATAAGCAGAAGGTGTTGATCTTTATTTTCCATACACTGGGTCTTTCTCATACAATCAATCAATCACTCTCTCTTTGCTGCGCACTGTGAAGCAACATTTGGTTTCCCTACTCTCTGACCAACTAGATGTTGCCACAGACAAGCTATTGGACTTGAACCTATTGGAGGACAGTGTACATGTTGCAGTGGAAACCAATGGGAATATAGAGGACGATCAGCTGGATAACCACGTGTCCTCTGAGACCAATAACAACCCTGCCTGGGTAAGATTCTGTTGTTGTTTAAAAGAAACCCCACTGAGCAGTAGTTGGGATATATTTGTCTATGTGGAGGGTGTGTTAAAGATTATTTGCCTTTCAGGAAATAGAAGATGAGTTGGATGAAGCATTTTCCAGGTGAGACATTCTGAACCTTTTTTAACTAAGGTGAAATGAAGCTTTGATTGTCTTCACATTGTATCTGCATCCAATCACCTGCTCTGTCACCAAAATGTACTTTCTTTAGTTTACTGTGGGTCATTTGATCCCACTTGGCTTTACAGTGCCACTTACTGATGGTTTGTCTGTACTGCATCATTCAAATGCTTCAGTTTTGGATTAGATCAAAAGTGTGTGTGTGTGTGGGGAGGGTTAACAAAGAATGTGCCCGTTAGTTTGGCTGACAACTTAGCCTTGAACTGTCTTCAATCTGCTGTGTTTGTGTCTCCAGCTGCACTTTGGATAGATATGATTCATTTCCAGGTAAAGTTGAGTACGACCATTAACAGTTAGACGTCTTTAGTGCTGTAGTCCACATTACTAACTAAATATTAACCAGTTTACAGGTAACGTTCTGTCTGTTAGTAGTTTTCTGTCCACTGGGATCAGAAAACTAAAAAGCAAGAAAAAGGCCTTCCTTCCTGTCCATCTCATCAGAGTGAGCGCTTTGTTGGTCAGTTATTGGGTTCGTCAAGGCCGTTTTAAAAGGTAGAGCAGTGGGTCAGTCTGTCTGTGTGGAGGCACAGCCTGAGGTTTTACTTACTACATTGCATACATGTTTGTGTATTTAGTATAAAACCACAGCATGTATGGACTTGAATACACATGAACCTTCTGTTTGCAGTAATACTTCAGTTTTAGTTTTTATGTAATGCATAAAATATAAAGGTACATTCTAAATTAGAATCTGATGGTATAGCTGAGAGAGAAAATTGTAACTTTGTGATGACTCCTCGATTCAAGTCCGTATTTCCTCATCGTTCCTCAGCCAGTCCCTCCCATTATCTTACACTTTCAGCTGCTATATTAATTCCGTTTTAGTGACTTCTTTAAAGGTTTCATACCGAGTCCTGTTCTCCTCATCCTTTTCTCTTGTGTCTCCTCAGGCTGGCAGTGTCGCGTACTAACCCCCAGGTCCTGGACATTGGGGTGACGCCCCAAGACTGGCTCACCGAACCCGACTGGGACAGCGCCAATGGAAACACTCCCCAAGGTCTCAGCCCGTTCAGAGACGACGTCTTCGCCTTCTGACCAACACAGCACAAAGAGCTGCTTTGTCTCCCTCTAAATTAACGTGGCACCACTGTGTATTATTAAAGATAAGGCTGCAGCAAATCAAGGGATAGAAGTGTAAAACTGAGATAACGTTTGGCCTCTTCACTTTGTTGGTGCTCTCTTTACATGGACGGTTCTTTGTGGACACAGCACAGGCCACTGCTCCTGCTCACCAAAGCAATAATATCTTCCATTAAGGTTACTGCGTCTCTTCTGTTATTACCGCTTTCAAACCTATGTTCTCCAAATCTTCTTTTTGACAGTATTCATCGTCCTTTGTTTACCATTAGGTGTTTTTGTTTCTCTACTTATGTCATCATCATCTGTGTTTTGTAAATGTGTTTAGTTATAATTTATAGTTTTATAATTATTTTTTTACGGCTAAAGACGTGTAGGATTCAGTGCAGATTGTCAACAGGCATTAATATGAGCAGGACAATCATTCTATGCCACATCTTTAAGACGGAAATAAACTAATGGTTGCTTAGGTACAGTATCGGTTCAATTAGTTGACATGAGGATTTCCATCTTGGACGTAAACAGAAGTTTATTTTATTTCTTTAATCTGAAAAACGATGTAGGAGTTGTGTTTTACACAACGGACGAGTGGCTCATGGAAGCCGTGTTGTTACAGGCGCTCGTACTCTGCAGTGTAACAGCAGTCTCCTAAATGAAGCCCCGAGGTCGTCACATTCTACTGTCACCATTAAAATGTAAACTGTAATCAGAAATGTATAGAAATAAAATATATTCATGAAACTTTCTTCTTTGCTGTTTTGATAACACACTTTATGCAAACTGACGACTTGAAAGTTGAAAGTGCAGTTTCCTATATTTGGCAGCAGGGGGCGGTCTTGTACCATCCAAAGATGTCCAGTTGAAAGAACTGCTGCTTGAGTGTTTAGCATCTAATGCTGGTCACATCCAGAGGCAGACGTCTGTCTCTCTGTTGTCAAATGATGACGTTCTATTGCCTTCTTCCTTTCTCTCCCTGCGTCTGAAAGTGACGGCGTAGGTCAATCAGTGCAACTTTATTAGCCTTGAAGGGGGTCGTTATTAAAAGGCGAACTCCTCTGACGTGATGCTATGGCGAGAGCTCACAGAGGGCCACCCCCCACCACGTTTCTACACACGCACACGTTCCCTGCCACGTTCTGTATTCACCCCGTGTGGGTGAACACGGCTGTAGACAGCTGAAAGTCACACGCTCTCTCCTTAGCAGGCTGTGGCTCAGTGAATCAGGGGCTACTTTACAATTCGTCCTGACAAGCTTACTTAACCGCCTGCATTATTTAACAGTCTTTCCTCAAAGGGAGGGCCGACTCGCTCTCCCTCTCTGTAAGTTTGATGAAAGCAGACGCACCCCGAGGTACAACCGGGCAGAAGTCTCCCCTCTATCACAGAGGGAAAGAGTAACCCAGGCACGTAAAGGCTTAAAAAGCGGCAGCTGAAGTTGGACAATGAATTCGGGGGTCATCAAGGTCACAGGACTGAGATGGAGTAAAGCTGCCATTCACACATAAAGCAGGTTTATAGCAAACTATCTGGCAAAGAACTGCCTCAGCATCGAAGGCACCTTTAAGAGAACGAATCTATAGCTTTAGCGCCACAGAAGATTAATCTAAGTGGCTGCAATCGATGCCATTCTTAATTCACATATCTAATAAATGTTGCGCGTAATGTGACCTGTCAGCAGTAATGTATTGGGGCAGTTGGATGGAAGAACGGTGACATTAATTTTGCATTGTTCGTCCGTGTGGATATTCCGATAGCGGCGGCGAGCAGCGGTGGGAGGGAGGGGCTTTGAAATTCTTACCAATGCAGGGATTAATGAACGGTTGTTTGTCTGCCTGTGTTCTGCGTGCGTCCCCATATGTCTGGACTCATTTTTAATGTCCGCGTCCGCGTGAAACGCTTCCCCGGCTTGTTGCCATCCAAAGCTACGACTAGGAAACCAACGCGTTCGCCTCATTAGGTTCCGTCAGCCTCCTCTCACAAATCTACTGAGTCATCATCTGCTACTACTGTTTACCCCATTCATTATAAAGCAGACATCGCCATTAGTGTGTGTGTCTGTGGGCCTGAACCTGTGAACAGCTGCAATTGCGAACTCTCTGACGCTGCGGTTTAATTTATGTTTCTTTAATTTATGTTATGTGTGTGCATGCGTGTGTGTGTGTTACGGGTTGTTATGTTGATGCATAGCGGCTGCTGATCCAGCCTCATAAACCAGCCTTCAGTTTGAAGGCCTGTGCCACATCCATCCAATCTAACCTTGTCACGCCCCATATGCTGGAGGCCAACCTTGGCCACCCACACCCTTCATTAGTATTCAAAGTGGGGCCGCATCCACACTAAGTGATTTAGTGCAGGTGAAGGCCATTATGTGGGCCAGGTTTCAGTCTTGCATTACAGTCACATATAGGCCTGTCTCCTATTAGGTGCTGCTCATACTGTATGAAAGACAGGATGGCCAGTGTAGTTTATGCTAAGCTAACCACTGTAATGTCCCCATGACTTTGTTTGGCCCACACTTATGAATATTAGTTAAGAAAAGAAACTTTTAACCAAAGTCTCATTTGAATGAACGAGTTGTTGTTGAATGTTACATTCAATCTAACGGGTCCATGTACAGATGGAAGTGATTCACTGTAAAATAATGACCACATTGTGTTTAAATGAGGTCTAACACGATTTCATTTTCCAACAAAATGCCAAACAGCACAAGGAAAAACCAACACATGAACGGTGCACTGAAAATATTTTATTTCTTTTCTGTGTTAAAACATAATAAGACATTTATACTTTTATAGAAATAGTATATATATGTATATCTATACATACCATGGATGTGAACAACAGCAGAGTCATGCTAACCCTCATGAACATCAAAATGGCTCAACACAGACATCATGATTGTACACGACACTGACTCCAGTATTCAGTAGTAAATCCATGCTTCTTGGTTATTTGCTTTGACATAAAGTACAGATATACAGTATGCCATAAGTAAATGTCCCCGTTCTTTGCTAAGCGTGGGGCCTCAGAGTCTGCCACAGACCAGCGACGGTGACAGGCGGCTTCCGTAGAGGGTTTGCGTTAAGGCTGGGGTTTTCGAACGCACTAAAATCAGCACAACTGACATCGTCCGGCTCGACTTTAAAACATTCATCTTGCGTTGGAGAGATCGTGAACCCACGTTACTCCGCTGAGAGCATAAACAAATACTTTTAGCTTTTCCAGCAGCAAATTTGAATCGCTACCACAGACACAACATGCAGCAGTGACTGGTGACTGATGGGATACCTGGAGCCTGAGGGCATCACATCCTGATGAACTGAACTTGGAGATTTGACCCTGCAGACACAAGTGGGTGTAATGATTGTCTCCCTCCATGTGTCTCCCAGCTTCATTCCCTGTGGCTCATCCTCCCTCTCTCTGTCTGTCTCCAGGTCTCTCTACCAGCCCCAACCTCTATTTTCGTTCACGCATTATTGGGACGTTCACCTTGAGCAGCTGTTGAGTCGCCTCCCGCAGCTGCAGATTGACATAGACAGAGCTGTCTGGGCCAGACCTGCCTTCTGCTGAGCTCCCTAGTGTGTAACTCTGGGCCGCAGCCAACCGGAGTGTGGACGCGTGCGTCAGTGAGTGAGTGTGTGCGGGTTGCGCTTTGATTAGAACGATGGAGAAAAGTTCAAGCAGCATTACGTTTATCCCTAAGTCGCCTCTACGTCAGAATAATGTTCCATGATTTAACTGATTTGGTGTTTATCACCATGGTGTTTCCTTTCATCAGCCACTAACAAGACAAAAAAAAAATATTCTGATTTCCGAAGTGATGATGCAGCCTTTAAAGGAAAAGTCCAACCTACTTAAGTAACACTTAATAAATTTTGTTTTCCTAATGAGCAGTGAGTAGCTGCTGGAAGTTACTGCAGACATTTCACCGGCTTTACCGAGTCCAATTCAAGGATCATTTATCTACGTCTCAGAGCTGATTGTGTGATAAGGCAGCCAGTCGTGGAGTAAAAGGCTGGAAATGTCACATCATCAGTTCTCACGCTGCTCAACATTTCATGTCTTCTGGCCCCTTAAAAACACAAGCTGCCCGTTAGTACGGCCTTAAACAGAGACTCAACTTTAACATGAACTTTTAATGAGTTAAACTGTTTTTGTGCCAGCGTCTGCTCAACAACAATCTCTTCTCTTTTTTTCATGACAGACTAAGCACATTGCAGCAACATTGACACAGAGAGAGGGGAACCACGTGGTTTTTTAATTTGCTCGCTACTAGTAGGAGCAGCAGTAAGTTACAGTGATGCTCATAATCACAAAGTCACGGCCACTTGCGCTCACTTTTTGTTTTAAGGGTTTATTGCTTGGTTACTTTGTAAAACACTGAACTCCTTTAATTCTGAATGTGGCTCTTACAATACTTTCACATTAATTAAGTAATTTAATAATGTTAAAATAAAAATAATGGTAAAAGTGCGCTTCCCTCTTACTCCTGAGTTCCCCTCTTTCATTTTCATCTTTCTCTCTGGTCTACTTCCCCCCACCGTACTTGTTTACCAGGTATGGGGTCTATCCTGGCCTGTATAAGACAAAAAGTGATAAATGAGCAGAGGAGCGAGGGATGGGCAGTGGGTTGGGGCTGAATGTGAGCGAGAGCCGATGCACAGAGGAAGAAAGGGGGCTACCGGGAGTCTGAGAGAGGCTGTAATGACAAACAAGGGAGAGGAGAGCTTGGGGTATGGGAATGAGAGCGAGGCCGGTGAAGAGAGGGGCAAAAAGGAAAAGGAGGAAAAGCACAGTGATGTATGAGGACGAGAGCATCATGACAGCGGGAGATGAGAGGAGGAAAAAGGACATAAATGGGCGAATGAAAAAGGATGAGGGTGGCTGGAGATAGAGGAGGAAAAGGCAGGAGAGGGTGAGAAGTAGACGGTGGGGTGAGGGGCTTTGGGCTGGAGCAGCTGATGGCTGAGAGGAGCAGCAATGACTGCCTGTCTCAGCACAGGGCAGTGTTTAAATCCAGAATGTGCGTGTGTGTGGTGCTGATTAGCAGTCATCTCAACCAGCGAGGCATTCACACATTTACTCATTATCTCTAATATGGCTGAAACTCTGCTGAGTTCAGCTCTGCAGTTTGACTTTTTAGTGAACTCCGCCGCCGGAGCGTCAGTATTCAGGGGCCGGGGGTCCAATATATTCGCAATTATGTGACTACCACATCGTAATTGAACGGGAAAAGCCCAAATGAAGATAATGAAGCTTTATCTGTAGCTGGCAAGTTCTGATAAATCATTTGCAGCAAGGTTTCCATCCTAGAAAACGTGACTCAGCAGAAGAGACGATATTTTAACTGGGTTTGTAACTTCATACAATGCATCTATGTTACAGTAATGACACACAGCCTGGTGTGTCTTAAGGAAATTCGCTGTCCTCAGCCAAACCAGATGGAAACTCAGCCTGTATTTCAGCAGTGCTGTTGTCTTCGCACCCTGCTGCAAACCACACAAAGCATATGGGGATGAATATGCAGCCTTGAACAATAAACCTCCATCCTGATCCTGTCGATTTAAGACGTTTGACACTGAACTTAACGGTTGAATTGCTTGGCCAATCCTTGAATCATGAATGTACCCAGAGCATGAGCTTACATATAACTAAACTGGGCGTTTATGTTTCAGTGCAGACAGAGAACTGAAAACACAATACTGGGACATACCGTTACTTCGGATTAGGATTGTGAGGGGCTCAACAATCACAGCGACGGGGGAGCACCAAACTGTAATGTGCTTATTAGAGATAAACGAGCGCAGAAAGATGAGCTGCTGCAGAGAGGCTACAATAAAGACAGAAAGGAGGCGATGACACACGGACAGGTAGAAAAAGATAAAGTCCTTGGTTTAAAACACAGCTGAAATCGTTTTGTGGTGCGTTCGCCGATACCTGGACCACAAGGACCAGCTGTGCATGCGAGGCAACCTCCATCTGCTGAGGTTTGAACGATTTGCTCCTTGGTCCTGATGCTACTGATGAAGAACTGGAGAATAATCCGAGCACATGGGATAAATCCTTTGATGTACAGTCACTATGTCTATTTCTGCTACACAAAATCAGAAATACAGTCCAGTTTTGGTCACCAGGAAGGTACGTAAAGTCGGGTCCTATCTCCTCTGTGCTCTGTTTCCTGTTTGTTCCCAGCGTTTGACTCTGCAAGTTCACATTTGTGTCGGTTGCATTTGAAGAGCTGTTCGCCTCTAACGGTTAATCTGTCCTTCAGTACATGGCTGAGAATGGCTTTCTGTTGGTCTCAGGGCCTGAAAGGAACAAAGTTACTGTGCGCGTGATGAAACTGATGTGGAAGATCTGTCTCGTCTAGTTGCGTAATGACTGGAGCTTTGTAGCTCGATCCATCACTTCGGGAGTGAACTGACAAAGCTACACCTGTCAGGTTTTAGTCAGCGCTGCAGTAAGTGTCCACAGCGCTTATGTTCAGTTTTACATCACATCGGCTAATGATTTAATAACCGGGGAGCAAACAAAGAAACGTCAGCCAAGAAGAGATGAAACTGTGGATATAACATTAAAAAAAGGCTGCAATGTGAAGTTTCAATTGAGATAAGAGGGAAGGTTTCCTCACCCGTCCTGAGATTCGAGTAGTCGGTTATTGCAGAAGGCAAAGCGGGGCTGGTCTTAGACATTGCTGCGCAGTAGCCCCCCCTGCGGGTGCTCAGGAGTACTGCACTCTGAAGAGTTCTTGGCTTTGTCCTTGTTGTTGTTGGGTTCGTTGTCTTTGATGATGTCGTACTGACGACAGAACAAAGCAATCACCCCTGAAAGACAAAAGGACAGTGGCGTTGCCGTTTGCCTTTTCCTCTTTAGCCCTCGCCCTAGATGCACAGCAGCACAATTCTATAGATAACAGGTGTGCGAGGTGGTGATACGTTATTTATCTCCATTCTGCCGTCTGTCTACTGATGTGTCAGTAGACGTTGAGGAACCCGGGGCATGAGAGTTATCGAGTAATACATAACGATGGAGAAGCGAGAGGGAGGTTGAGTCTGGCCCCGGTGGCCTGTCTCTGTCTGAGCTGCTCTGCTCGTGTCAGCGGCTGCTCATTTGCCCCACCGGCTCCATTAAAAGCTGGACAAACACAATTTGTTTCGTTCACTTTTAGTTTTCACCACATTCCTGCAGATTGATATACTGGTACATAGACAGAGCCCTGGTAACGACTGTATCGTATTCTGTTATGATGGCAGTTTCATTCTCAGCTCTACTATGTAGTATCTGTATTAGCAATGGACCATCTATGCATGTTGGCAGCATTTAGTCTAATGTGACTCTGTTACTGTGGAAGCATCAGGGTCAGTAGCAGGACGTCAGCCACGTGGGTCGTTTGGCCAACGGCCCGAAATGTGTGATGCTGAAAGCGCAGCGTTACCTGCCCACATGATGAGAACCACTACAATAATGATGAGTTCTCCGGCCCTCAGCTGGGCAGCATGACCAAACTCTTCCATCATCACCTCATCTGGAGAGAGAACACATGCACACACAGAGTCAGTGGAAACAAGACATCAGCTGCTCAACGGTCCATCGTCCGCTTCTCCACTCACAGGCGTGGACTCAGGCAGGTCGGTCCTGCAGAACGAACCATGTCTCTGTTCTGCGGACATGTTGTCAAGGCAACACATCCTCCCTGGATGGTCTCTGTTGTCTTTGACATTCAGAGAACTTGGTGTATGGGTTGCTCCTTGCGTGCAGTAGTTAGATGTTCATCATCATCAATTTATTACTGCAATTTTGTTTTTTAATAATATATCTCTTTAAACATTATCATCCAAAAATGTTCAGCTATGATTAGTCTCTTCATGACACCGTTGTTTGCAATGTCTGAATGAGTTTTGAGTTTAAAGTAGCGTCTCTCTCTTGGTCCCAGGTCTCCTGTTTCCATGGTGACCCCTTTCCTCCAAAG
Source organism: Macropodus opercularis (assembly GCA_030770545.1). Taxonomy (NCBI): domain Eukaryota; kingdom Metazoa; phylum Chordata; class Actinopteri; order Anabantiformes; family Osphronemidae; genus Macropodus; species Macropodus opercularis. The sequence goes on along the minus strand of JAUCMP010000029.1, from coordinate 6,265,621 downwards.
CAGGCCTCCAGCTTGACAGAGGGGTGCGTATAAGCTTCTGTTCTGAGGGCAGAACTCTGATGGACCGTCCTCTCAATAGGGTGGGCTGAACGTGGAGGTATAGGTAGGGGTCAGCTGGACGACTCTGCTTTGATGCTGCACACTGACACATATCAGCAGGCCAAGTAAATGCTGCGCTGTGGTGGCGCTGCTGGTGAGCATATTGTCCCCTTGGCAAAGTTAGAGGCCTGTGTAAGCATCTTTCATTATTCAGCCCCAGAGCACTTAGTAGATGCACAACCTCTTGTAAACACTTGCTTTATGAGAGAACACGTTCTCCACCTTATTTACGTGAGACGCGTTATCGATCATGGTTTTTGATACATTTTTTTCTGCATTAGCCTTAAATGGAAATGACAAAAATGGCATTTGATGTAGTGTCTGTACTTATTCGTTGTTGTTGTACTATTGTAGCATTAAACATTCAGAAGCATTTCAGATCTAACAGGAATGGCTGTGGTGCCACTGCACCAGTTTGCTCTTTGTTCTGCACAGAAGTCAATGAGCCAAAGCGCCATTAAACGCATAAACCTTTAAAGCAAAGACTTCTGCGGCTGCACTGGCAGTAACGGACGACTGTGGCTTCGCTGGGAGCCTCATATGCGCAGTACATGCCGTATATGAACGTGTGTAATGATGTGAATTAGAGCACGGTGCCGCAGTAGAGGAGCCCGGTGCTCAGTGGACTGTCAGCGGAAAACATCACACTGAAACCCCTCAGACAGCAAAGAGGCTCCGTAATATTTTAATGCTGTGGAGGACTGATTTACAACCCCCCCCCTAAAAATACACAACACAACTATTACCTCAACACAAAGACGTGGCAATGTTCACAATAGGTGCAGAGTTAACAGTTAAGCGATGAACACAAACACCGACAGCTTGTGTGTTGTGTTACATTACGACTGCAGATGCTAAATGATGTCAGACTGATTAATACCTGCTTAGAAGGGGAGGAGAGTAGTAATGACAGGGAGATTTAATCAGGGCAGCTAATGAATCACACACACACACACACACACAAAATATACCTGTAGTAATAAATATTTCTGTCCACTCCTGAGGCTTATCACACACACATTATCTGTCACGCTGTGCTAACTTCAACACTGAGCCTATAGAGGACCTGGAGAAGAGCTGAGGTGTTGCTGCTCCCTAACGGCCCCTGTTTCCCGTCTTATCGCTGCGCTGCTGATGAGCCTTCAGCATCGGCTCTGTCCCTCTGAAGCGACTGCTCTTGGTGCTCTAACCGGGCCGGACGTGATAAAATTGGATGTTCCGCAAGCCGCTCCAGATAACAGCAGCCTCTGCATTTGTGAACGGGAACAATACGTTGTGTGGGATGGGGCCTCACGAGGACGGCAATAACTGCGACTGGCAAATTATTGTTTCCCTGTCCTGATAAAGCACAGTAACACAAACTGAACGTCAGTCCATTATAGCGTCAGGGTCTTGTTCCTAAGCTGCAATTAGATTGAAAAGCGCATGTATAGTGGTGCATGTGCATCTCAGCAGGGTAAAGCAGCAGCCATTTACTCTGCATAAGCCCTAATGTGTCTGTCTTATGGGTTGTGCACTCATACGCGTATCCAATGGCTGCTTTGACAACCAAAGAAGCACCGAGCCACAGTTTTGTCGTTATCATCCCTCACCTGGGCTCTTGGACGCCATCTTTTCCGACTCTTTGGGCGTTCTGAAAAAAACTGGCTGACTGGGGGGGCTGCTGCCTCCCATGCTGATGCTCTGGACGTGAACAATGTACTCGGTGTCCTCGTCCAGATCCCACAGAGCACAGGAGCGCGTGGTGGTGTTCACCTCCTGGATGAATCTCAGCATGCGGACGTCCTTCTTCTGCAGATGAAGAATACTTCAATTACGTGAAGCATTTTTTAGAAATGTAGCAAACCGTGTCCTGGTGAGGGCTCATGTGGTGCAAATACTGTACTGTATGTGCTTCTGTTGGTCTCCAGAGGTTCCCCATGTAGTTAAGCTCAGGGAAACACAGCACCTCCCTGGCCTTGCACAGCCTGCTTGAAATGTACATTATTACCCGACTCTGACTGCTTGCTCAGGTCAATCGGTTCCCGCTATATCAAGGGCAGATCTCCTTCAGGGCGCTTTTATTTACCAGGCAATTAAAGAAGGGATTTTTTTTTCCAACCAATTAAAACTGCATGCAGTCAGAATGTACAGCTGGAAAGTGTATCTTCAATTGTTTTACTCTGAAAGACTTAAGTAACCGCGTATTTCCTGGGCTATTTTTTAATATTTAATGTAAACTGCTGCTTTTTAAAGTCTGATGCTGTGGCTGCATCTCTCTCCACCTCATCCTGATGGAACATTCTCACCCTTATTTTGTTAGTTTTTTTGTCAAGGTGCTGACTGTTAATGAATGTTGTCATTGCTATTTTTATTCTTTTAATATTTATATTGCGAGCAGGTTCAATCGGGGGCCCACGCTCAACAAAAGCCTATTGATTTTAGACACGTGCTTCGCGTCTCGTTGCCTCTGTGCTGCTGGAAAAGCGTCTGAAGTTGTTCTGACAGAGACTCGCGTGAAGACTCAGCAGACGCTGAAGTACCTGTTGGGTGATGGCGAATCCGATGACAGGATCTCCCTCCAAGATTTCCCACGTGACCACGGCGGAGTTGACCTCAAGTTCTTTGATGGTCACATTGAGCGGAGCTGACAGCAGCGTGTCTGTAGTAATATACAATACACACGTCAACACAAACGCACATCTTCACATCCACGGACGCCTCTACTCTCCTCTCACAACCACACGCATTTTTAAAGCCGTGCTCATGGGGGATGCGTTTCCTGACTCACGAACGGCTGTTTGTGATCGAGCTAAATTAAAACCTATATCCCATAGAGGACCAACTCAAGGTCTGCCGTGATTAGAGTCAGGGCTGCATTTCCCATGGGTTGGACTTATAAAAGCTACGGAGTCAGACCATGACACTCTACCAGAGATCACACACACACACACACACAAATTGCTCTTTTCAGTGCTATTAACTATGAAAGAGTGTTAAAAACTATCTCCATGACCTTTGTACTGAACAGGTAGTGTCCACA